>OY992512.1:33947099-35305768 GCA_963921215.1 Scoparia ambigualis | reverse complement strand
CATAATCGAGATTCATAATGAGATTACATAGGGAATAGTGTACGCAAGGCCATGCTTAGCAGGGTGTAATGAAAATGCAACCGTAACCACATAGTTAGGCGTTGGATGTGACTGATCAAGATTAACTAAATAAAGCAGTCAATAAATAAACGATCATAAATATCTAATAAATACCTACACAGGCTATATTTACAAAAAAAAGCCTTTCATCAAGGGCACGTTTTTCAGCCTTCAAACAAATATAATACAGGAGTACCCCAGCGGGATAACAGGTATAAATTAAAAAATAAAGTAAAGCTGCCGGCTTAAGACTTGTGTTACAAAATAATACTGACACCAGTAAATACTCTATCTGCAAGATGGAATGTGCCGGAAGGCTAGGAACCAACTGCGCTACTCGCTGCCTCACACACATACCATTTTATCACAATTCTATTTTCATAGAATGGAATACTAATAAATACAATTAACATAGATTCAATTATCTAAATAGAACAGTGGCACGGCGATTCCACAACTGTGAAGCACCCGGGTGCTCTCAACGGTACAACAACAACAGGCAGCATGCACCTCTGCCGGCCAAAGAGACATCATTTTGCCTATTTATCTCTCAAAATAGTTAAATGGAACAATTGCCTCATTCGCCCACAAAGGCAGCCCGGCATCTGTCTCCAACACAGTGCCAACAACAACAACATTATAACAGCTCTACTTGAAGCGAGTAGCATACACGGCCATCTATCTCACACATCCATTAAACACTGAGTATGAACAAATAATACAGATTCACAAAATGAACACTGGGAGGAGACTGAAATTTTATATCCACTGTGGAATTGCAACTTCCAAAGGTTATGATCAGTATATACAAAAGAAATTCCTTCGAAATAAATTATAAGATTCGTAAAATAATTATCACATAAATTTTTCTTATATCATCCGTTCTCTCGACATAACTTAACACATAATCTATCTATATGTACACAGTTACATTATAAACAAGGGGGACGCATCGTCCGGTGGCGAGCACAGTTCGGTCCATGGGCACAGGCACTACACTAGTGGAGCGTCGCGGGCGGCGCCCTGCACAGCTGCACGCGGCCCTGCGGCGCCGCCACCGCCACCAGCTGCACCTGCCCGCGCTCCTCCGAGAACGGCGGCGCCTTCGCCCGCCGGTGCAGGCGCACCCACGCGCCGAAGCAGACTAGAATCGCCAGGAACACGGCCACGGTCGCGCCGCCGGCGATCGACGCGGTCTCCATCATCAGTTGCCGACTCGTAAGCACGTACGAGTCGTCCAGGTCTTTGAACTCACACCGCTGCCCCACGAACCCACTCCGGCACTCGCAGTTGTAAATCGGACTGTCCGAGATCACCACCGTGAAACACGTGCCGCCGTTCAGGCAGTAGTACTCCGAGTAGTCCGGCGCACACTTGAACGTGGGGAAGGTGACGTTGAGCCGCGGCTGCGGCTGGGGCTGCGGCTGCGGCCGCTGCGGCCGCGCGGGCCGCGCCGGCCGCTTCGAGATCGAGCTAGAGCAGGCGCCGGCCAGCGCCCAGGCGGCTGACACCACCGCCCACCAAACTACCAACGATTGCATTTTCCGCACGAACCGGAGGGTCGGCGCTCGCGGGACGTGCACGATTTTGACATTGGACGGTGACTTATACGAAATCCGAGAGGCGATGACATGACCGCTTTCGAATTTCGAACTGGAACCCTTCGTTCGCATCCGCGTCGGCGGTCCGCCCAGACATGTTTCCTGTGTTAACTTTTTTTACGTCGTCGATCACTCGCTCATGACGAAGGCGCGGTTTCTACAGGCACCCGAGATATCGCATCGATCCTTCCGCAAACATGTCGAAAGTGAAACACTGAACACGATTCTAAAACTTTGATGATCGTGGTCCACGATTATTTACGGAGCACATACACACAATGTCCCGTTCGAAACGATACACACAAAATGGTGCTGAGCGAATCGCAATCACACTGCGCTCGGTGAGTTGTCTATGCGCGACTGACGGAGGGCGTCTACTACATCCGCCATCTGCCGACGAGAATGAATGCGGTGAACTCGCCGCGACGTACGTCTGTGTGCGTTCCGTTTACGTGTACGCATACGCACGCATTGGGATGGGATTACATGCGTATGCTTGTATGCGTAGACCTTTTTTTTCTTGGATTAACAACGAAGGCACGTATTTTTTGTCACCATTCGCTTCTTCGGGACGCCTCAAAAAAACAGTTCTTTACTAATTAGTTTATCAGTATTCTGCATTTAAGTGTAACGTGCAATAGATTGTTTTGAACAATAAAGGCCTAAATCAATATTTGCATAATATTGCATCATTGAAATAAAGAAGTTGTTACTTGCAAAATACCTACTTTTATTTTTTTACCAAATATTTTTATTAGGTCGAGATAAGGCAAAACAAAATAATGAATTGATTTATCAACTCAAGGACTTCAGAGACTTAAATTAAGTAATTTACGGTATTAAAATGACCTCATGAGAATTAACAACCAAAACATTTTTTTTTAAATATTATTATTGTCATTTATATGGATATTGAACCGGAAACATAATTAATGTTTTCATTTTAGCGTCCATAATTTTATTACTGTTATTAATAAGAGGCCTATTACTAACATCTCGACTGTGATTTTAGAGTAAAATGCCCATTTTCGCATTTTGCAGTAATTTTGCAGTTGTATTTATCGTTTTTATCGAAATAGGATAATAATTTCATGCTTAAATATTACAAATATCAACTCTGCAAGAATAAGCTGAGTTCGGACGGCCGGCGCATCGCATTTGTAGTAATTTTGCAGTTATATTTATCGTTTTTATCAAAATAGGATAATAAAATATAGATAATAGACATTGTGACTGCAAGCGATAGATGTTGAAGTTTTACAATAAACCCTAAACAAAAATAATGAGCCAAATAAGTGCAGCCGTTCTCAAATTATGCGTGAACGTAGGTACATACATTCGTGACAATATATTTAATTTATATTTAGTTGGTTAAATACTCGTACGACGTGAGTGATGTTCGAACTGTGGGTACCTAGGTACTAATTAATTCACCACTGCCTAGCAAAGGGTTAAATTCTAATAAGAATATGAACATCAACCCTCTGTTTAAAGATATTGTTCTGAGCATCAGCCCTAAAAATGAATCACATTATCAACTTTATACTACTGCTTTATCGATAGACTATCGGAATACGTTTACTTTTGCCCTAACAACAACGCAGTGTATGTACGGAGTACGTCTGTCTGTCAAATGAAGTACACACTAAAGCCTTGTTTGCACTAGGTTAATAAGCTTAATTACTAGCAAAGATGCGAACTAGGCTTAGCGCGTGCTTCATGCTCTTTGAGTCGTAGACAGAAAAGATTTTCTGTTTACGCTTGATCGATTGAGATCATCAACCTAATTTCCTCCTTGCATGAACCTTCCTATTATACGTCTGTGGTATGAACCTATATCGAAATTGGTATTGTGAAGTTACGTACTATTGAGTAACGACACTAGCGCTAAATTAAATTTATATTGCGCGGATATAGAGTGAACTACAGGCATCGAGTTTTGCTCACAGACATGTTTGTCTGTGGTTTTGCTCAACGCTATTTTGACAATAAAGGAGCGCGTCTATTGGATCGGAAACGGTGAGTACGCACCAACGCGACCACGTTTGACGATAAGGTGAATAATGAAAGCGCATTTCATCTAGTATCGCCATACCGCTGAGACACTATCTGTTACTTTGTATTGAATTCTATGAGATTGCATCCACTGAATCGGATGCGGATGACGTCATCGAAAAATATTTTGTATTTTTGCTGATGAAGTCATCCGCAGTGAAAAGAGATGGCCATGGCCAGAGATGGCAATTCTTAAAAAAATGATTGATTTTATGACGATAACGAAACGTTGACTACCCCAAGTGGGAACGAGAACGGTTTTTTCAAACGTTTCGTTATCTTCAAGTTTATTTAAGCGTTATTAACGCAAAAAATCAAATACCTACTTATTATGTATCGATTTTTAGATCAATTTACGTAAAAATGTATGTAGCATTGACTTAATTTTAATGATGATGGTCAGTCTTTATCAGCAGCAATGCTTGTTGAAAAGTTTGCCAATCTGGTTATACATTAGTGAAGAATTTTACATTAAAACGCAGTCAATGTTTTCAAAATTAAATCGACTGTTATAATCGAGTTAATATGTTTTATTGCACATGTTATTAGGTGAAATCACAGACGTATAATAAGAAGGAGACCAAACATTATTTCACAACTGCATAGATGAGAATTAAACATTATTTCTACTTCTTTCTCTCCAACCACAAATTAATAAGACTATCTTGTTTCTTTTTACTGTCACAGCACTTCCACATACATAGACAAACTGGACCGTGAGGCAAAACGCCATCTTGACAAGCTACAATTAATAGGTCAAGGATCTTATGACCGCCGGTGGTCCCGAAACAATTGATTTTCATTTGTGTCTGGTTTTACAATCCTCAAGGGGTTAAGCTACAAATGTCTTCCTAGACTTGTCAACAAAGGCCGTACAGCATATACTTGTACAATTTTACAGGGCCGTATTTAAGCGACTACCAGACTGTTGTAAACAAGCCTTCCCACCAGGTCACCTTAGCGGGAGGCTTTTTACAACTTGTTGTAAACAAGGCTTCTACTTGGTTTATTACCGCCGTTGATGTCTTCTGTCACAAGCAGTGTTGCCATTTTTAGCAGGATCCTGCTTTTTAGTATTATTTATTTTGAAATAATTTGATTAATTTGCTGAAAAAAAAACGTGATTAATTTCATATCTTTATTAGCTAGATATTTACCAACAATAAATAAATAAATAATTTTATATCTTATCTTTATTATTAGATATTTTGATGGGTTGCAGAGGTTGGAACATCGCTGGACTACGTGCGTAGAGTTGAAAGGAGATTATGTAGAAAAATAAAAAATATATACGTAAATCAAATCAAATTAAATCAAATAATTTATTTGCTCAAATATTGTGTACAATCAAGCTGTAACATTTGTTATATAATAGATCTACAATATTTTTACCTTATTAACGTAGGTGTGCAAATATTTCAATTATAAATGTCGACTCTAAATTCTAAAACACACAATTGTAATTACAAAAAAAAAAGAATGTGTTTCAATTTGTCTTTACAATTTCTATTTCGTTATTGAGGTTTTTATTAATCATGCATAAAGTCAGATCTGCTAATTCAATTAATTGTTATACATGTCAATATAGGATTAAGTTAATTATAAAAGAAAATAATTATCAAATAATAATAATTAACATAATACAAAAATATTTAATTTCAACTAATAAAATTTATCAACAAATAACAATTTGAATTATACAAACTTTTAATAGTTTGATAATAACCTTAAAAATTGAAGAATAAATAAAAATATATCACATTACAATTTGTCATTTAGAAATTCATTAATCGAATAATATCCGGGTTCCAGCAGCCAACGACATAGGGAATTTATAAAAAAGTTTTTGTCAGATGAGCGATTTCTAACATCAGCTGGCAACTTATTGTACCTATATCTTAACTGCCATACAAAATACATTTTTATTAAAAAGCGTTAGATTGCTTTTAGGTAAGCATAATTTATTTTTTCTGGAATCACGAGCATTTGGATTCCTTTGACTGTGTGTGACGAAGTAGTCGTGATATCGTTTTACGAAAAGACATATTTCCACTATATACATGCATGGTAATGTAAGAATTTTATGTTGTTTGAATAGAAGCTTACATAATTCCCAACTTCTAATCCCACGCAGTGCCCTAACACACCTTTTTTGCGCTTTATATGCTCGTTCTATGTCAACGCTATTTCCTCAGATTATTAAGCCATAGCGTAAGACTGCGGCAACATAACCATGATATGCCTGTAACGCAATATCAAACGAGGCGATTCTCTTAATTCTACCAAGTGCAAAAACTAATTTGTTAATCTTTTTACATACACCATCAAAATGATTTTTCCAGTTGCAGTGTTCGTCAAGAGTGATTCCAAGAAAACAAGTGGAAACTACTACGGATTTTTTTTCATTATTATGATTAATGTCAATGTAAATTTTTTTTGCTTTGTAAGTATGAAATTGTATAGCTTTAGTTTTATTTATATTAATTTGCAAATAATTGTTATTCATCCAATTGAAAATGTCAGTGATTGTATTGTTAATGTCAGTTTGTAATTTGTCAATATCTTGATTTTTAAATAATAGAGTACAGTCGTCAGCAAAGTGAAAGATTTTGTTTGATGATACTTTAGGTAGGTCATTTATATATAATAAAAATAATATAGGACTTAATATACTTCCCTGTGGAACTCCATTTTTCGTATCTCTATAATGTGATCTGACTGTTATCTTAGCATTATTTTCAAGCCTAGTAATCTCTGTGCATTGTTTACGATTTTTTAAGTAGCTATTTAGCCAGCCAGCCGCTCGACCCCTTAAACCGTATTCGGAAGCTTTCTGAAGTAATATATTGTGCTTTACGTGATCGAAAGCTTTCGACATATCTAGAAACAGTGCTAGATTAGGTATTCTATTATTAATAACTTCTGTAACTTCCTTAATTAGGTTGAAGCAAGCCAAAGTAGTTGATTTACCTTCCTGAAATCCAAATTGTTCCTTTGTAGATTCAAGATTCAAGATTCAATATCATTTATTCAGGTTAGGCCATGTTTAGATTACAGCACTTATGAATGTCATTATGCCATAATATAATAACTTTATATATGTCCTACCACATCTTTATACTACATGAGTGCAATAAATGTTTATTATTTTTAATAAACGACAGAATTCTTTTGGCCATAATCTTTTCAAATATTTTTCTTTTCAAAAAGAGAATTTTTCTTTCCAAAGTCATGGACATATCATACCGTCCTCGTTTATACGAACTTGTTTTTTTTTAGTTACCACGTTGTATGTAGGTTGTAGGATGAAGATATTATTTAGTCTGTAAACTAAGCGCTGCGGTAAACCGCACCGCTGTTGAAAACTTCGGTTTACAACAGTAGACGCTTTATGCTTCAATTTTGTATAATAGGTATATTTTGGAAGATTGATTAGATTTAATTATGCAATATATTATTTCATTAGGGATCAATTTTAATAATGAAATCATTTTTAGGTTTCAGAAGGATGATTATTTTAAAATGCCTGGTTGAGTAATATGAAAAGAGAACATTGGCAGCCCAAATCATCTAGTTAGTGTGCTGTGTTCAAAACATTTTGAAGCTCATTTACTGGATCACAGTGGCTTCTGTACGGTTCTTTCTCCTAATGCTAATGCGATTCCAACAATTTTTGATTCATTTAACGGAGAAGGAAGTTAGTGTCTGCATATCTTTTTTAAATTACCGACCTACCTATACCATCTTGAGTTAAAGGAAATATTGATAGCTATTGAATTTTAAATTTTACTTTAAAATGTTTTGTAATTAAGGTTTATAATCAAAGTCAAAGTCAAAGTCAAATTATTTATTCAATGTAAACCTTTACAGGCACTTATTGACGTCAATACTAATAATAATAAAAAAAACAGTTAACTAACTTAGAGTTAAGACTTAACAACTAATCTAACGAGCTATTATAGTCTGTGCCAGACAAACGCGCATTGCTACCCCCAGTACCACTGCACGCCGAAACAGAATCGCGTCGAACCGAAATATAAGCCGTGGTCATAGAATTGTGTAATATGATTTCCAATTATCGTATTGATACTGTGGTAAGTAATATAAATTGGAGAGTTTTTGAAGTAAAATAAAGTAGCGGCTGAAACGAGTTTTGGAAAACATTAGTACCTAACCAATAAGGTTGACATTTTTAATCATTCAAATATCTTTTTTTATAAAAACTTAAGCATAAAAAACGTCAAAAATTAATAAGCATAAACTTGTGTGTTTTAAAATTGTTTCGTTTTTCGTCTTGGTACAAGCACAGAATAACTAATACTACTACCGTACAGAAGGTTCACCCTCCAACGATACGACGAATATATAGGTATATAAATTATTTTTTTTTAATATTGTTAACTTAAACCCTACCCCTTTAACCCTATGGTAGTCGTGGGGATGTATTCTTATATGAAAATATGCATAAAACAATAACTTTTTATATTTGTTTTTCAGAATTCATCTAAATCTTTACTAAAAGGTCCGGTAAAAAGGAATGCCAGTGGAGATCATGTTTGAGGAATTTGCAAAATTTACAGCCGAGTACCTCAAGTGCTGTATTAATTAACTACATTATGTGAGTTAATGTAAGTAAATATTATATTGTTGTACAGAATTATATGGTATAACATGAAGAAGATGGGTCTGAGCAGGCTCTCAACTCCGTTACTTTGAAATATACAGAAAATGATAAATTTATTTGTTTTCAGAAACCTTCATCATTACTTCCTGAACCAGACTCAGTAAAAGAATCCCGGATATCATATTTTCCGGACCTGCAAAATAAACAATCTAGTACTTTAAGTGTAATCCGCAGTCAGGGTCGCTGTCCACTCGACCACCCGGCGGTCTTATCACTAGTTTTAAAATTTGTGACATTATTTATTGTAATTATTATTTTTATTTAAAAAATTACCAGCAGAGTATGTTGTTGTTTTTATAGTCTGTTCAATATAGCTTGATACCTGTGACAGATGTAATCAAAAAAGACGACGTGACTTTGTAAAAGCGTATGAATATATTTGAATACTGTTTAAAACCAGCAATGAACTGCAAAACTGCAAACCTGCAATGAACAGGGTACAAAAATAAAACTGTCAGGTAACATTGACATTCGTATGTCATTCACTTCATTATTGGTTCGTTTTCGGAAATGGCGGACGACAGTCGGTTTACGGTACGCTAGTTGAATTCTATCGGTGGAATAGCGTCAAATCTTCGAAAATCGGTTAGAAAACCCCGCGAGAATTGGTTGCGTATGAAGTCCTGGCGACAGGACCCGCGCTCATCATGCATCGGCGCGTGAGATTGTGAATTAACAGTTAATCGGCCTAAATCTTAATAATCTCCTTGTAAACAGCCGTCGGAGGCTATAGTGTAATTTATCCAGATTACTTAAAATTATCTGTTGTCAAGCCGTTGTTCAAAAAGGGAGATAAGAATAATATTATAAACTTTAGACCTATTACACTCGTACCAATTTTATCAAAACTTTTTGAAAAGTTTATATTTAATGAAATTTATACGTATCTCGAAAAAAATAAAATATTATGCGATGAACAAAAAGGTTTTCGAAAATGTAAAACTGTTAATTTGGCAATATTTGAATTTTTACAGACAGTGATGTCAAATGTTGATAGAAAAAATCCCGTCTGCGTTGTGTATTGTGATATGACACAGGCTTTTGATCACGTTGACCACGATATATTATCAAAAAAATTGGAATTGTATGGTATTAGAGGAAATGTGCTCAAGTTGTTACAATCATATTTAACAAATAGAAAACAGTACACAGTGGTATCAAAAATCAATAAACAGACAAACATAGATGAAGCCTTCACTTCCAGCGAACGTTTGGTAAAATTTGGAGTACCTCAAGGAAGTGTTTTGGGTACTTTATTATTTATTATATACATTAATGATTTGTATAAAAAAATCCCCTACCCTTTGACACTTTTCGCAGATGACAGTACAATGACAATACCATGTAATAATCTAGATACCTATGAATTTGACATTTTGAACTCTTTGACATTAGTAATATCTTGGTTGGAAAATAATAATATAAAAATAAATTTAAATAAGACTCAATTTATGCAGATAAGACAAAGACAACCGGGAATGCCACTAGATAATATTAAATTATTAATAACTGAGACAAACTCAACAAAATTTTTAGGATTAATTATTGATACTAAATTTAATTGGAAAGAGCACATTGACTATTTATGTAAAAGAATCAGCAGCTCTTCGTACGCATTGTATAAACTTGCCCAAGTTTTAGGCACTAACGCTTTGCTTACTGCATACCATGGATTGGTTGCCTCCATTATTAGATACGGCATAATGTTTTGGGGTAACTCCACTGACGTAGTATTGGCATTTAAAATGCAAAAACGCTGTTTGAGGTCTATGTTTGGTCTTAAGAACATAGAAAGTTGTAAGCCTCTATTTTTAAAACACAAAATTCTTACGTTGCCATCCATGTACATCTATGAAACTGCTGTATTCATAAAATTACACCCTGAACTGTTCCCTAAAATGTCAGATGGTGTTGTCCGTAATAGACGCAACAATGACCGGTTACAACTTCATACAGCTAATACTACATTGATGTCTAAAAGTGTATTTTGCATGGGACCTAAAATTTATAACAAAATTCCCAAGATGTACAGAGAACTGCCATTAAACCTCTTTAAAAATAAAATGAAATGCTTATTGATTGACAAATGCTACTACAATATTATTGATTATTTAATTGATAAACTTATTTAATTTAATTTATTCATTACGATATTTTTATTTTGACATTTGTATTTTGTAGTAATGTAATGTATACGACAATGTTTTTTTTTAAATTATTATTTGTATTTGTTATTTGACTTGCACTTTTTACGCTGATATTTAATTCTTTTGACTAATTGACAATAGACGCTTTTTATAAATAAAATTTGTACGCCAAACTGGCAAAACATGTTAATGCAATTAAAATTTATAGGTACCACTAACTTTTATTATGTAACCACACATGTTATTGACAAATAAATATTCTTATTCTTATTCTTATTCTTATCGGACGGACGAACGCAGGCGGCAGCGCATATGTCGCGAATCCATGGCGGATTAGCACGCGTTATCGTGAGTGCTCGTGGGACTACCATGCCATCGGAGGCCTGAGGACTAGGTGTGCAGGGGTCGGTGGAACGGATGTGTGTACGGAGGCGATTTGGACGAGCCTTCGACGAGTCGGCAGGCGAGGCACGCTACCACTAGGCAGGCGTCATATCGCATCACAGCAGCTGGGCTGAGAGCGCTCCCCATCGTGAAATAAGCACGGAAATGAGCGCACCCATTCATGACGGCCTGCATAAATGCCGTTTCATGCCCCTCTTAAAAGACCCTGGACTGTAGGAGCTGGCAAACACATGCGCCGGCAAAGAATTCCAAAGCCGAATGGTCTTACAGAGGAACGACTTGCCAAATTTTTTGGTACGAGTACTGATAGTCTGTACAGTATGATGGTGGTTTCTAAGACCAGACGTGTAGTCCGGGAGAGGAAAGGAGAGGGCGGGATAAGATCAAAAAGTTCTTCAGAACGCTCTCCGTAGTAATTCCGGTAGAAGACATTGAGATAAGCAATTTCTCTACGCAGCTGAAGGTCCTCAAGGGAGGCTGTAACCTCACCATCTCCAATAATGCGTACCGCTCGCCTTTGCAGTCTATCAAGTGCATCGAGGAGGTATTTAGCGGAGCCGTCCCATAGATAGGAACATCCCCTCTCCTTACATCACTAAGTTTATTTGTACTGGCACCTCGAGACCAACCGTTAGGTTATGCAAGAAGTGCCAGACGTCCCTGCGCCAGTAGAACACTCACGCAGGAGACCACCAACGTTAGGTCTTGACGCCAAATCAGTGCCCGCCGCAGCGCGCTCTTCATTCGGTACTCATAAGACTAGTGTCTCGGGAGAGTATCCCCGTGAACACGTGTAGCTGTCGAGCTCGCTTACTTCTCGTTGCACGAAGGGCACAACTCGCAGTTGCCACTGCTAGGGTCGTCGACTCCCAAGTGTCCACCTTGGTAGCGGAGTAGTAAGCACACTCACTTCTTGGAACCCATCCAGGCGCCTAGCCAGTTCCTACGTCCTACGCGGCTGGCTGGACCGGAGGCTACGGCATCTAGGAGGCCGCCTCTACTAGTTATCCAGACTAGTACCGGAGATGTCAACACCAATGTCCAATGAGAACCACCGGACAAAGCTGCCAACTATAAGGGAAACTCACGTTCCCCGCAGGACTTTTCGCTTCTGGCCCCTCAGAGACCGCTACTAGGCCCCGCTCGCTGTGCACGAGTTTGGAAGTCCTGGCACACAATACCAGGACAGACGAACATTCCCAAGCTCTACAGCTAACCACAAACCACTACGAGTCCAACCAGCGGGGGGCTTGAACCGGAACCCCGTAGTACCCCTGAAAACACAACCAGACCCGTAGTTCCAGTTGCGATACCCTATCTATTGGGATCAGTAGATAGGGATAGGAACAATAATCCATACTCGATCGCACCTGAGTGTGGTACAGCAAACAGCCCTGCTCGGGAGTGAAAAACCGCCTCACCTTATTGAGAATACCCAACTTACGGGAGGCAGTTAAAATAGTCAATAGTCAATAGTCAAAATATATTTATTCAATAAACTCAATTAATAAATACTTTGAAACGTCCAAATATTTTTTAACCTACCACCCATTCAGGACATAATTTTTTAACTGTGGCAAAGAACGGGCGCAAGAAACCACAGCGCACAGAAGCAACGACATTTACAAAATATATATATATTTTATGTCGTTACCAGGTCACAAAATACAAAATATGAATTTGAATGTAAATAGTTTAATTAAATATGGTGCTCTATAAAAATTAATTATAGGCAATTAGAAATAGCTGTTGGAGTAGGTACTTGGAGCATTTCAGACCCAAGCTGTTTTGTCTTCTGTATAATCCGACACTTTATAATAAGCTTTTTTATAAAGCTTTTCTTTGATTTTGATTTTAAATTTATCAAGATCTAATTTCTGAATATCATTTGGTACTTTGTTGTATAATCGTACACACAGACCCTTAAAAGAATTATTTATTTTATGGAGCCTAGTATAAGGCACTGCTAATTTGTTCTTACTTCTAGTATTTAATTTGTGAATATCACTGTTTTTTGAAAACATTTTAATATTTTTATGAACATACACAAGATTTTCATAAATATATTGTGATGCAACTGTCATTATACTTATATCCTTAAATCTCTCTCTGAGAGAGTCACCAGCCTGTAGGTTATATATTGCTCGAATAGCCCTCTCGATGTAGTATTTTGGATTCAGTTCCCGGCCGATGTCCATGCCAAGAATACTGAGGTTCACCGAATAATATCCAATTGGCTATTTGACAGTTGTAACAATAAAATATGAAATATGTCGGAAGTGGTAGTTTATGATTTAACGATAATTATTCAATAGTTTTTTTATTAAGAAATAATACGTAAATATTTTATTTTTACAAAATAAATTTGCGATTTTGATCTGTGGATTACAAGACACGGGCGGCCATGATTGAGCTTCATGTGACGTCACATTTCACAAAATTATCAAAAACTATTTGTCAGGTTTCAAGTTAAGTTTCTATATTTATTGAAGTGTGACGTCACAGAGCAAATTGTCACGTGACCAACCGTTTTCGCACGAAATTTGAAATAAATAAAGAAAAATATGTTTTTACTAATAAAGCTTTTTTGAGAAAGAAAATAATGTACGGAGTATAAAATAAGCGTTTGTAATTTTTTTTAAATACTTTTTCGAAAAATGTCAAGTAGCCAATTACCAATCGTTGACTTTAATTTTGTATTTATAATTCTAGCTGTATTAATTGATTTGTTAGTCTTCACTTATTGTTACGGACTGAAGTCTCGATTTTATAATTTTGTAGCTACCTACACAGCTGCAAGACATAAATACGATGTTACATCGATGTTACAGTGTCTCGTCCGATGGCCGCCGCGCAATAGCGAGCTTACAGAGCCGCCGCGAATATTTATATGCGGCGCGCATCGACAGCCACGCGACTGCCTCGAGCCGCTTCAGCCGCTGCGTCATGCCAAACGCAGCGTACCCTAGCGTTCATTTATGAACACTTAATAAACTGCTTTGTATATACGCCTCTAGTTGTAACATGTAAAATTTGTATATAATAAGCTAAGTTTTCCAATAAATTCATTCCAATCTCAAGAATAGATGGTGTTATTACTCTCTAAACCCCCATCGGCTAAAGTGGTGACCCCGAACAAGAAGAACATTAAGAAGCAACCTACCAATAATCAAGATAGTCACTATGGCCGAAAAATCCGAGGAATCAAGCAGCTCAAGCTCCAAACCAACTACGGAAGTCAAAATGATGGAGCAGACACAAGAAGTCAGCGTCGTGTCGTCATCGTCAGCAAACCACCAACAACCGTCACCGACACAACCGAAGTCTGAAACACAATACTTAATTGAAGAAATACGAAGATTGTCACTCGAAGTCGCATCGCTTCGCACCCGCCCGTCGCATTATCAAAATAACTACCTACGAAGCCGTTCGCCGTACAATCGACAACAACGCACTCATCGCAACCGCTCTACAACACGTTCGCTGTCTCGCTCTCGCACTACGCAACGCACCGACCATATACCTACACCTGATAGCAATTATTGCTACTACCACCAACGTTTTGGAAGAAAAGCAAGAAGATGCCAATCGCCGTGCTCTTTCAACAAGTCGCAACAACAACCACAGCAACATAATAACGTCGACGAAGCCTCGTTAAACTATCAAGAACGTTAGACGAGGCGGGGTCGGACGTTCTAGGTAAATCTTACCGTCTCTTCGTTACCGACAAGAAATCTAAACTGAAGTTTCTCATCGACACTGGAGCAAACGTATCAGTTATTCCATGGAAGAAAGGGACAACAATGAAAGTTTTACCATTCAATTTGTATTCTGCGAACAACACCACGATAAATACCTACGGCGAATTATCACTCGAACTCAACCTCAACTTACGAAGACCGTACAAATGGAAGTTCATCATCGCCGACGTCAGCAAGCCTATCATTGGAGCCGATTTCTTATGTTACCACGATCTGCTGGTAGACCTGAAGAACAGAAGACTAGTAGATAACGTCACTAAGTTATCAATCGTCACTCCTGGCTGCTACACCGATGTACCTACAGTTCGCAGTATCGACTTAGAACAACCATACCACGACATTCTCAACGAGTTTTCCGGTATCACAAGACTCACTGCAATGAAACTTAGTCCGAAGCACCACGTGGAACATTATATCGAGACCACTGGCCCGCCACTACACAGCCGAGCAAGTCCATTACCACCACACCGCTACGAGAAAGTAAAGCAAGAATTTGAGTCTATGATCGAACAAGGCCTATGCAGACCAAGCAAGAGTGCATGGTCAAGCCCACTACACGTTGTACCTAAAAAGAATGGCGATCTTAGAATGTGTGGAGACTATCGCCAACTCAATGCAATAACGAAACCAGACCGTTATCCGATTCCACGCATCAAAGACTTTACCTACCAACTCGCCGGAAAGAAAATATTGTCAACAATTGACCTCATACGAGCGTATCAACAGCTACCTTACAAAGAAACTGACATAAAGAAGACAGCCATCATCACACCATTCGGGTTATTCGAATTTCCACGAATGTGCCCAGGTTTAAAGAACGCTGGACAGACTTTTCAACGTTTCATCCATGATGTGCTACGAGGCCTAGATTTCGGCTTCCCGTTCCTCGACGACGTACTCCTGGCTTCAGAGTCTGAACAGCAAGACCGCGATACCCTACGTATCGTATGACAACGCCTAGAAGACGCCGGTATCACTATCAACCCGTCAAAATGCAATTTCGGCAAGAAGAAAGTCAAGTTTCTTGGTTACGAAGTATCCGCTAACGGTATCATACCACCTCAAGAAAAAGTCCAAGCAATCTCTGAATATCCAAGACCGAAGACAATACAACAACTCAGAACATTTCTTGGCATGATTAACTACTACCGCGAACATATACCTAACGCCGCATCAGTACAAGCTCCGCTCAACCAATACCTACACAACTCGAAAAAACGCGACAAGACCGAAATTCAATGGACAGACGAAGCAATCGCATCATTTGAAAACAGCAAGAAATGCCTACAAGACGCCGCGCTACTTGCACACCCGATTAACTCCGTCCCGCTCGCACTAATGTGCGACGCCTCCAATACTTGTGCAGGCGCCGTACTACAACAATATGTTAACAAAACATGGCAACCACTGGGATACTACTCGAAGAAATTCACCGCCACGCAACAAAAGTACACCTACGACAGGGAATTACTTTCAATCTACATGGCAATGAAGCACTTTAGAAAAATGTTCGAAGGAAGAGAACTAATTGTCTTTACCGACCACAAGCCAATTACCTACGCACTACATAAACAGTCATCTGATAGCGAAACACCACGCCGCTCAAGACAACTACTATTCATCAGCGAGTTTACAACCGACATTCGTCACATCAGTAGAAAAGACAACACAGTCGCCGATGCACTATCCCGCATCGAAACAATCACATGTCCATCAACAATAGACTACGAACAACTAGCAAGACAACAACAAAATGATCCCGAGTTACCTGCGCTACTACAACAAACTAACCTACAAGTAAAGAAAATCAAGATACCTAACACCGATTACGACACATCACGAAATGCGAAACATCAACATCCAACATTCGTCCGTACCTACCACATGACTTTCGACGCACAGCATTCGACGCAGTGCACAGAGTCAGTCACCCCGGTACGCGAACAACAAGAAAGCTTCTACAACAACGCTACTTCTGGCCCGCGATGAACTCCAACATTGGAACATGGACGAAGACGTGTGTATCCTGTCAACGAGCGAAAGTACAACGACACACGCACAGCAACATATCATCATTTCCCGTGTGCGATAGATTTCAACACCTACATATTGATATTGTCGGAGCTCTAACAACAAGCGAACACGGACATCGATACCTACTCACAATGATAGATCGCACTACGCGATGGCCTGAAGCTATACCTATTCAAGAAATAACCAGTGAAAACGTCGCAAAATATGTTTACAAAGCGTGGATAACAAGATTCGGATGTCCCCAGACAATAACTACAGATCAAGGACGTCAGTTCGATAGTCAGCTGTTTCGCGCGCTTACCCATCTACTTGGCGCCGAAAAGACAAGAACAACCGCTTACCATCCACAAAGCAACGGAATCGTCGAACGCTGGCACCGATGAATTTAGGATAAAAAGAGAGGTTCGAACGAAAGAAACAGCTGCACAAATCACGACGGTTCATGTGGGTAGTTAATTAAGGTAAAATGTAAAACTGACCAAATGAGCCGGCAGCTGTCCCACAAGGCTGCTTATTGCCAACCCTTAGTCTGTTTAAGTCACGGCCGGTCAGAGCAGAATTTGTAAGCTCTCTGGACCTCACCTTGAAGAATAAAGAAGCACTAATGAAGCACCGAGTTTTATTGAAGAACATATACAGTCTACATCGAAGCAGAACGGCTAAACTGTTCGGCGTCTATACTCTGTCAAAAACACTTATTTTTCTTGAGTATAATGACGATTATATTGAAGATAAAAAATTAAAAAGTTATTGAATTGGCACATGCTTAATTTAAATCGATAAATTCGGTCGCATTTCGATGTTCACTTTGTTTTATTCAATTGGAAATAATTGGGAGCAATCTTGTTTTGATACAAGTGCCTTAGTCGTGCAAGAACTGATTTGGGCTCAAGTCAAAGGTTTGTACTCGTACTGAATTTCTTCCGTTTTCTTTACAACTGAACGCTCGGACGGCCGAGTGGTCGAGTGGTCAGCGGCCTTGACTGCGCAACCAACGGTCTCGGGTTTGAATCCCGGTAGGGGTAAATGTTTGTGTGGTGAGCAGGAGCATTTGTGACCGAATCACGGATGTTTATGAGTATTTATTTATGTTTATCCGTTATTCATTTACTATAGTTCGGGCTATGCTTGTTTGGTGCTGAATGATTGGTGTGACAGTAGTGAAATTTATTATTATTATTCATAACTTCATAGAATTTTCTTTGTGTAGAGTTGACCTACAGTTGCAGATAATTAATGATGTAAAACATGTAGGTTTAACTAATAAAAATTACGATAGTTACATATTATGCTCACATTACAACATGATGCACGTGAACATGTTATGTACACACGGCGTCAGATCAACCTATCCTAAACTGTCTTTCTTCAATTAATATTGATCCTTATAACCAAACAATAAAGTTCAAAATTGATTGTAAAAATATGGCAATTTTGGGTAGGTTGATCTGAAGCTGTGTGCATCCCTGATCATTGGAAAGAAATGGTTTATAAAATAAAAGAACTAAAAGGTGATATTGAGCGTGTAGTAAAATTTTACAAGGACTGTTCTAGTGACTCAAGTAATTACTATGATGAATTAGGTTGTACGCCAATACATTATTATGATTTTTTTCAATAATAAAACATTTAAAATCTATTCACGTATTTTTATTTACGTAATAATTACGTATTTCTAAAAATTAGGTGGTCTAAATAGCATCCAAAATGATAATTTGTAGCAAAAAACGATTAAAGACAGATATGGATATTCAATTGATAACATCAATTATCATTTGATTCAATTACGTCTGTAATGTCTCAACCCTAGGCATGACCATAATCCAGCTATTTTGGACAGACTTTAATTAGGTGCTAATAATTTTTTTTTAGTTTACCAAACGGTTTTACTATTTCATGCATTTTATTTAAGAGGCCTATTACATCTCAAATGTGATTTTTACGTTAAATGCGCATTTTTGCATTTTGTAGTAACTTTTTAGTTGTATTTATCGTTGGTAAATAAGATAATAAATTCATGCTTAATTTTACAAATCTCCACTCTGCGAGAATAAGCTGAGTACGGACGGCCAGCGCATCGCATTTTGTAGTAATTTTGCAGTTGTATTTATCGTTTTTATCCAAATAGGATAATAAATTCATTATATTATAATCTTTATTTCTCATAAATTAACAATTTTTCTGGTATAACTTTTGCTCAATAATATTATCATAGACAGGAGAAATTCACAGTTCATTTAAAGCGATTTTCGAAGTTTTTTGGTTTAGATTAAGATTTTTTCTATATAAAATCAATGATATCTAAAAATATCGAGGCCGCTACGCATTATATAGGAGATAACATTAGTTCAATCTAGGAGCTCAAAAAAGTGCCTTCGCGCATTTTATGAAAATCTTTCTCTGCAATTTTGGGTTTCATAAAAAAGTTAAGCAAAACTTACAAAAAGCGAGGCCGCTACGAACTATGCCAATAGCTATTCTACACCATTCAAGAAGTCAAAACTGTTAATGTATTATTATTTCTGAGATCAAGAACGCCAAAATTGGCCATTTTACGCAAAAATCACAGTCGAGATCTAATAGGCCTCTTAAGTTAATGAGGTGGCGTTGCAGCCAAATATAGATACGGAGATATAGCCTGCCTGGCACTCAATGATAGATAACTAAGCATTCTACTGCTGAAAGATTTTTTAAAATTTAATGAGTATCTTCAAATCTCTATAAAATATAATAATAACCTCTTTACGTATAACATCACTATAGATGTAGGTACTTGAGGTCCCTTGCGTGCCTGAGTTTAGCCCCTTTTATTGTAAATGTGTGCGTGAAGTCTGTAGGCGTAATGAGCACGCTTTTTTGTTGTAATGTTTGATCTGCTTCTTTATACGTCTGTGGGTGAAATACTGTATGATGTAAGTATGTCTATTATGGTGTGCTGGTAGCGGCTCATAAACATTTTTTTAAATTTAAATATCATCTTATAATCAATCCTTTTTTGAAAAATTGTCATTCTTGGCATTTTCCCTGCGGATGTCGTCATCCGCATCCGATCTAGTGGACGCCATCCCATAGAAATTAATACAAAACAAGCCGTACGATTTGTACGCAGCTTCATATTATACGTCTGTGGTACGCAGTTACGCACCGATTCCGATTAAGGATGTCGGAAATAAAAAAAAATATCGATATATCGATATTTTGAAAAATATTAATATCGGCCTCGATATATCGCGAAAAAATATCGATATTTCGATATATCGGTCAAAGGACATCAGGCAAATTCCTTTGACAATAGACCCAAAAATGTAAAGCATTTCTGTTTGTACCACAATGTAGGTATGTAAATAGTGGTTCGTGGAAACTATTCAGATTTTAATAAAGATTTTTATTAGAAGAGATATTTACGATTGAAATATTATTCTTTGGTAACACTGACACTAGTACATTAACACTTGTAACTCAAACGAAACGTTTCGTTATGTACTAAATAAAATTAGTATTCTCGAAAAAAATTACTAAAAGTAGGCGTAATGATTTAAATTAAAATTATTTATTATGCTTTCTTGTTGTACACAAAGATCATAGATATCAAACACGATACGGATGGAGCGTGTGGAATTCTGTTCTGTTCATTTAATCATGTGGTTGTAACCAAACGCTTCAGTTGACAGTGATGGACAATGTCAGTGTCAGCCGACAGGCTGGCTGACAGATCGAAAATGGCATGGCATTCAAATCAAAGCGATACTTACCCATTTTCAAGTATTTGTCTATGCTATATTAAAAATCTAAAAGTTAGATTTTTCTAACTTCAGAACTATTTCTCCGAGAAATCGAATCCAGCCAACTTCTGCTAATGTCATTGTCATCTGATACAATGCGCTTTGTTCTTACGCAATAAAATAGTGATGGCGGCCACAAAATGACCGTTTCATAGTCGTAGTTTTGTTTTCTAATTAATTATTTTCGGCCAAATAAAGAAGTTTCAAAATAAAGTTGATACTGATTTAGGTATATAATGACACATAGTGCATATAGATAATAGAAATAACTTTATACATTTTCGGGTCAAATGTGCCTGATGTCCTTTTCACCGGCTTTAAAAAAAGGAGAACCACCTGCTTTTTCTTAAAATCGGTTAAAAAATAATTTAGGTTTTTTTATTTTAAATTATTGTTTCAACCGGTTTACAGTTCCGCAGCCCATATGGGCCATAACAATTAATTAACCTATTGTTATATTTTTAGGACAGTGAACCTTTTAATCATGCCGCCCTCTAAGTCGGCTCCTGTTGTTAGAAACCGCCATATTTACGGTAAAAGCCACTCTCTCTGACGGCACGGAGGAAGCCGTAGGTGTTAAATATTTCCGTTGCGTATACGTAGCACACATGCACACATGACATGAAGTTGATTGAAGCAACGCACTGACAGTGAGAGTTACACACTCACTGCCACAGATTACATTAATGGAATTCAGCAACAATAAGATTTTTTTACATTTTTACGGCTTTGAATTCTAACGAATTAAAAAGTTAGATCGTGATGCGATGATAATAAATAAAAAATTTCGATATTGGTTATTTTGTATCGATGTATCGATATATCGAAATAAAAAATATCGATATATTGAACAAAAAATATCGATGTATCGATGTAGCGCTTCTTCACAGGTTCTTTCTCACCACTATCGATGACGTTAATGGGAGCGAACTTCATACCTATTATCGATTTCAATCCGATCCCGATTGCAAGCGCGTCACAAGAGTGCCTACGCACGCAATATTGTAAGTACATAGGTTTATTCTTTAAAATCGTCAATACCTGGCTAGGGTTAAGGTAAGGATTAGATTGAGGAGAGGTAAGGCTGCAGGCTTAAAATCTTATCTGTCGATTTCAGACTAATCCAATAACAATACAATAAGGTGTGCACTCTTTTCTAAAATTTTAAGCTAATAAATAAACCAACATCAATAATTTAGGACTAATAGTGATTCCATAGATATAAACTGGTTTCGCCTTGAAATGCTTTTGATTGAACTTTCAAAACTTTTAAAGTTTTGTTGTGTTTTGTGTTGCTTGTAATTATTACATTGGGTAATCACACTAATATTATAAAGGCGAAAGTTTGTGAGTGTGTATGTTTGTTACTCTTTCACGTAAAAACTACTGAATGGATTTGGATGAAATTCGGCATACAGATAGTTTATAACCTGTATTAACACATAGGATACTTTTTATCCCGATATTCCCACGGGGACGGGAACCACGCGGGTGAAACCGTGAGCGGCTGCTAGTCATTAGATATAAGTACCTACCCTCGATAGGGGTTTGCTGATGTGGGGAGGGGGGGGGGGGGAATATAACCCCCCCCCTGCAACCCCCATCTGCCGGAAATAGGAACTTACGTACTTTCGAGAAATATTTTTTTTGTAAACAACCTCAAAACAGACAATATGGAAATTTAGCAGGAGGGAAGCTAAAAAGAGGTGGGGATAGGGGAGAGAGTATGTAAAAAAAAACATCGCACTTACAAAAACGTCGTTTCTGGCGCTTCGCCGGCTGCTGCCGCGGCATGCTCGCTCGGCTCGCGCATTTTTGGTCAACATTAGCTTACCCTAATTAACTCTTAAGACTTTTTACATGACGGGGGGGCTTCGCCCCCCGAACCCCCCTTGCGGGGTGGCTGTGCCTCCCCAAACCCCGCTTCTCCGCCCCGCACGTTTCTCTAAAGACATTACCTTTTTGCGTGTTGTTTTTCGTTTCATTTCACTCAAATATTAAATAATTGAAAATAATAAAATACGTAGGTACCTTCCGGCAACCAAAATCAATATCAGGGGTTTCAGTAAGACCCCCTGAGCCCGCCCACGGTATCCGTTCCCCAGAACGAGGGTAATCGTATCAAATGCCAACCCATTACATTAAAAAGGTAAGGTATGTAAGGTACCTAGTATTCAATACTTATATTAAAATGTTTCAGCAGCTGGCTAGCTGGCTAAATAAATTATATTATTTAAAAAAAATGTCCAACCGCCCTAAGACTACACAATTAGAAGCCCTTGTAGAGTTCCTTGAGCAAAATCCTGGCATAGCCATGGGATTTATGAGGACTTCACAAGGGAAACAGGAAACTAAAAGAAAGTGGGCACAGTTTGCCATGCAAATAAATGCCCTAGGAGGAATTCGTAAAAATGGACCCGGCTGGGCGAAGGTAATTTTTCTCTTCAATTTTATATCAACTTTGATAAATATTTGACTGAGTAAATCCATTGTTCTATTCTATTTTTAGTACTGGGCCGAAAAAAAGTTCGGATTAAAAAAGCTGAGTGCTCAGTATGCCGCTTATATGAGACAAAAGGGTGGAGGCAGCGGAGAAAGGTGCTTGCTGTCCGAGCTGGACAAAAGGCTTGTGGCAGTTATGGGTGGCCCAAGTGTTGCGCCTGGAGATAGTGAGCTAGCTGTTAACTCTTTTCCACAAATGGTACAGCAGATTATTTAGTTCAATTATAGTGACATTATTTTACATTGGTTATTATAGGTAAGTACTTCTGACATAAAGGGATCAGAGTGGACAAGGATAACAAAACAGAAAAAAATAGAGTAGGCTAGAGGAGGCCTCTGCCAAAAAAAAGCAAACAGAATAGATAATTCTTACAAAATTATTTATTTATCAAAATTTATGTACTTACAAACTTTTTTCTAAATAAAGGCTTTTGTCATAATTAATAGGTACTTCTATGGTATAATGTTTATGGTTTACAGCAGTCTGCAGCAGAAACTCCGTCCACTTCCCAAAACACAGTGGAGATAAAGGTGGAGATTCCCTTTGATGAGCCAACACCTCCTCCTCCTTCTCCGACTGCGGAGACCTCAAGGGAAGAAACTGCTGCCACTGCACCACCTCAAGCAAGTTATTTATTGTGCACTCAAACTTATTTTTTTTTAAGTTACTATGGATTATTTAAAAGGTTTTTTTTTTATACATAAGTAAACATTTTTAGGGTCCTACTGCAAACCTTCGCCGTCGGCCACGTCGTTTGCTTTCAAGAAGCACTGGTGACTCGGATATGGAGCGAATGGCGGCCATCGAGGAGCAACGTGTAGAGGCTGAGAGGCTGTCTGCAGAAGCTTTAGCTGACACCAGCAGAAGGTTGGACCGGCTCTCAGACTCAGTAGAGCATGTAGCTCAAGCTATTTATGCGGTGGCCAAAGCTCTCCAACAAATAGCTGACAAATAGGAAAATGCAAATATATTATTTTAAAGCTAAATATACAATATGTACAGTCACGAGTACCAATATGTATACACTTTGACTCTTATTACATTGTCTTATGAGTTACAATTGTTTACATATTTTTGCTCGTGACTGTACCTAATTTATTATTTTATTTAAATAGTACATCCATACATTACGCTCGCTTCCCGGATGGGTAGGCAGAGACCATAGATTTATTTATTACTAGCGGCGGCCCGCGACTTCGTCTGCGTGCACACCCTCTATCCCGTGACGAATTTACAAAAATGTTATTTCACACACACCTAGTCCTGACAATAAGTGACTAAGAACAAAAAAATAATTAACCAAATGGGTGCAGCCGTTCTGAAGTAACACATCGGCAATTCATATGGATAGATTACCTATGTATTTTTTTTAAAGACTGAAAAAATGACAACCTCAAGTGGGAATCGAACCACGCACCTTCCGCATTCCGGGCGGCTGCCTTAACCACTTGGCTACCGAGGTCTGGTTTTCACCCGTCGAAATTTGTCAGTGCTGATGCTTGTTTTTTAGTCAACATTGCTTCATGAAATCTTAGAAGTTCTCTGAAAAAAAAACAATAGATAAATTATTGTTTTATTTCATGACTAAAATACTTTAGAGTATGATATAAAATAGTATATTACTTGTTAATTAGCATTGAATATAGGTATAACTTTTGTTTTATTTAGAAGACAATACAATAAAGTTTTCACTCCTCTTGCTCAAAAAGACCGTCATTGTAGCGTTCCAGAGCGGGGAAAAAATAGCTTTTTTGCCCTAAGGAAAAAAGTTTTTTTTTTTAATTTTTGTCTGTCAAATGACAATGAGCCTACAAAAACGAGTCTTAAGTCATAAGTAGAATCATGAATAAATCCTCGACTTATTACTGTTTACTTAAATCAACAATTTTTTTGAAATAGTTATTATTAAAGTTTATGGTAAAATTAGTAATCATTTGAATCTATGGACAACACAGACCACGCCCACACAGTCCACGCTTCAGCAAGAAACAACTGCACAGTCTGCACGTGCTTAGGTGGTGAGCCTTTAGCCCGTTAGTCGCTTTTACGATACCCAAGGGTAGAGAGGTTGGTAGTATTATTTTGATGAGCCCATCGCCGTTCTAAGCTGTTAGATGTATGTGCAGTGTTTAGTCAGTTAGTCGCCTTTTACGACACCGAAGGGACGAGAGAGGTTGGTAGTATTATTTTGATGAGCCCATCGCCGCTCTATGCTGTAGGATATATGTGTAGTCTTTAGTCCGTTAGTCGCCTTTTACGACACCCAAGGAAAGAGATGGAATAACTGCACATACTATCCAACAGCATAGAGCGGCGATGCGGCTCATCAATATAATACTACCAACCCCTCTCTTCCCTTGGGTGTCGTAAAAGCAACTAACAAGTTAATTTTTAATAAAATAAACCAATTCATATTGTATAGGATTGTTTTATTTTCTCGCATTCGTAGTGAAAAGCAGAGTGTAACACAGGGCGCTAAAAACTAATTAAAACTGGGCTTCTATTTTCTCCCTCGCTAAAGCTCGGGAGTGAAACTACCTCGTATATAATGGGTCATTTTAGCCCCTTGTATAACAATCTACTATTTTAATACTGTAAAATTTAAGTCCACAAATTGTAGCTAATATTAGTAATTAGCACTAGCAGTGTTCGGTCGGAGTAGGTACCTAAGTTGGTTTTTCGTACTTGCAGCATAAATGTTCATAGATAGCATAACATGGATAAGGCATTTTTCCGAAAAGATTTTCTGGTGTTTCGGAATTCAATAAAGTGTATACAATTAACATATTAATCTATCACTCATGTATCCCCCATTTTATATTTTGTTACGCTTTTACTTTAGATCTCTGAATACCATGAGTTTTTTTTCCGGTCACTCCGTATGGCGTAGAAAGTGTTAAGAAAATAATTTTGCTAATTGGAATACATTTCACACCAAACACTTTTAATTAATTAACAAATAACGGAATTTGGAAGGAATTTCCTGTCCATATTAATATTATGTTTCAAAACATTGACCCTAAATCAACCTACCTACTCCGATCACTGGTAATTAGTACATGCCTATAAAAATCAATAGCTTCGAATGTTTGTTCGCGCATCACTTCAGAGCGGTTGCACCTATTTAGCGTGTTTTTTTGAGTGTGTGTAATCGTTAGGACAAGGTTTGTCTGTTTGCAAGATTTTTTTTGAGAAATTAGTCACTGGGTACGGGGCTGGGGTGCTCACGCGGGCAGGCCGCACATTTAATTAATGTGCTATTTTCTGCTTCTTCTTCTCAATGTTGCTTCCTAATAAAGCGTTCTCGCAGCCCAAAGCTGTTGAACCAAAGCAGCCTGTTTTTCTACTCCTCGCCTTAGTTCAGCAGCAACTGATGTGCTACTTGGAGACTCTTCCTCACTCACATCATTACTGTTTGGCATTTCAATGTCGCCATCATCCTCCACTTCTCTGAAATTAAATATATATTTATTTGCCAAGAATATTAATAATAATAAAAATATTAATAAAAATAAGTTAATGATAGACAATGAATAATCACCACTTTATGCTGTTCGATGTATACAGTCTTCAGTCCGTTAGTCGCCTTTTAAGACACCCAAAATGGTTTTGTATTATTCTTTTAATAAGGAGCTGCCACACAGCTTAATGTATTTAGTAAAGTTGTTTTTCATTATTACAATTCTATTTGATTTAAAATTAACACACATATATATTATATTACCTGTGCCTGTTACATATGTTGTGTAAGACACAACATGCATTAATGATTTTTGATGCCTTGGCAGGATGATAATGCAGCACGTGATGGCCAAGTAGACATTGCCATTGATTCTTTAAAACCTGTATTGTATGCTTAACTGTATTATATGCAGAAAAATGCATTTTCGTATAATGGTCTTCGGGAGATCCTTCTGTAGAATTTACAATAGGAGTCATCATGTATGCTCTTTGAGCATAACCAGAGTCACCTTAAACAAAAAGAAGTTAAGTACTTACATAATATATCACCGGACGTTGTTATTATTTGTATAGTTTTTATAATTATCATTTACCTAATAAACACACATCTTCTCCTGAATGAATTAGTTGCATCATGTGGGTTTTTACAGGATGCTGATTCCACACACAACTATCGGGTGATGCACCACCAAAGGATGCATCTACTGTTATTATATTCAAATCAGCATCACATATCTAAAAAAAGTATATTAGAATATTAATAAATATTAATTATTGAAATCTAAATTCATAAAATGTTTTAAGATAGGTACATACTATCAAAACATTTATTGAATGAAAATGTTTTTGATTGAAATATTTGTCATCGTTTTCTGCGGGTTTTATTATGGCAACATGGGTTCCATCAATGCAACCTAAAATTGCAGGAATATGGAATTTTTCATAAAACCTGAAAAATAAAGTCACTAATATCAAAACAAAAAAGAAATAAATATCATTGAGCTATTATTACTATGTATAGAGAAGACACAGCTCACCACTGCTGTGTTCCGTTTAACTTTGCTGCAAACGCCTCAGTGATTGCGTGTGATTCAAGCGATTGTGGACCTTGCGGCTGCACCTTAGTTGCGCACAAACTTGCTTCGCGGTGTCTTCTCTAGTTTATTGTACCTCAATAGACAGAGAAGAGAATAGATAGAGAAATATAGTTAAAAAACACAACTTACCTTCTTTTTATATAATCTCTTTCTTGCTGCGTTTGAGGGAATTTTATCCATTTCCTTAAAATGTTGTTATTGTTTAGAGCATCAGTCACTTCTCTGATGGCACGTGATGCTGACTGCTGGGACATCAACATACCATAATATGTGCCACCCACCAGCCTCTGGTAACGTCCCGTGGCAAAGAATGATAAAGTCACTAAAATCTGAAAATACAGTGTTATTATTTTCTGTAAGTAGTATTTTTAAGTCCTAGTCTTTTTTATTTCAAAAGGTTGGTTTAAGTAGGCAAACACGTAAGAGGTCATCATGGTTGAGTTTGGTATGCAAGTCACGTTACTCACTTTAAATTTTGATGATATTTCACTTCTTCTCCTTGGTGTTCGCATCAAAGGCTGTAACTCGCTTAATATCAAATTAAATGTTTTTTTTGTTACACGATAATTTGCTTTAAATTCTTTTTCATCCATAGAGAGCTCCCTATCCATATAACGGGTCAAGCGACGCTCATTTCTCCTTAATTTTAGATCGATTTTTCGAGCGTTTCTTATAATAAGAAACGGAAGAGCCAAACGCGCCATAATAATACATAAAAAATACGTAACTCAATCAACACCCACACGAAAGTAAACAATAAGCTAGGTATTTATTGTATTGTGACATGACAATCTCTATCGTCAATTCTCAGCCAATTTGATTTGAACCCAGTCAGAATAATAAGATTTGATGTGATCGAAACGAAATCAAAGATTCGAAGATTTGAAAACAACAAGAAAAAAATCATCCAAAATTCCAAAAGCTGTCAAACAGAAACAAACAAAACCATGTCATGTCAATTTAATGTCAATTTTTTTTAAATAATTTGTTTCGTGACCATGGATATTGGATACTAAAGTCCTTCAGTCTTAACTGATGTTAATAACTTATAATACTAAATGATATTCCCCCCAAACCCCTTGAGTGATTACTTTCCATCAGGTGACCCGCTTGCTCGTTTGCCTCCTTCTGCTATAAAAAAAAAAAAAAGTTCAGCCGTGTCTCCTGCGATGCGACACTGTTTTGTGTTTTCTAACATCTAACAAAATACCTATGGGAGTTTTGATCGATAGTGTCAGTCAACCTCTATAGACGTTTACATAAATATGACGTCAGACTTGTGCACGGAAAGGTAATTCCATAAATGGTTGGTAATATTAGTGTGCGTCTGTTTTGTATTTATGTATAACAATGTTGTCGTTTGCGTGCGTAGCGACGTCATTCAAAAATGCATTAGTGTGATAACTATTTCCATGTGTGTTTTCCCGCCCCCCGCAGGAAATGACAGACTTTTTGCGTAGAAATTAGTGCGCGTGTCCTCTCCAGTTGATTGAATGCTATATGCTCCTGCGACACTGTTTTAGGTTTTCTAACACCTAACATCAAACAGATAATAGTGGATTATTATCCGTTAGGTGTTTGTGAACGGGCATGAGTGTTGGCAAATGAAACAAAACAGTGCAACATCACTTTTCAAACTCTCTTAAGAAGTCCGCGTGAGATCTTAGTAAAGTTCCACATCTTTACTGAGGACTCAAGGGGCTTGGGGGAATATCATTTATCATTCATCATCTTAATCACCACTCATTATCATCTAGGGAAAAAAATATAAAAAAAACTAATGACTAGGCAGTATGGTCTCTGACCTTAGCCTGTTCCGTCACGGAACAAATAAATAAAAAAAAACTGACTGACCGACAGTGACACTAGTGACAGAAAGCTTGCTAACCGCTAGACTAGGGAGTAGGGATGCGCGACACAGTTTAATACTGTGTGCGCGATCCGTGTCGTCGATCTGACTTTTCGGATCGTAATGGATCGTAGCGCGACGATCCAATCCGTGAATCGGATCGCATGCCGTTGATCCGATCTTCAGGAAATCGATCCGGGTCGTATGCAATTAAGTAAGACACAATCACAGACATCTAATAGAAGCAGACCAAACATTACAACAAAAAAGCGTGCCCATTACGCCTACAGACAAATTTCATGCACACATTTACAATAAAAGGGGCTGAACTCAGGCACGCAAGGGACCTCAAGTACCTACATCTATAGTAATGTTATACGTAAAGAGGATAATTTTATATTTTATACTTAGACATTTGAAGATACTCATTAAATTAAAAAAAAAACGTTAGTAGAATGCTATGTTATCTATCATTGAGTGCCAGGCAGGCTGTCTGTATCTGTATCTGGCTGCGACGCCACCTCACTAACTTAATAGGCCTATTACATCTCGACTGTGATTTTTGCGTAAAATGGCCAATTTTGGCGTTCTTGATCCAAGAAAAAAAATACATCACCAGTTTTGACTTATTGAATAATGTAGAATAGCTATTGGCATAGTTCGTAGCGGCCTCGCTTTATGTAAATTTTGCTTAACTTTTTTATGAAACCCAAAATTGATGAAGGTTTTCATAAAATGCGCTAAGGCACTTTTTTGAGCTCCTAGATTGAACTACTGTTCTAAAGAAATGAAAAAAAAATAGAATGTTATCTATTATATGGTCGTATAGTGCGTAGCGGCCTCGGAATTTTTAGATATCATTGATTTTATATAGAAAAAAATCTTATTACAAACCAAAAAACTTCGAAAATCGCTTTAAGTTAACTGTGAATTTCTTTTACCTACGATATTATTGAGCAAAATTTATACCAAAATAATTGTTACTTCTTGAGAAATAAAGATTGTATAATGAATTTATTATCCTATTTCGATAAAAACGATAAATATAACTGCAAAATTACTACAAAATACGATGCGCCGGCCGTCCGAACTCAGCTTATTCTCGCAGAGAAGAGATTTGTAATATTAAGCATGATTTTATTATCCTATTTTGATAATAACGATAAATACAACTAAACAAGTTACTACAAAATGCAAAAATGCGCATTTTACGCAAAAATCACATTTAAGATGTAATAGATCTCTTAATAAAATGCATGAAATACTCGTAGTAGAACCGTTAAGTAAAATAAGAAAAATGAAATAAGTAATTAAAAACAACATACATACATACTCTGCTGGTATTTTTTTAATAAAAATAAAAATTACAATAAATAATGTCACAATTTTTTAAACTAGTGATAAGACCGCCGGGTGGTCGAGTAGTCAGCGACCCTGACTGCGGGTTACTGTATATTTTGCAAGTCCCGTAAAAATGATATCCGGGATACTTTTGAGTCTGTTCAGGAAGTAATGATGAAGGTTTCTGAACACAAATAAATTTATCATTTTCTGTATATTTCAAAGTAACAGAGTTGAGAGACTGCGCAGACTCATCTTATTCATGTTATAGCCTAGAATACTGTACAACAATATAATACTTAAGTTAACTCACTTAATGTAGTTAATACAGCACTTGAGGTACTCGGCTGTAATTTTTGTAAATTCCTCAAAACATGATCTCTACTGGCATTGCGTCTTACCGGACCTTTTAGTAAAGATTTAGATGAATTCTGAAAAACAAATGTAAAAAGTTATTATTTTATGCATATTTTCATACAAAAATACATCCCTACGACTACCATAGGGTTAAAGGGGTAGGATAGTGTTTTAGTTAACAATATTATAAAAGTAATTTACTCATATTTAATGTATCCCTAATGAAAAAATATATTGCATACTTAAATCTAATCAACCTTCAAAAATATACATATTAAACAAAACTGGAGCCTAAATACGGCCCCTTAAAATTGTACAAGTACATGAAACGTCAAACGATATCAGAGTTACTATATAATTGATTATTGTTACCACAAGAATCTTTCAGAAACTACTTTACGTTAAGATTTCACGAGATTTGCACTTATGACAATTATTCACTACTTCTACAATGCCGAAAGATTAATAATAATCACACAATGACTGAAAAAAACATTATGAGATTAGATGGCACAACAAAACTTACCAATGGAACGTAATTTCAGGTGTTTTTCTAAATGAAGAGTTGCCGCACAAGGGCGCACTACACTTCACCATTTTATTTTAGTACTTTTGGCTCATAAACTTTATTAAATCACAAACAATAAGCGAAAACAATCTCCTATACGTCCTTTGTTGACAAGTCTAGGAAGACATTTGTAGCCATCCATAGATAAAGTGTTTGTAGCTTATTTGTAGCTTGTCAAGATGGCGTTTTGCCTCACGGTCCAGTTTGTCTATGTGTGTGGAAGTGTTGCGACATTAAAAAGAAACGAGATAGTCTCATTAATTTGTGGTTAGAGAGAAAGAAGTAGAAATATTGTTTTATTCTCATCTATGTAGTTGTGAAATAATGTTTGGTCTGCTTCTATTATATGTCTGTGGACACAATTAATTTTATATCTTTTTTAGGTAAACCCATATAAACCTTGTAAAGAAGTATGCATGTGACTGTATATACACATTTTATGCTAGAAGCATAAAATGTGTCCCAAAACATACCCACAAACAACATACCCACAACATTCATTTATAATAATTTAACAGTTATAATGTCAATCTACTCGCAAAGGTTGCCGCTAAAATCAGAATGTAAACAAAGTTAGAACACGTTCGTAACAAATAAACCTAAGTATGTACCCAATTTTTTTTTAATACCGCGTTTTAATGCATACGATCCCAGTGATCCGATCTTTCAAGTTTTGGATCGATCCGGCAAAAAATCATATGACCTCGATCCGATCCGAAAATTGCTGGATCGTATGCCTGCCGATCCGAGGGCCTAGTCAATTGGCAAACAAATTAGACGCTACCAAATCATCGCTACGATAAACCGAATGTATGGGATTGACATAAGCAAAAGTTACCTACGACGTAAAATTTACGCTAAAATAGACCTAATTGACAGTTTGACAGGCCAAGAATCGCTAATCTAGCGATCACTCAAACATTGAAGATAAAAATTCACACAAAATGGCGATTGTTTGATCAGCTGATGAAGGAAGAGTTGTGTTGTGTTGAAAGTTTTGTTTAAAATGCTCTTTTTAGGGCTATTGTGGACTGCAATAATCAAGTGCTCAGGCGCTAAGGAAGAAATGTTTCCCTACGTTGCTTGGAGCAAATTAAAGAAATACCGAGTTTGTTGTACTTGTGAATAGTTCTCGGAGTTCTCGTTTACGAACTTTCAAATATCTAACTAAGGTCAGCCGGGAATTGCGTGCTGATATAGTTGTTGCGATGTGAATGTGAGTGACCAAATAAATGTGTGTCATGCAACATTTTCCGCAACGAAGAGCAAGTCGCTGCATAACAATTTGTAGGGGCTCTCAAACCATACAAACATTTTGGCCAAATAAATCCACCTAAGTACCTTTAATCATGACAAGAAAGGTCAAGAATAAGACAACAGTAAGGGACTTTCTGTATAAATATTAAATGTAACCTATCCATAATGTCCATTTATCAATTTATAACTTAGATTGCCTATTTGTTTTACAGGTTCCAATGAAGATTTAATTTGCCAGGTAGCTTAGAGTTGTGGCGACACATTATTGTATTGTTCCTAGAATGCTGATATAGCAATAGCGAGCGGACGGGAGCTCGCCCCGGCAGTCGCCAGTCGCACATCGCACACCTTATCGTCAGGTTGTCGCCATTTGGTTAATATAGTGTAATTATATAATGGAGTCAGAACTATAACTTAATGTTGTGAACCTTTGTGTGAACAGTCAATAAACCAGCTCATCAGTGTACAACAGTGTAGTCATTTTATACCTTCCCATAACTGCAACAGGTCACCACTACATATACCTAACAAGCGGTAAAGTGGTGACCCCGCGTTTCCGGCGTGCGTGCGACTCACTTAGAAGACAACCTGACGGCCGAGCACGTGTTTAGAAGATGGCTTATGTAGACGCCTATAATGAGCTAGAAAAATGCGGCGAGAGCTCCAAACCAGAGCGCGAAGCATCAACAAGCAATATAGACGTCGCAATGATATCCGTGCAAGCCAGGATACCAGAATTTTGGACCGAAATGCCGAGAATGTGGTTCGCGCATTTTGAGTCAGTTATGGGACCACAGAAGCAGAGCGACAATGCGAAGTTCGAGTTGGCGATCGCGAAATTGGACCGCGACGCACTCCGTCAAGTAAGTGACTTGGTACAGTCACCACCTGCGACCGAGAAGTATAACGCAATAAAACAAAGATTGTTAACAGTGTATGAAGAAAGCGCCGAGACGCAATTTCAACGTTTAGTGAGTGATATGGATCTCGGGACTCAAAAACCATCCCAGTTATTGCGCAAGATGACAGAATTGGCCAGAAACTGTAGTATTGCAGGCGACCCATTAAAAAAACTATGGATCAACAGACTACCACCGAATGTAAGGGCAGTCCTAGCGGTCAGCAATAACACGAATTTGGAAGATTTAGCGGCCATAGCCGACAAGATATTAGAAAATTTGAGGACAGGCGAAGTAGCCTCCGTCAGCTCATCAGTGCCCGGCAGTGACAGCGCGTTAGAAATGATGAAACATATGCGAGATTTGACCATAGAGGTAAAGAGACTAAAAGAAGAAGTCAACAGCATCAGAACCGGTGCACGCAGCCAGCATCGCAATTATCATATGAATAGAGACCAGCGTCGGCAGTCGAGATCGAAGGATAGAGGATCATCAGCCACGCGGAGGACTCCAGCAAGCGCAGAGTGGCTATGCCATTATCACTACCGTTTTAGAGAGAGAGCGAGGACCTGCACAGCACCATGCAACTGGTCGCAGCAGCAACATAAGCAACAGCAGCAGCAACCTGGTCAGGGAAACTGAATCCGGTGCAGTCGTCAGCGGTGGGCGGCAGCACCGAGGTAAATCACCGTTTGTGCGTAAAAAACTACAATAGTGGTAAGTTATTTTTAATAGATACGGGCGCAAACGTCTCAGTAATACCATTATGTAAAGTAAACCGTAATAAAGTAAAGCTTAATTGTGATTATGAACTTTATGCCGCGAATGGCACCAAAATAAAAACGTATGGCATTATAACTTTAGATTTAAATTTAGGCCTACGTAGATGTTTCAAATGGAATTTTATAATATGTGACGTCAAACAACCTATTATCGGAGCAGACTTTGTAAAGAATTTTAACTTGATAATAGATTTAAGTAATAGGAAATTGATTGACGGACTGACCAAATTGAATAGAAATGTATCGGTAATAAGTAGTGTCGAGCCGACAATATCTAGCATCCACAGGGACAATCCATTCCGGGAATTGTTAGAACAATACGCCGACATTACCAAGCCAATTAATTATAGAGAGCCGAGCTGCCATGACACATACCATCACATTGAAACCGTTGGTCCGCCGGTTTACGCCAAACCGAGGCCTTTGCCCCCACACCGCTATAAGGCGGTAAGGGAAGAGTTTAGAGTCATGGAAGAGTTAGGTATTTGTAGACCGTCAAAGAGCCCGTGGGCCAGCCCACTTCACGTAGTGCCAAAGAAGGATGGCCAGCTACGACCATGCGGCGACTACAGAAGGCTCAACGCAGTGACAGTTCCGGACAGATATCCGATTCCGAGGATACACGATTTTATGTATGGCTTATCAGGTAAGTGTATTTTCACTAAATTAGACATTAATAGGGCTTATCATAACATTTCGGTTAAACCAGAAGACATAGCGAAAACAGCCATTACGACACCTTTCGGGTTGTTCGAATTTGTAAAAATGAGTTTCGGGTTACGTAATGCTGCACAAACCTTCCAGAGATGGATGAATAACACGGTTTTGCAAGGTATAGAAATTTTTAACAATAATAAAGAAAGTAAGGGAGAAAGTTCTTTTCTTTTTTGCTATATTGATGACGTCATTGTGGCAACAACTAATGACGTAACGTTGCACAAAGAACATGTAAGACAGATTTTTGAAAGGTTTGAGAAATTTGGCATAACAATCAATATTAAAAAATGTACTTTTGCCCAACCGACAGTAGAATTTTTAGGGTACGAGGTAAGCAAAGTAGGCATTCGACCCATTTCAGATAAAGTTAGCGTAATTAAGGAATTTCCAAGGCCAGAGACAGTCGAACAACTCCGTAGATTTTTGGGAATGCTAAACTTTTATAGATCGCATATAGAGCATGCAGCTGAGCACCAAGCTCTACTTAACAAATTTTTACATAAAACTAAAAAGAGGGACAAAACTAAAATAATATGGACTAAGGAATCGATCGAAGCTTTTGAGCAGTGTAAAAATAATTTAGTTAACGCCAGTGTGTTGTCTTATCCAGAAGTAGATAGTAAGTTAGCTTTAATGTGTGACGCATCTAGCACAGGCGTCGGAGCAGTGTTACAACAAAAGATGGATAACGACTGGAAGCCTTTAGGATATTTTTCGAAAGGGCTTACTACCACACAGATGAAATACTCTACTTACGATAGAGAACTTTTAGCAATATATTTGGCAATAATTCATTTTAGAAATTTAGTTGAAGGCCGTGAATTGACAGTATTTACAGATCATAAACCATTAACGTACGTTTTCGATAAAATTGGTTCAGACAGAGAAACTTCTAGACGTACGCGACAGTTACTGTATATTAGCGAATTTACAAGCGACATACAGTACGTCAGCGGAAACGACAATTGCGTTGCAGACACGTTATCCAGAACAATAGAGTCCATAGTTTGCCCTGCTGACATTAATTTCGACGAAATAGCTTTAGCACAGGAAACCGACCAGCAACTCGTGACCATACTTGCTGATAACAAGAGTAAGCAGTTATTACAAAGAATACAGTCACCATTGTGCAATAGTGTAATGTATTGTAATGTTACTGGAAGTAACATGAGACCTTACATTCCATTACAGTATAGAAAAACAGTCTTTGGTAAAGTTCACAATGTTAGTCATCCAGGCATTAGAGGTACTAGGAAAATGATTACAGGTAGATATTTTTGGCCTAACATGAATAGGGACATTAATCGATGGTGTAAAGAATGCATATCTTGTCAGAAGTCAAAAATACAACGACATACAGTTTCCGATTTAGTAAAGTATCCACCTAGCAATCGTTGGGAACATTTAAACGTGGACATAGTTGGCCCTTTAGCAACGACAAGTGAGGGGTATAGATATTTAGTAACCATGATCGATAGATGTACACGGTGGCCGGAAGCTATTCCAGTAAAAGAAATCACAGCAGAAGTTGTAAGTAAAGCAATTTACGAAAATTGGGTTTGTAGATATGGATGTCCAAAAAGAATAACAAGCGATCAAGGGAGACAATTTGAAAGTGAGCTTTACACCTCCCTTATGAAAACGCTAGGTATTCAGAAGATTCGCACTACAGCTTATCACCCACAAAGCAACGGGATGATAGAGCGATTCCACAGAACGCTGAAAGCAGCCTTAAAAGCACGTTTATTAGATTACAGTAGGTCATGGGCAGACGAATTACCAACTGTCATGTTGGGACTTCGTGCAGCCTGCAAAAGCGATAGTAATGTAAGTGCATCAGAATTAGCATTAGGACACCAGTTACGCCTGCCTGGAGATTTCTATGACAATAGTGTAAATTGTAATTTGTCTGACGAATCTAGCTATGTATATAAGCTGAAGAAAGCATTAAATAGTTTACAGCCAGTATTAGATAGAAGTAGAAAAAATAGGAAAATATTCGTACATAAAGACTTGAATAGTTGTAGCCATGTTTTCGTTAGGAACGACATGGTGCAAAGACCACTAACACCACCGTATAGTGGACCGTATAAAATCATTAAAAGATTCGGGAAATCATTTCTGATTCAATTGGCAGAGCGTCAGTCAAATATTTCTATAGATCGACTTAAACCAGCATATATATTAAACGAAGAATACGATGATAGTTTTTACAAAAGTTGCGAAGATAATGTCAATATTAGTATTAAAGATAATGATTGTAATGTTAAAAAGAACCAAGTAAACTCAGATGTTAAACATAGTGAAGAAAAAGTGCTGAAACCAATATTGAGGTCAACACGCAGTGGCAGAGTTGTTAAGCAACCAGTTCGATTTTTGCTGAAATGATAATTGTGTATGTTAGTTTAATAAAAGAGTAAGTTTATGTCCATTTCGTTTAATTATCAGGTCATTCCAACGCAGTACGCTTGTTTAACAGTAATTGTAAAGTTATAAGATGGGGAATTATCAGAACAAAGATGTAATTGTGAGTGCCCAGGCTCAGATGGCAACATCCGAAAAGATACAAAACCAAGTAAATATATTTAGTATTGTTTTAATTGTCATGGTTATACTGTTTAGCATCGGATTGTTATACGCCATTCGTAAAAGTTGCATAAATCGTATAAGAAAATGGATCAATAAAGAAACAGCTAAAGTGGCGCTACCAGAGGTCATTCATATGCCTCGCAGCACCACCAGCGTAACACCTGGAAGAACAGGAGTTGTGTAAAAGTAATAAGCGACTGATACTTAATTTAGTTATATTTTTTTTTGTGTACGTTTTGTAAAACGTGTTTAGTGTTAACAGTGTCAAAGTACATGCATGGCGTTGCCGTGAGAGGTGTTGTGGGACCCAAAGGGTTGTTATTTTGTTATTGCAGAGCATGCCCTCACGACAACTACCTAAGTCATTGTCTAGTTGTAAGTTGCGGTTTTTCCTGAAACCTTTTAAGTCGGCCCTAGAAGTAGGTGTCCGCAATATTATTGTATGTATTAAATGTGTTGATACAGTACAGTAGTGTATGTAGTATTATTTTTATAATGTTTGTGAAATCAAAATTTTAGGTTTTGTGTTTTTGTAGTCTTAATAAATTATAAGTATGTGTAACAAGTAAACAACCTAACGTAGGAAAGGAAAGTAAATAAAAAACAGATATAGTATGTTAAAATTTTTATTTGAAAATTGTATCACAGTAAAAGTTACTTGACCTTAAGATGTTCTAAAAATAGAATCACATGTATTCGCCTTAAGCGTTGGCATGCGTGTCGAGTCGGGCTCGCTCGAGTATCAGCTGATAACGCCGCAACTTTGTATTGTTATCGCAGCGTAGCTTTTAGATTAACCTTGGTATATTTTTGTATGTTGTTAGAAATGTTTTATTGTAATAGAGTTTTATACGTTAGGGTTGTCTACATTGATTAGTTTTTTTTTCTCTTTCTTTTAAAAATATTTTTTTGTAGTAATTAAAATTTTTTTTTAAGGAAGGGTGTGATGTGGCGACACATTATTGTATTGTTCCTAGAATGCTGATATAGCAATAGCGAGCGGACGGGAGCTCGCCCCGGCAGTCGCCAGTCGCACATCGCACACCTTATCGTCAGGTTGTCGCCATTTGGTTAATATAGTGTAATTATATAATGGAGTCAGAACTATAACTTAATGTTGTGAACCTTTGTGTGAACAGTCAATAAACCAGCTCATCAGTGTACAACAGTGTAGTCATTTTATACCGTCCCATAACAGCAACAGGTCACCACTAATAAACCTAACAAGCGGTAAAGAGTATTAAACCAACGCTCTAAGTGTAGTAAGGTGTACCTATTGACTATACCCTATAAATCTTATACAGACAAGCATCTTTCATAATAGGAAAAGATATCAGTCCTTATGTTCAAACGGTAAGTTTTAATAAATAAATTATTACTTACTTATTAAAGGTAAGTATTATGCCTATTATTATATTGGGATTTACCAGGAAATGTCAGTTTTGTTAAAATTGCTAGAATAAAGAGTATTGACATAAAGATAAAACTATTTTATGTGGTTTTGCAGATTTGAGACGACCGACGATTCAAAAATCTTAAATGTTACCTCATAATTTGGAGGATGGACTTCCTCAGAATGGTAAACAAACATGGTTATTTGGTAAAAACAATATCAAGCAATTTTGTATAATACAAAGGTACTTACCTACTAGCTTTTTATCTATGACAATTTTCTGTAAGTATATTGTTCTAATTTCTTAGGAGATTCTGGATACCTTCAAAAAGCATGGTTAATGATAATAACAACAATATTTAATGCTGCATTAGGCTCACAAGAAAGGAGGGGGGTGTACCACATGTCATATCCAACAATGAAACTGCATTGAACATGGCTTTGGCATCGTTGAATTTAGTAATTTTTACTTACCTACATGATTTTTTTTGTGGAGCTCTAATGTTGACAACGTTTTTATTCTACAAAAAGGAGCAGTCTGTGCCATAAATATATTTAATCCATAAAATAGTAATTTTGTTTATATGATGGGGAAAATTTATAAAGTTAATTTAGTTCTAAGTTTATTGTGCTTTATTTAAAAAGATTTACTTATGTACAAAAAAACAGTACCTTCGTTGACAACATTTTTATTTTAAGAAAAGGAACAGTGTGCCATAAATATATTTAACCCATAAAATAGTGATTTGGTTTATATGATGGGAAAAAATTAAGTATAAAGTTAATTTAGTTCTAAGTTTATTGTACTTTATTAAAAAGATTTACTTAGGTAGGTACTAAAAAAACAGTAGGTACCTTCTTATACACACAATTGGCATTTATTTTTTAGTTACATATAGTTTTAATGTCCATAATAGAAAGTGAAGCCTTATGTTTAATAAACTTTGACTGTAAGGAAATAAGAATATATTAAGAAATACAATATTACTTAATGTTATTTTTTACTTGATATTTAATTTCACTTGCAGTAGGTACCTATAGAAAATGTTTAAGTACCTACTTATATCAATTTCTACTAGTCATAACATTAAGCTATTGAAGTTGTACTTGATTTATTATCAACATACAAAGGTAATTATATGTATAAACTTGCATTATTACTATCCGATTATTAAATCTGGTGGGTTCTATTGTATTTGTTATAATATTGTTTTGTCTTTAAATAGGTGGCTTAACATAAGGTGGCTTGTTATACATATACAAATTAAGTTCCATATCTAGCATACTCTGTAATAGTTTAGTTATTATCAATTTGGCGATTGTGAAGTAATCGATTGTAATTTGTTGCTTGAGTTTGTAATGTTACTATCACATTTTTATTTGTGTGAATCTGTAAATGGTTTGCTGTTTCACATTTTTAGTGTTATCTTTTTATAGAACTGTCGATTCACCTGTAAATATAAAATAAATAAATAAAATTAATTGTTTTTAAATTATTTTTGGTAAATATATACTATCTACTAACTTTTTATCTATGACAATTTTCTATAAGTAAGTTCATTGTTCTAATTTATTATGAGATTCTGGATACCTTCAAGCATGGTTAATCATAATAACACCAATATTTAATGCTGCATCAGGCTCACAATAAAGAAGGGATGTGTACCACATGTCGTATCCAACAATGTAACTGCATTAAACATGGCTTAAAGTTGTACTTGATTCATTATCAACATACTAAGGTAATTATATAAAATTTATTGTTTTAAAATTATTTTTGGTAAACACATAAATAGTCCTATGTTTTATTTCGATACATTATCAACCAACTTATAATTAATGGCAGTGAAATAAATAATGTAAAATAAATAAATATTTTAACTTGTCGCGTAGAGACCACGATCATGTCATTGTGTCTGTGAAGGCGTATATTTAATAAATGATTTGACTTTTATTTTCAATTATTTTCGGTACCTACCGCTATAAATAAGTAACAATGAAGCAATCCTATATTAAGGCGATGTTGTCATCATCGTCATCCTATGAACGTCCATAGGTGTTGTAGTTAGACGATTAAACCCGAAAGCCTTAGCCGCTCGCCATAGAGTTACTTTAGGCGATGTACTCATACAAGATGCAAACGTTTTAATCACTACCTAGTGGGTACTCGCATCTAAGATCAAACTGTTTAAATGTTCGCGCGGTTTGTAACATTTAGTGTTATCACTTATTCATTACAGACGGACGTCAAGTTGTCAATATTTGAGAAATTCTTGTTTTTATTTATATTATAAGATGAAAAATGGGTTTGGTCTCATATCAATGTCATATTATGGTAGGTCTGTAAGTCACTCGTCATCTTAAGTACTTATTTACAAACGTGCTTGCCTGGCGAACTTCCGGCGAAAAAGCGATTGACTCATTTTTCAAATTGTCTCAAGGAGTCTACCCGAATTTCTTAGTAAAGTGACATTCAATTCACTAAAACTCAAAAGGATCGGTGTGGTTTATACCTATTTAATAATCTTACTAGCGATGCGCGATTATGAATGATACTAACTGAATCATTCGATTATTACATTCATTCGAATAATTCGAATGACTTCTAAAATGTATTACTAATTACTAATCAGTACTAATCGGGTGCTAATCAGTCAGTAGTGTAGTAGGAATCAACCACTAACGAATACAGAATTTTGTAACTGAGTGAATGGTCATTCATTGATAATGAATGATACTGTAAGTAACTAATTTAGCAAAGAAGACCCGCGGATTATTACGAAACTAAATTCATTGGCTATGCGACGCTATTTTCAAAAATTTCATTCATTTTACCTACAGCTAGTAATATTATTCTGTTCCTACAGAACAGTTGCTGGGGTGGTGTAAAAGCAAGTAACTAACTTCTTTTTCTAATTAGGTACTCATTTTGATACCCTTTCTCTCTTAGTAACCGCTATAAGCCTTATGCTGTGGCGTTAAAGTACATTTTAGCTTTCTTTCTTTCAATATCAATAATCGTTCGATTTCATTACTAATTAGTAATGCTTATTCGATTATTGAAATTAGTATATTACTAATCTGGTATTCGATTTTTGAGATTAGTATTAGTAGTCGATTCGAATAATGAAATTAGTCATAATCGCGCATCGCTAAATCTTACCTATGCGTTAGATTATCATCAAACAAAAAAATACTAAGACAAGCCTGTATGTTCTATATCCCTTAGCTTATCGATATCGATGTAGCCTAGCGAATTTGATGAGCGATTTTGACGCTGTCACCGGTCGAGCGTTTGCCAGTTGACTAGGCCCTCCGATCTTTCAAAGGATCGGATCGGATCGGTGCATCCCTACGCTAAACTAGACAAAGACAACAAACAACAAACAAAAATAAGGGCAATTTTAGGTTAAATGATTCAAAAAACATATTTTAAACATTGGAAAAAATAATTGAGAGATATAAATTGAACATCATAGATATTAAATAATATTATTATGTCTGAATCATCAAAATCAAAGTCTTCTAACCTGAATCCTGCTCCGACTTTGCAGTGTAAGGATCTTCACGAATATCTAAAAAGTCGATCGCCACAGTTTTTAGAAACGTTATATAACTATCCTACGATATGTTTAGCAGTTTATCGGTAAGCCTCAAGCAATATTTTTATAAAATTTGTTTTTCTCTGTTTTGATTCTAGGTTAGGTATTTAATTTAGTAATGTGCAAACTCTAACTCAAACCACAGAATAAATAATAGTACTACTCAAACTCAAAATTTCTTTATTCAATAAATTTAAATTAAGCATTTTGAATCGTGAAATTTCCACCCATTCAGGTAGTCTTTTAGCTGTGGAGAAGAAAGGGCGCAAGAAACTCCACAGCTTTAAAATAATATAGAAGTAACAACATTTACAAAACAATACGTTGTTACCAAATTATACAATCAGTTAGAAAGATAATGGATTACGAAAAAATAATGTAAATATAGTTATTAAAACCAGGCTGTTTTGCCTTCTAAATATTCCTTGACTTACCTTTCCTAAGTAAACAAGATTTTACATGATTCTTAAAACTTATCTAAAAGTTTAAATCTAGTATAGTACTTGGTATTTTATTATAATAGTGTATAACTTGCCCCAAGAAAGAGCCGAAAACCTTTTGTAACCTAATCAGTGGCATTACTAGTTTTGACTTACTTCTAGTATTGAAATTGTGAACATCACCGTGTTTAGAAAAAGTGTTAATATTGCAATGCACAAAAACTATACAATTATAAATATACTGCGATGCAACAGTAAGAACACCAACTTCCTATATGTCCTATCCCAGTTTATAAATGGTTCTTATTGCTTGTTTCTGTAAAATAAATATAGTTTTAACATCAGCCGCTGTTCCCCACAAAAGGACGCCATACTACATGACATTATGAAAATAACTAAAGTAAACAGTCGTAGCAGTTTCAACATCTGTTAATTGTCAAATTTTTCTAATCACATATTATGCTGCTGAACTGTGTTTGCTGGCCAAATTCGATATATGCGGATTTCATTGGAGTTTTGAGTCAAGGGTTATCCCTAGGAAAACTATTGAGTCCGCTAAATCAAATTTAACACCATTCATTCTAACATCGGTTTGTTCGGTCTTGATATTTGGTAGTGTAAATTTAATACATTTCGTTTTTTTAGCGTTTAGGCTAAACAGTTTAGCTGTAAATTATTCGCACTAAACCAACTGAGTACCTCTGAGAGAGCATTGTTAACATCGTCATAATTATTCTTACATCTAGTCACATTAAAAATGAGTGAAGTATCATCTGCAAACAATACAATATCACAGAAGTTTTCTACAAAGAATGGCAAGTCATTGATATATATCAAAAATAAGAAAGGGCCAAAAGTTGACCCTAGTGGAACTGCCATTTTTACATGAGAACCAGATGACTCAGTTCCATTAACGTCGACAGTTTGTGTTCTAGAACTAAGATACGACTGTATCAAATTACGCGCAAGACCTTTGAGATCATAGTAATTTAACTTCATCAGCAGTGTCCGGTGCTCGATGCAATCAACAGCCACAAGTCGCAAAATACTCCAAGAGCATTCTAAAGGTGGCCACTGACGATCAGTTTTTCCCATCAGTTGAACTGACGTCAGTCCAAAATTTGATCGTGAATGTCGAATCGTCACTCCAGAGTTTTAACTGACGGCGCGACACGTAAAGCCGGCGCGTCGCGCCAAACTGACCGTGAGTGTGTGATCGTCACTCCAATCGAGTCGGTTCGAATTTCTCCAATGAATATATTGATCCTTAGCACCATACAATAAAGTTCAAAATTGATTGTTTCGCGTCAGTTCGAACTTCTCCAATGAATATTGATCCTTAGAGCCAAACACTAAAGTTCAAAATTGATTGTACCGGCCGGTCGAGACTGACGAGCCGGCGTGACGCCAGTGAATGGGGAAATCTGTTTGGCGTAAAACCATTTGCAGTGACGCCACAGTTTTACGCCTGGACTAACGCGCAAAACTGATCGTCAGTGGCCAGCTTGAGACTTCTCCCAGGCATCAAATATATGTTTTATTAGAGCTACACCTGCGTCAGTAGTGGAACGACCCTTAGTTAAACCGAATTGCTTACTATGTAAAAGATTATTTAAGTTAAAGTATTCCACTAACAGTTTGAGAATAAATTTTTCATAAATCTTACTAAGTGCTGGTAGTATTGAAATTGGTCGATAGTTACTGGGGTCTTATTTATTTCCCGATTTAAATAAAGATATAACCTTACTAAACTTCATAAGATCAGGAAAGATTCCCTTATCAACACAGTTATTAAATATGTCGGCAAGATAGGGTGCAATAGAATATATAATATTTTTAATTATCTTTATAGACATGCCCCACAAATCACCTGTGTTTTTTATTTTTAGTGATTTGAAAGTTTTAATAACATTTTTAGAGCCAATATATTGAAATTAAAAAAAAAAATCGTACATTCGGGTACATGTTGTTTGAGAAAAGATGTGCCGCCACTGGTGATGAGTTTAAATTTTAGGTTGTTACCACAGGTATATTTATAAAGAAATCAATAATTAACTAGTGCAGTACTGAACTATGTTTATATTGACAATAAAGACAATGTAGTTACTAAGTTATCTAAAGTATATAATGTTCGAAACAGGGAGCTGCCCGAGCTAGCCCGTCACTTTGTGATCCGCCTGCTGTTTGTGGAGCAGCCGGTGCCGCAGGCTGTAGTCACGTCCTGGGTGGCACACACTTATGCCAAGTCAGTTTGTATTGTAAAGGGTTTATTTGTTACTTGTTAAAGTTTGATTTTTTACTAAAAAAATCATCATCATCATCGTATTCATCATCAGCCTATAAACGTCCCACTGCTGGGCACAGGCCTCCCACGAGTAGCATGTGGGGATATTGGGCCATAACCCACCACGCTGGCCCAATGCGGGTTGCTGGGTTTTAACGACTGCCATCTTACGACAACAACCTGGGACCAACGGCTTAACGTGCCTTCCGAAGCACGGAGGAAAAAATATTAAAGCAATAAACAAAGTGATCCTCTTAATTATTAGTTACACCCTTAGTGAGAGGATCTATATTTTTATGTTAAAAAAGTTTATTTTTCTTAGTCTTTATTTAACCATCTAAAGTAAGATTTGGACATACTTACATAAGTTGTCACACAAGATTGATTTTATAAAAGGCACCATTACTTTCTTTTAAATCTACTAGTAGAATGCTACTCGGTAGGTCTATATTTATAAGTTGTTTTAAGTGTCTTCTTTAATTTATAGAGAACAAAGTAAATCCTTTGAGGCTTTATCGGAGCTGTCAGTATGGCAAGAAGCTCCAATACCTGGTGGGATGCCGGGTTGGATGCTGTCACAGTCGTTCAAGAAAAACCTAAAAGTGGCCTTACTTGGAGGGTATGTATTATGTGGTCTATTTGATTTGCATTTTTCTAAGAAAAGTCCTCGGACATAGGCCTCTCCCAAAATCTAAGATTATTAAAAAAAGTAGTACTTTTTGTATATTTCTGGAAAATGGTGGTGACGATGGTCATAATTATGAATGGCGGCTATAAATCAATGTATGTTGTTCCAATCGTCATTAAATTAGCTAAGCTAGTTTTTCACTTTGTGTAAACACCAAATTACCAAACTACGGTTTCCAGCTGTAAGCAGTTATAAATTAATGTTAAAAACCTATGTTAGATAATATAATTCACGATTGGTGAATAATTTGTTTTCATATTGTCATGATATTTTGTGAAAGAGTAATAGTTTTTATTTTTTAGTAGTTATTTTTGTTTACTACTAATAGTTTCGTAATAACTGTACGTATCTAACGCGTCTTAGGGGCCGGCCGTGGAGCCTCTCCTCGTCGTTGGAGCCGGACGGGCGCGCGCGTGACGTGGCGTTCCTGGACGCGTACGCGCTGGAGCGCTGGGAGTGCGTGCTGCACTACATGGTGGGCAGCGCGCAGGTCGAGGGCATCAGCGCCGACGCCGTGCGCATACTGCTGCACGCCGGACTCATGACCAGGTGCGATACTGCTGCACGCCGGACTCATGACCAGGTGCGATACTGCTGCACGCCGGACTCATGACCAGGTGCGATACTGCTGCACGCCGGACTCATGACCAGGTGCGATACTGCTGCACGCCGGACTCATGACCAGGTGCGATACTGCTGCACGCCGGACTCATGACCAGGTGCGATACTGCTGCACGCCGGACTCATGACCAGGTGCGATACTGCTGCACGCCGGACTCATGACCAGGTGCGATACTGCTGCACGCCGGACTCATGACCAGGTGCGATACTGCTGCACGCCGGACTCATGACCAGGTGCGATACTGCTGCACGCCGGACTCATGACCAGGTGCGATACTGCTGCACGCCGGACTCATGACCAGGTGCGATACTGCTGCACGCCGGACTATCTTAAGTCTCTTCATACAAGGTCTCACATAATGTACTTAAGCCAAACTGCCAAGAACCATAAAAGTCCATGATAAAATAGCTTTTATATTAAATTGCAATCTCAAGCAGATTCTAGCTAATTTTTCACTTTCACTTTGTGTTATAAATAATGTTGTTTGTTGCAGAGACGCCGATGACGGGTCTGCAGTCATCACTCGCGCCGGCTTCCAGTTTCTACTCTTAAGCACAGCTAAGCAGGTTACCAACCAACATGTTCACCATTTATCTTTCACCAACATCAGCCTATACTTGTCTACTGCTTGACATAGGCCTCTCCTAGAGCACGCCACTGAGCGCGATCCGCGGCTACTCATCCAGCTCTTGCCAGCTGCCTTTCGAAAATCGTCGCTCCACCTCTTCCATCAACAATACCAAGTAGATGTCAGGTCGGCGCTAAAAATATGTCTCTGTAAATAACAGCGCACTTGAGAAGTGAGCTCTTGCTTTGTTTAGTTTGCTTGAAACACGGCCAATGTAAACACGTTCACAATGCCGCAATGTGTATTTAAAAGTTGCGAAAATAATGCCCGAAAAAGCAATTTAACGGCCGGAGTGTCTAACTTTCGGTAAGTACATGTAAATTAAATTATATTTTAAGCTTTAAACTAACAAATAATATTAAATTTTGAACATAATTACTGATTTTAACCCACGCTGCAAAGTTTGACCAATGTTGGCCAATAGACGCGCCAACATTTGTGTAACAGAATAGTATATGCTAGAATCTTCGTGCTTAGAAGATGTGTCTTTATTACTGAGTGCCATGGTTGTTAATTAGGTTGAACTTAAAACTGTTTTATAACTATTGTCTCAGTTGAAGAAATGTAGCTGTATAAGTATACAAGCGGCCGCTCGCGGTTTCACCCGCGTGGTTCCCGTTCCCGTAGGAATATCGGGATAAAAAGTATCCTATGTGTTAATCCAGGTTATAAACTATCTGTATGTCGAATTTGATCCAAATCTATTCAGTAGTTTTTACGTGAAAGTTTAACAAACATCCATCCATACGTTCCCGTGGGAATATCGGGATAAAAAGTATCCTATGTGTTAATCCAGGTTATAAGCTATCTGTATGCTGAATTTCATCCAAATCCATTCAGTGGTTTTTACGTGAAAGAGTAACAAATATCCATCCATATTTACAAACTTTCGCGTTTATAATATTAGTAGATATTCACGTGGGCAGAATTTAGCTTTGATTTTGTGCGTGACGCGTTATCTAGTTGGTATTGTTTATCGCTCCTAAAACTAGATATTTGCACACAGAAATGACAGTAATCTGTTCAAACATTCGTGATCGAATTTGGCTGGAAAATAGTCAATTTATCCTTGCCACCAACCATTTCAAGATGCAGTATGGTGACTGCTAGGTACGGTGTCTGCGTCTTCTCCGTCTATAATCGCCATTACCACAATTTTAATAGCTTACTGTGACCCGACAGCACATGAGTAAATACCCGGACAGAGTCCAAGCTTCCTTATCGCGCAAAACTTATACCTACTTTGGTAGGGTTGTCACATAAGGATAAGATAAATTACACAAAATGTTTTATTATATTTTATTTATTCATAATTTATTATTTACTCTAAAAATTTCTTTTTTATTTACTTGTTATTTCGTTTAATCGTGTAATAAAATCTGACATAAAGTCTTTTTAAATACTTAATTAAAATACAGTCACATGTCAGATCAAAAAATTCGGTCATGTAGGTACACGTTCTAAGATTTCAGTGCCAATATTAACAGGTTGTTTGCTAGATCGAAGTTTTCGCGAAACTTTGGTTCAAGCAGTGCAACGAATGCGACAAAATAAAAAAAATAAAAACTAACATTGTCCAGTGGTATTATAAGGAAACCAGACTGAACACTGTCTTCATTAAAGTCCTTGTAATGGCTAAATAAAGAATCTTTGCTCGTATTTATTGCTTGTACAAACAATTTAATTTTGTCATAATTAGTCATTTTAAAAACATTGTTTGTTTGCTTCAGTTTGCTTGTATTTAATTACTTTATTTCTAATATTATTATGAGGATAATGGTGTTGGTTGCGTAATTACAATAATTGTTTTAGATTATACTTTTGTAGTAGTATTAAGCTTTATTACGCAATTGTTTGTTATCCTGAACAAACTAAAAATAAAATGAAATAAAAATAATTGGTTCATTGATACATTTGCTGTACAAAAAAAATAAAACATATACAAATAATTACAATACGATTACGAGCGATGAGAGATGATAAATGACACGTAATAACGCGTGTGGCATTCTCCGAGATTGTCCGCTGGCTCACGCGGCGCGTGAACCCTTCAGTGAGAGCACCACACACCGCGCCATAGCAGTGTACCTATCGCAGCGCGCTCAAAGGAAGCTTGGACTCCGGGTATTACTCATGTGCCAACAGTGTGAGATAACAGCGCCAGATTATTGTTTGTCAACCCCTCCAAAATGCTTGGGTTAGATGGGTTCACGTCAGTAGACTATGCCGATTGAACGACGATCCATAAATATCTCGCATTCAACTCGAGAGTGTATCCATTCTTTTAAAGTCGATTAAGTAAACACATCATCATCATCATCAGCCTATAAACGTCCCACTGCTGGGCACAGGCCTCCCGCGTGGACATAGCGCGTGGGATATTGGGCCATAACCCACCACGCTGGCCCAATGCTGGTTGGTGGGTTTTAACGACTGTCATCTTACGACAACAACCGGGACCAACGGCTTAACGTGGCTTCCGAAGCACGGAGGAGCTCGAGATGTTTTTAAATTTGGTCACCCATCAGCAACCAGGCATTGCGAAAGTTGCTTAACGGGCAAGTTCGCAAGCCGAACGCGCTAGCCGCTGCGCCATCGAGCTCTTCAAAGTAAACACAGCCTGTGTACTATCCCCTGCAGGACCAAGGCCCCCGTCGTTAAAATCAAGTCATCCCTACTATTGATTAGCTCATATCTCTTAATCAGCACGCTGTTTGTTTTGTTACACAACGAATAAACATACTTATCTTACAAAGAAAACATCCAGGTCGAAATCAATTTAGAAAAACAGTTATTTCTAAATTGACTCGATCGGGAATCTAACCCGGTACCTCATAGATAGCGACTCCAGAACCGGCATGCTAACCACTCTACTACGGAGGACTTCCATCTAGTCTAGGGTAGTTGAATGTGCATAACGTTATGTAAATGCATTTTACAATAATTACACCTCCAACTTTAGAGTGTATAAGTTCTCTCCATCCGACTCTCTGTCTGAATGAAATCGCTTTACAGATAATATTGAAGAGGTCACGAGACACGTTATAGGATTTTTTTTACATATTATTGGTGAATGTGTAAAGTTTATGAGAAATAAATTCTTTAGTTCTATAATTCTTAATATCGCCAAATTGTAACTGATAACCTACTTGTACTTATCTACTACTAAATGTTTTTATTTATTTCTATCTTTTTTTATTTATCTCTTTCTACTTGTTTTTATGTTTCATGCTGTAAAATGTAAACTGTCGTGTATAACTCGTGCAATAAAAGTGTTATCATGTATGTATGTATGTATGTATATGGGGCACAGGTATGGCTGTTCCTGCAGCATTACCTGCACACGGCCGAGAAGCGCAGCCTGAGCGCCGCCGAGTGCCTCGCCTTCCTGTACCAGCTCAGCTTCAGCACTTTGGGGAAGGTAAACAAACACTACGTTTTAATAATAGTCTTGTTAAGATGGTCAAAAATATTTCCTGTTCCTAGATCTTCATAAAAAGGTCGATTCACACATATCAGTTTTGTCACAGTTCCGTCAACGTGTTCGCTCAGTTCAGTATTGTGCTACAGTGTTGCGTAAGTGATTCAATTCACACATGCCAGTACCCAGTTCACAGGGCTTCAGTGAGAACATGTCCGTCGTCAAGTATCGTGATTGTTGCTATGGCTCTGTTAAATACTACGGAGCTAGCAATGATAGCTATTGCTTTAGACGAAGAAGAAGAGCAGCATCAACACTGAGAGCACTGTGTCGTCACTGCCACTGACAAGTGGGGATGCGTTCATAGAGCTATTTGATGCTTTTTTCGGCCGTTGTATCTCGCCGTGAACAGACGTATTTGTTGTTACCGAATTTCAAAAAATCAAAAATCAATATCAATATAATCTTTATTCAGTAAGCTTAAATTAAGCATTTTGAATCGTCTAAATTTATTTTTTTATGGATGGATGGATAGGCATAGGAACCCACCCACCCACCCCACCCATTCAGGAAGTCTTTTAGCTGTGGAGAAGAACGGGCACAAGAAACTCCACAGCTTTAAAATAATATAGAAGTAACGACATTTACAAAACAACATGTCGTTACCAAATTATACAATCAGTTATGTAATGTCATAAAAGACAATGGATTAAGAAAAAAAACAATGTAAATATATTATTATAACCAGGCTGTTTTGTCTTCTAAATATTCCTTGACTGTGTAATAACCTTTCCTAAGTAAACAAGATTTTACATGATTCTTAAACTTATCTAAAGGTAAATCTAGTATAGTACTTGGTATTTTATTATAATAGTGTATACCTTGCCCCAAGAAAGAGCCGAGAACCTTTTGTAACCTAAACAGTGGCATTACTAGTTTTGACTTATTTCTAGTATTGAAATTGTGTACATCACCGTGTTTAGAAAAAGTGTTAATATTGCAACGCACAAAAACTATACAATTATAAATATACTGCGATGCAACAGTAAGAACACCAACTTCCTTAAAAATATTTCTCAAAGAAGTTCGCGATCCCAGTCTATAAATGGTTCTTATTGCTCGTTTCTGTAAAATAAATATAGTTTTAACATCAGTCGCTGTTCCCCACAGAAGGACGCCATACGACATGACACTATGAAAATAACTAAAGTAAACAGTCCTAGCAGTTTCTACATCTGTTAGTTGTCTAATCTTTCTAATCGCATATGGTGCTGAACTGAGTTTGCCGGCCAAATTCGATATATGCGGATTCCATTGGAGTTTTGAGTCAAGGGTTATCCCTAGGAAAACTGTCGAGTCTACCAAATCTAATTTAACACCATTCATTCTAACATCGGTTTGTTCGGTCTTGATATTTGGTAGTATAAATTTAATACATTTCGTTTTTTTAGCGTTTAGCTGTAAATTATTCGCACTAAACCAACTGAGTACCTCTGAGAGAGCATTGTTAACATCGTCATATTTATTCTTACATCTAGTCACATTAAAAATGAGTGAAGTATCATCTGCAAACAATACAATATCACAGAATTTTATAGTTAAATTTAATTTGTGGAGTGCTGTTCCGGGGCTTCGCCCTTTTGTGCACCGGCCTGCTGGGATTCCTCGGATTGACTCCGGAGCTGCGCAATTGAAGAAATAATTATCTTTCTCGAGTTTGCGCCGCGGAGGTTTGAACCCGGTTTTGGTGAGTTGTGACTGGCGCGCTATCCGCTGCACCGCGAGCCGTGAACGCGCTGCGCCGAAATTAGCGGTCTGTTGCGGCCTGCGGTTGACGTCATCGCGCGCGTCGCCTCGCCCCCCGCAGTCCATTGCCGAGGCGCCGTGTACGCACTGCCGCTACCACGTTATCAAGCGACAGGCGGGCGATACCGCTACTGTGATCACAACTTTGTGTTGGTAATATAGTTCATGAAAAATATATATATATAATATACCTATACATAAGGAGTCCATAATATACCGATGATGCACTGTTGCGCAGCCTGCCAGTCTACAATCGATGACGCAAATTGCTTAGAATGCCGCTCCTGCAAATCGTTTTACCACAGTTTATGTACTGCCATTTCCAATGCTGAATTCAAGAGGCTTTCGCAGGACATTAGGGCAAACTGGCTTTGCCCACAATGCCAATCAAAAAAACCGCGTAGTGACAACTCGAACATGCCGGTTCGTGCGTTAACACCAGAAGCAAATGTGACCCATCGGGCTAAAAAAGGACTAAGGGAGACAACTGCTGTGTCGAAACAGATGACTTCGGGTTCAAAACATTCAATGGCGGACTCAAAACAGACGACTGTAGGGCCAAAACAGACGTCGGCGTGTTCCGGGACGTGTATCTCACATACGGAGTTGCGAATCATCATACAGGAGGAAATTCGTGCCGCCATGAACGAAGGCGTTAAGGATCTCAAACGGGACATAAACAGGGAATTAAGGGATGTTAAATTGGAGATTGGGTCCCTTACAGAGTCAGTTAATTTCGTGCATGAAACTTTCGAAAAACTAAAATCGGACGTTAGCACCTGCAAGACCCAAATTGAGTCCTTAGTGAAGGAGAAGGAAACTCTTCGCAGCGAGCTAAATGCGATCACCAACCGCTTCAATCAACTTGAGCAAGTTACCCGCTCATCCAACTTAGAGATACAATGTGTTCCAGAACGTAGCTCTGAGAACTTACTAAATATTATAAAGCAAGTGGGTAAAACTGTGTCTTGTTCTATCAACGACTCTGACATATTTTATTGCTCACGGGTAGCGATGAAAAACCCTGATAGCCCTCGACCCCGCTCAATCCTCGTCAAGATGAACAGTCCTCGTTCAAGGGATACATTCTTGGCCGCTGCTATAAAATACAACAAAAACCACCCCCAGGAAAGACTGAATACAGGACACCTGGGATTTGGAGCAGATAAGAAGGCAGTGTATGTGGTCGAAAACTTATCGCCAGAAAATAAGTTTCTCCATGCAGCGGCTCGTACTCGTGCTAAGGAACTTAAATACAAGCATGTGTGGGTCCGGGGTGGCCGCATTTACATGCGTAAAACGGACACATCCGAATATATTCTAGTGCGGAATGCGGCAGTGCTGAATGGTTTATCTTAGTTAAGAAATTATTGACTTTAATTTAGTGTACAATTATTAAGGCTTAAAATACGCGAATTTAAATGTTTATTTCCAGAATTTTAGGGGTCTTCGTACGAAGACCACTAACTTCTATAAAAATGTTTTGAGTTCTGATTTCGATATAATAGTCCTTTGCGAGACTTGGTTAAATAGTACAATTTTTGATATGGAGTTATTCAGTGACCACTACCTTGTATACAGACGCGATAGAGAAACAAGCGATTTTCATAAAGGCAAGTCCGGTGGCGGGGTACTTGTTGCTGTGTCTAGGCGTATCTGTTCTCGCAGGTTACCTCATTTTGAGACTAAATGTGAAGATTTGTGGGATGAATTGGAAACTTGCGGGGAGAATGGCACAATGGAAAAAGTGTTACTATGCGCAGTCTATCTCCCTCCGCCCGTGCAAAAACATGTTTTCGATAATTTTAGTGAAAATACCAGTCGTATACTAGAATCACATTCAAAGTGTTTGGTTCTGGGAGACTTCAATATGAGCAATATTAACTGGAACACTGCTTCCCATTTGAACTGTGCCGGGAAGTCTTCACTCGACAACAAGTTACTAGACTTCATCGCCTTGAATAATCTCACTCAGTTTAACAACGTTAAAAACGACAAAGGCAAGATTTTAGATCTTATTCTCTCTAATTTTACAGTCACAGACGTAGTGCGCAGCAGTTCTCCTTTAAGTAATCTTGACCTTTACCACCCGCCACTAGAATGTAATATTTCTTGTCTCGGATTGCCACGTTTGTCACCGAACACAACTACTAACAGATATAATTTCCGCAAAGCTGATTTCGACAACATAATGTCGGATTTGTCTTTTATCTCTTGGGAGAGTGAGTTGTCCTCTTGTTGTTCGGTTGACGATATGGTTGATAGGTTTTATAGGTTAGTGAGACTCTCCATCTCTAAGCATGTTCCTAAAAGTAAACCGGCATCGAAGAAGTTTCCGATCTGGTATTCTAAAGAACTTATCCGTCTACTACATGAAAAATATAAGATCCGAATAAAGTATCGTAAATACAAAAACCCATTAGACGAACTTGCCTTGCATACCATTAAAAAAAGGTGCTCAAATCTGACCGAAACTTGCTATCTCAAATATATTACCGATATAGAGCAATCTTTGTCAGATAACCCGAAACTGTTTTGGAGTTTTTTGAAGAATAAGAAGCGGAATAGTAATAGTTATCCTTCGTCCATGAGTCTCGGTGACAGCAAGGCAAGTGGCGGGGACACAATATGCGATCTTTTTGCCTCCTTTTTTCATCAGTATATAGTTATTGCCCTAATTCACATACTACAGCTGACAACACCATGCTCACCTCTAACTACCTCGCAAATATACAGTTTTCACCAGACGAGGTGTTGAAAACTTTCAAGAGCTTGGACCGGAACAAGGGTGCTGGGCCTGATGGGATTCCCCCTTTGCTTGTAGTTGAATGCTCTAAAGCAATATCTCTGCCTCTATCCATCATCTTTAATTCGTCTTTAACCTCAGGCATTTTTCCATCAGCCTGGAAGGAAGCTAGAGTTGTTCCAGTTTTCAAATCTGGTGATGCCACGTTGGTTAAAAATTATAGACCTATATCTATCTTACCTGTATTTGGTAAGGTATTCGAATCGTTGTTGTGCCCCGTCATATCCTGGCATATTAAGCAATTAATCTCATCTCAGCAGTCAGGGTTCCTATCATCACGATCTGCAACAACCAATCTTGTTTCTTTTGTTCAACATGTGTCCGAATCACTAGATATGCGGCTATCGGTTGATACTATTTATACAGACATTAGTAAAGCATTTGGCACCGTAGACCACAAAATTTTGCTTCATAAACTCTCTCTCTTTGGCATTTCTGGCAGTCTGTTGGAGTGGTTCTCATCTTATCTCAGTCTGCGAAGTTCTCGAGTGGTGGTGGTGGATTCTCCTCGGAACCTTTTTTTTCCGCCTCTGGTGTCCCCCAGGGTTCCCATCTCGGCCCGATCTTGTTTAATATTTTTATCAATGACGTAGTTTCCATTTTTAAACATGCTGATTGTTTTCTCTATGCCGATGACATGAAGTTATCCATGCAGATCAGAGATGTTAGTGACACATTGTTACTGCAGGAAGACTTGGAGCGTCTCGCTCTTTGGTGTCATGATAACAGATTGTCATTGAACATTAATAAATATAAGTATATTCGTTTTTCGAGAAACAAAATAGTCTCGTCGCAAAAATATACAATTGGTGGAAATGCGTTAGAAGAGGTGGATTCAATTCGTGACCTGGGAGTTATTCTGGACAAAAAGCTGAGTTTCCACGAACACATAAACCACATTGCCACAAAAAGCTTCCAAATGCTAGGATTCGTGATACGTAATGCAAAAGACTTCAAAAGACCATCAACGAAAATTCTCTTGTTCCAGTCATTGGTCCGATCGGGTCTGGAATACTGCAGCCAAGTTTGGTCCCCACAGTATGACGTACACATGAAGCGAATCGAACGCATACAAAAACGTTTTTTGTGGCATCTCACCTACCAAACTAAAGAGCTTCCCTCCTACGAGAAACGGTTGGCTAATTTTGGAATGAATAGTTTACAGGAACGGAGATTTTTGTTGGACTGCATGTTTTTGCACAAAATCATCAATGGAGTTGTTGACTGCCCGTCGCTGTTAAAATCAATCAATTTTAATGTCCCACTTAAACAGCCTCGCGCCTGCAGATACGTTACATTTTCAATAAGGGGTTCTAAAACTAATCTTGGTCGCCACGCCACCATGAATAGACTTCAGCGACAATGCAACGCACTTAAAAGCGAATCTATTGATATATTCACAGATAATCTGCAAAAATTTAAACGTAACATACTTACTTCTTTCTCGCCCGGGTCTGTTTAGTTAGCTATTATCTCAATTTTCCTTCTTATGTTTTTAATGTTTATCCACCTTTTACGTTAAATCTTAGTTAAGTTTTAGGTTATTAAATAAAATATTGAGTTCACGTTTGCATGCCGTGGCAACCTTTAATTAAGTCAGCACTTAGAACGAGATACAGTTCACTTACATAAGTCTTTTGTAGTGTATGCCTTGTTGGTTGTCCTAATAAATAAAATAAAATAAAATAGAGAATGTATGAAAGAATATTTCGCACTGTGCCGGTACTGTGCCGGAGCTGTGACTTCACTGATGTGTGAATCGACCTTTAGTCGTTTGTTTATTTGCAGGACTACAGCACGGAGGGTATGAGCAACAACATGTTAGTGTTTTTACAGCACTTGAGAGAATTTGGACTAGTTTACCAGAGAAAGGTATGTTTTTAATAGAATATTGTGTGGAATTTGTTAATTTTCCAATTTTTCTTTGTAACTCAAACTCAAAATATATTAATTCAGTAAACTCAATTAACCCCTTGTCTGTGCCAAAGACTCCTACAGGTTGATAACAATTGAAATTCTATTGCAACAGCTGAGCTTTAACAAGTACTTACTTTGAATTGTCCAAATTTTTTTTTACCTGCCACCCATTCAGGACGTCATTTTTTAGCTGTGGCGAAGAACGAGCCCAAGAAACCACAGCTTTGTACAGAGGCAATGACATTTACAAAAAAATATAATAGTTATGTCGTTACCAAGTCATAGAATACAAAATATGAATTTAAATTTAAACGTATCTGGTTCTCTATAGATATAATTATAGACAATTAGAAATAGCTGTTGGAGTGCTTGAAGCATTTCAGATCCAAGCTGTTTTGTCTTCTGTGTAGTCTGAGTCTGACACTTTTTAATAAGCTTTTTTATAAAGATTTTCTTTGATTTTCACTTTAAATTTATTAAGATCATATTTTGAATATCATTTGGTACTCTGTTGTAAGATCGTTATAATATTTCTAGATGACTATTGTCGTTGTAACTCACTCTGATTCGTCGATATTATTATTGTTTATTCATCTTAGAACTGCAAAACAAAAACGCATTCATATGAAGTTTATTTAATTATATTTTGTGATCACAATTAGCTAATTTATTAACAGAGGCCTGAATTAGAAAAGCATTGAATGCTGTACCACTTTCGGCCCGCCTGCTACTTTTTATCACATAACAAAATCTTATAACGGTTTCTTTCGTATTTTAAAACAAACCCCGCACCAATCCAAGCCTACCTTGCGGTATAAGGACTAAATGGTGGTAGAGCGCATGGGTCCCTTTGTACCCATGCGCTCAAAAGAGCCTTTGCTCTTTTCCATTTCCTGTTACCAAACGTATTTTAAAACAAATCCCACCACCTTCTCATGACCATACCAACCTATGTGGTCATAATGGCCGAATCATCGGGAGATGCGCGCGTATACTGCGACTGCACTCTACCGCGCGCATTTGCTTGGCTCTCTACAAGTTATCTCTCCGTCCATTTGTTCCTGTGCCACTCTCCCCTTCTCTGATGGACTACCTACAGCACGATTCCGGCGACGGGTTACACGCGCACTGCCATGCTCCGTCCCGCTCCCTCTCTAACCCGCTCTGCCTCTTATGCCACTGGTGCGCGAACTCCCGTAGTCTTCTGAAGTTCTCCTCCGAGCCCAACAAATCTGCGTAGTAAATAGGGCCCTCGCTTTCCCGGCTTACCCCATTAATCTTTACACACCGTAGGTCTTCGTACAGTGGACACTCCTACAGAATGTGGTGAAGTGAACAGATTAGATTTTAAGTAAAAGATTAGATTTTATTTGTACATAATGCATGCCATTACGAACTTGATAAGAAATCTTAGTAAGTACCAAATAGGCCTCTGCTCAGTGTAAGCCGAGACAACGAATAGTCACTGCTGTACTAACAAGGGGCCTAGACAAGTGATGATGACGAACGTGTAGGTAGCACTTGAGCAAAAGTCCAATTTTACAAATATCAAAGTTTATATACACACATAAATAATACAGGTACAGAAAGTACGGAAAACAATTTACTTTTAAATAAAGGATCAAAAGGCAGTAAAACAAAATTTCGCAGAATAATTTTTAAACACTTAATTGATAAACCCAAGCTCTTCCCAAATCTATCTAGTATCTAGCCCTATCTCTGTCGCTCACACATTCATAATAATATGTCACACGCGCAGTTCCATTTTATTTCCTCACGCTTTGTTCCATTCCCACCTTTACCACAAAGAGTTAGACAATCGCGAGCAAAAATGCGCGTGCATTCGCCGTGGGAAAGGGTTAGCCACTGGCCGCTGCGACCGAGCGATAGCAGAATATACAGCTGGCTCCACGCTCCTCCTACGCGCGTGACGTAAGCAGGCGTCAGTGCACAGATTGGAGTGATAGTTATTCCCATTGCAGCGCAAGGCCGGGCGCTTCTACCCGACGCGGCTGGCGCTGAACATATCCACGGTGCGCGAGGAGGGCGCGGGCGCGAGCGCGGGCGTGGGCGCGGGCGCGGGCGCGGGCGTGGGCGGGTACATCGTGGTCGAGACCAACTACCGCGTGTACGCCTACACGCAGACGCCGCTGCAGGTGGCGCTGCTGGGGCTCTTCACCGAGCTCGTCTACAGGTACGGCGCACTAGTAAACAGCGCCATCTAGTTGAGTCGCGACTCAACTGTTTGCGAGTAATACCGATACATTCTGGCGAGCGCGCAGCTAAATTTGCTGTTGTGCTCTACTATTCGGACAGATGGCGCTGTTGGGGCAATCGTTTATGGAAGGGGCGGGCAATTGGCCTATTTGGTTTGATTCTCAATGCAATAACCATTTCAGAATCAAAATATTTTTTCGGACATTATTTTCTCACGCAACCATTATGATTTTAAGAGCTCCTTGCTTTAACAGTTAATCCGTTTACCCACATACTTAGCCTAAATAATTATACTACCATAAGATAAAAAATTTGGCCAATAAATTAATTATGAACTTTATAGTTTGGCTATAAGAATCAAAATCATTTTCAGAAATTTGTGAGGTTTGGGTATTTCTGCCTACTAGCGTGTGTACATGTGTCTTGTGTGCAGGTTCCCCAACCTGGTGGTGGGCGTGCTGACGCGCGACTCGGTGCGGCAGGCGCTGCGCGGCGGCATCAGCGCCGAGCAGATCCTGCACTACCTGTCGCAGCACGCGCACCCGCAGGTAACGCCGCGCCACGCCCGCCGCTACTACGGCCGAACTATCAAATACATGCAGCATCATTGTCATAACCTACTCACTTCCAGGGGCCCTATTCAGACTAATCACTTAGTTCTGGATTCAATCCCTTAGAGTAACACCTAGCATAGTTCTCTTGATAGCTCGCTGAGGTACTTTAAATGTATAGATAGACCATTCATGTTGTGAATACCATTTTCAGGTGTTTGGCAAAGAGTGTTTCAGATTTTTCGATTCATTTGTGATCGCCAATTCCCTTTTTTGGCTAATACATCGATCGTAACCGATTACAACGATGGAGACCTTCGCCTAACAGATGGGACAGCATAGGATGTACCGCCGAGGTAGTTCCGGCCGACCAGTTTTAGGTGATATACTCATGCGCTCCATTTTGATCGCGCGTACGTACAGTAGCGTGCGCGCAGATAGTGTGCAAGTAGGGTTACCGTTTAGGAATTTGAAAAGTCCTGACAAAAGGCCTGACATTTCGATAAAAGTCCGGACTTTTTTAGTCACAAAATGGAAACATTACTTGCTTTTTATGGTTGGTTTTCAAATAAATGAGAAGTTAATAAAGATTAAAAACTTATTTGATATTACTTATGTAGTTTTGTTACTTATATTCCAAAATCCGGACAAAGTAGGACTAGCTAGAGTCTAAAAATCCGGACATGTCCGGAGTAATCTGGACAGATGGTAACCCTATGTGCAAACGAATATCGCCTCAGAGACCTCAATAAAGTCCCACAGCTTTATTGAGTCTCGAGGGGTGTTCCAAACCAAAGGCAGCACGGACGTGGTACTCTGCCTGCCACGAAGACAGAGAAAATATATAAAAACAAAACTGTCAGTTGACATTGACATTCGTATGTCAGTTCACTTCGGTATCGGTTCGGCACGGAATGGCGGACGGCGGTCTTCTTACGGTTTGCTGGTTTTGAACTCTATCGGTGGAACAGCCTCAGATCTTCGGTGTAAAAACAACCGCGATTAAGGTGCGCGCATTATATAGTCCTCTCGGTCGGATACGCGCTTGCGATAGTTCGGAAGAAGTTGTTTGTGTCGGTACATGCCCACGTGCATTCGTGGTGAATTAACAGTTAATCGGCTTATATCTTACTAATCGCCTTGCGAACAGCCAGCGGAGGCTTCTATGTGTAATTGGCCGGGGTGCAACGGATGTGTGCGCGTGTGATTTGGACTGGCCTACGAGGATTCGGCAGGCGAGGTACGCTACCACGAGGCAGGCGTCACACCGCATCACGGCAGCTGGGCAGCGACCATCCTTTCCTTCCTACCCATACCTCTGTCCTCTCCTTAGGTTGCAAGGCGGTTCAACCATCGCCGCGTTCGGTGAGTTTAGTTATTAAGTTAGTTATTAAAACATTAACGCTGCGAAGCGCAGCTGATTCCAAGCAGGCCCTGATCGCTGACCTGGTGGACCAGGGTCTGGTTGGATTACCTTGGGGGGGAAAATCATTTACCATTAACCCCTTGAGCACCGTAAAACCAGACACAATTGAAATTCTATTGTTATGCGACCGCCGGCGGTCTTATGATCCTTGACCGGTTAAACGTTAATTATAATTTATTATCATCATTATATATTTCACTTGACACTGGCTAAATGTGCTGATCGCACGAAGCCATTATGTAAGAGAAGGAACTGGGTCGCTCCACCGTGGTGTTTGGCCCGTGCTGGCGCAGATGGTGTCGGCGCGCGCGCTGTCGGCGGCGCAGGGCTCGCGCTCGGCGTGGCTGCTGCCGCCCACCGTGGTGGACCAGCTGCGCCTGTGGGAGGGCGAGCGCAACCGCACCACCTACACCGACGGCGTCGTCTACAACCAGTTCCTGTCGCAGGTGGGTGGCGGCCTTAGCAGGATCAATGGTTTGCGCTTCCTACCCGCGGGTGGGAGGGAAATGTGTGTGCGTCAGCACAGCCGTGCCACAGTGGAAAACAGACCTTTCGACTATGCCAGGAATCAGTCGATGATTAGTCGCCAAGTAAAAAAATTTGTCGGTCTCACGTTTAAAAGTTATAAGGGGTTATTTGTGGCACAGCTGTACTGATGTCAGTGCAGCTGTGCCACACCTGTATCTCGAGAATGGAACCACGTAGCGAAGGTCAGTTTGCATGAAGAATTAGTCGATGCATCATACAAAAAATCAGAATCAGTCTAGGCCCCGTTTTAGAGGAAAAAGGCATTCTTTTTTTTTAACTTTTAATGGGTTTGCTTTTGATCCCAATCAAACCCAGGGGCTAAGACAGGATCCACGATGGAGCGAGCTAACCCAGAAGGTGCCTATTCACTCTTGCTTTGAAGATGGACGGGTTATAAGAACTCCGAAACACAGATGCAGGGAGAGAGTTCCACTCCTTTACTGTACGCTGTATATTAGATGTTGAGTAGCGCTTTGTGCGATATACCGGGGAACAGGATTCGGGAACGGGATTTATTTAGGTATGTCTTTTCTTATATATTAAATACAACCTGATTTATCTCATAATGTTTAATCTTACTTTAATTATGGACAAGCTTTATCTTGCTTTATTTAACTACGTGACGAACCGGCACATGCGACATTTAGGAATATCCACCAAGAAAGGGTGGTAGCCCGCAGTGCCTCTGGATGTCCGATGGAAGAAGGGAAATGGCGGTATGAGTTCATGCAGCTCCAAAGCACACTTTTCCGAAGTACAGTCTGTAAAAGACCGACAGACTGGCAACTTTGTGGCGGTGAGCTAGAGTTTGGAACTTGCTCTTCACCAGTTCTTTGTCGCCAATTAGCCTCTCAGCTCTGCGTTGAATCGTGTCCAGTGCAGCTAGTTGGTATTTCGCTGAGCCGTCCCATAGGTGATTGCAATATTCCATGCAAGAATTATTTTTTTATAATTAGTCTTGGAGCCGTCAGTACAGCTGTGCCACAAAAAACCCCTTATAACTTTTAAACGCGAGACCGACTAATTCTGTTACTTGGTGACAAGAGCGTCGCTAGCCGATATAAATGAAGGAGACGATTGTAATAAGAACGATGCAAAGTTTCATTGTGTTAACTCTACAACCTCTTCACTGTACTGTCAACAAAACCGCTGCAGTACCATTTTCAAAAAATTTCGCTTGCGCAAGATGACCATATAGTTTGTTCCGCCCTTCGTTAAACATTACCAATGACAAGGAACCGTTTAAAAGAAAGAAATTGTTTGCATGCTGTAGGTTATAGATTGCTCGAATAGCCCTCTTCAAGCTCAAGCTTATACACTTATCATCATAAAACATTCAACACTTTGCACCATAGGCATTTGTAAACAAAACTATAGAATTATAATACAGCTCAAAGCGCCATTTTTATTCCAAAACTGTTTGTCATTTTCGCGAACACTTACGTTTCAAATATTTTTACACTATGTAATTAAAACAATCTACACTTCTGGACACATCTATTGGCCCACCTTAGAGTTTAGGTTTCTATGGCCGCTACTTAAATATGATTGCTAGATTGAACAAAAACTATAAATGCAGTTTTAAACCTGATACATTTTACCATCTTTTTCGATCGTATTGTTTTAAATTTGAATTCAGAATACCACACGACATGGAGCTACGCCTAACAAGTCGGGTATGCGCCTTGATGAAGGCAGTTGATTTTTGAATAAAAAACATGTTTTATTAAATAAAGGTTTAATTTAATAACGCGTGTTGCCTCCATGGGCATCTACGACAGCTCTCATACGATTAGGCATAGAGTCTATCAACCGCTCTATGAAATTTTGAGGGATCATCTCCCATTCCTCTTCTATGGCAGTTTTCAACTCCTGCATCGTCTGGGCAACTGGCTGACGAGCCCTAACACGTATTTTTTTTTCGTCCCACATGTGCTCAATCGGGTTTATGTCTGGGCTTCTGGCTGGCCAGTCCATAACTGTGATGTTCACATCCCGAAGATATTCCCTGACGATGCCGGCCGTATGGGCTCTTGCATTATCATGTGTGGCGGCCTGCGTCGCCACATAATTTATTATCCTCACGTATTGGTTAAAGAGTTTGTAAGCACATTCCTAAACGCGTGCAGATCCGATAAAGATATGACACGGCATCATCCCTCCAACATCTACGTAGTCATTATTGTATAAATAGTCTTGTAAGGTTTAGATAATAAGTTAGTCACAATGTAGTATATGTATATATTGTGTATATGTTATGTATTTATATATTATGTAGGTATGCTTATATATGTATAAATAGATAATAAGTATATGTAGTTACGGATCAAATTATTTATTTGTCTGTCTTATCTAAGTGTGTATTTAAATTTACATTTTATTAGTCCCGCATACTTGCTTTTAAAACCACAGCTAGGGTTGGCTGGAAGAGATCTCTTTTAGAGATAAGCTCACCCTTGTATATGTCTTGTGTAACGTGTGTGTAAATGTTATTTATTTGTACAATAAAGGATAATTAGTAGTCACTGTAAATATACAACATCACACAAAGAGACGCAGTCGTTATTTACTTTCACCATGGAACCCATCTTCACTACCTCGCATACTTCGCCAGACGGAACATCATGCATAAAAAGGAAATTTGGACCCACATGGTCCACGTATGGCATCACGTGAGGTTCTAAGCACTCATGAATATACCTTTCAGCATTTAATGTTGGCAGCCGTGGTCCCGTAATAACCTCAAGTTGAGTTTTGCCGCTCGCGGATATACCGCCCCAGACAGTCCATGAGCCACCGCCATAAGCAACCCTTTCTTCAAAGCAGCATTGTGCAAAACGCTGTAGACCTTCCTTCCATCATTCCATCATCAATTTTAGACTCATCATAAAGAGTACACGGCTCCAATGCTGCTGAGTCCAATTTAAATGAGTGCGCGCGAAATAAAGATGCGCTGTTCGGTGGGCTCGCGTTAGTTTGGGGCCATTAACTGGCTTGTGTGGTACCATATCGCGTTCTTTTAACCTTCTCCGAACAGTTCGAGCGCTCACAGATACTCCGTGGAAGTCGCGAAGTTGGTTTTGTATCTCAATGGAGGTAAGGTGACGATTTCTCAAGCTGGTCGTCACGATGAATCGATCCTGCCTTTCAGTTGTGACCCGAGATCGTGGCCTTCCTTGGCGACGAACAAAGCCGCCAGTCTCTAGGTACCTCCAATAAACATTTCGAACCGCAGATCGACTTAAATTAAGTTGAGCACTCACATTTCTTTGGCTGTGTCCGGCCTGGATAAGTGCCACAGCTTGGGCGGCGACTTCAGGCGAAGTATCCATAGATTATGGATAGAACCTCACCTTAATGTTAAGAATAAGTAATGTTTGTTGCAAAACCAAAGAGAAAAATCACACTTTCAAGAATTAAATCCAAGTAAACCAATAATATCAAGTTTTCTTAGTATTCGATTGTTTGATATCAACGAACAGGCTCCAAATTGTCTTTGATTTCTTTAAATTCTGTGTTCGAAATTTAAAAAAAGACTATTGAATAAAATTATGAATGTGCCTGGTTCAAAACTGTATAAAACTTTTTGCTCGACCTTATATAAATTTTTAGCTAGGACTAAACGAAACTGAAAATGCAAGGTGGGCCAATAGATATGTCCAGAAGTGTATTTAACTTTCTGTTTAATTTGACATTTATTATTATTTCGTCACTTTATTCGAAGATATAGATTTAAAATACATGTATTTTAAATATACATATAACAGTCTAACAGGTAGTCCCTTTATTGTGTGAGCAATATCCGCACGCTTTTAAGATTTTTAAACTAAATATCGTTAAATAAAAAGGAATAACTATTTTAGGCACTGGTCACCCCAGCGCCTCGTTTCGGTCCGCCGATGCCACGCTACCTTGCTTCATTCTTTCATTGTGCGCTCAACGGAACGCACGCGTTCCTTTACCTTACATAATGCCGAAACGTAGTGCTGAAGATCAGATCGCTCATTATACAAAGAAAATTAAAAAGCTTAAAAGTAAAGAAACCCAGCGTAAACGTATTATCATTTATTCGGATTCGTCGGATTGCGGAGAAAAATCTGGTAAGCAAGCATAACTTTTATACTACCCACATATTGGATAATTAAATTTTATCGTGCTTATTTCTATCATAAGAAAATTTAGTAAGTTTACAACGCTTATGAGTTGACCGAGAGTTAACCAAAAAGCATGTATGGCTTGAGAGTTAACCGTGAGTTAACCAAAAGGTATCTGTAACTGATCAACTATAGAGTTGACCGTGAGTCAACCGGTTAAGTGGTATGAAGCATACTCATTAGTATTTTGTTGCTCATTTGCACATTAACGCATCAAATGTTTTAGGGATACCTACAATTTTTTTTTTAATAAAAAAAAATTGTTTTAGATGTTGTAATCAATGATACCGAGAATAATGATCTTGTTGAGAATCAGCTAGAATCGCCACCTCAAATTAAGGCCCAAGAGGAGGCGGCGTCAGCACCAGAGCAGGAATTACCTATGTTAGACCCTGATGTGTTGATGGCCTTGGGAGACCTAGTTCCCGAAGAGGTCACATATGGTGACGATATTCACCCACATTTAGCACAAAGATGGGCTCCTGTCCTCCGAAAAGGTCTGACAGACAAAGATCAGAGAGATAAGTTGTTTAAGGAATACGCAACTCCAAAGAACTGTAAGTTGTTTAGAGCTCCTCTATTAAACGCTGAAATATCTGCAGCCGTCTCTGAGTTTGCTCGAGCACGGGATAAGAAAATCGAAAGTTCCCAACAACAATTAGGCGTAGGCCTTACAGCTATTAATAGAGCTATGACCGTATTGCTTACGAGCGACAATAAGGTACACGCTATAAAGTATTTGTCGGATGCTTGCAGGGTCTTATCTGACCTACATGCTTCAGAGACCCGAACGTGAACAAAATCTTTAACTCAAGGTTTGGAAAAATCATTTTTGAATCTTATTCAAGACTGTGAACGAGACGAGATGCTTTTCGGCCAGGATTTACCCGACAAAATCAAAGCCTCAAAAGCCATCGAAAAGCAAGGTTCTCTAATTAAAAAACCTGACAATAAGACTACTCCAGAGATATCGTCTTCTCGTTCGACAAGACCGCAGGGAAACTGGAAAGGCCCCTCTCGCTCGACGCCGAGCAGGGGGGGGGGCGGGGAGGTCCCAGGAAGGGCCCCTACACGAATCAGAGACCTTCTTCGTCGACACCGAACAGTTTCAACCCATCGCGAGTTTGGAACCGGCCTTCTCGGACAGGCCCTCGGACATAAAGGTACATACCGGCAGATTAAAGTATTTTTACAGTTCTTGGTGTGATATAACAGATAATAGACAAGTCCTTAATTGGATTCGAAATGGTTATCAGATACCTTTTATCAAAAAGGTAAAGGTAAAGTAAACAAATAAGCATAGGGTATGGTTACCAAAAGAAAAAATAGAGATGGATAATGCTATTAAAAATTACTTGATCTCGGGGCTGTATCTGTGTGTGAACCATCTCGTGACCAGTATGTATCTGATATATTTTTAGCACCAAAACCTAATGGTGATTATCGATTTATTTTGAATTTAAAATCATTGAATAAATTTGTAGAAACGACACATTTTAAAATGGAGGATTATAGGACTGTCGCCTTATTAGTGTCAGAGGGCTGTTTTATGGCCACAATAGACCTAAAGGAATCATATTTGTTAGTTCCGATGACCTCCAAACATAAAAAAATTCCTAAGATTTCAATTTAAGAATAATGATTCACAAATAATTACATACGAATTCAATGCGATTCCTTACGGACTTTCCGTTGCACCGAGAACCTTTACAAAGATAATGAAAGTAGTTTTAGGTTATCTGAGATCTCGAGGTTTCAAATCGGTAATATATTTAGACGAGATTTTGTGCCTGGGGTCTACTTTTAAAGAGTGCTGTAACAATGTAACAGAAACACAAAAATTGTTGGAATGCCTAGGTTTCGTTATAAATTATGATAAAAGTCACCTTATTCCCGTAACTAAGTCTAAATACTTAGGTTTCGTGTTCGATTCTGTAAAAATGTCAATTAGTTTGCCCATCGAAAAACAAAAATACATTTATGCTATTGTCCAAAAATATTTAGCCTTGCCTCGATGTACGATTAAAGAATTTGCTCATTTAATTGGAGTATTAATAGCAGCTTGTCCAGCTGTAAACTATAGCTGGACGTACACAAAATTGCTAGAACGCGAAAAGCATTTAGCTTTACGTAAATGTAATAATAATTATAAAGCAAAATTTACTCCTTCAATTAATATTTTGCCGGATCTTATATGGTGGGCCAAAAATATTTTTATTTATAAAAATCAATTAAGAAAACCTTACTTTTCCTTAGAAATCTTTTCCCATGCATCTAGACAGGGTTGGGGTGCTTTTTGTAATAATTTTGTAATAAATAAGGTGGAAAATGGAAATCTGACGAGCAGAAGTTTCACATTAATTACTTAGAACTTAAAGCAGCATTCCTAGGATTAAAAACGTTTGCCCAAGACAAATTTAACTGTTCTATTTTGTTGCGCTGTGATAATATCACAGCTATCAGTTGCATAAATCGAATGGGGGGAATTCGATATCCACATTTAAATGAAATTACCAGAGATATCTGGCAATGGTGCGAGAAGCGAAATATATGGTTAAACACGTCGTATATTAACACAAAGGATAATGTAGAAGCAGATCAACAATCGCGTAATAAGAACATAGATACGGAGTTAGAAATATCAAGTACCATTTTTCAAAAAATTTCCAACATTTTTGACGAACCTGACATTGATCTCTTTGCTTCTCGCGCCAATGCTAAGTGTAAAAAGTATATATCTTGGAAACAAGATCCTGATTCATTTTCAGTGGATGCTCTAACCATAAATTGGCACCCATATTTCTTTTATGCTTTTCCCCCCTTTTCCCTGGTTTTGAAGTGCCTTCAAAAGATAAAAATCGATAGAGCGGAAGGAATATTCGTGTTTCCGTACTGGCCTTCGCAGCCATGGTTTCCTTTTCTGAGAAACATGTGCAGATCGGATTTTTTTTTATTTTGATGCTAAAGATCACATTGTAAATTTCTATTACAGGAAAAGGCAACAGTTCAAACTTACCCTGGGTGTCGCGAAGCTCTCCGGGAATCTTTCTTAAGAAAAGGGACCCCGGAAGCAGCATTAGATATTATGTTATCTTCTCTAGCCCAAAATACCTTTCAACAGTATAGTGGCACGTACAAGTTGTGGTGGTCATATTGTAATGACTTTTTAGATCCCTACAACTCTTTGTCAGAATCACTGATTTTGTCTTTCCTTACTAATCTTTATAACCAAGGGGCGGCATACGGTTCACTCAATAGCCACAGGTCAGCAATGAGCTTATTGTTAAATTGTGATTTTGGTAATTATAAATTAATCACCAGATTCTTTAAAGGGGTGTACAAACTTAGGCCAGCTCTTCCCAAATACATAGGTACATCGTAAATGGGACCCCCAAACGTTTCTAAATCATATAGCACAATAGAAGCCTCATAGTGAGATTTCCATTGAAAAATTAACAAAAAAGGTTACCATTCTTTTGGCACTTTGTACCAAACAATTTTTTTGTTATAGGGCACAGACTTTGTCGCTCATAAAAATTAATAATATTAAAATAGGTTCCAATGATATCAAAATTATTGTTTCCGATATAATAAAAACCTCTGCCGCAGGGCGAGCTCAGCCATTGTTAATTCTTCCATATTTTCATGATAATGAAGATATCTGTCCAGCGACTGCCATTAAAGATTACTTGTCAAGAACGGAACAGTTAAGGACGGATGTTATGGATAAATTTTTGCTGACGTTCAAGCCACCACACAGAGCAGCGACGAGTCAGACGATCGCGCGGTGGGTGAAGCAGCTGCTAGCCGAGAGCGGAGTGGACGTGGCGACGTTCAGCGCGCACAGCACGCGCCACGCCGCCACGTCTGCTGCCAGCGGCGCGGGCGTCTCTCTCGACGTGATTCGAAAGACGGCGGGTTGGACGTCGACTTCGAGTACATTTGCACGATTCTATGATCGACCAATTGTAAATGAGGACTGTTTCGCTAGATCGGTGTGTTTCCAAAATCCTAACTGATCCGTTTTAATGAGGTCTGATAATGTTAATTTTTGTTTTACTAGAGGTTACTAGTTACATAATGTAATAAATAGTACTTAATTACTTTTGTGAATAAACTGATTTCGTTTTCATTAGGTCTTTAACTTTCATATTAGACAAATATTACGTTTTGGCAAAACCAACCTAATTGTCTCTGAACATCTACCTAGCTCTACCTACCTCTCTAGACTGTTATATGTATATTTAAAATACATATATTTTAAATCTATATCTTCGAATAAAGTGACGAAATAATAATACATGATCAAACGAACTTCCAAGTGAAGTTCGATCAGTATTATATGAGTCACTTTATTCGAAGATATAGGGAAGGGTCCCGCCCGTCCCTGCCCAGTTTTGCCAAGAAATATAAGAAACTGAAAAATGAAGCAAGGTAGCGTGGCATCGGCGGACCGAAACGAGGCGCTGGGGTGACCAGTGCCTAAAATAGTTTTTCCTTTTTATTTAACGATATTTAGTTTAAAAATCTTAAAAGCGTGCGGATATTGCTCACACAATAAAGGGACTACCTGTTAGATTGTTATATGTATATTTAAAATACATATATTTTAAATCTATATCTTCGAATAAAGTGACTCATATAATACTGATCGAACTTCACTTGGAAGTTCGTTTAATCATGTAATACTTGTAATTTACTTACGATAAATCATAAACATCTTGTTTGTAAGCAGTTGCACTGACTGATATTACACAATCTTGTTCACAAATGCGTCACCATTTGTTTTCAACGACCAATAATACTCACACTTTTTCTATGAACATGACAGCCAATCATATTTTAGTATTCGAGCGCATAGAACACAGAATCGAATGATGTCAAACACTCTTATTGGCTAAAATAAGTTGAAGGTAGTAAAAAATTAACCATAGACCTTGTCACTGGCGGGACACCCGGTTTTCCCGCCGACACTCAACAGTACTTTTTTTCGTGGGAATGACTGTATTCCCGCCGACACTCGAGAGGTTAACAGTTCATTACGTATTTTTTAGTTTCTAGGGGGGGTGGGGGCAGCAGCCCTACCTGCCTCCCTTGGCGACGCCTTTGCTTGGCGACAAATTTCGACTAATTCCTGGCATAAGTCTGTTTTCCACTGTGGCACAGCTGTGCTGACGCACATATATTTGATTATCGTATCATCAGAGCTGTGTGGTGCGGCTCATACTCGGGCAGAGCTCGTGCTCGCGGCCTCAGAGAATACTACTGACCCATCTCTTACCTTAGGTGTCGTAAAAGGCGACTAACGGACTCAAGACTGTATATACATCCAGTAGCATAGAGCGGCGATGGGCTCACCACCTGTCACGCGTCGTTTGGTGCCGTGGACTATGGCAGTGGACTGCTTTTGCAGTTGTTATTGCCCAATCTCGGACTAACCCTGCGGGGGATATAGTCGTATTTGTGTGATTGGGCTAGTACACGCGTGTGTGCGCAGGCGGATTTCGTGGTGCTGCGCGACTACGCGCGCGCGGCGGGCGTGCTGACGTGGCACAGCGAGCGCGCGCGCACCATGGTGGTGTCGCGCGCCGGGCACGACGACGTCAAGAAGTTCTGGAAGCGCTACTCCAAGACCTCCTAGGCACCTCACTGCGGAACGGCTGCCAGCCAAATTCGATGAACAATGTTTGATGAAGTACTGTCATTTCTTTGTGTAAATATCTAGGTGTCAGACAGATTTTTACTGTTTTTAAAAAGACACTATAATCAGATATCGTCTGACCTAAAACTGAACGCCCCTCCGACATGTTTACGATCACGTGCAAAGTAAGTGTACGAACGCAATCAATACACACAAATTGGTCTTCGTCATTGGTCGCGTCACCGGCTACACGAATGATTTTTAGATAGACGATCTCTGCCTCAGTCTAGGCCATTCCGGCCACCGCCTTGATGGTGGTACTCCAGCCACAGGGCTACCTAGCCACCTAGGCTTTTTCAGTTTTGACAGCTGCCTACACTTCTCTCGAGGACTTTAATGTTACCTACAAAATCATCCTTACGGATCGTAAACCGGAAGGCTTTTGAACTGCGGTGCGGTGCTCTAGTGTCGTAGACTATCGACTTGTCGAAATAATCGTCCGACCGAATGTAGAGGGGCTTGAAATGGCGTTCTAGGATGTATTACGATTACGACGGAAAACGTTGCGTTAAATATTAAATTGTAAATTATTTAATTTTGTATAAGTACGTAGTATAAGTACCTACTTAGTCGTAAACATTATGTAAATAAATATTTTGATACATAAATGTATTTAATTTTTGCTATTGATAAGGCATACCTCGCACTGGCAAGCACCCTCTTACTGCACCAATCTTCATCAAATTGCTTATATGTTTTTAGAACTGATTGCAGGTATGTAATGTAACAGTGGTAAAAAATGTTTTCTGTTGATTTTTGGCTAGTCATTGAATGAATTACTTATAATTTGTTTGTTTCGTATAAAACTACCATATCAGAACGCTTGCACTGAATTTTAAATATGTGACAGATCAGCTATCAGTGTGACACTTGTGTGACCTTTTGCTACGTGTGGTAACGTGGGAAGTAATGAATTTGGTGTCCATGTCTACAGCTTCCTCATTCGACATAGAGAAATTCTAAGCATGCCATATTTTTGTGCATATTATGTGCAATCAACCGTTTCAGTCCTAATTTTTGTGCCACCACAACTTCGTTACTATGAGTTGTTTTATGTGTGTAAGCTGGAGACACGTGTCACCAGCTCGCACACGCCCGTTAAGACAAACCAGTAAGGTTAGGGTTTTGGACTATAGCTAGAAATTTTGTGCATAATTTGTGCACTAGGAACAAAAAAAACTAACCATCACACTCAAATACTGTTGAAACTACGATCATAAAACTGTGTGCGAGCTGGAGACACGGGTCTCCAGCTCGCACAGCTGTATCTTCGTAATTGTTCAAGCTACGGTTATGAATTATACCTCAAAATTTTGTGCAGAATTTGTGCATAAGGCACAAAAATTTTCAAAACTTTAACTCAAAAGGTTTTTGAGCTACGAACCGATAAGTATGTGTAAGCTGGTGACACGTAACACGGGCTAACACATGGTGAATTATTGTAACTGTATAAGATAGCGCTTCGTTTTAAAGATCAAATAATACGTTATAATTTGTGCACACACGAGGCAAAATTTCAAATCTCTGGGCCTCTTACTTTATAAATTATAAGCCAAAAACTGTATTCCCGCCAAAAAATTCAAAATAATGGCTCGGAAGCGGCTAAACGCGCGCCGACCGCGCCGTTGCCGTTCCGTGCGCTACACTATTGCCACTTTTAGACTAGGAGCCGTCTGTTAAAGCGATGCGCGACGCGATTAATTAAGTTTTACTATAGGCAGGTACCTAATAACCTACCCTACTTTTTATTTTAGATATCTCACACACGAATGTCTTAGTTATTTTTTGTTGTTGAGACAATTAAATAATTAGATTTGGCATAATGATAAACATTATGTAGGAGTGCAGAACGACAAAATGGTTGAATACTTGAGCCTAATTCGATAAAGAACGGATGCTTTCCAGCAAACTAATCGCTATCGACCGTCACAGAATAAATTTTAACCATTGAAAGTAATTTATTTTAATATTAGATTGTATTACTTCCCATGGTTAAATGTAAATAAATAAATAAAAATAAATGTACTCTATGGTGATCGATGACTTTGTGATTAGTCTGCTGGGGCATCCCAATGTAATGCTAGGGCCACATTATCGCGCTAGCGCGAAGATTTGCGTTTTCGCGACACGTCTGGCCAAACACTTCGCGTTAGCGCGTTGTATCATGGCGTTGACGCGCCGCGCTGTTGGTAAATTGCCGCACATCAAGGATTTTGTCGCGATAATGTTCGTGCGGCCACATTTCCTTCGCACACTTTAGTTGACTGCTAGACAACTAGAGGTGTGAACGTGTTGCAAATACGACTATCGATATTGTTCTGTTTCGATAATTATGGATTGGAGTAACGATAAAGTATTAAAAGTAATACAATATTACGAATTAATAAAAATAATAAAGATTCAATAAATAGTAATTATTTGCCGACATGTAATAAAGCCCAATCACCTCTTCCATTTTTTACGATAAAATTAGGAGTAGGCGATACAAATCATATAAGGTTACTGAAACGTATTTATTGCATCAATACGCGTCAGGAATGCGGTGTGCGTTGAGATCACTATATTGTACGTGATCGAATTCAAGAATATTGTACCGTATCCCTGATATTTATTGAGTTATCATTAATCTGTAGTTTTTAACAAACAAATGTGCTTGTAAAAGTTTAATAAAATAAAATTATTAGAAACGTTCGATGCGTTCTGAAACTATATAGTGGAAAAAAACACGATATTGCATGAATTTTTAATAGTCCGTAGATATGGTCGATACTGTTATCACCGATATTAAATTTATGTAGCTATAGTTTAACACTTTGCAAGCGGGCATTTTATTACGCGCATCTTCCTGTGCGCCGGCCTTTTTTGTCATTATTGTAAATCGTTCTGCTGCTTACCTATACTAACCTCCAGTTATGGCTTCTTTACGAGGGGCGTTCAAAATATTCTCGGTATGTGGATAAAAACAAACAAGTACGAAAAGTTTGATATTTTTATTTTTCAATATACTCCCCCCCTATGTTCATACACTTATAAGATCGATCAATTATTTTTTTTAATCCCTCATAAAAATATTTTTTATCTTTGGTGTAAAAATGCTCCTCCACGGCCGTCTTCAACGCTTCATCGTCAGAAAATTTATTTCCACGCAGATCCTTTTTAAGATTGGGGAACAAAAAGAAGTCGCTTGGGGCTAAGTCCGGACTATAGGGTGGATGAGTAACAGTTTCAAACCCACATTCAACAATAGCTGCCTTGGCAATATGAGCAGTATGGACAGGGGCGTTGTCATGCAGAAGCAGAACACCTTTGGTTAACTTTCCTCGCCTCTTTTCTTTGATCGCATCTCTTAATTGACGTATAACGTTAGCGTAGTACTGCCCTGTGATATTTACACCTTTTTCTTTATAATCGATAAGCAAAACTCCTTCACAATCCCAAAATATTGTGGCCATGACCTTGCCAGCTGACGGGATTACCTTGAACTTCTTGGGATGAGCTGAACCCTTAATGTGCCACTGCATGGACTCCTGTTTGCTCTCTGGGTCATAATGATGAACCCAGGTTTCATCTCCAGTAACTATTTTTTGCAGCACCTCATCGGGATTTTAACCACACAGGTCGATAAAATCTGAACAGCAAGCCACACGCATATCCTTTTGAAGAAGCGTCAGCATTCGCGGAACCCATCTTGCACTTACTTTTGACATATTAAGATGGTCATGTATAATGTCATGTACGGTACCAATAGAGAGATTGGTTACTTGAGCTATAGATTTTACCTTCACTCGGCCGTCTCCCAATATAAGTTTTTCCACTTTATCAATATTTTCTTGTGAGGTAGCCACTACAGGCCGGCCAGGTCTAGGGTCATCTTCAATACTCTCCCTTCCACGCTTAAATTCGCTTGACCATTTTTGAATAGTAGATAAAGAAGGAGCAGACTCACGGTAAACACAATCCATTTCCTCTTTTATGGTTTTTTGATTTTTACCCTGTTTTGTCAAGAATTTTATGACGGATCGGTGCTCTAATTTCGTTAAAATTGTTAATTCGCTCATGGTGTTCATGTTTGTTCGGCAATTGCAGAAAAACAAAAGAACATCTCGGTTCCAATTTTACTTTTTTTTAATGTCAATGGATGAATCTTAGCGGCCAGTAACAAATATATATATAAAAGAGGTTGTAACGTATCAATACCGAGAATATTTTGAACGCCCCTCGTATGTAGATGTTGTCCATCCGCAGTAGATCACCTAGATTCAATAGTAGGCGTACCTTTGTTATCTTATGAGTAAGTACCTAAAGTTATTTTCAAATGCTAGTAAGTAGGTAGATGTTAAATTTTATATGTACCTATTTCAAACCCAATCCACAGATAACGAAAAAAAAGATACTTTTATTATTTTTAATAAAGCTATTTCAAATTTTTATTTTACCAGTAGTAAGTAATTCTTACTTTTTCTATTTACAAGTTAAAAAGTTTGCAAGTTACCAATTCTTCTATGTGTTGATGGCTGACCGACCCCTTGTCAGAATGGTTGATGGTTTAGTTATCGTAGCGTAGTAACTGTTTTTTAGTTAACGTGCCTTAACTAAAAATTCTTCATCTCCTATGGGAGTAGTTGTCAAGACGAATCAAACGAGCGCAAACTCGATGGGGTTGTGTGGTATTATTATAAAGTTCCTGTGTCCTTTTTCCGGCTCCATCATCAGACCCTGAACACTATTTCTCGATAAAGTACTCGTCAATGCGATTCAAACGACCCCGAACTCGTTGGGGTAGCATGGTTTTATTATAGAGTTCCTGTGGGCTTTTTCCGGCTTCATCATCAAACCCTAAACACTATTTCCCAACAGAGTACTCGTCAAGACGATTCAAACGAGCCCAAACTCGATGGGGTTGCATGGTTTCAATACCGAGTTCCTGTGGCCTTCTTCTGGCTCCATCATCAGACCCTGGACCCTTCTTTCTAACAGAGTATTCTTCAAGATGAATCAAACGAGCCCAAACTTGATGGGGTTGCATGGTTTCAATACTGAGTTCCTGTGGCCTTCCTTCGGGTTCATCATCAGACCATGGACCTCGTCTAGTCGTCTCCCGTCAGAGTGCTCATCAAAACTAATCAAATGAGCCTGAATGGGGTTTCATGGTTTTCTTACAGAGATCCTGTGGCCTTCTTCCGGCTGAATCATCAGATTAGCTCAATGACACCATAATATTGCATTGTCATCCTGTTCTGACCTATGTTCAAAGTTGCAAGTCTAGCTCATCGGGAAGCTAGTATAAAATCGTTTGCATTTGTCGACAAATAAATAAACAAATAAACGAGAAAGCTACCTAATAAAAACGTGGTAATAAAAACATACAGGCAGACTAATTTTATCACTACTTATCATATTAATGAGGTTATTGTAAATATTTAAAACTAAGTATAGCGATATTTTATGAACATTCATAAATAAAATAGACTGCTTTTATTTTAAATTAACCAATTTCCTATATCAGCAGTCTCCTAGTCTAAAATTCTCGGTATAGAAACGAAACGATCGAGAGCGCAAATTAAAATGACACTAAATTAAGCTAGCTCTCAAGTTCAAACTCGATTGCAATAGTGTAGCGCACGGAACGGCAACGGCGCGGTCGGCGCGCGTTTAGCCGCTTCCGAGCCATTATTTTGAATTTTTTGGCGGGAATACAGTTTTTGGCTTATAATTTATAAAGTAAGAGGCCCAGAGATTTGAAATTTTGCCTCGTGTGTGCACAAATTATAACGTATTATTTGATCTTTAAAACGAAGCGCTATCTTATACAGTTACAATAATTCACCATGTGTTAGCCCGTGTTACGTGTCACCAGCTTACACATACTTATCGGTTCGTAGCTCAAAAACCTTTTGAGTTAAAGTTTTGAAAATTTTTGTGCCTTATGCACAAATTCTGCACAAAATTTTGAGGTATAATTCATAACCGTAGCTTGAACAATTACGAAGATACAGCTGTGCGAGCTGGAGACCCGTGTCTCCAGCTCGCACACAGTTTTATGATCGTAGTTTCAACAGTATTTGAGTGTGATGGTTAGTTTTTTTTGTTCCTAGTGCACAAATTATGCACAAAATTTATAGCTATAGTCCAAAACCCTAACCTCACTGGTTTGTCTTAACGGGCGTGTGCGAGCTGGTGACACGTGTCTCCAGCTTACACACATAAAACAACTCATAGTAACGAAGTTGTGGTGGCACAAAAATTAGGACTGAAACGTTTGATTGCACATAATATGCACAAAAATATGGCATGCTTAGAATTTCTCTATATCGAATGAGGAAGCTGTAGACATGGACACATGAATTTGTAATTTTGGTGTCACAGTAATTAATTCGGCGAATCGTACTAATTAGTATTTGTGTGTTAATTGTGTTTAGAACACTAGTTAGATTTGTGTCCGGGGTGGGCTAACGTGCGGGACGTTTCACTCGCATGAACTTGATTCTGGAAACACGTGGCGTGGCGTGACGGAAGCGGTTCAACACTTATTTGTCTGGGTTTGTCAGTACTGACGGGGTAGCGAAGGGTTGGTTTAGGGCCTTGTCACCACCAGTCCATCACCAGCGCAGTACATCACCAACGGGCGAGCTGCACCGAGCTGAGCACGAGCGCAGCAGCAGTAAGGGAGTGGCACTCACCGGCTCCAGTAGATGTAAGCCCTCTTATAATAGGATATTAATTATAGTAGAGTAGTCAATAGTTTCATAGTTTGTAAGTAGGAATCTAAGTTGATTTCTTGGTAGCAGGGACGGTGCAGGGGGATCGATCGCTGGCCTCTCTGTATCATACAATTTTTAGTTAGCAGAGCGTAGGTTAATCGATTGACCCCTCTGGATCAAACAATGTTTATTCATATAATTACGATAGATAGTCGAATCACGATAATACGACTATCATTACAGCCCCCTGAGCACGGATCTTTTATCGACCGATAAAATAACATTAGACGATAAAATTTGACAGTTCAAGTACTGCCCATGTCAATTTGTCGACGTCAAATGTCACTATCGGTCGTCAAAAGATCCGTGCTCGCACTGCTAGTTGGGTTTTATATAATTACCCAATAGTGCAGCAAAAACAAACAATGCAATGCTTGGTGATTTATAAATTATACAAATAAATAAATTTTTACTAAGTATACACTGTCGGTGTACTAATGAAATGATATATTTTTATTCCTTACGTTTTCAACTTACGAGAAGTAGTTTTAAATATGCTCGTTATTTTGGATAATAATGAAAAATAAAATAACAAATTAAAATCACATTTTATTTTATTCTATAATACAAACTTATCAACAGTCTTTTTATAAAAATCTCACCCGCAAAAAACATTTTAAAGTTAACCTTTGGTAAGATCACTTATGTTCTTGTTGAGTGGCGATTGTGTGAGGTTTACACACCGCGAGTTTACAGTTACCGGTTTCACATTGCTGTGGTATGATCAATACAAAACCGGCTAAGACCGATAGTGCAAATCTAGATCGAGCTAGCGAGTCGAGACGTAAGTACTTCATCGTAGTCGCCGCGATGATTCCAAGGTCTTCCTCTGGCACTGAAAATTTGGAAACGCTTACGTAAATAAAATTTATTAGTTTCACTTTGTTTTCTGTCATAAAACTAACGGATAATGGTGGCTTCACACATATATGGCTATTTGTATTTGCGTATTTGCTGTATTTGACAAATAACTTCCATGTGTGGAGAGTATATTTGCCAAATTTATTGCCGTATTTGCCTATACAGCGTGTTTCAAGAGGGGCCAGCCATAATCCAGGGTTTCAAATTATTCCTAGTATCGTCTTCTAGGGTATCTTACTAGGGTATTTATAGTTTCTATAAATACCCTAGTAAGATAAGCTCAATTTAATTTGTTTTTGCATTTACAAAGTTAATCTGTCGTTAATTTAAAATCAGAATAAGCTAAACCCATCACTAGCAGGGCAATGAACTCTGTATGATACACTGCCTACACTGCTTCTCCTGTTTGTAAAACTGCGTGCCCTAGTTTTGTGTGGGTTTTGGCTGCCACGCCCCCTACCGGGCGCACAGGAGGTGTACTGTAGTTCGCCCGCTCCCGCAAGGGCGTTACTATTAACGCCGCCTCAGTGTTAATAGTAACACTATGGGGCGGCGTTAATACCGCCCATACCCCTAGGGATCGTAAATTAGACTTGAGTTACGATAACTAGCAATATTTTTAAATTAGTTAAGTCATTTTTTATCACTGTTCAAATTATTAACAATATTATTTTCTGTTTGCCTAAAGCCGAAATAAAAGTTATAATGAAAACTCACATGGTGACAGATTTTCTGTTCTGTTATTTTTACTGCGTGTTGCGTGTGGGAGGTTTAGTACAGTTCTTATTACCCGTTTTCACAAACATGACTAAGTTCAGGTTCAGTTCAACTCAGGCGGTAATTAAACTATGCAACTTTTGCAATCCGGGCGGCTGAATTTTAACCACTTGACAAATGAGTCTGGGACTCTGGATTGCACTGTGGAGACTGGTGTTGGTGGTTGTTGGGTGTACCTACGCCTGGCGTACTCACCATGGAATTCTGTTATTTCAAGAATGCCAAAAACTGTGCCCAAATAGTACCAAATAGTGCCCAAAGGAAATAAATAGTACCCTTATGGTTCAAAAGTTATAGACATAGTTTGGTGAGTACGCTAGGCGTAGGTTACGCCTAGCGTACTCACCTCAGTTTGGGAAATCTGAGCAAGCTACAACTTTAATTAGTATGTCAAAAAACTGTACCCAAATAGTACCAAATAGTGCCCAAAGGAAATAAATAGTACCTTTATAGTTTAAAAGTTATAGACATAGTTTGGTGAGTACGCTAGGCGTAGGTTCTACGCCTAGCGTACTCACCTCAGTTTGGGAAATCTGAGCAAGCTACAACTTTAATTAGTATGTCAAAAAACTGTACCCAAATAGTACCAAATAGTGCCCAAAGGAAATAAATAGTACCTTTATAGTTTAAAAGTTATAGACATAGTTTGGTGAGTACGCTAGGCGTAGGTTCTACGCCTAGCGTACTCACCTCAGTTTGGGAAATCTGAGCAAGCTACAACTTTAATTAGTATGTCAAAAAACTGTACCCAAATAGTACCAAATAGTGCCCAAAGGAAATAAATAGTACCTTTATAGTTTAAAAGTTATAGACATAGTTTGGTGAGTACGCTAGGCGTAGGTTACGCCTAGCGTACTCACCTCAGTTTGGGAAATCTGAGCAAGCTACAACTTTAATTAGTATGTCAAAAAACTGTACCCAAATAGTACCAAATAGTGCCCAAAGGAAATAAATAGTACCTTTATAGTTTAAAAGTTATAGACATAGTTTGGTGAGTACGCTAGGCGTAGGTTCTACGCCTAGCGTACTCACCTCGTTGCGCGAAAACAGAACCAGCAATGGCTCTCATTTCTATCTCAATAAATAGTACCGGAAATAGTTCCCTCTAAGAGTGTAATTGTTATTTGACTTTTACACTAGAAAGTCATTAAATTTGATAGCAAACTTCTACATACAATAATTACGTGTGGTACAGTCGAGCACAGTGAATGGTAAAATATTATTTTTATTACCAAAGGAATTAAGATTGGAATAACTATGGAGTTCATTAATAGACGACGACCTAAAATAAAATAGGTACATATTTAATAACAGTAAACCAAGGGTGGCCAAAAAAGGGGGGTCTTGAGGTTGGTGTGTCTGTCTTTGGCACCGTAGCTCCTAAATATCCTAGATTTGGATGCGGATTTTTTTATATGAAGGCTGGTTTTTAGCGGTGATTCTTACTTTGACTATAAATCTAGTGATAACTGTTATAAATCACAAAATTTGTAGTCGATGGTGAATGAGACCCACTCCAACTTATATCTATGTATCAAGCATTGCTTATTTATGATTTGTTGATCGTGAATGACAGCCCGCCCGCCACTTTGTCCGCGTGAACCCCTTACCCCGTGACGAATTTCCAAAAATGTTCATTTTTATACAAACCTTGTCCCGACAATTACAAATACAACAAAAAAGAATAAGCCAAATTGGTGCAGCCGTTCTGAAGTGATGCGCGTACAAACATTTTGGCAATTGATTTTTATTAATATAGATACATACCAACATAAATAGCGACTGCACATGTGCTCAGCGTGACAGGTGGTGAGCCCATCGCCGTTCTAAGCTGTTGGATGTATGTGCAGTCTTTAGTCCGTTAGTCGCCTATTACGACACCCAAGGGAAGAGGGGGTGGTAGTATTCTTTCACCGGTAAGTACGCGACACAGTTAAAAACTTTATACAGTCCAGAAAACTAAGAATATGATTTAATTTGTTTTTCTACGATTAATAAAAAACAATAACGTATTTCTGTAGGTAAGTATATATAATATATTCAAACTGAGTAGGTACCTACCTAGCTAATGAAAGATCAACTGCAAATCGACATGAACATAAAATGCTATTACAGATGATATATACATAGGTACTTACTCATTTAAAGATCACTCTTATCACAATGAAACAAAATTCACAAGTTTTTTTATTAATTGTTTCACAAATTAACTATTCGCAAACCTTTGCGGTTGCGGTGGCAAGGCAAAGTAAACGACAAAAAAAATCGGTTCCAGAAAACTATGCGTTCCCACCGCGGCGTCAAGCAAATTGTTGTGAATTGCAATATTGATCTTTAGCACTTTCATAATACAGGTCAGTTTGTAAGTAACTAAAGTAAGAAGTGTGATAAGCGCCATCTATTGTAACTTGTTCATACTAAGATGCATCGCTGTCGCGCGTCGATAAGTTGCACTATGATCAACAAAAGTAACAGATTGTTCTCGCACAATATTGAGCTTTCAATTTCAGACATAAGGCAAATAGTTCCTTATATAGAAGATGCTTTTACTTTGAATGAAATGAAATCCGGCAAAAATACGATAGTCAATATTTTGGAAAACATGGATCTTATTTATAAGAAAAATAATTATAATCAATTATATAACTGATATTAAACTTCCTCGTTACGTATATACACCTATTAATTTCAACAAAAGTAAAAGTAATATGTAGTAGGTTCATAATACGAAATTTAATAATATTAAAATTATTATGAGTTCGCCTGTACCTCATGTCAATGTATGTAGAAGTTTGCTATCAAATTTAATGACTTTCTAGTGTAAAAGTCGAATAACAATTACACTCTTAGAGGGTACTATTTCCGGTACTATTTATTGAGATAGAAGTTGCTCGCGTCCGTAGGTTTACCCTTGAGACCCTACACGTGATCCCTGGGTGGTGCTAAATGAGTAACACTGACTGAGTGGTAGAGCCACGCTGCGTTGCAGCACGCATTGGGCCGGCTCGCCCGGCGTAATACCACCCTCTCACGAATATTCGGCGTGAAATAACGGCACTTGGTGCTGTTGTGTTTCGTCCGACCAGTGAGGGTACCGGAGGCTCTTTCCCCCCCCCCCCCCCCCTCCTCCCAATTCCTATTCCTTCCTTAAACCTATTCCTCCCATAAAGGCCGGCAACGCATCTGCGATTCCTCTGGTTTTGCGGGTGTCCATGGGCGGCGGTGATTACTTTCCATCACGTGACCCGCCTGCTCGTTTGCCTCACTCTTTTATAAAAAATAAAAAAAAAATTAGAGCCATTGCTGGTTCTGTTTTCGCGCAACGAGGTGAGTACGCTAGGCATAGAACCTACGCCTAGCGTACTCACCAAACTATGTCTATAACTTTTTAACTATAAAGGTACTATTTATTTCCTTTGGGCACTATTTGGTACTATTTGGGTACAGTTTTTTGACATACTAATTAAAGTTGTAGCTTGCTCAGATTTCCCAAACTGAGGTGAGTACGCTAGGCGTAGAACCTACGCCTAGCGTACTCACCAAACTATGTCTATAACTTTTGAACCATAAGGGTACTATTTATTTCCTTTGGGCACTATTTGGTACTATTTGGGCACAGTTTTTTGGCATTCTTGAAATAACAGAATTCCATGGTGAGTACGCCAGGCGTAGGTACACGTTGTTGGTTAGTTGGCGTGGTTCGATTCCCGTCCGAGGTGTTCAAATTTTTTCAGTGCAGTTCAGTAACTTGCAATATTTTAGACTAGTAGGTAACATTTATACTGTCTACTTGCAGTGCTAGTTACTACTAATAGTTTCCGAAGTCACAGAATACAAACCTAATAGTACCGATGTCTCAGAATACTACCAAAGTGTAAACTGGCTTAAGCGCTGCGAAACACCACTCACTGGCACAATGTAGGTATTATTTTTAGGTTTGTTGCTATTCATCATCATCAGCCTATTAACGTCCCACTGCTGGGCACAGGCCTCCCACGTGGACAATAGCACGTGGGGATATTGGGCCATGACCCAACCACGCTGGCCCAATGCGGGTTGGTGGGTTTTAATACGACAACAACCGGGACCAACAGCTTAGCGTGCCTTCCGAAGCACGGAGGAGCTCGAGATGTTTTTAATTTGGTCACCCATCCAGCGACCCGGCATTGCGAAAGTGGCTTAGCGAGCAAGATCGCAAGCCGAACGCGCTAGCCGCTGCAACATCGAGCTCCTCAAATTGTTGCTATTAATTTAGTCAATAAGTGATAAAATCTTCCATCACACGTAAGTTTTATTTAGTACTTATGTCACAGATGTTTAAAAATGTTATTCTTATTATCATTATTATTGTAAACAAAAACTAATGTGTAAAGTATCGAAACTTTGTGTGATACAACATAGTTAAACTTAGTTTAAATAATATAATTTCATACAAATAGTTAGGATTTCAGGAACGCTTACTTTTATACCGGGCCAACCAAAGCGGTTAGAAAAATAAAATGAGCTACAGAACCCATTAAGAAAAAAGACGCACGCGCACGATTTCTTGTGACTCCGCCCATACCAGGAGTGGCTCCTAGTACTTTTTAGAGATCAAAAATTACTACTAAAATTACCCTTCCAGCAATATTTTTAAATTAGTTAAGTCATTTTTTATCACTGTTCAAATTATTAACAATATTATTTTCTGTTTTCTTAGAGCCGACATAAAAGTTACAATGAAAACTTACATGGTGACAGATTTTTCTGTTTTGTTATTTTTACTGCGTGTAAACGGGTGAGTTTAGTCCAGCCAGTGCTGAAACCCGTATTCACAAACATTTACTTGTCTAAGCCTCAGAACAATAATGCTTTAGTTATTATTCAGCAGTGCGATTCTCTAAGTAAAAGCCTTGGTAGTAGCGGCTTCCGCAGCGCTGAGAATTAACTCTATCTTATTCATATTCATAGAATTGGAAAAAGACAGCAGATCACTGCCGTGCACAGCAGCGTCTATGTGTCGCTTAGAAAATCGCGGTCTAAGCAAAGTAGAAATGCTATGCGAAGTAAGACATTTCTCAGTGCGTTTCGTATGACAAGCCTTTCAATTCATGAACAATACTCAGGCGACTCTTTACAATTACATTTAATTTTCTCAAAATCATAAATGTTTTGGATTCGTTTCTCCATACTAATTAACCGTCAAAAGTACTTACCTGATAGATAACATATTCCTGACCTGACCTGGTGATAGGAACAGAGAATAATTGACTAAATGAACGTCTCAATTTTCTTTTTAACTAATAAAAGTAGGTAGTCGTAACTTATATTCTTAGTGAAAAAAATAACAACACGGAACCCTTTAAACTTTATCAAAAATAAATAGTTGAAAGCGGGCGGTAGGCACAAAAATACTAAGGTCACAGGGAGAGGCAAAGGAGGAAGTAACACTAGACAGAGTTCATTACTCCAATCAGCTGATTGATAGTGTCGATAAATATAGTGTCATAATGTCGATAAACTCGTATTATTTTCAAAAGTATGTACTTCCACAATGCCCGAGATATCAAGAAATGTTTTAATGTGTACCAGCTCACTAAAAATAACTCATTAGGTACGTGAAATATGGCTGGCCCCCCTTGATACAAGCTGTATATTGCCTATATTTGCCCGTACGTCGAAAATTTTGGCAAATACGCAAACATGCAATCACAAATAGTCATGGAGTGGGTGTCAAATGTGTGGAGCCAGCATAACAAGAAGGTACGCAAATAACGCCAAACATTAATTGCAGCGTAATTTTTTCAAGGTAATCAGTAACCTAAATTCATCATTTCCAGCCCTTTTTAACCCATTGCTGGTCATAGGCCTCTCTCTGTTTATGCCATTTAAATAAATGATTATCTTCTTAGCCGTGTCACGTAGCGGTGAAACAATACTACCACTCCCTATCTTCCCTTGGGTATCGTAAAAGGCGACTAACGGACTAAAAACTGCACATGCATCCAACAGCATAGAGCGGCGATGGGCTCACCACGTGTCACGCTGAGCACATGTGCAGTCGCTATTTGGTGAAAAGTGGATTACGGTAGAAGACTGCCTTTGCGGTCATCTAGCTAGCATACCATGTATTTATCTTCTTATATTTTTGCCGATATCCTATCACAGCTTGATCTCGACTGTGATTTTTGCGTAAAATGGTCAATTTTGGCGTTCTTGATCTCGGAAACAAAAATATATTAACAATTTTGACTTATTGAATAATGTAAAATAGCTATTGGCATAGTTCGTAGCGGCTCGCTTTTCGTAAATATTGTTTAACTTTTAATTAAACCCAAAATTGCAGAGAAAGATTTACATAAAAGCGCGAAGGCACTTTTTTGAGCTCCTAGATTGAACTCCTGTTCTAAATAAATGAAATAAAAAATTAGAATGTTATCCTTTATATAGTTATATAGTTCGTAGTGGCCTCGGAATTTTTAGAAAGCATTGATTTAATATGGATTTTTTTTATTCTAAACCAATAAACTTCGAAAATCGCTTTAAGTTCAACTGTGAACTTTTTCTATCTACGATAATATTATTTTACAAAATTTATACCAGAATAATTGTTACTTCATGAGGAATAAAGATTTTATAATGAATTTATTATCCTATTTCGATAAAAACGATAAATACATCTGTAAAATTATTACAAAATTTAAAAATGGGCGTTTTACGCAAAAATCACAGTCGAGATATAATAGGTCTCTTATGCGTCATTCTTTAAGTGTACCTATGTTGTAAAATATCGCACCAGTTCCACATTAGACGGTGTTCGAAACGCGGTGCGTCCCCACTGGGCGGCCGCACGCGTCGCTTAGGCGGGCGCGGAGGCGGGCGCGGGGGCGGGCGCGGGGGCGGGCGCGCGCGCGGGCGCCAGCGCGGCGTGCAGGCGGCGCAGCGACGCCGCCACCACGCGCTCCAGGGATGGGTCCTCGGGGCACTGCACTTCCTGCACGCACACACTACGTAAATAAGTAAATAAGTAAAATAATCAAAAGTCAATATCATATATTCAGGTTAGGCCATGTTTAGGTTACGGCACTTATGAAAGTCATTATGCTATCGGTCCGTAAGTCTAACTATGAGGCGGGAGCCTTGTACTGAGAAGCACCGGCGAGAAACTCAGCAAGGGCATTTCTCTTTTCTCCCTTTGTTTTCGTCAATAGAATAAATAGCGTCAGTTAGAATTGAAAAATGCCTTTCTTTTACAATACTTCCACAAACTGTTTTAACAAACTTTCCATTACAATAATAAAAAATATAAAAATAAATAATTCAGGTTTTCATTAATATAAAATAATCGATGTCTTACATAAAGTACAGAAAAATAAAAAGTAAGACTACAACTACTAATAAAAATAAGTTAGCAAGAGCAGACCAGCCTCCACCGGCGGCACCCGTTCACGAGTATGACATGTGAATCAGCCATCGCTTCGCTCAACCATGTTTCAGGGAACGTAACGACCCGAATAGCCTGTATATGAACAGCTGTTGGGCAAAGGCATCCACCATTGAAATCAAGTCTTCGCTAACATTTATAGGTATTGGATCACCACTGTCGCTTGCTAAATGCGGGTTAGTGGTCAAAAACATGGGCTAGGCGTCAAAAATCGGATTCACATTTTAGCCGACATGGAAATTGAACCCTGAACCTTCGGATTTCGGGCTAAGCGCTTAGCCACTCTGCCACTCTAGTGAACCTAAACTAAACAAGTAAATAACGTGTAGGGAAGCAAAAGGTATGCAGAATCACGTCGGGGTCACCACTGTAGGGAAGCTGATGGTAGGGAGAATGGTGGAGATGGATGCCACATGGAGAGGAACGCAAAGGAAAGATCTTCCTCCGAGCTGTGTGGTATAGCTCCCGAGCTATACCGTTGGACCTCGGTCCCCGGACCGAGGTCCAACGGATGTTGGTTGGAGGTGCTATATATGGCGAAGGAGGTGGTGAAACTTCGCTACCGCGATGCAGGCTTCCCATACTATTTTCTGTCGCAGTATGGAGATGACGTTGAGTTGGTTTTTGTGGCGCTATCTGTTGATACGGTTGGAAGGTGTTTGCTTCGTGTCGTACTATGTGCGGCGTCATGCAGGTAGGTGGCGTCGCCACAAACGTAATAGCTTAACCCGCTAGAGCACCCGACACCCGCCCCTCACTGCTCACTTTTTTACGCCAGCGCCTCTCAAGTGTTACGAGTATGTTCGTTATCGCGGCGCGCGCCGGGGCGGCGTCGAGTTTGTTTAAATTAACGTAATTTATGACTCTCGGTCGGCTCGCAGACTCTTTAAGTGTTGTTTTTATAGATGCTAATGAATGGAACTCGAAACATATGATAAAGTTGTTTGGGTTTACGTTTCACTAAAATAAATAATGGGTTCCAACGCTCGCTTAGCGCACATTTTGATACTTTGGTTCATTAGAATACTTGTATTTTAAAATTTTAAGCAATGACATATACAGGATGTAATCGTTAAGTGTGCACAGGCGATTATTCCGAAACTATGAGATATATCAAAAAAACTTAAAACTAATAACGAAAGTACGTTATCTAATGAGTAAAATGGCATCAATAACAATTTAAAAATCAAACGAGAAGTATCCAAAATTTTGACATTAAACACTCCCATACATTTAGTATGAGATTAGTAGAAAAGTTTGTTTCCTTGTTTTAAGTGGTCTAGTATTCATTTTACCTTAATCATATTTTTTGAATACGTATGATATGATAATTATGATTTTCACTTCAAACTAATAATAAACCTTATTTCAATATCGCATTAATTTGAACTGGCTGAGAAGCAACGCACTACAAAAATACCAAAAAAAGTAACTTCATTCATTCACGTAATTCAAAATTCTGACCCGCGATCAAGATTTTGAATTTAGAACAAATAACAAAAAGTTACTTTTTTTTTGGTATTTTTGTAGTGCGTTGCTTTTCAGCCAGTTCAAATTAATGCGATATTGAAACAAGGTTTATTATTAGTTTGAAGTGGTAAGATACCTTATTAATCTACACGTGTATCTACTTGAAAATTGTACGAGTAAAACCGTACATTTAGTGTAGTATTAACAATGAGTCATGTCAGCTTAAACTTCAACCTCGATGCGGGCGATGCGACGCTGACCTGCATTAGTTATAAGACAATGGCATTTATTATGTAATCTTTATATTATCAATATAGTTAGTGTTCAATAAAGACCGCGACAAGCGCATCGTGCGTTACCATTTATTTATCATACCATAATTAATCATAAAATATGATTAAGGTAAAATGAATACTAGACCACTTAAAACAAGGGAACTAAAACCTTTCTACTAATCCCATACTAAATGTATGGGAGTGTTTAATGTCAAAATTTTGGATACTTCTCGTTTGATTTTTAAATTGTTATTGATGCCATTTGCTCATCAGATAACGTACTTCAGTTTTAAGTTTTTTGATATCTCTCATAGTTTCGGAATAATCGCCTGTGCACACTTATCGATTACACCCTGTATATATATATCAAATACTTTTAAAAGTATAATAAAAATATGCCTAAGACATTTATCTAACAAAAAAAATATTAAGATGAAAAAATAAAGATTTTTTTTCTTTAGTATGAAAGTGTTACGCTCGGCCTGAATATTTAATTTCTCGATAAATACAACACATAAAAAAAAAAAAATTAGTATTAACGAAAAGGGTATTAAATACTTATTTATAAAAATATAACATATAATACACTTAAAACAATAGCTGTAAACATATTTGTGTATAAACATTGACGTTGAGAGAATGATGGCGAGTACCATACAACATGTTATACAAAAAAAAAACAGAAAATATAGAGAGTTTGAAACAGTAACTATACCATTGAAAATAAATCTTACTGGGAATACGTATATTCCTTTAGAATATTTTTAAAACCCGGCAATATCAAAATACTCACAATAAACAAAAACTAATAAGCCTACAAAAAAGCTGTCAAAATATGTGCCGTTCTTTAGCGTTCTTATTTTCTTTGGTTTTTCAGCTTGTTTGAAATTGAAATGCAAACTGCAAAAAGTTGTCTGTAAATAAATCGTTGTATCTGTTCGTTTGTTGATTGGTACTTATTTGCAATTTGCATTGCATGTGGTGTGATGTGGTACGCCTTTCATCATAACATTGCTAAAAATAGGTCGATGCCTGAGAACTTAAATCACCAAATTATTCGTCACTATTTTATTTCGTTCTGGTTAAGATTAAGGTTACAGTTGATGCACTACATGTTAGCCAAACAGTCAAGCAAAATCCAATATCCAGAACACAAGCAAAAAGTAAACAAATAGTGCGTAGTTAAGAAAGTCCGTTGGGGAAGCAGAGTTATCACAAAATGGAAGAAATCAGAAGTCCAGTAGAAGAGCCAAAAACTGGTAAAAAAATGAGTTGAATGAATGAGTCATTCTCATAAGGACAGATTCTCAAAAGGACAGATTGTCATAAAACCGAAAATGGTACAGGTGCACACACAAATCAATAGAAGGAAATATCTCGCACACTCGCACTATTTTTCCTAAACTAACCCACTAGCTTCTACCTACTATGGATAATTGTGTACCTACGCCTGGCGTACTCACCATGGAATTCTGTTATTTCAAGAATGCCAAAAAACTGTGCCCAAATAGTACCAAATAGTGCCCAAAGGAAATAAATAGTACCCTTATGGTTCAAAAGTTATAGACATAGTTTGGTGAGTACGCTAGGCGTAGGTTACGCCTAGCGTACTCACCTCAGTTTGGGAAATCTGAGCAAGCTACAACTTTAATTAGTATGTCAAAAAACTGTACCCAAACAGTACCAAATAGTGCCCAAAGGAAATAAATAGTACCTTTATAGTTAAAAAGTTAAAGACATAGTTTGGTGAGTACACTAGGCGTAGGTTCTACGCCTAGCGTACTCACCTCGTTGCGCGAAAACAGAACCAGCAATGGCTCTCATTTCTATCTCAATAAATAGTACCGGAAATAGTACCCTCTAAGAGTGTAATTGTTATTTGACTTTTACACTAGAAAGTCATTAAATTTGATAGCAAACTTCTTCATACAAAAATTACGTGTGGTACAGTCGAGCACAGTGAATGGTAAAATATTATTTTTATTACCAAAGGAATTAAGATTGGAATAACTATGGAGTTAATTAATAGACGACGACCTAAAATAAAATAGGTACATATTTAATAACAGTAAACCAAGGGTGGCCAAAAAAGAGGGGTCTTGAGGTGGGTGTGTCTGTCTTTGGCACCGTAGCTCCTAAATATCCTGGATGCGGATTTTTTTATATGAAGGCTGGTTTTTAGCGGTGATTCTTACTTTGACTATAAATCTAGTGATAACTGTTATAAATCACAAAATTTGTAGTCGAGGGTGAATGAGACCCACTCCAAATTATATCTATGTATCAAGCATTGCTTATTATGATTTGTTGATCGTGAATGACAGCCCGCCCGCAACTTTGTCCGCGTGAACCCCTTAACCCGTGACGAATTTTTATACAAACCTTTGCCCGACAATTACAATTACAACAAAAAAGAATTAGCCAAATTGGTGCAGCCGTTCTGAAGTGATGCGCATACAAACATTTTGGCAATTGATTTTTATTAATATAGATACATACCTACATAAATAGCGACTGCACATGTGCTCAGCGTGACAGGTGGTGAGCCCATCGCCGTTCTTAGCTGTTGGATGTATGTGCAGTCTTTAGTCCGTTAGTCGCCTATTACGACACCCAAGCGAAGAGGGGGTGGTAGTATTCTTTCACCGGTAAGTACGCGACACAGTTAAAAACTTTATGCAGTCCAGAAAACTAAGAATATGATTTAATTTGTTATTCTACGATTAATAAAAAACAATAACGTATTTCTGTAGGTAAGAATATATAATATATTCAAACTGAGTAGGTACCTACCTAGCTAATGAAAGATCAACTGCAAATCGACATGAACATAAAATGCTATTTATTACAGATGAAATATACATAGGTACTTACTCATTTAAAGATCACTCACATTCACATCACAATGAAACAAAATTCACAAGTTTTTTCATTAATTGTTTCACAAATTAACTATTCGCAAACCATTGCGGTTGCGGTGGCAAGGCAAAGTAAACGACTAAAAAAATCGGTTCCAGAAAACTATGCGTTCCCACCGCGGCGTCAAGCAAATTGTTGTGAATTGCAATATTGATCTTTAGCACTTTCATAATACAGGTCAGTTTGTAAGTAACTAAAGTAAGAAGTGTGATAAGCGCCATCTATTGTAACTTGTTCATACTAAGATGCATCGCTGTCGCGCGTCGATAAGTTGCACTATGATCAACAAAAGTAACAGATTGTTCTCGTACAATATTGAGCTTTCAATTTCAGACATAAGGCAAATAGTTCCTTATATAGAAGGTGCTTTTACTTTATGAAATCCGGCAAAAATACGATAGTCAATATTTTGGAAAACATGGATCTTATTTATAAGAAAAATAATTATAATCAATTATATAACTGATATTAAACTTCCTCGTTACGTATATACACCTATTAATTTCAACAAAAGTAAAAGTAATATGTAGTAGGTTCATAATACGAAATTTAATAATATTAAAATTATTATGAGTTCGCCTGTACCTCATGTCAATGTATGTAGAAGTTTGCTATCAAATTTAATGACTTTCTAGTGTAAAAGTCAAATAACAATACACTCTTAGAGGGTACTATTTCTTATATACTATTTATTGAGATAGAAATGAGAGCCATTGCTGGTTGTTTTCGCGTAACGAGGTGAGTACGCTAGGCGTAGAACCTACGCCTAGCGTACTCACCAAACTATGTCTATAACTTTTTAACTATAAAGGTACTATTTATTTCCTTTGGGCACTATTTGGTACTATTTGGGTACAGTTTTTTGATATACTAATTAAAGTTGTAGCTTGCTCAGATTTCCCAAACTGAGGTGAGTACGCTAGGCGTAACCTACGCCTAGCGTACTCACCAAACTATGTCTATAACTTTTGAACCATAAGGGTACTATTTATTTCCTTTTGGCACTATTTGGTACTATTTGGGCACAGTTTTTTGGAATTCTCGAAATAACAGAATTCCATGGTGAGTACGCCAGGCGTAGGTACACGGATAATTGATAAAATACATTAATAGGTTTAACAAAAAAAAAATTAAATTAAATAAAAAAATTACGTGCGTAACAGCGGCAGCGTTACGGTGACAAAGTCAAGACATGACTAGTCACAGACAGATGACAGTTGCTGTTTAGTTTATGGCTCCGACTTGCCGTGTAGAGTGAAAAATGCGTTTCGTTCTATTAATTACAAAACTAAATAACTAATTTTCCCCAGGTTCTAAAAATATAATTCTTGCTGGAAGTTACTGTTCTGAAGGCAAGGATTTAAAGCTTAACAATATAATTTTCTCTAATTGTTATTTTTTTATGTACAAATCTCGCCATCATTCTTCGGGGCCATAGTCCGCGCCGGCCCGCGCCCGTGCAACAAAACTAAGTACTATTTACCTCACACTTAAATTACGTTAAAACGTTCACAAGAAACACTCCTAACTAAATAACACACCAACCAACAACACTATAGGTCTTTTAATACCTTTAACACACTTTTTATTAAAGATAATTTCACAATAACATGCACTTAACCTCCAATTTCACAAAGAATTATTATTATTATTTTTTTATAGCAGAAGGAGGCAAACGAGCAAGCGGGTCACCTGATGGAAAGTAATCACCGCCGCCCATGGACACCCGCAAAACCAGAGGAATCGCAGGCGCGTTGCCGGCCTTTAAGGAAGGAATAGGCTCGTTTCTTGAAGATCCCTAAGTCGTAACGGTCCGGAAATACCGCCGCCGAGAGCTGGTTCCACAACACTGTAGTTCGAGGCAAGAAATTTCTTGAAAAACGCACAGTAGTAGACCGCCATCCATCAAGGTGATGTGGATGGAATAACAGTCGATTGCGTGTAGTGCGGTGAAGGAAATTAGCGGCAGGGATCAAGCCGAACAATTCCTCAGAACACTCCCCATGATATATACGGTACAATATACAGAGAGACGCAACGTCTCTCCGAAGAGCCAGTGGATCGAGCCGACCTGAAATAACCACGTCGCCGACAATTCGAGCAGCTCTGCGTTGAATGCGGTCAAATGGAAGGAGTTGGTATTGGGGTGCTCCAGCCCAGAGATGGGAGCAGTATTCCATATGCGGCCTGACCTGTGCTTTATACAGTTGTAAACGGTGGGCCGGCGTGAAATACTGACCCGCTCTGTTAAGCACACCCAGCTTTTTCGAAGCTAATTTAGCTTTACCTTCCAAATGACCACGAAACTGAACGTCACTCGAAATATCGACGCCAAGGATTCCAACAATCGGATTGGTATCAAGGGGAGCTCCCTCAAAGTTCAGAGGTACGACGAAGGGATGTTTTTTCGCGGTAAATGCGCAAACTTGTGTTTTGGAGGGGTTAAAGCGGACCAGGTTACGTCGGCCCCAATCCGAGACATGACTTAACATGTTCTCGGTGTCAGTCACAAGTTTATTCCGGCTCTCGATGACGCTTTCCAGAGAAATATTAGCTCGCCCGGTGTAGAGCGTATCCCCAGTACTGTCATCCGCATAGCAATGAATGCTGTTGTTATGCAGCATGTCATTGATATGCAGAAGAAACAAAGTAGGGGACAACACACACCCCTGCGGGACTCCAGCATTCACGGGCTTCATGTCGGAGCACGAACCGTCGACTGCGACTCTGATGCTACGCCCAGTAAGAAAGCTGGCAACCCATGAACACAATTTCTCAGGAAGCCCGTATGATGGAAGTTTAGAGAAAAGAGCCCTGTGCCGAACCCTATCAAAAGCTTTCGCTACGTCCAAGCTAACTGCCAGTGCCTCCCCTTTACTCTCGACTGCCTCCGCCCATCGGTGAGTAAGGTACACTAAAAGATCACCAGCCGATCGACCGCGACGAAAACCATACTGGCGATCACTTAGTAGCTGGTTCTCTTCTAGGTACCTTAAGAGCTGGCGGTTTATAATGGACTCCATTACTTTGGAGAGTAAAGAGGTAATAGCTATTGGCCTGTAGTTAGACGGAACTGAGCGATCGCCTTTTTTTGGAATCGGGTGGACAAGGGCTGTCTTCCAAGAGCTCGGGACGACGCCAGTGGTGTAAGAGAGCTGAAAAAGGCGCGTTAGAACTGGTGCCAATTCAGGAGCACACGTCCGAAGCACAATGGGTGGAACTGCATCAGGCCCACTCGCCTTATGGATATCAAGGGAAAAAAGAGCCTTACGAACTGACCTTTGCAGGAACTGAACGTTTGGCATTGTACAAGCGCAATGCGGTATGGTTGGTGGAGAGTTTTTCCCATCGTCCAAGGTCGAGTTTGATGCGAAAAGAGAGCCCAAGAGATCGGCTTTCTCCTTTGCAGTATAGGCCAGGCAGTCATCGGTCTTGTGCAATGGTGGTAGGGACGGCTGACAAAAATTCCCTAAGATAGCTTTGGCGAGAGACCAGAACGCACGCGTCCCCGAAGGAAGACGCACTAGCCTCTCGCCAATTCTACCTATGAATGATGACTTCGCCTTGGCAATGTCCTTCTTAAAGGATCTGGCGGCAAAGTTGTACTTTTTTCTGAGCGCACTGGTGTTTGGATCCTTTGATGACACCGCATTAGCCCAGGCTTGGTAATGCTGTCGCTTTTGGCGAGACGCCATTTTGCAGCAACGACCAAACCATGGTTGGGACTTGCCGCCAATGGGAACCACAGAGTTTGGAATGAAAAGTTCCATTCCCTGCAGTATCACATCAACGACAGAGTCAGCGGCGACATCAGGATCATCCAGCGAGAAGCAAACTCGCCACCACGGGTAGGACGCAAAGAAGCTTCGCATCCCATCCCAGACTGATTCTATGTATTTAATATACAAAGACAGGCTACAGATAGCATCATTGCTAGCATATAATTTAAAAGACACAGTTATAAGTAGTATAACAATGTCGACACAAAATTATCGCACTGTTAGTATTTCTACTAATGTAAATTTAGTTGATAGGTCTTGCACAACCTCTAGTTTAAACTAAGAGGTAAGACAAAAGCCAGCCCTATCCAAATTAAAATAGTTCATCAAAACATGCAGGGCCTGGCCGGCAAAGAGTTAGAAATTGAATTTTTTTTATTACATGAAGATATAAACATTTTATGTATAACTGAGCACTGGCTTAAAGATTATCAGTTAATTTTTAATATTAAAAACTTTCAGCTTTCCAGTGCTTTTACTAGAGCAAATGCAATTCGCGGCGGATCCTTAATATTTGTTAATTACAGTAAACATAAGATTACGGAACGAAAAGATGTAGTTTCCCTTTCTATTGAACGCGTTATTAATTTTTTTTTTTTTTTTTTCTTTATTAGGAAAACATACAGCATGATATAAAACATTATTACAAAGAGAACTTAAATAATACACTAGCCTAATAAGTTTTCACTACTGGGTGTAACATAAAATCTGTTAATAGAGAGAAATGCTCCGAAACAAGCAATAAATATAAACACTGTTCAAAGAGACAGGAAAATAAAATCAAGTACCTTCTAACAATTAAACAAAAAAGAAAAACGAAGAGGTATATCAATTTAGAAACAAATATAAACAATATTAAGAAGATTTGGATTTTAATTTTAAAAGGCGACGAAAACTTGCTATTTTTTCATGGAATATGTCGATGTTACTATAGCTGCTATTATACTTTTTACTGGCTCGTATGAGAAAACTATTGGTTCTGTAGTTTGATTTACAAAATGGAACTGAAAATGTGAGTTTATGCCGAGCGCCAGGTCTAGCGCACCTCAAGGCCAATCTATTTAACAAAAACGGAGAATCAACCAGATAATTGATAACTTTATGCAGAAGAATTTGATCTTTATGCTCTCTGCGAACAACTAAAGACTCAATATTATCGGTGTTAAAGCTTTTGAACCTATACTTTAATCGTTTAATGAATTTATTCTGAATTCTTTCAACCATGTCTACATATTTGATGTACATTGGATTCCATACAGAGGACGCATATTCCAATTAGGATCTTACGTAAGAATTATAAAGCAATATAACAGTGCTCACACTTTTAAAGTCGGTACTTTGACGCAAAATAAAACCAAGTAATTTATATGCCTTTGAAGTAATCAAGCTAAAGTGCGATTCAAAGTACAAGCCACAATCCAGCTGAACCCCAAGATCTCTCACCTCGGTCACCCTGTCCAATGTCCTGTCATAAAGTTTGTAGTCGTATTTGATCACTTTTTTTTCCTTGTAAAGGTAATAGTGTGACATTTGTTTACATTTAAGTAAAGTCCATTAAGCGAACAATATTCACACAACCGATTTAGATCACTTTGAAGCATTTGACAATCGCTTTTGGACTTGATGGCTGCAAATATTTTTGTATCGTCCGCATAAAATAATAATGTTGAGTTACGAAAGCAATTGATGACGTCATTAATAAAAATATTAAAAAGCAAAGGGCCGAGGTGAGATCCCTGCGGGACACCAGAAGTAACAGGTGTAAAACTCGAGATAAAACCTTTAACGGTAACGGCTTGAGTTCTATTTCTAAGGTAAGATGTCAACCATCGCAGGAGATCGCCGTGTACACCAAATGCCTCAAGTTTAAATACTAACAATGAGTGTGGAATTTTATCAAAAGCCTTTGAATAATCGGTGTATATAGCATCTACTTGAAACCCTTTTTCCATCGTTTCCAGAACAAACTCCAGAAATTCACATAAATTTGTCTCAGTCGAACGCTTAGAAATAAAACCATGTTGATTAGTTGTCAATAAGGGACTTATTACAGGGTAAAGAGAATCGTAAACAATTTTTTCAAATATTTTGGGAAGAACGGAGAGCTTGGATATACCACGGTAGTTGCGAATATTATGTTTGTCGCCGCTTTTGTGTATAGGGACTACATAGGAACGCTTCCAAACTTCAGGCATAATACCACAAGACAATGACATTTTAAATATGAGTGCAACTGGAAACGATAATTGTTTACTACAATTAGTTAAAAATAAGGGATGCAAGCCATCCGGTCCACTACCCTTTGATACATTAATTTTTGTGAGATATTTTTCAATTATATCCTGTGTAATTTCAATATTACTAATTATGGCAGAGTTAGATTCTACGATATTTAAGTTTGCAGGCACAATAGTATCATTTTCGAATACTGATTGAAAAAAATAATTAAATAGATTAGAGATTGATTGACCGTCGTTTGCAATCTCATGATCCAGTTTTAACACATCAGGGATACTATTGACATGTTTTCTAGATTTAATGTACGTCCAGAAGTGCTTGGAACATTTATTAATATTTATTTCAGATCTAGTAATAAACAAATTGTAACATGTAACTTCCAGCTCTTTTACTGCCCTTCTCAATTCCGAGAAATTTACGTAATCTGATATTCTGCCATAGATTTTCCACTTTTTGTGCAATCGATTTTTTTTCTTAATCATTTTAATTAGTTTATAAGAAAACCATACGGGATAATTATTATTACAAGTATTATTTTTTGATGGCACGTATTTATCGATAATGTCATTAATTATTGAATAGAAGATATCCAATGCGATCACAATATCAGTGGTACGCAAATGGCGCTCCCATCTAACTTTGGCCAGCTCCTCATTGATGACGTCATAATCTGCAGCATGAAAATGGCGCATAATGCGGGGCGCCTGCTTTAGCCAAGCATCTTTTACAATGACCAGCGCGTCTATAGCTAAGGACGGGTGATGATTATCCTCTGGCTCAGATAACGGCTTAGTTCGAATTACTCTACTTAGGAAACTGGAGAAAACAAGATCCAGCGATCTGTCGTTTTGATTACGAATGTCATTGTACTGTAACCATCCTGTAAATGACATGAATGCCAATAATTGAGCTGTCAGCGAGTCAGTCGAAGGATTTGATAAAATAAAACCGTTATTAGGGGAAACATCAGCTGTCCATGACGCATGTCTGATGTTAAAATCACCAATCACAAGAAACTCGTCGTCAGGTCTATCAACATTAAGCTCAGATATTGACTCAAGAAGTGACTGCTGTGATAAAACCTGATCGGTTGTTACTGGAAAATAACAGCAATACAGATGTAGTCGTTTTGGATGAGGTCCGCGCGACAATAAAATATCCACATGAGTTACATCCGCATCCGAAAATGCCGGAAGTATTCCCGAACAGTTTAGATCAACCATTAGTTTGCGCTTAACAGCTATCAGCGTGCCGCCACCCTTTGACATACCGCGTCGCTCATAATCCCGGTCTGTTCGGTATACATTGTATCGCGAATCGAAAAGTTCCGCATCAAAAACACCGGGCAACAGCCAGGTCTCACTTAAGAAAATTACGTCATAATCAGAATTAATTAAATTTCTGTAAAATATTTTAGTTTTAGTCCTTAATCCACGAACGTTCTGATAAAAACATTTTAAAATTATATCAAGCTCTGTAAAGTATATAATATTTATAACAATTACGTATTATTCTTAATTCATAATAAGTACATATAAAATATAATTCTCCATTTATTAATAAAACTAATAATTTAAAGTGTTCCAAAATTTTGAAATAATCACTCACTGATTCCAAAATATAAACGCATAAACCGTCTTGGGGCAAAGTATAATAAAAAATAACACTCAACATAGCCACTAGCTGTACGTGGAAACAATAGCAAACCGGGCGATACTCCCGCGCAGTCGAACATTTAACCAATAATACCTTCAAAGTTTCAATATGAGACAGCGCCATACAGTCTGTTAAAACTTTAAAATATAGAATAATACACACGAAAACAGTGCCAACACTAAAACACTGCTTAAAATCATAATGTACACTAGGTATCGCTTGTCGGCCCATAAGTTCTGTCGCAATATGCAGACAGCAGCGGGCAATGGATGCCACATGCAGCGTTACAGTGACCGTTCCACAAAAGCAATAGTAACGGCCGTCAAACAATGTTATCAGTAGTGCCACAGGTATTCCAAACCTTTTGCACGGCACATAGTAACAATCACAAAGTAAACATCGACACATTTCATTACAAATTATAATGACATAATAGTTATCTGTGAGAAATTCATAGCATGTTAAAATAATACTTATGTGATCTTTTTTAAGGATTCCTCCGATGTAATGTGGATGACCGGAGAATTTTCTGATTTACGAACCATGACTGTGCAATTACGGACCCAGCAAAACGCGTAATTCTTCTCTTTAGTTTTGAGTTTCGTTTGGTGGAAGAGATTTTTATTTCGTGAAGAAAGATGGTCGTTGAAGTAAATACGATTATTTGTTCCCAGAAAGCCGATGTCACCTGACTTGAAATCCTTCAATTTACGAAGACTAGCTAGAAAGTCATCCTTCTTGTATCTAGATTGCATTTTCAATATGATTGGTTTACATTTCAAGCTATCATTGTCGTTCTTCACTGCCACTCGCGTTACAAAATCTATATCACTCTCAGGATTAAGATTGAAGCCACTGCGGTCCGCTATAGCTTTGACAATTTTTATCAGGTTCTCCCCGACTTTCTGAGGAACACCATTGATTTGGATATTTGATCGTCGAACCCACTGGTCATTTTTGTAGCCTTCGTCGAGGATGGACTTTACCTGAGCTTTCAGTTGATCAACGTCACTTTTTAGGGATTCCACGATTGAGACTCTCGACTCAATGTCTTCCACTCGAGTTGAAAGGTTGTCCAGCCGGCTATTCAACGTAGTCTTCAGGTCTCCAAGGTCGGACTTGACTTGTTGTAGGTCTTGCTGAATTATTGTGATAGTGGACATCTGAACCTGCATTTGTGATATTTTAGTTGCTATATCATTCAACAAAGCCATATGCGGTTGCCCAGCTCTGTCACCCCTCTCTGTTGCTGGCTGCTTTGGTGTCGATGTAGATGAAGCAGAAGGAAGTTTATGCTCCAAATGTAATCCCGACGAGAATTTGGCAGTATTTGGAGAGGCGGGCCGGTTCGAGTCTTCCACTTTTGATACGTCCAATACAGACTGTGACGTATCTCGACATGTTTTACACATCCAAGTAGCCCTACCACTACCAAGTCTGGAGAAACCCCGTTCAGAGATTCCGCCACAAGCAACTGAAAAGTGGTACTTCTTCTTGCAAGCGGAACAATCGGCGCAATCGCCAACAATTTCGGCACAGCCTCCGCATTTTCTGGTAAACATGTTGAGCACCTCTGACTTTTTTGTTCGCACTGAGTACACGTCTCTCTCTAACAGATGTTCGCACGGGACTCTATTTTTTAGTAGTTATTGAGCTGTCATGTGTCGAGTTAGAGAAATTTATAATTGTTTGTGTATATCGACCTCCTTCTGGTAATTTTAGTGTCTTTGAAGCCACTATGGAAGATGTAATTAAGAAGATTTGTAAATCTAAAAAGAAAATAGTAATTTGTGGGGATTTCAATGTAAATTTATTAGACAGTCATTCAACTAGTGTAAGATTAATCTCGTTGTTTAAATCATTTGATTTGGATTACCAATTTAGAGAACCGACTAGAATTACAGCAACCACTGCAACCTGCTTAGACAATTTTTTTTGTAACTTTGCTCCTGAGTCTAAGTTCATACTAACTAATTTATCTTCAGATCACTGTGGGCAAAAAATTGCTTTTACTGAATATGGACACCCTAACTCAGAAGAAATATCTTGTAGGCCAGTGACAGAGAAACGAGTTAAAATTTTCAAGCATAACATAACTGCTAAACTTGCATGTTTACCATTTATACAGGAAAATCCAGATGCTCTTTACAAGCATTTTTTTGATCTTATAAACGGTGAATTTAATAAAACTTTCTCTATTAAAAAGTTTAAAACTAATATTTCAATGAAATTTAGGGATTGGGCTACAGCTGGTTTGCATAAAAGTAGGGCTAAGTTGTATGACTTATATGAGCAGAAAAAATATAATAATAGTCCAAGTTTTCTAGAGTATATCAAAAAGTATTCGAAAACTTTTAGGAAGGCTTGTGCATGTGTGAAAAAATTAAAAAGTCTGATAACAAAATAAAGGCAACATGGAACTGCATAAACCGCGAAACTGGTAAAATAAAGCCACGTGATACTAAGTTTTCTTTAAGAATAGGCAATAGCTTTTTAAGTGAAGACAATAAAGTTGCTGATGCTTTTGAACAGTTTTTTACAAATATACCAATTGCCACAACTATGTTACTCAACTCTTCACCAAGTAATGCAGAAATTCTGCTAAAAAAGTATGTACCCATGTGTAATGAAGTGTTCAAATTTAAACACGTAAACTGTAAAGACGTACTTAAATCCTTTAAATCTTTAAAAATAAAAAACACTTTTGAATTGTGGGATATTTCAACAAAAATTATTAATAATATTATCGAGTCCATTGCGCCTTTTCTTGTAGTCATATTCAATAGCTGTGTTGACGAAGGAGTTTTCCCAGATCTCATGAAGCATAGCAAAGTTCTGCCACTTTTCAAATCGGGTTGTAAAGATGACCCGAGCAATTTCAGGCCTATTTCGATTTTACCTACTCTTAGTAAAGTTTTTGAAAAACTTATTTTAGATCAACTCGGCTCCCACTTCGCTATAAACCCCCTTTTTCACAGTGAACAGTATGGTTTTACCAAGGGAAGGTCTACTACTGATGCTGGTGTAGCTCTGCTAAAACACATATTTGAGGCTTGGGAGGGATCGCAAAATGCTTTTGGAGTGTTTTGTGATCTCTCCAAGGCTTTTGATTGCGTTGAATACAACACCCTTTTAATAAAGCTAAAACACTATGGAGTGCACTCTGATGCCTTGAAATTGATTCAATCATATCTTAGCGGCAGAATCCAAAAAGTTAGCGTGAACGGATCCATATCATCCGGATCTTCTGTGCTAATGGGGGTCCCACAAGGGTCAAAACTAGGTCCATTTTTATTCTTAATTTATATTAATGATTTACCATTTTATGCGGAAAACTTTTGCAATATTGTTTTGTTTGCTGACGATACATCTTTGATATTTAAGACTGATCGAAATAAAAATAGTTTTGATGACATCAACAGTGCCCTAACAGATGTGTTGAATTGGTTTACTACTAATAATCTTCAATTAAACGCGAAGAAAACCAAATGTATAAATTTTACTCTACCTAACGTAAAGAATATTATAGGAAATAAAATTAAACTGAATGGTGAACTGTTGGACCTTGTTGATTCAACAGTTTTCTTAGGTATTACCTTAGATTCAAAAATACAGTGGTACCCTCATATTAGCACCCTTGCGGGGAGACTTAGTTCAGCTGCTTACGCTGTTAGGAAAATTAGGCATTTTACAGACGTGGAAACTGCTCGATTAGTCTATTTTAGTTACTTTCACAGTGTTATGTCCTATGATATACTACTTTGGGGTAAAGCAGCAGATATAGAAACCATTTTCATTTTACAGAAAAGAGCAATAAGGTCCATATATAACCTAGGATCACGTGACTCCCTTAAGGAGCTGTTTAAAGAAATAAATATTCTTACAGTTGCATCACAATTTATTTATAACTGTATTGTTTACGTGCGTCAAAACATTACTCATTTCAAAAAAAAATGCGATATACACAAACTAAATACTAGAAATAAGTATAAACTTGTAATTCCTAAATTTCGACTTCAGAAAGTTTATGGATCATTTATGGGACAAAGTGTCATAATTTACAATAAAATCCCGAACGATGTTATAATTTTGCCCTTTGACAAATTTAAGACACATGTTAAGGACAGACTTTTAGAAAAGGGCTATTACACTGTAAGCGATTACATCAATGACAAAAATGCATGGAATTAACATTCCTCTAGTTTCGCATAGGTACATTGTTCTAATGCGTTCATAGTGCCCGAGTAAAACTTGTAGATTCACTTTTGTTTTTATCTTTTATTTTATATAATTGTTTTATGACTATTGACTGTATAATTTGGTAACGACATATTGTTTTGTAAATGTCGTTACCTCTATATTATTATAAAGCTGTGGAGTTTGTTGTGCCCGTTCTTCTCCACAGCTAAAAGACTTCCTGAATGGGTGGGGTGGGTGGGTGGGTCACTGTGCCTATCCATCCATCCATTTTAAATAAAAATTTAGACGATTCAAAACGCTTAATTTAAGCTTACTGAATAAAGTTATTTTGATTTTAGTCCGCCGACCTATAATGCCAGACTCGACGGCTAGCCGCTGGTTGCGGTTTTGAAGTTTCTGTGAGAGGCACAGTGCTGCGAATCAGACAGTGGTCTGATGAGCCTAGTGGTGCATCAACAGAAACTTGATAGCCGTCTGGGTGCGAGGTCAGCAGAAGGTCCAATAAAGAAGGTGCATGGCCCTCCACATCTGGAACCCGTGTTGGCTCGGTTACCAATTGGGACAGACTGTAGGCCAAAGCGAAGTCATGAACGGCTCTACCCGCGTGGTCAGTTGTGCGTGAACCAAGCCATTCGACGTGGTGGGCATTGAAGTCTCCCAATACCACAATTTCGGCCGAGGGGATCCGTTGGAGAAGGGAGTCTGTCGCTGTTTGGACGGTCTCGATGAGTTGGTTAGTTCCGATGTTACCGCTGTGGGACCTATATAGGCACGCGTAGACGCAAGGATGACGTCCGCAGTCGACGTGCAGCCATAAGATGGAGAGGTCCCTATCTTCAAGATTGCCAAGGCGACGAACGCACATATCCTCCCTGACATAGGCACAAACACCGGCTCGTGGCACAAATGCATGTTCCAGGTTGTATCCCGGGTAGTGCAAGTACGAGATGTCAGGAGGGGGGGATATCTGCGTCTCGGTGAGGAAGAGCAAGGCCGGTTTCGCCGTCTCGAGGTGGTAATGGACGGCGCTCAAGTTAGAGTGGATTCCCCTGATATTGCAGAAGTCCACGCGAAGCGTAAGAGGGGGTGCCAATTGTCCCGCCTTTCTCCTGCCTGTAGCATGCCTTGGCACGAACGAACTTTTGCCCTCCCCAGAATACGTAGGGCAGCCTGAGCGAGAACGCTCAGGGGGGGATTCTCCGACACTGGATGTGTCGGTACCCCCCTGGGGTAAATCTAGATTACAGTTCGCTGCCATATCAATTGTGAGGGGGGGGGGGGGGGAAGGGGTCTCCGGAACCCTCACTCGCCGGACGAAACACAACAGCACAGAGTGCCATTGTTTCACGCCGAAAATTCGTGAGGGGGTGGTATTACGCCGGGCGAGCCGACCCAATGCGTGCTGCAACGCAGCGTGGCTCTACCACTCAGTTGGTGTCACTCATTTAGCACCACCCAGGGGTCACGTGTAGGGTCTCAAGGGTAAACCTACGGACGCGAGCAACTTAACCCCCAAAATTCAATATTTCTTTTCTCTGACTCTTTGGATTGTTAACTTAAAACTAAAAATGACAAGGGCAAATAAAGTAAAATAAAGCCAACTTGACACTAGGCCTCTAAATATTTTAATTAATAAATTTAGAAAAACGGTTTTTTTTACTGATCTGTCACTGTCACAGGAACAGTGATTGTCGCTTGACGCGGGAAAACTTTACTGGTCCCTTTTGGGACCAGAGGCGCTCTACTGGTGTCGCATTGCGGAGTACCCCTCCATTAAAGAAATCTAGTCATTACTACAATTTATGAGAATTAAAATAATAATAAAAAACACAAAGACAATCATAGTCAAAATGAATTAAGTATTCACGCGTGCGTGTAAAAATTAAAAATGCCTTGGAACCTATCTTTATAAAAACTTATAAAGCATCAATCGATTTTTGAGTCATCAATTTTCCTAACCAAGAATCCAGTTGACCAACATTATTACAACACCATCCAATAATATCGCTAATACAGATCAAATTCTAAAAAGTAATGACATACGATAAACAAAAAGAAACTGTTGATATTTAGAAGCAAAATACGAAGAAAGGAACTATTTTTATATCAAAGGAAACAACAACACAAATCGGATTGTTACGCACCATAGTGTTGAGGTCTATCTCGGCGCGCTTGGCCGCCACCTCCACGTGCAGGCGGTCGCCCTTGAACATCTTGGGCACCGACTCCTCGCCGAACATCTCCTGCAGCATCTCGATCACGCACTCCTGGGGACCAGTCACACTCACATTATGAAGCAATCTAATAGTAAGCTGGATAAACTGGTTGATCGGTAGAGTACCTCAGGCATTAAGTGCGCCATGTAATATAACGTTGTAAAAGTTGTTTGTGCCACGAATTTGCCAGCCTATAGCTAATGATCTAAGTTTTTGATAGGTGTCTTTTTGAGTGTCTTATTAAAGATGATTAGATAATAGAAATAATAAACGAACATCTTTTATTGGTAACTGTATACCTTTCCTTAGGTCAGCGTTGCTCTACGATAACGATAGTGTGGCGGTATAATAGTAGTGTTAGGCTGTTAGGCTGATTCATTTAGCATAAAAAAAGAACAAGACGGTTTTAAAAAGAAGCTGATTTGACTTTTAAAATATGACCGATTGAATCTTGGCGGAAAATGGCGGCATTCTGTTGAAGGTGGTCAAAGTGGCTAGATGTGTTGGAGGAAGAACTGACTTTACCGGTTGAATATTTAAACTGTATGCTGTGTGTAGACAATAAATTGTGATTTATCTGGAGTAAGGAGTTTAATTATAGTAGTAGCGGTAAAAGTGGAATGTAATAAAATGGGTACATTTGTTTTGACATGGATAATAGCAGATGGGGGAGGTCAAGCTATATCCCCCCGCGCAGGCCCAATGCGGGTTGGCGGGTTAGTATGTGAAAACCCTTTCACGGTAGTGATTCAAGTGTTTGATTATCAATAAAATGATTTTGATTTGATTTGAGTACGTATAGCGCGACAAGTTCATGCGCGACCTTTACGCGGATCAATTTCTTCCGTGGTAGCGTCTGGCACTGATTTGTCTTTACAAATATTAGTTACAATAATATTAACCTACCTTGTAGGACAAGAATTTTTATATTTGTAGTCAGACAAAGTAGTGCCAGACGCTACTACGGAAGAAATTGATTGATTGGATTTTACAGCATTTTACTGTGGGGAAATGCTGCCGATATTTAAACTATATTTGTGTTGCACGAGAAGGCTATCCGAGCAATCTATAACCTAAAGGCTGGTGACTCTTTCTGAGAGAGATTTAGGGATATAAATATAATGACAGTGCATCACAACACATTTATGAAAATCTGATATACGATCATAAAAATATTGAATTGTTTAAAAAAACAGTGATATTAACAAATTAAACACTAGAAGTAAGAATAAATTAGCAGTACCTTATACTAGGCTCCATAAAATAAATAATTCTTTTATGTGTAATCAAAATAGCTTGGGTCTTAAATGCTTTAAGTACTCCAACAACTATTTTAAGTTGTCTATAATTAATTGATATATTGTATTGTATGTATTGTATTATTTATTATTTTATAAAATCATAATTTGTATTTTATGACATTGTAACAATTTTTTTTTTTAAATGTCCTTGCTTCTGTGAGCTGTGGTTTCTTGTGCCCGTTCTTTGCCACAGTTAAAAAATGACGTCCTGAATGGGTGGTAGATTGAAAAAGATTTGGATGATTCCAAGTACTTATTACTTAATTGAGTTTATTGAATAAATATATTTTGAGTTTGAGTTTGATCCGCGTGAAGGTCGCGCACGAAGTTGTCGGGCCGTAGTGGTAGTTGGGGCGGCGCTGGGGGCGGGTACCTTAAGCGGTCGAGCTTGTGCTTGAGCGGCAGGTGGTGCTGCGGCGGCGGCGAGTGTGGCTTTGAGTATGCAGTGGGGGCGTGTAATGTGGGCGGGTACCTTGTAGTGCATGCGGTCGAGCTTGTGCTTGAGCGGCAGGTGGTGCTGCGGCGGCAGCGCGGCGGCGGCGAGTGTGGCTTTGAGTATGCAGTGGGGGCGTGTAATGTGGGCGGGTACCTTGTAGTGCATGCGGTCGAGCTTGTGCTTGAGCGGCAGGTGGTGCTGCGGCGGCAGCGCGGCGGCGGCGAGTGTGGCTTTGAGTATGCAGTGGGGGCGTGTAATGTGGGCGGGTACCTTGTAGTGCATGCGGTCGAGCTTGTGCTTGAGCGGCAGGTGGTGCTGCGGCGGCAGCGCGGCGGCGGCGAGTGTGGCTTTGAGTATGCAGTGGGGGCGTGTAATGTGGGCGGGTACCTTGTAGTGCATGCGGTCGAGCTTGTGCTTGAGCGGCAGGTGGTGCTGCGGCGGCGGCGGCGAGTGTGGCTTTGAGTATGCAGTGGGGGCGTGTAATGTGGGCGGGTACCTTGTAGTGCATGCGGTCGAGCTTGTGCTTGAGCGGCAGGTGGTGCTGCGGCGGCGGCGGCGAGTGTGGCTTTGAGTATGCAGTGGGGGCGTGTAATGTGGGCGGGTACCTTGTAGTGCATGCGGTCGAGCTTGTGCTTGAGCGGCAGGTGGTGCTGCGGCGGCGGCGGCGAGTGTGGCTTTGAGTATGCAGTGGGGGCGTGTAATGTGGGCGGGTACCTTGTAGTGCATGCGGTCGAGCTTGTGCTTGAGCGGCAGGTGGTGCTGCGGCGGCAGCGCGGCGGCGGCGAGTGTGGCTTTGAGTATGCAGTGGGGGCGTGTAATGTGGGCGGGTACCTTGTAGTGCATGCGGTCGAGCTTGTGCTTGAGCGGCAGGTGGTGCTGCGGCGGCAGCGCGGCGGCGGCGAGTGTGGCTTTGAGTATGCAGTGGGGGCGTGTAATGTGGGCGGGTACCTTGTAGTGCATGCGGTCGAGCTTGTGCTTGAGCGGCAGGTGGTGCTGCGGCGGCAGCGCGGCGGCGGCGAGTGTGGCTTTGAGTATGCAGTGGGGGCGTGTAATGTGGGCGGGTACCTTGTAGTGCATGCGGTCGAGCTTGTGCTTGAGCGGCAGGTGGTGCTGCGGCGGCAGCGCGGCGGCGGCGAGTGTGGCTTTGAGTATGCAGTGGGGGCGTGTAATGTGGGCGGGTACCTTGTAGTGCATGCGGTCGAGCTTGTGCTTGAGCGGCAGGTGGTGCTGCGGCGGCGGCGAGTGTGGCTTTGAGTATGCAGTGGGGGCGTGTAATGTGGGCGGGTACCTTGTAGTGCATGCGGTCGAGCTTGTGCTTGAGCGGCAGGTGGTGCTGCGGCGGCAGCGCGGCGGCGGCGAGTGTGGCTTTGAGTATGCAGTGGGGGCGTGTAATGTGGGCGGGTACCTTGTAGTGCATGCGGTCGAGCTTGTGCTTGAGCGGCAGGTGGTGCTGCGGCGGCAGCGCGGCGGCGGCGAGTGTGGCTTTGAGTATGCAGTGGGGGCGTGTAATGTGGGCGGGTACCTTGTAGTGCATGCGGTCGAGCTTGTGCTTGAGCGGCAGGTGGTGCTGCGGCGGCAGCGCGGCGGCGGCGAGTGTGGCTTTGAGTATGCAGTGGGGGCGTGTAATGTGGGCGGGTACCTTGTAGTGCATGCGGTCGAGCTTGTGCTTGAGCGGCAGGTGGTGCTGCGGCGGCAGCGCGGCGGCGGCGAGTGTGGCTTTGAGTATGCAGTGGGGGCGTGTAATGTGGGCGGGTACCTTGTAGTGCATGCGGTCGAGCTTGTGCTTGAGCGGCAGGTGGTGCTGCGGCGGCAGCGCGGCGGCGGCGAGTGTGGCTTTGAGTATGCAGTGGGGGCGTGTAATGTGGGCGGGTACCTTGTAGTGCATGCGGTCGAGCTTGTGCTTGAGCGGCAGGTGGTGCTGCGGCGGCAGCGCGGCGGCGGCGAGTGTGGCTTTGAGTATGCAGTGGGGGCGTGTAATGTGGGCGGGTACCTTGTAGTGCATGCGGTCGAGCTTGTGCTTGAGCGGCAGGTGGTGCTGCGGCGGCAGCGCGGCGGCGGCGAGTGTGGCTTTGAGTATGCAGTGGGGGCGTGTAATGTGGGCGGGTACCTTGTAGTGCATGCGGTCGAGCTTGTGCTTGAGCGGCAGGTGGTGCTGCGGCGGCAGCGCGGCGGCGGCGAGTGTGGCTTTGAGTATGCAGTGGGGGCGTGTAATGTGGGCGGGTACCTTGTAGTGCATGCGGTCGAGCTTGTGCTTGAGCGGCAGGTGGTGCTGCGGCGGCGGCGAGTGTGGCTTTGAGTATGCAGTGGGGGCGTGTAATGTGGGCGGGTACCTTGTAGTGCATGCGGTCGAGCTTGTGCTTGAGCGGCAGGTGGTGCTGCGGCGGCAGCGCGGCGGCGGCGAGTGTGGCTTTGAGTATGCAGTGGGGGCGTGTAATGTGGGCGGGTACCTTGTAGTGCATGCGGTCGAGCTTGTGCTTGAGCGGCAGGTGGTGCTGCGGCGGCAGCGCGGCGGCGGCGAGTGTGGCTTTGAGTATGCAGTGGGGGCGTGTAATGTGGGCGGGTACCTTGTAGTGCATGCGGTCGAGCTTGTGCTTGAGCGGCAGGTGGTGCTGCGGCGGCAGCGCGGCGGCGGCGAGTGTGGCTTTGAGTATGCAGTGGGGGCGTGTAATGTGGGCGGGTACCTTGTAGTGCATGCGGTCGAGCTTGTGCTTGAGCGGCAGGTGGTGCTGCGGCGGCAGCGCGGCGGCGGCGAGTGTGGCTTTGAGTATGCAGTGGGGGCGTGTAATGTGGGCGGGTACCTTGTAGTGCATGCGGTCGAGCTTGTGCTTGAGCGGCAGGTGGTGCTGCGGCGGCAGCGCGGCGGCGGCGAGTGTGGCTTTGAGTATGCAGTGGGGGCGTGTAATGTGGGCGGGTACCTTGTAGTGCATGCGGTCGAGCTTGTGCTTGAGCGGCAGGTGGTGCTGCGGCGGCAGCGCGGCGGCGGCGAGTGTGGCTTTGAGTATGCAGTGGGGGCGTGTAATGTGGGCGGGTACCTTGTAGTGCATGCGGTCGAGCTTGTGCTTGAGCGGCAGGTGGTGCTGCGGCGGCAGCGCGGCGGCGGCGAGTGTGGCTTTGAGTATGCAGTGGGGGCGTGTAATGTGGGCGGGTACCTTGTAGTGCATGCGGTCGAGCTTGTGCTTGAGCGGCAGGTGGTGCTGCGGCGGCAGCGCGGCGGCGGCGAGTGTGGCTTTGAGTATGCAGTGGGGGCGTGTAATGTGGGCGGGTACCTTGTAGTGCATGCGGTCGAGCTTGTGCTTGAGCGGCAGGTGGTGCTGCGGCGGCAGCGCGGCGGCGGCGAGTGTGGCTTTGAGTATGCAGTGGGGGCGTGTAATGTGGGCGGGTACCTTGTAGTGCATGCGGTCGAGCTTGTGCTTGAGCGGCAGGTGGTGCTGCGGCGGCAGCGCGGCGGCGGCGAGTGTGGCTTTGAGTATGCAGTGGGGGCGTGTAATGTGGGCGGGTACCTTGTAGTGCATGCGGTCGAGCTTGTGCTTGAGCGGCAGGTGGTGCTGCGGCGGCAGCGCGGCGGCGGCGAGTGTGGCTTTGAGTATGCAGTGGGGGCGTGTAATGTGGGCGGGTACCTTGTAGTGCATGCGGTCGAGCTTGTGCTTGAGCGGCAGGTGGTGCTGCGGCGGCAGCGCGGCGGCGGCGAGTGTGGCTTTGAGTATGCAGTGGGGGCGTGTAATGTGGGCGGGTACCTTGTAGTGCATGCGGTCGAGCTTGTGCTTGAGCGGCAGGTGGTGCTGCGGCGGCAGCGCGGCGGCGGCGAGTGTGGCTTTGAGTATGCAGTGGGGGCGTGTAATGTGGGCGGGTACCTTGTAGTGCATGCGGTCGAGCTTGTGCTTGAGCGGCAGGTGGTGCTGCGGCGGCAGCGCGGCGGCGGCGAGTGTGGCTTTGAGTATGCAGTGGGGGCGTGTAATGTGGGCGGGTACCTTGTAGTGCATGCGGTCGAGCTTGTGCTTGAGCGGCAGGTGGTGCTGCGGCGGCAGCGCGGCGGCGGCGAGTGTGGCGGCCACGATGGCGTCCGCGTACATGTCCGTCACGGGCTGCGCCTGCCACTGCGCGCAAACAGACATACACACATTATAACCACGGCCAAAAGGTTGGCGTATCAAATAACACCCACGGTGGACGGAGATAATATATATTGTTATACTTGACATACAACATACTTCATACGGTGTAACCTACTATGGACCTTGGGAAGGACGCGTGGCATCGATCAAGACAAACACTGAATACACTGAGTTCCACCAAATAGCGACCGCACATGTGCTCAGCGTGACAGGTGGTGAGCCCATCGCCGCTCTATGCTGTTGGATGTATGTGCAGTCTAGTCCGTTAGTCGCCTTTTACGACCCCAAGGGAAGAGAGGGGATGGTAGTATTCTTTCGCAGCTGCGCGACACGGTTATACATTACACCAAACGTAACCATACTTATAGTCGCAAATAAGTGAGATGGGCTTCCGGTACTATCCTTCGCCGGACGAAACACGACAACCACGATTGCCATTGTTTCACGCCGATATTTCATGCTAGGGTGCAGTGGCGAAGCGTGAAATATTGAGAGAGGTAAGCCGGAGCAAAAAAAAATGCTTACCTACTCCGAGCGCGGGCACGCAGTCTTGAGTCCTTACCGAAGATCTGTGATTGGCATCCTGGCTTCAGTCTTGTATAGGCAGATGTATCTTCAGTCCACTTTTACTATACGTGTAAGCACTGAGATATTGAAACAGTGTCTTGCAAGCATAATAGAAGTGGCTTTGATAAAAGCCGTTTGTGGTGAAACGATGATATGATGTAAATTAAACAAAACTTAATCGACTAAGTACTAATAATACTACTTATACTCTAGTAACGCTACTTAAAGCTATTCGTCTATTCTTTCTTACAAAGTGCGCTAAGACATTATCATTAAAGCCGGGAAGAATCTAAAGCTATTAATGCCGACATCTTAAAATTCTACCGATTACTTTGCAAATCTACTTACTCTAAATACGTAATTTCAACTTATTACAATATCTACTTACCGCAAATACCTAATTACAACGTACGTCTTCGTAACTACTTTCATCACTACACACAACACAAATAAACAAAGTCCAACTACAATACTAATCGCTATTTTATACCAAGAAATAAATTCTAATAGGTGAAACTAACTAATAAATTCAAATACTAATAAAACACAGTCATGCATTCAATGATGGATGGTGAATTGCAATTACGTCAAATTATCTGTCAACAGAACACAAACCGAAAACGATATTCCTCCATCTCGTTCACGCGCACGCAAATTGTATTACTTTCTCTATCAAGTAACTCGAATAAAGCCGGCTTACCGGACCTGCTAATACGCGGGTGGGTTTACTGACCTTTATGTGACGTCATGACGTTTATTTTGTATAGAAGTTTAACTGCCAAAAAGCCGATCGCCCTGCGGCTTATTTTATAGCAATATGTTGTTGAAAAGCAAATGTTGTTGATTTAATGTCCATAGTGTAGGCGTTATGTAATGTTTCTTTTATATATTTACTTTTATAATTACTGATTGTGCCATTTCTCAATTACGGTAGAGAGTGGTTGTGTTCTAAACTTCTGAAGGGAAGCCGGTGGGAATCGAGTTGTATGGAACCTTCGTCACTGCTAGGGTGGTATTTCGCCGGGAACTGGCCCAATGTTTGCACCACCCGGGTGTCACGTGTAGGGTCTTAACAGTAAACCTACAGACACGCACTCGTGCACACGCACAGTCGAGTCCTATTGCCTCTAACGGTTTCAAAATGTATTACGTATTTAAATAAAAATTAAAAAAGCACGAATTTTATTTTAGTCATGTTTAAAACACTTGACCTGGGGGAGTTACTCTTGAACGCAAACTCAATCTCAATACAATTCCAACGCGATTAATATGTATCGATATTGGGATAAGTAAAGATAATTCCGGAACGCCATCTCGATAATAATTTGTTGAATCAATTTCCACGCAATTTAATTCCTATGTGCAATGCGCTAAATGTGGCTTACAAAAGTGCAATTTGACATGTTTTAGATTTGTGATTGGAAATTGATTAATGCAATCGTGTTTCAAGAGTAAGCCTACTGACCAGTCCTTGAAGTTTCTTGCGGTTTCTAGCAGTCGCCTTATACAAACGCCCATAAATTATTATAAAGATTTGAAAATTAATTATACACTTAATGGTTTTCCAATATTTATGGCCTCGGTCACGAACACGAGTTCTATGCTAAATCCAAAGCTATCACAAAAGCACGATACCTCCAGCGTGATGGTCTCCCCCTCCAGCGTGAGCGTGACGCAGCCGTAGAGCCGCCAGCGCGTGTCGGCGAGCAGCTCCACGGCGCCGGCCAGCTGCACCAGCACGTGGCGCAGCAGCGGCACCGAGCCCGCGTAGTGGATGGACTGCCGCTGCGTCACCACCGACATCGACAGCTCCGTGTACTCTGGGGGCGGAACGCACAAAGTCAAAACTTACAGCATATAAGGTGACTGCTAGAAACTGCAAGAGACTTCAAGAGCTGGTCAGGTCAAATGTTTTAAACATGACAAAAATGACAAAAAAAATTGCAGGCTAACGTAGGTACTTATCGCCCAGCTGACGCGGACGGGTCGACAGACGGGTGGGTCAACGGCCGGCCGCTGCCCGCGCGTTGTAAATAATCGTTATTTAGTTATTTCTTTCATTTTATTTTTGTTATGTTATTGCTTTAAAATAAATTAGATTCTCAAAGACTATCAAATTAAAATTAATAAAATGAATTATTTAATGAAAAATAATAAAAAAAACACGAATTTATTGTTGTCATGTCTAAAACACTTGACCTGACCAGCCCTTGAAGTTTCTTGCGGTTTCTAGCAGTCGCCATATATTTATGCCTCTCGTGTTATGGCTATACACGATATGTCAAAAATAGACATACTAGTAGTTTTTGCTTGCCTGTGGTATTTTTGTCTACAAACCCTAAAGGCGGGTCTCCTGCGACACTGTTTTGTGTTTTTTAACACCTAACAAAAACATCTAACAAAATATTATGTCAAAATATGTACGTAGGCCACGCCCATATATGTAAGATGTTTGATGTTAGGTGTTAGTAAACAAAACAGTGTCGCAGGAGACCCGCCTTTACATGCAACATAATTTTATCGAGTTTGGACAACTGTAACCGAGATAGTTGTCGTTCCCGCCATCGTAGGAAGAGAGAATATCGTCCGCGACATATCTCGTGTTGAGCATGCTAGGCCTACAGGACGCCATTTTTTAGCTGTGGAGCAAGAAACCACAGTTTATACAGAGGCAAATAGTTGGCCCGCCCGCGACTTTGTGAGCGTGAACAACCCGATACGAATTTCCAAAAAAAAATGTCGACACAATAATAATCACAATCACGACAAAAATAATTAACTAAATAGGCGCAAGCGATGCTCGCACTGACAGTCATGGTAATTGATTTTTAATTATCAAAGTGTCTATAGTCAAGTCAAAATATATTTATTCAATAAACTCAATTAATAAGTACTTTGAAACGTCCAAATATTTTTTAAGTTCCACCCATTCAGGACATCATTTTTTAACTGTGGCAAAGAACGAGCGCAAGAAACCACAGCGCACAGAAGCAACGACATTTACAAAAAATATATATATTATATGTCGTTACCAGGTCACAAAATACAAAATATGAATTTGAATGTAAATAGTTTACTTAAATATGGTGCTCTATATAAAGATCTAGCCGGCCACCAGTGGCTATTTAATAAAAATTATTAGTACTGCCGTAGGTCCCGTGATGGGTTAGAAATTTAAGACAATTTCGAGGTTATTTTTTTTACAGAAATACTAATTGCCCTATTCCTGTAGGCCACTATTGTTATTGTTGCCCAATAAAAAAAAAATACCTCGAAATTACAAAATACATATTCCAATGACTAATAAGTTGTGGCAGAATAGTTTTTTATGTTAGTCTACCGCTAATAAACTATTTCACTACGCTACCATAATGTATATTTAAATTTAAACTTTGGAAGCTTGCGTTAAGGAACAAATTAGAATACCTAATAACTTAAGGCAGAATAACATTATCTCTTAACTTACCACTAGTGGCAGTACATTAATTTTTATTAAATAACCACTGGGGGCAGGCTACACACTTCCTTTATGTATTTAGATAAGTCTTCACTGGCACAAAAAACTTACAGTATATTACACAAAAATATCTTTTAAAATTATGTCTTCTGAACATTATGGCAAATAAAAAATATGTAAGGTACGGTTCCCGAACCGATTGAGATACAGTGCCGCTGGTGGCACTGTATACACGGCCTAGGTTATATGGCACACACCCACGACTATTAGCCCCTAAGGGTTGGCCAGAGACTAGGCAATGAGGACAGCCCATCGCTGCTTTATGCTGTCGGATGAGTGCTGCCTTTAGTCCGTTAGTCGCGTTTTACGACACAGCTTATTATAATAAAGGAATAAACTGACTGTTGAGGTCCTCTGGCGCCAGGATGTGGTAGTTGAAGTTCCGCTTGACCAGGATGCCCTGCAGCTGGCGCCCCGGCTCCGGCGGCTCCACCGCCAGCGACCCCATCACCTAAGTTAAGGGACCATTCATCATCATTGCAGTGGCGCTATTCACGATGGAAGCAAACATATATTTTTTTAGATTTGAATCTATCTATTGTTATTGCATACTTTGACAGTGACGCTAAAAAGGAATGCCTAGAAATGGTGATACAGCAAACTAAAGGAATTTGTTGATTTTTGAGATGATGTTTTGACTGACACCAAAAATGGAAGTGTGTTAGGGATCAACGTGATTTCCGCGGACACATTAGTACGACGCATTAATTTGATATAAAATAAATGTATTAAAAATTTTAATTTATATAAACGAACTAAACAGGACTGGCAATCGATTCGAGGAAACGTCGGATGATCCGATTGGATAAAAAACTGTGGTCGATATAAACATTGCACAGGCCACAGACATTCCTGGAGTCTTATGTCATACACCGAATGCCGAAGATATTCTGAAGTATAATGTACAATTAACAAGTAAAAGTGGCAGTGGGCTGGTCATATCTGCCGCAGAACCGATAACCGTTGCGGTTGACGAGTTCTGGAGTGAACACCGCGACTGGGCATACGTGGTGTGGGAGCTCCACGAGTTCCATGGGAAAATAGAGCTTAAGGCCTACGCTACACTTCACGGAAATGCCGTCGTAGATCTTCCGAGTCGGAATGCCAATAAGAATAAGATTATGAAACATTTATTAACCTGCATAACACTTACAATGAAACATACAAAAAATCTTAAAAAAAAAAACTCATGGACGAAAATTAGCCAGGTACGTAAAACAGATAAACTAAAATAACAAACACATAACCAAAATAAAAAAATAACAAAAATTAAAAGTAAAACGGCTGTGCAAGGCCAATGGGTAGCTGCACTAGCTGCTTCAGCGATGCTTGCAATACAGTATGTTGTTATTGTATATGGTATATGTTATTGCATATAAATGACTAATAACGGGCACACTACACGGAAGATCGGTCGCTCTGGTGGTATTGGCTTTTTAACGCAACGGAATTTCGACGTCGGAATTTCCCTTAAGTGTGGCGTAAGCCTAAGTCTGATTATACAACGTGCTCTTTTTGATTAAGGGAAAATTGAGGTAGTAAGTCAGATCGCTTAATTAATGATATGAGAAAAATATTATTCAGATTTTTGCATTTTCGCTTTTTCCGTTATCATACAAAATAATTAATTTATTGCAATTGACTCGGTGTAGCTCGGACTGACTTTAAGATACTACCTACAACTTATCGTGAATATCGTGCCCGCCCACAAAACGGACACGGTCATATCCCTAGTTGAGTGAAATACGTCTCGATCTGTTGTTTACTACAACTAGAGGCGTATTTTTTAATGAAAATAAACTACTACGCAACGTAGTAAATGGAAACACTGAGAGCACAAGGTGTCAAATTTACCTTAGAAGAATTAATATCTCGTGCATTATGCGATTAATAGAAAACTTTGTTAGGTCAAAACCATTCTTTTAAGGTAAGGAATAGTTGTTTAAAATTTCCCCAAATCAAAATGAGCACTCTGTATGTATATAAGGTGGCTTAGGTGGCTAAGGAAACTTCAAGGGCTGGTCAGGTCAAGTGTTTTAAACATGACAAAAATGGTCTCATTGCAGACTAACGTAGGTACTCATCGCCCAGCTGACGCGAACGGGTCGGCCGTTGCCCTCGCGTTGTAAATAATCGTTATTTTTACTAGTTTTTCATTTTATTTTTATTATGTTATTGCTTTAAAATAAATTAGATACTCAAAGACTATCCAATTAAAATCCAAAAAATGAATTATTTCAATTAAAAATGAAAAAACACGCAATCCATTTTAGTCATGTTTAAAACACTTGACCTGAGCAGCCCTGGAAGTTTGTTGCGCTTTCTAGCAGTCGCCGTATATAGCCGCTGCCGCCGCTGCCGCTGCTGCTGCCGGTGGGGGGGTGCCGGTACCTTGGCGGTCTTGTCGCCGCGGAATGTGAGCGCGAGCCGCTGCGTGTTGCGCGGCGTGTGCACGGCCAGCCGGCCGCGGTGCTCGCGCTGCAGCGCCGCCTTGAGCCGCGACATCTCGTTCTGCTCGCCGTGCACCAGCACCTGCACACGGGCACAGATTAAAGAAGACTTAACAGATACTTCACTCAGTAGAACATTTCCAATACCTACTGCTATGATAGCCTACTAATATTTAAACTATAATAACCTACCGCGCGATCCCACAGCGATCGCAGGACTGCCTCTTTGATAAAATTAAACTAACATAAATAACTATTTGTGTCTATTTTATAGAGAACTGTGAATATTTTCTGACTATAGGTGGTAGTTTAAAATTGTTGCATGTTAATAAAATATATTTTTTATAAATTGGTGCTGACATCATCATCAAAAGTAAATAGAGGTCAGTGTGTAGGTAAAATAAAAAAATACTACTGCACAACAAACCCATCTACTGCACATAAGGCACCAGACGGCATCGTAGGTACGCGTACAAACGAATGGAACAATCAAAATTGAATAACGTGCGTGCGCTCCGCTTGCGAAAACCGCACTGAATATGGTCCGCAAACGGCCCGAGACCGCTCGGCCGGCCGGTAGCTCATTATAGCGCGCAACTATATGGAGTGCGGAGGCCTGACACGGCGCAGCATCCCACTCACCCCTAAGGACTTATACGGCGGCTTATTATACCTAATGCCAAATTTATAGCTCGCTCTGAATTTATAAATCAGGCATTTTATTTATTTTTTAATACTTAAGAGGCCTATTACATCTCGAATGTGATTTTTGCGTAAAATGCCTATTTTCGCATTTTGCAGTAATTTTGCAGTTGTATTTATCGTTTTTATCGAAATAGGATAATAATTTTGTGCATAATATTACAAATATCCATTCTGTAAGCATAAGTTGAATTCGGACGGCCGGCGCATCGCATTTTGTAGTAATTTTGCAGTTGTATTTATCGTTTTTATCGAAATAGGATATCGGATAATAAATTCATTATAAAATCTTTATTCCTCATGAAATAATAGTTACTCTGGTATAAATTTTGCTCAATAATATTATCGCAGATAGGAGATATTCACAGTTAATTTATAGCAATTTTCGAAGTTTTTTGGTTTAGAATAAGATTTTTTTTCTATATAAAATCAATGATATCTCAAAATTCCGAGGCCACTACGCATTATTCGACTATATAAGATATAACATTATAATTTTTTTATTTCACTTGTTTAAAACAGTAGTTCAATCGATGAGCTCAAAAAAGTGCCTTCGCGCACTTTATGAAAATCTTTCTCTGCAATTTTGGGTTTAATTAAAAAGTTAAGAAAAATTTACAAAAAGCGAGGCCGCTAAGCACTATTCCAATAGCTATTCTACACTATTCAATAAGTCATCATTGTTAATGTATTTTCGTTTCTGAGATCCATAACGCCAAAGTTGGCCATTTTACGCAAAAATCACAGTCAAGATGTAATAGGCCTCTTAAAATTAACCCGGATAAATTAATAACAACAATTAAATTTTAAGTATACATATATTACAAAAATTTAATTTTTAAAAAGCTGTGAAAACTGTGTGTTTTCTTATAAATAATTTTTCTAGCTTGCCGACGTAAAACGGTATTACGTCTAGGCATTTTAACAGCCTTTCAATAACTAAACTAAAACCTTTTAAATTTCGACAACCTAAAACAGTTACCTAACAACAAACAATAAAAAAACCTAATATCGCGACGCGACCAAATAAAATATACACGTGACTGTACACTGCTTCACTGCTAAACCAAACAAAAGAATACACATGGCGAGCGGAGTAAAGCGCAAGGGTGGGGGGGGGGGGACTGCCTACCCTAACCGCTTACGTCCCGAAGATACCCATATTGTGGTATTGCGAGTTTGCGACGCGGGTCGCCTCGTGTTCACAGCGAGCTAGAAGTTTGGCGCGGGTTATACCATGTTAACGACCGGCCGCTTGCTCAGGGGCCTTACCGCCAACTCTTACAGCAGTATTACTCTAAAGGTCAATTCACACATATGAGTGAAGTCACAGTTCCGAGTTTCCGACACAGAACCGGCACAGTGCGAAATATTCTTTAATAATTATATTATCTATGAAGGCATCCCCACTTGTCAGTGTCAGTGACGACACAATGCTCTCAGTGTTGATGCTGCTTTTCTTCTTCGTCTAAAGCAATAGCTATCATTGCTAGCTCCGTAGTATTTAACAGAGCCATAGCAACAATCACGATACTTGACGACGGACATGTTCTCACTGAAGCCCTGTGAACTGGGTACTGGCATGTGTGAATTGAATCACTTACGCAACACTGTAGCACAATACTGAACTGAGCGAACACGTTGACGGAACTCTGACCAAACTGATATGTGTAAATTGACCTTAAGAGTTAATAGTAAGGCCCAGAATTTCGCATAGTAATTCAAATCCTTATTAATTTAAAAACTTAAACATATTTTACAAATAATTTTTTTTTTTTTATAGCTTAACATAACAACAGCATTCATTGGCTGTTGTTATGCAGCATGTCATTGATATGCAGAAGAAACAAAGTAGGGGACAACACACACCCCTGCGGGACTCCAGCATTCACGGGCTTCATGTCGGAGCACGAACCGTCGACTGCGACTCTGATGCTACGCCCAGTAAGAAAGCTGGCAACCCATGAACACAATTTCTCAGGAAGCCCGTATGATGGAAGTTTAGAGAAAAGAGCCCTGTGCCATACCCTGTCAAAAGCTTTCGCTACGTCCAAGCTAACTGCCAGTGCCTCCCCTTTACTCTCGACTGCCTCCGCCCATCGGTGAGTAAGGTACACTAAAACCGTGATTTGCCTTTTAAAGAAAAATATAACAAGACACATGGAGGTGGAGTGTTGATGGCTTTATCGAGGAGTTTAGATTTTGAATTACGTCAGGATTGGAATGACAGTATAGAGAATGTATGGGTTAGCGTTAAACTACGAAACTGTATCGTCAATATCTGTACCGCTTACATCCCTTCCTATATTCCGAATGAAACATTTAAATCTTTTCTAAGCCAATGTCAAGATATAGTAAGTAGGTCTTCCAACTGTAAGACGATAATCTTAGGAGACCTTAACATACCTAACGTGCAATGGGAAAATCCACACATTAACGCAACCACGTATAGCAGCATAAAGCACTCTTATATCTGCAGTTTCATAGATTCAACAGGTTTAGGACAATATAACTTTATTTTAAATGGTGCTCAGAATGTGTTAGATCTTGTTCTTACCGACTTTAGTTCTTGTGAAGTTGAACGCGCTTTTCCTATCAGTCCTGAAGACGTTTACCATCCGTCCCTTCAAATTCAAATCAAATTGGATTTTGGAGTGCTTAAAGAAAACAACTTAATACCAGGGTTAGACTTTAGAAAGACAAATTATGATAAATGCATATCAGATCTTAATGAAATTCCCTGGTCTCATTACGCAAATACACTAAATTGTAATGACTTTCTTCAATTCTTTTACAATCAACTTTGGACTGTTATAAATAACTACACGCCGTCTTCTTATAAGAAGGGTAATCGCTCTCCGTGGTTTTCCAAGGCCTTAATTCGAACATTAAAAGAGCAGAATAAATACCACCGACGCTTCAAGAGATATCATAATCCACGTGATTATGATACGTACTCTTATCTGAGGAGTCGCGCCAAGCTATCATTGAGTCAGTGCTTCAAAGCTTTTATTGCCAAAATTGAAGCTAACCTAACAGGCAACATTAAAGCTTTTTGGAGATATACTAAAACTAAACGCATAACCAATGATATCCCAAGATCGATAACTTATGAATCGCGTACTGCAACTTCCGGAATAGATGTTGTTAATCTATTTTCAGAATATTTTTTCTCTGTTTACAGTTCAATCGATTCCAATTCCAATGATTATGTTCCACCGTTTCCTCGATCAAACTACAGCTTATGTTCATTATCGATCCCTTCGGATGACGTTCTAAAGTCACTTACTAACCTTGATATAAAGAAGGGATCAGGACCAGATGATGTTCCCCCAGTTTTTGTTAGAATGTGTGCGTCTGCGCTAGTTACTCCATTAACGATAATTTTTAATAAATCTTTAAATGAAGGAATTTTCCCTAATTTATGGAAGATTGCCAGAATAATGCCCATTCACAAGACCGGTGATAAAAACAATGTGTCCAATTATAGACCTATCAGTATATTGAACTGTTTTGCTAAGCTCTTTGAAAGCTTCATTTATGAACATGTTTACAGCCATTTCAAACATATGATCAGTAGGCATCAGCACGGGTTTGTTAGTGGTAAATCTACGGACTCTAATCTTTTGACATACACAAGTTATTTATGCAGAACATTTAATAGAAAATCACAGGTAGATTCAGTCTACACCGACTTCGCCAAGGCATTTGACCGTGTTAATCATACTATACTTCTTGCTAAACTGCAACATGTTGGCATTCACGGAAATCTTCTTCGTTGGTTCCACTCGTATCTATTAAATCGTACTCAGTTAGTTGCTCTATACGGTTACGAATCGACACCATTTATACCACCGTCAGGTGTGCCGCAAGGTTCGAACCTGGGTCCCCTGCTATTTATAATTTTTATAAACGACCTCCTTGATATGATGACTTGTGAATGTCTTGCCTATGCTGATGATATCAAGCTTTTTATCGAAGTGTCCTCTATCGAGAACTGCGCACTTCTTCAGCATAATTTGGATATACTCAATAATTGGTGTAAAGCTAATTGTATGTCCTTGAATATCGGTAAATGTCATTACATCACATTTACAAGAAAAAAATCGTCTATCACTTTTCCATACTCTATTGATGGAACGGCCTTAACCCAGGTAACATTGGTGAAGGATTTAGGAGTATGGTACGATCCCACGTTAGCTTTTAAATTTCAGTACGAGACTGTCACTCGTAAGGCCAAACGAATGCTTGGTTTTATCATGCGTACAACCAAACCTTTTAGAGAACAGAAATCTTTAATAATTCTTTTCAATTCTTTAGTACGTGCCCAATTAGAATACTGTTCATCTGTATGGTCTCCAATTTATAAAATAGATACCAACAGAGTTGAGTCTGTACAAATGCAGTTCTTGAGACAATTGTGTTGTAAGTTCGGCTTGAGGCGCAAGCTTCCAGATTATCACGATCGCCTTCAGCATTTTAAATTTCATAGTTTAGAGAATAGACGCAAAATCCGGGATCTCTGTTTATTACATAAAATTGCAAATGATACTTTGAGTGATGATTTGCTCCAGTATTTGAACATAAGCACCCCTAAACGTATGTTTCGCAACCCTCGTTTGTTCAGCGTTCCACTATCCAACAATAATATATCTCAGAACAACCCACTTTATCGTATGTGTGAAGCTTATAACAGTGTGTGCGATGAGCTCGATATTTTTCATCAGAGTGCTAATTGCTTTAGAAATAATTTGATTAAAATTACTTTTGACTAAAACACTAAATCTGATGTTGCATGTCTATATTGTATTTTACTTTTCTGTTAATGCTGTGTACAATATTTAGGTTAACTAATTTACAAAGAATTTAAAAAAAAATAATCAATTAAATGTTACAGTTTGTTATCTGCTTTTGTACCTATAAAATAAATAAATAAATAAAAGATCACCAGCCGATCGACCGCGACGAAAACCATACTGGCGATCACTTAGTAGCTGGTTCTCTTCTAGGTACCTTAAGAGCTGGCGGTTTATAATGGACTCCATTACTTTGGAGAGTAAAGAGGTAATAGCTATTGGCCTGTAGTTAGACGGATCTGAGCGATCGCCTTTTTTTGGAATCGGGTGCACAAGGGCTGTCTTCCAAGAGCTCGGGACGACGCCAGTGGTGTAAGAGAGCTGGAAAAGGCGCGTTAGAACTGGTGCCAATTCAGGAGCACACGTCCGAAGCACAATGGGTGGAACTGCATCTGGCCCACTCGCCTTATGGATATCAAGGGAAAAAAGAGCCTTACGAACTGACCTTTGCAGGAACTGAACGTTTGGCATTGTACAAGCGCAATGCGGTATGGTTGGTGGAGAGTTTTCCCCATCGTCCAAGGTCGAGTTTGATGCGAAAAGAGAGCCCAAGAGATCGGCTTTCTCCTTTGCAGTATAGGCCAGGCAGTCATCGGTCTTGTGCAATGGTGGTAGGGACGGCTGACAAAAATTCCCTAAGATAGCTTTGGCGAGAGACCAGAACGCACGCGTCCCCGAAGGAAGACGCACTAGCCTCTCGCCAATTCTACCTATGAATGATGACTTCGCCTTGGCGATGTCCTTCTTAAAGGATCTGGCGGCAAAGTTGTACTTCTTTCTGAGCGCACTGGTGTTTGGATCCTTTGATGACACCGCATTAGCCCAGGCTTGGTAATGCTGTCGCTTTTGGCGAGACGCCATTTTGCAGCAACGACCAAACCATGGTTGGGACTTGCCGCCAATGGGAACCACAGAGTTTGGAATGAAAAGTTCCATTCCCTGCAGTATCACATCAACGACAGAGTCAGCGGCGACATCAGGATCATCCAGCGAGAAGCAAACTCGCCACCACGGGTAGGACGCAAAGAAGCTTCGCATCCCATCCCAGTCCGCCGACCTATAATGCCAGACTCGACGGCTAGCCGCTGGTTGCGGTTTTGAAGTTTCTGTGAGAGGCACAGTGCTGCGAATCAGACAGTGGTCTGATGAGCCTAGTGGTGCATCAACAGAAACTTGATAGCCGTCTGGGTGCGAGGTCAGCAGAAGGTCCAATAAAGAAGGTGCATGGCCCTCCACATCTGGAACCCGTGTTGGCTCGGTTACCAATTGGGACAGACTGTAGGCCAAAGCGAAGTCATGAACGGCTCTACCCGCGTGGTCAGTTGTGCGTGAACCAAGCCATTCGACGTGGTGGGCATTGAAGTCTCCCAATACCACAATCTCGGCCGAGGGGATCCGTTGGAGAAGGGAGTCTGTCGCTGTTTGGACGGTCTCGACGAGTTGGTCAGTTCCGATGTTACCGCTGTGGGACCTATACAGGCACGCGTAGACGCGAGGATGACGTCCGCAGTCGACGTGCAGCCATAAGATGGAGAGGTCCCTATCTTCAAGATTGCCAAGGCGACGAACGCACATATCCTCCCTGACATAGGCACAAACACCGGCTCGTGGCACAAATGCATGTTCCAGGTTGTATCCCGGGTAGCGCAAGTACGAGATGTCAAGAGGGGGGGATATCTGCGTCTCGGTGAGGAAGAGCAAGGCCGGTTTCGCCGTCTCGAGGTGGTAATGGACGGCGCTCAAATTAGAGTGGATTCCCCTGATATTGCAGAAGTCCACGCGAAGCGTAGGAGGGGGTGCCAATTGTCCCGCCTTTCTCCTGCCTGCAGCATGCCTTGGCACGGGCGAACTTTTGCCCTCCCCAGAATACGTAGGGCAGCCTGAGCGAGAACGCTCAGGGGGGGATTCTCCGACACTGGATGTGTCGGTACCCCCCTGGGGTAAATCTAGATTACAGTTCGCTGCCATATCAATTGTGAGGGGGGGGGGGGAGGGGTCTCCGGAACCCTCACTCGCCGGACGAAACATAACAGCACAGAGTGCCATTGTTTCACGCCGAAAATTCGTGAGGGGGTGGTATTACGCCGGGCGAGCCGACCCAATGCGTGCTGCAACGCAGCGTGGCTCTACCACTCAGTTGGTGTCACTCATTTAGCACCACCCAGGGGTCACGTGTAGGGTCTCAAGGGTAAACCTACGGACGCGAGCAACTTAACCACCTATAGCTATAATTGTAAGAATTCTCCATTTAGGTAAATATAAATCCAATTTTGGAAGGACATGAGACATCGAGCCATAACCCGATCAATGATATTTATTACTCATCAATAAGATTAAATGTTTTACAAGCAAAATATTAAAGATCTTATAGAGACAATTTGGCAATACATGTACAAAAGATACATATCACCATTTTTGTACTTGTACTGCCAAATGTAATAAGACAAATAGCCGGCTCGCTCTATCGTTGTAGGTATAGCTTGTTATTCCAATACACCTCGGTCTTTTTGCACGAAAAATTGGTAAATTAATCAAGCAATGTTAATGTTAAACCTTTTTCTACAAACATTATAAAAGTGAGTCTTTCAAAAATAGTACAATTTCTATAAGATAATGTTACTGGTTTTTTGTAACGAATACAAATCTCAACATACAACACCGACCGCCCAACTGCTTGCTGACCGAAACTCCACCAAGATAAAGAGCTCACCACATGCGGCGGCTTGAGTATGTTGATGAACTCGGAGGTCTGCTGGTAGTCGGTGTGCGCGGAGAAGGAGATGTAGTCCACGGACATCTTGAGCGGCAGCTTCTGGCCCGACATGGACGTGATCTCCTCGGGCTCCGACAGGATCGTCTTGGCCAGGGTGCCCTCCACGCAGTAACCTGGCGGTATACAATAATTTATTTCTTTAATTTATTTAAAATTTTATTTACTAAGCACACACGCCGGCAGACCAAAATATCCAGAATTACTGTTAAATTCCTCCAGTCGACATTGACCTAAACAATAAAGTTCAAAACTAGTTAATAAAATTGGACATTTTATGGTAGTTGACCTGTAGGCTTACTCTTGAACGCAATCTCAATCCAATTCCAATGCGATTAATATGTATCGATATTGGGATAACTTAAGATAATTCCGGAACGCTATATCGATAATAATTTGTTCAATCAATTTCCACGCAATTTAATTCCAATGTGGCGCCTATTGTCGCTTACAAAAGTGCCATTTGACATTTTTGAGATTTGTGTTTGGAAATTGACTAATGCAATTGTGTTTCAAGAGTAAGGCCCCTGCAGTGCGATGCAACCTGAATCTGAAGTGAGTTATCAAATCAGCTTTCTCTAAATTCGACTCTACACAAACTTCACAAAGGTCACTCTTGATTCGAATCAAGAGTGACGTTGATCAAAATCGTAAAGGTTAAATCTACCTATCCCAAACTGACACATTTTTCCATCCTTATACCGTAGCGACAAAGTTCAAAATTTATTAAAGAAATTTGACATTTAGTGGTACGTTGAAGTGCAGCTGGGGTGCACATTACCTGCGATGATAACCCCGTTCTTGGGGTCGGTGCACCAGGACTCGAACAGCTCGCGCGACAGCCCCGACTGCATCATGCCCGGCGACGCCATGATCACGCACGGCCCGATGTCCTCGAAGTGGTCGATGCCCTGCCAGCGACACAGGCTTCATACATACACCCACAACTGTTATCCACAAAGGGTTGGTCAGAGACTAGGCATCCCCTCTCCTTACATCGCTAATTTATTTGTACTGGCACCTCGAGACCAACCGTTAGGTTATGCAAGAAGTGCCAGACGTCCCTGCGCCAGCAAAACACTCGCGCAGGAGACCATCTGCGTTAGGTGTCGACGCCGAATCAGTGCCCGCCGAAGCGCGCTCTTCATTCGGTACCCATAAATCATAACTGCACTGTGCTCAGCGTGACAGGTGGTGGACCCATCACCGCTCTATACTGTTGGATATATGTGTAGTCTTTGATTCTTAAAGTTCGACATTCACGGTCAGTTAAACAGATCAGTTGAATAACTGATCAGCAAAAACGATCCCCACTCACTGGCTTCAAACCGGCCTTCATTTCTCGATCGAAGGGCAGTGTGACCATCTCAAAAATGGCGAATCTGCCCGACACTGGCAAAAATCTGTCAAAATGTGCCTCGTTTTTATCGCAACTTCAAAAAGACGATTTCTCTAATGTACTTCTATACTTCTCATTTCTCATGAAAGGTGCTAGAAAAGTAGCTAAAAAATTTAGCTGCAATTTTCATAAAATTGTAGCTGTTTGGCTCCCAAAAATAGCTAGATCTAGCTATAAAGTAGCTAAGTTGGCAACACTGGCTCCGACTGTTGGCAAACGGATGGTAAGCAGGCGCACTTATAACGATTATTTACAAAGTACGTAATTTTTATTTTATTTATTTTTTACATTATATTTTGTTTATTTGCAAACAACGTAGGTACTGACGCAGACGGGTCAACCCCTTGCCGGCGCGTGGTAAATAATCGTTATTTTTAATTGTTTTCATTTTATTTTTCTTATGATATTGCTATTGAATATGATATAATATGAAAAAAAACACGAATTCATTTTTGTCATGTGTAAAACACTTGACCTGACCAGCCCTTGAAGTTTCTTGCGATTTCTAGCAGTCACCTTATATACAATAACTACATTGTATTTTTTATTTTTATAATATTGGTTTTATTCTTATCAAAATTTTTGTTAAAATTGCTTTATATAAATTCCTTGCAAATGCTGTGCTCATTCTGTAATATTCATAAGCACTAGCTATGTTATGTACAATGACATGCTATTTATACATGTACTGTGTTTGTAATGATTATGTGCATTAATCTTAAATAAATATCATACATACTTAATACAAAATTATTGAATTTGATGAGGAAAAAAACGTTATGTTTACATTATCTAAGTAGAGTAAACACAAGCAGTCCTAAAATAATGATTTTATAGTCATCCTCAACTCGCGTCTACATTACACGTAATTTTATACTGAATTTTTGAACCCTTAGCAGCGTCCGTGCACAAGACACTGTGTTTCATTTCAATGTGAAGTGTTCGCCCCTAAACCTTTAAAAAATATATTTTACCTTTTTTTATTGTTCTATTTATACAACAAGGTTTTTAAGACAACGCTCGTATGGGTTAGAATGATTAATTCTACCAACACCAACAGCAATAGCATAGCAACCATCTAGCACGCGTACGATAAGATTATAACGGATATATTGCGGCGAACTGCAACTCTGTTTCTCATGTGTTTACGGTTCAATTTTGTGTAGCACAGTAACGAAAACATGAAAATTGTCCGAATTCATTGACTACTCATTCACCGTGCGGCGTGCAAGGTCAGACAGATCAATGTTTTCGACACACAGTAAAACGAAAAGTTATTTAGCTCGTTAGGTGCTGCCTAGGAATATTCAAATGTTTTAATTTCGTTGTACTAAATACCTAAGTGTAATATAATCCCGACACCTGTGCTAACCTAAGTGATTAATATATCAAGCGGTATCTATTAGAAAGGATAATGTAATCGCGTAATGCTGTTATATCTGTTCGGTAGTTAAATCAGGTGTCAAATCAGTGTGGATATCGCGCTTCGCCGGCCGGTAATCTAGCAGGTACTGCATGAACACATTATTTATGTATTTGAACTTGATTATTTATTGAACGTAAGCAAATCTATTTTATAACATAGAAAAGTTGGTTAATATAAATTTTAATACGCTTACACAATGTTAATTTGGAATATGTAATGTTTATATGAAACATGTTGAAAATTATACGGTTTAATTTACATTGTAAGGTTAACTTTAAAATAATACATACAACAGATTTGTATTTTGAGGTTATTTTAGTTAGTGTTTTGTTATTTGAAAAAAAAACTTAATAATAAATAATGTCGAGATATATTTGTACATTTTACCATTCGCCTTGGATTATAATTAAAATGTACGACGCATCAGTCCGTGTCGATATGTAATGTAGAAAGTAAAAAATCAGTATTAGTTTGCGCACAATTTACATTTGTTATATTGTTGTAAGTAGCCACGTTCACAGCCTATAGACATCAGCAACATCAGCGATATTGTGTTGCCAATCCGATAGATATCTATATTAGTAAAATCAATTATTGCCGAATGTTTGTACGCACATCACTTCAGAACGGCTGCACCTATTTGAGTAATTTATTTTTTGTTGAGTTTGTAGTTGTCAGAAATAGATTTGAGTGCAAAAAAAATTTGGAAATACGTCACGGGATACAGGGTGCTCACCGCAGCTAGTTGTTTATATTTCTTTGTGATAAGTTAACACAAATAAGCTCTAACACAAAAGCGGCAAGTTGACGACGGCAGAGTAACTGCAGTTGCCGTCACCTGTCGGGCGCTAGCCGCCGGCAAACCGCTGCAGAGGCGCGACATTACTACAAGTGCCGACGGCAATCATCGACGTGTCGGCAGCCGGCGGCTGCAGCTACTTACGTCGTTGTCAAACTGTCGTTTAGAGAGCTTACCAAACAGTTGCACATGAAGTAAAATAAAGTCATATAATTTATCATTTTTTTACCGTTTTAGTTTTCATAGCTTTTTTGTCATTGCTGTTGATCTTATTTGCATGCAGTTGTCACCTACAAATAAGCTTACAATTACAATTGTATCTCTATCTATTGTGTAACTGTATCTTGTTTGTGATCTAATAAATAAATAAGCGAGTCCGGCAGCCATGTTGCCGGCGTGGGGCAAGCAGCGGCTCGTGCAATGGCTGGAGTCGCACCGCGAGCTGGTGGTGCTGGCGTTCTGCCTGCCCGCCAGCTTCGTGTTCACGGCGCTGATGCAGCTCAAGGCCTGCCTGCGGGGGCACACGAGCCACACGAGCGCCGTCAGGGAGGTACAAGCGCAGGTACTGCACGTGTGAACTATCTTCATTGCTCTATAAACGTCCTACTGATGGGCACGAGCCTTGCTCATGCAGCTCGAGGCCTTCGGGCACGAGGCAGCGACCCCCAGCAGCAGGACCGCGTTGTCAGGAAGATACAAGCGCAGGTACTGTATATATACACATTTGAACTATCGCGTTCTTATTTATCTGTATATATTGAGTTGAATTGGTCTTCTCAGGATTCCTAAAGAATTGAATTCTGATTGCTCTAGATAAGGAATAATGGATTAGACGGTAAGGAATGCCTTTGCTTTACAGTGGGACACATTAGGCTCATACCCGCAACAACAACGAAATGGATTGTAAAAGACTTCGTTAGTCAATGGTTAAGTTAATAGAGTCACGAGTCATCCAAGTTAAAAACCCTATAAAAATTTCCAGGTACAACGCTGGAACAAGCAGCCCGAGCAGCAGCGGCGGCTGCTGTGCACGTCGCGACCAAACTGGCAGTCGTTGTCCACCACCTTCTTCCAGAAGCACCTGCACCACCGCGTGCCCATCCCCCTGCACGATATCCTGGAGCTGGACGACGCCGCCATGACGGTGCGCGTGGAGCCGATGGTCACTATCGGAGAGATCACCGAGTATCTCATACCGAAGGGCTACTCTTTGGCGGTGACCATTGAGCTGGTCGATGCCACTTTGGGAGGTAGTTAATTAATGTTATGTAAGCTGTGTTAATCAACTTAGCTAGTTGCTTGTTTGTTGTAACATAATGGATGATGATGAGAGACGGTCAACGTAACTAAATTTTATTTATTTAACGACTGAGTAGAACTTTATAACCACAATCATGTTATTAGTTATATATTCACAAACATATGCATGGTCACCAAAATAACGTGACTCAATATTTTGCAGGTCTGGCTTTCGGGACGGGCATGTCAACGCATTCGCACAAGGCAGGCCTCTACCACGAAACCATCACGAGCTACGAGGTGGTGCTCGGCGACGGCTCCTTGGTGACGGCCACCGCCGACAACGAGCACTCGGACCTCTTCAAAGCCCTCCCGTGGTGCCACGGCAGCCTCGGCTTCTTGGTAGCTTTGACCCTCAAAATAGTCAAGATTAAACCTTACATAAAGATAAAGTACATCCCCGTCAGAGGGCAGAAGAACTACTGCGACATGATCAGGGAACTGTCCGGAACGAACGAAGCCACGCCCAAAGACCATCCCGACTACATCGAAGGCACCATTTACAGTAAAGACGAAGCCGTTATTATGGTTGGCGAATACTCTGACTACGACAGCAGGTTCCAAATAAACCATTGCTCGAAGTGGTACAAGCCCTGGTTCTATAAGCACGTCGAAACATTCCTAGAGAAAGGTGAAGGAGTCGAGCTGATCCCTCTGAGAGAATATCTGTTGCGACACAACCGTGCGATATTCTGGGTGGTGGAAGACATGTTGTCGTTCGGAAACCATCCGCTGTTTCGATTACTCTTCGGCTGGCTATTGCCTCCAAAGCCAGCATTCCTAAAATTCACGACCACGCCTGGAGTCAGAGAATATACGTTCACGAAGCAGGTGTTCCAAGACATAGTGTTGCCTATAAAGGAGTTGGAGAAGCAAATCGAAATAGCGAGCGTGCTTTTCGAGAAGTTCCCTCTGCTGGTGTACCCGTGCAAAATCGTTGATCATGGTCCATCATCTGGTCAGCTGAAGCGGCCAGACGCGAAGTACTTGGTGCCTGGTGCTAACTACGCGATGTACAACGATTTGGGCGTTTACGGTGTGCCTGGGAAGGTGAAGGAAAAGAAGCCTTACAACCCGGTGGCGGCTATGAGGAAGATGGAGGAGTTCACGCGGGGGGTGGGCGGCTACTCGTTCCTGTACGCGGACATATTTATGACGCGGAGGGAGTTTGAGGAGATGTTTGACCTGACGCTGTATGAGGTCGTGAGGAAGAAGTACGGAGCGGAGGGGGCGTTCCCGCACCTGTACGACAAGGTCAAACCTGAGATTGACGTGTTCGCCGTTGCAGAAGAAAACACTATAACCGGACGTTGATCACGACATGTAATATATTTAAAGTATTATAATAAAGATTTATAGTTTTTTTAAATGCCAGTTTTTTTTTTCTAAAACGTAGATTACAAGATTTTATTGATTACGTAAATAGTTAAATAACACACCCGTACGTCAGAGCGGTGCGAAGATTTTAGATAAAATGCTCTTCTACCTTCATCTCTATCCTGACTTACCAGCAGGTGAGATGATGGCAAAACATTGATCTGCTGTTGTGTAAAGTTGTATATTTAGAACATTTAATGAATTTTTAATAATGTAATATGAATCATCCGTGTGAAAAAACTTGGATATTTTATTCATTCATAGATCACAAATGCAAACTCAAAGAGATAAGACAAAATTGTGGCTTCAGTAAGAGCGTTGGAAATTTTTGACAGCGTTGTAGCTTGTAGCTTGGTATGCGAAAGACGTGGGTTCGACTCCCATCTCGGGTAGTCGTTTTTACAAAGTTTCATTAAGTTCAAGCCTAGAATACAACAAGGGTATAGTGGCATTAATTTACCTTCAAGTTGGATATGTGCCGGAACACGAAGGGGTTGTTGACGGCGATCTGGCGGCGGATGCGGTCGTTCATGGCGTTCACGTAGGTCTGGTACACCGCCATGCACTTCTTGGCCAGCGACGACGCGTAGTAGATGGGCACGTCCTGCAGCTCCGGGTGCAGCGACCAGAACTCGTCTGGGGACATTGCACTCTTATATCTATCCACATACATACACTTAAGTAGAAAGTAGCATATCCGGGAGGTCACGACCCTCAGCATTAAGAAATACGACGCAAGGAGGGAGGACATACACATAAGACTATTAGCTCCAAAAGGTTGGTCAAAGACTAGTCAATAAGAACTGCGAAAGCAATGCAACCCTAATAAAATTTAAAAAAAAAACTGTCACTTGACCGTTTAGAGAAGTTCTTAACACCACTGACGTAGAAGCTGGGATCACCGTGTGTGATCAGATTCTACGTAATAAACCAGTACATCAGAGAGCTGGTCTGGCTGGAGAGAGCTGGCTGGTGGAACATATATGTATGTGTTCAATGCATTGCCACACTAACGGCGCACCAAATGGCAGCTACACCGTGGTGAATGGCGAGCCTATCGCCGCTTTATGCATTTGGTGGATGTATGTGAAGTTTTTACGATACCCAAAGGAAAAAATGGGTTGATAGTATTCTTTTAATAATAAGCAACTTTAAATTATATGCGGTATGTAGTGAGATGTGTATTCAATGGGTCGTGTACACCCAGGACAACAGAGATGGCGGGGGGTGTATGCTGCTGGTACTGACTAAATATCATATATTTTCTGTATCCCGAGGTCCCGGGTTCGATTCCCAGCGGGGGTACATCTTTGTGTGCTCGGTTTGGCTGGTGGTAGGGCTGTTAAGTCCGCCTGGCTAGCTACTACCATCTTATCTAAGTCTGTCGCCATAACAGCAATGTTTAAAGCATTGTTGTGTTCCGACAGTTTGAGGTATGATAGCCAGTTCCTCAGTGGTTTGAGGATTTCGGGTCCGCTTCCACCTTCGGCCTTATGCCCGCCTTCCACTAAGAGCGGAGCGAGCTCCGTACGAATTCCGTTTAACACGCAACGGCAATCTTCATAGAAGTTTCCCAGTTCCCAGTGGAAGCATTTCTATGAAGATTGCCGTTGCAAGTTAAACGGAGTCCGCACGGAGCCCGCTCCGCTCTTAGTGGAAGGCGGGCATTATAGTAATTTACTATCAGGTGAGATGAAGGCCAAGAGCTTACCCGTTGCAGAATAAAAAATAAAAAAAAGAATATAGTATCGTATAATATTCGTCGCAGCACTCACCGAGGATGAGCAGCAGCTCCTGCGCGCGGCCCAGCGCGAACACGGGGATGAGGCAGCGGCCGCCGCGCGCCACGATCTCGCTCACCAGCCCCGTGAAGCGGCTCTCGCGCTCCTCGCGCTTCTCGTGGATGTGCGTGCCGTACGTCGACTCCTAGCGGCAAACCAGCGAACCGATCCAAAACAACGCCGAGCTTGCTCTGCTACTTTGAAGCGCTCCGGTTTATACTGACTAAATCCCATTACGACAATTTCCTTCATATGTTTGAATCTCAATATGCCTCAGTCCCAAAATGCCTGAAACCCAAAATGACTGATTTTCTCGATGCCTGATTTGCAAAAGAACTGGTACAACCGAGAAGTGAAGGTTTATCTGACAGACTTTTACACAAACTTTTTATCCCTCTATCGGGATAAAGGGAAAAAAAGTCAGTGTATATGTGTCATCCGGATGCCTCACAAACCTTTGTTTTATTTACACTTTAAGAAAAGAGGGACGTTACCAGGACACCCGTAGGTATAAACAATGCGCTGTTTTCTGGTGCAAGTCGTAGACGCAGCGATATAACTTTTGATCGAAACTACAAAAAACAACTACACGAGCTATACTAGGGTAACAAACATCAGCCCTATTTAATTTTTAGACAATATGATTTTGATAAGAAGGCGTATTTAATATAGATCTTAGGTATTGCAGGAGCAGAAGCTTGCAGAAGATTAGATACATTTGAGAATATTATTTATAATATTTATTAAAGGAAAAATACTGTTAAATGAGATAAATGATGTTTGTTCCTTTGTTATAAGTTATAACACAATAAAAAATCGTTAATTTTAACCGTATTTATTTTCTTCCAAATGTCTACTCCCCGACTGTACCTCGATTTCCAGTCATTTTGTAATTCGGGTATTGAGAAAATCAGTCATTTTGGGTTTCAGGCCTTTTGGGACTAAGGCACATTGAGATTCAGACATTATGTCGGAAATTGTCGTAATGGGATTTAGTCGGTATGAACCGGAGCCGTTTGAAGACAGTTATCTTGTCTTAGTAGGGCCTGCCGAGTATCGGGATCTTTTGTGCAAGTGAAGACTCTTGTTGCGGTACGCCTATGCGCTTTTAAAGAGGGACGTGAAGATTTCTATAGGGTCGGCAACGATTGAGTTCCAACGTTGGTGTTGCACACTACCAGAAGTTTCGCTAATAGCTTGCCATTAGCATAGTAGAATAAAATAAGTATGGTATCTTCATACATATGCACCGAGCACACGACGAGTTTATTGGTGCTAATGATACCAGTCGCGACTGAGCCGTACGTAATGCCGCGTTGCCGCGCCTCTCGCCGCCGCTCGCAAAGCGACAGCCCTAATGTTTAGGCAGTGAGCTTGGGAAAAGTATTTTTATTTATTTATTTTTTAAATATTTACATTTTAACTTAAAATATGACATTAAAAAAATTCTGTAGCCCTTCAATACATCACAATATTTGTTCCCGCCAAAGCCGGGACGGACTCAGCGGTTGTTGACGACCGCGTCCGCCTGTCTGCCGCGGCGCCACCGCTGCGCGAGCCGCCGCCGCTAGCTTGGTGAGCCGCGCGCGCGACCAGTCTGTCTGCTAGCTAACGCGAGACGTCCACAAAATACGCGCGCTGCTATCTGCCTTATTATAGTGACTCCTGAACCTAAAGTGAAGAGCTCGACCTAAACGCCCTTAACCAGTGCCCCTAGTGAACTGTTTAGTGTAGTGACTGTGCGCCAGGAACCAACCTATCTCGCCGCCCGTGGTCAGCTCGCCCCCCGGGTTCCTGTGACTCATCATCCCTGTAAGTACTTCACTATCCATAACCTACCCAACCCACATCTTTTATTTCGCCGCTGTTACTGCGAACGCCTTTCGCCGTAACATTTTTGGTCCAATCGAGCACGGAATACCTCTAAATTTCATGGTCTTTCGACCATAATCAGCCCCGAATCAGCCCTTAACTTTGATTAATTATTTACAGTCCGCTAAAAATAATGTTTCATAATTATATCTATTTCACTTCCTAACATTTATAATTTCATCTCCATACAAAATCTTTTCTGCACGACAGTCGTTGCAAAGTTGACCTACCTACACGAATAAAAATTCGTGTTTCGGGTATCGTGTTCCAAATAAAAGTTCGTACCAGTATCCGATTCGTGCTAACTCCTAGTTAATTTACGCTAACAAGTTTAGTGTTTATGTTGTTGATGTTGATTTTATGGTGTCATACAATGTCTTTGTGATTTGAGCGAGCTAGTGTACTAATTGTGTATTACTTGTACTAATGATGCGTTAGGTTTAGTAGTTAAATTATTGCGTTACGTTTGCGTTTTACGTTTTTCGGTTGCACATATACCTTTGGTTACGTAATAACACACCCGCGTCTAGACGACGATATTGTTGTTTTTCCCGTTTTATTTTTTAAGGAATTTTTTATGTTCTTGTCGTGTTAAATCGGCTCAGATCTCGTGCATGCTCACCACGCGTGCCAAATAGCGTGCTTTATTTTTTCGCTCGTGTTAATTTTATATCTATTTTTTTATTTTTTATTTTTGCCTTTGCGATCGGCTCATTCTTGGTGCGTGCTCACCACATGAGCTTAGTGTGTTTCATTTAGTTTCATCAGTTTTTTTTATATCGCTTACGGCTATTTGCGTGCGTCGCCTTCGCTTCTACACACGTTAAGTTTAATTAAGTTTTTATTATTAGTTTTTCTTTTTTTTTTTGTTTGCGACTGACTCATTCTTCGCGCCAGTGTCGGCAACAGGTCTGCCCGATTGTGAGCGCCTTGCCCAACAGTGGGCTACGGATAACGTGATTCTTTTTGTTTTTGTTGTTTTTGTTTGTTTTTTGCTTGCGGTCGGCTAATGTTACGTACGCGCGTTCAATAAGCATACATACATATACACAGACATACCTACACATACACGCGTTTGCCCACCCGTAGGCCATATACAAGGCGCCCCAACTTAGTTTTGCTTTCTTTATTGTTGCGTTAATTTTAGCCCATTTGCCCTTACCTTAGTAAACAAATACCTCCAGCCCAACTATAGAATATATACAGGGTGTTGTTCTTTTTACTGCCTTTAAATTTGTTTAATTTTTTATTTTTTATTATTTTTTTTGTCTCCTTTTATTCATCGCGATGCCGACCAAGTCACAAGCCGCGATATTTAGGGAGGCCGCCAAAGCTTTACACCAGCTCCTAGAGATGGGATCACTGATCATTGCTGGCGACACCAAACATTCCATAACGGAATTCAACGAGCGTTTCGCACAGATACAGGGCATAAAGGAGAAGCTGGACTCAGTGTATTATAGCATTCTTGACGAGGAGGACCTGGACGAGAAGACCGAGAAGGCATACACTGAGAACCACACAAAAGCCTCCGGGGCGTACATTGGGATTCTTGTGGCTAGGGAGGAAATCTTACCCTCTTCCACGTCATCCCCAACCCATAGCGCTCAGCCCAGTTTCGGCGTCAATACGCCCACAGCCGTCCTCCCCAAGATAGCGCTGCCCAGGTTCAGCTCAAAAGTGGAGGACTGGCCTTCCTTCATTGCGCTGTTTAGGAGTCTGACTGACGACATGGCGACCCTGTCGGACGCAGTCAAGCTCCACTACCTATTCTCATGTCTCAGCGGTGAGGCATTAAGTATGGTTGTAATGGCGTTGGGACGGAGACCCGAAATGAAACAATGTCTTGCGTTGAATCAATCTCTTTATCCTCTAGTGTATCATCTTAAATACTACTTAACATCACATCTATACGTGACTAGAGGAAGGACGCCTTGTCAATCAGGAAGACCTTAATTATCACGTACTATTGAGTACGTGCTGATAGTGTAATTCACTATATCACACCTCCCCTGAAAAGGCTAGGCATCCCTTCCCTGAAAAGTAAACTCTTATTTTCTAAATATCTTAGTCCTATTCTTATGAACTATATATTCTTTAATATTTTTACATTAGTACCTAGCTCTTCTAAAACTTCAAATGGACCTAAATACAAGTCATTCAATTTATTATAATTTTCATTCTTATACAAGAGTAGATCACCTTTTTTGTAGTGTACTTCCTTACAATCTAAATCATAATTAGTTTTTCTACTTTGTTTTGATATTAATAAGTTGTTCCTGGCATCATTATGAGCTTTTTGTAATCTAAATTTTAACTCCGATGGATAATTGTCGTATACATATAAGGGATCAACTTTACTAACTAAATTACTAGGTACGTTACATGTTTTCCCAAAAACTAGTTCATAAGGGGAGTATTTGGTACTAGTATTTACAGAATTATTATAAGCAAAGCACCAATATGGTATCCAGGTACTCCAATTTGCCGACTGATTCTGTATTTGTATTCTCAAGTAACATCCGAGATGTTTGTGCCAGTTTTCTAGCGAACCTATACTCTCATGATGATAGGGTGTTGAATTTAACTTATCAATATTTAGCAATTTACATACTGTTTCTAACGTGGAATTAATAAATTCCGTTCCACAGTCAGTCGCAATAACCCTGGGAGTACCATATCGTAAAATAAAATTATCAGTAAAAACCCTAGCAACAGTTTCAGCTGACTTATCAAGTATTGGGTAAGCTTCTACAAACTTTGTCGATTCGCATTGTATTGTTAATATGTATTTATTACCCAAATTATCGACCTCCAACGGCCCCACAATATCTAAATATAATTTTTCAAAAGAAGTAGATGCTGTAGTGGTTATTACCATTTTCTCTTTATTATTTTTATTACAAAATTTCTGCTTTTGGCAATCTTTACAGCGAGTCACATATTCAGTTATGTCTTTTTGCATATTACTCCAAAAATATTTTTTTCGAATATTCTTAGTCATTTTATTTATGCCTACATGACCACTTGTCGGCAATAAATGATAATCATTTAGTATAACACGTATCAAGTCTTTATTTGTAACATGTTCAACTTGGTTATTAATAATACATAACCGCGGTAATTCTTTATGTTTCATGAAAGTTTGGGTCAAAATTTTAATAAACTTTTTATTAAACCCATTTTTAATCACAACGACTTCTACAATATTATATTTTTTACATAATGCACTCAGTTCTCCTATCGTTGCGTCTCGGCGCGCCTCCGTTAGTAGAGATTCCTGATTTATGTAAATAGTAGAGTCACTAAATAACATATCACCCGTCTGTGAGACGTATCTTTTCTTTTTCCTCAACTTCACGAAGTTTTCATACGAACAAATATCTAACCTTACATCATTTTGTGATTTCTGCATAATATCTACCACTCTTGGTTGCCTATGATCAACAGGGGGCTCAACCCTGCTACTTCCAGAGGTAGCGGGTTCATTATTTTGCTCCATGGTTCTTTTCATTGAACGGGTTACTACCCCCAAAAAATTTGAATTTAGATTTTTTAACTCGTCTGATGTTATAATGACTCTCGATAAGGCATCTGCCGTTACATTTTCGGAACCTTTTATGTATTCAATATCGAAATCATATTCTTCTAAACAAAGTCTAAACTTAGTTAAACGGCTACTAGGATCTTTTATGCTAAATAAATGAACCAATGGTCTATGATCTGTTAATACTTTAAATTTTCGTCCGTATAAATATGGTCGAAAATGTTTTATAGCCCACACTACCCCTAATAACTCTTTATGAATGGTTGGGTAGTTTATTTCTGAACTGTTTAATTGTCTGCTTGCATAAGCTACGGGCTTATTATTTCCATTTGATAATACAGCCCCCAAGGCTACCCCTGACGCATCGGTTTGCAACCGGAAAACATTATCTTTTCCAAAATCTGGATAATCTAAGACAGGAAATGAACTAAGTGACTTTTTTAAGGTCTGAAATGCCACGTCACATTCTTCCGTCCACTGAAACTCGACATGTTTCTTACAAAGACGGTTTAGTGGGTACACTATTGTGGCAAAGTTTTTTATGAATTTTCTATAAAAGTTCGCAAAAGCCACAAAACGACGAATCTCATTTACATTTTTAGGTACTGGGAACTTTTCCAAGACCTCGATTTTACTGTTGTCTGCAGATATTTGTTCAAAAATATTTTTAATTTCCTTTGCTCTTAAAAACTTATTCTGCCCCTGAGCGGAATAACGTTTGTCCTTACTTAATTTAATAATAGAGTCTCTAATAGCCTTAAGCTCACTCAAGAGTTCTGACAGGTTTGCCATGAACACACTTTAGAAAAAAAAAATCACTCACACACACACATAGATTCTTGGTAGCATAGTTATATTAATTCGTGCTGGCTTACACGTTCTGTGCTGGTCCAATTGCCCGTCGAACCGCTCTGCGTTCTACCTCTTCTAATAGTCGTGCGTTGAAGTAACGAAGCAGCCTAAGTACTATATAGCCCGCTAGTACAACGACGATGGTCAGTAAAAAGATCTCTGAAAGTTGCATCCCAACGGCCAAGGGAGTTGATGCCGCCGCCGATTGAGTTGGTGATTGACTGACAATAATATTGTCTTTAGATTGTGGGTTTCCCATAGTTAAACAATTTTGGCTTACAGTTTTTCTTCTTATTTCCTTCGTCCTTCTTGTAGGCCCGTGTAGCACTATTTTCCTGATATTTTGTAGACTTCAACTAGCGATTTCGCGGCGCGGACTTGTGACACCATGTCACGGTCGCCATGTAATGGCGTTGGGACGGAGACCCGAAATGAAACAATGTCTTGCGTTGAATCAATCTCTTTATCCTCTAGTGTATCATCTTAAATACTACTTAACATCACATCTATACGTGACTAGAGGAAGGACGCCTTGTCAATCAGGAAGACCTTAATTATCACGTACTATTGAGTAAGTGCTGATAGTGTAATTCACTATATCACATGGTGTCCCACTTAAAGGTCACCAATGAAAATTTTGCCGTGGCCATGGACATCCTCACCAAGCGGTACGAGAACCGCCGGGTTCTCATTGATAGTTTTGTGGACATCATCCTGGGGCTGCCAAGCATCCATACGCGCTCGAACATCCGCACACTGTTCCTCACGCCGCTCATATCGGCTCAGTGTGCCCTCAACAATTTAGACTTGCCCATAGGAGACGATTACGTGTTTGTGTCAATAGTGGTGCGGAAGCTCAAGGGCGAGCTCCGCACGCTATTTGAACGCAGGCACGGGTCTAGTAACACCCTGCCCACGTTAAGGGACCTTATCTCCTACCTCGAGGAGCACGCGCGCTGTGTGGAGACAGAGTTCTCCAACATAGCCATGGCTCAACCCATTCAGCCCCAGCCCGGCCCTTCTCGTAGCCGCGCGCCTCCTCAGTTGCCCCATCGCACTTATGCTCAGATGGCTCAGCAACAACCCGACAATTACCGTGGCCGTTCCTCAGCTCCATCGCCTCACCGCGCCCATGAGCAGCCTACTCACCAACCGTTCCGCCCAGCGCAACTAATGCGTCACCGCCCATCCACCTCCCCGGCTCGCAGTCAGCCCTTCCCCGTATACTCGGCCTTCCAGCAAAGCTGCTCCTCATCATCGTCCTCGTCCTCTTCCTCACGCTCGACGTCCTACTGTCCCTATTGTGCCACTAGGGGACATACGCTCATGACGTGCAGATGGTACAATGCCCAGCCAACACAGGGCCGTTGGGACTTTGTACAGGCACGCGAGCGCTGCCAGCGTTGTCTCGGCCGTCACTACGAGAGCGAGTGCAGGTCAAGGGGGGCATGCAAGAACTGTGGGAGTACGAACCACCACACGTCCCTCCATCGACCAGACGGCCCAACGCACTCAGCTCATTCGTCGTCTGTACATGTGCCCCCACCACAGCTGACAGAGCACTCGAGGGAGCGTCCCAGAAACAGCAGGCGGCACGAACCCGCACATGCCAAACAGGCGCAACCCAGCTCTGCTCACAGAGCCAGCCCGCCCAGGTCCGGTTCGCCAGGTAGGCCCCGCGAACGCCGCCAGCAATTATGACTCCCTACTATAACAGAGCACCCTAGCGAAGAGGTAGATTTAGCCCATGCCCAGTCAACCCATGCCCACACAGCTGATACATACTCAGCTCATACAATTTCAGCTGATACTCAATCAGCTCACTCACCTTCTGTGCCCACTGGCACACCCATTTTGTTTCCAACCGTCTCACTAAGAGTCGCGGACGTACATGGCCATCTTCACACAGCCAGAGCTTTATTGGACTGTGGCAGTATGCTGACGTTAATAACGTCACGCATGGCACGACCTATGAACCTGCCATCAAAACCCACTTCTTTAAAAATTACAGGAGTTGGGAATCAGCACAAACATGAGTCAAAGGCGGCAATAACAATAGTATGCCGACCCACTCACAATGATACTCCTACAATTACTGCCACAGCTCACATTTTAAAAAACGTCACTGGCTACCTTCCCTTAGAGAAGGTACCAAACATTTCCCACGTACTAGGCCAGCCACCCGTGCCATTGGCTGACCAGCTTTACCACACACCAGCCCCGATCGACCTCTTATTGGGGTCGGACGTTCTTGGTCAAGTGTTGGACGGGACTAAGGTTGGGCCCGGGCAAGCCCATAGCCTTCGGCACGATTTTCGACTTCGCGTTGATAGGACCCATTGAGGACTTGTATGCGCAGCCGGCGCAGCAGGTTAACTCAGCTCACGTCGTCAGCTCACAACCAGACTCAGCTGAATCAGCCCAGGACATACGTCAGAGTCTGGAAAGGTTCTGGGAGTCTGAGGAGCCCCTCCCTCAATCTCACACTCATAATGATCCCCTGGAGGAACAATGCGAGGAAATCTTCCGCTCTACCACTACACGCGATCCCTCAGGCAGATATACGGTCGCTCTGCCCTTTCTAAAGGACGCCCCTCAACTAGGCAAAACTCACCCTATCGCATTACGCAGATTCCTCAATATTGAGAAGAAGCTAATGGCGAACCCGTCTCTGCGTTCTAAATACGTCGACTTTATGGCCGAATACATCGACTTAGGGCACATGGCTCCCTGTCACCCAAATACATTCGCCCATAAACCTCACTTCTACATCCCTCACCATGGCGTATTTAAGTCAGGGTCGGACAAGCTGCGCATTGTTTTTGATGGTAGCTGCAAAAGCTCCAATGGTGTCAGCATAAATGAATGCCTACACACAGGCCCCGCCCTTCAACAGGACATTGTAGACATCATCATGTCCTTCAGAACGCATCCAGTCGTTTTCAGCACTGACATCCAGAGGATGTTCAGCAATGTGCTGGTTGCCCCAGACCAGAGACGGTATCAGCTGATACTATGGCGGTCCTCACCAGATCAAGGGTGATCAAGGGCGTAGGTGAGCAGAGGGCTGCTCACCTACGCCCTCAATACAGTCACGTACGGCTTAAGATCAAGCCCATATCATGCAATCCGCACCCTGCTCCAGCTGGCTGATGATGAAAGCCATCGCTACCCTGGAGCCGCTCAGGTTCTTCGCAAGTCTATCTTCGTTGATGACATCTTGTGTGGCCATGACACGGTTGAATCCGCCCAAGCACTTCAGGACGAGTTGATAAGTCTGCTAGACCTAGGCGGCTTTCAGCTCAGTAAGTGGACATCTAACTCGCCTAAGCTGCTCGAGAGATTTCCCGACAACCAATGCGACATGCCCAAGGACTTCGACATGAACCCAGAGTCCACGTCCATTAAGGTCTTGGGTATACAGTGGAGCCCTCAGTCAGACGAGTTCACCTACCGCATCTCTCTGCCCCCCATCACACATGTCACAAAGCGGTCTATTTTAAGCACCGTAGCCTCACTTTATGACCCAAACGGCTGGGTTTCGCCCGTTATCTTCCACGCAAAGCTGCTGCTTCAGCAATTGTGGCTACTGAAGCTGGAATGGGATGAGCCCACTCCCTCTGAAGTACAAACGGAGTGGCACCACATCTCAGAGGATCTGCCGCTGTTGGCTAGCATTCGTTTCCCTCGGCACATTTGTGCAAACAAAGGCTCAGCTGCATACTCGCTTCACGGGTTTGCAGATGCCTCTGAAGCCGGGTTTGCCGCCGTTGTTTACCTCCATGAGCTCGATGCCTCCAGAGATACTTTGGTACACTTGATTGTCGCCAAGTCGCGAGTCGCACCAATCAAGAACCGCCTCACAATCCCCAAGTTAGAGTTGTCGGCCGCCACTCTACTCTCCCAGCTCATGATCCGTGTGTCGGTTCAGTTATCGGCCCATATCAGTATACAACAACACATATGTTGGTCAGACTGTACGATAGTCCTGGCCTGGCTCAATACACCGCCTCACCGTCTTCAACCCTTTGAAGCCAACAGGGTAGTCAAAATCAGCTCAGGCTCACCAGAATGTACCTGGCGACACGTACCTTCTGAGCTCAACCCGGCAGATTGCGCAAGCAGAGGAATGTCTGCGCAATCCCTGTCAGCCCACGACCTATGGTGGTCTCCCACGTGGCTTGGACAGCCTTGTGAGTCTTGGCCTGCGATGCCCTTAGCTCTGGGCCATCACGCCCTGCCCGGCCTTAAGCCCAAACACGTCCCGTCACTGGTCACAGTGCCCGGTCTTGACTTTGACCTGCTCACTCGGTTCAGTTCACTAGACAAGCTCGTCGGAGTGACAGCTTGTCTAAAACGCTTTCTGCACAACTGCAGACACCACCCAGATTCGCGACGCTCAGGCCCCTTGTACGTCAGTGAACGAAGAGAGGCCCTACTTTACTGGGTGCGCAGTGTCCAGCACAATGAGTTTGCGGAGGACATCCACCGCCTTCAAACTGGCAAAATCTGCTCCGTCAGACTCCAGCGGCTGTCACCTCTCATTAAAGATGAGCTCCTTAGAGTTGGTGGACGACTGTCCCATGCGTCTATCCGATATGACGCGCAGCACCCGCTCATACTTCCCAGCTCTAGCCCACTTGTAGACCTTATCATTGACCACTACCACAAAATACACTGCCATCCTGGCGCTGACACTTTACACGCTATCCTACGCCAACAATTTTGGATATTGTCCGCGCGCCGTATTATTAGACACCGAGTTTTTAAATGCATTAGATGCTTTCGATGCCGGGCCCAGCCGCAAGCGCCCTTCATGGCCGACCTGCCAGCCGATAGAGTTACGCCTCAGCCAGTATTTAGTCAAGTCACGACCGATTTTGCCGGACCATTCCTCGTTAAATCTAGTACCCTACGTAATGTTAAACTCTTAAAAGCGTACTTTTGTATATTCGTGTGCCTCTCGACTAAGGCGGTTCATTTAGAACCGGTCTCGGACCTCAGCACGGAAGCGTTCCTCGCGGCATTACAGCGTTTTATAGCACGCCGCGGTGCCCCGGTTCTCATCCGCTCGTACTGCGGTACAAATTATGTAGGCGCTAGAAATCAGCTCATCGAAGTACAAAACTTTCTTGCCTTGAACAATGATACGATTGCGCACAAGCTCGCTGGTCAGCACATTACTTGGTTGTTAAACGTCCCTAAGAGACCATGGTTCGGTGCGTTACATGAGATCAACGTAAAATCAACAAAGCAACTTTTATATCGCGTAATTGGCGAACAGCACCTCACATTCGAGGAATTCTCTACACTTTTGGCACGAATCGAAGCTGTCCTTATTATTCCTTATTATATTATTTCCTCATAGGCCGCCCACTAACGGCCCTTCCCAAACTATCCGTGGAAGATAGGCCGATCTCCACACGTAGGCGATTCCAAATGGTACAGGCCCTTTCCCAGCGCTTCTGGACGCTGTGGACCCAGTCCTACCTTCATACCCTCCAAACCCGCTCCAAATGGTTGTCCCCATCCTCCCCTCCCCGAGTTGGCGACTCGTCCTCATCAAGGAGGACAACCTGCCTGCCCTCCAATGGAGACTGGGGCGCATTGCTCGCACCCTGCCTGGGAAGGATGGCGTCGTGCGGGTGGTAGACCTGGACACCGCGAACGGACATCTTCGGAGGCCTGTATTCCGGATCGCCAGGCTCCCAGTGGATGAGCCCCCCCTGGCCCCCGGAGGATGTTCCCGCCAAAGCCGGGACGGACTCAGCGGTTGTTGACGACCGCGTCCGCCTGTCTGCCGCGGCGCCACCGCTGCGCGAGCCGCCGCCGCTAGCTTGGTGAGCCGCGCGCGCGACCAGTCTGTCTGCTAGCTAACGCGAGACGTCCACAAAATACGCGCGCTGCTATCTGCCTTATTATAGTGACTCCTGAACCTAAAGTGAAGAGCTCGACCTAAACGCCCTTAACCAGTGCCCCTAGTGAACTGTTTAGTGTAGTGACTGTGCGCCAGGAACCAACCTATCTCGCCGCCCGTGGTCAGCTCGCCCCCCGGGTTCCTGTGACTCATCATCCCTGTAAGTACTTCACTATCCATAACCTACCCAACCCACATCTTTTATTTCGCCGCTGTTACTGCGAACGCCTTTCGCCGTAACAATATTTTTTTAAAGATTCATAAAAATGAATGTGTTTGTTCCGTGAAGGAACAGGCTAAGATCAGAGACCATACTGCCCAATCATTAGTTTTTTTATTTATTTATTTCCCTAGATGATAATGAGTGGTGATTAAGGTGATGAATGATAAATGATATTCCCTCAAACCCCTTGAGTCCTCAGTAAAGATGTGGTGCTTTGCTAAGATCTCACGCGGACTTCTTGAGAGAATTTGAAAAGTGATGTTGCACTGTTTTGTTTCATTTGCCAACACTCATGCACGTTCACAAACACTTAACGGTTAATAATCCACCATTATTTCACATCAATGTTCAAAAAACACAAATTGTAGAAAATAAAACAAAACTGCAGACATGACCTTCACTTTCCCGCCAAGAAGTCATAAAAATGACCATGCGCAATTGTTTTTGTGACAATCAAAATACGCGCAAAACCATCGGCGTGACGTCATCGGATTCCATTCTCTCGCACGGGTGGCGCGACTCGCGCGATTTTGTTTTATTAATAAGTCTGCTCTGAACCAGTGCAGTTGTGCCACAGATAACTTAATAATTAATTGTGCAAATAGTTAAATAATGTAATCGGAAGCCCGCCGGGTGCGGGCGGCGGGGGTTATCGGATACGATGACGTCACGTCACGTCAGTCGAGTGTTAGCGAACTAAGCGAGGTAGTAGTGTTTTATGCAATTATTTATGTACAATAACTTTGTAAATCCTTCTCGTATCGAAGTGAAATAAAAACTATTGGTTTTAGAATAACGACTTCCTTAACTTATAAAGTAAAAATGAACTTTTTTTTTCATTTTTCCCAAGTCCATAATCGCTCGCTTAGGGGCCAAGTCACCGTACTTACTTGTTTTATTCTACAAAAAAAATCTCGAATGGAAGCTCGACTGGGATTCGAACCCATGACCTTTGATTTGCCGGGATATTTTTTCTAGTAAATATTTTATCCTATATCTATATAGCATTGTGAATGCAAAATTTTAATAATAAAGTTATTTATAAGCAATTACGACTTTATCGATTGTTAAACAGGTACTTGCAATAGTATTTCTTTAGACTGTGAGGGTAGATAAAACCTTCACAGAGACGTAATACCGCTGGCTTGCAGCGTCTCATCATCAACTACTAGAAAGATTTCAACGAGTCTTCTGGGGTCTCGGTAACTTAGCGGTTAGAGCAATGGACCAGCAATCCTAAGGTCATGGGTTCGAATCCCATTCGAGCTTCCTGGGACTGGTTGATTTTTTTCTAGTATACATTTTGTCCTATATAGCATTGTAAATGCAAAATTTCAATAATAAAGTTTAGATATAAAGTATGAGCTACGTACCGTGATGAGCACGTCGGGGTGCACCGTGGGTATCTCGGCCGCCATCAGGTGGCGGTCCTCTTGGCGCGAGAAGTCGCCGGTGTACAGCACCTGCGCACATCGCGCACTTCAATATCAATGTCAGCCTAAAACGTCTACTCGACTCGACCTTACTCCACTCCATCTGATGTTACATTTTACAAAGTTTTACAAAAAAATTGGTGACTCGTTTCTTTTCCGCACTTCCGAGTTTATTTGCCGCTGATTTCCTTTACCGCACTACGCGCAATCGACTGTCATTCCATCCACATCACCTTGATGGATGGCAGTATACTACTGTGCGTTTTTTACGAAATTTCTTGCCTCGAACTACAGTGTTGTGGAACCAGCTTTCGACGGCGGTATTTCTAGACCGTTACGAGTTAGGGATCTTCAAGAAACGAGCCCATTCCTTCCACGCGTCTGCGATTCCTCTGGTTTTGCGGGTGTCCATGGGCGGCGGTGATTACTCTCCATCAGGTGACCCGCTTGCTCCTTTGCCTCTTTCTATTATAAAGATAAATAAAATAGTATAAGTACCTTGACGCCGGCGATCTCGATCATGAACATGGCGGCGCCGAGCACGTGCCCCGCGTTGTAGGCCCAGAAGCGCACGCCGCGCACGTCGCGCTCCTCGTGGAAGTTCACCGTCTCGATGCGGTCCATGGAGCCCTCGAGGTCCGACTCCGTGTACAGCATCTGCTCCGTCGATATGTTGCTGCCACATCACAAATATACTCATTCAACTGAACCTACACTTTAAACGCCATGGCAGACACCATCATCAGCCTATAAACGTCCCACCACTGCTGGGCACAGGCCTCCCACGTGAACAATAGCACGTGGAGATATTGGGCTATAACCCACCACGCTGGCCCATTGCGGGTTGGTGGGTTTTAACGACTGTCATCTTACGACAACAACTGGGACCAACGGCTTAACGTGCCTTCCGAAGCACGGAGGAGCTCGAAAATGTTGTTTTTAATGGTCACCCATCAGGGGACCGGCATTGCGAAAGTCGCTTAGTAGACAAGATCGCAAGCTGAACGCGCTAGCCGCTACGCCATCGAGCTCCTCGAGGCAGACACCGGTGACCAACAAATAATTAAATTTCAATTTTGTCTGGTTTTGTGGCAGTCAACACTTCGATCATATTAACATTAGATGCATGGTCTCACACAAAATCAAATTTAAAATATTATTTGGAGTTACATAACTTTGAAACTAGCTTCGCTAGATTAAAACTAATTGGAACAAAGCTAAATTCGAAGTTTTGAGAGAAAAACAAGGCACATTTTTGATATTTGTGCCTTGTTCCGTTGTGCCGTTTTTCAAGCACCAATCGCGTATCTATGGTTTATATGATCCAAAAGTCAACATGTTTAATAAGTACTTTAGAAGCATCCCAAAACAATTTTTTTAACCTTTATTATCTAGGCATACCTTTTGAAATACCGAAGAGACATTTCGAAACATTTAAATCAGCTGATTGCATTGTTGTATTCTAACAGTCAGAGATAAGATAGGATTGTTCCTTAGTAGTTGAGGGTTCTGGTGAAGCACTTCTACATTCAGCCTTGTTGTCACCTACTATCGTTACACCTCATTGTGTAATCAATATTTTGTGGACAAACTAGTTTTACTCACTGTTTCACTTGTAATATTGATTTCTATTTAATTGTACGGTTGGCAAGCATGCAATAACTCACCTAACTTTGATGTAATCAGAAACCAGCCACCTGTAGATGGCTTTAGTAGCGTGCGTCATGAACACGCGACCCTTGAAGGAGGTCTTTGTGAGAAACCATGGTAGGGCACCACTGTGATCCAAGTGAAAACTGAAACAAAACAGAGTCATGAGAACATGCTTAATTACTAGAGCTGTAGCTCTAAAAAACTAAAAAAGTGCAGACAAGGTACTAGAAGCAAGCTTGCACTTGCAATAAAATAGGACTACCTTGCCATTGTGAATGACATATTATGATCATAATTTATTTATTGGGAGATGATGACATAACAGCATAGAAAAGACAAAAAAATATTTGTTTTATAAATAACTAGCAGACCGCCGGCGACTTCAGTATATTTAACCAATTTTGGTTAAATATGAGATGCTAATAAATGTATGTAAGAACTTTTTCCAACCATATTTAAAGCAATAAAGAGTTATTCTATTCGTTCACGTGGACCCCGTACCCCGTGACAAATTTTCAAATTGACTCCCCCTCCCAAGAACACTTATTGTGACGTAACTAAAATAAAATAAAAGTTAGTTAGGTATATACTATCGCGACACTTTTTGTAGATAATGGTGTGTTCTGCAAAGCCATAGTAAATTATTTTTTTCTATCATCAATAGTTTTCTTAACGCACGCGATTTAAGGAATTTATTTAAGTTTTAGTAAGTATCCCAAATTTTTTTGAAAATACTATATAGCCTAAGTCACCCGAAGATCACAGCTTCCCAACGGTGAAATATTTTTTTAAATAGGTCTAGCAGTTTCGGAGCCTATTCAATACAAACAAACAATCAAATGTTTATTCTTTATAATATTAGTATAGATAAAGAACAGAAAAAACTGCCAATGTTTGTGGGTGTGGATGTGGGTTGTTGATCTAATTATAAGTAAGTATAATTAGATCAACAACCCACAGTTCCTTTTCAATAACATTCTAGCAAATGTTATTGTTGCGTATTAGTCTATAGAATTGTATTGAATACTCAGACACACTGTGAATTGCTCCTAAGCACAATACACGCATTGTTATTATATCGTGTTTTATTTAAACATAATAGTTATTTTATTCCCATGGTGGGCACAGTAGGCATTCATAAAATTATTACTGTCATATTTTGATATTTGCATAATTTTGTTTTTTGCATAAAAGGTTTTAAAAAGCTTTTGGTTAATTCTCAAGATTTAATAATTTCATTAATATACTGGATTTATTTATTGCATAATAATAATAATTGTTCTAGACTTTTATTACTATACTTACTGTGATATTAGAAGTAAATCTACTTCATCGGCCTCTATCAAATCCACGAAAGGCAGGGCATCCATTCCTGATAAACCAGGGTGGATCCCACAATCCAGCTGAAACAATATCACAGGCAGCATGTAGGGGAATCATAATAATGATACAGTTACATACATAGGTACATAATCATGACTATTGTCCCCGAAGGGTTGGTCAGAGACTAGGCAATGAGGACCGGAAAAACAGTCCTCTGTACTAGTCGACTTTGCACCAAATAGCGACTGAACATGTGCTCAGCGTGACAGGTGGTGACTGGTGAGCCCATCGCCGCTCTATGCTGTTGGATATATGTGCATTGTTTAGTCCGTTACTCGCCTTTTACGACATCCAAGGGAAGAGAGGGGGTGGTAGTATTAACGCAACACGGCTCATAATTATACATATGATTAAAAAAATATAAATCTTTAGTATGTGGACAGACGATTTAGGGGTGTGCGAGGGCCCCCCAAGGGGCAAGGCGCGATTGGAGGTAGAAAATGATCTATGTGACATCTTTCGTCTTTGTTTCTGCTACCTAGCTAAAATAGATTACGAATTAAACAGTGTTTTATATACTTACATAATATGTACTATCACCACTATGCGTCACAGTTACAATAAACTTAAGTAAAAATTTAAATAAAAAAGTTTATTATAGGTAATTCTTTTCAAAAAATTAAATGTCTTTTACGACCACACGTGAAATGAATGTAATGACAGTTATGTCCACAATAAGGTTGTATATTTTTACTAAAACATTCGAAACATTGAAAAAAACTATATATCACTGCAATGTCAAATTTTGTACAAAGACTCTTAGACCTTTTGGCCGTAAAATTACAGTTGCCAAGGCTAACGGACCAGATACTAAAGTTTAGCCAAAAAAAAACCAAGCGAAGTATTTATGCTAGGTGTACAAATTCACTAGAAAATTGCTTTCAAACCAACATGAATATCTATAAAAAGAACCAATTACTCACCATAATTTTTTTCCCTTTAAATTCCAGCATGATACACGATCTGCCCACTTCTTGACCAGCCCCTCTGGAAAAGCAAAAATAATGTTAAAATTACATAGTAAACAGGGAATAAATGACATGGACAAGATTGTTGTTCTAACAAATCTCTCTCTCAATAAAACCTCAAAATTTTTGGTAAAACTAGATTTTTGTACAAACAATTGTGAATCATTTGCTTACAAAACATTCTTTATAGAATTTGACTGTATGAAAGTTATGGAATGGTCACAAATGTGTTTGAGTTGTAACTACCACAGTTCACTGTCGTTTATCAACTTTAAAATGGTACTGGCTTCTCCATGATAATTATCATATTAACCCCTTGTCTGTCAGACTCCTAGGGGGAAGCCACTTGGGGGAAGTGGTCATCGAAGCCCATGGACATTTGCAGCTCCAGCATCCGGGGAGGTGCCTAAGCATTACCAACTTTAGAAGCTCTATTTACATCCTTCTATTTATAATAAAAAATCAACCAAATAAAGAAAGAATCAAAAGGAATCAATAGACTAAAACTCAAACTCAAGACATTTATTCAATGTAGTTATACAAATAGGCTTAATTTCTAAACTTAATACTAATAGAATAAACTACAACGAAAATGAACCCTCTCAGCATGATGTTGCAGCTTTAAAATATTTAAAGACTACACAAGTTATCAGGTACGTAAATATCATGCAAATAGTAAACAAAACTTACAAGGGTCTGATCGTAAGCTGATCACTCTCCTCCATCGGCACCGGTTCGGTGCCTTTCCGAGGATTCGTAGTCATGATTTTTTTTAACGAGTTGCTTAATTTAATTACACTAGAACATACATTTGCTAAATGCGATATCGAATACTTTTTATTCAGAAATAAAAGCACATATCAATCAAACTCTATCTAAATTTAGGGATGTTGATTTGATTTGCGAATTTTGCGACGAAGAACCACCGAAGGACCATGAAGAACCAAACAAACATGACTTTGACATTGACACACAGCCATTTTTTTTATTTTTTTATTTATTTATTTGTTCCGTGAAGGAACAGGCTAAGGTCTGAGACCATACTGCCTAGTCATTAGTTTTTTTATTTCTTTTTTTTCCAATGATGATAATGAGTGGTGATTATGATGATGAATGAAAAATGATGTTCCCCAAACCCCTTGAGTCCTCACTGAGGACTCCTCAGTAAAGATATGGGACTTTACTGAGGTCTCACGCGGACTTCTTGGGAGAATTTGAAAAGTGATGTTGCACTGTTTTGTTTCATTTGCCAACACTCATGCACGTTCACAAACACATAACGGTTAATAATCCACTATTATTTCACATTAATATTCAAAAAAACACAAATTTTAGAAAATAAAACATAACTGCAGACATGACGCTTCACTTTCCCGCCAAGAAGTCCTGACACACAGTCATTGACGACGTACTAAAAAACAGGACTGTGCACTGTAACCATTATTGCGAGCCGAGTGAGACCGCCAAGAAGCCCTTTGTCACTTTCCAAAGAGGTGACAATAAAGGACAATGGGACAAATTGTCACCACCCATCAACAGAAATAAAAGGTAGCTGAACTGATATAACTTGGCAAGTGGATTTTTTTTACTATGGCGATGTTATTGAAATATTTTGGAGATGGACGGAATCGTCCCCACGATGCCTGGCTGATTAGAGCGAGGATACAATCAAGACACGTAAGATCACGGACGTATTACTCGTATAAGTAGGTATATTAATTGAAAGGAATGCCCTATCACCAACCAAACAAATTACAGTCGAGTAAGTCCCCGGTCGACCACTCCGGTATTCGCTTGCACACTATCTGCGCGCACGCTACCTACTGTACGCGCGCAAAGAATGGAGTGCAAGCGAATTTTGCCGAAAAGTGCTCGACCGGGAACTTCCTCGACTGTACAGATGAACCCCATGATGGGAATCGAACCCGAGACCTCTGGGTCTCAGACCGGTGACTTAGCCACTAGACCACAGAGGCGGTTACAGTATTTTAATAGACGACCAATACCTCGGTGGTGGAGTAGCCAACGCAGCCGCCCGGAGTGCGAAAGACGTGGGTTCGATTTTCACTCGTGGTCAAACTTTTTTGTAATGTTTTACTATCTTTTATATAATTTACTTATACTCGTAATTTATCATCCAGTGAACTGTAAACTGACTATTATGTTAAAAACAACCGTGTGAAAGTGAGAGTATACATTCTTTAATTACTTGCACTTTGATTTTTTTTACATAAACCCATAGGATTTGGCTTGAGAAAAGAATTAAAGTCTATTAGTAAATAATGTAAGTACATATTGGCATCAGTTTCATGGCTGTTGGTACCCACCAACAGCCATGAAACCGGTGGGGACAGTGCCTATACATTTTTGCCCATTGTCCTTTTAATTTACCATGGACTTAGAGAGACATTTTACGTTACTGAGGTCCCTTGACACTGGATTTACTGGGTTCAAATAAAACAAAAATACCTATTAATTATTATAGTTTATATTTTTAGATATGGAAAGTTGAAAAAAGTTAACTTCCTCAGGTGGGAATCGAACCCACGTCTTACTGAATCCAGGCAGCTGCGTTGACCACTCCACCACTACTAGGTGTTGGTTAGTCATGTCGAAATTCTTTAACGCTTTATTGTCTCATCAAACCTTTTTGAATTTACATCCTACATACCAAACCAAACCGAGTACATGTCTCCCTATAGAAATATGGTACCTCTAGGTCTTAGACTGGTGGTCTAAACCACACACAACATATTTGAATATGTTATGGAATAGGGTTGGACATATTTTGTTTAAACAACAATTATTAAGGTACTTAAGTCTTTTTAAAAATATTTTTAAATCGTCCAATTACCTTTTTGTCTACTAATCATTTCAGAGCTTCTTTTAGCAGTGAAGTTTGTTATGCAATAAACTCCACTGCTTCATATACAAGAAACGACATTTACAAAAAAGTATGCCGTTAAATTATTCAATGAACATTCAAACTTACATCTAAATAAAAATAAGAAGGGTGCGATTTTTTTTTATAACACTTTATGCACTTAAAGTACAGAGGCGGACATAATGCCTTAGGCATTCTCTCCCAGTCAACCATAGGGTGGTGCAGAGACAAAAAATGGTAGGGTGCACAAAGTAAAGGAAAATATATTCACATACATACATAATACGCTATACATAGAAACATATACATACTATTACATATATAATTAATAAATACATAAATATCACATAATTATTAGACGATTGCTAATGTGGACCATCATCTTGGTCTGTTAGAAAGCTGCGCAACTTCGTTTTAAACGCATACCGACTGGTGGACCATCTGATATTCAGATGGAGAGAATTCCAGAGTAGGATTGGTTTAATAAAAAAGGAATAGTGAATTATGTCAGAGTGGCGAGAGGGACAGATGAGCAAGCGATTAAAAGTAGAACGGAGATTTTTGTCGTGACTTAAACATAAATATTGAAAGTGCGAAGAAATATAAGAAAGAGAATTAGGAGAGCATAATACACAGAAAAGAGTGGTCAAGGCCCGCATACTTCTACGCAGCCGAATGGGCAACCATTTAAGCTGTGATCAGCATGCGGACACATGATCATACTTCCGAAGGTTAAAGACGAATCGAATGCAGTTATTCAAGAGACGGTCGAGCTTGTTGAGTGGATCTGCATTCAGGTCGAGGCAGCACACATTACCATAGTCGATGATAGGAAAAATTAAGGTCTGTACAAGCCACAGACATAGTATATGTCTGTGGTACAAGCATTGCCTTGACGTTAACATGCAAAAAGTTTTTAAGGCGGTAAAGGTAACGAAGCACTCCAATTACTTTCCTACAAACATTAGTTACCTGAGCCTGCCAATTCAACCTGGAGTCAATATACAAACCTAGATCTTTTACATTTTCAGTAACAGGTATTAGAGTGCCGTCAAAGAGTATTGAATGGAGATTGTTGAAAATTCTGGACATCATACGGGGACTACCCACTAGTACAGCCTGGCATTTAGCGGGGTTGAAAACAACACCAAAATTGTCAGACCACGTTTTAATGTAGTTAAGGTCTTTGTTTAGTGCATCAATGGCATCATTCAACCGATCCACATTTGCCTGGGCATATAATTGCAGATCGTCAGCATAAAGATGATACGAACACTGATGTTTGTGAGTAATCAAATTTATAAAAATTGAGAAAAGAAGAGAAGAAAGAATGCCGCCTTGAGGAACGCCAGTTTCTAGATTACACCAGTTCGAGGATGATTCCCCTGATTGGACCGACTGCTGACATTCCCGAAGATAGGATGAAAACCATTCCACCACTTCGTCAGAGAACATAAGATGGGACAGTATAGAAATCGATACTCTAACGCTTAATCGTAAGATCGACTGACGATCAATCTCTCACTTCGACACACACAAAATCGGGTCAAAAGTGAGTATCAACTCCGCATTTTCTAAACTCGACTCTACGCTAACGTCACAAAGGTCACTTTTGATCGGAACATGTTGGTCAACCGTCAACATAATTTTATTACTGAGTAAGTCATTTTAATGATTGTTACGTAAATTGACACTGATGACATTTTCTTACTGTCATTTTGTCATACAGCGAGACAAATGGCCTCTAAACGTTATCGCATTTTTCTTGGAATTAGCTCTCTATTTGTGCCGATGAAAAAGAAACCTTATTGGGTAAGCATAAGGTTGTTTTCGTAATTGCAATTTTGAAGAGTGATTATTACGTCCTGCAAGCACAGTTTTTTTTATTTAATTCGTGGCTATGGATACTAGTCCTTCAGTCGTAATATTAGCGCTCCTACACGTACACGATGCCGCCACCGCGCCGCCGGGCCGCCGCCGCACCTCTACACTGTGGTTACGTCGCCGCCACCGCGCCGCCGATACATGATACGTGGCGCGGTGGCGGCATCGTGTACAGGAGTGTAGAGTTCATTGATTACGATAATGAGTGATGAGATGACTGATGAAGTACTTACAGACTTAAAAACTTTCTCCTTTCTTTAATTGAATAAGTGTATATTTAAGGTGTACAAATTATTCCGGTGGGCTTAATTGAACAATGAGTTGTTCAGTCAAACATTGTTGAACAATGAGTTGTTCAGTCAAACATTGCAGTAAGGGAAGTGAGTAGCAAGTGCCTGGAATATCGTTTCTTACGTAAGTTTTGTTAATCTGGTTTCGTGATGATTATAAGCGATTTACCTTGCAATATTTGGATTTGTTTCTATTCAAAATGCTTATAAATGTTTGCAAATCTCTAATTCTAGTCTTAAATATGTGTGCTTTTGGTTTAAATGCGGAAATTTCATAAAAATATTTCAACATAACCAATCAGTGTATTGTCAGGTACTTCGCAAAGTTTACCCCAAAAATACTGTTTTATATGGAACGAATAGAATAAAAAATAAATTATCTAATTTAATTATATCCAAGGGGGGGGGGGGGGGGGGAACAATATACTTTGTTATACCTCTTGCTACAGGCTAACGTGATCGGGATTAAAACTCGCCAAGACGCACTAGCCAGCGTGGCGTTTTAAGGCCAAACCCTCTTTGTATGAACAATGGTCACGGTTCCGGCAGGGCGGAAGGTGCGAAGAATCTCTGGAAGTTGCCCAGCTGCCACAATTACAAAACGACCCTGATCCTGGCGTGTTACAACGCCAGGACGTTGCGAACGGACGAACGATTATTAGAATTTCAAAATGAAATGGAAACCATCAAATGGGATATAATAGGGTTATCGTAAATAAGAAGGAAAGGTGAAGACCTAATTAAGCTAACTTCAGGTGACCTGTTCTTTTACAGAGGTCATGAGGACTCTAGTTATGGAGAAATTGGATTTATAATAGCAAAACATTTAGCGCCATCAATAATTAACATCAAGAGTATATCAACTCGAGTTTGCTCTGTTATTCTGAAGCTTAGCCAACGATACTATAATAATATAATATAATAATAATAATAACAATAATTAGACGACGCACCATGTCATTTAACTACAGTGATTGGAGTTTTTAATGCGAAAATTGGTCAACCTTTGGTAAATGAGACATCTGTTGGTAGATTTGGTCTTGGCGTCCGAAACGGGAGGGGCCAATGCCTCGTAAACTACCTCGAGCACAAGAAACTTTACGCAATGAATACCTTTTTTCAAAAACGATCGTCGAGGAAGTGGACTTGGGTTAGTGCGGGAGGAAACATCAAAAATGAGATAGATTACGTCATAAGTTCCCATAAATACGTAGTTACTGATGTCTCAACTCTGTCGCGTTTCAGGACTGGGAGCGACCATAGAATGGTGAGAGCTACATTTAGGTTTGACTTCAAAAGTGAAAGAGCAATAATGATACCATCTCAGACAAGGTATGAAAAACCCGAAATCGCTTGTCTCACAAATGCCTTTGAGATAGATCTAAAAAATAATTTTGATGGTCTTGCAGAATCAAACTTAGATGTTGACCATACCCATGACCTTCTCTGTAAGGCTATAATGTAGACCAAACATCTCGGTGGAGCACGCAAAAAGACTCAAAAACACCTTTCACCTGACACTTTAGATTTAATTGATAGTAGAAGAAATATGTTTTGCAAAACAGCTAGAGATAAAAAAGAAATAGATGGAATAAATAAACAAATAAATAAATCAATTAGAAAAGACATTAGAAATTATAACACAAATACAATTTTTAATTCAATTAAAGTATTTAGAGGCCCAAAAATATTATAAACAAATAATGAAATTAAAGGACAGCAATGGTAATATAGTGACAGATAGAATTCAGCTTTTGTCTATTGTCGAGAAATTCTACGAGGCATTATATACATCTGTTTCTGCAGAACCGCATTTGGCAGAAGATGAAAATAGAGCTCCACCACTTGAACACCACAACACCGAAACTTTGCCACCTATATTACCAAGTGAAATCACAAAAGCTCTGTATAGTATGAAAGTAGAAAGATCTCCTGGCGAAGATGGAATTACTATTGAGCTGCTCCAAGCAGGCGGTAAGCCAGTCCTTGAAGTTCTCACAAGGCTATTCAATAAAGTCTTGCACGACGTTCGCACACCAGAACAGTGAAAAAACGCATTGGTCATAATTTTGCATAAGAAAGGAGACGTTGCCAAACTGAATAACTACCGTCCTATAAGTTTATTGTCACAGATATATAAACTGTTTTCAAAAATAATTACCAACCGTATTACGCACGAGCTGGACGAATACCAACCCAATGAACAGGCTGGCTTCCGGAGCGGATTTTCGACCATGGACCATCTCCACACGGTGAAGCAACTCATGGAAAAGTGCCATGAGTACAACCGGCCCCTTGTTATGGCCTTCGTCGATTATAAGAAGGCCTTCGACAGTGTCGATTATTGCCGTGCCGTGTGCCGTGTTCAACGCTCTACATCGCTGCAACATTGACTCACGATATGTGGATGTGCTTCGGGAGCTATACTCATCGGCATCATTACAAGTACGACTGCACGATCTCACCAAACCCGTGCCAATCAAGAGAGGAGTGCGACAGGGAGACGTCATTTCACCCAAACTGTTTACAGCTGCATTGGAAGACATTATCAAAACGCTGAATTGGGAAAATTGCGGCATTAACATCAATGGCGTTCACCTGTCTCACTTAAGGTTTGCCGATGATTTGGTTTTATTTGCGGAAAATCTCGAAGATCTCCAAGACATGATACAACATATTTATGATGCTTCTTCAGAAGTTGGCCTTAAGATGAATATGTCCAAGACGAAGGTTATGGCGGATGTCTCTGGCATCACCGATCCAAGTGTACAAATTGGATCTGAGAGGTTAGAGATAGTCGACCGATACGTTTATCTTGGAAATGTTCTATCCTTTGGCAAGGAGCATCAAAACAAGGAGATCGTGAGAAGAATACAACTAGGATGGGCCGCGTTCGGCAAATTGGACGACATTCTTAAGTCCGATGAAATACCACAGTGTCTGAAGACCCGCCTATATAACCAGTGTGTTCTGCCTACCATGACTTACGGTGCCGAGACGTGGACGCTCACACAGGAGGCTGTGTACAGGATGAGAGTTGCACAGAGAGCCATGGAGCGTGCCATGCTCGGCATCAAGCTTATGGACCGTGTTCCCAACATCGAGATTCGAAGTCGAACAAAGGTCAAAGATGTTGGGAATCGTTTAATGGAACTAAAATGGAGCTGGGCAGCAGTGGCGAAGCGTGAAATATTGAGAGAGGTAAGCCGGAGCAAAAAAAAATGCTTACCTACTCCGAGCGCGGGCACGCAGTCTTGAGTCCTTACCGAAAATCTGTGATTGGCATCCTGGCTTCAGTCTTGTATTGGCAGATGTATCTTCAGTCCACTTTTACTATACGTGTAAGCACTGAGATATTGAAACAGTGTCTTGCAAGCATAATAGAAGTGGCTTTGATAAAAGCCGTTTGTGGTGAAATGCTGATATGATGTAAATTAAACAAAACTTAATCGACTAAGTACTAATAATACTACTTATACTCTAAAGCTATTCGTCTATTCTTTCTTACAAAGTGCGCTAAGACATTATCATAAAAGCCGGGAAGAATCTAAAGCTATTAATGACGACATCTTACAATTCTACCGATTACTTTGCAAATCTACTTACTCTAAATACGTAATTTCAACTTATTACAATATCTACTTACCGCAAATCTAAAGCTATTAATGACGACATCTTACAATTCTACCGATTACTTTGCAAATCTATTTACTCTAAATACGTAATTTCAACTTATTACAATATCTACTTACCGCAAATACCTAATTACAACGTACGTCTTCGTAACTACTTTCTACACAAAACACAAATAAACAAAGTCCAACTACAATACTAATCATTCTAATAGGTGAAACAACTAACTAATAAATTCAAATACTAATAAAACACAGTCATGCATTCAATGATGAATTGCAATTACGTCAAATTATCTGTCAACAGAACACAAACCGAAAACGTTATTCCTCCGTCCCGCTCACTCGTACGCAAATTGTATAACTGTCTCTATCAAGTAACTCGGATAAAGACGGCTTACCGGCTGCTAATAAGCGGGTGGGTTTATTGACCTTTATGTGACGTCATGACGTTTATTTTGTACAGAAGTTTAACTGCCTAGAAGCCGATCGCGCCTGCGGCTTATTTTAAAGCAATATGTTGTTAAAAAGCAAATTTTGTTGATTTAATGTCCATAGTGTAGGCAATTTGTAATGTTTCTTTTATATATTTACTTTTTTAATTACTGATTGTGCCATTTCTCAATTCAAGTAGAGTGGTTGTGTTCTAAACTTCTGAAGGGAAGCCGGTGGGAATCGAGTTGTATGGAACCTTCGTCACTGCTGGGCAGGACACCTGGCAAGGCAAGGTGATGACAGGTGGAGTAAGGCGCTAACTGAATGGCGTCCAAGAACTGGACACAGAAACGTCTGTCGTCCTGCGGCAAGATGGGCAGACGATGTGGCGAACATCGCGGGCACGAGACCGTGAACAGTGGCACATACGAAGAGAGGCCTATACCCAGCAGTGGGTGAAGTCAGGCTGTGGATGATGATGATGAATTATATCCACCTGAGGGCCTAGTCAACTGGCAAACAAATTAAACGCTACGATAAACAGAATGTATGGGATTGACATAAGCAAAAGTAACCTACGTCGTAAAATGTACGCTAAAAAGTTTTAAATTAACCTAGTTAACAGCTTTGACAAGCCAAAAATCGCTAAGCTAGCGATCACTCAAACCTTGAAAATAAAAATTAACGCTAAAAAATGGCAATTGTTTGATCAGCTGATGAAGTTAGAGTTGTGTTGTGTTGAAAGTTTTGTTTATATAATGCTCTTTTCAGGGCTGTTGTGGACTGCAATAATCAAAGAATGGTGCTCAGGCGCTAAGGAAGAAATGTTTCCTGACGTTGCTTGGAGCAAATTAACGAAATCCCGAGTTTTTTGTACTTGTGAATAGTTCTCGGAGTTCGAAAGGTCTGCCGGGAATTGCGTGCTAATATCGTTGTTGCGACGTGAGTGACCAAATAATTGTGTGCCATGCAACATTTTCCGCAACGAAGAGCATGTAGCTGCATGACAATTTGTGGACACTTTCAACTATACAAATATTTTGGCCAAATAAATCCATCTAAGTACTTACCTTTTAACATGACAAGAAAGGTCAAGAATAAAACAACAGTAAGGGACTTTCTGTATAAATATTAAATTTAACCTATCCATAATTTCCATTTATCAATTTATAACTTAGATTGCCTATTTGTTTTACAGGTTCCAAGGAAGATTTAATTTGCCAGGTGTAGTAGCTTAGAGCATTAAACCAACGCTCTAAGTGTAGTAAGGTGTATTGACTGTACCCTTAAAGCTGATAAATCTTATACAGAGAAGCATCTTTTTTAATAGGAAAAGATATCAGTCCTTCAGTACAAACGGTAAGTTTTAATAAATAAATTATTACTTACATAATAAAGGTAAGTATTGTGCCTATTATTATATTTGGATTTACCAGGAAATGTCAGTTTTGTTAAAATTGCTAGAATAAAGAGTATTGACTTAAAGATAAAACTATTTTATGTGGTTTTGCAGATTTGAGACGACGATTCAAAAATCTTAAATGATACCTCATCATTTGGTGGATGGACTTTCTCAGAATGGTGAACAAACATGGTTATTTGGTAAAAACAATATCAAGCAATTTTGCATAACAGATAGGTACTTACCTACTAACTTTTTATCTATGACAATTTTCTATAAGTAAGTATATTGTTCTAATTTCTTAGGAGATTCTGGATACCTTCAAAAAGCATGGTTAATGATAATAACACCAATATTTAATGCTGCATCAGGCTCACAAGAAAGGAGGGGTGTGTACCACATGTGATATTCAACAATGAAACTGCATTGAACATGGCTTTGACATAGTTGAATTTAGTTATTTACATGATTTTATTTTGTGGAGCTCTAAGGCTAGCCGCACACACACAATAATATTGTCAATACAAGATTGTCAATAATATTGATCAATATATGGTACCGCACACACTACGCAATATTTTTGTAAATTTTTCACTCAGTCGCTCAGCAGCTTGATTCGTGTACGCACGGTTTAAAATGGACATGAAGAAAAAAGTTGTTGCATTGATTACTGCACTTATTTTAAATAGGTAATTATAAAACAAATTGCAGGCAGGTTGATACGCCGTTGTGGGACGATGCTGCGTGCCGAGGATGGACGTCATAGTGCGAAAGAGCTCGCACTCGAACTGCCGGCCCCTGTCCGTGGTGACCTTCTCAGGGCACCCGAAGCGGGACACCCAGCCTGCGATGAAGGCGCGGGCGCAGGTCTCAGCGGTGATGTCGGCTAGTGGGTACGCCTCAGGCCACCGCGTGAAGCGATCGATGACCGTGAGGCAGTATCTGTAACCAGAAGAATATGGTAATTGGCCGACGATGTCCAAATGGACATGATTAAAACGATGGGAGGGAACCGGAAAGTGGGAGGTGGGTGAGTGGGTATGTCGAGAGATTTTGCTAATCTGGCAATCTAAGCAATCTTTAGACCATATTCTGCAGTTTTTCTTAATTCCTGGCCATACAAGGCGCTTTGTCACCAGTTTGGCTGTCGCTTTAACACCTGGGTGACTTAACTTGTGCATCATCTCGAAAATAGGCCTTCTGAACTTGTTGGTCAGGTACGGGCGTGGGTATTTGGAGACCTCACAGACTATCTCTGATCTGATCTGAATCAGTAGATTTGATCTTCTTTAGCTTCATGGCCGTAGACCCGCTCCGCAGGAGCTCTTGCAGCTCCATTTCGGTGCTTTGTGATCGCGCCAGGTCTTTGTAGTCTATGGGAACAGAAATAGCTTCTATCCTGGAAAACGCATCAGCGACCACGTTCTCCTTGCCTTTGACGTACTGGATGTCAGTCGTGAACTGTCCTATGTAGTCCAGGTAGCGAAATTGTCTCGGTGAGCACTTTTCTCGGTTATGTACAAATGCGTACGTGAGGGGTTTGTGGTCGGTATACACGGTAAATGGTCTGGCTTCGACCATGTGTCTGAAGTGTCTAATGGCATCGTATATAGCGAGTAGTTCCCTATCGTAGGGGCTGTACTTCTTCTTTGCTGATGTTAAGCGGCGTGAGTAAAAAGCGAGTGGCCTGCAGGCATTACCAGCGCGTTGTTGCAATGTCGCTCCTATTGCGGTATCCGATGCGTCAGTGTGCACAGTAAGTTCTGCGTTAGGTTCAGGATGCGCTAACAATGTTGCTTCTGCTAGACTGGTTTTGCAGCTATTGAAGGCTTCCAGCATTTCTGAAGTAAGCGTAATACTTTCTGTACCTTTCATTTTGGGTCCTGACAAAAGAATGTTGGGTGGGCTCTGAATGTCTGCTGTTCTCGGGACAAAACGGCGGTAAAAGTTGTACATGCCAAGAAAACGACGTAGCTCCTTAATAGTCTTGGGTATCGGGTAGTTCTGCAACGCCTGTACCTTGTCCGCAAGCGGTCGAATACCTTCCGGTCTTACCTCATGGCCCAAAAAATTAATGCGTGACTTGCCAAATTCACACTTAGCGGTATTGATAAGCATACCGTACTCATTCAGGCGATGAAACAGCTGTTGCAGGTGCTGACGATGCTGGGATTCTGACCTTGAGAATATCAGAATATCGTCAACGAATCCATAACAGAAAGGCAGGCCTCGCAGCGCCTCATCGATCAACCTCTGGAAAGTTTGAGCTGCGTTGCGCAACCCAAGAGCCATAACCGGAAATTCAAAGACCCCGAACGGCGTTGTGATGGCAGTTTTCGTTATATCGTCAGGATTTACTGGTACATTATGGTAGGCTTTTACTAAATCTACCTTCGTATAAATTGTGCTACCCGCAAGATGATGGGCAAAGTCCTGGATATGCCGAATTGGATACTTATCCGGGATGGTTCGGGAGTTCAAAGCTCTGTAGTCTCCACAAGGACGCCAGCCGCTGTCCTTCTTGGGCACGAGGTGTAAAGGTGACGCCCACGCGCTCTCAGAACGTCGCGCTATACCATTGCATAACATGTCCTCGAACTCCTTCTGTGCTATTTTCAGCTTATCAGGCGGTAACCGACGCGGGCGAGATGAAACAGGCGGCCCAGGCGTGGTCCTTATGTGGTGCACGGTATTATGTTTGACTACCCTCGAGTTGCCAGCAGGTCTTGTAATGTCTGGGTACTCACGTAAAAGCTGATGGTGTTTGCTGTCGCCGGCCACAGACTTGACTGATGCCACGTTTGCTGTCTTTACTGCAGGTTGAGCTGTTGTCGAAAGCGATGTGAGCCCGTCAACCAACCGGTGGTTCCTCAGATCTACAAGTAAATTATAAAATCTGAGAAAATCTGCACCTATTATATGTTTTGAAACTTCTGCCACGACAAACCTCCATCGAAAAACGCGGCGTAGCCCCAAGTTGAGCTGCAGGTGGATCCAGCCGTAGGTAGGTATGCATGATCCATTGGCGGCAAATAATTCGTAATCTGCTCTTTGACGTGGCTGCTTTAGTGCTGACCGGGGGTACACGCAGAGATCAGAACCTGTGTCGATCAAAAAACACATTTTAGAATTGTGGTCAGTAATAAATAAACGGCTCGGTTTAATTAGGCAGTCGTTGGCCGCTATTTCCGGCTGCCGTTCTCGTTTAAAGCCTTCTTTGTAGGGTATGAACATGGCCACGTGCATTTGTGCGCCCTGTCGGCAAATCGGTTATGAAACCAACAGTATCCTTCTATTCTGGGCCTAGATTTCGAGCGTGAGCTACTGCGATTTCGGTATGGTGTCGCACCACGTGGCGCGTGCACGTGTCTACTATGAATACGTGAACGGGTTACCTGACTTTGCAGCGATGCCACCTGTCGCGTCAGTTCCTCGACCTGTTTCGACATCTGGTTCATGGTGTCGCTGATCTCGTGGCGTGGCCCAATGCTGGCAACCGTCGGTGAAAGTGGCGCGATGTCATGTATTCTATCGGCTAGCTCCGCCACTGCTTCTAATGCGGTGTCTGTCTGTGATGCTATTATTGTTTGGATATTGTGCGGTAAACGGCTTGCCCAAAGCGTTCTCAAAAAGAATCTGGAATGTTCTGCCCCGCTAGCGTTCGGAGGTGACGCAAAAACTGTGATGGCTTCCGGTCCCCGAGTTCTTCGTGAACGAGTAACTGCTTCACCTTTCTTTTTTGTGATTCCGATAGCCTTTTAATTAATTCCGTTTTTAATTTCTCATAGCGATTCTCCTTTGGAGGGTTGGTTATAATATCTTTAACCTCGGCGGCGTGTTGGTGATCGAGTTGCGCGATTACGTGATAGAATTTTGTTGCGTCCAACGAAATACCGCTTATAAAAAACTGTCCCTCAATCTGGGCAAACCATAATGCCGGCTCTTGTGCCCAAAACGGCGGCATTTTCATGCCCACCTTATAGACCGCGGCTTCGAAATAACTTGCTGGCCCCGTGGCTTGCATCGCGGCTTCCGTTGCGATCTCGAAAGTTCTCAAACGTCGTAAAAAAAATTATGTAGGTAAATTGAGATTACGGCCGAACGAAGTGAAATCCCGGCGCGCGGCGTCGCCTAACTATACGATCGCTTAACTATTACGAGCAACGATAGTTGATGCGGACGTTATAATTCGCGTGCTTCTATCGTCGGGGTCACCAATGTAGCTGTCCTACGGAAATGTATAAAGGAAACACTGTTGTTCGCGAAACTTTCGTTTACTAGGCGAAATGATTAAAACTAGGTATAAATTCGGAACTAGCCTAAGTCTAGCCTACGTTACGTTATGACCCAAGTGCGCGCGCGAGGCAAAGTTTGAGCGTGTATTCGCCGTCGGGTCTGGATCGAGACTGCTGCGGAGTGTCGCGATCGAATGGCAGCTCCGTGCGCGGGCGCTCGCCAGGAGGCGGAGCCCAGAGAACAAAAGACCAGATAAGGAAAAGTATCAAGTTCGAGCGTTTTTCGTGATATAGCTGCACGCCCCGGCTTTGCCTGCGCAACTTAAACATTTTATTAATAAAGTTTTATTTTCATAAAAAATTACTTTAACAGAACTAAGTAAAGCTTATATGATTAAAAATATACATTGAAAATAACAATTTATGCGCTACACTAATTACTTTTAACAGAACTACACACATCAAAAGTGTCTAGGGATCAAGCATTTTTATGCGGATTTCTTGAGATTGAGATGTGGCTTTGTAATAAATTTATGATTTTATAAATTTATATGGATCCTTTTTGGTGCATTTCATAATTTGAAACAGGAACTTTCAATCAATTTCTAGTAAAAGATGAAAATCAGCTGTCAATATTTTCCTTATAAAAACATACAACGCATTGAAGACATTATTAGTGCTACTGTTTCCCTACTACTGATTAAAACCAACGTTATTATGGAGCGGCGACGTCATTTAAGCAGGGAAGAAATGCTCAGAGCCGTGGGAATGATAGAAGCTGGTTCCCGGCAACGTACTGTGGCTTTAGCTCTGAATACAAGTCAGAGTGTTATCAGTCGACTTTGGACACGTTACCGAAGCACTGGTACCGTGGCTGAGCGCCATGGAGGACGGTATCGCTGCACCACACGGAGACAAGACCGATACATTCAAATCACAACTCGAAGAGCTCCAACAATAACCGCCATGATGTTAGCCGTGAGGCTTCATCACTCTTCAGGGAACTTAATTAGCGACCAAACAGTCAGAAACCGCTTGCATGAAGTGAACCTTCATTCCCGAAGACCGCTAAGGGTACCACCTATAGCAATGCACAATCGTAGGATTCGATATCAATGGGCTCTTGAACACAGAAATTGGGCAGAAGAACAATGGCGTTTCGTGTGCTTTTCTGATGAGTCTCGTTTTGGTATGAGACCGGATACAAGACGTATACGACACTGGAGAACCCCTGGACGCCAACAGCGATTAAAATCCTGCCAGGAAGTCCATCCTTATAGTGGTGGAACCATCATGGTATGGGCGGGTATTTGGATCGGCGGAAGAACTGAGTTGATTTGGATCAGAGGGAACCTCAACGCTCAAATTTATGCTGAGACGATTGTATCAGACGTCATCGTTCCTCTACAAGTGCAAATCGGTCCCTTATTTCAGTTAATGCATGATAATGCACGACCGCACACCGCAAGAGTTGTAAGACAGACTCTCGCCGCAGCTAACATCAATGTCATGCCCTGGCCTGCTCAGTCGCCAGACTTGAACCCGATTGAGCATGCATGGGATATGCTACAGAGAAGAGCTCTGCCGAATATGGAGGGTATCCAGTCGCAAGAAGACCTTTTTTTGTTGTTGCAACGAACATGGGCGGCCATTCCACAGCGTGATTTGGATGAACTCATTTTGAGTATGCCAAACCGATGTTCTTGTGTTGTTAGTGTTCGCGGTAGAAACACGGATTATTAATTGTTTAAGTTACCCAATAAAATTTTAAAGAAAACTGTTATTTCAGTCTTTTTTTCGAACTTTAATGTTAGTGATTCAAATGTCAAAAATCCCTTTATTAGGAAAATGGCAAATTTCTTTATTAATGCAAAGGTGACTTGGTTTATCGTTACTGTAGACAAATGAAAACACTTTATTTGATGAATCCTTAAAGAAAAAAAAATTTTAATTAATATCAATCAGGAGAAAAGTTATTGCAAAAATATATGTTGATCCCTAGACACTTTTGATGTGTGTAAGTAAATCTTATATGACTTAAAATATACATTGTAAATAACAATTTACGCGCCACATATGTATACTCCCAAATAAAAAAAGTTAAACTAAACAATATTTTTATGTTTGTAACAGGTCCTAAACTTATAGTACGTATAAATAAATTATACTCGTACCCAAAGAAAGAAGATGCCAAACAAAATTGGATAGATGTGATTGCTGTTGAATTTCTACGCAACTTGGTCCACAAATCCACAATGTTTAGTGATAGTGCGAGGTTATTTTACCATTAAACTGGGTAGGTAACAGTGAAACCTTGTTCTCTCTAGGTGAGAGAATCGAAGAGTTTGTTGCTGTTGCTTATTTGAATTGTTAAGTTCACAGGGCAAGAACAAAACGTATCTTATCATATTCAGCATAAAATAATTAGTTATTGGAATAAAGTGTTTCACACTTGTTAAATTAACAATCTTCAAGATTGTACAGTTTCTCAAAGTAAACAATTGAAGATTAGGCTGTATAAGCTCGATGCTGTTGCTCTACCCAACGTACCCGATAAAAAAATCAGAATGCCAGAATAGAATGGGCGTTTTTCTGACAGCCCAAATTAAAAAGTAAAAATTAGTTCAAAAACACTCGATAGATGGCGTTTTATGAAAGCCGTGCCGTACCTACCTAGGGGCTGTAATAAATTCTACACTTTTGCTTGTCTACCAAAAAATAAAAAATAGTACTTACCTATTTTCATTCAAGACATCCAGGACCTATTTCTATTTTGGAATGGAATAAATATTACGTAGCCATACACGTGTTCTTCATGGACCCGCCTTTTACTAAGCGCCATACTAATTTATTTATTTATTTAACGTAATCTATGCTAAGCGCCATCTATGAAGTCATTTACAAACCAATTTCTTTTTTTTATTTGATCTCGGAAAATCGCCCATTGACATTGAGTCTTCTTGGCGGAAAAGTGAAGCGTCATGTCTGCAGTTTTGTTTTATTTTCTAAAATTCGTGTTTTTTCGAACATTAATGTGAAATAATAGTAAATAACCGTTTAACCGTTAAGTGTTTGTGAACGTGCATGAATGTTGGCCAATGTGACAAAACAGTGCAACATCACTTTCTCTGAAAAAGGAATCCTATGGAAATTAGGGATGGAAATGATTGCTATTTAGAAATCATAATCATATGATTTTTTTTATCACAATGATTTCACCTGCTATTTTTCACACCTGCTATTTTTCATTGAGAGTGATTTTCCTACTACTTATCATTGCAAATATTGAAATGAAATGACATGGTAATTGAATAATGATTATGATGTAACAGGATATGAATATATGTCACACAATAACGCGCACGTGCTTATGACTGACAAGGACGACCGCCCCGCACAGGTGAAATGTCATTTCATTTTAAACTGCGACTGCGACCGGTCACAGGTCAATCGGACGCACTACTCGCACGCAGGAATTGCTTGAGTAGATGCGTCCCGCTCACACCTCGCTCGTATGATTGTCGTGCATGCTCGCCGCGGTCGCTCCGCGCGATTTCATTCGATCATTCCACTAGTGAGAAATCATAATCGCTGCGATTGCGAATGACAATAGCAGTTATGTCATATGAAAAACTAAATCATATGATTTTTCACTGCTATCAATGATTTGTTCCATCTTTAATGGAAATGTTACAACAACATGTAGATACTTAGTTATGTGATATTTTAAAAGACGAAATAATAAACAAGATGGCGTCTTTGTGTAACGTATGCAATAATAACAAACCAACTCTATATACAACAATTTCGCTCTAATGGCAACATTTGTCATGACGTCAGGCCTGTGCCATGTCCGCCATATTGTGACGCGCTGGTACTTACGACTTCGCTGTGTTTACAAAAATAAGTTTTATAAATTTCTAGGAATATGCTGTGATTGTGGTAATATAAAGTTAAAAAACAATACTGCATAATGCCTACTAAGTGCAGCATACTTTATTATGGTTCAACATTAAGCCGAAATCGGCTAAATTTAACATTTCACCGGTAAGCTATTTATCTGTGCTTTACTGTTGTTTAGTAGCCTTGTATATCTGTAGAACTGGTAAAAAAAACTGTTAATATTATTTTAAGTAAAGTATTCTGTCTAACTTTCATAAAAATGTTAGGATTTCAGTTTTGTGTACATTCTATTTGTTTTGATTAGTGATGTTCTTGTTGTATCGCACGATTTATCGATTTGTTGCGGACTTCAGTATTTTAGACCATTTTTTTTGTGTAAAACTTCTTGTTTACTATCATATCATTGGTAAAGCCCCTTCTAAACATAGGAAATTACAGAAAATAAAAGCTGATTTAATTGATAATATAATATAAGTTTTTTTTTTCAGATTGCCACAAAATAAACATAAACAAGAATTTGGTTGGAGACCATTGGCAAGGAAAATATAAAATAGGGTGATAGGGTGGTCATTATTCATACGGACCGGGAAAAGTGACTAGTTATGCAGTTTAAATTACATTGCCCAGTTGCTATGGGGCTTATGTACACGGGCCGGTCTTTATTCATAGTGACCAGATTTTATAAGTTGCCTATAACAATATTGAAAAGCGAATTAATATAAATAAATAAATACAGGATGTACGGATTTTTCTTTTCATTTTTGCAGTACCTATCCCAAAACCATATCCTTCTCAATATCCTCATAGCTCGGGTACCTGTGTACCATATTATATATACAGTATGGCAGAAAATTGATGGGCCCTGTGGGGAAACTACCTTAAAATCCTTTTGCTAGATCAATTTACTCAACGGAAACATTCTTTTATTTTAAAAAATTACAGAACTGCAATCAAAGATTTCCTAAAATTTTCTTTCATGTTTTTGAATGCTCTAAGGTTTAGTCATGTACTCCGTATGCAATTGAAGATAAAATATATGTTAGAGTTCATGTTTCTTTTATTTCAAAGACTAATTGTTTATTAAAGAAGTATTATCCTGAAAAATAATCCTATCGATTAATGTAATAAATGGCGAGTTATTTTTTTTTATGTTTAGCCGGTTTGATTCCAGGGTGGGGTGATCAAGCAAAATTTAAAAAATCTTTGAAAGCAGTTTTGTTTCTTGTTTAAAATAAAGAAATGTTTCCTGTAAATTGAGCTTACTAGAGGATTTAATGTAGTTTACTTCCAGGGCCCATCATTTCTTTCCACCATGTTTTTTTCGACTTATATTAAAACTTTTGTTTTAATCTAAGATTAAAACATTTAAAACCCACTATGATTATGGTAATGTCAAAGTAGACTTCAGTACGAAATCAATAAAACCTTCATCGATAGTTTTATCGACAGATAAATGACGAAGTCAATAAGTATACAACACTAAGCCGCCATGTTTAGACGCGGTAATACCTAATAGGTATACACGTTTTTTCGTAGGTATGGCAAATCCATTTGATTAACTAATCTAAGATCACTTTTCAAATTCTCTCAAGAAGTCTGTGTGAGACCTCAGTAAAGTCCCACATCTTTACTGAGGGCTCAAGCGGTTTCGGGAACATCATTTATCATCTTAATCACCACTCATTATCATCAAGGGGAAAAAAGAAATAAAAATACTAATGACTAGGCAGTATGGCCTCTGATCTTAGCCTGTTCTTTCACGGAACAAATATAAAAAAAAAAGAATTGACATTGACAATGACAAATGGTAACTCTTTTTTTAGCTTTTGCGGAGGAAAGGAGGGAAGTTCTTTCTTTCTTGTTCGGCGAGCCGCGGTGTTAAATCTAGGTAATTTTTAAGTTTTATGTATTGTAAAAATATTGGTGAAAATCATTTAATTAGTAGTTTTGTAATTAAATGAGACTCTAATAATTAATTTTGAATTTGTGTTTCAAATGATTTATGTAGATTTTAACCATGGGTAGGTACTTTAACCTCGTGATTTTTAATTCGGCCCAGAGTAGACTAAGACGACCAATTACTATCGCCTTGTCGGACAGCTGGGCTAAATTAGTGGCCTCGAACTGTAATCCCAAGTGTGCGGCAACCTGGTTTCTCGTAAATTGGATGTTTATACTTGTAACGATTTGGGGCAACAGACTTCTTTGAACATAGCAAATAATTTCATAGGTTATGAATATGTTCCTAACCTGCGTGCGTTGTACGTTTCAAGCTCGCCAAGATGGTGAACAACAGAGTACCTTCGGTATTCTCGAAGACTTACGTGACGCCACGTCGTCCGTTCGAAAAGGCGCGTCTCGACCAGGAGTTGAAGATCATCGGAGAGTATGGTCTCCGCAACAAGCGCGAGGTGTGGAGAGTGAAGTACACGCTGGCCAGGATCCGTAAGGCCGCCCGTGAGCTGCTCACCCTCGAAGAGAAGGACCCCAAGAGGCTGTTCGAAGGTACCTAACCTTAAATTTACTTTCACATAGTCATTTTCTTTACAGTTTAATGTGATGATTTTACATCATCCACATTTGAGTAGGTAGGTACCTATTTACTGTATTTTAGTCATATTTAATTTTCTTACTTAAAAATATAATAGGTACGAGGGTGCTTTATCAATTATTTTTTTAGTGTCAGTGTAGGGGTACTTAGATGTTTTAGTTTTGAAGTAGTACCTATACTCCAGCCATATTTGATAATGAATGTTTGTAAACAGATTACTGTCATTTGTGCAAATATCTAGTTTCACTCGGATTTTTACTTTTTCTTGAGAAAGATTCACAAAAAAACAGTAAATCCGAGTGTAACTAAATAGTTGTACAAAGAAATGATTGTAATCTGTTTACAAACATTTGCCATCAAAATTTTTCACTAGAAAAGATAATAGTGTAAATCTTAATTTGTGTTTACTATTATTTATGATGATAATATCTGGCAACCTCTTGTCTGAACAAACATTGTTGACACCTTATACTATAACTGATGATTACTTCTAGATTAATCCACACATTAATAATTTTTCTTTGTTTAATCATGAAATTACTACTTATTTCAGGAAATGCCCTCCTCCGTCGTCTGGTTAGGATCGGAGTGCTTGATGAGAAGCAGATGAAGCTCGATTACGTGTTGGGCCTCAAGATCGAAGACTTTTTGGAGCGCCGTCTGCAGACCCAGGTGTTCAAAGCCGGTCTTGCCAAGTCTATCCATCATGCCCGCATCCTCATTAGGCAAAGACACATCCGGTAAGTTTTCAGCTGTCATTAAAATTTTCTTTACTTAAAAAATTAATTTAGAAATTTAAAAGATTTTAATTGAAATTTGACTTTTTGGTATCTAGGGGTCACAAATTCGAAAGTATATTTGAAAACCAGGTTGAATCTGTGTGTGTGAAATAAAGTTAAATATAAACAAAAACTACCTTACTTTACCTTACCTTACCATTTATAAATGCCATGCCATCCTTCAGAGGTTAAGGCAGTTGTTTTATTTTGTATTGGGTTAGTGAAATACTACGCTAACAAACGACAGCGAATTAACCACAAAATATATATAGAAAGGATAATATATAGTACTTACCTAATCCTTTCTATATAATATATATATAGAAAGGATTATATTGATATTATTATAGTCATACAGTGAAATGCTCAATTCAATTTTAGGTTATGAAACTTGTTCTCTACTTATTCAGTGGTTATGAATTACTATGAAATTTTTTGCTGGATGAAACCAGTGTTGCTAGACTAGATCCTATTTCGAGAAATCAGGTTAAGTGGGAATTTTTACCAAAAATATCAACCAAAATTAAAAACTGAAATAATTGGTTTTGTCAAATCTTATTCCCGGTTTCAAAAATTTGGGGCAAAACAGTTACTGAGTTTTTTCAATTTAGGCGAAACTGGTTTTGTGGCCTCTAGTGGTACCATTGAAAGTCAAGAGTTTTGTAAAAGTGTGATTTAAGGTAAATGATTAATTGTGTAATATAAAATCGAAATCGCATTTTGACTTTTGAGTTTGAATCTCAAATGCAGGTAGCAAGTGCACGGGCAGCTTTGCTGGGACTGCCCTGGTTTGAACTGATGCTGACTAAGCATTCCTAAAGACCACTTGAATTTCAACTTAGTGTTGTATTCAATGTCTTGAAATTTTATTAGCTCTTTGTTTGAGCATGCTCAGGTAAGGTTTTTACAGTTATAATGTTAAGAAGTGTGATGTCAATGTTGAATATCAATGAATGTAGATTTATTTAAGGTGAACTAGCTTTTTAGAGGTTCGACTTATAATATAATCCCAATTTTTATCAACACACTCAACTGGAATTAGGATTGCAAGTACACAACAGGCAGAGTACATAATACATTGAAGTAATGTTACATTCCTTCAATGTATTATGTATGATTTCTGGCACCACATTTTATCGAAAGTTTTGCATAGCAGCACCACAACTCTTGTTATCAGACCACTGTAGTGTGACAGCCTATATTAAATTGCCCATCAGAAGCCCATGTCCATAACCATATTTTTTAGCCGATAGGGTAGCTGGACGGGACGGCTCTGTCTAATATAAATACAAAATGTATGTAACGTTTCAAATCAGTGCCCCGTCCAGGCCACGTACGTACACGGCACGCCCCAGTCTAATATGATTCATCCCTTATACCCAGCAGTGCGGTTGTTATTGGCTGATGATGAGGTTTCTAATAATGTTTGTATGTCGCAGCGTCCGCAAGCAAGTGGTGAACATCCCGTCGTTCATCGTGCGCCTGGACTCGGGCAAGCACATCGACTTCTCGCTGAAGTCGCCGTTCGGCGGCGGCCGGCCGGGCCGCGTCAAGAGGAAGAACCTGCGCAAGGGGCAGGCGGGCGGCGCCACCAACGACGAAGAGGAAGATTAATCTAACACAATAAACGAGCGTTCGTTACCTACCCACATATCCTGCGTTTCATTTACAACAAAAAATTGCAAGATAAAAATATGTTTAGGTTGTAGTGGTCGTATTTGTTTAAGATTCGATATTGGTCACATTGGCCGCTCTCATTTGTTGGATAGAATAAATCCTTGCCTGGGCCGTTTACACGTATTAAGTTAAGTAGGTAAGTAACTAAATTTGAAGTTAATTTTAAGTGGTCGATCGTTTACACGTGTCCAACTTATGCACTCTTTAGTTGACGATATTCTTAACCATGTAAGTATGTATATATACCATAACTTATCTACTTCACTAATTATGTACTTTAAATTGTTGCGTCCACACGTCAACTAAATGACAATTTAGTAGAAGCCACGCCTACCGGGGAATGCAAGCGGTGCGGGAGGGGCGGTTACTTACTCAAAAAATAAGACTTGATTATATTCTACTTGTTCACTTGCCCACTAAATCGTTTACTTACCACTTGTTACTAAAGAGCTTTTAAGTGACTGTTTACACGCAAGAATTTAGTTAAAATTAACTTAAAATTTAGTTACCTACTTCCGTGTAAACGGCGCTTAGTTGAAATCTAACAAAAGAACTGAAGTTTGGGTTGCTATTTTATAAACGCGAAAGTTTGTAAGTATGTATGGATGGATGTTTGTTACTTTCACGTAAAAACTACTGAATGCATTTGGATGAAATTCGGCATACAGATAGTTTATAACCTGGATTAACACGTAGGATACTGTTTATCCCGATATTCCCACACGGGAAAGAGTACCACGCGGGTGAAACCGCGAGCGGCCGCTAGTCATAAAAACCCTTTAGGGCACGGAACGTTCAATTAGGTATCTGAACGTCCAGTAGTCTGTTCGTATAGTCTTTCCCTAAACGTCCTTTCCCCGTACTTGAATGTCTACCTACTTACCTAAACATCCACTTCCTTGAACGTCCATTCCCTAAATGTCCACTTGCCCGAACGCGTCTTGCCAACTGAACTTCCATTCCGGGAGTACACCTAGCTACATACCCGAACGTCTTTTCATCTGAAAGTAGGTACCTACCTACATAGGTAGGTACTCGTAAAAGCTTTTTTATTTTATATTTTATTTTGCAAGATGAGAAACATACAGCACATAGGTACCTAGTACATCAATAGTACAGGTAAATAATAGGTAAGATATCGTGTCCCCCCAAGGTAGACAGGTAGAGAATGGCATAGGAAAGGCATTACCTATGTCCGCGTTTAGCGCCATTTAAATATTTTGTGGATAACAAGTTAAAAAATATAAGTACTTATAGGTAGGTACATATAAGTCGATACTTACCTACTAGGTAAACTTATACAACTATAAACAAAAAAAGAATAAAAATTACATACATAAGTACTTAAAATATTATCACGACTATTATCCCCGAAAGGTATAGTCAGAGACAATGAGGACAGCAAAAGCAGCCCCCTACCATAGTCCACTTTTCACCAAATAGCGCTCAATGTGCTCAGCGTGACAGGTGGTGATCCCATCGCTCCTCTATGCTGTTGGAAGAACATCCAAGGGAAGAGTGGGGATGGTAGTATTATTTTTTTACCGCTACGCGACACGGAAATATTACATTAAATTAAAATAAAATTGATTCAGTGAAGGCAGAGTGAAGCGCTATTAAGTCGGGTCCGCTGCGCCAGATTTTTGAACAGAACATTGTTCGAAAACATAAATAAGGGGCGTGGCCCATTGAGTAATAATGTGGCCCATTGAGTAATTTATGTTTTCGAACAATGTTCTGTTCAAAATCTGGCGCAACGGACCCGGCTTTACATTTTTAAAAAAAGGTTTTAACGTGGCGAAAGCCGATATCTTCAGAGGAATGTACATTCAAGAAAGTGGACGTTTAGGGAAGTCTACATTCAAGGAAGAGGACGTTTAAAGAAGTGGACGTTCAGGTAAGTGGGCGTTCAGATAAGTGGAGGTTCAGGGAAATAGACCTTACGAACCGACTGGACATTCAGGTAATTGGTCGTTCCGTGCCTAAAGGATAAAAACCTTTGTTCATGTTCATGGACGTGACATTAGAGTCCATTCCTCTTTCTTTTTATCAATTTTGTATTTTTTGTAGGTGTGTATAGAAATAGTTTTCTTGAAGTGCTTGATTTAGGCGATCAGAAAAGGTTTGGTAGTAGTAGGGTTTTGAGAGTTCTGGCGCACTCAAAACTGGTCTGGTTCTGACCCCCGCTGGGCTAGTTCAAGTCGTTTCCAAAACTAAAAAAAAAAAAAAAAAAAAAAAAAGGAAAACCCCCCCATTTGAATCGATTGCGCTGGGTCCCAGAGCGATATCTTTAACCGTTTCCGAGATACAATTTTCGAGCGGCAGCTCTCAGTTGATTTACTAATGAATCGTTAATGACTCCTCGGTCCTAATCACCATTCCCGATGCACATCATTATCTAATGACGTACCGACGCCACTGTACTCTTGTTCAGTTGATTTACTAATAAACCACTGTTAATGACACCTCGGTCTAATCACCTTAACAACTATGCGATTGTATTTTATTGATTCTTCAGGAAAGCGCTTTGTCTTCATCTCACCTGATGTTAGGAGATGAAAAGTAAGATCAAAGTGAAGGCATAACTTCACCTGGAATCCTCACTACTAAGGCACTGACTTAGATAAAATGGTGGTACGAAGCTTGCCAAACGGATATCGAACCCGTGACCCGGAGTCTGAGACCGGGGTAGTCCTAACCACTTCACCACAGAGGTGGTTAGTGAGCTGATTGTAATCATTCAAGTCCTACCACCAACCATACTGAATACACACATGTGCAACCTCTGCTGGGAATCGAACCCGTGACCGTGAGTCTGAGACCGGGGTAGTCCTAACCACTTAACCACAGCGGCGGTTAGTGTGTTAATTGTAATAATGGACATTCGGTATGCATGAAATCTTCCCTTCATGGACCATCTCTCGTGAAATATTTTTGCTATAATAATACACCCATACTTACTAACTTTCTGATAAGAGTATATCTTAATAACTTTGTTCATTATAATTAGATAAACTCTATTTACTTATACTTTGAAACTAGTTTATCTGCTCGTTTAAATTAAATTAGCTACCGAACTTGTTTATTCGTGATAGAGAAACACACATTGTTCATTAAAATTAGACTTTGAAAGTAAAATTTTCCTAAACTAAAGTTAAAATAATCATTACATTAACTATCTTGTCTTGTTAAACAACATCGAATTAGATATCTTAAGTAGAGTAAGTTCAAATAGTCATTACTTACTAAAATTGATATATAACACACTGAGTTGTCTATTTTCGATACTCGTGCATAGGAAACTACTACAAGTGCTCCGTTCTGTATTCAACACCAGTACCATGAATGTAAGTAAAACGTTTTTATTTTTTATTTTCTGAGTGAATGTTCTGATTTGTTCTGACTTCTGTCTAACGTATATGATGTGCATAAAACTGATGTGATTCGCTTTTATTTTTTAATTACTGAGTGAATGTTCTGATTTTTTATGACTTCTGAGTAACGTATAAAATTGTACTGGTTGTTACAGATTGCTCGTTCTACATTCAATGAAGACGATGACGATGTGGTGTTCCAAGAAAACACATATAAACATTATTATTACCCACAGTCGGACGACGATGAACTTCCATCGTTGCAGAAGAAAGAATCAATCGACGAATTCTTTGAACCACCAAAGAAGAAGCCGAGGACAATGAGATCTTCAACAGTTGGACGTTGTTCCGGGAGAGATTCGACATCTTACGTGTCAACCAACACCGACGACGGAGCAAGTGCAACACATCTCATTAAGATTGAGGTGTATGATTTGAAGAAGATTGAAAACATTGATCAATCGGACCATTGGAAGCATGCAGATGTTCGTGTGAAATATTACACAAAGTCTATCAATGACGATCATCATAAGAAAACTCGTCAGCTTATTTACAACATAACAAAGGGAATATCCAATTCTCCGAATTGTCGGAAATACTCTTACAGCAACAAAGATAAAAAGTAATACGCCTAAATCCATAGTACTTATTTGTGATTTTGTAGAACGAAGCACTTTCTTATGTCATACAATAAATCAGATATTGGTTTGTGAGTATAAAATAAATATATTGTTAAATCATTTACTTGTTTTTATTTATTTCAAAGGTTTTAATGAAAATACCAAGTTAAATTTCAACATATTTAATAATAATTTCTCAAAAAAAAAAAAAATAGGTTACAGTTACATGTTATTGAATCAATAAAAAAGACTTAAATACATGTTTTATTAACACATCATTATTATGTATCTTTATTAAACATTTCAACAAAGTCACTAAGAGGCATACCTCTAAGCTTAAGATACAAATACACAAGACGTTATTCACCATAAAGAATAAGAAATATCGAATACAATATAACTTAAATTATATAAAATAGTTTTTTAAAATTTTATTTATCGTAATTTATAATGACCCCATGCTAATGTGTCAGTGGAATTTGGTATAATATATCTCTTGGTATCATTGTAAGACAAACAAATTTTATTTATCTTTTGAGTAAAAATGACATGTTTAATGGATCTAAAACGATACATTTCAGCAAGTTCTACATTTTTTTTAAACAAACAAGTTTTATAATTATGTAATTTCAATTGTCTAGTTACACATTTGTTTACACCTTTTGCTTTAGTTATTGTTTTATTCTCTACTTGCATAGCATACATTTTTGAGCGTAAACCGACAAATTCAGAAAAAACATGGCCATTGTGTTCATCTTTAAAATAACCTAATTTTTTCTTATTTAATAAAGGAAAACCATAAATATTGTTTCGTGCGTAATCCGATGTGTCAAAATAATTACATATATCGGGTAGAATTTCTTTATAAAAATCTGCACAAAAAATTTGGTAAACTAAGCTGTCAGTGTCCGTATACAACAATTTTAAATTTTCAAATTTACACTTCATGTATTTGTAATGGAAATCATACATTAAAGTTTTTGATAAATCTAATATACTAAAACCTAAAAATATGGGTTTATTGTAAAAAAGTTTAGTCTTTTGTAATTGGACTGCTACTAAACTCTCAGAGAAAACTGACAAACTATGAAATTCAGGTTTGGCAATCAGATCTGACACACCTTTTCTTTTACCCCGATTTTCCCAGTGAGTCAATAGTTTAACGTTTACTCTTTTTTCAATATTTTCCATGGTCTTTCCAAAAATTGAATTATTCATTAACTTATAAAAATCTTTTTCAAAATCAGATTTTGCTAACGTACGCAATTGCGTGTTTAAATCTATATATTTTTTTAACCAGGCACTTTGTTTAAATTTCAGAACTCTATGAACTTTCGTAAGTTTTAAACCCAACTCTAAGCTTTGTAAGAGATTTCTATAATGTAAAATATATTTTTCCTTATTATTTAAATTTGGGACCAGCTTTCGTTCCTTAGAACCACCAATACAAATATTTTCAGGACATAATGGTAAATCGGAATGATGATCATGAAGGCTATCAGGATATTCCAAATCTACTTCTAAAATGTAACCAAACTCTGAAGTGATAGGAACATTAAAATTAACATCAACACTCGCCCATTCAAATTGAGAAATAGGTAAATACTGAGACATAGCCCACCCATACAAATTATTAGCATCCAAATATGTTAGAAAAGAAATAGGATCATCTGCTTTATAATTATCCATATAAGGATTATTGGCTTTAGCGTAACGATTACTACATTGAGACACACCACCTCTGATACCAGCTTTTATAAAGGCTATTTTATCAAAATCTGTCAATAACTCGATTTCGACTTCGGTAAACTTTAACATAGCGTCCCAGCTTAAACCAGGAGCAGTGTAATAATGAGCAGGATCTAAATCATAGGTTTTTAAACAAACATTTCTAAAGTTTTCGAATATATCACTTAAAAGCAAAACATCTGTTTTTAAATAAAGATTAGAATAATCAGACATACTACAACATTTAAAATGAGACCACACTCTTTGAGCGTGAACGTAGTCTTCGTTAGAAATCGTTGACCCAGTAAGTGAATTAAAAAAGTCATAAATTTTTGGTAATGATGGTGATTTTAATGACCTGAAAGAACTCATATACTCATATGGATATACACCTTTTCTTTTCAGCAATTCAAAGTCGTTTACATTCGGAAATTCATTTTTTAGTTCTATAAACTGATTATTATTAAGATTAGAAGCTAATGAATTTAAACTACTTGATAAAAATTTAAAAGAATCAATAAACCTTAAACTTACACGCTGACCGTTTACGTGAAGAATTTTAGAAAATGAAATATATTTTTCTTTATTTTGGGGGATTATTTGTACTTCACCATCAGCAAAATTTAATGCGTGTACAATAAAGTGAGCATCGTAATTACTTAGATTATGTAATACTACTGGTACAAAGTCTATTTTATGAAACTTTTTACTACATATTTCATGTGAAACACCTATAAACGCTCCCGTCTGCCAGTTGTAGTCAATAAATTGCTCATATAAATCTTTTTTACAAATGTAACATACTTTGGTTTCTTCTATATATTTTTTATTTTCATTCGTAAGAGGGAGAGGAGCAGTTTGAAAACTATATTTACTACATATAATTTTTAAATCTTCTTGGAGCTTATTCATAAATACATGAGCACAGTTTTCTCCGCTATAACTAACATATTTAAAGAGATTACTATCATATGAACACTTAATATAATAACCGAAACTGTACACGTCATGTCTCTGAACATTAATGGTTGATGATTTGTTAGGATCACCAGAACAAGAGGCAATAGGTTTTAAAAACGATTCGAAGTCAGCGTAAATAATAAAAGGAACCCTCTTTTTCTTTTCAAATTTATCAAAATATAACCTATCATTAGAAACATTTTCATTGAACCAGTTTTTTCTAAACATACTTGGACTTGGTAATATTGTACTAATATGAGCACAATCATGTTTTTGGTGGTTATCTACCGCATTGCTTGTAGGAAAATAAAGCAGACAACCATCACAAATGTGAACCGCGCCATTTCGTTTAGTGATCTGCTTACTCACTAATCGTGATAAATTTTTAATATAGCAATAATGTCCGTTACTACCACTGGTGACGTATAGTAAATTTATATGTGTTGATTTGCGAGACTTTGTGAAGTACAGGGGGCCAATAACATGATGAGTTTTAGTCTCAGAGTTATATTCTAAACCAAAAACGTTAATGCTTATATTGTTTAAGCGCTCAACTCTGTAAATATCAGTTAATTTTACTGGAAACGAAATCCCATTAAAATTTAACTTGTTTTCCAATTTCCAATACTCGTTTACACGATCGGGGTTTTTTGTTACAGGATACAAAGCTGAGAGTAAAGCCCATTTACAACACTGCACATCTGCGTTTTTAACATTGATGACTGCTTTTTTAGTCCTAATGTCATAAGGTAATTCAATAAAAGATGATCCCCGCAGTGGATTGAATTTATTAATATTCATATCTAAACTAATTAGGTCCGTAAGACTCCATCCACTATCTTTTTTCTCAAACTCACTGACTTTATTAGCTAATACTTCTTTTATTGAATTAAAAAGTATATTGATGTCTTCGGATTCATTGAGAATATAGTTCTGAGTTTGGAAGTCAAAAACGTTTTGTACATTTTTATTTTGGTGCACGAAGTTGGCACACAGTATAAAGTTTACTTTAAACGTTTTTAATTGTACTATATCATCAAGAATCAAAGTCCTTAAATCATCAATTATTGAATTAAAAAATGTATCAACCGTTTCCAAATCTTTTGAGTCCGCTAAAGAAGTTATTCTGTATGTATGAACTCTTTTGCCAAAAGCAGTTTCAATTAACCTTACATTTGGTAAATTATCATGGGAACGAAACACATTATTTTTGTGATTCTTACTTTTATAGTGATTGGATAAATACCTTTTTTTAACGGAAATATTGCAAACTGAACACATCATCATCTCGCTATTATCTGCAGTCGAATCATCTTCAGCTCCTCTAGATGTTGATGGTTCATTAATACGTCGTCTTTTCTCATTGTTTTGAATGCTATTCTCAGTTTGCCGTTTTAATCCTCTCCCAATTTGTATGTTAATACTGTAAACATAAATAAAAATATTAGAACTAACAAAAAATCAACAACATAATTTTTTTTTTAAATATTAAAAATAATACTTACGTCTTTTCAATTTCTTCACTGAGTTTCACTAATGATTCATCGAAATATGAGTCAAAAATATTTCGTTCTTTACTTTCAGTAGTTTCTACTATATCACAGATTTCATTTAACTCTTCATCATATTCAGTGCAGTTCAAATCAGTTTTATCGACTGAAGATGAAAAAAAAGCACTGACATATTTCGTTCCAGCCATTTATTATTAACTCTCAAGCAATTAGACGAGTAGAAGTTTATGACTCAGAGCATTGATTACTAACTAGTAACTTTTAATATTTGATCGATCTTCTATTTATGTTGAATTTGACATGACAGACCATAGGCACCACTGCTCGTCGTTTTTATACTAGGTAGATCATTATGTGTTTCTCAATCACGAATAAACAAGTTCGGTAGCTAACGAGCAGATAAACAAAGTTATTAAGATACACTCTTATCAGAAAGTTAGTAAGTATGAGTGTATTATAATAGCAAAAATATATCACGAGAGATGGTCCATGAAACGAAGACTTCACACTCAAATTTTGTATTCTTCGAACAATTGAAAAGTTGAATTTGACATGACAAACCATAGGCACCACTGCTCGCCTCACAGCTTCGGCTGGTCGCCTTCGGCGACCAGCCTAAGCTGGCGAGCAGTGGTGCTTGTGGTATGTCATGTCAAATTCAACTTTCAATTGTTCAAAATAACGATAATTTGAGTGTGAAATCCTCGTTTCATGGACCATCTCTCGTGATATATTTTTGCTATTATAATACACTCATACTTACTAACTTTCTGATAAGAGTGTATCTTAATAACTTTGTTTATCTGCTCGTTAGCTACCGAACTTGTTTATTCGTGATTGAGAAACACATAATGATCTACCTAGTATAAAAACGACGAGCAGTGGTGCCTATGGTCTGTCATGTCAAATTCAACATAAATAGAAGATCGATCAAATATTAAAAGTTACTAGTTAGTAATCAATGCTCTGAGTCATAAACTTCTACTCGTCTAATTGCTTGAGAGTTAATAATAAATGGCTGGAACGAAATATGTCAGTGCTTTTTTTTCATCTTCAGTCGATAAAACTGATTTGAACTGCACTGAATATGATGAAGAGTTAAATGAAATCTGTGATATAGTAGAAACTACTGAAAGTAAAGAACGAAATATTTTTGACTCATATTTCGATGAATCATTAGTGAAACTCAGTGAAGAAATTGAAAAGACGTAAGTATTATTTTTAATATTTAAAAAAAAAATTATGTTGTTGATTTTTTGTTAGTTCTAATATTTTTATTTATGTTTACAGTATTAACATACAAATTGGGAGAGGATTAAAACGGCAAACTGAGAATAGCATTCAAAACAATGAGAAAAGACGACGTATTAATGAACCATCAACATCTAGAGGAGCTGAAGATGATTCGACTGCAGATAATAGCGAGATGATGATGTGTTCAGTTTGCAATATTTCCGTTAAAAAAAGGTATTTATCCAATCACTATAAAAGTAAGAATCACAAAAATAATGTGTTTCGTTCCCATGATAATTTACCAAATGTAAGGTTAATTGAAACTGCTTTTGGCAAAAGAGTTCATACATACAGAATAACTTCTTTAGCGGACTCAAAAGATTTGGAAACGGTTGATACATTTTTTAATTCAATAATTGATGATTTAAGGACTTTGATTCTTGATGATATAGTACAATTAAAAACGTTTAAAGTAAACTTTATACTGTGTGCCAACTTCGTGCACCAAAATAAAAATGTACAAAACGTTTTTGACTTCCAAACTCAGAACTATATTCTCAATGAATCCGAAGACATCAATATACTTTTTAATTCAATAAAAGAAGTATTAGCTAATAAAGTCAGTGAGTTTGAGAAAAAAGATAGTGGATGGAGTCTTACGGACCTAATTAGTTTAGATATGAATATTAATAAATTCAATCCACTGCGGGGATCATCTTTTATTGAATTACCTTATGACATTAGGACTAAAAAAGCAGTCATCAATGTTAAAAACGCAGATGTGCAGTGTTGTAAATGGGCTTTACTCTCAGCTTTGTATCCTGTAACAAAAAACCCCGATCGTGTAAACGAGTATTGGAAATTGGAAAACAAGTTAAATTTTAATGGGATTTCGTTTCCAGTAAAATTAACTGATATTTACAGAGTTGAGCGCTTAAACAATATAAGCATTAACGTTTTTGGTTTAGAATATAACTCTGAGACTAAAACTCATCATGTTATTGGCCCCCTGTACTTCACAAAGTCTCGCAAATCAACACATATAAATTTACTATACGTCACCAGTGGTAGTAACGGACATTATTGCTATATTAAAAATTTATCACGATTAGTGAGTAAGCAGATCACTAAACGAAATGGCGCGGTTCACATTTGTGATGGTTGTCTGCTTTATTTTCCTACAAGCAATGCGGTAGATAACCACCAAAAACATGATTGTGCTCATATTAGTACAATATTACCAAGTCCAAGTATGTTTAGAAAAAACTGGTTCAATGAAAATGTTTCTAATGATAGGTTATATTTTGATAAATTTGAAAAGAAAAAGAGGGTTCCTTTTATTATTTACGCTGACTTCGAATCGTTTTTAAAACCTATTGCCTCTTGTTCTGGTGATCCTAACAAATCATCAACCATTAATGTTCAGAGACATGACGTGTACAGTTTCGGTTATTATATTAAGTGTTCATATGATAGTAATCTCTTTAAATATGTTAGTTATAGCGGAGAAAACTGTGCTCATGTATTTATGAATAAGCTCCAAGAAGATTTAAAAATTATATGTAGTAAATATAGTTTTCAAACTGCTCCTCTCCCTCTTACGAATGAAAATAAAAAATATATAGAAGAAACCAAAGTATGTTACATTTGTAAAAAAGATTTATATGAGCAATTTATTGACTACAACTGGCAGACGGGAGCGTTTATAGGTGTTTCACATGAAATATGTAGTAAAAAGTTTCATAAAATAGACTTTGTACCAGTAGTATTACATAATCTAAGTAATTACGATGCTCACTTTATTGTACACGCATTAAATTTTGCTGATGGTGAAGTACAAATAATCCCCCAAAATAAAGAAAAATATATTTCATTTTCTAAAATTCTTCACGTAAACGGTCAGCGTGTAAGTTTAAGGTTTATTGATTCTTTTAAATTTTTATCAAGTAGTTTAAATTCATTAGCTTCTAATCTTAATAATAATCAGTTTATAGAACTAAAAAATGAATTTCCGAATGTAAACGACTTTGAATTGCTGAAAAGAAAAGGTGTATATCCATATGAGTATATGAGTTCTTTCAGGTCATTAAAATCACCATCATTACCAAAAATTTATGACTTTTTTAATTCACTTACTGGGTCAACGATTTCTAACGAAGACTACGTTCACGCTCAAAGAGTGTGGTCTCATTTTAAATGTTGTAGTATGTCTGATTATTCTAATCTTTATTTAAAAACAGATGTTTTGCTTTTAAGTGATATATTCGAAAACTTTAGAAATGTTTGTTTAAAAACCTATGATTTAGATCCTGCTCATTATTACACTGCTCCTGGTTTAAGCTGGGACGCTATGTTAAAGTTTACCGAAGTCGAAATCGAGTTATTGACAGATTTTGATAAAATAGCCTTTATAAAAGCTGGTATCAGAGGTGGTGTGTCTCAATGTAGTAATCGTTACGCTAAAGCCAATAATCCTTATATGGATAATTATAAAGCAGATGATCCTATTTCTTTTCTAACATATTTGGATGCTAATAATTTGTATGGGTGGGCTATGTCTCAGTATTTACCTATTTCTCAATTTGAATGGGCGAGTGTTGATGTTAATTTTAATGTTCCTATCACTTCAGAGTTTGGTTACATTTTAGAAGTAGATTTGGAATATCCTGATAGCCTTCATGATCATCATTCCGATTTACCATTATGTCCTGAAAATATTTGTATTGGTGGTTCTAAGGAACGAAAGCTGGTCCCAAATTTAAATAATAAGGAAAAATATATTTTACATTATAGAAATCTCTTACAAAGCTTAGAGTTGGGTTTAAAACTTACGAAAGTTCATAGAGTTCTGAAATTTAAACAAAGTGCCTGGTTAAAAAAATATATAGATTTAAACACGCAATTGCGTACGTTAGCAAAATCTGATTTTGAAAAAGATTTTTATAAGTTAATGAATAATTCAATTTTTGGAAAGACCATGGAAAATATTGAAAAAAGAGTAAACGTTAAACTATTGACTCACTGGGAAAATCGGGGTAAAAGAAAAGGTGTGTCAGATCTGATTGCCAAACCTGAATTTCATAGTTTGTCAGTTTTCTCTGAGAGTTTAGTAGCAGTCCAATTACAAAAGACTAAACTTTTTTACAATAAACCCATATTTTTAGGTTTTAGTATATTAGATTTATCAAAAACTTTAATGTATGATTTCCATTACAAATACATGAAGTGTAAATTTGAAAATTTAAAATTGTTGTATACGGACACTGACAGCTTAGTTTACCAAATTTTTTGTGCAGATTTTTATAAAGAAATTCTACCCGATATATGTAATTATTTTGACACATCGGATTACGCACGAAACAATATTTATGGTTTTCCTTTATTAAATAAGAAAAAATTAGGTTATTTTAAAGATGAACACAATGGCCATGTTTTTTCTGAATTTGTCGGTTTACGCTCAAAAATGTATGCTATGCAAGTAGAGAATAAAACAATAACTAAAGCAAAAGGTGTAAACAAATGTGTAACTAGACAATTGAAATTACATAATTATAAAACTTGTTTGTTTAAAAAAAATGTAGAACTTGCTGAAATGTATCGTTTTAGATCCATTAAACATGTCATTTTTACTCAAAAGATAAATAAAATTTGTTTGTCTTACAATGATACCAAGAGATATATTATACCAAATTCCACTGACACATTAGCATGGGGTCATTATAAATTACGATAAATAAAATTTTAAAAAACTATTTTATATAATTTAAGTTATATTGTATTCGATATTTCTTATTCTTTATGGTGAATAACGTCTTGTGTATTTGTATCTTAAGCTTAGAGGTATGCCTCTTAGTGACTTTGTTGAAATGTTTAATAAAGATACATAATAATGATGTGTTAATAAAACATGTATTTAAGTCTTTTTTATTGATTCAATAACATGTAACTGTAACCTATTTTTTTTTTTTTTGAGAAATTATTATTAAATATGTTGAAATTTAACTTGGTATTTTCATTAAAACCTTTGAAATAAATAAAAACAAGTAAATGATTTAACAATATATTTATTTTATACTCACAAACCAATATCTGATTTATTGTATGACATAAGAAAGTGCTTCGTTCTACAAAATCACAAATAAGTACTATGGATTTAGGCGTATTACTTTTTATCTTTGTTGCTGTAAGAGTATTTCCGACAATTCGGAGAATTGGATATTCCCTTTGTTATGTTGTAAATAAGCTGACGAGTTTTCTTATGATGATCGTCATTGATAGACTTTGTGTAATATTTCACACGAACATCTGCATGCTTCCAATGGTCCGATTGATCAATGTTTTCAATCTTCTTCAAATCATACACCTCAATCTTAATGAGATGTGTTGCACTTGCTCCGTCGTCGGTGTTGGTTGACACGTAAGATGTCGAATCTCTCCCGGAACAACGTCCAACTGTTGAAGATCTCATTGTCCTCGGCTTCTTCTTTGGTGGTTCAAAGAATTCGTCGATTGATTCTTTCTTCTGCAACGATGGAAGTTCATCGTCGTCCGACTGTGGGTAATAATAATGTTTATATGTGTTTTCTTGGAACACCACATCGTCATCGTCTTCATTGAATGTAGAACGAGCAATCTGTAACAACCAGTACAATTTTATACGTTACTCAGAAGTCATAAAAAATCAGAACATTCACTCAGTAATTAAAAAATAAAAGCGAATCACATCAGTTTTATGCACATCATATACGTTAGACAGAAGTCAGAACAAATCAGAACATTCACTCAGAAAATAAAAAATAAAAACGTTTTACTTACATTCATGGTACTGGTGTTGAATACAGAACGGAGCACTTGTAGTAGTTTCCTATGCACGAGTATCGAAAATAGACAACTCAGTGTGTTATATATCAATTTTAGTAAGTAATGACTATTTGAACTTACTCTACTTAAGATATCTAATTCGATGTTGTTTAACAAGACAAGATAGTTAATGTAATGATTATTTTAACTTTAGTTTAGGAAAATTTTACTTTCAAAGTCTAATTTTAATGAACAATGTGTGTTTCTCTATCACGAATAAACAAGTTCGGTAGCTAATTTAATTTAAACGAGCAGATAAACTAGTTTCAAAGTATAAGTAAATAGAGTTTATCTAATTATAATGAACAAAGTTATTAAGATATACTCTTATCAGAAAGTTAGTAAGTATGGGTGTATTATTATAGCAAAAATATTTCACGAGAGATGGTCCATGAAGGGAAGATTTCATGCATACCGAATGTCCATTATTACAATTAACACACTAACCGCCGCTGTGGTTAAGTGGTTAGGACTACCCCGGTCTCAGACTCACGGTCACGGGTTCGATTCCCAGCAGAGGTTGCACATGTGTGTATTCAGTATGGTTGGTGGTAGGACTTGAATGATTACAATTAGCTCACTAACCACCTCTGTGGTGAAGTGGTTAGGACTACCCCGGTCTCAGACTCCGGGTCACGGGTTCGATATCCGTTTGGCAAGCTTCGTACCACCATTTTATCTAAGTCAGTGCCTTAGTAGTGAGGATTCCAGGTGAAGTTATGCCTTCACTTTGATCTTACTTTTCATCTCCTAACATCAGGTGAGATGAAGACAAAGCGCTTTCCTGAAGAATCAATAAAATACAATCGCATAGTTGTTAAGGTGATTAGACCGAGGTGTCATTAACAGTGGTTTATTAGTAAATCAACTGAACAAGAGTACAGTGGCGTCGGTACGTCATTAGATAATGATGTGCATCGGGAATGGTGATTAGGACCGAGGAGTCATTAACGATTCATTAGTAAATCAACTGAGAGCTGCCGCTCGAAAATTGTATCTCGGAAACGGTTAAAGATATCGCTCTGGGACCCAGCGCAATCGATTCAAATGGGGGGTTTTCCTTTTTTTTTTTTTTTTTTTTTTTTTTAGTTTTGGAAACGACTTGAACTAGCCCAGCGGGGGTCAGAACCAGACCAGTTTTGAGTGCGCCAGAACTCTCAAAACCCTACTACTTTTGGTTATGTCACAACATGCATTATTTTGTAGTTTTTATTTAGAAGTATTGTCATAAAAATAGTTTTCGTAATAGTTCTTGTCTTTTTTCCTGAGAGGTCCAATTATCATCCCTAATAGGCTAATAATTATCACTGCCTTCTGTTGCCAGCGGGCGTTGAGTTACCTCTCTTTTGGTAGGTACCTAGCTGTTGTAAAAAAATATTCTACCTAATATTAAAAATATCTGAAGAATAAAGTTCATTTCTATTAGGTAGGTAGGTAGGTACCTACTAGTGCGGTACGAAACTGGCATGAGGCTACAGATTCCGGCCGATTCCAAATGATTGGTACCTACCACCACTAACGGGTATCCCTTTCTGCCTCCGTCCGTTGCTACCCTGCAGCGCCCTCCCTACTTAAGCAGTAGGTATGAATTTAGGAGCACTGAAGATAATATTTTTAAAGCTAGGCAAGTCACATTATACTTTAAGCAAGATCTCTGTTCTGTGGCCACGAAGTGAACACTACTACAATCGAATTACTAAGTTCCATATTTCAGGCACAACATATTAATCGGCACAACCAAAAATGAATAAATAAATAATCAAATGAAAATGGGTTACGCGGGTTACGCCTCCTACTACCAAAGTCAACAAGAAGGAACTTTACTTATTTCCTTTGATTATATAATGTCGTTATTTCGTATGTTTCAAAGTTTTTTCTATCAGGCACTATATAAAATATTCACTTTTTATAAATTGAAATAAACATAAATGATAAAATAGAATCCGATTTCTGCTGTGCACATCACGACAGGACACGTAAAATATTTTTTTCACTCCTCTTGCTCAAAAAGACCGTCATTGTTTGGTCATTGTAGCGTTCTAGAGCGAGGCTAAAATAGCTTTTCTTGCCCTAGGGGAAAAAGTAACTTTTTTTAAATTTTTGTCAGTCACATGACAATGAGCCTACAAAAACGAAAAAGTATTTAGTGTTATGTAAAATAATCATGAATAAAGACTTATTCACAGAAATATAATTATATGTCTGTGGACTTATTACTGTTTACTTAGATCAACAACTTTTTTGAGATAGTAATTTAAGTTTATGGTAAAATTAGTAATCATTTGAATCTATAGATTCAAATGATTACATGGACAACACAGACCACGCTTCAGCAAGAAAAAACTGCACAGTCTGCACCTGTGCTTAGGTGGTGAGCATTTAGCCCGTTAGTCGCTTTTACGACACCCAAGAGAAGAGAGCGGTTGGTAGTATTATTTTGATGAGCCCATCGCCGCTCTATGCTGTTGTATGTATGTGCAGTCATTAGTCCATTAGTCGCCTTTTACGAGACCCAAGGGAATGGAGGGGTTGGTAGTATTACTTTGATGAGCCCATCGCCGCTCTATGCTGTTGGATGTATGAGCAGTCTTTAGTCCATTAGTCGCCTTTTACGACACCGAAGAGAAGAGAGGGGTTGGTAGTATTATTTTGATGAGCCCATCGCCGCTCTATGCTGTAGGATGTATGTGCAGTCATTAGTCCGTTAGTCGCCTATGACGACACCCAAGGGAAGAGATGGAAAGACTGCACATACCTACTATCCAACAGCATAGAGCGGCGATGGGCTCATCAAAATAATACTACCAACCCTTCTCTTCCCTTGGGTGTCGTTAAAGCAACTAACGGGTTAATTTTTAATAAAAAGAACCAATTCATATTGTATTGGATTGTTTTATTTTCTCGCATTCGTAGTGAAAATCAGAGTGTAACACACGGCGTTAAAAACCCATTAAAACTCGGTTTCTATTTACTCCCTCGCTAAAGCTCGGGAGTAAAACTATCTCGTATATAATGGGTAATTTTAGCCCCTTGTATAACAATCTACTATAATGAATTGCGCCCTGTTTCGTGGTAACAGTAACATGGTTTTATTCTATTCCGTGGGGAACACGAACACATCAAGCCTACTACACACTGCTACTACTAACAACCAAACCACACAAGTATAATGTAGGTATGTAAGAATAATAAATGAAAATCGGAAATAAGAATCACTAGGGAATGCACCTATTTGGCAAATTATTATTTTGTTGTGTTCGTAATAAAAAAAAAATAAAAAAAATAAAATTGGTTTACGCTCACACCAATTATCTAGACCAAGATAAGTTAATAGAAAAAAGATAATTCTTTTGAAACTCGTTAATATGGTAAGATAACGGATAGATATACATTAACATAGAAAAAACACCCAGACCTGAAATAAATTTAGAAAAACAACTTTCTCCAAATTGACCCGATCGGGAATTAAACCTGGGACCTCAGAGAGGGCGCGACGCTCGACCACGCAGGTCGTCCGAATTGTCAAAAGAAGGTTTGTGTGAAATAATTTTTGTGAAGATTCGTCCATGGGTACGGGGTGTACACGCGGGCCAAGTGGTGGGTGGGCCGCTACTGGGCCGCTAGAAGGTAAAAAAAAAAAACTGTGGTCCAACTAAGCACTGCCATTATGACGGTTACTAAAAAAACTTCTCACGAATTCGCCCTGCACAAGATTTTGAAATAATTTACGTTAGAACTACACGAAGGTACGATAAATCTCTGTGGTTGCGCGCGATCTCAAAAACTGACATAATAAGTCTCGTAATGAACTTCAAAGCAAAATCAATCATATTGATATTTGAAATTAGAACAATTCTGCTTTGAAGTCTCAGACCTAGTTATTTGATTAGAACCATTGAGTTAATGTACTAATGATTAGAACAATGTTTTTATCTGCGATCACACGCTTGTGTTAAAATAAAAATTAATTAATGTTATTTTTAAGATGTGGGTGACCTGCGGAATATCACGACCTTGTGGTTGTGCAATGATCAGGCTAACTTACGTGATTTCTTTTAATGTATTTGACGACCTCCTTGGTCGAGTGGTTTGTACACCGGTTTTCATGGTGTCGTCATCTCTGAGGTCCCGGGTTCGATCCCCGGTCGGGTCAATTTAGAAATTATTGTTTTTCTAAATTTTCTCGGGTCTGGGTGTTTTCTATGTATAATAAGTAAGTATTTAAGTATGTTTATCCGTTGTCTAGTAACCATTTAACGAGCTTCTTCGAAGCTTCTCTTGGGCTAGATTATTATTGGTGTGAATGTAGGAAATATTATTTATTTATTTTATTTTTAATTTATTTAACTAATTCAGCGCATACAACTAACTTAAAAATACGTAAATTTTCCCAATTTCTTGCAGGATCCCCTTAAGTACCTACTTCTCTTCTCTTCTCTCCTGTCTTCCTACTGTGAAGGGCATGCAAAATGACAAAAGCAGTAAACTAGCAGAGTAGTAGCGGATGTTGGAATAAGCATCCGTGATATCAACGCACGCGTAGTGATGTGATGATTGCTGGCCTTGCAAATGCGGATGTCAAATGATGCTGATAGTAATACCAACAGTCAAGGTTTCGGCTATTTATATGAATGTTTGATTCGACAGTTCAGAGTAAAAAATAACAAACGTGCGTGTAACGATAGGCACACGTTGTTATAGGTAGTACTTCTGTACGGGCTTGAGAATTTATTATTTATTTTAGTTATTGCCGATCCCGACCACAGCTGTCGTAGTCGTCACAATAGAAATTCAATTGTTAGTAACCTCTCGGAGTCTTCGTGAATCATCACAGGTAAGGGGTTGAAGAAACGTACAAATTATAACTAAATTAAAAGACATTCTTTTTAAATCAAGATGCTAACAAAATAATACAATTAAAAATAACACAGTAATTATTAACAGGTACCTACACTTCTACACGATTAAGTTATAAGTAGTAGGTGCAGAATGCGTAACTGTATACTCAGTTATTTAAAATACACGTAGGTACTTACGACCCTTTATAAACAAAAATGTTTTATCCAAAATATCCCCCGATCACAGAACACCCCACTCGATGAAGTCGTCCACAACGTCGTTGAGCCTCTCGCGGCCGACGTCGCTGACTTCCACCTGCAGGATGCTCTCGATGCTGAGGCTGTCGTCCAGCTCGGGCGCGCACTCTTCCGCCACCGTTACCACGGGCAGCGCGAATGCTGCCATCACCAGCCCCAAAGCCAAGTTCTGGAACACAATAGCATAGTTGTCAACAGCAGGGCATAGTAATACCAGCTGTGGTAATACTTATAGTTAGGCTGCTTCTGGGCAAGCTCGCTCCATCGTCGGCCTCAAGTGCAAGCGCATTTATTATTTAAAAAACAGTAACTGTACCAATCAAAACACATCCTCAAACTTAAACCGAACTACTTAACTACCTACATCTAGATAATAATCTTATTGATTTATTTAAAATGAGGTGGGAACTTTCAAAGTGGTGAGCGGGTTAAACAGGGTAATCCGGAGCCGCAGTAGGCAATCCGCTTCACAATGTTTAACCAAAACACTGTTGACAAATATTTACCATACAATCAAGGTACTAGGTATTAATTTCAATAATAACTGATTCCGCGAATATTACATTTTACAAACAATCACGAGACACAACTGTGAGTTTTTTAATATAAGGCTTATAGTTACCTTTTTGAGATCATTTTCATAGTCGTCTTTGGGGAAGTCCTGGTCAGGGTCGAGGTGCAGCGTGGTAAGCGTGAGACTCAGCTGCTGGTAGTAGTAGTCCAGGAGCTGGCGGTAGTGCTGCCTGCGGAAAGCCTTGTCCGACCCCGTGAAGATGAAGTACATCAAGTCTCTTGCGACAGAGCTCATGTCCAGAGTCTGGTAATCGATTATGATCAATTCGATTTCGCCATCCTGCAATGTTTTTATATCCAATTACAATTATGTTGGGAAAACCACCTTTCATCCATGAGAATTAAGAATCAAGAATCAATATCATTTATTCAGGTTGGACCATGTTTAGGTTACAGCACTTATGAATGTCACACCTATGCCATCGGTTCGTAAGTCTATCTATGGGGCGCAAGCCTGCTTGTACTGAGAAGAACCGGCAAGAACCTCAGCAAGGGTATTTCTTTTCTCCCTTTCTTTTACAGTGTCAATTAGGATTGAAAAATGCCCAACATATTATAGAAGGGCACTTTCCATTACAATAATAAAAACAAAAAAACTAAGTACAACGACTTATAAAAATGTAAAAAGTAATAAGAAAAAAAAAGTTCAGGTATTCATCAATATAAAATAATCAATGTCTTACAGTATAGAAAAATAAAAAGTAAGACTACAAATACTACTAATATACCTGCTAATAATAAAAATAATTTCACAATTTCAAAACATTTAGGCAACGTTTAACGCAACATAAATTTTGAGTAGGTAAGTATTGTCTGTAAGACACTGCTGATAAAGGCTATCATACCAGGGTAAATGAGTTAGTTATAAAGAAAATGGACTTAATATTATAATTTGATTTCTTTCTTTCTTCTAAATATTTCTTGACTGTATCTTCTTATTTCTTATGTAAACAAGATTTTACATGATTTTTAAATTTATCTGAAGGTAAATCTAGTACAGTACTTGGTATTTTATACTTTCTGTAACCTAAACAGGGGCATCATAAGTTTTGACAAATTTCTAGTATTGAAATTGTGTTCGTCACCGTAAGTAAATTAGATAACATTGCAACGCACAAAAACTATTGATACATATAAATATATTGAGATGCAGCTGTATGAACACCAACTTCTTTAAAAATAGCTCTTAGAGAGGCTTGTGACTAGTCTATAGATGGTTCTTATTGCTCGTTTCTGTAAAATGAATATAGTTTCCCCACAGTAAGACGCCATACAACAAGACACTGTGAAAATAACTAAAGTAAACAGTTCTAGCAGTTTCAACGTCAGTTAACTGCCAAATTTTTATGATGGTGTAAGCAGCAGAACAGAGTTTGCCGGCCAATTTCGATATATGAGGATTGCATTGAAGTTTTGAGTCAGGGTTTTCCTAGAAAAACAGTCGTGTCTACCAAATCTAATTTATCACCGTTTATCCTTACATCGGGTTGTTCGGTCTTGACATTTGGTAGGTAGTGTAAAATTAATACATTTGGTTTTTTTATTCACAGTTCGCAAATTATTCACAGTAAACCAACTGAGTACTTTTAAGAAAGCATTGTTAACATCGTCATAATTTTTCTTAGACCTAGTCACATTAAAAATGAGTGAAGTATCATCTGCAAACAATACAATTTCACACAAGTTTCTACAAAGAATGGCAGGTCTAGGATATATATCAAAAATAAGAAAGGGCCTAGAATTGACCCTTGTGGAACTCCCATTTTTACATGAGAACCAGATGAATTAGATCCAATGACATCGACAGTTTGTGTTCTAGAACTGAGATAAGACTTTTTAAAATTAAGCGCATGCCTAATGGTAGATCAATGGATGAGCATCCAAATTGAATTCTCTACCTCCTCAGCACTTTAGAAGGCGCGTTGACCCGTTGCGCTTTGGCAGCTGTGAAACACATACTAAGACGCATTGGGCCAAGACGATGGGTTATGGCCGGACTCCCCATGCTCTTTGCTCATGTGAGAAGGCCCGGTTTCAGCTTTAGGACCCTAATGGTGACTATTTTTGATTTTTTATTTTACTACAAATGAATCGCATTAAGTTTGCTACTCAAGCAACCTACCTTATGGATTTTGTGCATTATGTTACTCATCCTGAAGTCGCCATGAATAAGTATAGGTCGTGGGGGTTGTTCAAAATATAATTCATTAATTTTGGGAATCAATTCCTCAAAAAATACACTAAATCTCTCTTTGTTCTCTTCTTTAATAGTGGCTAGTGTCCGTGTTACAGTTTGTTGCATAAGTCCTGTAATAAAATCTTCACTATCCATCTGTGTAAATTGCACAGTCTTCTTTACTTCATCGTAGTCTTCCGGATAGTCGTGTTGCAAGGCTATGGAGAGCGCGTGGAGCCGAGCCAGCTGCTGCACGGCAGCGGAGGCGTACTGCCAGTCGAAGGAGCGCAGGCGGTCGTGCGTGGTGAAGCCTTTCGCTTCCAGGTCTTGCAGCACGATCACCTCCTTATTCACCGTCTCGTCGTACCCGTACATAATTGGCATTGCCAGCCGCTGATCTTTCGGTACACCATGCTTGTTTTGTATATTCTCGTAGATTTGCGCGATTTTGTTGTAAGCGTATTGCTCTACAAAGTATATATGTACAGGCATTTGCGAGCGCATCTCCTCAGCGATCACAGCTACTTTGGAGAAGAATTCCAAAATGTCGCTGTTCGTGACGATCTTCCCGCGGAACAAGCGCGAGGTGTAGTTGGCGCCGCCACTCGATACGGGTTTGACCTCGAGCTTGTAGTCCGCATAATGGCGCAGCTTCGCGATCTTGTGGAGAGTGCGCTGCAGTGTTGCTTGAGACGCGTCTGCCATGACTAAAATGCTGGTCGACACTGGAGCCGCGCGTTAGTTGACTCAATAAATAATCATAATCATTATCTAGATACGCCACACACACGGCACACTTTTGCTTAATTTAGCAAATCACAACAACATTACAATAAATAGTTTGATCGATTTCTGTGCTTTGCGTTACAAGATTTAGGAATTTTATCTCAGATTTTTAGATTTTATATTCATTCTAGTTCGGCTAATTCAGCACTTGCGAATGTCAACCAACGCCATCGGTTCATATGTCTACATGGGGTGGGAGATTTTGTACTTACTGTGAAGAACCGGCTTCGATCAATCGAAGAGAGCTAGCACGAAACTCAACAAATTTTCTGCCGATCTTTTAAAAGCATCAAATAAAAATTGGAAAATGCCCTCTTATTATTTTAAGGAAAAATATACCTAGGTAGGTAGTTAGTTATTATTATTATTATTGCGTATGGCAAAATTGATCCTGCGTTGATCATATGTCTACTTTTAGGCTCCTTAGCCAAGTTTCAGCCGCATCCGTCATAGTGTGGGGCTCGGTTATACCACTTGGGAAACGATGAAGGGGGCAGTCATTGATTATATATGTTACATGTGGGTTTGGTTCAAATGACCACATTCACAGTGTGGCGTCTCCCTCAAGAACCATTTATGTAGGTGATGGTTGGATTTGCCACGGTTGGTCCTACACCGGTTCAATCGGGTCCAAATCTTTCTCACGGCGTCAAAACTAGGAACCTTCAGCCTTCCGTTAGTAATAATGACAATGTATATCAATAAATAATATTTGTTTTGAATTTAAAGGCACGGGCACATGATATTTACTCATGTGGCACGGGCGCGTGCCACGGGTGTAGGTAGGTCTGTTATGTAGGTGTACCTACACTGATAATTAATGCTATTGACACTAATGCCAATAAGTAGGTACGTCAATATCGTAAAAGCTTATGTTTATTTAAATAAATAAATAGGTAGTTACTCTTTATTTTACTTACTTTATTTTTCGTTGACTTACTATAAATAGTGTAGAACGATAGTCTCGTGTAAGAAAACTGTCATGGCGTGAGGCAAGACAAAAATGGATGTACTATCTCGGCGACACGCACACAAGTGTACAAGTAATGTTGCTAGAGGAATCAGATTTGCCCCAAAAGTAAGGAAATTGGAACTGTTGATAGATAGATAAGTTTAGATTATTAGTACTGACGCGGGCCGTTTCGGTACCAAGCCATTATGGCTTGGTTTTACTGGCCTCACATATCGTGCGTGTTCTCGCTTTCTATGCGTTATTATTCTATGGTTAATGTAATGTTACGAATCACATAAGTAATTATGTAAATAAATTCAGTAGTTTTAACTGTTTATTATTCTAATATCGTCGTGCTGAATAAATATTACAAAATACACTGGTTTACACCTATTATACTTACTTGCCTCATTCAACTTTATTTGTTCGAAGTACCTATAATACTTGTAGGTAGTCATTCTTTAGTTATTTTCTAGTTTATTTGAGCGTTTTTAACGCAAACATCAAATAGGTAAGTACTATGCATTCGTTTGTTAGAATGTTAGGATTAAAGGCGATTAAAGGAGATCTCGTAGAGCCGTGGTCTGGCCTTGGGGGTGCCTGGGGTGCCTGAGGGCTGACCTTGAGGTGCATAAAGACCTCCACCGCCATCTTCGTCCCGGGGCGGGGTGTTAATTTCCTTCACACCACCATCGTAATAAACTTTTTACGGCTTCATGTTATTCGTATTACATTTTAACATTTCGTGCTTTAAACTTTTGTTACTGGGTTTTAGAATTTTATCTTATCTCCTGCTTACTAATCCACCTACTTACTGAGCTTCGTCATTATTATTGTGGGACCATTTTATCTGGCTGATAAGACGGCGAAACACAAAAGATAAGTCTTTATTTTGAACCACTATCTCATGTTTTTTGGAGCTGTCACTTAATGATACCAAGGGCAATATAAAAATCTTATTTGTCTACGATAATACCCTTTTGGCTCATAAGGACCACTTCCTGAAACGTTAATTCCCAAAAGGGAAATTCCTAAAAGGACAACTTCCCCGAAGGACAATTCCCAAAAGGAGAACTTCTATGATGGACAACTTACCAAAAGGACCACTTCGTAAAATGACAATTCACGAGAGGACAACTACCTAAAAGGACAACTTCTCAAAAGGACAACTTCCCAAAAGGACTTTCTTTCCAAAAGGATAATTCCAAAAGTCATCTATAACAAGATATAGAAATGCAAATAATTTTGTTTAATAAAAAATAAATTATTGCTTTAAACTTAAACAAGTACTTACTTATGCCTTAGATTTTGACTTGAGTCTCAAGTAATATATTTTCTTCAAAAATGTATTGGGGTCATTTTATTTTTATTTAAGGTTTCTAATAGCGTGCGATATTTTTGATCAAATGAGATATCAGCATTACTTCTGTTTTAATTTTAGTTCCTATAAAAGGCTTTTTTGGTTTGGTAAATGATATTCCCCCAAACCCCTCGAGACTCAATAAAACTTTATTGAGATCTCACACGGACTTTTTGAGAGAATTTGAAAAGTGATGTTGCACTGTTTTGTTTTCTTTGCATACACTCATGCACGTTCACGAACACTTAACAGTACATATTCCACCATAATTTCACATTAATAATCGACAAAACACAATTTATACCTACCTAGTCTTGCCATAAGTTCTGTCCCAACTTAAATGAGGGTATTTTAAAATAAATAATAAGTATGACGGTAGTAGGTATAGGTACTAATATTAGATTAATGTTTTTTATATATTTTAGCGTTTTATTAACGCTTAAATATACTTAAGTAAAATTATAAAAACTGAAAAAAGACGACAACTTCAGGCGGGAATCGAACCACGCACCTTCCGCACTTCGGGTGGCTGCCTTAACCACTTGGCTACCGAGGTCTGGTTTTCACTCGTCCAAATTTGTCAGTGCTTATGTTTTTTAGTCAACATTGCTTCATCAAATCTTAGAAGTTTTCACCTCCGAGATCCGAAAGAAATATTTTTACAAATATTTGAACATTCGGTTAAGATGAAGCTGCGTTTATAAATTAATGTTTTTTTAATATATTTTAGCGTTCTATTAACGCTTAAATATTATATTATTATATTAGCCCATATTGTCCCACTGCTGGACAAAGGCCTCCGTCCCCTCCTTCCAGTTTTGGCGGTCTTTTGCGTGTGTTGGCCAATCCTTCGCGTAAGCATCAAGCCCATCTCTCCATTTCCGTCTAAGTCGGCCTCGCTACCATTTTAACCCAACGTGGAACCCAGTCGGTGGTGACCTTCGCCCACAACTTATCCGGCATTCGGCAGACATGCCCTGCCCAGTCCCAGTGGCAGCACCTTTACCAGTGACATCGGCGATTTTTGTTGTGTCTGGGTGAAAACCAGACCTCGGTAGCCAAGTGGTTTAGGCAGCCGCCCGGATTGCGGAAGGTGCCTGGTTCGATTCCCGCCTGAGGTTGTCGTCTTTTTTCAGTGTTTAAAATTTTACTTAATAATCTATAAACGCAGCTCCATCTTAACCGAATGTTCAAATATTTGTAAAAATATTTCTTTCGGGTCTTAGAGGCGAAAACTTCTAAGATTTGATAAAGCAATGTTGACTAAAAAACATAAGCATCAAGCACTGACAAATTTCGACGGGTGAAAACCAGACCTCGGTAGCCAAGTTTTTTTTTTTTTACTAGGTATGGGTTTGCTCTTGATCCCAATCAAGCCCAGGGGCTAAGACAGGATCTATGATGGTGCGAGTTTACCCAGAAGGTGCCTATTTACTCTTGCTTTGAAGATGGACGGGTTATATGTACTCGGAAACACAGACGCAGGGAGGGAGTTCCACTCCTTTGCTGTACGCAGTATAAAAGATGTTGAGTAACGCTTTGTGCGACATTTAGGAATATCCACCAAGAAAGAAGGGGGATGGCGGTATGAGCTCATGCAGCTCCAGAGCACACTCTCCGAAGTACAGTCTGTAAAAGACCGACAGACAGGCAACTTTGCGGCGGTGAGCTAGGGTGTGAAACTTGCTCTTCACCAGTTCTTTGTCGCCAATTAGCCTCTCAGCTCTGCGTTGAATCGTGTCCAGTGCAGCTAGTTGGTATTTAGCTGAGCCGTCCCACAGGTGACTGCAATATTCCATGCAAGATCGGACTTGAGCTTTATAGAGAGTTAAAAGCTGTCCCGGCATGAAATATCGCTTGACGATATTTAAGACGCCCAGCTTTTTAGCTGCAGTTTGAGCCTTGGACTCGATGCTGGTGCCGAAGTTGAGATCTGAAGACAACTCCATGCCCAGAAGGACGAGACTATCGGTAACAGGCACAGATGCACCCCGAAAAGTAGGAGTCAGGTTAAAGGGACTCCTTTTAGCGGTGAATAAACACGCTTGCGTTTTGGTGGCGTTCAAATTTACCAGGTTACTGTCACCCCACTGGCAAACGTGGATTAATGTCTGGTTCGTTCGCTCAACCATGGCCTCTCTCATCAACATCACGTCATCACCGCTGGCTTTTGCATCCGAAAGGAATCTCTCTACGACAGTACTGTCATCTGCATACCCAATAATTCCCGGTATCAACAGGTCATTGATGTGCAACAGGAAAAGCGTCGCAGAGAGAACAGACCCCTGAGGAACTCCGGCATCAATAGCCACTGAGTCTGAGGAGCCAGCGGGGATACCATACGCTGGAAGCTTGTGCAGTAGACTTGCGTGCCAGACCCTGTCAAAAGCCTTTGAGATGTCAAGTGATACGGCGAGTGCTTCGCCGTGCATCTTGAGGGCCTCACCCCAGTAGTGCGTCAGATAAAGTAGAAGATCCCCAGTCGATCGTCTTCGGCGAAACCCATATTGACGGTCACTGAGGAGGTGATTAACTTCAGGGTATGAGAGCAACTTACAGTTTAGAACTCTTTCCATGACCTTACAGAGTATGGAAGTGATGGCGATCGGTCGGTAGTTGCATGGGTCGGCACGACTTCCTTTTTTGGGTACTGGCTGCACATTAGCAAGCTTCCAGCATTTAGGTACGGTTTTTGCCTCGAGAGAAAGGCGATACAAGCGCGTTAGCACTGGTGACAACTCAGGCGCACAATACCTCAGTACCCTTGCTGGTATGCCATCAGGACCACTGGCCTTGTTCACGTCCAGACTAAGTAGGGCTCTACGGACCTCTTTATTGTGGATTGTGATCTCCGGCATCGAAAAATCACAGCGAGGTAAATTTGGTGGTTGTTGAGAGCTGGTGTCTAGACGCGAGTTGCTCGCAAATAGAGAGGCAAATAAACTTGCTTTCTCAGCTGCAGAATGAGCCAGCGACCCGTCAGGTTTCTGCATGGGTGGTAACATAGGACGGCAGAAATTCGCCTCGGCTGACTTTGAAAGGGACCAGAACTGTTTACTACCGCTCTGGTAGGATGACAACTTCGTCCCTATTCGGCTGATGTGATCGAATCTGGCCTTTCGAATAACCCTTTTGCACGCCTTGGCGGCCGAATTTAAAGGCTCTCTTCTTTGCTCGGATTCTCCGTGCACGGACTTTGCGATCCCGGGCTTGCACCCAAGCCTGGTAAGCAGACTGTTTTCGGGCCTCAGCACGAGTACAGTCCGCATTATACCAAGGGCGGGACTTGTAACCGAGCGAGATGTCGGAGAATGGAATAAAAAACTCCATTCCCTGCCGGATTACATCCGTAATCGCATCGGCCGTACACGAAGGGTCGTTAGAAGAGAAGCATGTTTGCCGCCAGGGATAAGATGCAAAGAAAATACGCATCTCGTCCCAATCTGCTGACTCGTATCGCCATACTCGTCTCGTGCCCCTAGGGCTCATATCCGGAGGAGAGCAAATCGATACGGATTTCACCATACAATGGTCGGTTGTTCCCAGCGGGGCTGAGACCGATATCGAATGCTTGTGTGGATCGGTTGTCAGCAGTAAGTCAAGACAATTGGGTGTGTGGCCAGCGATATCCGGAATTCGCGTCGCTTGATCCACCAGCTGAGTGAGATTTAGTGCTAGGGAAAACTTTTGCACTTCTCTCCCAGCATGGTCAGTCTTCTGGAACGGGTACAGCCACTCTTTGTGGTGAGCGTTGAAGTCCCCCAGAAAGACAAGCTCCGCCGCTGGATACCGCTGAGTTGTTAAGTCTGCCGTCTCAGTGAGGTAGTCTATGAGCCGAGTCGCCTCCTGATCACCACTGTGCGATCGGTAGACACAGACGTAGATTATCTTCTCTACCCCAGTGTCCACCAGAAGCCAAATAACGGAGAACCCGGATTTTTCAAAGCAACGGAGACGCCTACAGCAAATGTCATCGCGGACGTACACACAGACCCCTGCACTCTTTTTGAACTTATGCTCAATTGAGTAGCCAGGGTAGTTGAGGTACGCCACGTCCGACGGGGTTGCTATTTGCGTCTCCGTCAAGAAGAATAGGTGTGGCTTCTCAGTCTCAAGGTGGTGATGGACCGGATCGAGATTTGAGTGCAATCCTCTGATGTTCGCGAGGTGCACTTTTAATGGGAGAAAGTGCAGCCGTTGTTTACACACGTTCTTCTTGCTTTGCTTTGTCATGTTTTGTGATGAGTGTTGGGAGGAAGGATTTTCAGTCGAGGCGCTACTTAGTCGACTATCGATGCTGCCCTAGGCAAATCTGACCAAAGGGGAACTCACCTGGAGACTGCGGGGACGCCCGAACCCCCCCGAAATGGCCACCGGGTCCTCCCGTCCAGTCGCCAACTGGCACGGTGGAGCATTTCGGGATTTTTCGCGAGTTGGCGGGGCAGCCTTTCACACGTGGCTAGCGCGCTAGTTGGGCCCCCTACTAACTGCGGTCGGCCAACGGCTAAAACCGTGCTTCGGATCCCGCTACCCTCCAGAATGAGTTATCCGGTACAGCAATGCTAAGGCTTCAAGACCGGTCCTAATCTGCGCAACTGACTTCTAACCAACCCCCATTGGCACTGGCACTCCCGCACGCCGACGGAACGCAGCGGACTGCTTGGCGCCGGATTTCGGCAGGATGGTGGTCGCGAGCCAGGCGGCTCCTTGCGGAGCCTACCACCGCCACTGGGATCTTCAGCCGTCACCACGGGCCATGTTGGTCCGTGATGTCGTTGCCCGGGGTGGACCGCTAGGAGGTAGATCCCAACCAACCCAAGTGGTTAAGGCAGCCACCCGGAATGCGTAAGGTGCGTGGTTCGATTCCCGCCTGAGGTTGTCTTTTTTCATTGTTTAAAATTTTACTTAAGTATATTTAAGCGTTAATAAAACGTTAAAATATATGAAAAAACATTAATCTATAAACGCAGCTTCATCTTAACCGAATGTTCAAATATTTGTAAAAATATTTCTTTCGGATATCAGAGGTGAAAACTTCTAAGATTTGATGAAGCAATGTTGACAAAAAAACATAAAGCACTGACAAATTATGACGGGTGAAAATATCCAAGTGGTTAAGGCAGCCACCCGGAATGCGGAAGGTGCGTGGTTCGTTTTCCGCCTGAGGCTGTCGACTTTTTTCAGTGTTTAAAAAAAAATACTATTATTAGATATCATTATATTAAGTAGATTTTAGACTATTAATTTCGATCTAACACATAGCTGTGTAAACATGGAGTGGGGTACCACAGAGAATCGAATCGCAGTGATTGCATTAGGTAGGTACACAAATGTAAGAAAACCCCAGTCGAAATTTTCGTTTCGGTGCACGTTTCCTAACTCCTTTCGGTTTAAAAAATATTTATTTCTCATAAAAACTTTACAGTTTGCTTAAAATGAGATACATATTTGATGACCAATTCCCAAAAACCACACTTCGTTTATATGGGGTACATATTACATGAAAATGTTCATTTATTGATAACCACACTGTCCTCAAAATACTATTGGACATCTTTCCGAACTCCTTAATTATTCACTTCCTAAAATTCACACCTTTTCAAAACCACCACTTTTTATAAACTCTAGTACCTATACCCACTCCCTACATTAGGGTTACTTATGTAACATCGAAAGTTGCCATATCGAATGTCGGGATATCGACAACGATTAGTCAATTTACAAAAGCAATAAAAAAATATGTTGAAGAGAAATTAAACCGTCAAAACGATAGGGTGACGACACAGCTCCCAAGAAGCTACTGTGAAAATTCCGAAGGTCGAAAGAGGCCACGACCCTGCATCTGTGATGGTTTGGTGGGGCGTATCCAACGAAGCCGTGACAAAGCTCCACTCTTGTGAACAAGGGGTGAACACACGAGCAGAGCAACTATAACTACCAAAGCACAATTTTAGAGAAGGTAGTTAAGACACTAAGTAACACTGTGTTCGCTGGTAAACAATGGATATTTCAACAAGAATCAGCACCAGCGCACAAAGCGAAATCAACCCAGCGCTGGTTAGACGACTTAGACGTGAATTTAACGGATTTCATTACATCTGAAGATTGGCCCCTCGCAAGTGCTGATCTTAATCCTTTGGATTATTACTTACGGAATATTTTAGAGGAGAAAGCCTGCTCTAAACCTCATTGAAATATCGAATCGTTAAAAGCAGACTTAGTGAACACAGCCGCCGCGATACCATTGGATGTGGTACGTGCGGCCACAGATGAATGGCCAAGTAGAAGCTAAAGGTGGTCATTTTGAATAGTTTCAATATTTGTGTTAATCTACAAAGTTAAACGTATAAAATACACGCTTTTAAAATTTCACATTTTTACGTTTATATGAGGGACAGAACTTATGGCAAGGCTAGGTAGAAAATAATACAAAACTGCAGACATGACGCTTCACTTTCCTGCCAAGAAGTCCCCAAGCGTGACTATAAAATTATAAGCGTTAGTTGCTAGTGTTGCCACATAAAAAAATTACCCTACCTTTGGAGACTCGGGCGACGTTTGCCAAGGAATCGCTTTTTTCAAAAATAAAAATAACATCAGTTGCTTACACTTACACCCACCGGTAACGTAAGTTAATCAACCAGCACCCACGCAGGTCACTTGTTATGTATACTATTTATCCAACAGAAAAAGAAGATAAACTAAACGCTGTTATTGCGATTACGACCTACGACTAACTTGATGCTTATTTTGCGACTTTCCCCAGTTGGTTCCCATCAAAATAGGCACTTGAGACGTATTTTAGTTCTTTGCACCGTCCATGCAGTACGACCGCAGCCTTTTCATTTTCTCTTCTCCAGTGAGCGTAATGGCACGACATCATAGACTTTTAGGAAAAAACGGGATTTTTACCATGTTTTTGTGCTTGTTTTCGAGTCCCCGATATTTCGGCGCAGTTGCATGCACCATGATCACGGAGTACTAACTGAAGCTGATGCGGGTGGATGTTAGGAGCAGACGAAACGGTCTACCCTCTTTCTTGTTCGTTTACTGCGGTCGACACCCGTACCACTGTTCTCGATTGCACTCTCAACTCGAACTTGTTCGCGACACACATACACTCACAGTATCACTACGGGAAACGCCACCGTTTAGCTTCTTGCGGATTTTATATAACTGAATCAGTGGATTCCAGACATTGGACAATTTAAACCAGTCGTCACGATAGAAATTATTTTTGGGTTTTATATTCCAATCGCTTCTCTGATCAATCATGGTACTTACAAACAACAACAAAAATATGGTAAAACTCTCGTTTTGTCCTATAAGTTATTGTGACCATGAAAGTATAAAATGTTATCATATCTTAGACTGGTCCACATGTTGCCTGAATCTCAATAAATAATCGTGGTCGTGTAAACCGTTTGCCTGTAAACGGAGGCGTACTGCCAGTCAAGGCGTGCAGCCAGATCTTGCGGCACGAGCACCTCCTTCATTTTAACATCGCTGTATCCGTGCATGACTGGATGGACCAGTCTATGCTCTGGAGCGATCTTATGTATATCCCGTATTTCTGTGTACTGTATGCTTACTTCTCTGTGTAGAATATTGACGACGCCATCTAAGATTTAAACTTTTGCCCTCAAACATTCGTGACGCGCGCGGCTGCTGCTTTTTGTATGTTATCAGACGCATTTTTCCTAAATAGCAGTCCCTAAATCGATTCTCTGTTCGATACCTGGATCTATCTTTTTATTTATTATATGGATCAGAAAACCCAATTTTTGGCCTTCCCAAAGAATGGCAGCTTATACAGAGCATAAATTCTGTTGGTGTGAATTTTGTAACTGTGGATTTGGTGCTATTGAGTGCTAACTAAACATTTCCAAACGCGTCACGCCGTGTTTTGCTGAGGTAATTTTCGACAATAGTTAGCAAGCCTTTAAAAGTGCGCATGACGCCCTTAACTTGTCCATTAGCTCTACTTGAAAATCGATTTTATGTTCGGCACAAAAAGATTTAAACTCTGCACTGATATAACACTGGCCCTGGTTAGCAATAACGCGCTTATGCGCCCCAAAGAGACTACTGTCCTTTTTAAAGCGCCAACCGCACCAGCTGCATCTACAGATACCGTATGTTCCAACAGAACGTATTTCGTGAATGCATTAATTATTACTGAACAGTAGGTATTCTTTCCTATCACTCTTCCCGCGGAGTTTACCGGAAAAATCTATATGGATCTATCTATATGGATGAAATTGATTCATAAACATTGTCGCGTTTAGTGTAAGTTAAATTTATCAAAATAAATTACTACAATCTAAATCGCCGTGAGCTATCAACGTCGTATGTGAAAGTACAGTTTTTTTTGTCGTTAAATTTAGTAAAAATGGGCTTACCGTACACTAAAGCTCAAGAAAAGACTACTAACACAAATGTCGCTGTGGGGTTGGACAACTTTACTCATATGAAAATAATCAACGGTCATGCATCTGTGACCAATGGCATATTATTTGCAATTATAACCATTTTGGCCATTGGGGCGCTGCTTATCCTTTATAAGAAGTACAGAAAATGTCAATATAATCAAGATTATCCGCTGACACATAAAAACTCATTAAGTTACATGCGTTTACAGGTCTACCTCTTGTCAAATTTGCTATTAGTTTTTAGCTGTTAGGTTTAGGGTATTAGTTTTTAGGTTCGGCGCAACGCAAACAATACGACTGACTGCGATGTTAAAGACAGTAGAGTAAGTAAATTCAGTGCCCTAACTATAATGAAACAACTACACCTGTTATCATAGTTCCATGTGAAGCGATGACACGCAGGTCCACCGTCGTTTTACTAGTGCCAGCATCGCTGCTGTTTGTTGTCGTGATGCTCAGCAGTGGGCAGGTTCTTCATCGTTATGTTTCTTCTTTGAATACGACTGAAGCTCTTGCCATAACTTGTATGCGGTAAACTCGTGGCTTAAATTCTGAAAAGTGCAAAATACTTGAGACAGCAATCTGTTCAGTAGCATTTTTTTTAATAAGAAATAAGCGAAGTACAGATAGTAGCCGCGTAGGCATTTACTCTCTATTTGTCTACTGGTACTCAATTTTATAAGAAATGCAGAATACCAGATGCTTTAATATCAAAAATAAAAATTAGGCACGTTCGTGCAATAATTGCAGATATCTTGAAAATGGAGCCTCTTAGCGTAAAATAATGAAATGTTTACCCCCTGTACAACCCCTGTCCATGTCCGTCACTTTTAATTAACACCCTCTAAACAACATTTAAATAACCTTCAACCTGAGGGTGGAGATAAATCACAAGCATAAAACCCAAAAAAACTATACCTATTGCCGCTTTTAAAATGAAATAACTATCAAAACTATACTTCACCTTGCTATAAGAAGTCCCTTGAAGTCAAACTTTGCTTAAAACAGTCACTAACTCAGCATGTTAATTATTTTCTTGGCTTTACACGTCATTTCGACTAAAGCAATCCACGTGCGGTCATAACCATGACAGTCTTGATAAAAAGAATCCGCAAATAAATCGTCTTCTTCTTCTTAATCGCCTTATATCGCGGTGATGCTTTCATAGCTTCAAGTAACACCATAAAATGATGATTTTGATGTTTCAATATGCGGCGCCATATTTTTCCGCTATTTTCTAGTGAGTCGCGTGCGTGGGGTACAATCCCATGGGGTACCGTGGACAAAATGATCTTTAAACTCTTTCAAAATCTCTAGTAACTTAGGCTTAAACTCGGTAGGTATATCGGTGTTGCGGTCGTTCGAAAATGGTGCTTTTCTCTTTATGTATGACAAGGCCTTCAATTCTCGTGTAACTTATTTCTTGTTCCAATTTCGGTCGTAAAAGACAAGCGTTGCACACGTGGTTCAACTTGCACGATGTGTGCAAGGATGTTAGACGATAACATGTGCTGCCTTCTAATGGTTTTTCCGCCATATATTTAACCACGAGCGCGAATAAATTCGGGTAACTGAACTGATTATGTTGCGGTACCTTCTAGCCTCGATGATCGCCAAAAAGTTCCGATTTTGTTGTTCCAACAAATTGCGCCATTAAACTTCGTTATTTCGAAGTGGGAAATGGTGAGCAGATCCCACTTTTGATGTAGGCTACAGGAGGGCGTATATCATGGTTATGTTCCATCTTTTATAGTAATGTGGGCGGTATATTCACATTAAAGACTCTCAATCACGGAAGCCAACTAATTTTGTTTTATGAAGCCGTTAAACTACAAATATCTTCAATATCTATTTAGGCAAGAACTTAAATCACTTATCAGAACAATCGCTATTTAATAATCACTTAGTATTGCATCGGAACTGAGCGATTCGTTGAGCACGTATGGCGGAGACGGCTCCCGGATCAAAAGTGTTTTCACAAAAATGCCCGCTCCTCCGCCATGGCTCGACGCTTCGCAAGAGGGCCTGTGTTGCCACCCTATCCAGATATTTTAGGTGCACGTCCGTTGACATACAGCCTACATACAGCTTACATACAGCCTACCAACAGCCAAAGGCAAAATGACGATCCGCTAGAGGGCGCTGCTAGTTATAGTTTAGCTTCGATAGTGGTTCCTTCTGCAATGCACCGTCAAGTATATTATTTAATTTTTCACAGTTATGAAATGTTGTGTTTTTTACAGATAATACAATAATAGTCGGTTCTGGGTGCGATTTTATGAAATAACTTAATTCAGCACAAACTTTTGCTGGATTTTTGGCATTTTCTCCAATACTAACAATGATTATATCTTTTGAAGTGATATTAATGTTTTTCACGGATTTTAATATTTCCTCACAGGGAGCATTTTAGTAGGTTTTATGAATGACGTTACTCTGTACTTTTCATATTGAGAATTCTTTCTTGTGTGAATAAGCTTAGAACTCACCAACTAAAACTCACCAACCCGCTTTGGGCCATCGTGGTGGGTAATGGCCCAATATCCCTACGTTTAAAAGTAGTTAGTTCTCGTGTTTGATAGCATCACCATTTATTAGTCTAATGATAATTTCAAAATCAATTAATCGTTTTATTCAATAATGTTTCCAAAAACCTACAACCCGGAGGTTTTAACACGAGCGTACCTGCCGTATCATGAACCGCCTATAACTACCTAGTACACTCGAATATCACTTTACTTTACCCTATTCACTTTATTTATTAATCCAGGCATTTTTTCGGAGGAAAAGACGAAATACCTATCCATTAAAAAAGACACAAAATCGTACCTACTAGTAAGTACTTAATTCATGCAACCAAAAACAGCATCTAGAATTGCTCCTTGCTATATTAAGTAAGTAGGTACTTGAACTGATTTTAATCGAAAAAATCGCACGCTTACTGTTTAAAAAACAACACACCGTCCGTTCGTCACTGTGCGGCACATTCGCGATAGCCCCACATGCCGTTGCATGCCGAGATCGGAGCGCGTAGGTATGGTTCGCGCTTCGTCCGTTACTATGAAGTTACAATACTGTATTATACTTCGGGTCTCAACCGAAGACGATTACTTATTACATTTAGCAGTACATGAGATGGTGCTATCTTCTTCACACTTTTAGATATATCCTAAAAAGAAATATCTTATTTCCGTTCCCTGCACTGGCAACCCCGCGTCACGAGACGTCATTACGTGTTTTTGTGTTATCGGAATCACACGTACTTTTCGTAACGAAATTAAATATGTATTTAATAAGATGGGAAAATGTTAAAGTTCGAAGTTGAGAGACAGTGATCATTACGGTATTCTTCGTAAAGTAAAGAAATCATTTTTAATTGAAAAAACGTAGGCGTTTATCATCATCGGTGTCGGTGAATAGTGATAAATGTCGTATCAACGATATTACGACACGCAGGTATTGGAACATAAAGCTAATTTGCCTGGAAAATTAACTATTAAGGAATGTATCATAGTTGTAAGGAACTAAGATCATTTATCATTAAAATTATCTACCCTCATTTTTATTGGTTTTTCTTGGGTTCTATAATAATGATTGTAACAAAATTAAAAGCCATTTACAACAAGAAATTCATTAAATACTAAATTACTTACTTAGAAACCATTGTAACAGTGTTTAACTTACTAAACGTATGATGTGACGAGGATATATAACTGCTCAACAGTGTTGATGCTTTATTTTACTCAATGACATTGAATGTCATTGATTTTACTCCATACAAGCCGTTTCGAGGTTACTTACACCAATTAGACAGTGCTGAGGTTCTATTTTACTCCACGCAAGCCGTGTCAAGGTAACTTACTCCTCTTTAACAGAGTTGAGGCTCCATGCATGCCGTGTCGAGGATACTTGCTCCACTTTAACAGTGTTGAGGCTCCACGCTAGCCGTGTCGAGGATACTTACTCCACTTTAAAAGTGTTGAGGCTGCACGCAAGCCGTGTCGAGGATACTTACTTCACTTTAACAGTGTTGAAGTTCCACGCAAACCGTGTCGAGGATACTTACTCCACTTCAACAGTATTGAAGCGCCACGCAAGCCGTGTCAAGGATACTTACTCCACTTTAACAGTGTTGAGGCTCCACGCAAGCCGTTTCGCGGATATTTACTCCACTTTAACAGTGTTGAGGCTATATCTTACTCCAAGCAAGCCGTGTCAAAGATACTCACTCCACTTTAACAGTGTTGAGGCTATATCGATGTTGTCGTGTCAATTGTCAATTGGTACATCAAGAAAGAAAATTCCAAGGAACCCCTCTGGATTGGAAGCAAAGGAGTCGTCACGCGCTTTTCAGGTCAGACCTCAGCATTATATATACTTATTAATTGTATTAGAATAAGAATTAGACTTTCTCCGTGACACAGCGGCTACACAAGCCGTGTCGAAGATACTCAGTCCACTCTACCAGGGTTGAGTGAGGCTATATTTTATTTCAAGCAAGCCGTTTCGGGAATATGTATTTAGTACATTTTAACAGTGTTGAGGCTTTATTTTATTCCACGATAGCCGTTTCATGGTTTCTAACTCCACTTAAACTGTGTTGAGGATTTTCTACTTCACATAAACTGTGAGAGGCCATACCTATTTCACCCTAACAGTTTCACGTTTCCACGTCATCCGTGAAACAAAGCAGAGTCTAAACATTGTTGAGGACGTAAGTTAGATTTCCGCCTGGGGTGAACATGTTCTCAACGTTTCGTTATCTTCGGGTTTACTTATCAATAATGATTTGGTGAAGACATCTTAAACTATGTCATTGATGTTTACAATGCTTCGCGCTGTTTGCAGCGCTAGCGCCTGTGCCCGTGCCAGCTGCGCCACTAAGATCTTCGATCTGTCCCCGTATATGACGGTCAGTTCGACGATAGCCTGCTTTCATCGGACACCCATGGATTCTACAATTTCTCAGAGACGAACCACATAAAAAATAAAGGGTTTCTCATAATAATAATTAACAAAAAAAAAAAATAAGTAAGTACTTACTTACCTACTTAAATAAATGGAAAGATAATAATAATAACAAAAAAATAAAATAGTAATAATGTACATAAGCCTCGAAGCTCCAAAACTAAATTAGGAATCTTGATCTCTCTTTGATTCTTGATTGGTGCGACTCGCGACTTGGCGACAATCAAGTGTACCAAAGTATCTCCGGAGGCATCGAGCTCATGGAGGTAAACAACGGCGGCAAACCCGGCTTCAGAGGCATCTGCAAACCCGTGAAGCGAGTATGCAGCTGAGCCTTTGTTTGCACAAATGTGCCGAGGGAAGCGAATGCTAGACAACAGCGGCAGATCCTCTGAGATGTGGTGCCACTCCGTTTCTACTTCAGAGGGAGTGGGCTCATCCCATTCCAGCTTCAGTAGCCACAATTGCTGAAGCAGCAGCTTTGCGCGGAAGATAACGGGAGAAACCCAGCCGTTTGGGTCATAAAGTGAGGCTACGGTGCTTAAAATAGACCGCTTTGTGACATTTGTGATGGGGGGCAGAGATGAGGGCTCCACTGTATACCCAAGACCTTAATGGACGTGGATTCTGGGTTCATGTCGAAGTCCTTGGGCATGTCGCATTGGTTGTCGGGAAATCTCTCGAGCAGCTTAGGCGAGTTAGATGTCCACTTACTGAGCTGAAAGCCGCCTAGGTCTAGCAGACTTATCAACTCGTCCTGAAGTGCCTGGGCGGATTCAACTGTGTCATGACCACACAAGATGTCATCAACGAAGATAGACTTGCGAAGAACCTGAGCGGCTCCAGGGTAGCGATGGCCTTCATCATCAGCCAGCTGAAGCAGAGTGCGGATTGCATGGTATGGGCTTGATCTTAAGCCGTAGGTGACTGTATTGAGGGCGTAGGTTAGCAGAGGGTGATCTGGTGAGGACCGCCATAGTATCAGCTGATACCGTCTCTGGTCTGGGGCAACCAGCACATTTCTGAACATCCTCTGGATGTCAGTGCTGAAAACGACTGGATGCGTTCTGAAGGACATGATGATGTCCACAATGTCCTGTTGAAGGGCGGGGCCTGTGTGTAGGCATTCATTTATGCTGACACCATTGGAGCTTTTGCAGCTACCATCAAAAACAATGCGCAGCTTGTCCGACCCTGACTTAAATACGCCATGGTGAGGGATGTAGAAGTGAGGTTTATGGGCGAATGTATTTGGGTGACAGGGAGCCATGTGCCCTAAGTCGATGTATTCGGCCATGAAGTCGACGTATTTAGAACGCAGAGACGGGTTCGCCATTAGCTTCTTCTCAATATTGAGGAATCTGCGTAATGCGATAGGGTGAGTTTTACCTATTTGAGGGGCGTCCTTTAGAAAGGGCAGAGCGACCGTATATCTGCCTGAGGGATCGCGTGTAGTGGTAGAGCGGAAGATTTCCTCGCATTGTTCCTCCAGGGGATCATTATGAGTGAGAGATTGAGGGAGGGGCTCCTCAGACTCCCAGAACCTTTCCAGACTCTGACGTATGTCCTGGGCTGATTCAGCTGAGTCTGGTTGTGAGCTGACGACGTGAGCTGAGTTAACCTGCTGCGCCGGCTGCGCATACAAGTCCTCAATGGGTCCTATCAACGCGAAGTCGAAAATCGTGCCGAAGGCTATGGGCTTGCCCGGGCCCAACGAGACCTTAGTACCGTCCAACACCTGGCCAAGAACGTCCGACCCCAATAAGAGGTCGATCGGGGCTGGTGTGTGGTAAAGCTGGTCAGCCAATGGCACGGGTGGCTGGCCTAGTACGTGGGAAATGTTTGGTACCTTCTCTAAGGGAAGGTAGCCAGTGACGTTTTTTAAAATGTGAGCTGTGGCAGTAATTGTAGGAGTATCATTGTGAGTGGGTCGGCATACTATTGTTATTGCCGCCTTTGACTCATGTTTGTGCTGATTCCCAACTCCTGTAATTTTTAAAGAAGTGGGTTTTGATGGTAGGTTCAAAAGTCGTGCCATGCGTGACGTTATTAATGTCAGCATACTGCCACAGTCCAATAAAGCTCTGGCTGTGTGAAGATGGCCATGTACGTCCGCGACTCTTAGTGAGACGGTTGGCAACAAAATGGGTGTGCCAGTGGGCACAGAAGGTGAGTGAGCTGATTGAGTATCAGCTGAAATTGTATGAGCTGAGTATGTATCAGCTGTGTGGGCATGGGTTGACTGGGCATGGTCTAAATTTACCTCTTCGCTAGGGTGTTCTGTGATAGTTGGGAGTCATAATTGCTGGCGGCGTTCGCGGGGCCTACCTGGCGAACCGGACCTGGGCGGGCTGGCTCTGTGAGCAGAGCTGGGTCGCACCTGTTTAGCCTGTGCGGGTTCGTGCCGCCTGCTGTGTCTGGGACGCTCCCTCGAGTGCTCTGTCAGCTGTGGTGGGGGTACATGTACAGACGACGAATGAGCTGAGTGCGTTGGGCCGTCTGGTCGATGGAGGGACGTGTGGTGGTTCGTGCTCCCACAGTTCTTGCATGCCCCCCCTTGACCTGCACTCGCTCTCGTAGTGACGGCCGAGACAACGCTGGCAGCGCTCGCGTGCCTGTACAAAGTCCCAACGGCCCTGTGTTGGCTGGGCATTGTACCATCTGCACGTCATGAGCGTATGTCCCCTAGTGGCACAATAGGGACAGTAGGACGTCGAGCGTGAGGAAGAGGACGAGGACGATGATGAGGAGCAGCTTTGCTGGAAGGCCGAGTAGACGGGGAAGGGCTGACTGCGAGCCGGGGAGGTGGATGGGCGGTGACGCATTTGCTGCGCTGGGCGTGATGGTTGGTGAGAAGGCTGATCATAGGCGCGGTGAGGCGATGGAGCTGAGGAGCGGCCACGGTAATGGTCGGGCTGTTGCTGAGCCATCTGAGCATAAGTGCGATGGGGCAACTGTGGAGGCGCGCGGCTACGAGAAGGGCCGGGCAGGGCGTGAATGGGCTGCGGCTGGGCTATGTTGGAGAACTCTGTCTCCACACAGCGCGCGTGCTCCTCGAGGTAGGAGATGAGGTCACTCAACGTGGGCAGGGTGCTGCTAGACCCGTGTCTGCGTTCAAATAACGTGCGGAGCTCACCCTTAAGCTTTCGCACCACTATCGACACAAACACGTAGTCGTCTCCTATGGGCAGATCCAAATTACTAAGGGCACACTGGGCGGACACCAGCGGAGTGAGGAAAAGTGTGCGTATGTTAGAGCGCGTGTGGATGCTCGGCAGCCCCAGGATTATGTCGACGAAACTATCGATGAGAACCCGGCGGTTCTCGTACCGCTTGGTAAGGATGTCCATGGCCACGGCAAAATTTTCATTGGTGACCTTTAGGTGGGACACCATGCTTAATGCCTCACCGCTGAGACTTGAGAAGAGATAGTGGAGCTTGACTGCTTCCGACAAGGTCGCCATGTCAGTAGGTAGTTATTGGGCATTCTACCCCACCTTCATTCGTTCGGGCTCGTGCCGAGCCCTCACTCACTGCGGTGGGGTAGAATACCCAATAACTCATATTGGTGATCCCTTTCAGATTCCTATCAGGTGACGGTGCAAGCCTGTGGTAAGATCACACACCGAACACCTCCTAACTGTTCGGTTGGAGGAAACCATGGTAAGTAACTCCCTGCGGCCCGTGGGTAAGATCACGCACCGAACAGATTCCTATCAGGTGACGGTGCGAGCCCGTGGTAAGATCACACACCGAACACCTCCTAACTGTTCGGTTGGGGGAAACCATGGTAAGTAACTCCCTGCGGCCCGTGGGTAAGATCACGCACCAAACAGATTCCTATCAGGCGACGACGAGCCCGAACGAATGAAGGTGGGGTAGAATGCCCAATAACTCATATTGGTGATCCCTTTCAGATTCCTATCAGGTGACGGTGCAAGCCTGTGGTAAGATCACACACCGAACACCTCCTAACTGTTCGGTTGGAGGAAACCATGGTAAGTAACTCCCTGCGGCCCGTGGGTAAGATCACGCACCGAACAGATTCCTATCAGGTGACGGTGCGAGCCCGTGGTAAGATCACACACCGAACACCTCCTAACTGTTCGGTTGGGGGAAACCATGGTAAGTAACTCCCTGCGGCCCGTGGGTAAGATCACGCACCAAACAGATTCCTATCAGGCGACGGTGTGAGCCCGTGGTAAGATCACACACCGAACACCTCCTAACTGTTCGGTTGGGGGAAACCATGGTAAGTAACTCCCTGCGGCCCGTGGGTAAGATCACGCACCGAACAGATTCCTATCAGGTGACGGTGCGAGCCCGTGGTAAGATCACACACCGAACACCTCCTAACTGTTCGGTTGGGGGAAACCATGGTAAGTAACTCCCTGCGGCCCGTGGGTAAGATCACGCACCGAACAGATTCCTATCAGGTGACGGTGCGAGCCCGTGGTAAGATCACACACCGAACACCTCCTAACTGTTTGGTTGGGGGAAACCATGGTAAGTAACTCCCTGCGGCCCGTGGGTAAGATCACGCACCAAACAGATTCCTATCAGGCGACGGTGTGAGCCCGTGGTAAGATCACACACCGAACACCTCCTAACTGTTCGGTTGGGGGAAACCATGATAAGTAACTCCCTGCGGCCCGTGGGTAAGATCACGCACCGAACAGATTCCTATCAGGTGACGGTGCGAGCCCGTGGTAAGATCACACACCGAACACCTCCTAACTGTTTGGTTGGGGGAAACCATGGTAAGTAACTCCCTGCGGCCCGTGGGTAAGATCACGCACCGAACAGATTCCTATCAGACGACGGTGCGAGCCCGTGGTAAGATCACACACCGAACACCTCCTAACTGTTCGGTTGGGGGAAACCATGGTAAGTAACTCCCTGCGGCCCGTGGGTAAGATCACGCACCGAACAGATTCCTATCAGGTGACGGTGCGAGCCCGTGGTAAGATCACACACCGAACACCTCCTAACTGTTTGGTTGGGGGAAACCATGGTAAGTAACTCCCTGCGGCCCGTGGGTAAGATCACGCACCAAACAGATTCCTATCAGGCGACGGTGTGAGCCCGTGGTAAGATCACACACCGAACACCTCCTAACTGTTCGGTTGGGGGAAACCATGGTAAGTAACTCCCTGCGGCCCGTGGGTAAGATCACGCACCGAACAGATTCCTATCAGGTGACGGTGCGAGCCCGTGGTAAGATCACACACCGAACACCTCCTAACTGTTTGGTTGGGGGAAACCATGGTAAGTAACTCCCTGCGGCCCGTGGGTAAGATCACGCACCAAACAGATTCCTATCAGGCGACGGTGTGAGCCCGTGGTAAGATCACACACCGAACACCTCCTAACTGTTCGGTTGGGGGAAACCATGGTAAGTAACTCCCTGCGGCCCGTGGGTAAGATCACGCACCGAACAGATTCCTATCAGGCGACGGTGCGAGCCCGTGGTAAGATCACACACCGAACACCAACCTATCTAATGAGACAAAGCTAAACTGCTACTTGCTTAAACGAATCTACTTCTGTCTATAGACAGCAATACATGGTCAGAAAAAAAAAAAAAAAAAAAAACTACCTTTAGCATAACCTTACCAAATACCAACCTTACCAACCGTACCAAGTATAACTTTACCATTACCTCAGCTACCACATACTTGTATGTAAACTTAGTATGTGATAGCCTACCTTTAAAGGATTTGGGATGGGTTGTATTGTATTTATTAATTATTTTATATAAATATTAGTCATACAAACATTCATAAAATATAAATATTTATCTTTTCTTCAACGAGACACGCTGATAGCAGGTTCATCCATCAACATCTGAAAAAAAAAAAAAAAACATGTTTAATTATGTAATTAAATATGTCTGATATTGTTCAATATTTATTTATTCAAAAACTTACAAATTATAAGATGAGCTTCCACTTGGTTGAAATATTTGCACATAGGTTGAAAAGATTCCACTCTCCAGGACCTTAAAATAAAACATGGACATTAAAATCATTTGTGACGGACACAAAAATATGGTAAGTACTGTAAAATTAAACTTCCTAAAAGATTTAAATACATTTTATGGGTTTTTACAACAATTTAACTTCAAAAAGCTTGGTAGGAAAATACTATCAATGCCAGTGAATTTTCTCCTTAGATGAGAATTTTATTATGAGAAATTATTCTTGTACCTACATTATAGATACTTCAATCATTGAAACATCGAGTAAAAGTGAAAAGTAAAAACCATTTTTATATTAAAATTACTAACAAGGCAACGAAAATTATTAGCTTTGCATAATACTGCGACTCGAAGCATTTATTCTGTGAGATTTTTCTAGATTCAATGAATAAACAAAAGTGTTTAAACAATATTTTTGATATGTTAAACATTTTTTAAGACGAAAAAAATTATCTTATTATGTATGTACTTACATGATTTTCTTCTTTTTACAATTCATATAGTTCTAGTTGAATTAAGACACTTTCTATATTAATTATAGATTTATAAACACATGCACTTGGAGAGGCATATGTCCCGCAGTGGACTAGTATAGGCTGATGATGATGATGATGAAACACACGTTACGTAGCGTAGCGTGTCGGTGCCTTGCGCGTCGCATAATGGTTCAAAACGTGGGAAGCGAATGAAACGAATATGAACCCCACGCATTGCACTAGAGCTGCTTATATCACTGAGGGCCTAGTCAATTGGCAAACAAATGAAACGCTACGAAATCTTCGCTACGATAAACCGAATGTATGGGATTGACATAAGCAAAAGTTACCTACGACGTAAAATTTACGCTAAAATAGACCTAATTGACAGTTTGACAAGCCAAGAATCGCTAATCTAGCGATCACTTAAACATTGAAGATAAAAATTCACACAAAATGGCGATTGTTTGATCAGCTGATGAAGGAAGAGTTGTGTTGTGTTGAAAGTTTTGTTTAAAATGCTCTTTTTAGGGCTATTGTGGACTGCGATAATCAAGTGCTCAGGCGCTAAGGAAGAAATGTTTCCCTACGTTACTTGGAGCAAAGTAACGAAATCGAGTTTGTTGTACTTGTGAATAGTTCTCAGAGTTCTCGTTTACGAACTTTAAAATATTTAGCTAAGGTCTGCCGGGAATTGCGTGCTGTTATAGTTGTTGCGATGTGAGTGACCAAATAAATGTGTGTCATGCAACATTTTCCGCAACGAAGAGCAAGTCGCTGCATAACAATTTGTAGGGGCTCTCAAACCATACAAACATTTGGGCCAAATAAATCCACCTAAGTACCTTTAATCATGACAAGAAAGGTCAAGATTAAGACAACATTAAGGGACTTTTTGTATAAATATTAAATGTAACCTATCCATAATGTCCATTTATCAATTTATAACTTAGATTGCCTATTTGTTTTACAGGTTCCAATGAAGATTTAATTTGCCAGGTAGCTTAGAGTATTAAACCAAGGCTCTAAGTGTAGTAAGGTGTACCTATTGACTATACCCTATAAATCTTATACAGACAAGCATCTTTCTTAATAGGAAAAGATATCAGTCCTTACGTTCAAATGGTAAGTTTTAATAAATAAATTATTACTTACATAATAAAGGTAAGTATTATGCCTATTATTATATTGGGATTTACCAGGAAATGTCAGTTTTGTTAAAATTGCTAGAATAAAGAGTATTGACATAAAGATAAAACTATTTTATGTGGTTTTGCAGATTTGAGACGACGATTCAAAAATCTTAAATGTTACCTCATAATTTGGAGGATGGACTTCCTCAGAATGGTGAACAAACATGGTTATTTGGTAAAAAACAATATCAAGCAATTTTGTATAATACATAGGTACTTACCTACTAACTTTTTATCTATGACAATTTTCTATAAGTAAGTATATTGTTCTAATTTCTTAGGAGATTCTGGATACCTTCAAAAAGCATGGTTAATGATAATAACAACAATATTTAATGCTGCATCAGACTCACAAGAAAGGAGGGGTGTGTACCACATGTCATATCCAACAATGAAACTGCATTGAACATGGCTTTGGCATCGTTGAATTTAGTTATTTATATGATTTTTTTTGTGGAGCTCTAATGTTGTCAACGTTTTTATTCTACAAAAAGGAGCAGTCTGTGCCATAAATATAGTTAATTTAGTTCTAAGTTTATTGTGCTTTATTTTAAAAGATTTACTTATGTACAAAAAAACAATACCTTCGTTGACAACATTTTTATTTTAAGAAAAGGAACAGTGTGCCATAAATATATTTAACCCATAAAATAGTGATTTGGTTTATATGATGGGGAAAAATTAAGTATAAAGTTAATTTAGTTCTAAGTTTATTGTACTTTATTAAAAAGATTTACTTAGGTAGGTACTACTAAAAAACAGTACCTTCATAAACACACAATTGGCATTTATTTTTATACACATATAGTTTTAATGTCAATAAGAGAAAGTGAAGCCTCATATTTAATAAACTTTGACTTTGAGAGAGTTAGGTAAGGAAATAAGAATATATTAAGAAATACAACATTAATGTTATTTTTTACTTGATATTTAATTTTACTTGCAGTAGGTACCTATAGAAAATGTTTAAGTACCTACTTATATCAATTTCTACTAGTCATAACATTAAGCTATTGAAGTTCTACTTGATTCATTATCAACATACAAAGGTAATTATATGTATAAACTTGCATTATTATTATCCGATTATTAAATCTGGTGGGTTCTATTGTGTTTGTTATAATATTGTTTTTTCTTTAAATAGGTGGCTTAACATAAGGTGGCTTGTTATACATATAATACAAATTAAGTTCCATATCTAGCATACTCTGTAATAGTTTAGTTATTATCAATTTGGCGATTGTGAAGTAATCGATTGTAATTGTTGCTTGAGTTTGTAATGTTACTATCACATTTTTATTTGTGTGAATCTGTAAATGGTTTGCTGTTTCACATTTTCAGTGTTATACTTTTTATAGAACTGTCGATTCACCTGTGAATATAAAATAAATAAATAAAATTAATTGTTTTTAAATTATTTTTGGTAAATATATACTACCTACCTACTAACTTTTTATGTAAGTATGACAATTTTCTATAAGTAAGTATATTGTTCCAATTTCTTAGGAGATTCTGGATACCTTCAAAAAGCATGGTTAATCATAATAACACCAATATTTAATGCTGCATCAGGCTCACAATAAAGAAGGGATGTGTACCACATGTCGTATCCAACAATGAAACTGCATTAAACATGGCTTAAAGTTGTACTTAATTCATTATCAACATACTAGGGTAATTATATAAAATTAATTGTTTTAAAATTATTTTTGGTAAACATATAAATAATCCTATGTTTTATTTTGAAACATTATCAACCAACTCATAATGAATGGCAGTGAAATAAATAATGTAAAATAAATCAATATTTTAACTTGTCGCGTAGAGACCACGATCATGTCATTGTGTCTGTGAAGGCGTATATTTAATAAATGATTTGGTTTTAATTTCAATTATTTTCGGTACCTACCGCTATAAATAAGTAACAATGAAACAATCCTATATTAAGGCGATGTTGTCTTCATCGTCATCCTATGAACGTCCTGAACGTTCCCACATGAACGACAGCACTAAGGCAGACTGGGCTATAACAGGCTTAAGCCCTGAGCCAATACAACCGCAGTGTGCTTTACGTGCCTTCCGAAGCACGAAGGAGCTCGAGACGCTTTTTATTTGGTTACCCATCCTTTAGCTCGGTAATGTGAAAGTTGCGTAACTAACTGGCAAGATCACAAACCGGTGCGGCGCGGGCGGGGACTTTTTGCATTAGTTAAACCTCTAGCATTACCTTTCAAGTAACAGTAAGTACCTACATTGCTTCGCTAGTTTGCATATTTTAAAATTAGTTTTCATTTAACTAGCAAAACCATGTACTTGGAATGTTTTTTATTTTATTTTATTTAGGACAATAATCAATTAGAAAAGTAATGTGATAGGTGTTGTAGTGAGACAACTAAACCCGAAAGCCTTAGCCGCTACGCCATAGAGTTACTTTAGGCGATGTACTCATACAAGATGCAAACGTTTTAATCACTACCTAGTGGGTACTCGCATCTAAGATCAAACTGTTTAAATGTTCGCGCGGTTTGTAACATTTAGTGTTATTATCACTTATTTCATTACAGACGGACGTCAAGTTGTTAATATTTGAGAAATTCTTGGCAGCAAGCGTTTGCTTGTGGTCTTCAGTCTTAATTTATTTATATTATAAGCTGAAAAATGGGTTTGGTCTCATATCAATATCATATTATGGTGGGTAAGTCACTCGTCATCATTATAAGTACTTATTTACAAACGTGCTTGCCTGGCGAACTTCCGACGAAAAAAGCGATTGATTCATTTTTCAAATTGTCTCAAGGAGTCTACCCGAATTTCTTAGTAAAGTGACATTCAATTCACTAAAACTCAAAAGGATCGGTGTGGTTACTACCTATTTATTAATCTTACATAAGCGTTACATTATCATCAAACAAAAAAATACTAAGACAAGCCTGTATGTTCTATATCCCTTAGCTTATCGATATCGATGTAGCCTAGCGAATTTGATGAGCGATTTTGAAGCTGTCACCGGTCGAGCGTTTGCCAGTTGACTAGGCCCTCTGATCATACATCCGAGTAATCGATGCTCAAACATAAATCGATGTTGTGTAATCTATATTTCAAATTTGAAGTATCAATCAATTAGTATGAAATTTAAAAATAATAACAAAACTAGTCTACATAAAAAGGAGAATCAGTACCTATCAAAATATAGTATCTTTCTTGTTATTTCTATTTCGTTTAGATAAGATAAAATGATAGATACTTACCTTACCTAAAAAAGAACACAATTTCATGAACTTATAGAACTGTTTAATAATAAATAACACATAATAATATGTAAGTATATAAAATTATCGGCGCTATATTTTGAAGTTAACTCCGATATATAACTCAATTAAAAACAAGTATTAGTATGAAAAGTAAATAGGTATGACCTACATACAAATCGATGTTTATTATCGAAAACTCGTAGGAACACGTCTCTACTAGTTATACTGCAAAGACAGCAATTACACAAACAGCGGCTGCGATAATATTACAAAGACGATTGTTTGATCGAATAATATTGCAAAGTAGTAAAAAATAATGTGAAGCATTTAAAATGTCAATTATGTATATTTTAATTTCAATATAATAATATTTCCAAGGTTTGCTTCTCTTGTCTATTTGTTCCAGCTAATCTCTGAAACGGTTGGACTGATTTTGATGATACTTTAACTAGCAGATAGCTGATATTATATTATAAGGCTTAATCTAGACTACATTTTTAGAAAGTTTTATGTAGTAGGTACCTACATAGTTACTTAATGTCTACGCGAACGAAGTCACAGTCAACAGCAAGTCATAAATATAATTAAGTTTAATAGAATAATGTGAAGCATTTAAAATGTTAATTATGTATATTTCATTTCAATATAATAATTTTCCAGGGTTTGCTTCTCTTGTCTATTAGTTTCAGCTAATCTCTGAAACGGTTGGACTGATTTTGATGATACTTTGACTAGCAGATAGCTGATATTATATTATAAGGCTTATTCTAGATTAAATTTTTAGAAAGTTTTATGTAGTACCTACATTACATAGTCACATAGTTTCTACGCGAACGAAGTCACAGTCAACAACAAGTCATAAATATATTTTTAATTTATAATAATGACTAAGTGCTGTCTTATTTCTTAGGATAAAAATACACATTTTAAAAATACAATAAATATTATTTTTACGTCATTAGAACTCACGCTTGACCACTTTTTGCTGACAATGGACTTTTTTCTGCATAAAACCACTGGCATCGAAAAAAAATCATTATAATTTTCATGAATTTGGGTGTGCTTGTTACACAGTTATAATTTTAATTCGATTTTAGTGATAAATATAAAGTCTATTTTTTAAACGGTTCAACAGTGTGTTTAAGTGTTATTCTGCGAATATCTTCATCAATTTAACAATGTGCGTAAGTAAAATAAAACCTTTAAATATTTATATTTTTACAGCGAGTTGTGTTTGCGTATAAGTTTGTGTTTTCGATAGTCAATTTGCATTAATTATCAAATACGAAAACTTGTATACCAACCAGTTAGCCAACGAAAACACTTTGTTGTTACGTTTATCCGTTTGAATAGGTGTACCACGCGAAATAAGCTTACAGGTTCGAGTGTAGTCTAAAACATAATTTATTTATTTCATAGGTCTGACTCCGAGTACGAAGCATCTTCTGTGATTTCGGAGGTACCTCCTCCTAAAAAGAAGAGCAAGTCTTCGCCAGCCACAACCAAACGCAAAACTGTTAAAACCTGTGAGACTTCGCCTCATGAGACTGTCTCTGGCTCCCGCAGGTAAATTTGTTATTACTTATCATTATTAACTCCAAGTCTGGTTTAGTAGTAACTTATGAAAACAACTCAACTGTGTTCTTTATAATTTATTTATTTATTTAATTAAAACAGTAAAAACCAATTACTTTAATTAACAAAAAAAATAACATTAGCTACATTCAAAAGAATTCATAAAAATAAAAAATAATACAACTTTAATAAGTCCAAATTATATATATATATATATATATATATATATATATATATTTACATCCAGCTACGCATTTGGCGTCATGCATGCTGTGCATCATTACGACGTCCTCCAGTTCAGCTTACAATTTAGATCATCTCTCTGCGAATGTTTCTTAGTTTTTTGATGCCTTTCTCCGTAGGATATTTTATTTTGCGATTATTTTAATTGTGGCAATATTCTTCTTGCAGTCATGCCCAAACATTTATGAACTCCATTTCATGGTGATAAATTTTTGGCTTCCTGGATATACTGATTATCATTTACTTAATGCGCTGACATTTTCACGTCCTCCTGATTTTGTAAAAGCGACGTTGCCAGCAATGCGTTACCTATCTCTTTCTTTCACCGAATATTTTAATGTTAGGTCCAATTTGACAGATGTCTTTAAAATTGTTAACCAAAGTTTTTTTTTATTTAAGAGGGTTTACACATTTCGGTTTCCCATACAATCTTCCAAGTCGAAATTTTTAAGGACCATTAAGCCACATTTTATGAAACTTTGCATGCTAAAGTAAAACACAGAGATCCAATCGTTTATTTGGCTGAGTTATTGAGATTTAAAATCGCAATAACTCAGTTAAATAAAGGTTTTTTAAAAATGTTTTCAACAAACTATCTAGATCTCTATATTTTACCTCAGCATGCCGAGTTTCTTAATTAAAATTTTTGCGGAAGGTGCGTAGTTCGATTCCCGCCTGAGGTTGCCGTCTTTTTTCAATGTTTAAAATTTTACTTAAGTATATTTAAGTGTTAATAAAACGCTAAAACATAAAAACATTAATCTATAAACGCAGCTTCATCTTAACCGAATGTTTAAATATTTGTAAAAATATTTCTTTCGAATCTCAGAGGTGAAAACTTCTAAGATTTGATGAAGCAATGTTGACTAAAAACATAAGCATCAAGCACTGACAAATTTCGACGTTTGAAAGCCAGACCTCGGTAGCCAAGTGGTTAAGGCAGTCGCCCGGAATGCGGAAGGTGCGTGGTTCGATTCCCGCCTGAGGTTGTCGTCTTTTTTCAGTGTTTAAAATTTTACTTAAGTATATTTAAGCGTTAATAAAACGCTAAAATATAAAAACATTAATGCAGAGTTTCATCAAAAATGGCCTAATGGTTTTTAAAAATTTCAACTTGGAAATTTGTATGGGAAACTGAAATGCGATAACGCTCTTAACTTTATTAAAGAAACTGACATCAGTTTTGGGTTCATCAATGTGATGCCTTAAGGTTTGATCTCGATCTAATTAAAAGTGCAGTGGCCATCATAAATAGCCGCTGCACTGAAGTACACAATTTATTATTTAGCTATAAGGGTCAATATCGATTCGAGAAAATTGACAGTTTTGGGTAAGTGGTTCTGCTTGCATTCCTTGGGTTCTGATTTCCTAAATAAGTACTTATATTCTCTTTTTCCTTTAAAGATGAAGTTCTACTAACTATCCAAGCCCTAATCTGAGGAGCTCCCGTACGCCCGTATATTGATATCTGGCGTCCGTTGTTGGCATCTGGCATCCGTATATTCATGTCTGGCGTCCGTATATTGGATATCTGGCGTCCGTATATTGCTATTTGACATTTCACGCCAGCTCTAATAACATCTTGAGCATAATATGAGACAAGTCGGACAGTCCTATTTACAAATTCATATTGCGTAAATGCCTCGGGTTCTGGCTTCCTAACTTAATTATCTTTATAGTTTGAAATACCTAGGCCCTTTGTTGAGGAGCTACCGTGCGTCTGTATATTGTTATCTGGCGTCCGTATATTGACATGTGGCGTCCGTATATTGATGTCTGGCGTCCGTATATTGCTATTTGACTTTTTGACGCCAGCTCTAACAAACATCCTGAGCATAATTATGTAACAAGAGAAAAAAAGACAAAAACCGTACCGAAATGCTGGAAGCTTGGCAATGTGCAGCCAGTACCTAAAAGGGAAATCTCATGCTGACCCATGCAACTACCGACCGATCGCTATCAATTCCATACTCTGTAAGGTCATGGAAAGAGTTCTAAACAGTAAGTTGGTATGAGGAGCTGAGGAGGTCATTAACTTATAGGTATGTACCTATAAGTTAATGACCTCCTCAGTGACTGTCAATATGGCTTCCGCCGAGGAAGCCGGGGATTTCGACTGGGGATCTTCTAGTTTATGTGACGCACTACTGGGGTGGGGCCCTCGAGATGCACGGCGAAGCACTTGCCGTATCACTGGACATCTCGAAGGCTTTTGAAAGGGTCTGGCACGCAAGTCTGCTGCGCAAGCTTCCTGCGTATGGTGTCCCCGCTGTAGATATTATTATATGTACTTTTGTAGTTGGATAGCTGATTTTCTGACGGAACGATCGATCAGAGTAGTCATCGATGGCTGGTCCTCTGACTCAGTGGCTATTGATGCCGGAGTTCCTCAGGGGTCTCTCTGTGACGCTTTTCCTGTTGCACATCAATGACCTGTTGATACCAGGAATTGTTGGGTATGCAGATGACAGTACTGTCGTAGAGAGATACCTTTCGGATGCAAACTGCAATCAAAAAGCTGGGCGTCCTAAATAAGGTCAAGTGATATTTTGCGCCGGGATAGCTTTAAACTCTCTTTAAAGCTGAAGTCCGATCTTGTATGGAATATTGCAGTCACCTATGGGACGGCTCAGCGAAATACTACTTGTACTTTGCATCTGTGTATATTGATAGTGACAGTAAAGCGTCTCAAAATTATGAAATTAGTGATTTTTTGAAAAACAAAGATTACTACAGTGAACATCTATCGCTGATCGAATCGATCTATCGTGAATATTTGTATTTCTTGTTACTTTTTTAGATTATTATTGTTTAAAAATTATTATCCTAAACTTGAAAGAGTCCTAACATATTGTATTTACCTGTAAGTGTTTGTTACACTTAAATAATATTACAAACTTAATTAAGTAATTTAATGTATCAGTGTAAACAAACGTTGGTGAATTATATATAAAAAAATACCAACTAACTGCACTGGACACGATTCAACGCAGAGTTGAGAGGCTAATTGGCGACAAAGAACTGGTGAAGAGCAAGTTTCACACCCTAGCTCACCGCCGCAAAGTTGCCTTTCTGTCGGTCTTTTACAGACCTGGAACTCCATGAGCTCATACCGCCATCCCCTTTCTTCCATCGGACATCCAGACGCACTGCGGGCTACCACCCTTTCTTGGAGGATATTTCTAAATGTCGCACAAAGCGCTACTCAACATCGTTTATACTGTGCACACAAAAAGAGTTGAACTCCCTCCCTGCGTCTGTGTTTCCGAGTACTTATCTTAAGTATCTTCAAAGCAAGAGTGAATAGACACCTTCTGGGTTAGCTCGCTCCATCGTGAATCGGCTTGATTGGGATCAAGAGCAAACCCATTTACAGAAAAAAAAACTAGTCGGACAGTCCGATTTACGTATTCATATTGCGTAAATGCCTTGGGTTCTGGCTTCCTAACTTAATTGTCCTTATAGTTTGAAAGGCCTAGGCCCTTTTTTACCGTGCGTCTGTCTATTGTTATCTGGCGTCCGTATATTGATAACTGGCATCCGTATATTGACATCTGGCGTCCGTATATTGACATCTTGCGTCCGTATATTGATGACTGTCGTCCGTATATCGGATATTGCTATTTGACATTTCACGCCAGCTCTAACAACATCCTGAGCATAATATGTGACAAGTCGGACAATCCGATATACGAATTCATATTGCGCCTCGGATAGTGGCTTCCTAACTTAATTGTCTTTATAGTTGAAAGGCGTAGGCCCTTTGTTGAGGAGTTATTATATTGTTATCTGGCGCCCGTATATTGCTATTTCACAGTTTGCGCCAGCTCTAAGAGCATTCTGAACACAATATGCGACAGGTGGGATGATGAAAGAACATGTACACACGCCAGCACATCAACCTACCTACCACAAAATGTCCAATTTTCTTCAATAGACTTTGAACTTTATGCCTTAAACATATGGTTAAAAATGTATCAAAGAAATTTTACAGTTTTGGATAGGTTGCAGGTGTCTGTACATTTACATTTTTTATTAATTATTTATTAGTTTTATGGCTGATTATTCAATCATTGGATAAAACTTATCCTTCTGATAAAGCATTACGCAATCAAGCTAAAATGTCACCTGTTTAAAAAAAAGTCATTTATGACAATACATTTTTTAATAAGTAAGTATAATAGATTACGATTTATGATAATAACTAGCGACCGCTCGCGGTTTTACCCACGTGGTTCCCGTTCCCGTGGGAATATCGGGATAAAAAGTATCCTATGTGTTAATCCAGGTTATAAACTATCTGTATGCCGAATTTCATTCATATCCATTCAGTAGTTTTTACGTGAAGAAGTAACAAACATTCACACTCACAAACTTTCGCCTTTATAATATTAGTGTGATATTGTATTTTAGTAGGCACCAAACATTGAGTAAGCTGGCAACGTCGCATTAGCGGACGCCAAATTTATATGAATACGTCAGAAAAGAAGCGCGTTTAATACGGCTGTGGATATACGCACGACAGTAGCGCCGCACCTCTGCTGAGATTTTTTTGGGAACTATCCAGTATTTATTTGCAGCCATTACAATAAATTTTTGGCTTCCATCGATTTTTGTTCTACGGCTAGCTTGATCTTAGAGGCGCCAAGTGTCATCGATTAAAAAAGTGGCGTCCGGTATGCGGATGTCCAATAGCGGTGGACGCCATTTTAAATGTAATTTCGCCTTCAGTGGACGGATGTTTGCTTGTGGGATATATATATATATATATATATATATATATATATATATATATATATATATTTAGTACCTTGCCACAGTACAGTGTTATGAAATTAAATGTTTCTAGAACAATGCTTTCGTCAACACATCAGTGGTTGAGTGGCAAAGCGCTCGGTTCGATACCTGAATGTTCCGGGTTCAATTCCCAGGTCGGACAAAGTGTGTTTCGGATTTTTTTGCCTTTGCCTAGCAGTGGGTCACAGACCTCTTCAAGTACATGTCCTTGTCGTCGCTGTCTGACACCGGGCTGAACAATACTTTACTTATATCTAATATACTCATATAATAATTTACAGAAAACAGCCGAAGCGTGACCTCTTCAATATTTTGCGGTCGGAGGAAACTGCTAGCAGCCGACCGAAGCCGTGTGCTGGAACAGCGACATCATCGTTTGCCAGCCGGGTCTCGACAGGAACTTCTCGTCGCACCGCAGTGAGCAGCGGTGAATTTTTTGTAGACCTGAAGGTCTACAAAACGAATGACTACGTGTCAAACCCCGTCGAGGTTCGATACAAGACAGCGCTAGCGTCGGTAAGGTTGCAGTGTGACGACACCTCTCCGTCTTGGGAAGCACTGCAGGGCTTCCTAGCACAAGCCTGGGAGGTATTTGAGAATTCGGAACCGGTTTACTATTCTGATAAAATTAATTTTAAATAATATTATAATTTTTATAGGTTATAGGTACTTATTTTATTATTATTATTAGGTCCGAACTCTGAATGTAGCACATACTATATTTAAGTAATATATTCATTTGGTTAAGACATTGATTGATCATTTAACTCATCCGTTAAAATATATTTTAATCGTAATTAAAATGCCTTTCTGTACGACATGTAACACGTCAATCCATAGTAAATCGTGGGTGGGTCATTTGAGAAGTAATTTGCATAAGCAAAATTGTGAGTCAATAAAACATAGTGAAGGTATTGAAATAGTTACATCCGCATTTCGCAATCGTATCGTAACATATAAAATAGTAGCCATACAAGATTTTCAGTTAACGTCAGTGGATAGGTTTTTAGATGGAATACGTAACAAATTAAAGTCGCTCTTAGATGAATTTCTTATAAAACATACATGTGCGAAAATAAATTTTGAATTATTTGCAACATTTTTACAATTTAAAGATAATTCACAATCAATTAAATCGTTCGGAACGAAAAATAAAATATTATACTACAATTACGACTTTGAAAATATGTACTCTGAGGTAGTTAATTACCTAAAAAAACGCATTGAAGAATTTGAAGATCGTGATAGTGGATGGACATTTTTAAACAATTTGCATATTGAGGTCAATCTTAACAAATATCAGCCACTTGGAGGCTCAAGTTACATTCCATTGCCTAAATCAATTCAATTAAAAAAGGCATGTCTTAATATTGCTAATAAAGATCAGTGTTGTTTTTTATGGTGCGTGACAGCTGCTCTCCACCCAGCTAGGACACATGCAGAAAGAGTTTCATCTTATCCTCATTATCGTGAGTTGTTTAATATTTCTGGAATGTGTTTTCCGGTTACTTTTCGCGATATAAAGATCTTTGAAAATAATAATCCAAATATAAAGTTTATAATTTATGGCTTAAAAAATAAAAAATTGGTTGCCTGTAAAGTCGGTATACGGGCGAAAGTTTTACGTGACAACGACTTTGAGTGGTAAAATAATTTTAATGTGAATATTCATTCGTATAGTAGGAAGAAGGATGAAATAATAGTAACAATTTAAAACATTTATTTAAACAAAGAATTATATTTAAAACATAGTTGAGTGGGAGAGAGACGCAAGGCATTCGGCGGGCCTCTCTCTCGTTCGGTGACTCATCGTAACGTTACCGAGCGTTACACTTTTTCATAAGTGACTCCCAGCCGCAACCTAATTTAAGACGTTGTCACGTCAATAAAACAATTATAGGTCCTCTATATAAATCAGACATTGATATGAAATGCAAAAACAAAATTATACATTTATTGTTTCTCGAAGATGGTAGTAACACTCATTACTGTTTGATTAAAGACCGTTCCAGACTTTTTAGAAGTCAAATCACTTCCCACCACAACAAGTTATACTTCTGTGATTTGTGTCTTATATTTTTCAATACTTCAGAAGAAGTCGATAGCCATTTGTGTAGCGGTGTAGTGACAGTATTACCCGATAAAGGTTCGGTTATTAAATTTAAAAACTTTAACCGTAAACAAAATATACCATTTTGTATCTATGCTGATTTTGAATCAATGTTGCAAACTAATTCTGATACCACTTGTTCTACTAGTAACACGACAACGTTACATCACCATGTACCTGTAGCGTTTGCATATTATATTGTTTGTTGTGATGATTCGAGTTATAATCGTTACGTATCACATCGAGGACCTGATTGTGTTATGCGATTTGTAGAGTTAGTACTAAAAGATATTAAAAAAATATATGAAATAGTAAGTTCAAACGCTCCGATGATATTTACCGACAAGGACCAATCCGATTTTAATGAAGCAACACGATGCCACATTTGTCAAAATTTTGTGTTTTCTGATAAAGTTCGCGATCACTGCCACGTGACTGGTCGATTTCGCGGAGCAGCCCATCCTTTTTGCAATTTGCAATATAAACGACCTTCATTTGTTCCTATATTTTTTCACAATTTAGCTGGATACGACTGCCATTTATTTATTAAAGCGTTAGGTGAGGCTCCTGGAAGCATAAAAATAATTCCAAAAACTAAAGAAAATTATATTTCATTTACAAAGTTTGTGCCAGTTTCAAATAACGAGTTTTTTCAACTTCGTTTTGTAGATTCATTCAAGTTTTTGGGAACCAGCTTAAGCAAATTAGCAGATACTTTGGAACCAGAAGACTTCAAATATTTAAAAAAAAACTTTCCTTGTGAACTTAAATTAAAGCTGCTCACTCGTAAGGGCATATATCCATATGAATATATGAACTCGTGGGAACGATATCAAGAACAGTCACTTCCAGAAAAAAAATATTTTTATAGTTCACTCATTGATCAAGATATTTCTGAAGATGATTACCGTCATGCACATTTAATTTGGTCAACATTTAATATTTCAGATTTAGGAAGTTACACGGATTTATATTTGAAAACTGATGTGCTTTTATTAGCAGATATTTTCGAAAAGTTTAGACGGACTTGCAAACGTCACTATCAATTAGATCCAGCTTTCTACTTAACCGCGCCGAGTTTATCCTTTGACGCGATGTTATTAAAGACAGGGATACAGCTCGAACTTATTGATAATTTAGCTATGGTCCGAATGTTACAGAGTGGTATCAGAGGTGGTGTTTGTTTATGCTCTCATAGATATGCTAAAGCAAATAATGTATTTTTAAAAGATTATGACAATTCTGTACCTAGTTCTTATATAACATATAATGATTGCAATAATTTGTATGGTCATAGTATGTCTCAATACTTACCATTGAACAGTTTTCGGTTTCTAGATCAACATGAGATTGATAATTTAGATGTTTGTCAAATTTCAACAGAGGCAGAGTATGGTTTTATACTTGAAGTGGATTTAGAATATCCAAAGCATTTACATAATTTACATAACGATTTACCATTTTGTCCAGAAAAATGCATTCCACCAGGAGGAAAAAATCATAAACTCGTTCCTAATTTATATGACAAATTTTTATATGTTATACATTATATTCATTTAAAAACTTGTTTAAAACATGGATTGATACTGAAGAAAATTCATCGGGTTATCACTTTCAGACAAAGTCCGTATCTGAAACAATACATTGATTTAAATACAACACTAAGGCAAAATAGTTCATCAACTTTTGAACAAGATTTTTTCAAACTTTTGAATAATAGTGTGTTTGGAAAAACATTAGAAAATACTGAAAAACGTGTCAAAGTTCATTTAGTTAATCAGTGGTTAGATCAGGACAATGTAACTAAAAAACGAAAAAGTGCACAACAGCTTATTGCACGTCCAAATTTTCATAGCTCCTCGGTATTTACAGAAAATTTAGTAGCAGTGCAGTTAAAACCCGAGCAAATATTTATGAATAAACCAATATACATTGGCTTCACTGTTTTAGAATTATCAAAAAGCCTTATGTATAATTTTCATTATTCTATTATTAAACCTTTTTACAACACCAATGTGCGGATGTGTTACACGGACACCGACAGTTTTGTTTACCACATACAAACAGATGATTTTTATAAAGATTTAAAAAATAATTTTTTACCTTACTTTGATACAAGTAATTATTGTAAAACGAATCAATTTGCCTTACCAATTCAAAATAAAAAAGTTCCAGGTTTATTTAAAGATGAAATGGGAGGAAAAATTATATCTGAATTTGTAGGGCTTCGCTCAAAGCTATACTGCATTAAAACTACAGACAGCACAATTAAGAAAGCAAAGGGTATTAAAAAAAACATCGTACGTAAGTTTAATGTCACGGATTATGAAAAAACACTTTTTAATGGAGACATTGTTCGTAGAACAAATATTCTGTTTAAAACAATTAAACACGAAATTTTTACATGTGCTGTGAATAAAATTGCCCTATCTAGCGATGATGATAAGCGGTTAATATCAAATGACAAAGTTTCTACTAAAGCATGGGGACATACAAGTATATTGAATTTTTAACATTTTTCTTGTTATAAATTTTTTAATTGTTGAGTTATATTTAATATTTGTAAATTTAAAAAAGATATGTTATGTCTTAGATTAGTAAATTCAAAGTGCGAGTATATCTTCAATGATATGTTAATATGTGCTACATGCTTTAATAAAGTTTATAAATTATTAATAGAATAATAATGTTTGTCTTGCATAAAATATAATGTAATTATGCTACATCATACGTACCTACTAAAGTTCATAAAATAATAATAGAACATAAGTTTGTCTTGTATGGTAAATATCGCTTTCCCCGAGTGGTGAAACCTGGAAATAGACAAGCGCTGTTTAATGATTGTTTAACGGCATAATAGTTTTTCATATGTGTACTTATCTGTACTGTTTAGACCTATTTCAAGTATTTTTAAGGGTATTTATGTATTTCACTTACTGGAAATGTCCACCGTTTCGTAACACGTTGTTGCTCAATGATGTTACAATTTAATATAAGTAATATCATTGTTGTTGCTAGCTTCACCAAGTTTTTAACAACATAAAACCAAGGAACGAGTGAGCAATTATGTAGAATTGTTATTTTTGGCTTGTGTATGGAACGCATTGATTTCTGACCACTAATTGTGAGGATGTAATCATTACATTACGTAATAAATGTTAAGCATAAAGTCCATGGACAAGAAAACAAAATGACATAACAGTATTTTTCAAACTACAGTTCATATAGGTTAAGGAATCTGGTACATTCTGCCAATGGTTGTTTTGATTGTCTGTTAGTTTTCTCTATGTATACTTTTATTAGTGTTTTATGTAAATCTGTACCTATGTTTTTTTATATTAATTAAATTTAAGTTTGCCTTGTATAAAATATAATGTAATTGTGCTACATCAATATTACGTACCTAATAAAATTCATGTAATATTAATATTTGTTTTCTTTATAAAACCTTAATACTTCATCATCATCAGCTCATTTATGTCCCCACTGCTGGGACATGATTCTTCCCTATGGATGGATAGGGAAAACGGGTCAAACCACCACGCGGGTCAATTGTGGATTGGTGGTTGCTGATTATTGCTAATGCAGCCGGGACCAGCGGCTTAACAAGCCTTCCGAAGCACGGCGGAGCTCGAGATTATAAGTTTTTGGTCACCCATCAGACGACCTACTTTGCAAAGTTGCTTAACCTTTCTACTTACCTTATAAAATTTAGGTTCTAATCATCATCTACACAATTATTGTTTTTTCATGATATCAAGAATGCTATAAAGACAAGTGCGAACGTGAACTGCACAGCGACACAAACATGCATCATTGTAATAAGAACCACACCAATAAATCTGTAATGATGTGTGAGTCAATAGCTAACAAAACTGCATATTGTGCAATTAAATTACGATATCAATAATTCACTCTGTAGTTGAAAATAGGTAACGAGTTCGAGTCCTGACAAGTTTGTGTTTCATGGCATGCGTTTGCTGCTGCCTCAGCAATAGGAATTATTTTACATACACACTCACACCTAAGTCAATGCCTATATAAGTACTTACTTAGAGTATAAAATAGCATCATATTGAAATACAAATTTATTTACATAAAAACATCGGAGTAAACAGCAACAAAGCAGCGTTTCAATAACATGGTAAGTTATTTTAAAAAGTTCAACGTGATGATTAAAATGTTATTCTTCTCTATAGTAGATTTACAGTAAATAACTCATTTTTATTTTTTATTTTTTCAGAATTCCCAAGGCAATAGTACCCAAGACATCGTGCCAAGCCAAAGCTTGCTCCATGTGACAAGCAAAGGCCTTGAACGATCACCTTCTCCGGTTTTGCAAGATGCGCAAGACCCGCTAGAGGGATTCAGCCAAATGTTCCCGCCTTGGTTGGTAGAACGACCGGATTCACCGTTACTTCATAAGATTCACAAACAACAAACGGCTTCCAAAAGGCAACCGAAGAAAAGAAGCTTTTTGAAGAATTTTCATGGGCAGCAGCAATCGTTTGTTTTAAAAAGTGATAAAACTAAAGGACGGCGGCTGATAAAGATCCAAATAATAGACTTAGAATCACAAGTGTCTAGTGAGTCGGACGATAATAATACTCTCCTTAGTGCACAATATGTGGTAACCGATGACGTGGACCAAATTATGGACCAAACGGAGAGTGTTATAAACAATATCTCAAAAAAGTTGTGTGGGTATAGCTATAGTTTTTAAAACTATCACTAGACAATTATTTGTAAATTAAATTTCTCAAGTAAACGTTATGCGTAACAATTTTGTTACGTATAAGTCTACAGAGATACATTTTATTAATAGAGTTATGATATATCACAAAATAGATAATAAAAGTCGGCTATAATTATGTTTAATGTATTAGTTTAGTAAGTTTTCATGTATTTCTTATTTTTCAGTAATAAATCTAATTAAATAAGATTGTATTGTTTCATTAATGATTACCTATTTAAGTTTAAAAATAAAACACAAAAACAAAATTAGTATTTTTTATTTAAATTATTATTTATTACAATTTTTCAAACGATAACTGTGAAAAGGTACATTTTGCATTTTAAAATTAAATTAGTCTTATCCTATGATTTAAAAAATACTTTTTTGTTTTATAAAAGCAAATTTTATTTAAACTTATAATTACATTTTAAAGAACATTATAGTTATGAGAATACCACATTTTTAGACACAACACATTTTTTAATGCACAAATTTTTTTATGATGGACACAATTCAAAGTTTTATTTTCCTTTTCACAATAATCATTAAATAACGTTAAAAACTTGGGACAACCTTTTTCTCCTAGTTCTATTATTTCACAATCTTGACATAGCTCTCGAATCCACTCAATTTTTTCCAATCCTTTGATTAACACTTTTTTTCCACTTAAATACGGAACAATTAGCCTTCGAAATTCATAATAATCGATGAATCCTTCCCTCCAAGTGAGTCCACGATTTTTTTCCAACCATCTTACTTGCTTTTTTTCTTCAACTATGAGTTTTTTAAAAGTATAGGGAGGTTTGATTAAGAATGTCTGTGTATGATCTTTAGTTGCTATTGCTAACTCTTTAATAATAAATTTATTTTTAAAATCTTTTAATCCTTGCAAATCCACGATTATCGTATTACCGTTCATGATATCTTCTTCACAATATTGCTTAAAGGTTTGTATTCAAATATACAATCGTTCAATATCAGACAATATGCTGCGGTCTGATCAGGAATCTCTTGATCTGCTTCGATTTCAACTCTCACATCAATTGATCCTTTTAGCGTTTCGTGTTGGCGAGAACAGTCAACAACAAATAAGGGTGCAATATCTTTGAATTCTTTTGGGCTCATCAACGGTTCTGGCCGACGTCCGTGATAAGAATGCTGGAATCTAGCATACTGTTCATATATTAATGAAAACTTATTGTCTGCAAAATTGATATTCAGTCCTTCATAAGGGTAATATGATGAATTTAAAAATACTCTTACATCACGTATTAAGCAATGATCAAACTCTGCCAACGACATTACCGCATTATGTTTACGGTTCGTTTGTAAAGCGATAATAACAAATCGTGGTTTCTCTATTTGTGACGAAGTTTTAATAGACCAAGTGTGTTTACGGGTTTTGGGAAGTAATGGATACTCATACAAGTCCCAATTACGAAATGCTACGGTTATAGGACGATCTTTTTCTAAATACTTTAATAGATTTATTCTTTCACGATCTGACACCTTAATGTGAGGAACTCGCCAAACGATTTTACTTATTACAATATCCTCCACAACTTCACCTGCATTTAATTTTAAAACATTAAGATTTGTATTGCTTCTCAAAAGTACTAACTCATGTTTACAGTTCATTACAATTTTGTCATAATCTTCTGCAAAACCTAATATTTTATTCAATGGTATAGATGTGGAAAATACTCCATTGTTGTCAGTGTTTGTACCTGTAGTAGACCATCCCCAAACTTTTGCACATTTGGACTCATTTTCATTCAACGAAAGATAAGACTTGATAGTTGTAGTAATTCCTGCATTTTTAACTTTATCTATTTCTACTCCGTTGAGTTCATATCGGATGTCTTGAAAAAGAAATAACGCTGGGTTATTCACAAAATGCACACTCGTCGCACTTTCTTTTTCTTTAGTAGTGCTGTTGTATTTGTAAACATCCGCTCTGCCCTCAATATACAAACTGCTGAGTGCAGGCAGAACGTATAAATCTTGCTGATTAATGGGTATTCGTATTTCATCGTTCTTGTTGAAACTTGTCACGTATGGTTTGTACGAATGGTACTCAAAACTTTCAATACGGTTATCATATGACGCTGGTTGACAAATATTTAAAATATTCATTTTAACAAGCCTATTAATTTAAGGAATTCCTTATTACTTTTAGTTAGCTTCTTTTTTATACGGAGCGTTGTTCCTTTAGGAGATGACCTCTTAGAACTGACTTGAACAGTAGATGGAGGTAAGTTTATATTAAAATTTATCATTTTTTTTTAAAATGTAAATACAACTGTACTTCTTCACCACGCAAATTGATTGGCTTATTTTCAGCGTCTAACAACCTTATATTAATTGCACTTATTGTACTTTGGTTGACTGGAAAATAAATTAAGTTTTTAGGTATTTCAATAATTCTATAACCTGGTGGTACGTTTGGTATAAATTCATAAATTATATGACTTGCTTTTCCGTTCACAAATGATCCACTGATTACATCGCATTCGATGCGCACGATAGTTGTTGATAAAATGCTGACAGGATACCGAGAATCAGTACTTATATTAGCCTTTACTGTTTCCATACCAAATCCCAAAATTTTGCTTAGGGAGTCATTTTTATCGAAGCGAACATCTTCAGTACAATAAATTCTTGTTTTTAATGTATTGTTATTGCAAGTTAATTTTAATACAGCATTCTTGATGTTACTTTTAAGAAAATCACAAATATCTTGAAGTTCATATGATCCTTCAGGTATTTCAATAACTCCATCTTTACCATAATAAAATTTATTATTTCTTTCATCAATATTAGGAATGGAGTTAAAAGTAGAAAAATACAAGAGTCCACACTCATATTCTCCTTGTAATTGTAAAGTAGGGGAGTAGTTTGTTATCAAGGATTCTCCTCTACCAGTTATTGACACAGTGAAAGACATTTTTGTACTGACAAAGTTTTTTATTTCATACTTATTATAAATGATTTTTCCAAAAGTTTCTTAAAAATTTTAAACAAAGGTGACCACAGTTTACTGTATCAAATGTTTGATACTGTACATAATTATAGTTCATAGACATGTTTCTTAAGTAATTTATCAATTCTAATGGTGGCTTTAAATTACCAAAACTATCATAATATTCACAATAGTCATTTTGTTTAACGTAGGCTACCCAATGAGTTCCAGGATTATCAGATCTATCTAAATTTATTATAGCACACTCTATTTTTCTTGGTTTCAAAGGTAATTTATCTCTCATAAAAACTCCTCGAAAGTATGGAATGTCGGTAGCATGTTCTAAAATATCTAAATTAGTGAGAGCTCGTTTAGGTAGCCGATGAATTAGTTTTTTGAAGGATTAAGGTATAAACCAGCTCCTTTTTTATGAGACTTGATATACAGTCCTTTTCCGAGAGCAACAGCTTCCATCATCTTGTTATGTCGTTCAGATTCTTGAAGGTTTTTTTGAGCAACCTTGTAATCATTGACAGCTTTTGCTATACCTGCCGCACCTCCAGCAAGTGAACCAAGGGCTGATAATCCAGCGAAAATTGGAATAAGAGGCAAAATGCCTCCCCTTTTCGGAATAGGAATACATCGCGGCAAGCGTGTACTTTTTTTATTAGTGAATAGTTTTTTTGCAGCAGCATATGCGAAGTTTATAGCGATATGGTTGTCTTTAGATTTGATTTTTTTTAACTGATTTTTTATTTTTTTCACCTTTGACATAAACGACCGTACTCCAGAACCAGCTTTAAGTTTTGCTTTCATCGCATTTTTTACAATCCATGATGCAACTTTTTCTCCTTTTCCAGCATTCTTTGATTTCAATCTTTTCTTAGCCATATTTAAAAGTTCTAAATCTGCTTTATGTCGAATATTCAAATCGTTGTTATTGTAGGCAATGTCGTGGTGCATACAAGCTTGATCCAACTTATTTACACCCCGATCACCTCTCAGTAAGCGTTTCTGAAGTTTTGTGCCAGGACCACAAAATTGGTATCCCGGTAGATGTAACTCAAACGGTAGATTATTTATGAGGTTATTAATAATACCACTTCCTTCCTTCATCGATTTTTTCAAACTGATTGCATACAGATAGAATGCATAATTTATATCATAAAACCAATTCATTCTTGTTAATCCAACTATTCTCTTTGTCACTAAGACCCAACCATTTCACAAAAAGCTTATTTCCTTTTCTCTTTATTACTTTTTCGATCAAATAAAGATCTGGAAAATTTGTTCTCTGTAATTCATATTCGTAAAAAGATCCCAAGATTTTCTGTTTATGTGTATCTTCTAAAAGATAAGTCGATGGGTTCGTATGATTCACTCTCACTATCCTAAATATTTCTGTGGACCAGTTAGGAGTGTAACCTTTGTAAAAATCTCCTTTGTATTTACTAACACGCACATGATCACCAATTTGAAATTTCGGTTTCTTATTTATCTTATGTGTTTGTGATTTAATAATATTAGATTTAACAACCATCTGGTTTGCTCTATTAACATCAATAGGTTTAAATTTTGTGATACGATGAATAGTATTATTATAACATTGCACCACATGATTCAAATTTTTTTCAATCCATTGATATCGACCACATAAACTGAATAGTTTGTAAATGTTACATTTCAATGTCCTTATTACTCGTTCTACTATAGATGCTTTTTTTGTAGAATAACTGGAATAGTGATTAATATTATAATTTCTCATTAATTGTTCAAAGATAACATTGTAAAACTCTTTGCCTTGATCTGTTTGTAAATTTTTAGGTTTTCGAGATGAATTAGTTAATATATTTTGCATTGCATTCGAAACACAATTCATCGCTTTTGATTTCAGAGGATACACCCACACATACTTTGACAATGCATCAATTACTACTAAAATGTACTTGTATCCTTTATTGAAATGTGAATATTTTTGGAAATCTATAAGATCAGCTTGCCATAAATCATCTATTCCTTTTATTATTGTACATCGACGACTAAAATTCTTTCTTGCCGCTCTGTGGAGTTCGTCGACTATATCCTTTTTACTCATTTTTACTTTGTTTTGTCTTAATCATGTAATCTATTTCAGACTTTGTATAAAACGTAGTAAACAAACGTTCTGAACTTGCTGTTTCTAAGTTCTTTATGTAGACTTGAACAAGACTATGAACCTTATTTATTTCATTTCTGAGCTCTTGAACAGTTTTATCCATATATGCTTTATTTACGGCTTCATCGTCCTTCTCTGGTGAGGTCAGACCTTTCAATTTTGAAGATTTCAAATCGTAATGACCCGTTTCTGATTTTTTTAACGCATCATTCAAAGTATCAATGTATTCTGTTAGTCGTAAACGCTTGTGAACGTGATGGCCAAATTTGTCTAAATTCATTACCGTGTTTATACGCTGTGTACTGTAATTCAACTGCTGAAATTTAAAGTTGCATGCTACTTATATTTTTTTTTTGTTAATGATGCCAGCTTCATAAAGCTCTTCGATTATTGCAATAACTTCATTATCCAAACCAGTGTTACCTGCATTTCGTGATGCAAATAATAGTTTTAACCGGTCAACTAGCTCATTTGGATCATCCCAATAAACATAATCAGTGTCTTTCATAACTTTTTTTAAAAGCTTAATACCTTTTCCCTGTGAAAGACTTTCGAGACTAGTAGCTGCATTTCGTGAGAATTTAAACATTGGCTTAATAATATTCATGTATTTAAATCCTTTGTTGCTAATTAATTGTTTTAGTAGCATTTTGTAATTTTGTAAGTCATTGTCTGTGATAACATCTAAATTAGGTTTCTTTTTGTACAATAATTCTTTTAAGCCAGGAGTTTTCTTAAAGCTTTGGTTCCCAATTTTCAAAATGTCACCATCGTCGTAAACGCGATTTTTTCCAAGCATCAGTTTTCCTCGATCGTTTTTAATCCCATAAGGTACGTCTTTCATTACTTCAGATGATGTAGACCATGACAGCGATTGATTTTTATCGTTCGGTGATGACTGAAGAGATTTAAACGATCCTTCGCTTACATTGTGTTCATCACAAGGTACACTTAGGGTTTTGTTAGATTTTTGATACAATTCATTATCAGTATCATCTTCTTCTTCAGTGCTAATTTCATTAAAATCATCGCTAGAATAGTGTAATGCCTCGCTTTCATTACTTTTACTTTTTTTTGGAACAATTTCATTATTCAAACCTTCTTCATGATGCTGCTCATTGTTTTTGTTTGCTAACAGGTTAAGCGGTTCAACGATGGGTTTCAATATTGTTTTCAAGGTCATGTCACTTGTATTTTTTAAATCCTTTATCATTTTAACCTTTCTTTTTACAGCCTTTGCAGATTTTACAATTTTTTGTTTAAGATCTCTTTCCATTTTAGTAGGATTCCACTCGGTTCCAAATCATGAATGAAAGTGGTGCAATATCAGTACAACAGCCATTTATGTATTTTAATCTGGCACAATAAATGTATCAAAAGCCATTCTGTAACATCCATTATTTCGTACGCAGTCCTTATTGATTACAAGATAACTGAAAGGTTTATTCCAAACAGTTGAGCACATTTTACGGAATTGAGACCATGTCATGTCTGACCCTACATGTTCATCATAAACATGTTTTAAGTTAATATCGTCTTGTTTAAATAATATTATTAGGTTAGAATTGTCCCTTACCAGTTGCTTCGGTATTTTGGTATAAGTTTGGTTAATATAGAAACAATCAATGTTCTGGTGACGCCCCATCGCAAAATAATCTCTAATATTATTTTGATTTTCACAAGCAACATCGTCGAATAAAATAATTGAATTTGGCATAGCTTCGTGTGGACTCAAAATGTCGTTGTTATTACTGTATTTGTTATAAGATGTGCCTGCAACCATACCCAACACCTTTTCTAGGTATATGTATTTAGGTTGATATAAAGATTTTGAATACACGTAAAGGTTACGAAAGCGTGGACCATCTTCATGTAATAGCAAACTTATAACTAAGTTGGTCTTCCCACAGTTTGATGGACCACAAACAATACAACGTATAGTGTTTGGTAATAAATTACCATGACGCTTTGGCTTATTTGAAACCGGAGGACATATACACTCTAATTTTAATGATTCCTTTTGTTTCACAAATTTCATTACAAAGTATGAAACCGACCGCAGTGTTTAGTGTGTTTCAATAAAATGAGCTTAAAGTATATTTCTACAATATTTAAACAGTCCTGTATATAAGAAAGGGATCACCAATATGAGTTATTGGGTATTCTACCCCGCCGCAGTGAGTGAGGGCTCGGCACGAGCCCGAACGAATGAAGGTGGGGTAGAATGCCCAATAACTACCTACTCATGTCGTCAGTCAAACTCCTTCACAGTGCAATAAAGGAAGGCCAGTCCTCCACCTTTGAGCTGAACCTGGGCAGCGCTATCTTGGGGAGGACGGCTGTAGGCGTATTGACGCCGAGACTGGGCTGAGCGTTATGGGTTGGGGACGACGTGGAAGAGGGTAAGATTTCCTCCCTAGCCACAAGTATCCCCAGGTATGCCCCGGAGGCTTTTGTGTGGTTCTCAGTGTATGTCCTCTCAACCCCCTCGTCTAAGTTCTCCTCGTCAAGAATGCTGTAATATACTGAATCCAGCTTCTCCTTAATACCCTGTACCTGTGCGAAACGCACGTTAAATTCCGTTATGGAATGTTTGGTGTCGCCAGCAATGATCCGTGACCCCACCTCTAGGAGTTGGTGTATTGCTTTGGCAGCCTCCCTAAAAATCGCGGCTTGTGACTTGGTCGGCATCGCGATGAATAAAAGGAGACAAGAAAAAATAAAAAGAATAAAAAAAAATTAACAAATTTAAAGGCAGTAAAAAGAACAACACCCTGTATATATTCTATAGTTGGGCTGGATGTATTTGTTTACTAAGGTAAGGGCAAACGGGCTAAAATTAACGCAACAATAAAGAGAGCAAAACTAAGTTGGGACGCCTTGTATATGGCCTACGGGTGGACAAACGCGTGTGTGTATATGTGTATGTCTGTGTCTCTATTGAACGCGCGTACGTAACATTAGCCGACCGCAAAACAAAAAACAAACAAAACAACAAAAAAATCACGTCATCCGTAGCCCACTATTGGGCAAGGCGCTCACAGTCGGGCAGACCTGTAGCGGAAACTAGCGCAAAGAATGAGTCGGTCGCAAAAAAAAATTAAAAATATACAAATAATAAAAACTTAATTAAAAAAATAAAATTGGGACACTCTGTCTGTGTCCCACAAGTGGGCAAACGTGTGTAGAAGCGAAGGCGACGCACGCAAATAGCCGTAAGCGATATAAAAAAAAAACTGATGAAGCTAAATGAAACACACTGAGCTCATGTGGTGAGCACGCACAAAAATGAGCCGATTGCAAAGGCAAAAATTAAAAACAAAAAAAAATATATAAAATTAACACGAGCGAAAAAATAAAGCACGCTTCTCGGCACGCGTGGTGAGCATGAACGAGATTTGAGCCGATTTAACACGACAAGAACATAAAGAATTCATTAAAAAATATAACGGGACACCATCTCTCGTCATAATACGCCACGCAACGTAATAAAACGGGAAACCTTCTCTCGTTATAATACCCTACGTAACGTAATAATTTAACTACTAAAGCCGGGTCCGCTGCGCCAGATTTTGAACAGAACATTGTTCGAAAACATAAATTACTCAATGGGCCACATTATTACTCAATGGGCCACATTATTACTCAATGGGCCACGCCCCTTATTTATGTTTTCGAACAATGTTCTGTTCAAAAATCTGGCGCAGCGGACCCGACTTAACAATGTATCATTAGACAACGATCGTATAGGTTCCTACACATAGATCTGTGATCAGACAATCGGATGCATACACGAGATCAATATCAAAGCAACATGCAGAAATAATTGCGTTAAAATAATTCGGATGTTGTGTGGTCGCAATCCTAACACAAATAATTCATAACTACCTCACCAAATTTTTATTGGGACAGGGTAAAGTTATGTGAACAAATTAATTTAGAAATGATGGCACAAATTAGACTATGGGCGGAAATAATTATTTTTTAGCGGACTGTAATTGAATGAGCTGATGGAACGTGAGACCAAGTTATGGTGAAATGGTAAAAGTTTACTGGTTACGGGAAGGTCGCCGGTATTTAAATTTACCGGTTCGAATGACCAGAATGTTACGGCGAAGGGCGCTCGCCGTAACAGCGACGGAATAAGGTGTGTGGACCCAGGACAGGTCTGGTTAGGTTTCGGAAATGAGGGCATGCGACTTACTTGGTAGATGATTGGTGGGGGCAAGGCAGGAGACGGGGCAGCGAGCTGGCGGGCGGCGATGTAGGCGATTTGTCACGGCACAGCACAAAGTCCTATCACCTAATCACAGGCACTATATTCACAGGCACTATCTTCACCGAGTCACTATCAATAAGGGCAGATACCAGCGCGCGTATTTTGTGGGCGTCTCGCGTTAGCTAGCAGACACACGAGTCGCGCGGTCGGCTCACGAAGCTAGCGGCGGCGGGTCGCGCAGCGGTGGCGCCGCGGCAGACAGGCGGACGCGGCCGTCAACAATCGCTGAGTCAACCACCTTACAGCTGGCGGTATGCTTTGAATGGCCGTTGCGCTGTGGCGCAAACAATACGAATATACTTAGATACGGAGTAGGTAACTCTCCTACCATGCGTTTTCACATATTATTAGTTTATTGGCTTAGCCAATTATAATTTGACCTTTGATTTTTATAATTTGACCTTACAAACCCTTACAAACGCAGAATGCATCACGAAATCCTGACCAAGTTATAAAAAAAAAAACACATACATTTAATATAAATTGGATAAAGCAGAAGGTATTGATGTGGTACAGATTAGAATTTACATCCTTGGTAGTTGGTATACAATGTGACCCAAACTTGTTGTCCAAGAAAAATGTTCTTCGGCCCTAAATAATATTTGTTATACCTAATTTCCTTTCAAGGCGAGCCATCCACTTCTAGATAGCCTTATCCAGGTGGCGCCAAATTATTAGTGAATCGTTGACCAGACATGGTATATACCACGAGCATCTTGAAATATATGTTTACATCTCTTGCAACAAAATCAGTAACATTAAATCAGTACTGTATTTGATAATATCTTGGTAGCTTTATTCGAAAAATAATAACTTGAATCTTTTCAAAGCTGATAGTTATAAAGTTATAATTTCTAACCAAAAAGTTTGAGGAAGGTTCTATGTTGTTTATACGCATAGGTCTACTTTACCTGTCATTAAGGGAAGTAATTTACTTTCCATGAATGACTGTGTTTATCACAGTTTTGTTAAGTGTACACTAACTAAGATTTATTGCTCCAAATCAAAAATACAATTCAACATGGGACACAAATGTCATATTAATTAAACCATATTTCCAGGACTATCCTTAAAATCAGATCATAATTAATGATTTGTCACTTATGATTCTTACACTATATTTTCTATTGTTTCTGCTCAAAAAAGGCAGTCTATTAGTTTAATCAAAAATAATATATCAATACAAAATTATGTGATTGTGATTGAAATTACCGACTTCATTTAGACTTCAGGACCCGTGTTTAGCAGCCGCTCATCAGATTGTCCAATATTTGTAAGAATCCCAGTTATTTATTGCTGGCTGTGCCAACCTCATAAAAAGGCGGTCACAAACATTTGTTGCAGATTTAAAAAAAAAAAAAAGGATTTTAGGACAGTGGACGACATGCCGATACGGATATTTGTCTGTATTTGGAGCTCACAGTCACGTAGTCGCTCGGCATTTACTGCTCACACTGCTTATAGATCTAGTCTGGAGGTGTTCCGCAGAGTTGTTGTGGGCTGGGCTGAGTCACTTAAATGTATTTGTTAATACTGTTGGAGAAATGTTTAGGTACAAATTAGAATGAATTTGTCAATGAAGTATTTACAACAAAATAATAATACTTAATCAAATAAATAAATGAAATTGTTAAAGTCATTGTTTAGAAAACGACCAATGCATCGATAGCCATTAAATGCATCTTTTAAGGTTTAAAGGAGGCTTACACAACTATAAAAAACTACCTACATATTGTAAAGTTTAAATTGATATAATTTTTTATTTTTATTGTGTTAACATTACAATGCTCTGAACATCTGCATGTAATAAGTAATCGTCTTCGGTTGAGACCCGAAGTATAATTAAGAATCAAACGAACTTACCTTGTGAAATTTGATTCCAATTATGCGAGGGTCTCAACCGAAGACGATTACGTCAACCCATCCCTCCCAACCCAAAAAATAAAATAAAAAATTGTGGAGGATAACACAAAATTGTCTGAAATAATGACGTCTCGTGACGCGGGGTTGCCAGAGCAGGGAACGGAAATAAGATATTTCTTTTTAGGATATATCTAAAAGTGTGAAGAAGATAGCACCATCTCATGTACTGCTGCATGTAATAAGCAATCGTCTTCGGTTGAGACCCTCGCATAATTGGAATCAAACTTCACAAGGTAAGTTCGTTTGATTCTTAATTATACTGTGGCCTTACTGTATGGAGTAATATTCTCAAGTGAAATCATTCACTGTTGTTGGGAAGAACAACATAAACCCTCCCTAGAGCACTTGTTTATTTTATTCCAGGAAATCCTTCAACTGTAGTCCTTTGTTTTTTCAAAGTATTACTTTTAAGAAAGCAGATAAACTGACTGTTCATAACAAAAATCATTCCTGAAACTCTTCAGAAATAAACGTTCTTACGTGGCAACACATCTGATTTTTTAAATCTCTTCTTTTGAGAAACGATTACTCAGAATAAAAATTATGGCAGGCATGCAGATTATTAAGCTTTCTAAACATGTACATTTTTATCAACAGTTTACTAAAATTCAGCTTTAAAAGAAGCTTAATTTTTCTTTTCAAAGAACTGTATGCGCCGCACTCTCATGTATAACCTTGGTATTTTCAAGGCAAGAGTGATTAGGCATCTCTTGGGTAAGTATGCAACACCTTAGACCACATCCTGTTTACTAAGCAGGTTGGTGGCCAAATGCAAACCTACCCAGTAACATAAAAAAATAGTGCAATGGAAATCAATGAAAAATCAGTTCAAAGTAATAAATTTGAATAGGTGAGCCTATCTTTATTTTATAAGCGTCTGTTGCTGATTTCCGAAATCAGCTTAATTTTGTTCTAAATTAATCTCACTGTAAATAATACTGGTATCCTACGTACATAAACTTATCATACTAAAATATATAAACATCTTTACATTATTTTATATTACTGGATTACTTGTAAGAAAATACACACACAAAAAACATACAATATTTACAAACCTAACGGTAACATTATTCGTATAACATAATTATACAATTATCTTGCATGCATACGCATCACAGCAGCCCCCACGCGATGTAGTCGTCGACTACTTGGTTGAGCCTGAGGCGGCACAGCTGGCTGGCCTTCAGCTCCATAATCGCCATCTGCTCCCCGGGGGGCGGCGCGGCGCCTTCCTCCACCGTCACCACGGGCAGCGAGTACACGGCGAACAGCAGCCCGAGGTGCTGGCTCTGGAAAGGCATGGTGTCGAAGTTAACTCGATTAAAGGAGCCAAGTGGCTCTTAAAAAGAACCTAGTGTATTTAAAGACATTTATAGAGCCAGCGACTTGTTAATTGATCGTCCAGGACAGCCAGCAATGCAACAACAAAGCTGTGGTGTTCCTTAAGTCTTGCAAAATGAGAAGCTAAACGTTTCATATAAGTATCAGTTTTACCTCTTTTAAGTCAGCGTCAAAGGATTCCCTAGGAAAGACCTCTTCGGGATCAAGATCCAGTCTGGTTAACGCTATTCTCAGCTGATGGTAGTAGTGTTCCAAAAGCTGGTGGTAATGCTTTCTTCGGAACTCTGCGTCAGACCCCAGGAATATGAAGTACATCAAATCCTTAACCACCGATGATATATGCAGGGTCTGGTAGTCCAACAGGATCATTTCTATTTCACCATTCTGCAACAGGTTAAAATAATACATATTAAAGTTTTTCTAGTAGGTAAGTAAGTACTTAGGTGCAGTGCATGGCACAATACCTACTTAAGTGAGTGAATAGATACATTATTTCATTAACATATTCATACTTTATTGTTTTAACTTGTGGATGTAAAATTATTTTGGTTGTTTTTTGATTAATTAGGTAACTTAAAATAAAATCAAGGTGGTGCTTTCATTTGAAGTAAAGATCAGAGTTCACCCGGATCGTCAGTCAGTACAGTAGTCACCACGACTTACGTCAGTAGTCGTCCGTACTTGATATATTCATTCCCCAACTAAAGAGTGACACGCAACAATGAAAGGCAAGCAAACCTATCCAAGACATTCCAAGTTTAACTCACCTCAAGTTGTTTGTGCATAATGTTGCTGGTCCTGAAGTCCCCGTGATTGAGCACCGGCCGCGGGGGAATCTCATAAAAAGTGGCCATCGCTTTGGGCAGTGACTCCGCCATGTACGACCGCAGCCTTTCCTTGTTCTCTTCTTTGATGAGCTCGATGGATCGATCAATGGCCTGCTGTATTATAGAGAGCATCGACTGCGTATTTTGCTTGAATTTGAAAGCAGATGTAATTTCTTCGTAGTCTTCAGGATAATCGTGCTGCAAGGCAATGGAGAGAGCGTGCAAGCGGGCGATTTGCTGTACAGCGACAGAGGCGTACTGCCAGTCGAATGATTGGAACCTGTCGTGCAAAACAAAGCCCTCCGCAGCCAGATCCTGCAGCACGAGCACCTCTTTCAAATCAACATCGCTGTATCCGTGCAAGGCTGGAAGGACCAAGCGATGCTCCGGAGCGACCTTATGTTTATTCTGAATTTTGTTGAAGATCCCTGCCAGTCTACTGTATGCGTACTTCTCAGTGTAGAATATGGACGATGGCATCTGTGATCTCACTTGTTCCCCTAACGTGGCTACCTTAGCGAAGTATTTGATCTCTTCCCTGTCAGGAGCTGTGATTCTTCCTCTAAACAACTGGGAGGTGTAGTTGGCGCCGCCAGTTGTCACCGGTACTACCTCCAGCTCGAAGCCCTCATAGCCCTTCTGCAGCGCAATGTCTCTGAGAGTGGCCTCCAGCGTTTGTTGATGAGCGTCAGTCATGTTGGTAGGTGTAAGGAATACTAAAATTTGGACGAAGGTTAATCATATTTATATCAATAGGCGCTTTTAGATAACAAATTGTTGTAAAAAACTAGGTTACGTGCGGTTAATGTTCTTCATATATCTACCTACTTATGAGATTATGACATTTCGATAAGAATATTTGCTGGTTGGTATGAACGTCATTGAGGCGAACGTTGGCATGAACCTCCTAATCCGCGGCTGTCATGCTTTCGTTGAAGGACGCGACCGCAATATCGGTTAACGACCTGATATCGTTATCTCGATCAATATCCGTCCATATTAATAAGTCTTCTTTGGTTTTCCTAATATTAATTCGCCAAAATAATGTTAATCATAATGCTTATTGAAAACTAACCAAATGTTGAAGCTATTTATCTGTCTTTCTTAATTTTGGCTTTGATGGTCGTTTTGATAGTTAAGTCGAAAATAATTCCATGCCTAGAATCGAACCTGAATGACTTTTTCTTTGATCATAACAAATAAAGCATATTGTTTAAATCATAACTACCATCAGCATAATCATGTTTATGCATAACATTCAAAACCATAATTTTAAAAAAGCATAATGATATCAAACCATTAATATAGACATAAACATCTTACTAAGAATAAGTTACTGCTAAAATATTAGCCTTAATAAGTTTTTACATACAACATTTTTAAATACAAAACCACAACACCATGTGTAGGGTTGCCATCCATCTGGGTTTTGCCCAGATTTTTTATTATTTTTATATGGTATATTTACACTAGTTAGTTTGAATCTAGAATAAATTATATAACTTATTCGTATGTTGATTTTGTATGATGTTAATGTGGTGACGATACGTAAATTTTCATTTTTGTAAATGTAAGGTACTTAAAAAGTACGCTTGCTCTAAAAAATAGACGTGCTAAAGGCTAGAAAATTAAAATAACCGATTTATAAATGCTTATCATTTAAATTTTTTTGAATAAAAATTCTTTGACTTTCGCTTAGATACTAATTCGATGAAATGATTTTGATAGAGCATATAGGAAACCTTGAGAGCACGCTTCAGCCTTGAGGTTTGTCCGATATGGTCCGATATGACATGGTTATTGACTGATATTTTGGGATAGATCGGATAGATAAACGATATGGCGCCATGCACGTTGACAATGACAGGTATTATTAGTTTTAGCTTTTAAAACTGATTTTCTACTGCAAGAGGTACTACCATACACACATCCATCGCGCAAGACTACAGTTTTTAATTTGGTACATACATACGATTCTAAGGTAAGTACACTTAACACAACCCTTACATTTAACAATGCTTCAGATTATTAATCTCCAATTAACCACTATTTTACTTGCTTTTTCATATTTTATTTCATTTTCTTTTTCTCATGTTAAAGTATTAGGGTAGGTACTATTCTGTAGTTGGGGACGTTATCTGACGTTATTTCAGGCGTTTGCCCAACAGCAGCACAGTATTTATTTATTTATTTATTCAGATTGGCACACTTACAGCAATACATTTAAACACTTAGAAACTTATTACACATTAAAACACGCATTACTTTATAAGCTATAAGTAAGTCTTATTTTACTTTACTAGACTACATCTCGTCCAAATTGTTTAAAGATTTCGAGAGATCCGAATTTCATACAATTAAAACAAATTATTAGCATGGACTAATGTTATTAGGAATCGTATTCAATTTCATATAGGTACGTTTTATTTCCTAAAATCTTTTATTACTAAAATTATTGCAATGATTAAAGTTTGAGTTACGACGTCAACTTAATTATAAAAATAATTAACAAATAGACACAATCATCAGACAGCAAACTAGGATAATCGGTTCTGTGTATTTCGTTTATGCTGTGCTATGTTATTAGTGTTATTACCGAAAGGTTTAATTTATTATTCTGTTACTTATATATTGTAAATACGGTCTTACTTAATTGCGTCGCTACCGTATTTAAGGATAACTTTGTTTTTCTAGGTTATTGTTGATTTAATTAACCACATTTTCGATTTGTCACCGAAAAAAGTATGTGTAAACTCGTCGCGCTTCTATTTTAAAGCAGTAAATTACTTTGGAGCATTATCAACTCATCACTGTCGTCACAATGTTTTCTTCGTACAGACTGCAAAAAAATCAAACTCAAAATAGTTTGTTTGGTATGGCACATAGAATCTACACATAATCACAAACAAGATCCCCCAGGCATACAAAAGAGCTTACCAATAAACATTTAAAAAAAAACGTTTGGCTACATTGCTCATTGACAAAGCATACTACTAAGCTTACTACGTCCAGGAATTTTTAGATGATAAGTCCATGAAATTAAACTGTGTCGCGTAGCGGTGAAAGAATACTACCCACCCCCTCTCTTCCCTTGGGTGTCGTAAAAGGTGACTAACACATGTGTAGTCGCTATTTATTGAAAAGTGAGCAATGGCAGGGGACTGCTTTTGCGGTCCTCATTGCTTAGTCTCTGCCTTACCCTTCGGGCTAATTGTCGTGGTTATAAATATACCTATGTATGTATATATAATATACTTTAAACCTAATCTAAAGCTGTTAGGTTAGTTTGTTTTTCTTGATGTTTAAAAATAAATATTTCGAGTAAAACCTTTACCGTTGTCCAATTGGAAAAGGTTGTTAGTGCCTGTCATTGGTTGCTAGGCAACGCTTTGTTTGTAAACATTATTTCTCGAATTTGGCTGGCGTCATACACAAGCAACGTACTTAGGGAACTTGTTACTTACGTCTAGTATTTAAAAACTTAATCAATGACTACCACAAAAATATCGGGTTGCCTCTGGTGGGAATCGAACGAAACCTATCGAAAATCTGGCAACAGCTCTTCCAACTGAGCTACGGAGAGCTTTGGCTCAGTTTCGATATAAATACCTACATAAAGCGCTGTAAATCCAAAATAAATATAAAGCAGTTATCTTTACTTACTTTACTTATTTATTCATGGTCTATAGCGAGTGCCACTAAACAGACAGTAGATATTCTATTACTTGATTGCGCGGCGCGATTTTAAAGAATAATGGAATAAAAATTATTTATTTCTGACTCAATAATACTTAAAACTATTATTTACACATCCTTAAATTAATTCACAAATATAACTTGCAACTAACTAATTTTTTTAACTAAATGTTCAATCTTTTAAGGTGACCACATATTATTATTATTATGTACTTACTTTGCTAGCTTATTTATTGAAACTTATTTGAATTCTCACTAGAGGTGACTAGAGTAAAATATCCACACCAGTCATTCATTCACTTCGATAACTCTATGAAAAGACGAGGTGCTTAGCTTACACTTTTTGACCTTGGTTACTGTATATAATTACTTAATACAATTTGAATACACGTGTATTCTAAAAACCACTCCTTCTCCGGTCAATATCACAAAAAATCTACTCCGGTAGCCACACTAAGTTATTAAGTAATAAGTTCACTTCGATAACATCATGAGATTACAATATTTGAGTTTCCTTTACACACACTATTACCACAGAATAAATATTTGTTGATGTTACTTAATAAAAACACAGTCCACACATGAAACTACTTAATTCTTTCAATATCACTGTGCGCACGTGGTGTGCGGTTGCTTGTAGCATTTAAATCAGGTTAAACTATCACAAAACAACAACCTTGCAACTACGATTGTCTATTTACTATGTGATGCGATGCGTCACCTCGCAGTCGACGAGGAAGTAAAATACGCTGTCTTGTTAAATACAAAGCATTTAAGTGCGGAGATAACAATTTTGAGTGCCATCATTATCAATGTCTGTATAAAAATATGCGGCGATGGGCTCCTGTCACGCTGAGCACAATGTGCAGTCGCTATTTGGTGAAACGTGGACTATGGCAAAGTACTGCTTTTGCGGTCCTCATTGCCTAGTCTCTGACTAACCCTTCGGGGATAATAGTCGTGATTATATGTATTTATGTATATACATTCTGTCAAAAAAGTTTCGGGAACGGATGATTTGTTTATGATTCCAAATTCTAGTTTTTGTTTTTTTTGTTGTTGTTACATTGGCACAACTGTTATCCATTTTGGCGCGGAGTTTGAGTTGCATCTGTTATTTAGATTAAATACAGTGTTGTTTTTAGTTTATATCTAGTGTGTATTGCGAATTTTATAATGGATAAAAACATCGAACAAAGAGTTTGTCTTAAATTTTGCGTCGCCAATGAAATTTCGTGTTCGGAGTCACTGAAAATGTTACAGAAGGCTTACGGTGAATCGACTTTATCAAAAACACGTGCTTATGAGTGGTACAAAGCGTTCAAAAGCGGTCGAGATGTGATGGAAGATTTGCTTCGCTCTAGTAGGCATGGTCTTCAACTGAAGTTAACATCGCAAAAGTGAAGGAAATGGTGACTGAAAATCCTCATTCTGAGAGAGATAGCCGCTGAACTTTCTGTGTGTCTCACTAGTCGAACCGTACCATTTTAAATAATCACTTGGGTATGAAACATGTTGCCGCTCGGCTAGTCCCAAAAGACCTTAATTTTCTCTAAAAACTCAATCGCTTAAGAGTCGCTGAGGATATGCTAGAACAAATATCGATCAAAAGTCAAAGTCATGTTGAATGTTTTCTTTGACTATCGCGGTGTTGTGCACTCGGAATTCTTGCCCGAAGGTCAAACAGTAAATAAAGAATATTATTTTAGCGTTATGCGCCGTTTAAAAGAGCAAATTAGAAGAAAAAGGCCAAATTTGTGGAAAGAAAATTCTTGGATTTTGCACCATGATAATGCGCCTTTGCACAAGGCCATCATTGTGAACGAATTTTTGACCAAAAACTCAACAAATACCATCGAGCAACCACCTTATTCACCAGATATGGCTCCAGCCGACTTCTTTCTTTTTCCAAAATTCAAATTACCACTTTGTGGCACCCGTTTTCATTCGGTAGAAGACATAAAGAAGAATTCGCGGCGAGAACTGAACTCAATTCCGGAAAAAGCGTTTAAAATGTTTAAAGGACAATGCTCAAAAAAAACCCAGGCCCGGCGCAAAAGAAAATTAACTCAAATTATAGGTAAAAATAAGTAATTAATTACTGCATAGGAGGAATCATCGAAATCAATGGCTATATATGTGAAATTGCTATTCGAAGTTTTAGGGGGGTATTATGCAACTGAGAGCTATGGTTTAAAGTGCCATCTAAAACACCGAGCAAGTAAATATCTTTTACATAAGAAAAGTCGCGTCCCAAAGTCACGGCTCGTGACTTTGGGACGCGGGGCAAACCTTGTCCCAACCGGGCTAACTTCGCTTTGACAGCGTAAAATATAACAATTAATTAAAAAATAGCGCGGTTGGTCATAGGTAATTCGAGCATCCCGCATCATTTTTGGATCATGTCGTATTAGACCTAAAAAATCTTTTGTGCGTAATTACTTCTCTACTACTCTACTATACTTTTACAAGTTAATCATTAAAAATAATGTCAGATAAAAGAAAAAACATTATAAAAAACCACACACACATATTTTAAATTTAAATAAAAAGTACATTTGTGTTTTTTCTTTTATGACATTATTTTTAATGATTAACTTGTAAAAGTATAGTAGAGTAGTAGAGAAGTTGCCAGAAACATGTAATTATATGTATTCGCTTTTAAACCGCAACTGTATCCGTTTACTGCTCCTTTTACAGATACATTATTTTACCCCTGTAAAACTTCGAATAGCAATTTCACACATACAGCCTTCGATTTCGATGATGCCCCCTATGCATTATTTAATTACATATTTTTCCTTATATTTTGAGTTACTTTTCTTTGCGCCGGGCCTGGGTTTATTTTCCATACTTCATGAGCATTCTCCTTTGGATGAATAACTAACATTTTGTGTATTATTGATCTTTTCCTGGTACTTTCTTGACAGAGTAGTACGTATAAAAATATAATGAGACATTTATGACATTTATTCAATTAATACAGAACTCTTTGACACGTAAATTTTTTTGATTTACACCAATTCATAACGCGACCAGACAGAGAAGAATTGGCAAGAAACTCTGCTTGGCTTATAGTTTTTTCAACGTCTTTGTTACATTTTAAACACTGAAAAAAGTCGACAACCTCAGACGGGAATCGAACCACGCACCTTCCGCATTCCGGGCGGCTGCCTTAACCACTTGGCTACCGAGGCCTGGCTTTCAAAAAAAGACCAGCTTTTTTACATCTGCCAACAACCATTTGCTCTGTTTGTGTCAAGTCATTGTATACGGCTTATGATTTCGTTGGTGGTATAGACCTAGACCTGATGACTTAATAAAATGTCGATGCAGAAATATCAGATGCCAGTAAAGAATCCCTACAACAATATAGATTTGTCGAATACATGTACAGCAGGTATATGACCAAACACAAAGATATCGAAATTATCAGTCTTTGTTGAATAATTTATCATAATGTTTTTTTCTTTAAAACAAACAACGGATCAGAAGCATGTGATTAAGATCAGCCTTGGTTACATGTATCAAGCGAAACTACTTCTTCACAACAAGTATGAACTTTTTTTTAACATTGAAAATGTTTTTTCGATCGCTCCGGTAGGGCCCCATTTTCGCTGAAAAGTGTGTTTGCCCCGTGGTATATAGTGGTTTAGGACCATGAGGATGTATGAGAGCTCAAAAGACGTAAAATTTCAATGGCTTTCAGATGGTGAATAAACTTTTTGTAAAAGTCGAAAACTTTTTCAAAAATTGGAAAAAAAACAAAAAAACCTTGATTTCTTAACACCTTTCCTCGGAATATCTTCGATATCTCGTGAACGAAGTCAAAAATCGAAAAACTGAGAGAGACTCCTAGAGATATTGAGACGGGGAACATTTTATATTTTATACTTTTTTTTGTGGGAGTGATAGGGGGGGCAGTATGCTCCCCCTTAGCGGCGCGTGGAGCGTCGCCGTGCGGTATTACTCGGGCGTCATATCCCTGTGGAACTTTGTAGCTTTGAGATACGACGATCTATTAGGACTTAATAGACGCGGAAAATTAAGGGCTTTAGGATAGTATAAACAAATTTTGGAAAAGTCGATAAATTTTTTGAAAATATTTTTTTTTCATTAATAATCTATAATAGCTATGTTCATTTTTAATGCTTCCTTTCAAGTCGTGTAGAGCACGAGGTCTGTGAATTTATATATAATGCTTTATTTTTTGTTTTGGGTCTTTAAAATTTTGACATTATTTTTCTCTTTCAGCTATCACCGAAAATTGAAGCAGCACCACGACCAACATATTTTTTTCATTTATAGACGCTTAAAAAAGAGTTGACTAAAGTTTGTATGGGAGTTCGCTAATATCCTTTTATGCCTAACATGATTACTATAGATTTAAATGATTTGAATAAAAAATTAACAGAACTACTATAAAATGAGCTTTTGAAACTAAATTGTGTTAACGGAAATAAAGTACAAATTATTTTAGTTATCTAAGTAATATATAAATTATATGTCAGTATTTCTCTTACAAACATCTCTATTTAAATAGGTAAACCCCGTTTTTTATTATAATACATTATGTTTGTAATGGTAAGTTCCTTGCTATGATGGAGAAGGCAAAGTTGTGTATGATTTAGGCGATATCAAAATTCCCAATTTGCTCTAATGGCACTGATTATTTCATCATTATAAATGATTATTTTATTATTATTCATTACTTAATACATAAACATCAAACATTATGTTAAGGAAATAATATATTTATTTATACGTACAAGTAACATGTGTTTTCTTTTCTATCACTGTGGTCTTAAAAATGATGTTTGTTAAGTCATCAACATTAAGATTCTAAAGTGCAACCGTTTAAATTGCTGAAATATCGGGAGCTCACAACGAATAAAAACATGGTTTATGCAATGTCACGTTTTAATAATATGTATATGATTACATAATGTTAACAATGTTTTAGTTTGCGAGATTGAAAAATTAGGGAAATTGATGGTTTATGATGGCAACCCTCAGATTACGCACACACCATAAACGGGCGGCCATTAGCATGCTTCACTCATGATAAGACGAGGTTACGTCCGTCTTTTTTTCAGGTCCGTGATTGCGACCTGCACCTTCTGCGATTTACACATATTGCGACTTGCACCTTCTGCGAATTGCATTAGTGCACATTTTGCGACTTGCACATTTGCCTATGAATCCAAGCATTTTTGTCATTTATATAATCAGAAACATTATAATAAGCTTCATTACAGAGATTGCGTTTCACATTTTTGAATTTTTTGACAGATAGATTTAACATGCCACTTGGGATTTTGTTATAAAAGCGTACACATTGCCCTATTAAAAAAATGACAAATTTTATAAAGCCTTATAGTGGCAACAGTGAGTTTGACTTTATTTCTAGTGTTAATATAATGTTTATCGCTATTCTTCTTTAATAAATTAATATTTTTCCGGACATACATTAGGTTTTCATATATATATTGACATGGAATTGTCAAAACATTTATGAACTTAAACTTGGTTCGAAGCGATTCTCTGTGGCCCATATTATAAATTGCATGAACAGCCCTCCTCTGCAGCACAAAAATAGTGTTGATATCTGCAGCATTCCCCCATAACAAAATGTGGTAGGCCATAATGCTGTGGAAGTAGCTGAAATAAACTAGTCTAGCTGTTTCTACGTCAGTAAGTTTGCGGATCCTTTTGACTGCGTATGCTGCAGAACTAAGTCGGCTCGACAACCCATCTATATGAGTGCCCCATTGAAGTTTATCGACTGAGGCCGGCTCAGTTACAATTGCTACCTAATGTTTTTACTTTCATGAGCTATATGTTGAGTTATTTAATTGAATAAATAGGTAACATCAATAAATTTAAGTTGAAAGTAGCCTATATACTTACATTTATGTTTTTTGAATTTATCTTCGATCGTTTGCCTTTACATATTTGTTTTAAATATTTTAATCTACAAATATTTATTTTTTGCTGATTGGGTGTTCTTCTTTTTGCAAGTATATTATTCGTTTGATTCGGTGCTAATTTTTATTTTTATTGGTCTCTTAAGAGTTTTAAATTATGTTTTAATTGTTATAATAGATTCGTATAATATTTCATGTCAATATTTTTACAGGGGATTTTTTAATAACAATGTACGTTACATGTATTATGTTCTTGAGCATCGTCATCTGTATATGTTAAAAAAGTTTTTAACCAATTGTAAATATGTTCAAGTGTTCTACTCCTATGTCGTAACCTCTCCCTAAAATAAATAATCCTATTGACTATAAAGATCTTAGGCCCATCAGCATTTTGCCCCTTTTGTCAAAATTATTGGAAAAAGTAGTTGGTTTGCACTTTTGCAGGTGGTGGCATCTCTAAACTCATGTAATATTTTGCCTCAGAAGCAATCAGGCTCTAGAGCAGTGCTACGCTCTGCTATGGCATTACTAGACGTGATTGACGATATTTTATGTGGCCAGGATATGGGTGAGGGTACGATGTTGGTATTACTAGATTTTTCTAGAGCATTTGATTGCATCAACATTGACTTGCTTTTAATCCAAACTTACCTTTTACGGCTTCGATAATGCAACTGTAAAGTGGTTTGCAAGCTATTTGAGCGGTCGTTCTCAAAGGGTTGAGGTATGTCATGATGATGGTAGCAAAAGTTATTCTACAGCTTCTCCAGTCACTGCAGGTGTCCCACAAGGATCAATACTTGGTCCGATTTTGTTTATATTGTATAGTGCTGAAGTGGGGAACTCTGGTACAGGAACCCTTAAGATTTCGGGGTTATTTAATTTCGCGTAGAATTTCAGCAGCACGACGTGGTAGGTAGCGTTGAGAGTAGGTAGACTTGAAGCAGCAAAGAGACCGTTCTCAGCATGAGTCGGCCTCACATCTATCACAGAAAACAGTAAAAAAAATACTCCCAACTGTTATTTCAAATCCTCCATTGCCACAATGCCAAATTACCACTCAAGCAGAGACAAAAATAGAGCGACCAGACCATAGAGAACACCGAACAATAATGCCCGGCTTACACATTATAAGTGGTATATTATGGTGTAAGACAAACAGAAAAATCCACGTTATTTCTTCAATATGTCTCACCCCAAAACATTATATAATTAAAAGAAAAATATTCAGCACTTCAAGGTTAAATAATTAGAAACCACTTCAATCCGGCTGGAACACGCTTTCACCGTCTTAACATAAGTGGCTAACGACAGGATATTTAGAGTAAGAGAACAACCTCTGTTATATGCATCTTTGTCAACTGTCAAAAATTAATGCTCATTGCAGGTAAATTAGAGTGTATAATTAGCTACATTAATCATATGTGAGCAGCAGTTTTTGCCCAGCGACAAAGGGTTCGCGCGGCGTTCACGCGTACAAATCCACATTCACGGCTTTGTGCCAGTTTACTAAAGAGGAAATTGATCAGTTTACTCCAGACTTTACTTGGTTCGGTTACGATGTATTTCAGTCATCCACCATCTTCTTTTTTTCCAACGCTTTGTAATAATGTTTTGGACGTCTAATTAGTATGTTGCTACAACAAACAAAGTTATTACAGCAGTAGCTTCTACATCCATTTCGCGGCGGGTTTTACGAACGATTGTGAGCTACCCGTGAATGTGGAGGGCACGACTTGTGCCGTAAATGCATGCCGTGAAATTGCGCGTGACTTCACGGCACTAATGTGGAGCCGCCATTACATAAGCTGAAGTTAATCTCTGGAGACTAGGCCCTTCCTTTTCAGAAGCTGAAGTTGTTCTCTGGAGACGAGGGCCTTCCTTTTCAGAAGCTGAAGTTGTTCTGTGGAGACTAAGCCCTTCCTTTTCAGAAGCTGAAGTTGTTCTGACCAGTTGTCGGCTGAACTTTTTATGGAAAGCTCGGATTCTGAGTTTTGAATAAACTTCGAATTATTATTTTTAAAACGCTGAAATCTAGATGGCCAAATATAAAAATGAGAAAGCCAGGAAGGTTTGATTATAATTTGTTTACAGGTTGCATAGCAACAGAGCCAAAAGAAATTGTCAGTTACGTCAAAACGTGACCAAAACACAATATCCAGTAAACAGGAACCGAATAAGAATCCGAAAACCGAATCCGAATAATAAGGAAAAATGTAAAATAAGATTATTAAAGTGATCCGAAACTTGTGAGATACGTAAAAGTGTCAAAAAATGGTGTTTGAAGATTCATGATTTAGGATCACGTAATAAATGTGTTTAAATCCAAGAATTGCGATGTGTGTAGTGAATTATATAGTAACTAAATCATAATGTATCGTTGCAGAAGCGATGAAAAAATAAAGGCAATGATATATAAGGCGAATGACATGAGATGATCACATGAGAATAACATGATAAGACGTGGAGTTATAAAAAGGTAAAACGGTGGTTTCACCCTTAGATTAAAACAAAAAGTTTGAAACCACCGTTTTACCTCTTTTTGTTTTAATCTAAGGTTTCACCACAATAACTAATCAAACATTTTTAATTTTGACGCTCGCTGAATGACCGATCATCAAAACTTTAATGGACTTCTAGCAGACATAGCTTCTAATAGCTTCAAATTTAGAAAACAAATAGGGTTTAGCGTATAAATCAAGGAAAAACTAAAAAAACATTCCAATTTCGGTCCAGTTTTCTAGATACACTAACTACATAAATAACTTTGTAACCCCATATAAAAATATAGGATTACAGAGTTACAATTGCAGTGAATGAATCAGTGTACCTGTATGTATACTATAATTTAATGGAATATCCGTTGTTGATATTCAAGAAGTAGAAGGTCCGCAAAGAAAAAAAGTGGGACTATCTACAAAAATAAATAGATGCCATCAAAAACATACTTGTAATAAAACCCAAGACTCGCATCTCAATTCTTCTACCGTAAAAAATTGATAGATCCATGTAATACAAAGTCGGCTGACTTGGCAATCGCACTAAATGATCTAGTTCAATATAATTATATGATCTTGTGCACTTTCCCTATCACCTACATATTATGTCCATAAACCAAAGGTTGTCTGGAAGAGATCGCTCTTAGCGATAAGACCGCCTTTGCCCATACTTGTTTTAAGATTGTGTCATGTGTAACTGTTTCTTGTGTATGTGCAATAAAGTGTTTTTATATCTATCTATGTATGTATGTATTACTTGTGAGATACATTGTGTTTTCATGCGATAGCCAAGTCAACCAACTTGGTATTACACAAGCGCGGATTCACCCATATGGGCTTGATGGGCAACCCTAGGGACAACCCTAATCGATACGTAGGCTGATGATCCGATGATTCATGCCTTAATAAAATATCTAAAACCGTGTCCATGCGTGATTCGGAACGCAGCGCAGCACCACACGCACGACACTAGATCAGCAGGCCTATTCTGTAACTCAACAGACAGTTAAAGTGATGAACGAAAAGAAAATTCGCCGTACACTGCTGTGTATTGTGCAAATTGCTAGTGCAAAATATAGAGCGCGCGCGCAATGTACTGCGAATTTCCTTGGATGTTCATTATTTTTTTCTGACAGTCGAGTTAGGGAATAGGCTTGCTTGATGATGGCCATATGGACAAGAGAATGTAAAAACAATTCCACCATACCAGAATCGGTACCTAATCTCATTGAAACACGCGACCAAGATTTGTACAAACACATACTACTGGATACTACTACGCGGCTACGACGAGGCATGCAACGCAAAATGAAGGTGTTATAATTTATTTTAACGACAAACTACAACTTGCAACAGAAGAACCCGATTTAATTGACTCGAACTGTTTAACTGTTAGATTAAATCGGGATACAATAATAATAGCAATATATCGCCCCCCTAGCTATAAAAACCTTAACAGATTTATTGAATCATTAAATCTGTTATTACATAAACATTCAACTTTAAAAAATATTGTTTTGACAGGAGACATAAATATTGATATTGTCACTAATAATAAAGATCCAAACTCATCCCTGTACCTCAACCTTCTAGCGTCACATGGTTTGTTGCCGTGCCATACGTTGCCTACGCATACCAAAACATGTCTAGATCATGTGTTTCTAAAGTCTAAATAACTGCTCATTGCTACGTTGCTGAGACCACTATCACAGACCACTGCACAGTCATTTTCACTCTTGATACAAAAACAACTCTTTTTAAGTCTAAACCTACCACAGTTTACAAGTCAATTATACACAATTTGATAATGATATTAAGAAATTCGATTTTTCCCCAATATTCTCAATGTCAGACGTAAATTATGCCTTGAACTTTTTAGTCGATTCTTTTAACGAGATAAAAAACAAGAACACCACACACATTCCATTCCATTGTACTACATTCAGACGTAGAACAGAAAAACATTGGATAACTACTGGTTTATTAAAATGAATGAGAGTTCGTGATAAACTGCATAAAAAACATAAGAAGAAACCTGACAATGACATTTTAAAAACTACATTCAAAAGATATAGGAACTTCTGTAAGAACTACGCCAAAAAATTAAAAAAAGAGTACGATAGGAACGAAATTCAAATGGCATACGAGACAAGTAATAAAAAACTATGGGATACTATTAAGTCCATTACATATTATAATAATAGTAAAAAACACTCACCTTTCCAATTACTTTCGAATGACAACGCGCAGCAGGATATCAATAACATTAACAAACACTTTACACAAGTGGGGAACAGACTAGCTGAAAAGATTCCTTTCACAGATGACATTGCTAGCACTCCCTTTGAATCACATCAAAGTTCTTTTGTGCTCTTGGATACTGATACAGCAGAAATCCTAACTATAATTCGAGCATTAAAAAATGACTGTGCAACGGGGCGTGATGATAATATTCCAAACTTTCTGCTTAAACGTTATAGTGAAATCTTTACTCCTTTGCTAGTCCACATATTTAACTTAGCTTTTAGTACGGGTATCTTTCCTGATAAATTGAAGCTAGCAGAAATACATCCAATACACAAGGGGGGCGACAGAGGCTGTGTCAGCAACTACAGGCCGATAGCAATTTTACCAACACTTGGAAAAATATTAGTGTTCCCGACGGGTGTAGTCGCCGAACAGTTTAGCCGTTGTGCTTCGATGTGGACTGTAGGTTCTTCAATAAAAACTCGGTTCTTGATTAGTGCTTCTTTATTCTTCTAGGTGGGGTCCGGAGAGCTTACAAATTCTGCTCTGACCGGCCGTGACTTAAACACATTATGGGTTGGCAACTAGCAGCCTTGTGGGACAGCTGCCGGCTCATGTGGGCAGTTTTACATTTTACCATAACTAACTACCCACATGAACCGTCGTAATTTGTGCAGCTGTCCCTTTCGTTCGGACCTCTCTTTTTATCTTAAATTTATTACCTACCCTACGGTATACTCGTAATCTGGATACCCTACTTATTTATTTTCTTAATTACATTGATATTCCTAACAATAGAAACCTATAATTACGAAAGCTAATCTCTTACTTTCCTAACTTTAATTACCTTAGAGAGGCGTAAGGCCCCTGGGCACGTATACTTGGCCCTTACCTTTGTCAAAACCATTACCTTTTTAAAAACTTTTACCTTTTGTTTAAAAATGAAACGCAAAAAATTAATTATTTATTATCAAAAAACCTTTACACATATGAGACTTAATCTACTTATGCAAATACACATACCTAAATTTAGCCGTATTATATCTAACTATATAATATTATAAAGTCGAGACTTCTGTCCGTAACAGGCTCCCCCCGGCCCAGCATCCGCGTAGCCTCGTCACACCATCGGCAGGACAGCCAGTCTCGTCGTCGGTCGTCGGAACGTGCCGCCTTTGGTGCGCACCTCTACGTTGCGTACTTCGTTGTCAGGTCCAGGAAATGTCTTCGTGACGACGCCTCTAGGCCATACATTGCGGGGTAGTGTGTTATCCACAATTATGACCACGTCGCCCTCTCGTACGTTGCGTCGCTCGGAGTCGCGCGTGCCGCCGCGCGGTATGAGTAGTGGTAGATACTCGCGCAGCCAGCGTCGCCAGTACTCGTCTGCCAGCGCCTGCGCCGCCCGCCATGTGTTTCGGTCGGCGCGCTCGCACGGCCCAGTGGTGGGCAGGCCGCTCGAGCTACCCAAAAGGAAGTGATTGGGTGTCAGCGCTTCCGGGTCGTCGATGCTCACAGGGACGTGTGTTAGAGGCCGAGCATTGACAGTGTGCTCGGCTTCGGCTAGTAGCGTCATAAGTACTTCTTCACGCGGTGACTTCTCGTTGAGCGTAGTGCGCAGCGCCGTTTTGACTGTTCTCACCAGCCGTTCCCATGCGCCGCCTTGGTGTGGCGCGCCTGGCGAAATGTAACGCCACTCTGTGCGTTGCGTTATCGCGTATTCTTGTAGTGCTGGCTCCCATTCTTCGTATGCGGCCTTAATTCTCGGTCCGCGCCATTAAAATTCGTAGCGTTGTCACTATATATAATGTGGGGCCATCCCCTCTTGGCCGCCATTTGTTTTAGAGCCATAATCGCCGAGTCTGTAGATAAGCTCGCCGTAAGTTCAATATGCACAGCTCGAGTAGTGAGGCATGTGAATAGCGCCCCCCATCGTTTCTCATGGCGCCGGCCGATAGTCACAGTCATCGGGCCAAAATAGTCTAGGCCACAGTTCGTAAAAGGCCGTACAAAGGCTTCCATACGTGCTTTTGGTAAGTCGCCGTGCACCGGCGTCGTAGGTAGCGTCTTTCTCACTTTACAAAATGCACAATTGAACGCCACGGTTCTCACAGCCGGCCTCAATCGTAGAACCCAGTATCGTTGCCTTATTTCGTTGACGACGCGCTCATTGTGCGAGTGGTGGGCGCGACGGTGCTCACGTTTAAGTAGCAACCGCGCATACGGGTGGCTGCCGTCCAGTATTACGGGCGTAGTAGCGGGGGCAGACACACCCGCTGCCCTTATTCGCCCTCTTGCTCGTAATACTCCACCTTCGTCGATGAACACGTCGAGTCGTCGTAGTCTGCTGCCCGCGCGTAGTTTGCGGGATGCTTTGAGGCGGTCGATGTCGTCTGCGAAGCTCTCTCGTTGCGATTCAAAGGTTAGTAGGCGCTCGGCCTCGTTGATATGTTCAATTGTCATGTTACTAGCGCGGCGGCGGCATCTCTGAGTGAATAGTAGCACGTTCGCCATCGTTCTAACTAAACGCTCGTAGGAAGAGAAGCGCTTAGCGTCTGGCACTACGCTACTATCACTCTGCCACGTGTGCGTGTGCGTCACGCAGTGTTCACTCTCCGCGCTGTGTTCGTTGTTGATGACGTCACTCGTAGGCCATTCGGTTTCGTTTGCATATAGAAATGCCGGTATGACAAACCACCGATCATTCTTCGTTTTCATAATCTCACTGCCGCGCGTTACGTCGTCCGCGACATTGTGAGCCGTAGGGACCCATCGCCATTGTGACGGCATCGTCGTTTCTGTGATCTCAGTTAAGCGATGCGCTACATAGGGGGTGTAACGCACCGTGTCGTTATTAATCCATTTCAACACTGTTTGTGAATCGGTCCAATATACGACTCTCTCAGGTTGCCATCTTTGTTCATTCAATACTGAGCTTGCTAGTCGCGTAGCTATCAACGCCGCTTGCAACTCCATTCTCGGAATACTTTGTTGCTTTATCGGTGCCACTCTGGCCTTAGCAGCGGCGAGTGCGACTCGTATTTCGCCATTTTCACCCTTCATTCTCCAATATACTGCAACGCCGTAAGCGACCTCGCTGGCGTCACAAAAAACATGTAGCTGCTTTCTCGTCACTCCCCCCGTATGTAGACGCCGGGGTAGACGCAGACTACGTAATGCCCTCAATCCGTTCAACCATTCATGGAACTCGCCGGCCTCGTAATCGGGTAAGACCTCGTCCCATTCTATTTTTAACCGCCATATGCCTTGTAAGATGATCTTCGCTCGTATAGTATAATAACTCAACAGTCCGAGTGGGTCAAATATTGACATAACCGCACTCAGCGCCTCTCGTTTAGTAGGAGCGCGCCTCATTTGCTTCACGTCGTCGTGCACGCGAACCATCTCGGTGTTAAACGCCAACTCGTCTGTAGCAGCGTCCCATAGTAAAACGAGCGTTCTGCCCCATTGCTGAAAACTAGCGCCGAGCTGTCGAGGTGATGTGTCACAGCTTTCTGCTGGCAGTTCACGCAACACGCACGGTCCGTTAGAGTTATAACCGGCCAGCGTGAATCCTGCCTGCGCGTGAACCTTCGCGACCTCCTTTATCGTTTCAATCGCTTCTTGCTCGGTGTCGTAGCAGGCGACGTAGTCGTCCATATAATGGTTTCTCGTAATTGCCTCGTATGCGCGCGGATACTCGGCAGCGTGCGTTTCAGCGTTCAAATCTCTCACGCTGTGCGCTAAGAAAGGTGAACTCTTAGCTCCGAATATCATTGACGTCATTTTGTAGCGCGTAGGTGGCTTCGTTCGGTCGGCGCCCCTCCATAGGAACATCTGAGCGGGTTGGTCACCTTTAAATATCTTATTTGCGATAGCTCGTTCGCGAAATCGTAGTAGCAGGCCCGCCAGGTCGCGTAGTAAGTCGGGACCCTCCAAAAGCTCGTCATTCAGACAAACTCCGTTTGCTTCGGCGGCCGCGTCAAAGACAACTCGTAGTTTTCCGGGCTTATTCGGTTTCGTTACGGCGAAGTGAGGTAAGTACCATAAATGCAGGCTCATCAAATCGCTCTCGCTACTTTCCTCGGCATAGTGTTTATCAAATAGATTCTCTATTTGATTCGTATAAGCTCGTTTGAATTCGTCAGACTTGTCCATCTTCTGTTCTATGGATTTCAATCGTCTCAATGCTGACTCGTAACTTGGCGGCAGCGTGACGTCATCACGTCGCCACGGTAATCTAACTTCGTATTTTCCGTTGACTTTCTTTGTCGTTGTTCTAAACGATTCTATGGCGCGTGCATCACTCGGGCTCACTCGCTCCTTCTTTGTTATTCCCAGTGAGTCAATTTCGATGTGCTTCTTTACCATAGCATGGAGTTCGTTGTCGGGTAAGAGAGTGCGCGAGATCGTCGCGCACTGCGGCGTGTTTACGTATAACACCGCAGCCGTATTACTCTCCATCAGCACGCTTGACCGTGGCGCTGATCCGTGTATTACCCAGCCCAGCTTCGTGAGCGATGCGATCGGTTCGTCTCGCTTGCCCTGTAGCAATCTTCGTGTGACTATGAGATGCCAATTGTCTGCCCCAATCAGTATTCGAGGCTTGACATGTCCGTAGCAGACGTTGCTGTTTGATAACTCTTTCATATGAGTGTATCTCAAACAGTCGTTGTTCACCGTCTGTCCGTTGAGTGATAAATCTTTCATCGTTCTAGCTTTAATGTCGAATTGTCGTTTATTCGTAGTTGCAATTAACTTTAAATTCACCGTCTTGGTTTCGCACGTCGTTTGTGTATTCACGCTTCGTATTTTCAAATCGTTCGCTGGCCCGTCCGCGCCTACGTAGTCCGCCAGGTCTTGGTCGATTAGCGTAACAGTCGACCCCTCGTCGAGCAAGGCGTATGTGTCGATTAACACCTTGGTAGCATCGGTCGAGTGATTAACCGACGCTACCATCTCGGTTTCGTTCGGCCTAGTGCGGTGTTCGTGTAGCAAGGCGTGGTGGGGATGGCGGCAATCATCAACTCCGCACGGATCGCGTTTATCGCATTGTAGGCGACGGTGTTTCTTATTCGCACAACGGAAACACACTCCGCTTTTCTTTATCCATTCCCATCGTTGTTTAACCGTCATGGTTTTAAAGCGATCACATTGCGGCACGTCATGACGTCCTCCACAACATATACATTCTTTGTTTATGACGTCATCACTTGTTGCGTATACAGCCGTATTATTCTTTCGCTCGATTCGTTGTTTCACATTCGCTCGTGTTTCCGTAATAACGTTCTTTCGCGTAGAGTTGTAGCTCACGTATGCATACTGTAGGGCTCTGTCGGCTTCTCTCATGAGCAGTGGTCGGAGTAGGTATATTGATTTTAGATACTTGCGTCATGATATCATAACATGGACATGCATTTCTTCCGGAATGTACCGGAGTTTCCAAAAATTTGGTAAATAGAGTAATAAAATAAAAAACCATATGTAAGCAAACAAAATTGTTTATTGTTAATACAAATAATCATTATTACAGTTTTATTAAAAATAATTATTTTTAATCCTCATCGGTTACAAGTTCTACATTTTGATTTTTTACTTAGGCCTTACACTTTTATTTAGGCCAAAGAGCCGGCTCAACATTAGCCAACAGGTCGAAACAATAAAGCTTTGGTCACCTATCCGTTGACCGGCCTGTGTGAGAGTGACTTAACCTCTACAATCAACGACCAAATGTGCGGCCAAGTGAGTCAATGAGTTCCAAAGGGGAAATAAGCCCAACAAATCTATAAACTACATTTCCTAAACTAGTTAATCGTTACTTACCCTAAATAATTATTAAAAAGCGACAATTATTAATAATTGTACCATCGTGATGGTTGGTTAGCGTTAGACGGGGGTTTTATAAAGGGGGGACAAAATTTCGTCCATTTTAGCGTAGGACGCACCGTTTCCAAGATATTTAAAGATTAACAAAAAAAAATCACTAATAATAATTTAAGACGTGATTTCTTTTCTTTTGCGAGATTGAGACAATGGATACGGCCAACATTAGAGATGGAGACCAGCGCCACTAGCAGCATAGCGTTGAGAGTATTGATACATTTTTAACTAGTTTCATGTAATAATTTCGATGTTTCGGTATTTTTATCATAATAATCCGGAAACTCGGAGGAGTATCCATATTAACATATACGTTTGATGTCAGTGACCTTAATTCAATATACCTACTCCGACCACTGCTCATGAGGAAGTGGGATAGCGTGACGATCTCAGGCTCGGCATAGCTTCCGTAGTCATTTGCCTAGTCGCACCACCTTGAGCGTAGGTGTGGTCCGAGCTTGTCCACCACTTCTCGCGTTAACATTGGATTTCGTAAGTACCCACTGTTGTCGATATTATCGAGTATGCACACAATGTTCTGCAGTTTGATCGCAAACGTGTTCAATTCACTGGCCGTCGTGCCGGGACGCGGCAGTCTCTTAATGTCGTCCAGCGCTCGATCAATTATTACTTCTGGCCGTCCGAAGCATTGGTCGAGTGTTTTCATAACCACTTCCGGGTCCACGGCCGTATATAAAAGAGCGGACACCGCTTCCTTTGCTTCATCTTTAAGACAGCTTCTTAATCGTGCCAAGTTCTCGGCTTTGCTAAAGTTAATGTTCCCGCCAAAGCCGGGACGGCCTTTCAAACCGTACCGCCATCGGTATGGCGGTTGACTCAGCGGTTGTTGACGACCGCGTCCGCCTGTCTGCCGCGGCGCCACCGCTGCGCGAGCCCGCCGCCGCTAGCTTGGTGAGCCGAGCGCGCGAGTAGTCTGTCTGCTAGCTAACGCGAGACGCCCACAAAATATGCGCGCTGCTATCTGCCTTATTATAGTGACTCCTGAACCTAATGTGAAGAGAACGCCTGAGTGCCTGTGATAACGTAAAGTGACTTTGTGCTGTGCCGTGACAAATCGCCTCCATCGCCGCCCGCCAGCTCGCTGCCCCGTCTCCTACAGTTGCCCGATCACCCATCATCATCACTGGTAAGCCTTCCTACCTACCTACCTACCAGTTCCCTACGTCGCGTAATCGCCACTCAGACGTGGCGACTACATTTGGTCATCTTCGAACCGGTAATATTAGATACCGGCGACCTTCCCGTAACCAGTACCTAACTTTCTTTTAATTTTCAATTTTAATACAGTCCGCTAAAGATAATTATTTCCGCCCATATTCTTATACTATTTCTAAATCTTATATCTAATTCGTGCCATCATTTCTACATTCATTTGTTCACATAACGTTACCCTGTCCCAATAAAAATCTCGTCAGGTAGTTATGAATCGATTGTGTTAGGATCGCGACCACACAACATCCGAATTATTTTAACGCAATTATTTCTGCATGTTGCTTTGATATTGATCTCGTGTATGCATCCGTTGAAAGTGTGATGCAATGTTGTAATGTTGTTGCAATCTGAGCGGGCTTGTGTGTGTACCCAAACGATTTTTGCCTAACGATACGTTGTTCATACTCCTAACGGTGACTTAATTAGTAGTTAAACGATTGCGTTGCGTGTGGTATTATGACGAGAGATTTATTTTCCCGTTTTATTTTGTAATGAAATTTTTATATTCGTGTCGTGTTAAATCGGCTCAGATCTCGTGCATGCTCACCACGCGTGCCAAATAGCGTGCTTTATTTTTTCGCTCGTGTTAATTTTATATCTATTTTTTTATTTTTTATTTTTGCCTTTGCGATCGGCTCATTCTTTGTGCGTGCTCACCACATGGGCTTAGTGTGTTTCATTTAGTTTCATCAGTTTTTTTTTATATCGCTTACGGCTATTTGCGTGCGTCGCCTTCGCTTCTACACACGTTAAGTTTAATTAAGTTTTTATTATTTGTTTATTTGTTTATTTTGTTTACTTATTTTTTCTGCGACCGACTCATTCTTCGCGCTAGTGTCGGCAACAGGTCTGCCCGACTGTGAGCGCCTTGCCCAACAGTGGGCTACGGATAAAGTGAATTTTTTTGTTCTTGTTGTTTTGTTTGCCTTTTGTTTTGCGGTCGGCTAATGTTACGTACGCGCATTCAATAAGCATACATACACAGACATACACATACACACGCGTTTGCACCACCCGTGGGCCATATACAAGGCGCCCCAACTTAGTTTTGCCTTCTTTATTGTTGCGTTAATTTTAGCCCATTTGCCCTTACCTTAGTAAACAAATACCTCCAGCCCAACTATAGAATATATACAGGGTGTTGTTCTTTTTACTGCCTTTAAATTTGTTTAATTTTTTTTATTTTTTTTTATTTTTTTTTGTCTCCTTTTATTCATCGCGATGCCGACCAAGTCACAAGCCGCGATATTTAGGGAGGCCGCCAAAGCTTTACATCAGCTCCTAGAGATGGGATCACTGATCATTGCTGGCGACACCAAACATTCCATAACGGAATTTAACGTGCGTTTCGCACAGATACAGGGCATAAAGGAGAAGCTGGACTCAGTGTACTACAACATTCTCGACGAAGAGAACTTAGACGAGGGGGTTGAGAGGACATACACTGAGAACCACACAAAAGCCTCCGGAGCATACCTGGGGATACTTGTGGCGAGGGAGGAAATCTCACCCTCTTTCACGTCGTCCCCAACCCATAGTGCTCAGCCCAGTTTCGTTTATTATAGTGACTCCTGAACCTAATGTGAAGAGAACGCCTGAGTGCCTGTGATAACGTAAAGTGACTTTGTGCTGTGCCGTGACAAATCGCCTCCATCGCCGCCCGCCAGCTCGCTGCCCCGTCTCCTACAGTTGCCCGATCACCCATCATCATCACTGGTAAGCCTTCCTACCTACCTACCTACCAGTTCCCTACGTCGCGTAATCGCCACTCAGACGTGGCGACTACATTTGGTCATCTTCGAACCGGTAATATTAGATACCGGCGACCTTCCCGTAACCAGTACCTAACTTTCTTTTAATTTTCAATTTTAATACAGTCCGCTAAAGATAATTATTTCCGCCCATATTCTTATACTATTTCTAAATCTTATATCTAATTCGTGCCATCATTTCTACATTCATTTGTTCACATAACGTTACCCTGTCCCAATAAAAATCTCGTCAGGTAGTTATGAATCGATTGTGTTAGGATCGCGACCACACAACATCCGAATTATTTTAACGCAATTATTTCTGCATGTTGCTTTGATATTGATCTCGTGTATGCATCCGTTGAAAGTGTGATGCAATGTTGTAATGTTGTTGCAATCTGAGCGGGCTTGTGTGTGTACCCAAACGATTTTTTGTGTGTTTCATTTAGTTTCATCAGTTTTTTTTTATATCGCTTACGGCTATTTGCGTGCGTCGCCTTCGCTTCTACACACGTTAAGTTTAATTAAGTTTTTATTATTTGTTTATTTGTTTATTTTGTTTACTTATTTTTTCTGCGACCGACTCATTCTTCGCGCTAGTGTCGGCAACAGGTCTGCCCGACTGTGAGCGCCTTGCCCAACAGTGGGCTACGGATAAAGTGAATTTTTTTGTTCTTGTTGTTTTGTTTGCCTTTTGTTTTGCGGTCGGCTAATGTTACGTACGCGCATTCAATAAGCATACATACACAGACATACACATACACACGCGTTTGCACCACCCGTGGGCCATATACAAGGCGCCCCAACTTAGTTTTGCCTTCTTTATTGTTGCGTTAATTTTAGCCCATTTGCCCTTACCTTAGTAAACAAATACCTCCAGCCCAACTATAGAATATATACAGGGTGTTGTTCTTTTTACTGCCTTTAAATTTGTTTAATTTTTTTTATTTTTTTTTATTTTTTTTTGTCTCCTTTTATTCATCGCGATGCCGACCAAGTCACAAGCCGCGATATTTAGGGAGGCCGCCAAAGCTTTACATCAGCTCCTAGAGATGGGATCACTGATCATTGCTGGCGACACCAAACATTCCATAACGGAATTTAACGTGCGTTTCGCACAGATACAGGGCATAAAGGAGAAGCTGGACTCAGTGTACTACAACATTCTCGACGAAGAGAACTTAGACGAGGGGGTTGAGAGGACATACACTGAGAACCACACAAAAGCCTCCGGAGCATACCTGGGGATACTTGTGGCGAGGGAGGAAATCTCACCCTCTTTCACGTCGTCCCCAACCCATAGTGCTCAGCCCAGTTTCGGCGTCAATACGCCCACAGCCGTCCTCCCCAAGATAGCGCTGCCCAGGTTCAGCTCAAAAGTGGAGGACTGGCCTTCCTTCACTGCGCTGTTTAGGAGTTTGACTGACGACATGGCGACCCTGTCGGACGCAGTCAAGCTCCACTACCTGATCTCAAGTCTCAGCGGTGAGGCATTAAGTATGGTGTCCCACTTAAAGGTCACCAATGAAAATTTTGCCGTGGCCATGGACATCCTCACCAAGCGGTACGAGAACCGCCGGGTTCTCATCGATAGTTTCGTCGACATAATCCTGGGGCTGCCGAGCATCCACACGCGCTCAAACATACGCACGCTTTTCCTCACTCCGCTGGTGTCCGCCCAGTGTGCCCTTAGTAATTTGGATCTGCCCATAGGAGACGACTACGTGTTTGTGTCGATAGTGGTGCGAAAGCTTAAGGGTGAGCTCCGCACGTTATTTGAACGCAGACACGGGTCTAGCAGCTCCCTGCCCACGTTGAGTGACCTCATCTCCTACCTCGAGGAGCACGCGCGCTGTGTGGAGACAGAGTTCTCCAACATAGCCCAGCCGCAGCCCATTCACGCCCTGCCCGGCCCTTCTCGTAGCCGCGCGCCTCCACAGTCGCCCCATCGCACTTATGCTCAGATGGCTCAGCAACAACCCGACCGTGGCCGCTCCTCAGCTCCATTGCCTCACCGCGCCTATGATCAGCCTACTCACCAACCGCTCCACCCTGCTCAGCAAATGCGTCAGCGCCCATCCACCTCCCCGGCTCGCAGTCAGCCCTTCCCCGTCTACTCGGCCTACCAGCAAAGCTGCTCCTCATCATCGTCCTCGTCCTCTTCCTCACGCTCGACGTCCTACTGTCCCTATTGTGCCACTAGGGGACATACGCTCATGACGTGCAGATGGTACAATGCCCAGCCAACACAGGGCCGTTGGGACTTTGTACAGGCACGCGAGCGCTGCCAGCGTTGTCTCGGCCGTCACTACGAGAGCGAGTGCAGGTCAAGGGGGGCATGCAAGAACTGTGGGAGTACGAACCACCACACGTCCCTCCATCGACCAGACGGCCCAACGCACTCAGCTCGTTCGTCGTCTGTACATGTGCCCCCACCACAGCTGACAGAGCACTCGAGGGAGCGTCCCAGAAACAGCAGGCGGCACGAACCCGCACATCCCAAACAGGCGCAACCCAGCTCTGCTCACAGAGCCAGCCCGCCCAGATCCGGTTCGCCAGGTAGGCCTCGCGAACGCCGCCAGCAATTATGACTCCCTACTATCACAGAGCACCCTAGCGAAGAGGTAGATTTAGCCCATGTCCAGTCAACCCATGCCCACACAGCTGATACATACTCAGCTCATACAATTTCAGCTGATACTCAATCAGCTCACTCACCTTCTGTGCCCACTGGCACACCCATTTTGTTGCCAACCGTCTCACTAAAAGTCGCGGACGTGCATGGCCATCTTCACACAGCCAGGGCTTTATTGGACTGTGGCAGTATGCTGACGTTAATAACGTCACGCATGGCACGACTTATGAACCTGCCATTAAAACCCACTTCTTTAAAAATTACAGGAGTTGGGAATCAGCACAAACATGAGTCAAAGGCGGCAATAACAATAGTATGCCGACCCACTCACAATGATACTCCTACAATCACTGCCACAGCTCACATTTTGAAAAACGTCACTGGCTACCTTCCCTTGGAGAAGGTACCAAACATTTCCCACGTACTAGGCCAGCCACCCGTGCCATTGGCTGACCAGCTTTATCACACACCAGCCCCGATTGACCTCTTATTGGGGTCGGACGTTCTTGGCCAGGTGTTGGACGGGACTAAGGTCTCGTTGGGCCCGGGCAAGCCCATAGCCTTCGGCACGATTTTCGACTTCGCGTTGATAGGACCCATTGAGGACTTGTATGCGCAGCCGGCGCAGCAGGTTAACTCAGCTCACGTCGTCAGCTCACAACCAGACTCAGCTGAATCAGCCCAGGACAGTCTGGAAAGGTTCTGGGAGTCTGAGGAGCCCCTCCCTCAATCTCACACTCATAATGATCCCCTGGAGGAACAATGCGAGGAAATCTTCCGCTCTACCACTACACGCGATCCCTCAGGCAGATATACGGTTGCTCTGCCATTTCTAAAGGACGCCCCTCAACTAGGCAAAACTCACCCTATCGCGTTACGCAGATTCCTCAATATTGAGAAGAAGCTAATGGCGAACCCGTCTCTGCGTTCTAAATACGTCGACTTTATGGCCGAATACATCGACTTAGGGCACATGGCTCCCTGTCACCCAAATACATTCGCCCATAAACCTCACTTCTACATCCCTCACCATGGCGTATTTAAGTCAGGGTCGGACAAGCTGCGCATTGTTTTTGATGGTAGCTGCAAAAGCTCCAATGGTGTCAGCATAAATGAATGCCTACACACAGGCCCCGCCCTTCAACAGGACATTGTGGACATCATCATGTCCTTCAGAACGCATCAAGTCGTTTCCAGCACTGACATCCAGAGGATGTTCAGAAATGTGCTGGTTGCCCCAGACCAGAGACGGTATCAGCTGATACTATGGCGGTCCTCACCAGATCACCCTCTGCTCACCTACGCCCTCAATACAGTCACGTACGGCTTAAAATCAAGCCCATATCATGCAATCCGCACCCTGCTCCAGCTGGCTGATGATGAAGGCCATCGCTACCCTGGAGCCGCTCAGGTTCTTCGCAAGTCTATCTTCGTTGATGACATCTTGTGTGGTCATGACACGGTTGAATCCGCCCAAGCACTTCAGGACGAGTTGATAAGTCTGCTAGACCTAGGCGGCTTTCAGCTCAGTAAGTGGACATCTAACTCGCCTAAGCTGCTCGAGAGATTTCCCGACAACCAATGCGACATGCCCAAGGACTTCGACATGAACCCAGAGTCCACGTCCATTAAGGTCTTGGGTATACAGTGGAGCCCTCAGTCAGACGAGTTCACCTACCGCATCTCTCTGCCCCCCATCACACATGTCACAAAGCGGTCTATTTTAAGCACCGTAGCCTCACTTTATGACCCAAACGGTTGGGTTTCCCCCGTTATCTTCCGCGCAAAGCTGCTGCTTCAGCAATTGTGGCTACTGAAGCTGGAATGGGATGAGCCCACTCCCTCTGAAGTGCAAAAGGAGTGGCACCACATCTCAGAGGATCTGCCGCTGTTGTCTAGCATTCGCTTCCCTCGGCACGTTTGTGCAAGCAAAGGCTCAGCTGCATACTCGCTTCACGAGTTTGCAGATGCCTCTGAAGCCGGGTTTGCCGCCGTTGTTTACCTCCATGAGCTCGATGCCTCCGGAGATACTTTGGTACACTTGATTGTCGCCAAGTCGCGAGTCGCACCAATCAAGAACCGCCTCACAATCCCCAAGTTAGAGTTGTCGGCCGCCACTCTACTCTCCCAGCTCATGATCCGTGTGTCGGTTCAGTTATCGGCCCATATCAGTATACAACAACACATATGTTGGTCAGACAGTACGATAGTCCTGGCCTGGCTCAATACGCCGCCTCACCGTCTTCAACCCCTTGAAGCCAACAGGGTAGTCAAAATCAGCTCAGGCTCACCAGAATGTACCTGGCGACACGTACCTTCCGAGCTCAACCCGGCAGATTGCGCAAGCAGAGGAATGTCTGCGCAATCCCTGTCAGCCCACGACCTATGGTGGTCTCCCACGTGGCTTGGACAGCCTTGTGAGTCTTGGCCTGCGATGCCCTTAGCTCTGGGCCATCACGCCCTGCCCGGCCTTAAGCCCAAACACGTCCCGTCACTGGCCACAGTGCCCGGTCTTGACTTTGACCTGCTCACTCGGTTCAGTTCACTAGACAAGCTCGTCGGAGTGACAGCTTGTCTAAAACGCTTTCTGCACAATTGCAGACACCACCCAGATTCGCGACGCTCAGGCCCCTTGTACGTCAGTGAACGAAGAGAGGCCCTACTTTACTGGGTGCGCAGTGTCCAGCACAATGAGTTTGCGGAGGACATCCACCGCCTTCAAACTGGCAAAATCTGCTCCGTCAGACTCCAGCGGCTGTCACCTCTCATTAAAGATGAGCTCCTTAGAGTTGGAGGACGACTGTCCCATGCGTCTATCCGATATGACGCGCAGCACCCGCTCATACTTCCCAGCTCTAGCCCACTTGTAGACCTTATCATTGACCACTACCACAAAATACACTGCCATCCTGGCGCTGACACTTTACACGCTATCCTACGCCAACAATTTTGGATATTGTCCGCGCGCCGTATTATTAGACACCGAGTTTTTAAATGCATTAGATGCTTTCGATGCCGGGCCCAGCCGCAAGCGCCCTTCATGGCCGACCTGCCAGCCGATAGAGTTACGCCTCAGCCAGTATTTAGTCAAGTCACGACCGATTTTGCCGGACCATTCCTCGTTAAATCTAGTACCCTACGTAATGTTAAACTCTTAAAAGCGTACTTTTGTATATTCGTGTGCCTCTCGACTAAGGCGGTTCATTTAGAACCGGTCTCGGACCTCAGCACGGAAGCGTTCCTCGCGGCATTACAGCGTTTTATAGCACGCCGCGGTGCCCCGGTTCTCATCCGCTCGGACTGCGGTACAAATTATGTAGGCGCTAGAAATCAGCTCATCGAAGTACAAAACTTTCTTGCCTTGAACAATGATACGATTGCGCACAAGCTCGCTGGTCAGCACATTACTTGGTTGTTAAACGTCCCTAAGGGACCATGGTTCGGTGCGTTACATGAGATCAACGTAAAATCAACAAAGCAACTTTTATATCGCGTAATTGGCGAACAGCACCTCACATTCGAGGAATTCTCTACACTTTTGGCACGAATCGAAGCTGTCCTTAACTCTAGACCTCTCTGCCCACTTTCGTCTGATCCATCAGACTTTGAGCCGCTTACAGCCGGACATTTCCTCATAGGCCGCCCACTAACGGCCCTTCCCGAACTATCCGTGGAAGATAGGCCGATCTCCACACGTAGGCGATTCCAAATGGTACAGGCTCTTTCCCAGCGCTTCTGGACGCTGTGGACCCAGTCCTACCTTCATACCCTCCAAACCCGCTCCAAATGGTTGTCCCCATCCTCCCCTCCCCGAGTTGGCGAGCTCGTCCTCATCAAGGAGGACAACCTGCCTGCCCTCCAATGGAGACTGGGGCGCATTGCTCGCACCCTGCCTGGGAAGGATGGCGTCGTGCGGGTGGTAGACCTGGACACCGCGAATGGACATCTTCGGAGGCCTGTATTCCGGATCGCCAGGCTCCCAGTGGATGAGCCCCCCCTGGCCCCCGGAGGATGTTCCCGCCAAAGCCAGGACGGCCTTTCAAACCGTACCGCCATCGGTATGGCGGTTGACTCAGCGGTTGTTGACGACCGCGTCCGCCTGTCTGCCGCGGCGCCACCGCTGCGCGAGCCCGCCGCCGCTAGCTTGGTGAGCCGAGCGCGCGAGTAGTCTGTCTGCTAGCTAACGCGAGACGCCCACAAAATACGCGCGCTGCTATCTGCCTTATTATAGTGACTCCTGAACCTAATGTGAAGAGAACGCCTGAGTGCCTGTGATAACGTAAAGTGACTTTGTGCTGTGCCGTGACAAATCGCCTCCATCGCCGCCCGCCAGCTCGCTGCCCCGTCTCCTACAGTTGCCCGATCACCCATCATCATCCCAGGTAAGCCTTCCTACCTACCTACCTACCAGTTCCCTACGTCGCGTAATCGCCACTCAGACGTGGCGACTACAGTTAAATTGTTTAGTCGTATCGCGCATCGCCGCTTTAAACGGCAACCATTCGGCCGGCGAGCCGCTGAATATAGGCAAATCAAGCGCCTGTCGTGGTACCGGTCGATTATGCATCATTTTCTCTAGTGTAAGTGCGAGCTTAACCATCCCCGTGTCGTCTTTGCTCGTTTGATCACGGTTCGCTGCCTCTTTTACTACGTTTTCGTTTTCAACATATGGCGAATCAGTGAGGTGGCGACCTCTGTCTATCTCACTTGCGCGCGCATCCTTATGTCTTTGTCGCACATTTCCGACTTTATCTGTGTCGGGCTCATGCACGTTCCGACGCCGATCCAACCATTCATCCACTCTCAGTTGGGCAATATCGGCGGGTAAGCTCTCCGGTTCTAAATCCGTTTCTTCTTCAATAACGGCGATTTCGTATGCAAGTATCTTCTTAATCATTTCCGTTTCCAATTGTAACTCTCGCCGACGTACTTCGGCGAGCCGCTCCTCCGCTTGAAGTTGCGCTTGTTTCACTCGTGAGGCGACGCTCGTTGTCGATCGTACCGACGGCGGCCCGGCTCTGGGCGCGTCGGGTGGGGGTGCGTCGTCGTTGCGTCTAACTTCCGTAGTGGCGGTGATGCCGCGTTCAGCGGTCTCTTGTTGTGGTTCCATTGGCGTCACGGTTGAGGCAAGGTTTGAGGGTGATGCGGGTGGTCTGTCGAACGTTCGTAGTCCCGTTGTCGTCTCGGCTTGGCTTTGTCTTCGGGTGGTCGGCATCTTCTTTCTTGCTGCCCCTACTCCTAACAATCTCAAACGGGCACGCTATGTGGGGAGCCCGTCCAAGGATGGAGTACGTGCGGGAGTGGAAAGGTAGGACATACCCAGCAGAGAGTCGACGTGGACAACAGGGCGCTCGCGAATCGGCTGGAGTGTCCGACAGCTTAGGCAGTGCCTACAGAAAGGACCCCCGCTCCACGACAAACCGTACTGGCGTAGCCGGACTCTTAAGCTTGCCCTAAAAAGGACAAACTGACGACCCCGTCCGATAAGTCGTCCTGCCTTGAACGGCGTTTACTCAGAACGCACACCGTTTGGCACCGTTAGGTGATGTGACGTTTTGAGCCGCGGTCCGCCCGCGTTAGCACTTGTTGCAGAACAAAAGTGGTGTGGTTACAATACGTTGGTGGTTACGTTGGTGGTCACGTTGGTGGTCACGTTGGTGGTTACGTAGATCTTCTATCTTCAAATGGACGATGGCTTCAGTTCTTCAAATCCGGCTCCGAAGGTCCAAAGAAATTGTTCCCGGCGGGTGTAGTCGCCGAACAGTTTAGCCGTTGTGCTTCGATGTGGACTGTAGGTTCTTCAATAAAAACTCGGTTCTTGATTAGTGCTTCTTTATTCTTCTAGGTGAGGTCCGGAGAGCTTACAAATTCTGCTCTGACCGGCCGTGACTTAAACACATTATGGGTTGGCAACTAGCAGCCTTGTGGGACAGCTGCCGGCTCATGTGGGCAGTTTTACATTTTACCATAACTAACTACCCACATGAACCGTCGTAATTTGTGCAGCTGTCCCTTTCGTTCGGACCTCTCTTTTTATCTTAAATTTATTACCTACCCTACGGTATCACTCGTAATCTGGATACCCTACTTATTTATTTTCTTAATTACATTGATATTCCTAACAATAGAAACCTATAATTACGAAAGCTAATCTCTTACTTTCCTAACTTTAATTACCTTAGAGAGGCGTAAGGCCCCTGGGCACGTATACTTGGCCCTTACCTTTGTCAAAACTATTACCTTTTTAATAACTTTTACCTTTTGATTAAAAATGAAACGCAAAAAATTAATTATTTATTATCAAAAAACCTTTACACATATGAGACTTAATCTACTTATGCAAATACACATACCTAAATTTAGCCGTATTATATCTAACTATATAATATTATAAAGTCGAGACTTCTGTCCGTAACAATTAGAGAAGCTGATTAATAAACGACTGGTTAGTTATTTGGAGTCAAATAATATCCTCTCGTCGTCCCAATACGGCTTTAGGGCTGGTTTATCCTATGATGATGCAGATCATAAACTCGTAAACTTTATTGTCACCAATCTTGATTCCAAACATAAAGTTTTAGTCATATTTATCGACCTAGCTAAAGCATTTGATACAGTTTCTGTCCCACTCCTTCTAAACAAGCTTGAAAGGATCGATGTAAGGGGTATCCAACTCGATCTCTTTAGAGACTACCTGTCAAATCGATTTCAGAGAATTCGGATTGCTGATATGTGCAGTACTGACTTATCTATCGACATCGGTGTACCGCAGGGAAGTTCCTTAGGGCCGACCCTGTTTTTAGCCTATATTAACGACCTATGTAATCTACACTTAAAAGGGTAAAATAATCACATTCGCTGACGACACAGCCCTATTGTTCGGTGGAGATACATGGGAACAAGTTTTTAAGTCAGGAGCACATGTCCGAATCACAATAAGAGTAACTGCATTAGGCCCACTCGATTTATGGATATCAAGAAAAAAAGAGTCGTAAGCCTGATCTTTGTAGGAACCGAACGTTTGGCATTGAACAAGCGCAATGCGGTATGGTTGGTGGAAAGTTTTCCCCATCGTCCAAGGTCGAGTTTGATGCGAAAAGAGTGCCCAAGAAATCTGCTTTCTCCTTTGCAGCATGGTCCAGGCCGTCATCGGTCTAGTGAAAGGGACGGCTGATAAAAATTCCTTATGATATGCTTTGACGAGAGATCAGAACGCACGCGTACTCGAAGGAAGACGTACTAGCCGCTCGCCAATTCCACTTATGAATGATGACTTAAAGTTTCGACTGAAATTATTACTTATAATAAATTTTGTTGTAGGTATACGTATATTGCCTCTATTACTTATGTAAGATAATTGTGATATTACCAAATGGATACAGTACCAACATAATTATCTCATATTTGCTTTTCTAAGAGAAAAGATTTAACAATGTCTGAATTACCTCATACCTATTATATAATTTTTATGTTTAATTATGACCACAATTTTTATTATTTCTAAATAAAATCTTATTTTTTATGGAAGTTATTATTTTATTTTGCTATATTTAATCAACTTGACTGAGATAATACAATAGCAATTAGTAAACTTTAAAAAAAGAAGAAACGTAATATGGTCACACTTTATTTAATACTACGATAATTTTCTGTAATTGGTGGATTTGAACGGGAAAGAGAGATTTAAAACGAAATTTTTCATTTAAACGCAGGAAATAGAGTCATCATAACTACGAACGTTTTTTTTTACAAGATAAAAATAATATTTTAACACAGATTTTTTACGTTTTTATTGTTAAAAGATAAAAGCATTCCCTAAATAATATTTTTTCCTTTTCAATCATTTACGTAACTTCAATAGTTTTGGTTCTATGATTTTTTGAACTTTCAAATCGCTTTTACTCGAAATGTCTAATTTTAAATTATGACTGTACATGTTGTCATGTGCGATATATATAACGCAGGAATGCAGCCCAAAACACGCGGGAGTGATACACACTACACGCTAACCGCGGCATCCAAGGCTCAAACGCGTCTTTTAAAATAGCGGCACTTCACTACAAAACTAAAAACGACCGCGGAGTCCAAATGCGCCAGCGCGACTTCTCACTAGTTACTGCCTGACGTGACGGCGACGGCTCAAGGGGCTAAAAACACTAGACAACCGCCCCGTCCTAAACCACTCGCCGAACTGGTAGGCGCTGCTATGCGCGCGTCAAGCCGAGGAACCAAGGTCACCGTCGGTTCCCCCCGACCCAGGACCGTCACAAACGGTACGCTATTCTACGGGTAACCGGGAGAGAGTGGTACCCGCTCACTCTACAAAGCACCGTATCAAGTTCCTAAAACGTAAGAATGGTGCCTCCTATTACGCGACGAAGGTGGGTCTTGACAGTCTTTACATATACTTCAAAGATCCCTCCCCAGTGCGGACAAGCTGGAAAACTACACTTCCAGATTATCCCACGTCGGGATAGGGTGGTTCCAATGTCTAGTTTAATCTCACAATAACAAAGTGTGCACGTCATTTAAATAATTATTCGCACCTAATCAATGACGGCAATCCTCTGCGGGAAACCAATTTACTACGAATGGCAATAAATGCGTCAGTAGATAACTCAAAAACCACTTCTAAGTGGAGAGTTTTGGTTGACGGACACACAAACAAATACGCTTTATAACTCTACAAACAACAATATTCATTTTCCGTAACGCGATCTGCATACAAATCTCCCATTTGGGGCTGCATTGTAGTGGCTCTTAGCCGATAATACGGTAGGCATCGAAAAAATAATACAGCGTATGGTTCGTCTAGCTGACAAAAAATCCTCTTTCGCTCTAGCTTTTAACAATACTGGACGTGTGCAACTTTGTCTCGAAAATTAAATTTTATATTTTAATTGCCTCGGACTTCGCCCTCTGCTGAGACTGTGACTTCACCTGGCTGTCGTTGGAGCCCCGCATCGAAAAATTTGTTGCGAAAAATAATTTTGCCGCGCGGTGGTTTGAACCCGGAGCTCTTGGGTGAGTGTCGGTGCCTTATCCGCTGCACCAAGAACGCAGACTCGACCGAGCCTAAATAAGCTAACAGTAGCTGCTTCTGACGTCATTGGCAATACCTGCTTAGTACAACCGGCGGCAGCCCCACTCCTGTATCGTTCATTACGTTCGTACCAACTGCTACGGCCGAGACTACGGCACGCGCTACGTGCTGCTACAAACTTGCTGCTGCGGGATTGTTTCATATTATGCAGGCAACTCAAACAGTATAATACCTAAACTGTCACATTACTCCTGCGCTACTCCTACATTTTTTCTCCTGCTCCTGACGACCGTTATTTCTGCTTACCTCTGGTGTTCTAGTACAATATGACTGAGAAACACAATGAAAACGTTATGGACACAGAAATGTCGATCTGTCTCTCAGAAGAAGATAAAACTCCGCCGAATTTTGTTACTAACCGTACGCAAAGATTAGCTTTGTCAATTGGACAACTCAAGATAAATTTATGCACATTAAAGAGGAAATGAATAAATTTATGGAGACCTTTACTGCAAAGCAAGCGAAGGAACTTAACGAGTTTAACGAACACTTAGAGAAGTGCGTCAGTCAAATCAGAATATTGAGAGCTCCTTTTCACTTTTAACCGCTCAGAACAAAGAGTTCAAAAAACAAATACTGCTTTTACAGAATCATGCCCGGGAAGATAGGGAATATATTATGATATTGGAGAATAAATTAGAAGATCTGCAATTGGCGTCCCGGAAAACCAGTTTTGAGCTGAAAAATGTACCTAAGAAAGAAAATGAGTCCAAACAAGATCTTATTGAGATGACTATATGTTTTTCTGAGACCATAGATTGTAGAATTACTAAAAGTGACATTAAGGACATATACAGAGTGCGGGAAAGAAAACCGGAACAAAAAAACATAGTCATAGTCGAAACAAATTCTACATTATTAAAAACTGACTTTATGAAGATGGCTAAAACTTTTAACATCAGAAATAAAACTAAACTCTGCGCTAAATATTTTGGTTTTAAGACTAACGAGGACACGCCTGTATTTCTATCTGAGCACCTAACCGCCAAAGGGTCGCATCTGCACTTCCTGGCTAGAGATGTGAGCACTGGCTGGCACTGCCTTGTCATGTCATTTATGGTTTTGCTTGACTTAGCAACTGACTTTGTTTTGTATTGTCAAATAGAGAAATGACTGAGTAAATTCATAAAGATACTGATATTAAATATTGTATTATTTCATGCAATGAGATCGATGCCCTACGTAGTAAAACCCTAACAAATTGGTAGCAGAGCTGCTAGTTTACTTAAAAGTAAGTAAGATGGCATCGACGAGTTATCGCAACATAGAGCCGTTGACCAAGTCAAATTATGACACTTGGTGTCTGCAAGCGCAAGCGGTCTTGATCAAAAACGATTATTGGGATATCGTAAGCGGCGAGAAAATATTGTTACCTAATGCGGATGCGGCGGCGAAGACAGCGTTCGACAAAGAGAATTTAAAGGCAAGAGCTGAAATCTTACTTTTGTTATCGCCGTCCGAATTAAAACAAATTAAAGTTTGCACGTCGTCTAAAGCAGTATGGGACAAATTAAAAGCTACTTATCAAAGCACTGGGCCCGCAAGAAAAGCAACCTTGCTGAAACAACTAGTTCTTAAGCGAATGACCGCACAAGAAGACATTCGTGATCATATTAATAACTTCAAGGATGTTGTGGACAAACTCGCAGATATGGATATTAAAATACCTTCAGAGTTGCTCAGTATAATGCTTCTATATAGCATGCCGACAACATTTGAAAACTTTAGAACAGCTATAGAGTCTCGAGACACATTGCCCTCTCCTGAAGTTCTGAAAGTAAAAATCCTTGAAGAATATCAGGCCAGGAGTGGCAACGAACAACCAGAAAACGCAGAAGCATATCACCTTAAGAAAAATAAAGAAAGGTTATACTGCAAGAGTTGCAAACGTAAGGGTCACACTACAGAGACGTGTTGGGGAAAGAAGAAAAATGCCAACGACAGAGACAACATAAACAAGAGCAGAAACTTTAATGTTTGTCTTAGCACTGCAAATTCAAATACCAGTGAAAATACTTGGTGTTTAGATAGCGGGTGCTCATCTCACATGTGTGGCGTAAAATCGATGTTTTCTTCCATGAACCCTGAGAATGGCACTTTGAAGTTGGCATCAAATAACCATACTAGCCAAATTTGAGGAAAAGGAAGAATCACAGTGGGCACAGAACAACAGTTACAATTAATTAATGTTTTTTATTTTAGCGTTTTATTAACACTTAAATATACTTAAGTAAAATTTTAAACACTGAAAAAAGTCGTCTTTTTTCGTCAACCTCAGGCGGGAATCGAACCACGCACCTTCCGCATTTCGGGCGGCTGCCTTAACCACTTGGCTACCGAGGTCTGGCTTTCAACCGTCGAAATTTGTCAGTGCTTGATGCTTATGTTTTTAGTCTACATTGCTTCATCAAATCTTAGAAGTTTTCACCTCTGAGATCCGAAAGAAATATTTTTACAAATATTTGAACATTCGGTTAAGATGAAGCTGCGTTTATAGATTAATGTTTTATATTTTAGCGTTTTATTAACGCTTAAATATACTTGAGTAAAATTTTAAATACTGAAAAAAGACGACAACCTCAGGCGGGAATCGAACCACGCACCTTCCGCATTCCGGGCGGCTGCCTTAACCACTTGGCTACCGAGGTCTGGCTTTCAACCGTCGAAATTTGTCAGTACTTGATGCTTATGTTTTTAGTCTACATTTCTTCTTGTCGGTGACGAATAGGCGGTATGAGTATTCGTGAACGCCGGAGTCCGCCGTTGCCAACGTTCGTTCTAGTTTTCCAAAGCTTCTCCCTTAAACGTGCATGGCGTAGTGCAGTGTCTCGCTTGAGCTCCGAAACGACGATGGTAGTAGCAAAACGGCGATGGTGATGCTTGACGTGTGCGGGAACTTGATTGCGACGAGTTGCGGTAACGTGATCGGTAACGAGCGCGACGATAGTTGTTGTTGTTGTTGCTGTACGTCTGCCTTGTCTTTAGTTCAGCGATCTCGAGCGACAACTTCCTTACTTCGTTGATGAGGAATTGTGAGTCCGTTTGCGACGTTGAAGGTAGTACTGTTGGAGATAGGCTAACAGATGACACTTCTTGAGTCTGCTCCATCATCTTGTAGGCGAGTAGTGCGAGTTCTTCCAGGGCAGTTTTAGTGCTGAATGATTCGCTAACGGCCAGTACGGACCGTATATGTGGTGGCAAATGGTTTGTCCACATAAGGCGTAAAGTTGTGTCTGGAACTTTGTCTCTAGCTAGATTTCTCTTGCGTCGAAGTAACTGGGTAGGCTTTTGGTCGCCTAGCTCCATTTCCGATAGTAGCTTTTGAAATTGCCGGCTGTCGGATTCTTCGTACGCAGAAATGAGGCGGTCCTTAATAGCTGTGTACTGGTTCTTCTCGGGTGGGTTGTACAGTAAATCAGTGACTTGTTCTATATCCTGCTTTTCAAGCTGCGCTCAACAAGCACAACTAGCGCAAATGGTGATGCGCTAGTTGTGCTTGTCCTTTCTTCAGTTCAGCGGTTGCGGCTTCAAAACTGATGAACCATAGTCGTGGTCAATCTCTCCAAAACGGTGGAATTCGCATTGTTGTGCGAAAGCGAAATGTTGGCCACTTCTGGGGAGGTGTTGCTGCTTGCGGTTGATGACTTCTGTGTATCTTCCATAGCGTAGCGTGGTGTGTCTTCGTCGGGATGTTTCTTCACCGGGGTGTTTCTTTCAGTCGGGGTCACCACTTTAGAGGAGCTTTGTAGTAGTTGATTAAAACAGCGTTCAGGATGGAATGAATGTCTTTATTGACAACAATGCGTGTATTTATACAAAAATTACCAAATCCAATTACCAATAGCAAAGCGTTAAAATAAGTTATAAAGTATCATAAGGTACTTTGATAAACATTAGTATTTTTGCCGCGGGTATACTACGCGCGCAGCACCTCGCCAGCGCTGCTGCGCTCGCCGCATATAAAAGGCGATTTCGCTGTGCGCGCGACCTTTTCCTCGGCTATGAACGACGGACGGTGCAGCTATGCGAGCGGAGCTCGTCGCGTCGCACGGTGGGGCCACGTCTAAGAAACAACCGGCGAGAAGTGGAATTTTTTAAATGTGGGTAGTTTTAAAAGAAGCGGGTTGTTTACTACAGTTGAATGTGTACTACATCAGGTATGATTTGTTTTGTTCACTTACTGATTACATTTTGTTGAGGACAAACCGCAAAAGTTATGATCTCGTGCGCAAAACAAACATCTTTTTTTCAATCCGAGTATTTTCCTTACTTTTAGCTTTGAATATTAATATCTGATATCTACAGGTATGTAGTTTTAAATTATATTTGAAACAAGTCGATTGATAGAGTATTTTAGAAAATAATAGGGTTAGACTGATAGGGGTCTTAAAAATTAAACTACATCTTAGATTGGTCATATTTTTTGTTTAGGCAAACTTCGGAATCTAATTACATATTAAAATTGAAGATTAGTTTACTGGCTTGCCAGAAAATAACAAAAAAGATCGCGATGTTTGCCGAAAATATATATTTTGATTTCTTTTCTAAAATCGGATGGTTCCTCATTTAACATTACTAAGTTATTCCAACTGAAAATAAGGGGTTCACCACATGAAAAAAATCGTTTTTCTTTGTAGGGTCAAGATGTCATCATTTTCGTGCACTAAAATTAAAGTTATGCGAAGTATATTTTGACAGCCAATTCAAAAATTTTGATAAGAAGATGGAAGAAGTTGTGAACTTTCTCGTTTCAAAACTAAATGTAATGAGAATCATCTGGTTGAGCTAAAAAAACGACGATATTGACAAAATGGTTACCCTGTCAATTTCACGCCAATACTTGGACCTTGGTATCTCAGTGCTCCATGCATGGATACGCTTGTTCGAATGCCTCTTGCATGTGGCATATAAAATTCGCACCCAAGAATGGCGAAAATCAAAAGAAACGGAAGAAATCGTGAAACAAAATAAGTTACGTATCCAAGCAGCATTTGTAGTAAGCCAAATAACAGGTCTTAACGAAACATTAATAAAAAAGTTCCACATCATCCTTCAGTGCCTCTCAAGTGGATTTAAACTTGACGAACAAAAATTCAAAATATTCTGTCTCGAAACTGCAAAATTGTTCATCTCCCTATATCCTTGGTAGTCTTGGTACTATATGAGTACCACTGTGCACAAAATTCTCATTCACGGCCATGAGATAAGATAGAAGCCCTGAACAAGGATTTTTAAAATGTACAGAGAGCATTTCAGCCGTAAAACATACAGACTAGATACAGTGATCGATATTTTTAATAGAATGTTAATATCATCAGACCCAGTTATAACGAGACAGAGGGCCACAAAGAACTCTAAAGGATGTCCTTTTGATAGTGAAGCTATCAAAATAATATCCAAAAACAATTCAGTATACGCGATATCTGATGAAGATTCTGAATAAATAAAAATATTTTTTATTCCGTAGAACATTTTCTTATTTTTAATTCAGTGCAGTAAAGAACACGATAAGTAAAAGATAAATAGATACTATTTATTAGAAATGTAAAATTAATAAATATTATAAGTGTAAAGTTTCTTTATAAAGTTTGTACGAAGAAAGTGCGTGGGTAAAACCGCGGTGTGTTCGCTAGTGGGTTCAAAATGATATGGTAACAACAGTTAGAAGACATTAAACTCATTAAAAGGGTTTTTATAAATAGTTATAATTTCCGCCGCAAATCACTGCCTTTGGCCCCACTGTGCGTCGGCATCATCGGCGTCATCGACAACGGCAACGTCATAAACAGCTCTTTTCAGGGCTCCATCTTGTTTCAACGGCAACGTCATAAACAGTTCTTTTCAGGGCTTTGTCTTGTTTCACCGGTAATGGCTGTAATAGGCTACACGTTAATAAAACGCTAAAATATAAAACATTAATCTATAAACGCAGCTTCATCTTAACCGAATTTTCAAATATTTGTAAAAACATTTCTTTCGGATCTCAGAGGTGAAAACTTCTAAGATTTGATGAAGCAATGTAGACTAAAAACATAAGCATCAAGCACTGACAAATTTCGACGGTTGAAAGCCAGACCTCGGTAGCCAAGTGGTTAAGGCAGCCGCCCGAAATGCGGAAGGTGCGTGGTTCGATTCCCGCCTGAGGTTGACGAAAAAAGACGACTTTTTTCAGTGTTTAAAATTTTACTTAAGTATATTTAAGTGTTAATAAAACGCTAAAATAAAAAACATTAATTAATTGTAACTGTTGTTCTGTGCCCACTGTGATTCTTCCTTTTCCTCAAATTTGGCTAGTATGGTTATTTGATGCCAACTTCAAAGTGCCATTCTCAGGGTTCATGGAAGAAAACATCGATTTTACGCCACACATGTGAGATGAGCACCCGCTATCTAAACACCAAGTATTTTCACTGGTATTTGAATTTGCAGTGCTAAGACAAACATTAAAGTTTCTGCTCTTGTTTATGTTGTCTCTGTCGTTGGCATTTTTCTTCTTTCCCCAACACGTACGTAAGTATCAAGCACTGACAAATTTCTACGGTTGAAAACCAGACCTCGGTAGCCAAGTGGTTAAGGTAGCCGCCCGGAATGCGGAAGGTGCGTGGTTCGATTCCCGCCTGAGGTTGTCGTCTTTTTTCAGTGTTTAAAATTTTACTTAAGGTTACAATTTTAATGATACCTTGTATTTTCCAGATGTGTCAGTGAACCTATTATCTGTCGGGAAAATAACGGACAGAGGAAACAAAGTTGTTTTTTAGAAAAACAAAGCCTACGTCATAACAAAAAGTGGAGAGGTGGCACTGACAGCACAAAGGAAAGATAGGCTCTACCATATTGAATTTAAAGAGAAAGAGACTGCACACTACACACCAAAAATACACAATGACATCATGGAATGGCATCGCAAGCTTGGCTACATAAATGCAAAAGGTTTAAAGATGATGGCTAAAGACGAACTTATGTATGGCTTAAACTTTACTAACGAAAAGTTAGAAACATGCGAGACCTGCATTAAAGGCAAACTATCACGACTACTATTCACAAGACACGATGATCATACACAGCGGACGAGCTCGAAATAATTCACAGCGACGTTTGTGGACCTTTTGAGTGTAAGACACTAGCAGGCTCGAGATATTACGTCACATTTATAGACGATTTCACTCGTTACAGTCACGTCTATTTTATAAAAAGAAAGAGTGACGTATTCAGTATTTTCAAAAATTATAAAAATGAAGTTGAGACATACCACATTAAGAAGATAAAATACCTGCAATCAGACAATGGTACAGAATACCGTAATAAAGAGTTTTACGATTATCTCAAACTGCACGGCATCCAAAGAAGGTTGACCGCCGTTTACACTCCTCAGCAAAACGGGATAAGCGAGAAAAAAAATCGATCATTGCTCTGATGTCTGTTGATTGAAGCCAATGTACCCAAAAAACTCTGGGCGGAAGCGGTAGCTACTGCAAATTACTGATATCTGTTGATTGAAGCCAATGCACCTAAAAAACTCTGGGCGGAAGCGGTAGCTACTGCAAATTATCTAATGAATCGTAGTCCTTCCAAAGCCCTAGATGGCAATACACCGTTCCAGAAGTGGGTTGGCCGAACACCGTGTGCACATCATCTTTACGTATATGGCAGAAAGACCTTCGTACTGAAAAAGCATAAACGAGGAAAGCTTACTAAAAAACTAAAGAAGGTGTATTTATGGGATACTCATCGACCTCAAAGTCTTACAGAGTTTACATACCTGAAGATGATGATGTAATAATTAGCAGGGACATAAAAGTCATAGATAAAATGTATTTTGACAAAGGAGATCAGAGCTACGAACAACTTTAAATGAAAAACAACAAAATCCGAAAATATTAGAAAAACGAAACAAAGAAAAAGCTAAAGATAAGAAAGATACATCTCTAATAGAAATAGAAAACATTGAAAATGAAAACACGTTGCAAAATCCGAACAATCAAGAAGATGAAATCTTTTCCGTAGACGAAATAGAGTCTTATGATGACTTATCAGAAACAGTAGAAACACCTGTTAATGGGAGGCCACAAAGAGAAAGGCATCAACCAGCGTGGACCAAAGATTTTATACTGGATGAAACTGAAGAAAGTAATTTACTTTCGGAAATGTGTAACTTATCTGAAGAAAATGAAGATTATAACTACTGGCATGATGCAATAAAAGCCGAAATAAGAGCACATGTCAAGAATGGAACCTGGAAAGTAGAAAAGAAAAATAAAGATTTTAAAGTTGTGGACTACAAGATGGTTCTAAGAAATAAAGTAGGACCAGACAACAACATTACAAAAAAGGCCAGACTTGTAGCACGGGGGTTTACTCAGCGACCAGGCGTTGACTACAACGAAACGTACGCTCCTGTTACTAAACTAAGTTCAATCAGATCTATCATTGGAATAGCAGTGGAAGAAACGAATCGCGGCAAAACTGACTCCACGTAGACTTGTCTGCCCCACGCTAGAGTGTAATTTAAGCCCGCGTAGGCGCGGAGGGGCGAGGCGGCCCGCGAGCTGAGGAGCAGGTCTGTTTAACGCTCGCCGCCGCGGCTGAGGCTGGCTGGCGAAGCCAGCCAGCAAGGCGAAGCTGCGGTAGTGAGCGAAAGCCATCTGCGACGATAAGCTCACGTGGGACCGCCGGAGCCATGACAGAAACCACGCCTGCTGCATGCTGCGTGCTTGGATGATGCTGCATGCTTGGTTGCATGCTGCATGCTTGCTTGCATGCTGCAGCTTGCTTGCATGCTCCACATGCTTGCTTGTATGCTGCATGCTTACTTGCATGCTGCATTCTTGCTTGCATGCTGCATGCTAGCTTGCATGCTGCATGCTTGCTTGCATGCTGCATGCTTGCTTGCATGCTGCATGCTTGCTTGCATGCTGCATGCCTGCTTGCATGCTTTAAACGTTACTACGATTACAAGTTGTTCGTTGATAATAATATTATGGATTTCAATTATTTCAAATGTTGTATTTTTATAATATTGGAAACGTGTTTCTGAAAAATGAATAAACTAGCATTAATAGCTTCGGCCAAACGTTGAGTGGGATTTCAAAAAAAAATAATTTTGAAAAAAATAACAATCGTAAATCTGACATGACTTGTAATCTGTATGCCATAGGGTGAGATGCCAATAAATGTTATGATTAGTAATCGTTATTCTAAAAACATTTATGCATGAACATTTGATGCTGATTTATCATTATTATAAAAGAAGTTATGGGGAAATAAAGTATGCCTAATGATTTATTCTGAATGAACGTTATGCGAAACGAAGAGTATGCCAAAAAACGTTATGCAGCCTTAAAATATGCCTCTTTATTTTATGCAACCCAATATGGACCCGACGGAGTGCTGACGGCTATGGTGCCATTTTTATTCAAAGAAAGAACGGCATCCCTTACGTTATATTTATTTCAGCCGCCGAAAAGCCGACACAGAATCATGGTACCATTCGTATGAACTTGAGACTCTGGCGGTTGTTCGCGCAGTACGGTTGTTTCAGACACTATTTGTACGGCCAGCACTTTACTGTCTTCACGGACTGTAACTCCTTCAAAGCATCTAAGTTTAAAATCTAAAAAAACTCCGAGGGTACATCGGTGGTGGGCCTTCCTACAAGCCTTCGAAGTCAAAATTGTTCACATACAAACAAGGTAGTAGCATAGAACACGCCGATTACCTATCTCAAAATCCACTTCTAGACCCAGTACCAAGCAGATCTAATAGTGGCAAGCCCTTAGTTCAAACATTAACAAAATATGTCCAATTTGTAGAGCTACACCAAGGGTGGTTAGCTGTAGAACAAAAACGAGATGCCTACATTCCAGATCTTATTGCAAAACATCGCCTTAGTGAATGAATGTTAGGAATGACGTTCTCTACGAGAATGTAGAACGTAATAAAATTAGTCGTTGGTTACACATTGTACCTAACTTGCTCATATTGATGAAAGTGAAAGAACGTAAAGACATGATTGCACTATCTATAGAACGAACTATAGAATTGCCATGTGTTGAACTAGATGAGGTTGTTGTAATATGTGTATACAGACCTCCATCTGGAAATTACCCACTGTTTGAGTCCGCTATGGAAGATGTTTTAAAAATCAAATGTAAAAAAAGTAAGAGAGTGGTAGATTGTGGAGACTTTAATGATTAATGTTAATATTTTGAACCAATGTTCTATGTCTGATTCAACCAGACCATGGACCACCAGGTCACTGATCATGGCCTGCTTGGAATTAGCTGCGATTCGCAGCGTTAATGTTTTAACTAACTTCTTAATAACTAAACTCACCGAATGATGAAGGTTCACCCGCCTTGCAACCTGAGGAGAGGGCAGAGGTAAGGAAGGAATTAGGACGGTTGCAGATCAGCTGCTGTGATGGCTCCTGGCCTCTGGCGGCGTTGCCACGCCGGCCGAGGCCAGTCCTAGAGGCTGTCCAGATGGCCCCGTCCCACTCGCCGAGCAGCCGCCTGGGGTTGACTTTTGAATCGAGTCGCCTGAATTTAAAGAAACTAACATTGTGGGGGGGTCTAAGGGGTTCTTAAATAAAGGTTTATTAACATTTTAGCTGCCGTTGCGTTAAAATATAAAAACCACTTGAAAGTTTTGTCAAAATCGGCTATAATCACGAAAAATTACACGTTTTTAGGTTATACAGTACCATAGTAATAGAACCGAAGCGGGGGGCCGGGGGGGGGGGAGGGCGCAGCCCACTCGCGAGGGGGGCGAGGGGGGCGAAGCCCCCCGCCGTGAAAAAAGTCTCAAGAGTTAATTAGGTTAGGTTAGGTTAGTATGTTGACCAAAAACGCGCGAGCCGAGCGAGCGAAGCGAGCGTGCCGCGGAAGCGGCCGGTGAAGCGCCAGAAACGACATTTTTGTAAATTTCCATATTAAAAAAAAAATTACATAACTTAAAAATTACTTGTCTGCGGCAGAAGTAAAAGTGGGGGGGCACTCCTTATTCCTCCCCTTCCCTTCCCCCGCCAATTATGGCGCCTCGATTAATTTTTTTTACTACGATACATAACCTCAAAATACAAAAATTAACATAACTTAAAAACTACTTGTTGGCGGCAGGGGGGGTAAGTGGGGAGTACTCCTCCCCCCTACCCCTACCTTCTCCACCCCCACCCCACCCCCGATTCAGGCGACTCGATTCAAAAGTTTTACCGCCGCCTGCTCCACGATATCGCCGAGAACCGGTTCCCACCAGCTCACCACGCGAGGCTAACCGTGCCTGCTAACGCGAGGTAATGTTCGCAATATACGCGCTGCCGTCGCGTTTGTTCGTCCTATTAATCACACACAGCAGCCTCCGATGGCTGTTTAGAAGGAGATTATTGAGATATTATCCGATTAACTGTTGATTCACACCGAATGCACGTGGGCATGTGCCGACACACCGAAACTGAAGTCACAACAACGTGACGCGAATTCTGCCGTCAGAAGTATAAACGCGTACAACCCGCGGTTGTTTTTACACCATATAATGAGGTCTGAGCTGTCCCGTACCGTGGGAAAATCAAAAATCAGTACCGTAACTTAACAGACCTCCGCCATTACGTGTTAAGGTTCGGCTACACCTGCGCGACCAAAGCGACTGCGAAGCGGGGGCGTCTGCCGCGCGGCGGACGCTACCCATACTTTATCTTACTTCATGAGACGTAATTGGCGCTAGTGTGCCCTGTCGTATCTTGCTCCGTAAACATTATTTCATTAAAAATAAATTATTAACTTTACAACATTGTTTATAGTAAAATCGAGAAGTTAGTAGTCTAATAGTTGTCTGTGAGAGTTATCCACTGTCATAAAGCAGTGAAAGTGAGAAGAACATTTCGGTGGAAAGTAAAGTGTCGAACATCATAACATTAACAATCTTTCATCTCGTTATTTATGTGACTCAAGTGTTGACAGTGATAACCAGTGCTATTAAACTCGAAATTAACCAATAAAACTATTAGTATTTGCTAAAAACGCTTATAAATCGTTGTGACTGTGAACTTTAATCTTTGCTAGTGGGTGTACAATTATCATTCATTTTTGTGTTACCTACCCAATGCAAAACAAAGTGTAATACATCTTACGAACTTGTTACAATTTTTTGGCCATTCCAGTAACATCAGCCGTAGCCGAGACGGCGCGGCGCTTGCTTCATCAAGTGTTTATACCACAGGGATCGTGGATCGAACCCCCGAACCTAGGAGATCGCTTTTTTTGTTCATAAAATTTATGCAACTTTATTTATTGGAAATTGAAACATATTGTGATAGGGAAAAGGATTTTTTTTCTTTTTTATACATACTTTTTTTATTTTTTGCTTAAGCTTCCATCAGAGAACTGTGGCTGAACATCTCTACAAAGAATTAATCTCATACTAGTGCTCAATCTGAACAATTTCAGTTTAAGTAGTTAAAAATGGAATGCTGCAAAACTGCTCGAGTTCCGTCTGACAACATTCTTGTGTGCTGCACATGTGATGGAAAATACCATTATAAATGCATGAACTTAACATCTATGCAGTATGCTGCTTTAAGCATGGAGTACAGGACTTCATGGAAGTGTCCACCTTGTAATAACATAACGAAACGCAATAGACCAAATACAAACACACCTGTGCGTGGTACACAGATGCCTGTCTACGAAGATTCCATGAATATGTCATACGAGGACCTGGATCGTGGTTTAGCGATACCGTGCTCCAATACTGCAACTACGCATCTCACTGCCCAAAAATCACAGGATTCTACGGCCTGCATGGGTTTCATGACATTTTCTTCGGAGTTAACCAAGACTCTAAACAAGTGGCGCAATGAGATGGCCAGTGATTTGACTGTGATGCGAAATGATATCCAATCCACATTGTCGGATATAAAAAATGAAATGAAGACAATTAGAGTGGAGCAATCCAAATTAAATCAACAGGTATCGGATATACGTAAGGAAGTGATCAGTCTGCAGACGGCCTCTGAGAACCTATCCGAGCGACACGATACTCTAGAGAAGCACGTTGAAGAAGAGTTTCGTAGGGGTTCCTCAGCCTCTGAATCAAAGTTTGACGACCTTGCTGCTAAGTTAGATATGATTGAACAGCAAGCTCGCTCATGTAACGTGGAAATATGTAATCTCCCTGATAGGCGAAATGAAAAGTTAAGGGACATAGTCGAAAAAATTGGAAATGTTTTGAAGTGTCCGATTCAACGCGGCGAAATCATCTCCATCCACAGGGTCCCACACGCCGACCGAGAAACCACTAGACCTAAAAATGTCGTTGTTAAATTCACGACTCGTATACAAAGGGATAATTTACTCAACGCCTTTCGCAACAAAAGAGCAATAAAAACGGATCTAATTGGTATGTCGGATTCTACCCCGGTCTCAATTTACTTGAATGAACACCTGACCCTAAAGAAGAAGCAGTTATTTCGAAAAGCCCGAGAAGTGGCCAAGAAGAACAATTATAAATATGTGTGGGTCGCAAACGCAACCATACTTGTGCGCGAGGGTGATGGCACAGCAGCCTTTGCAATTCGAGGCGATGATGACCTCAAAAAGATCAGAGCTGCTGCTCTGTCCACCAATGAATGAACTTTACCTTAAGACACTAATTTCATTCATGCATAATAATAATAATAGTTTGTTTGCTTTGAATTATATCTTTAATATTGTTTTAACGATGATAGCATTTGTAAGTTACTGTTGTTGTTGTTTCTATGTAAGTTACTGTTTTTTTGTTGAGATTTTAAGTCAGAAAACTGCTTTCATCTCAATGTTCTTGTCGCTAAATATTAATAAGTTGTCTATTTTACCTCTCAGTGAATACGGCAGATACTCTAGTAGTGTACATTTAAAACGATCTCTTATGGACACTCTCGATCACCTCCCATTAAAATTAGTTCCATATACTCAGGTTCTCACTCCACGCTTAATACAACCATCGCTTAATTCCGAAATACTTTTAGTTTTATATGAATTTGCAATATATATGTTTTTCGAATATGGATAGCTCAGGAAGCTTAGTGATATATTATCAAAACTGTAGAGGCGTGAGAACTAAACTGCAAACACTTTATATGAACATCTTAACGTTCTCATTTGATGTTATCATATTAACGGAAACTTGGTTGGTACCAGATATAAGCAACAATGAATTTATAGATGGTCGCTATGTGGTGTACAGATGCGACAGGGATCGGGAATCCTCCCAAAAGTGTGATGGTGGCGGTGTGCTCATCGCGATCCTACGTGATCTTAATCCCACCCTATTTAATTGGTCAAATAATGCTCACAATTCTCCTCCGACAAACATTGAACATCTGATGGTAAGCATCCCAAGTGGAGACAAGTCAGGAGTGCATATTTTTAGTGCTGCATACATACCACCCAGAGTCTCCACTAATGTATATATAAATCACCTTGAATTACTTCAAGACATTTTATGTAACTCTAACATGGTGAGTGTATTTATTGTTGGTGATTATAACCTACCCGATGTAGCTTGGGCTGTCCCTCAACCTCCACCCTCGATCAATGCATCTGGAATGATATGTACTGGGTTATCCCCTGTGTGCTCTCAACTCCATCAATTAATGTCTGTACTTGATGCTTATCAGTATAATAATGTACTTAATGGTGCAGGGAATATACTAGATTTATTCATATCAAACAACTCCTGTACAGTAAATCAGTTAAAGGACTCATTACTTCCAATCGACCCTCACCATCCACCTTTTATCATTAATGCATTGGCTAGCGTTACTTTTAAGAATATGAAACAAAAAAAACTTACCAAATACAATTTCCGCAAGGCCGACTATGGTTCTATAAATAAGAATATTGGGGTAGTTGATTGGTATGAGTTACTCGATCACTTATCACCTGAGGCAGCCTTAGACACTTTCTACAACAAATTAGACGAGATAATCCGACCCCATATACCTCTTGCCAAATCTCGATCTTCAGATTATCCAATCTTTTTTACTCAACCTCTTATCAAAATTCATAAAAAGAAGACTAAGTCCTGGATTAGGTGGAAGAAGTTTGGCAGCATTAAAGACTATCAAGAATTTTCTAAGTATCGCTTGTCATTCAAAAATCTTTGTAGCACCTGTTATTCCTCGTATATTAATTCTGTTGAGGACAACCTCACAAGTAATATCAAACATTTCTGGACATATGTCTCTAATCGTAAATGCAGATCTGGAATTCCATCATTAATGCATTATCAGAATGGTAAATCTAATGATCCAAAGGTAGTATGCAACATGTTTTCTGATTTCTTCGTATCGGTGTTTGAACCTGCGTCTCCAACTTTGCCTACTTGGAGGGAACCGGTACATATTAATGATACTAACACCAGCCTAGTGGCAAACCTGTCTATTGATGAAAAGAAAATCGTGAAGGAGCTTACCTTGCTTGATCCTTCCAAAGGGGCAGGTCCTGATGGTTATCCATCAGCATTCTTTAAGCACACTGCCGAAGTCATTGGTAAGCCGCTTTTCATCATATATAACAAATGCCTTCATTATGGTGTATTCCCGAAATTGTGGAAACGCGCTAATATCGTGCCGGTGCACAAGGGAGGATCGAGACACGACGTTGAGCAGTATCGGCCTATCTCTATTCTTTCAGCCTTGTCAAAGCTTTTTGAAAGACTGGTGCATAACGAAATTTACCCCATGTTGCATCAAAATATAATAGCTCAACAACACGGGTTTGTCAAACGTCGTTCTACTACTTCAAATTTACTAGTATTTGCAAGTTATCTTTTCAAGAATGCTGATAACCGTGTACAAGTTGATGCGGTGTACACGGACTTCAAAAAGGCCTTTGACAAGGTAGATCATGAAATACTTCTTAATAAAATTGCTTTCAACGGCATCCGTGGGAATTTGCTCCGATGGTTTAGCTCTTATATTCAAAATAGAACACAGATAGTGGTTGTAAACGGCTATCAATCGGAAAACATATACATAACATCTGGAGTACCACAAGGCTCTATCTTGGGACCACTGTTGTTTGTTCTTTATGTCAACGACATTGCAACCTGCTTTCAGAATTCTTCTTTTCTTATGTACGCTGATGATTTGAAAATCTACAAGTGCATAAACACATCTGAGGACAATCAGTTGTTCCAGGAGGACCTTGATAGACTTACTGCCTACTGTGTTCGTAACAAACTTCAGTTCAGTATTCCAAAGTGTAACTACATTCACTTTACAAAAAATATTAACATTATTCACTATAACTACCAGCTTTGTAATACTGAGTTGAATAACGTTGTAACAGTTAAAGATCTCGGCGTAACGTTTGATAGTAAACTGATAATGGATCGACATATTTAGAGTATAGTTAATAAGGCATTTAAAATGTACGGTTTCGTGATGAGATCCTCAACGGAGTTTAAACGAGCTTCAACCTACCTTTATTTGTTTAAAGCTCTCATTCGTGCACAGCTCGAATATGCGGTTGTAGTTTGGAACCCTTTTTACCATAAATATGGAGATGCGATTGAGAAGGTCCAATATAAATTTATGCGCTCAATGCACTATAGGTGCTGCAGGCATTATTTATCGTATTCACAGTTGCTAAGCAAATATAATATGTTGTCCTTAGAGGACAGACGTAAATACCTGGAAGTTAACTTATTGTATGGTATAGTTAATAACCAATTTGACTGTATTGATCTAACTGATGGGATACATTATACTGTTCCACGATCTGCTAACAAACGCAAGGTCCGTGGTGAAAGTTTATTTGCCATTAACACTTGTCGTACAAACACTGGATTGCGTTGTCCTATGCGTAGAATGGCTGAGTCCTATAACGTCACTTTTATAACCATTGATATTTTCTCTACTTCGAAATGGAAATTTAAATCAGACTCCCTTAAGTTTTTGTATAGACAAAGGCAAGAGAGGGGAATGGTTGGGTGGTGTTAGCAGGGTTCTGTTTTCTTCTCTTATTCTTGCAATATTTTGTAAACTTACAATAGAAATAAGTGAATTTAGCTTAGGTATATTTTGTAAACTCACAATAGGTGCAGCATTTTCAAATCTTTTACTTTTGTTTATTTCAGAATTATTCAATGTTTCAAATTAAAATATAAAATTGTATTGTTTTCATAAGCACTTGCAGTGGCGCAGGATCCACAGTAGCACACTTTTTCTTTATTAATATGTGGATAATGTCGTGGGTTACAATATTGTGTTTGTTGATGTGGTGTATTACACCAGATATTTATGATTTTATGTTTATATAATATGTTGTAACTGTTTGTTGTCCCGAAATAAATAAATAAATAAATAAATCTATGGCGCTTTGCACACCTACGCGACCACAATGCGAGAGAGCCGCGTTCGGCAGAGCGGGACGCACGCGTTTAATGATTAAACAAATATGTGTACGTGCGAGAAAGCTACCTACCATCCAAAATATTAATTATTTCGTTCCACAGGAGGGTGTCACTGCGCAGTTTAGGTAAGATCGGGGTCACAGTCGCTTTACCACTTTGCAGCGATTTTCGTATAAAGCGCACCGACCGCCCGGGTACGTGCCCGTACCAAATAGACCACGCGGTGTGCAAGAGATTTTGACCTTTAGACTGGTAAAGCGACGGAGTCCGCCATTGTACGTTCGGCCGGCGCGACTCTCGTGCAGGCCACTTAAGGCGTATGTCAATTAGCAGTAGGCTGCCTCTTGCTCGGCTCGCACGCTCCAAGTCGCGCGTAAAACGAACGATAATTTCTATGATTTTTGTGCATTTAACAATGACTACTAAACGACGTTATAATCCGTATAAAAGATACTGTTGTGTTTCCGGGTGTCTAAATGAATAATAAATCTAAATCTGTGCTTCTCTTATTTTCCACCTAGTAATAGTTCCACCTAGTAATCGACTGGTCACTGGTTCCTAAAATATATTTTGATGGTTCTGAACTGTATCTGAGTGACTGTGTCAAGAACTTGGGTGTGCTTTTTGACAAAAATTTTGCCTGGAGCTATCAATTGAAAGAAGTCAGTCGTAAAATGTTTGTATCTGCGGGGTCTTTAAAAAGACTGCGCAATTTTCTACCAACCGCCACTAAAATTGCTCTTGCGCAATCGCTTCTTCTGCTCATATTGGACTATGCGGATGTCAGCTATATCGATCTCACAGAGGAACAACTTAATAAGCTTGAGCGACTTCAAAACTTTAGTATACGATTCATATTTGGACTTCGCAAATATGATCATGTTTCCGAATTCCGTACAAAACTCAAGTGGTTGCCTATTCGACTTCGCCGGAATGCTCATATTCTGTACTTCTTTTTCAACATTCTGTTTAACCCGACTACTCCCTCCTATCTTAAAAGTCATTTCAAATTTCTGTGTGAATCTCACTCACGATCATTAAGATCTTCACATAACTTAACACTCGAGATCCCAGTACATTCGAAAACATTTTACGACAAGTCCTTTACAGTAATGGCTGCTCGTTTGTGGAATGATTTGCCTTTGAACATTAGAATGGCCAAAACGCTAGCGAGTTTCAAGAGGATGGTGAATGACTATTACTTGTCCTTATAGCCATCTGTTTGCTGTAAAGCCGATATATTATGTTTATTGCTAATTCTGAATACATGCCATAACATTATAGTTATTTATTTAAGTAGTTTGATAAGTCAATATCACTAATTATTATCTATATCCATGGTGTTCGGAACAAAATGGCAGCTTACGGCTGGCAACCTTTTGTGTTAGTTTTAATTTGTATTTGACAGACGACTGTCAGTGTGACACACTCTCACATTGGAATTAGGTTAGGAACCTTGACCGCGGGGTCGCGTAGAGAATATTGACCTTTTTGGTGTAATTTGGTATGTGGGGCACATTGTTTTGATTCCGGGGGGCCCGTAACAACCAGTGAAACAGTGTTCATAAATTAGTACCAGGGCGGGCTGGTTAAAATCAGTTATTGGTTGGTTGACACGGACGCGTGGCGTGCTAAGTGGTATTGTGCAGTGGTACGTATTTCTCTGGGGTTTGAGAGCTCTCTTGGGGTAGCCAACGGGAAGTTAGGGCCTTTCCATCACCATAGCACCAGCCCCGAAGACACGCGGGAGCGCGATCCACCACCACAGCAGCCAGAACAGTCGCCGGGGAGGCGAGCTACCTTCACCAACACAGCAGCGGCCTGGGCGCAGCGGACTGCACCGGGCTGAGCGGCGTGTATCAAGGGAAGAATAGTACGTAAGTCGTTTAGTTTAATTATAATTTAAGTTTAGTTAGTATATCTTTAAGTTGGCACTCACGTATTCAATGAACCAACTAGAATATCAGAACAAACGCCAAGAAGGCACAGAGCAGAATGATGAAGGCCTTGGAGACAAGCGCCGGTCATCGGTCGGTTGCGAAGGAGGACAAGGCCACCATTCTGAAGGAAACCAATGAATTGGTAGCGATGGTGGCAGAGTTGGCCGAAAGATTAGGAAGAATAGAAAGGAATAAAGATCAACAAGGAAAAGAAAAGACTGTCCACACAAAGATTGTATGTGACAGCACCGACTTTGAGAGAGAAACCGGGAGAAGATTGGGGGCCATTGAGCAATTACTAGCGGATAACCTTGCAGCAACCGAGAGATGCGAGAAGCTGCAAGGAGAAAACCAGAGAAGGGTATTGCAACGCATAGAAGCTCAGCAACACAATGATAAGCCGCAGAAGGCCTCGTATGCTGCAGTGGCGGCAGAAGGCCGACGAGGAACCACACCCAAAGTCCTCCACTCCCTTATAATTGAGTCCACCGACAAGGCCCTGACCGGAGACGAGATACTGGAGACGGTCAGGAAGACGTCGGCAGTGGACTCGGAAGGGGAGTGGATAAAGATCGAGAAGATACGAAAGGCGTAAGACCAAAAGGTCATAATTGGGTGTGGTACAGAGAAAGACGCGGATGAGCTAAGAAAAAGAATAGAGAAGGAGAAAACACTAAGAATAGAAAAGGCAAAGAATAAAAACCCGCTGGTAATAGTTAGATATGTAAGGGGGAACAAGAAAGGGGAACAAGTAGAGCAAGCACTAAAAAGGGAAGTGGGAACAAGAAAAGAGAGTGAAACCAAGAATGGTGAGAAAGTGATAGAAGTTATTTTTGAAAGAAAAACGAGAAATCCGCACGTCGCACACGTCGTGGTCAAGGTGACCCCCCGGATATGGCTGCAATTAACAGAGGCGGGGACTCTTCATCTACAATGGGGCAGTTCCAAAGTAGAGGATCAGTCCCCGCTGATCCAGTGCTCCCGCTGCTTGGGCTACGGCCACATCAAGCGGGTCTGTGAGGAGCGGCTGGACAGTTGCAGCCACTGTAGGGGCAACCATCTGTATGCGACGTGCGAGAAGAAGGATAGTCCCCCCAGCTGCCTGAACTGCACAAGAGCCAGCCTGGAGGACAAGTGCCACAACACTTTTAGTGCGGCATGTTCCATAAGGGCTAAATGGGATCGGCTGGCTCGATCGTAGGTGGCATACATGTGCTAAAGGGCCCCGCGTCAAATCCGGAACAGATAGGAAAAGGTTGTAAGGTACCTACAACAAGAGATGGTAGGACAAGGAAGTCGGCGCACATTACGGTCGACGGTTTTCACTTAGGGGTGATGGAACTGGGGGAGAACGAGGACCACAGGGTGACAGGAAGAGGTGCAGCCAAAACAAATAGAGATAAAGATAAAGATGGTCCTTATGACCCTCCATTCGTGGAGGCTGCACTTCCAAATGGGATTGGCTCGTTAAAACCCAGAAAGACCCCGAGTAGAGATAGCTCTACGGCTGAAACATGCGGTACTGTGGTGGGCGCCAACCCCCCCCCCTCCCCTTTTTTCCTAGTCCCTGGTAATAAAAAAATAAAATAGGCAAATACAACTAAATGGAAAGAACTATATGGAAATAGTAAATAAAAGGATATAGGATAAAATAAATAAAAATATAGTAAGCAACGAACACGCAAGTGGCAGGATAAAAGAAAAGAAATTAGAGTCGAGCTCTTACAGCTCAAGCTTATTAACCCCCCCTCAAAATAAGAAGATAAAAACACAAACAGAACCAAAAGTCCTGCAAAAAAGCGGGGAGCAAAGCCAACAAAAAAAAAACCAACTAGAATAACATCCACATCTGCTACTTACTTGGATAATATTTTTTGTAGTTGTCTTGTTTTTGAAAAATCTATTATAAATTATGTTAGTTCAGACCATAGCGGACAATAAGCTACTACTGAGCTCCATAATATCTCTCCCAAATAAAATATAGTATGTAGACCAATCAGTGAAAAAGGTATCGAAAAATTTAGAATCAATATTCACTTAAAAATTTCTTCACTTTTAATAGCACCTACTGATAATGCAGATAATACTTATACAAAAGTTTTCAGTTGCATTCGAGATGAATTTAACAACACATTTAAGCAGGACATTATTAAATTAAATAACTCTTAGAAAAAGTTCAGTGACTGGGCGACACAAGGCATAACACACTCATATATCCTATATCAACAAAAAAAATATGATTAAATCTAATTACATTGTTTATATACTACATTCCATATGCATCGTGTCATATAGATTTCATTATGTAAAAACCACGTACATCGGAGTAACTTACCCTAAGGACATTAAATTTGGTTAATTTTGCTCGTTTTTCACGCATAACTCGTTCGCAGTCTTTTGAGCAATCGCGGATATTTTTTAAATCACCCACGTTTTTAATTAGATTCATACACAAATTTAGAAATAGACAAGTCATTTTATAAATGATAAAATTTTAAATCATAAGACATAAGTAAGTACGTAACACGCCTAACAATATTTTCGCTGCGCTCCTTGCGAGAGGCACTGCACTGGACTGGCTAGGGATAGATGAATCGTGATTGGTATTTGCGAATCGTCAGTTACGGCCGCAGCTTGCAGGTAAGTGGCCATGTCGCTGTGTCCCTGCGCTTTCGGTGCCGAGCAAGTTCTACAAAAGTGTTTCATTTCAATGTGTAGTGCTCGCTTAAACCTCAGAAAAAAATAAGTTCTACAATTTTAAAATTTTTGGTTCCCAGTTCTTAGCTAAGTATTACAATGTCACATTTTTGCAATATAATGAAATGAAATATTTTTGGTAAACGGGTTTTAAAGTGTAATACCTAACTCCCAGATGTAGAAAACCAGCAACAAACTAGCAGGTTATATCATTTCAATACCGAGTAATTTCAAAATATATGCTTTTTAGTAATTTCCATGGTGTAATTTCCGTGTATAAAACACCATGGAAATTACATAAAACCCATGGAAATTACATAAAACCCATGGAAATTACTTTGTATTACTGCGCGGGTCAGCCTCAGCTACGGCGGCGAGCGTTAAACCCACCTGCTCCTCAGCTCGCGGGCCGCCTCTCCCCTCCGCGCCTACGCGGGTTTAAACTACACTCTAACGTAGGGCAGACAAGACCACGTTTTCCTCTAACATTCCATCACGCACAAAGAAATTTGGTGACTCGTTTCTTTGCCGCACTTCCAAAAGATGGAATAGTCTACCAGCACACGTATTCCCTCCTAACTATGACATAGGGTCCTTCAAACGAGGCGTGAAGAAGCACTTTGTGGGCCGGCAGAGTGAGGGTGACTGATGCTACGTCTCTTACGCTGCACCAGTTGTCCTCGCGCCTGGACTTCATTTCGTGCATTTGCCGGGCTTAGTATAAAAAAAAAACGTGGAGTCGGTTTTGCCGCGATTTGTTTCTGTCACTGACTTTTGTTAGCACAACCTTGTGAAAAACACAAAGTATTAAATTTTAAGACATTTTAGTTTATTTACCTACCTAATAATATCAATATATAAAAATAAAAATAAAATAAAATCTGGGTATGATATTTTAGAGAAAAGTTACTTTCTTATTAATACTTCTAGATATGAAATTTATTGTAAGCAAAACAACTTCCAAAAGAAAAAAAGTAGTTTTGATAATCGGCTAATAGTTTTTCTGGAATTTGAAACGTATGTTTGATAAGTTTATGGATTAACAAATTATGTAAAAGCAACAATATGGTATTTAAAATTTCGTCATACCGTTTTCGAACAATTAAAATTCGTACAGGAAAGTTTTGAATTTATGATAGGTTACCATGCTAAAATTATTCCATTGTTTAAAGCTGGTGACAAAAACAACCCCTCTAATTTTAGACCATTTTCTATATTACCAGCCTTTAGCAAAGTTTTTTAGTAAATTGCTTACAATCAATTACTGTCTCATTTTACAATTAATAAACTTTTTCATGAAAAATAGTTTGGTTTTACTAAAGGTAGATTTACAACTGACGCTGGAGTTGCTCTTCTTTAACACATTTAACGATAGTGCAGTTGAATTAGTAGATTCCTATTGATCCCACATATTGATGCCTTGTCAGGAAGACTGAGTTCAGCTGCATCCGCAGTTAAGAAAATAAGGCTTCTAACTGATGTTGAGACGGCAAGAGTAGTTTATTTTAGTTATGTTTGGGACAAAATGGCCATTTACGGATGGCAACCTTTTGTCGTCTTAATTTGTAGTGACAGACGGCTGTCAGTGTGACGTACACACCTTTTGGGGTTCACATGTTAGGGTAACTTGTGTGAGGTTAAAACATTTTCGCGAGGTCGTGTAAAAGTGTTGTATTTGTAATTTTGATGTGTATGGCACATAATAAGGAAAATCGGCGGACCGTAATAGATACTAAACAGTGTTAAACCATTAGTTTAATTTGAAACCAGGGCAGTCTAGCTAAAGGCTAGTTGTTTGGTTGGAGTGCAACACGTGGCGTGAACCGTGCTCAGTGGTGCGTATTTGTTTGGGGATTAAGAGCTCTTAGGGGTAGCCAAAGGGTTGGTTTAGGGCATCCTCAGTCACCATCAGCACCAGGAGACGCGCAGGGACGCGATCCACCACAGCATCAGCCAGGGGCAGCCGGCGGAGCGGCGAGTCACCATACCACCTGGACGTGTTATCGCCGTTAGCAGAGTTAGATCTTGCTATAGGGAGATCGGTCAATGACCTCTCTGGACCACACATTCTTAGGTTAGCAGAGCACAGGAACATTGATTGACCTCTCTATAACAAACAAGTTATTTCTATAGTGTGATCAGTGATGTCTTATGGCTTGCTGTACAGTTGTGGGGCTCCGCTGCTAATATTGACGATGTATTTATTCTATAGAAAAGGGCAGTCCGCGCCATATACAACCTAAAGTCTAGAGACTCACTCAAAGAGTATTTAAAAAAATAGGTATTAACTAATGCATCACAATTTATTTTTGACAACATTGTAAGTATGTCTAGAAGTATCAAACACATTTGTTAAAATTTGTGATCTTCATAACAGTGAGGTACTTAAACACACGTAGGAAAAATAAGCTTGCCGTCCCTAATTTTAGACTTCATAAAACAGGTGGCTCTTTCTTGGGTAAATGTGTAACGTTTTATAATAAACTTCCACTAAATATTACTGAAATGCCTTTACATACATTTAAAGCACGTGTTAAAATACCCTCATGAGTTAAGGTTATTATAAAGTGGAAGATTATGTAAATGTCAAACATGTATGGATATTGTGCATATACGAGCATAACCTATTTATTAGTAATTTGGATTAATATATTTCTTTTTGATGTATTTTGTATGACTTGGCGACGACATTATAACTTTCGTTATTTAGAGGGAGAAAAAAGTAAGGCCTCCTGACTTTCTTAACAGCTTCTTCTCAGTTGGAGGCTCTCCCAAAATCCAAACTGGCGGTAGATTAGTTAGGAAGGTAGATTAGGTAGGTATTTAAGTTAGTTGATAAGATTGAACAGTAGTTCAATTTTTTTTTAGTAAACTTTTATTTATAAACTTATTTTGAGACGTCAATAACTACCTGTAAGGTTTAAGGTACTGATAGACATGCTACTAAATAAGCATGCTTATATCAAGTGTATACTTAATAAGCATGCTAATTGCTAGCAAAGCTTTGACACACGCTTTCGTGCTAGGAATGAGCATGTTTATCGGTTCCTTTATATTGCATAAAGCATGACTTTGACTAAAATTCATATAACAACGATTCATCAAAAATGTTTTGATCATATTCAACGTCATCGGGCAATTGGAGGATGTTAATCTCTCGTCGTTGAATACCGAATCAGTCAAAACGCTAGAATATTTGCACATAAATTATCTCAAACACTTAAATGGGGCATCTTCTAAGAGACCCTTCGTTTCGCACGGTGCTTGATAGGTTACACCTTGGATTGTTCTCAAGTTTGCAAAAGATGATAGGCCTTACCAGGGTAATAGTGGCCTTACTGTATGGAGCAGTGCTTCCACTTTCATGATTTCCTTTCCCCACGCCACAACTGAGATTTCCTCTTCTCAGGAATTTTTTCCCCTCAAAACTTATTCTGTTAGTAAATTACTATCTAAAAAAAAATTGTCGTCGCCAGGTGGGTGGCTTATACTATTAAGGGGGGTTACGGGGGGTCAGCGAAAATTTTGATGTTGCGCGGGGCGGGGTCCGCGGTAATTGAGTCGTCGAATTTACAAATGGGCTAAGTGCCAAAAAAGCAAAATCGTGATTTTGCTTTTCAAAGGTGCTATGTTGGACAGCCATTCCATATCAAAAGTGCAAAGGGCCTACAAAAAGTTATTCTAAGTTTGAGATTTTTTCATAGATGGCATTGGGTGTAAGTGCCAAACTTTTTTTCTTTACAAATGGGACGTGTGTGTATCCGATCGTAGTAAATGTCAGTGTCGGTCATCTGATTAGCTGTCGTCGTATCTGCTGTCATTTCAAATGTTAAGATTTGTCTGTTGGAAATATTAGAAAGTACTTTGAAAATGAGTGAATTAAGGAATATAACTTTTATTACAAAAAATATGAAAAAAAAGAAAATAAATAAAAAAAAGAGAAAAAAGAAAAAAAAGGATAGAAAAAAAGTACCTAAAAATAAGAAAAAAGAGGAAAAAAAAGTAGAAAAGGAACGTTTTCTAAAGGAAAGTATGATTGCTTACGTACCATTACCACCAGAATATCAAGAATTCTATAGGAATTTGTGTAACAATTTAACTAGTTTAATTAATGGTTACACAAATTTGTCAAAATGCAACATAGGGGTTAAACACTAACTAAAATAATAATTTAAAACTAAAGGCACTTTGCTCCAATGACATTTGTTTAAAACTTAGCCCCAATGACAGGTAAATATCTTGCATTTTGACCCATTTCTTAATCGATTTTAAAAATAAGGTTTTTTTATATAAAAATATGTTCAAAAGTAATGTGATTAATAAGTATAGGTAGTATAAACTGTACCTGTTTAATTTATTTTTTGATAATAGAATGCCGCTATAAAATGATGACAAAAACAAATTCATTTTTATTTAATTCTCAATAATTATGTTTTGGCACTTAGCTCATTTGTAAATTCCAAGATTCAATTCGTAAGCGCCATTCACATTTTTATCAAAAAGTAAATAAAAATGTTTTTTTTATACATTCCAAATCAGCCAAGTAATCGAAAAGGTAAATTCCTATGTATTTATGATTTTATAGGAATTATTATTGTAAAACACGGTCGTAATATGCATTTATAAGAAAGGTGACCCGGCGTTTTATGCTTGGGTTGTATACTTTTTTAATTTTTTAATCTGTAATTCAATATCTATTTCGCAATATCTGTCAACAAATGACAGTTTTACAGCCGCTAGCTGTCAAATCAAACATGCCGTGACGGCATTGTTGACATTTCTCTTTTTTAAAAGCAGAAGAATCATAGTTTATGCAGCCACGTTAGACATTTTTAAAGTAACATGTCTGTTTATGAAGACTCAGTGTTTCCATATTAAAAAATATTAATGATTAAATAAATCATATCCGCGATTCGATAAAAAATAAGACAAAACTTGGTTTAGGTAGCAAATAATATTAGCTTTACTTTATTACCAAATTCCATTGTATACAAGTTAAGCATTTTTTCTATGGAAAGTGCCGGTTCTCCTTTTAGAGGTAACTTCAGGATTTATTTCTATCGAGCCAAATATTTCCAATCGCGTTTTGACTTCGTTCATCCCCTCACACATACGCTCTGTAATACACATTAAAAGTTTCAGTGCGAAATATCTGATATATTTTGAATATCAGCTAATAAAAAACAGCCAATTTTTCCGTTTTCACTGCCTAAGGCCCCCTTAAAATATACTGCATGATTGTGATGTGTTACGTTCCGTAACATAACACATCACAACCGTAACATACAGTGTTCATAATTATCATTTTTGGCGGCAGTTAAAATAAAAAAACACTAATGATTTTAGTTGAGATCAAAAGGTACGTCAGCTGGTCCCGTTACACATGATACATTTGAGGCTAAAAAGATAAGTCAAATTTGTAAAAAAATTCAAAAGTATACAACTTATGCATAAATCTCCGTGTCTCCTTTCCGCAAACATGATTTCCCCTCTATTTCCCCTATTCATCTCTTTCCCCTTTTTCTTCCCCTCTGGACCCTAATTTCCCCTCAAAAGGGGAAGTTCTTCTCATTGTGGAAGCACTGGTATGAAGTAATATTCTCAAGTGAAATCATTCATTGTTGTTGGGAAGAACAACATAAACTCTCCCTAGAGCACTTGTTTATTTTATTCCAGGAAATCCTTCAACTGTAGTCCCTTGTTTTTCAAAGTATTACTTTTTAGATAAACTGACTATTGTTCAGAACAAAAATTCTTCCTGAAACCCTTATAGTTTCAGAAATAAACGTTCTTACATGGCAACACATCTGATTTTTTTAAATCTCTTTTTTTGAGAAACGATCACACGAATAAAAATTATGGCAGGCATGCAGATTATTAAGCTTTCTAAACATGTACATTTTAGGGGTGGTAGAATCAAATGCAGATTAACGCCACTTTTTTCAAAATCTATCTTTGATCGCCACTTCATTCATCTTAGGATTGTCTATGGCTTGAAAGAATCTACATCAAAACTAGCTAAATCCCATACAAATTTGACTTTTAAACTAGCTATCAGTATCAAACTCAGCTAGATCCCTCAAATCCATTTTCAAAGACAGCTTAATACCGAACCGACCAATCACAGAGCCCCATTCGCTCAACTGACAAAATGGCGTTTAGTACTAACTAGTTAACAAGAGTGTCGAAGTATTTTCCGTTTTAAAATAATATAAGAAGATTCCGAGATATAATCAAGTGAAAAAAAGGTTGCCGGTACATTAATGGATGTAAACGTAAATCCATTTTCTTCAAATCACGCACGTAAAAAAGGTAGAACACCGTGCAAGTGGAAGAGGAAGCTCAAACAAAAAGCTCAGTTAGTGATGTGACACTGTACCTACCTACCTACTAGCATGGACAAATAAGATAATAAAGACTGACAATCTCCATACAAAAGAGCGTAGCGCGGAAATAAGTCAAAAATGTACGAGATTCGTACACTTTCGCTTGACGGCGCCACCATCACTACATACAGGTACTAAAAAATTCCGCTAGAGACAGAGCGCTTGCTTTGGTTGCTTTCTTTTTTTTTATTCACGTATAGAGGGCGTTAATGTAAGTAGGTATTTTAGGCATCTTTGTGAGTCCACACGAGTTTAAATTTGAGTAATTCACATTAATATAATACTTAAACTAGGTACAAATAAAAAAAAAACAAGTTTTAGTTGTTTGTAAAATATAGTTCGTAAAGAAACGAAAACAATTTTGATTCACAGAGCGCCATCTAACGTAAATTTGTAGTATTACTAAGTTCGTTTGACGAAGTGACAAATAGCTGCTGCAAGTGGATTACTTAATTTTGCACAAATTGAAACTACCGGAGACATCTATCGAAACATTTTATAACTATATTAAAAGTTACGCTCGTTTGTATGGAGAATGGCAGCCCTTATTATATATCGTCCTTGCTACTAGGGATAAAATTTTCTTAAGTACTACGTAATACTGTGTTAATTACGTTACTGTTGGGTTGGTGAACCTATGGAAGAAGCCGCTATACGCTAACGATACAGGTATTAAGATGAAATAAGTGATTTGATCCCTATAATTTTCGTTTTTTTAATTACATTATTTGTTAAGACCTACTAAATAGTTGATTGTTTCGAAGATTAAAACTAATTACATAAAATTTTACCAATGTTTCATTTAAGTTACCCTTTTTATTATTACTTAGATTATCAGGATTGCACATCACTAGGGTTTACTTGTCAAATCGAAAATGTCATTATCAAATCCAGCTAGGTGCCAGCATGTGAGGATCAAATACAGCTAAGTGTCATGGGTCAGTATCAAAGTCAGCTTAGAACGCCATTAATTTTAGCTTTGTGACTTACTGTTGAATGTAATTCATGTCGTTATTGTATTTCTAATAGCTATTAAGATTTACCTTACTAATTACGAAAACGTTTATGGGTTATTGTAACAAGAGTAGTTTTTAGGAGTTTTTTTCGATTAATCAATATTTTGACATTTTGGATATAGCTGCCTTTCATTCTACACACCTCATTTTTATCAACAGTTTACTAAAATTCAGCTTTAAAAGAAGCTTAATTTTTTTTCCAAAGAGCTGTATGCGCTGCTCTCTGTGATTAGGCATATCTTGGGTAAGCATGCAACACCTTAGACCACATCCTGTTCACTAATCAGGTTGGTGGTCAAATGCATACCTACCCAGTAAAAAAAATAGTGCAATGGAAATCAATGAAAAATCAGTTTAAAGTAATAAATTTTAATAGGTGAGTAATACTTAAATAACATATCATATGAGGTACCCACCTATCTTTACTTTATAAGCGTCTGTTGCTGATTTCCGAAATCAGCATAATTTTGTTCTAATTTAATCTCACTGTAAATAATACTGGTATCCTACGTACATAAACTTAACATACTACAATATAAACATCTTTACATTATTTTGTATTACTGGATTACTTGTAAGAAAATACACACACAAAATACTGCCGTACTTAAGCTAAAAAAGGGTTAACCCTCGTTTGATCAATTTTGAGTTAATAATGCAAAGTTACAAAGCGCAAAATTCTTTACATTTTGATCTAGGTACCATACCTGTATCATTATTAGTTATAGAGATACAGCTTGTCGGTGAACAGTTAAGTGACACTATTTTTAAGATTTACTTAATTAAAAATCAGCTAAGCCACAATACTAGTCTATAAGGGGGCTAAAGTATCATAACTTAACGAAGTCTAGATATTTTTGTATAAATTGCTTAGCTTTAATAGGGTTATTCATTTATGCTACACTTAAATTAAGTTAAGGGACTTTAACCCTGCTAAAGGCTAGTATAGTTTAAGCTAATGTTCGTACAAAACTAAACTATAAATAGGTTAACAACAAAAACTTAATTACAAATCAGTTAAGATCCTTTAACCCTTCTTTTGCCAAGTAAAATAAATTCATTTTATACACGTCATCCTTGGTTTAAAAAAGGTTAAGCCTCATTATTAGGCTAGAACACAGTTATCTGCAGTTGCATCTCGTGTATGGACGCACACGGCAGTTGCAATAATTGTCAATATTTGACAATTATTGTATTGTGTATTGTTAAGTATCTGTATATTTGTCAATATTTGTCAATTATTGTCAAATCTAATTCCATTACAGTATATTGTTCTGTCTGTGATTTGGCCGGAGAGCCGACGAGCGGCGAATTTCGTTGCGCTCCAGCTAAAACACAATGTCTCGTAATATAGAAAGGTAAGTCATTTCTTGAATATAGGTTTTTATTATAGACATTATGATTTTACTTGTATAGCTTGACCACGACCGCTGTACCGCTGCTACCATACAAATTAGTAGGTATGTACTTGCTGCCACACAAGTTATATATACAGCTATGCGATTCTTTAAGCGACATATAGACGCTGCGCGCATGGGTGTGGTCATAGATGTTACAGCCGTCACATCTTTGCTGCGGTCACGGCTGTGGTCAAAGTTGAGGCTGTTTTATTTACAGAATACCAAATGTATACCTACAAGAAAGGTCAAAGAAGTGATTCCCTATCACGCCGCGCGCCGCTTACAGCCGTGCGGAGCTTGTGTCGAACTGCGTTGAAAACTATTTATAGGTACGTACATTTTCAACTACTTAGTAGCATCTTCAGGATGAAACAAAACACTAATTTATCTTAAACTAAATTCTCGCGGGTGGAGCAATGCACAAACATTAGTAACCTTCCTAAAAACTATTACCTACGTTTGTTCAAAAAGGTAATAAAATAGCATTTACAACTTAAATTATGAATGTTGATTGATTTTATTATAAATTCCATTTGAAATAAATAATTATGTTTTAGTTAACAAAAGCCATGGCAAAGGAAAACAACAAAATTCTAACATTTCGATTTTAAAAACATCTCAAAACCCAAGGAAAGCAATAATAGTATTGAAGAAGTCATACGTTGTTTGACAAGTTTTATTTATCTTTTTATTAATAACATGAATGGAGGATTTTCACAATAACTAAAATACCTACCTGTACCTATACTTAAATATGAAACGTTTTTTTTCTTTTAGATGACCAGATGGAAGAACTTTTTAATTGGTCTTTGGAAACTACGTTTAAGAAAACCCTTCATGAGAATGTTAATGATGAATCGGAAGTTAATCTTGACTACAATAGCGACGATTCTGTTAAGGACAAAAATTATGAACCTAATGAAGACCACTATGATTCAAGCTGTAGTGAGATAAGCAATTTATCAGAACAAACAACAACATTCTAATCGTGTATATCAAGTGAAAAGATGCATATTTTCTTCAGAAAAACTTCAGACACTTCTTGATAAAAAAAATGGCAATTACCTGTGAAACGTCACATATCCTCACTATCTGAGAACGACGGTCCAGTAAATTTAGATAATGACTGAATTAGTAACATTAGAAGATCTTATAGGTCCTACAAAGGAATCATCTGACAGTGCTAATTACTTTCTACCTTCTATAAAGAAGCCATGTCTAGAGACTGTTGTAAGCGTCAATGTAATTGCAAAGGGTTATTCGAGCAGTGATTCTGATAACAAAGAAAGTTTTATCTTACCACAACAATAAAAATATTGCAAAACTATAGTTGTCCATAAACCAAATAACTGTGCCTAATATTTGATGCTTCACTCAAAAATGTTGTTGATTCGAGGGGAGTTGACAGCTTGAATCGCGATTCAAATAAACCTACTTATGGTATCATGGCTTAATGGGACAATTAATTTGCCAAATTCAATAAACAGCAATAACACTCAGGAGACAGGTACAAATAACAGCTATGAGTCAGAAATGTCGCAAAAAGTATAAAAGAAAGTTGTGACTCCAGCTAAATGGAAAAGCAAGTTAGCGAGATTGCAAGGATCTCCGTATCATTCTACAATGGCCAAAAAGAAACCTGATGATGTAGGGAGTCGTATGCTCAAAGCTCATTGTTCATGCATAATTTACTTTTAAGTCACCAAGAACATACTTATAACGTTTATCATCGTTAGAAGTTAAAATCATAAAGCTGCATTGAAACATAAAATTATAGTGCAGTCATATACATTGTCAGCATTAATCGTACAATAATATAACGTAAACAAAGTACTTCATAAACTACTACTACTAATATATTATTTCAGATATAAAGTCGGATTTAGGCAAAAAAATTAAAAAACATATTTTTAATATTCAAAGATTTAAATGAGTCTTTAAAAATATTAAAGGTAAGAATGGTTACCATAAGTAAGACTCAAAAAACTGTTACATATAATTGATTTTGTATTAAGATTTGACAAAAATATTTCAAAATTTTGTTTGGCTCTCTTGGAAACCTGACTTTTTCTAGATACGACCTTATGCTTTCATGTTCAGAAGTATTAAGTATGTAATGTTGTGTGACTACGTGAAATTTTATGGATCTAATTTTGATAATTATTATGCTAAGTACTTACAGATTTTTAATTTTATAATGTATAATTGAAACAATTTTAAAACAGAATTATTTTACGCTTTTGCAAATTTTAGTGATCTCATGTTAAACGTTTTCGAGAAATTTAATTACTTTAAAATACGACGTGGAAGATACGATGTAACTACGATAAGGTAAAATTTTATGATGTTGTATAATTTGCTTGAAGAGAGCTTTTATTTTTTTAAATTTAAGTTTTATGTTTTCATAACACATTTTCTTTGAATTAATGGTTTTATTTTTTCAACTTTCAATGATCTTTGCTTAACTATAACAGGGTTAACCACGAATAATATATACATAACTTTATTTTAGCTAAGTAATGTTTTGTAAATTCTTGCTATACTTTTTAAAATATTTCCTTTTCTTAGTTACATAAAGGTTACAATACCTTAGCCATTATCTTATTTAGGATTGTGCTGCTGTTTTTATATAGAAAGCTTAGTTATAAACCAGTTAAGAAGCTTAGCTATCTTATAGCTTAGCATTTCTGAATAACTTTGAAGTAAATTATTGATTGTGACAGTTACCCGAAATTACTACGCTAAAAGTCAGTTACGGTATGGTTAACCCTGTTTTAGTGCCGTAATTATTTTAACTTTAGAAAAAAATACTTAGCTTAATTAAAAAAAAACATTTTTAGGCATTTTACGGTCAATATTTTAAAATGGGAATAATACCCTAAGGTAGTGTACAATATGACCTATTTTTGTGTAGAAGAACGTTTTCTCTATCTAATATAGTTTTTTAGAGACATCATTTCCCACGTTTTTTGACGATATCTCAAAATCGACTACTTGGGGTTAACCCTTTTCTAGCTTAAGTACGGCAGAATACATACAATAACTTACAAACCTAATGGTAACATTATTCGTATAAGATAATTATACAATTATCTACATGCATACGCATCACAGCAGCCCCCACGTGATGTAGTCGTCGACTACTTGGTTGAGCCTGAGGCGGCACAGCTGGCTGGCCTGCAGCTCCATGATCGCCATTTGCTCCCCGGGGGGCGGCGCGGCGCCTTCCTCCACCGTCACCACGGGCAGCAAGTACATGGCGAACAGCAGCCCGAGGTGCTGGCTCTGGAAAGGCATGGTGTCGAAGTTAACTAAAAGGGCCCCGCGTCATATCCGGAACAGATAGGAAAAGGTTGTAAGGTACCTACAACAAGAGATGGTAGGACAAGTAAGTCGGCGCACATTACGGCCGACGGTTTTCACTTAGGGGTGATGGAACTGGGGGAGAACGAGGACCACAGGGTGACAGGAAGAGGTGCAGCCAAAACAAATAGAGAAAAAGATAAAGATGGTCCTTATGACCCTCCATTCGTGGAGGCTGCACTTCCAAATGGGATTGGCTCGTTAAACCCCAGAAAGACCCCGAGTAGAGATAGCTCTACGGCTGAAACATGCGGTGCTGTGGTGGGCGCCAACCCCCCCCCCCCCTCCCTTTTTTTCCTAGTCCCTGGTAATAAAAAAATAAAATAGGCAAAGACAACTAAAGGGAAAGAACTATATGGAAATAGTAAATAAAAGGAAATAGGATAAAATAAATAAAAATATAGTAAGCAACGACCACACAAGTGGCAGGATAAAAGCTTAAGTGTATAAATAAATATAAAGGGGAATACAATATTAATAATAAAAGAAGGCAGAATATACATTAAGAAATACATAATGCATTAGCTAAAATAGGTAATAAATAAAGCAAATAAAAATAATGTAACAATAATATTAAATAAAAGTATATAATATTGAGATAGACAGGATAAGAGGAAAATAGATAAAATCAGAGAAAGACAGATTGGTATAGCAAATAGGAAAAGAAATGTAATTGTATATAAAAAAAAAATGTAATAGAACTATAAGAAAAGAAATGTAAATAGAATAGGAAATATATACAAATAAGAAAGAGAATGGAATAGTATATAAGAAAAAGAGTGTAAAGTAATAAAGAAAGAGATGTAATAGTATATAAGAAATGGAATGTTAATTTAAATAAGGAAATGTATTATAATAAGAAAAGAAATATCAAGTGTGATATATTTGTAATAGTGGGTATTAGGATAAGTTCCCATGTAAGTGTCAATCAGCGCGCCAGTCGCCGAATATACGTCTTCAAGTTAAGTCTTTATTATTATTTCACCCGATAGTTTCCCAACCCTACAGTGGCGACGAGGATAGACTAATCTACGCGTGAGTCGTGTGCAATACCAAGCATAATAATAATAAGAACAGTGTGATCAAAGTCAAAATGTCGATCGGTAAAATTGCCGAGTTCAAAGTTCACAGTGACGATTGGCGGCTGTACGTGGAACGTTTAGAACAATATTTTTTAGTTAACAAAATACCTAGCGATTTACAAGTGCCTACGCTAATAACTGTGATGGGGGCGGAGTGTTATGAACTTCTTGTTAATCTGTGTACGCCGGTTAAACCGAAAAGCAAAACGTTGGCACAAATCGTTGACGTCATGGAAAAACACTTGCAACCAAAGCCAAGTGAGTTGGCGGAGCGGTACAAGTTTCGACATAGGAAACAGAAAGAAGGTGAAAGTATATCGGAATACGCGGCTATCTTGAAGAAATTGTCCAAAACATGTGAATTTGGATCCTGGCTGGAAGAAAGCTTGAGAGATCAGCTAGTGAAATATAAAAAGTGGCATAAACAATTAGATTTATATGTTGTTGAAAAGGGGAAAACACTTCTATTGGGCCGTCAGTGGATGGCAGAACTAAAAATACAATTACCTACAGTATCTTATGATTGTAATAGTAATGATGTCGTGATGTATAATGCCAACAATGTATTTGATGCTTTCAGTTACAAATACTGTAACGTGTTCGCGGAGGGTCTCGGGTGCTTCACGGGCGGCACGGTGAGCGTGCACGTGCGGCCGGACGCGCGGCCGGTGTTCATGCGCGCGCGCCCGCTGGCGTACGCGCTGCGCGAGCCGGTGGAGCGCGCGCTGGACCAGCTGGTGCGCGACGGCATTCTCTCTCCGGTGGAGAGACTGGGCAACACCCATCGTACCGGTCGTCAAGAAGGACGGTAACATTAGAATTTGCGCTGATTACAAATTAACTTTAAACAAAGTTATAGAAGTTGACCGTTATCCGTTACCCAGAGTAGAGGAATTACTACTTTGTTTGAAGGGTGGTCAGCATTTCAGTAAAATTGACCTCTCACAGGCCTACGCTCAATTTGAACTGGATGAGACAAAAAGATACACCGTGATTAACACTCATAAGGGATTATTTATGTATAATAGACTTGTATATGGGTTAGCATCAAGTCCGGGTATTTTTCAAAGACATTTGGAGCAATTGTTTGCAGATATACCACATGTGGGGGTGTTTTTGGATGACATAATAATAACAGGTCCCACGAGCGAAGCACACATGAGTAACTTACGTAAGGTATTTGAACGCTTAAACAAACACGGGCTTAGAGTAAAAAAAGATAAATGTGTGTTTTTTCGGAATCAGTCAACTATCTAGGTCACACGATTAGTAAAGAAGGGGTGCACACGTGCCCAGATAAAGTAAAAGCTATAGTTAAAACTCCAGCTCCAACGAATGTGTCGGGACTAAGAGCTTTTATTGGTATGGTGATGTACTATGGAAAATTTATAAGAAATGTTAGTACAATTTTAGCGCCTTTGTATAAGTTGCTTCAAGCTGGAACCCCGTATAACTGGAATACAGAATGTGAAAATGCATTCAGTAAAGTAAAGCAGTTATTAATAAGTAGTGAAGTGCTAATGCACTACACACCGGAGTTACCTATCATTTTGACAACAGATGCGAGCAGCGTAGGCGTCGGGGCTGTGATATCGCATACCACGGCGAAGGGCGAGCGCCCCGTGGCGTACGCATCGCGCGCGCTCACGCAGGCGGAGCGGGCCTACTCACAAATAGATCGCGAGGCACTCGCTATTGTATTTGGAGTTCGGAAATTTCATCAGTATCTTTATGGCCGTAAATTTATATTAAGAACTGATCACAAGCCTCTCACTTATATTTTTGGTGATAAAGTCGGCATTCCGGTGATGGCCGCGTCAAGATTACAGCGTTGGGCGGTGTTATTGGCGGGGTATAACTATGATATTGAGTATGTTTCTTCGAGTAAGAATTGTGCCGACGCATTATCACGGCTACCGTACAAAGGATGTAAAGGAAATGTAATATTACAAAACGAAAATACGTATGTTAATTTCGTTGAAATTTTTTTACCAATTACAAGCCAAGACGTTAGGAAGGCGACAGCTGTAGATAAGGTATTAAGTAGGATTTTAGTTTACATACAATCCGGGTGGCCTACTACCTGTGCAGGTGCAGAAAGTATCAAACCATACTTTATGAGGCGTAATGAGTTGTACACGGAGAGTGGTTGTATTATGTGGGGTTATCGTATGGTTATACCGCTTTCGTTGCAGAATAGTGTTTTAAAACAACTTCATAGCAGCCACATGGGGATCGTAAAAACAAAAAGCTTGGCACGTAGCTATGTATGGTGGCCTAATATTGACGCAGCCGTGGAAGCGTTATGTAAACAATGTGAGACTTGTGCAGCGGAGGCGGACGCGCCGCCGCGGGCCCCGATACAGCCGTGGCAGTATCACGGGCGACCCTGGTCAAGGGTTCATGTCGATTTCTTAGGGCCATATAAAGGTCTTACCTTCTTAGTTATTATTGATTCTTCTTCAAAATGGTTAGAAGTTTTTGAGATGACACGAACTAATGCGTCAAATGTGATAAAGGTTTTAAGAGTTACATTTGCAAGGTTTGGGTTGCCGGAGGAATTAGTATCGGATCAAGGCCCACCATTCACTAGTATAGAGTTTAAATCTTTCTTAAAAAACAACGGCATTAAACAGTTTTTTTCACCAGCCTATCACCCGTCATCAAACGGGGCTGCGGAAAATGCAGTCAAGCTGTGCAAGCGGGCTATTAAGAGCGGGCTCCCTAAAATAAATCCAGCGCAGCCGCCCCGCCACCCGCATGCCACACTCGTTACACTAGCGATACAATATCAACCAATTCAAAATTCGCGCGCGCGCAGGTCATCCGAGTTCATGCTCCAAGAACATAGAATGAATAGAGCATTTTCGACAAATTTTTTTCAACTTTATTCAGTAATTTTAAAGACAGATTATTATGTAAGTTAACTTTATCATTATGAAACTACTTCGGGAAAAGTAGTGTAAATTATATATGTCAAGCTATGCAATTAAATAATTGTAATATTATAATGTTATTGTTATTTTTATTTGTTTTATTATAATGCACAAAGACACACTTCAATTTTAACATTTTATTAACCCCCGACGCAAAATTAAGGGTGTTGCAAGTTTAACCCCTCAAGCCCCAAGCGGCCATATCTGGCCGCACCTAAAAACTCGCTATTCCGTCGGACCCCAAGCGGCCAAAATATGGCCGCGCTAGCCGCGCTCTCCACTTGACTTTGTACCGTGTTAAGATACACTTAGAGACTACTTTAGTATGAACACGGTTGATTATTTCGGTTTTGTGGTACATTTTATGTATCGTGAACGCAAAAGGACATCAGGCAAATTTCTTTGACAATAGACCCAAAAATGTATAGAATTTCTGTTTGCACCACAATGTAGGTATGTAAATAGTAAATCGTGAAAACTATTCAGAGTTTAATAAAGATTTTTATTAGAAGAGATATTCACGTTTGAAATATTTTTCTTTGGTAACACTGGCACTAGTATAGCCACACTTGTAACTCAAACGAAACGTTTCGTTATGTGCTAAATAAACATAGTGTTTTTAAAAAAAAATACTAAAAGTGGGTGTACTGATTCAAATTAAAATTATTTATTATGTTTTCTTGTTGTACACAAACATTTTAAATATCAAACACGATACGGATGGAGCGTGTGGAATTCTGTTCTGTTTATTAAATTAAGTGGTTGTAACTAAACGCTTAAGTTGACAGTGATTGACAATGTCAGTGACAGACGATAGGCTGGCTGACAGATCGTAAATGGCATGGCATTCAAATCAAAGCGTTACCCATTTTCAAGTATTCGCCTATGCTATAATAACAATAAAAATCTAAAAGTGTAGATTTCTCTAACTTCAGAATTATTTCTCCGAGAAATCCAATCCAGCCAACTTCTGTCAATGTCATTGTCATCTGATACATAGCGCCTTGTTCTTACCCAAAAAGATAGTGATGGCGGCCACAAAATGACCGTTTCATAGTCGTAGTTTTGTTTTCTAATTAATTAATTTCGGCCAAATAAAGGAGTTTAAAAATAAAGTTGATACTGATTTAGGTATATAATGACACATAGTGCATAAAGATAATAGAAATAACTTTATACATTTTCGGGTCAAATGTGCCTGATGTCCTTTAACATGAATTGCGTTTGATTTTTTTTCTATTCCGCAAATTTAAATTGACAGCACCCGCTGTCAACATTTTTAGACATTTCAATGCCAAGACTGAGAGGTTAACGTGTGTATTTGAGTAAATTGTTTATCTGTACGAATTATCGTATCTCCCGAACGGATGCACCGATTTTGATTTTGTTTTTTTTTATTTGAGGTGTGTTGATCGTGAGTGATTTTGAGCCAGAATCTATCAATCAATAAAAATGTTTTTACTTTTTCTAAGAAGAATTGTGTTTTAAGAAAATCTGTTTAGCCTTTTTAAGATCATTATCTCTACTGTAGTCGAGAAAAGGATTTGAGCAACTTTCATAAGTCTGATCGATTCAAAATTTGATACCCTGTTACTTAAATGATATTGAAAGAACATGGTAACTTTGACCTGATGCTGCAGCATCTGCAAGAATAACTAATTCCTTACCAACTTACAACATAGGTATCGTGTTTAGGCTCATTGGAATGGTCTCTACAAATAGGTTGTAGCTAGGTGATGATCAAAATCTGATAACGGAGCAGGAAAGAAAAAATGGGAATAAGTTGGTGAGGGATTCTAAGCTTCTTTTACTTTTAATGTTTTTTATATATTTTATCGTTTTATTAACGCTTAAATATACCTAAGTAAACACTTTTACTTGTTCTATCGATATGAAATTATTGGATAATTAAAAATAAATTACCTATTGGAAAAATAAAATCCAACCAGTCAATCAAAGTAAATGTATTTTGATATGGAGGTAGAATTATAATTCCGTAAAACCTAATTAACGTCACTCTACTGCTGGAGCCTTGCAACTCGTGACCTCCGACGAGTCTTCATTACTGTTACGTATAGCTATAATGTCAGTAGGAGTGATTGTTTTAGCCGTCACTTATTCTGTATATCTTTCGGCTTGATAATACCAATCCGATTTTTTATTTACAGTAACCTGAAAATATAAAAAGAGACGAGATACTTATACGAAATATTTGACATATCTAATTATTGTGTTCAACTGATATAATATATTATAACTGATATAATATAGTATAAATTAGTATTATATTTGTTTAAATTAATACTCACTTCGCCATTCCTGTCAAGTTTCCAGAAATGAACTTTATATAAAAAAGCAATAAAATTTTGAGTGGCTCTGTAGAATTTAAACTTTCAACCTAATACCTAAGTATATCGAAGCTCAAGAAACAACACGATAACTGACACCGAAACATTTAGCTAGACCACTCACAACTACGGGTATAGAAAATAGACCGAAACGTCAATGATAGGTAAGTGACGGTTTAGTGTATGTTATTTGTTCTTGCGTTATCCCGTACAAATCAAACTTGTTCAATTAGAAACGCTGAAATGTATCTTATGTTTGAAAACAATAAATAAAAAACGTACTTAAGTTAGATCTTCACATATAGACAGTAATGGAATGCGAATAACGCTTTGAGCATTAGCGTTATTTTTGCCAGTTCCTAGGCTTAGGAACGTTAATCTAAAAAATATCAATTCAGGTTATTTGAAACAAACACTAATACAGTATTTAAAATTAAATATCGAAATAAATTATAAAAGTCCTAATAATCAAATTAATAAAGAGTTTTTTCTTTAAAGATTGGATTTGTATTAATAAAACTAACATTGCTGAAATGATCTAATAAGATACTATTTGATTTGAATAACACTTACCTTTCCTCTAAACAAATTGGAATCGGTAATAAATGTATTAGTTTATTTGGCGACTCCACGCGTTGTCTTTGTTCCGAAGTACAAATTGTTCCTTTAGTTAGAGAAAGCGTAATATTTTGTTTATGCAAAGCGCTTAGTATCATTTTTATTATTGTATGTACTTACGTATTGATTATTAATTTTGAAGGACTACATCACCATCATCATCGTGGCGATGGTCTAACAGCCTTAGTCAAATAATTTTTTAAATAAGTCAAAAATCCTTAACAAATCTGCTTATAGTTTTAGAGCTGATCGCAGATTAGCACAAAAAAAATAGGTCAGTAATATTATGTGATAGACTACGGCAAGACTTACGATAGGTACCCAAAATCTACGTACTGAAATGGATTCAAAATTATACTTATACTCATACATTACGCATTAAATACTTCGAATCTCCTTCTTTTTTCTCGAAACATATTTTTTATTTTTCTTGTTGCCCATTATTTGGGTAGCACAAACGACATGCTAAACAATTAGTCGTACGTAATAAAATAATAACGTAATCAGCATCTCTGTCATTTGCGCTAGCGAGTTGCACAGGTCCACCGTTCATGACGCGCATTGCGGGACTGGGAGTGCGCTCGCGTAGATTTTAGAATAGTTCTATTTGTGCAGTCGTACGGTTGAATATTGCGTGCGCCGCTTCAACACGCTTAGCGCAGAAGTAAATGACGTAAGTCACAAAACTGTTTTCATTTATAATTCGATTATTAAGTACTCAATTGAAAAATTGTCTTACCAGTCCCTAACTAACTATCTTAGTAATATATTCGTTGTATTTTTATACGTAAGGCTCTATAACGTAAAAAGATATACGTAATAATATTTCAAAAACTCATCATTTTCGATAAATAAAAGTATCGTACATAAACCAATATTTTTTGTTTTTGCTTTGCTCAAGCCTTAGTCAACTATACAAAGAAATATATACTTAAATTTGATATGTCTAGTATGCTGTTCACATATGATAATTTATCTTCGAAATCGCTACTCGTTTAGGCAGCCGCCTCTTAAGAAAGCGTATAGGGATGGTGTAGATGTCGACGCCGCACTACAAACGTTTCTGTTAGCATACCGCAACACTGTACACAGCACTACCGGGGAAACCCCGGCTATGTTATTGCAGAGACGTCCATTGCGCTCCAGGCTTGATTTATTGCGTACCAACCTGGTCACCAAAGAAAGGGTCCAGAAAGCCCAGAGACGACAAATAGAATCCGCGGGAGGTACAGACCGCAGTTTCATAGAGGGTGATTTAGTTTGGGCTCGTGAGTATGGTGTTAGGGATAAGTGGGTGAAAGGTACCGTGGAGCAGGTAGACAGTGCCCGTAGATACTCTGTGGTAAAGGATAATGGTCAATCCTTAAAAAGACACGTAGATCAAATGCGCCGCAGGTCACGCTTATCTGATGTTACCTGTCCAGAGACTGTGGACAATACCGATCATGGGGGAGAGAGTGTAGTCGAGCCAGTTAGCGAGGGTTTAGAAGGGGTAGTAAAAGTAGCATCACCGGAGGCGACTACCAGTTCGAATCCGGACCTTAATACTCCTGCCGATTCTCAGGTTAATTTACAACCACAATCCCTGCCGCCGGAGAATCGTTACCCTAAGCGAACACGTAAACCAGTAGACAGATTTAAAATTGTGTAACTAGGAATTTATAAGTAGTTCTAGCATCAGATTGATTTGCTGTTAATGTTAATGTGTTAATGTTATATTTATACTGTTGTATTGTGGTGGAGGTGTGATATATTTGTAATAGTGGGTATTAGGATAAGTTCCCATGTAAGTGTCAATCAGCGCGCCAGTCGCCGAATATACGTCTTCAAGTTAAGTCTTTATTATTATTTCACCCGATAGTTTCCCAACCCTAAAAGAGAAATAAATGTATAGAGTTAAGAAATATTAGAATAACATATATACTGTAATAAGATACTGTAAACATGTGAAAAAATGCATTAGAAAAGAAAAGAAAGAATTTTGTACAGAAGATAAAGATACAAAAAAAAAAGATAAAAAAGAAAAAAAAACAAAAGAAAGAAAAGAAATTAGAGTCGAGCTCTTACAGCTCAAGCTTATTAACCCCCCCTCAAAATAAGAAGATAAAAACACAAACAGAACCAAAAGTCCTGCAAAAAAGCGGGGAGCAAAGCCAACAAAAAAAAAACTAACTAGAATAACATCGACATCTGCTACTTACTTGGATAATATTTTTTATAGTTGTCTTGTTTATGAAAAATCTATTATAAATTATGTTAGTTCAGACCATAGCGGACAATAAGCTACTACTGAGCTCCATAATATCTCTCCCAAATAAAATATAGTATGTAGACCAATCAGTGAAAAAGGTATCGAAAAATTTAGAATCAATATTCACTTAAAAATTTCTTCACTTTTAATAGCACCTACTGATAATGCAGATAATACTTATACAAAAGTTTTCAGTTGCATTCGAGATGAATTTAACAACACATTTAAGCAGGACATTATTAAATTAAATAACTCTTAGAAAAAGTTCAGTGACTGGGCGACACAAGGCATAACACACTCATATATCCTATATCAACAAAAAAAATATGATTAAATCTAATTACATTGTTTATATACTACATTCCATATGCATCGTGTCATATAGATTTCATTATGTAAAAACCACGTACATCGGAGTAACTTACCCTAAGGACATTAAATTTGGTTAATTTTGCTCGTTTTTCACGCATAACTCGTTCGCAGTCTTTTGAGCAATCGCGGATATTTTTTAAATCACCCACGTTTTTAATTAGATTCATACACAAATTTAGAAATAGACAAGTCATTTTATAAATGATAAAATTTTAAATCATAAGACATAAGTAAGTACGTAACACGCCTAACAATATTTTCGCTGCGCTCCTTGCGAGAGGCACTGCACTGGACTGGCTAGGGATAGATGAATCGTGATTGGTATTTGCGAATCGTCAGTTACGGCCGCAGCTTGCAGGTAAGTGGCCATGTCGCTGTGTCCCTGCGCTTTCGGTGCCGAGCAAGTTCTACAAAAGTGTTTCATTTCAATGTGTAGTGCTCGCTTAAACCTCAGAAAAAAATAACTTCTACAATTTTAAAATTTTTGGTTCCCAGTTCTTAGCTAAGTATTACAATGTCACATTTTTGCAATATAATGAAATGAAATATTTTTGGTAAACGGGTTTTAAAGTGTAATACCTAACTCCCAGATGTAGAAAACCAGCAACAAACTAGCAGGTTATATCATTTCAATACCGAGTAATTTCAAAATATATGCTTTTTAGTAATTTCCATGGTGTAATTTCCGTGTATAAAACACCATGGAAATTACATAAAACCCATGGAAATTACATAAAACCCATGGAAATTACTTTGTATTACTGCGCGGGTCAGCCTCAGCTACGGCGGCGAGCGTTAAACCCACCTGCTCCTCAGCTCGCGGGCCGCCTCTCCCCTCCGCGCCTACGCGGGTTTAAACTACACTCTAACGTAGGGCAGACAAGACCACGTTTTCCTCTAACATTCCATCACGCACAAAGAAATTTGGTGACTCGTTTCTTTGCCGCACTTCCAAAAGATGGAATAGTCTACCAGCACACGTATTCCCTCCTAACTATGACATAGGGTCCTTCAAACGAGGCGTGAAGAAGCACTTTGTGGGCCGGCAGAGTGAGGGTGACTGATGCTACGTCTCTTACGCTGCACCAGTTGTCCTCGCGCCTGGACTTCATTTCGTGCATTTGCCGGGCTTAGTATAAAAAAAAAACGTGGAGTCGGTTTTGCCGCGATTTGTTTCTGTCACTGACTTTTGTTAGCACAACCTTGTGAAAAACACAAAGTATTAAATTTTAAGACATTTTAGTTTATTTACCTACCTAATAATATCAATATATAAAAATAAAAATAAAATAAAATCTGGGTATGATATTTTAGAGAAAAGTTACTTTCTTATTAATACTTCTAGATATGAAATTTATTGTAAGCAAAACAACTTCCAAAAGAAAAAAAGTAGTTTTGATAATCGGCTAATAGTTTTTCTGGAATTTGAAACGTATGTTTGATAAGTTTATGGATTAACAAATTATGTAAAAGCAACAATATGGTATTTAAAATTTCGTCATACCGTTTTCGAACAATTAAAATTCGTACAGGAAAGTTTTGAATTTATGATAGGTTACCATGCTAAAATTATTCCATTGTTTAAAGCTGGTGACAAAAACAACCCCTCTAATTTTAGACCATTTTCTATATTACCAGCCTTTAGCAAAGTTTTTTAGTAAATTGCTTACAATCAATTACTGTCTCATTTTACAATTAATAAACTTTTTCATGAAAAATAGTTTGGTTTTACTAAAGGTAGATTTACAACTGACGCTGGAGTTGCTCTTCTTTAACACATTTAACGATAGTGCAGTTGAATTAGTAGATTCCTATTGATCCCACATATTGATGCCTTGTCAGGAAGACTGAGTTCAGCTGCATCCGCAGTTAAGAAAATAAGGCTTCTAACTGATGTTGAGACGGCAAGAGTAGTTTATTTTAGTTATGTTTGGGACAAAATGGCCATTTACGGATGGCAACCTTTTGTCGTCTTAATTTGTAGTGACAGACGGCTGTCAGTGTGACGTACACACCTTTTGGGGTTCACATGTTAGGGTAACTTGTGTGAGGTTAAAACATTTTCGCGAGGTCGTGTAAAAGTGTTGTATTTGTAATTTTGATGTGTATGGCACATAATAAGGAAAATCGGCGGACCGTAATAGATACTAAACAGTGTTAAACCATTAGTTTAATTTGAAACCAGGGCAGTCTAGCTAAAGGCTAGTTGTTTGGTTGGAGTGCAACACGTGGCGTGAACCGTGCTCAGTGGTGCGTATTTGTTTGGGGATTAAGAGCTCTTAGGGGTAGCCAAAGGGTTGGTTTAGGGCATCCTCAGTCACCATCAGCACCAGGAGACGCGCAGGGACGCGATCCACCACAGCATCAGCCAGGGGCAGCCGGCGGAGCGGCGAGTCACCATACCACCTGGACGTGTTATCGCCGTTAGCAGAGTTAGATCTTGCTATAGGGAGATCGGTCAATGACCTCTCTGGACCACACATTCTTAGGTTAGCAGAGCACAGGAACATTGATTGACCTCTCTATAACAAACAAGTTATTTCTATAGTGTGATCAGTGATGTCTTATGGCTTGCTGTACAGTTGTGGGGCTCCGCTGCTAATATTGACGATGTATTTATTCTATAGAAAAGGGCAGTCCGCGCCATATACAACCTAAAGTCTAGAGACTCACTCAAAGAGTATTTAAAAAAATAGGTATTAACTAATTGCATCACAATTTATTTTTGACAACATTGTAAGTATGTCTAGAAGTATCAAACACATTTGTTAAAATTTGTGATCTTCATAACAGTGAGGTACTTAAACACACGTAGGAAAAATAAGCTTGCCGTCCCTAATTTTAGACTTCATAAAACAGGTGGCTCTTTCTTGGGTAAATGTGTAACGTTTTATAATAAACTTCCACTAAATATTACTGAAATGCCTTTACATACATTTAAAGCACGTGTTAAAATACCCTCATGAGTTAAGGTTATTATAAAGTGGAAGATTATGTAAATGTCAAACATGTATGGATATTGTGCATATACGAGCATAACCTATTTATTAGTAATTTGGATTAATATATTTCTTTTTGATGTATTTTGTATGACTTGGCGACGACATTATAACTTTCGTTATTTAGAGGGAGAAAAAAGTAAGGCCTCCTGACTTTCTTAACAGCTTCTTCTCAGTTGGAGGCTCTCCCAAAATCCAAACTGGCGGTAGATTAGTTAGGAAGGTAGATTAGGTAGGTATTTAAGTTAGTTGATAAGATTGAACAGTAGTTTAATTTTTTTTTAGTAAACTTTTATTTATAAACTTATTTTGAGACGTCAATAACTACCTGTAAGGTTTAAGGTACTGATAGACATGCTACTAAATAAGCATGCTTATATCAAGTGTATACTTAATAAGCATGCTAATTGCTAGCAAAGCTTTGACACACGCTTTCGTGCTAGGAATGAGCATGTTTATCGGTTCCTTTATATTGCATAAAGCATGACTTTGACTAAAATTCATATAACAACGATTCATCAAAAATGTTTTGATCATATTCAACGTCATCGGGCAATTGGAGGATGTTAATCTCTCGTCGTTGAATACCGAATCAGTCAAAACGCTAGAATATTTGCACATAAATTATCTCAAACACTTAAATGGGGCATCTTCTAAGAGACCCTTCGTTTCGCACGGTGCTTGATAGGTTACACCTTGGATTGTTCTCAAGTTTGCAAAAGATGATAGGCCTTACCAGGGTAATAGTGGCCTTACTGTATGGAGCAGTGCTTCCACTTTCATGATTTCCTTTCCCCACGCCACAACTGAGATTTCCTCTTCTCAGGAATTTTTTCCCCTCAAAACTTATTCTGTTAGTAAATTACTATCTAAAAAAAAATTGTCGTCGCCAGGTGGGTGGCTTATACTATTAAGGGGGGTTACGGGGGGTCAGCGAAAATTTTGATGTTGCGCGGGGCGGGGTCCGCGGTAATTGAGTCGTCGAATTTACAAATGGGCTAAGTGCCAAAAAAGCAAAATCGTGATTTTGCTTTTCAAAGGTGCTATGTTGGACAGCCATTCCATATCAAAAGTGCAAAGGGCCTACAAAAAGTTATTCTAAGTTTGAGATTTTTTCATAGATGGCATTGGGTGTAAGTGCCAAACTTTTTTTCTTTACAAATGGGACGTGTGTGTATCCGATCGTAGTAAATGTCAGTGTCGGTCATCTGATTAGCTGTCGTCGTATCTGCTGTCATTTCAAATGTTAAGATTTGTCTGTTGGAAATATTAGAAAGTACTTTGAAAATGAGTGAATTAAGGAATATAACTTTTATTACAAAAAATATGAAAAAAAAGAAAATAAATAAAAAAAAGAGAAAAAAGAAAAAAAAGGATAGAAAAAAAGTACCTAAAAATAAGAAAAAAGAGGAAAAAAAAGTAGAAAAGGAACGTTTTCTAAAGGAAAGTATGATTGCTTACGTACCATTACCACCAGAATATCAAGAATTCTATAGGAATTTGTGTAACAATTTAACTAGTTTAATTACTGGTTACACAAATTTGTCAAAATGCAACATAGGGGTTAAACACTAACTAAAATAATAATTTAAAACTAAAGGCACTTTGCTCCAATGACATTTGTTTAAAACTTAGCCCCAATGACAGGTAAATATCTTGCATTTTGACCCATTTCTTAATCGATTTTAAAAATAAGGTTTTTTTATATAAAAATATGTTCAAAAGTAATGTGATTAATAAGTATAGGTAGTATAAACTGTACCTGTTTAATTTATTTTTTGATAATAGAATGCCGCTATAAAATGATGACAAAAACAAATTCATTTTTATTTAATTCTCAATAATTATGTTTTGGCACTTAGCTCATTTGTAAATTCCAAGATTCAATTCGTAAGCGCCATTCACATTTTTATCAAAAAGTAAATAAAAATGATTTTTTTATACATTCCAAATCAGCCAAGTAATCGAAAAGGTAAATTCCTATGTATTTATGATTTTATAGGAATTATTATTGTAAAACACGGTCGTAATATGCATTTATAAGAAAGGTGACCCGGCGTTTTATGCTTGGGTTGTATACTTTTTTAATTTTTTAATCTGTAATTCAATATCTATTTCGCAATATCTGTCAACAAATGACAGTTTTACAGCCGCTAGCTGTCAAATCAAACATGCCGTGACGGCATTGTTGACATTTCTCTTTTTTAAAAGCAGAAGAATCATAGTTTATGCAGCCACGTTAGACATTTTTAAAGTAACATGTCTGTTTATGAAGACTCAGTGTTTCCATATTAAAAAATATTAATGATTAAATAAATCATATCCGCGATTCGATAAAAAATAAGACAAAACTTGGTTTAGGTAGCAAATAATATTAGCTTTACTTTATTACCAAATTCCATTGTATACAAGTTAAGCATTTTTTCTATGGAAAGTGCCGGTTCTCCTTTTAGAGGTAACTTCAGGATTTATTTCTATCGAGCCAAATATTTCCAATCGCGTTTTGACTTCGTTCATCCCCTCACACATACGCTCTGTAATACACATTAAAAGTTTCAGTGCGAAATATCTGATATATTTTGAATATCAGCTAATAAAAAACAGCCAATTTTTCCGTTTTCACTGCCTAAGGCCTTCTTAAAATATACTGCATGATTGTGATGTGTTACGTTCCGTAACATAACACATCACAACCGTAACATACAGTGTTCATAATTATCATTTTTGGCGGCAGTTAAAATAAAAAAAACACTAATGATTTTAGTTGAGATCAAAAGGTACGTCAGCTGGTCCCGTTACACATGATACATTTGAGGCTAAAAAGATAAGTCAAATTTGTAAAAAAATTCAAAAGTATACAACTTATGCATAAATCTCCGTGTCTCCTTTCCGCAAACATGATTTCCCCTCTATTTCCCCTATTCATCTCTTTCCCCTTTTTCTTCCCCTCTGGACCCTAATTTCCCCTCAAAAGGGGAAGTTCTTCTCATTGTGGAAGCACTGGTATGAAGTAATATTCTCAAGTGAAATCATTCATTGTTGTTGGGAAGAACAACATAAACTCTCCCTAGAGCACTTGTTTATTTTATTCCAGGAAATCCTTCAACTGTAGTCCCTTGTTTTTCAAAGTATTACTTTTTAGATAAACTGACTATTGTTCAGAACAAAAATTCTTCCTGAAACCCTTATAGTTTCAGAAATAAACGTTCTTACATGGCAACACATCTGATTTTTTTAAATCTCTTTTTTTGAGAAACGATCACACGAATAAAAATTATGGCAGGCATGCAGATTATTAAGCTTTCTAAACATGTACATTTTAGGGGTGGTAGAATCAAATGCAGATTAACGCCACTTTTTTCAAAATCTATCTTTGATCGCCACTTCATTCATCTTAGGATTGTCTATGGCTTGAAAGAATCTACATCAAAACTAGCTAAATCCCATACAAATTTGACTTTTAAACTAGCTATCAGTATCAAACTCAGCTAGATCCCTCAAATCCATTTTCAAAGACAGCTTAATACCGAACCGACCAATCACAGAGCCCCATTCGCTCAACTGACAAAATGGCGTTTAGTACTAACTAGTTAACAAGAGTGTCGAAGTATTTTCCGTTTTAAAATAATATAAGAAGATTCCGAGATATAATCAAGTGAAAAAAAGGTTGCCGGTACATTAATGGATGTAAACGTAAATCCATTTTCTTCAAATCACGCACGTAAAAAAGGTAGAACACCGTGCAAGTGGAAGAGGAAGCTCAAACAAAAAGCTCAGTTAGTGATGTGACACTGTACCTACCTACCTACTAGCATGGACAAATAAGATAATAAAGACTGACAATCTCCATACAAAAGAGCGTAGCGCGGAAATAAGTCAAAAATGTACGAGATTCGTACACTTTCGCTTGACGGCGCCACCATCACTACATACAGGTACTAAAAAATTCCGCTAGAGACAGAGCGCTTGCTTTGGTTGCTTTCTTTTTTTTTATTCACGTATAGAGGGCGTTAATGTAAGTAGGTATTTTAGGCATCTTTGTGAGTCCACACGAGTTTAAATTTGAGTAATTCACATTAATATAATACTTAAACTAGGTACAAATAAAAAAAAAACAAGTTTTAGTTGTTTGTAAAATATAGTTCGTAAAGAAACGAAAACAATTTTGATTCACAGAGCGCCATCTAACGTAAATTTGTAGTATTACTAAGTTCGTTTGACGAAGTGACAAATAGCTGCTGCAAGTGGATTACTTAATTTTGCACAAATTGAAACTACCGGAGACATCTATCGAAACATTTTATGACTATATTAAAAGTTACGCTCGTTTGTATGGAGAATGGCAGCCCTTATTATATATCGTCCTTGCTACTAGGGATAAAATTTTCTTAAGTACTACGTAATACTGTGTTAATTACGTTACTGTTGGGTTGGTGAACCTATGGAAGAAGCCGCTATACGCTAACGATACAGGTATTAAGATGAAATAAGTGATTTGATCCCTATAATTTTCGTTTTTTTAATTACATTATTTGTTAAGACCTACTAAATAGTTGATTGTTTCGAAGATTAAAACTAATTACATAAAATTTTACCAATGTTTCATTTAAGTTACCCTTTTTATTATTACTTAGATTATCAGGATTGCACATCACTAGGGTTTACTTGTCAAATCGAAAATGTCATTATCAAATCCAGCTAGGTGCCAGCATGTGAGGATCAAATACAGCTAAGTGTCATGGGTCAGTATCAAAGTCAGCTTAGAACGCCATTAATTTTAGCTTTGTGACTTACTGTTGAATGTAATTCATGTCGTTATTGTATTTCTAATAGCTATTAAGATTTACCTTACTAATTACGAAAACGTTTATGGGTTATTGTAACAAGAGTAGTTTTTAGGAGTTTTTTTCGATTAATCAATATTTTGACATTTTGGATATAGCTGCCTTTCATTCTACACACCTCATTTTTATCAACAGTTTACTAAAATTCAGCTTTAAAAGAAGCTTAATTTTTTTTCCAAAGAGCTGTATGCGCTGCTCTCTGTGATTAGGCATATCTTGGGTAAGCATGCAACACCTTAGACCACATCCTGTTCACTAATCAGGTTGGTGGTCAAATGCATACCTACCCAGTAAAAAAAATAGTGCAATGGAAATCAATGAAAAATCAGTTTAAAGTAATAAATTTTAATAGGTGAGTAATACTTAAATAACATATCATATGAGGTACCCACCTATCTTTACTTTATAAGCGTCTGTTGCTGATTTCCGAAATCAGCATAATTTTGTTCTAATTTAATCTCACTGTAAATAATACTGGTATCCTACGTACATAAACTTAACATACTACGATATAAACATCTTTACATTATTTTGTATTACTGGATTACTTGTAAGAAAATAATATAAACATCTTTACATTATTTTGTATTACTGGATTACTTGTAAGAAAATACACACACAAAATACTGCCGTACTTAAGCTAAAAAAGGGTTAACCCTCGTTTGATCAATTTTGAGTTAATAATGCAAAGTTACAAAGCGCAAAATTCTTTACATTTTGATCTAGGTACCATACCTGTATCATTATTAGTTATAGAGATACAGCTTGTCGGTGAACAGTTAAGTGACACTATTTTTAAGATTTACTTAATTAAAAATCAGCTAAGCCACAATACTAGTCTATAAGGGGGCTAAAGTATCATAACTTAACGAAGTCTAGATATTTTTGTATAAATTGCTTAGCTTTAATAGGGTTATTCATTTATGCTACACTTAAATTAAGTTAAGGGACTTTAACCCTGCTAAAGGCTAGTATAGTTTAAGCTAATGTTCGTACAAAACTAAACTATAAATAGGTTAACAACAAAAACTTAATTACAAATCAGTTAAGATCCTTTAACCCTTCTTTTGCCAAGTAAAATAAATTCATTTTATACACGTCATCCTTGGTTTAAAAAAGGTTAAGCCTCATTATTAGGCTAGAACACAGTTATCTGCAGTTGCATCTCGTGTATGGACGCACACGGCAGTTGCAATAATTGTCAATATTTGACAATTATTGTATTGTGTATTGTTAAGTATCTGTATATTTGTCAATATTTGTCAATTATTGTCAAATCTAATTCCATTACAGTATATTGTTCTGTCTGTGATTTGGCCGGAGAGCCGACGAGCGGCGAATTTCGTTGCGCTCCAGCTAAAACACAATGTCTCGTAATATAGAAAGGTAAGTCATTTCTTGAATATAGGTTTTTATTATAGACATTATGATTTTACTTGTATAGCTTGACCACGACCGCTGTACCGCTGCTACCATACAAATTAGTAGGTATGTACTTGCTGCCACACAAGTTATATATACAGCTATGCGATTCTTTAAGCGACATATAGACGCTGCGCGCATGGGTGTGGTCATAGATGTTACAGCCGTCACATCTTTGCTGCGGTCACGGCTGTGGTCAAAGTTGAGGCTGTTTTATTTACAGAATACCAAATGTATACCTACAAGAAAGGTCAAAGAAGTGATTCCCTATCACGCCGCGCGCCGCTTACAGCCGTGCGGAGCTTGTGTCGAACTGCGTTGAAAACTATTTATAGGTACGTACATTTTCAACTACTTAGTAGCATCTTCAGGATGAAACAAAACACTAATTTATCTTAAACTAAATTCTCGCGGGTGGAGCAATGCACAAACATTAGTAACCTTCCTAAAAACTATTACCTACGTTTGTTCAAAAAGGTAATAAAATAGCATTTACAACTTAAATTATGAATGTTGATTGATTTTATTATAAATTCCATTTGAAATAAATAATTATGTTTTAGTTAACAAAAGCCATGGCAAAGGAAAACAACAAAATTCTAACATTTCGATTTTAAAAACATCTCAAAACCCAAGGAAAGCAATAATAGTATTGAAGAAGTCATACGTTGTTTGACAAGTTTTATTTATCTTTTTATTAATAACATGAATGGAGGATTTTCACAATAACTAAAATACCTACCTGTACCTATACTTAAATATGAAACGTTTTTTTTCTTTTAGATGACCAGATGGAAGAACTTTTTAATTGGTCTTTGGAAACTACGTTTAAGAAAACCCTTCATGAGAATGTTAATGATGAATCGGAAGTTAATCTTGACTACAATAGCGACGATTCTGTTAAGGACAAAAATTATGAACCTAATGAAGACCACTATGATTCAAGCTGTAGTGAGATAAGCAATTTATCAGAACAAACAACAACATTCTAATCGTGTATATCAAGTGAAAAGATGCATATTTTCTTCAGAAAAACTTCAGACACTTCTTGATAAAAAAAATGGCAATTACCTGTGAAACGTCACATATCCTCACTATCTGAGAACGACGGTCCAGTAAATTTAGATAATGACTGAATTAGTAACATTAGAAGATCTTATAGGTCCTACAAAGGAATCATCTGACAGTGCTAATTACTTTCTACCTTCTATAAAGAAGCCATGTCTAGAGACTGTTGTAAGCGTCAATGTAATTGCAAAGGGTTATTCGAGCAGTGATTCTGATAACAAAGAAAGTTTTATCTTACCACAACAATAAAAATATTGCAAAACTATAGTTGTCCATAAACCAAATAACTGTGCCTAATATTTGATGCTTCACTCAAAAATGTTGTTGATTCGAGGGGAGTTGACAGCTTGAATCGCGATTCAAATAAACCTACTTATGGTATCATGGCTTAATGGGACAATTAATTTGCCAAATTCAATAAACAGCAATAACACTCAGGAGACAGGTACAAATAACAGCTATGAGTCAGAAATGTCGCAAAAAGTATAAAAGAAAGTTGTGACTCCAGCTAAATGGAAAAGCAAGTTAGCGAGATTGCAAGGATCTCCGTATCATTCTACAATGGCCAAAAAGAAACCTGATGATGTAGGGAGTCGTATGCTCAAAGCTCATTGTTCATGCATAATTTACTTTTAAGTCACCAAGAACATACTTATAACGTTTATCATCGTTAGAAGTTAAAATCATAAAGCTGCATTGAAACATAAAATTATAGTGCAGTCATATACATTGTCAGCATTAATCGTACAATAATATAACGTAAACAAAGTACTTCATAAACTACTACTACTAATATATTATTTCAGATATAAAGTCGGATTTAGGCAAAAAAATTAAAAAACATATTTTTAATATTCAAAGATTTAAATGAGTCTTTAAAAATATTAAAGGTAAGAATGGTTACCATAAGTAAGACTCAAAAAACTGTTACATATAATTGATTTTGTATTAAGATTTGACAAAAATATTTCAAAATTTTGTTTGGCTCTCTTGGAAACCTGACTTTTTCTAGATACGACCTTATGCTTTCATGTTCAGAAGTATTAAGTATGTAATGTTGTGTGACTACGTGAAATTTTATGGATCTAATTTTGATAATTATTATGCTAAGTACTTACAGATTTTTAATTTTATAATGTATAATTGAAACAATTTTAAAACAGAATTATTTTACGCTTTTGCAAATTTTAGTGATCTCATGTTAAACGTTTTCGAGAAATTTAATTACTTTAAAATACGACGTGGAAGATACGATGTAACTACGATAAGGTAAAATTTTATGATGTTGTATAATTTGCTTGAAGAGAGCTTTTATTTTTTTAAATTTAAGTTTTATGTTTTCATAACACATTTTCTTTGAATTAATGGTTTTATTTTTTCAACTTTCAATGATCTTTGCTTAACTATAACAGGGTTAACCACGAATAATATATACATAACTTTATTTTAGCTAAGTAATGTTTTGTAAATTCTTGCTATACTTTTTAAAATATTTCCTTTTCTTAGTTACATAAAGGTTACAATACCTTAGCCATTATCTTATTTAGGATTGTGCTGCTGTTTTTATATAGAAAGCTTAGTTATAAACCAGTTAAGAAGCTTAGCTATCTTATAGCTTAGCATTTCTGAATAACTTTGAAGTAAATTATTGATTGTGACAGTTACCCGAAATTACTACGCTAAAAGTCAGTTACGGTATGGTTAACCCTGTTTTAGTGCCGTAATTATTTTAACTTTAGAAAAAAATACTTAGCTTAATTAAAAAAAAACATTTTTAGGCATTTTACGGTCAATATTTTAAAATGGGAATAATACCCTAAGGTAGTGTACAATATGACCTATTTTTGTGTAGAAGAACGTTTTCTCTATCTAATATAGTTTTTTAGAGACATCATTTCCCACGTTTTTTGACGATATCTCAAAATCGACTACTTGGGGTTAACCCTTTTCTAGCTTAAGTACGGCAGAATACATACAATAACTTACAAACCTAATGGTAACATTATTCGTATAAGATAATTATACAATTATCTACATGCATACGCATCACAGCAGCCCCCACGTGATGTAGTCGTCGACTACTTGGTTGAGCCTGAGGCGGCACAGCTGGCTGGTCTGCAGCTCCATGATCGCCATTTGCTCCCCGGGGGGCGGCGCGGCGCCTTCCTCCACCGTCACCACGGGCAGCAAGTACATGGCGAACAGCAGCCCGAGGTGCTGGCTCTGGAAAGGCATGGTGTCGAAGTTAACTAAAAGGGCCCCGCGTCATATCCGGAACAGATAGGAAAAGGTTGTAAGGTACCTACAACAAGAGATGGTAGGACAAGTAAGTCGGCGCACATTACGGCCGACGGTTTTCACTTAGGGGTGATGGAACTGGGGGAGAACGAGGACCACAGGGTGACAGGAAGAGGTGCAGCCAAAACAAATAGAGAAAAAGATAAAGATGGTCCTTATGACCCTCCATTCGTGGAGGCTGCACTTCCAAATGGGATTGGCTCGTTAAACCCCAGAAAGACCCCGAGTAGAGATAGCTCTACGGCTGAAACATGCGGTGCTGTGGTGGGCGCCAACCCCCCCCCCCCCCTCCCTTTTTTTCCTAGTCCCTGGTAATAAAAAAATAAAATAGGCAAAGACAACTAAAGGGAAAGAACTATATGGAAATAGTAAATAAAAGGAAATAGGATAAAATAAATAAAAATATAGTAAGCAACGACCACACAAGTGGCAGGATAAAAGCTTAAGTGTATAAATAAATATAAAGGGGAATACAATATTAATAATAAAAGAAGGCAGAATATACATTAAGAAATACATAATGCATTAGCTAAAATAGGTAATAAATAAAGCAAATAAAAATAATGTAACAATAATATTAAATAAAAGTATATAATATTGAGATAGACAGGATAAGAGGAAAATAGATAAAATCAGAGAAAGACAGATTGGTATAGCAAATAGGAAAAGAAATGTAATTGTATATAAAAAAAAAATGTAATAGAACTATAAGAAAAGAAATGTAAATAGAATAGGAAATATATACAAATAAGAAAGAGAATGGAATAGTATATAAGAAAAAGAGTGTAAAGTAATAAAGAAAGAGATGTAATAGTATATAAGAAATGGAATGTTAATTTAAATAAGGAAATGTATTATAATAAGAAAAGAAATATCAAGTGTGATATATTTGTAATAGTGGGTATTAGGATAAGTTCCCATGTAAGTGTCAATCAGCGCGCCAGTCGCCGAATATACGTCTTCAAGTTAAGTCTTTATTATTATTTCACCCGATAGTTTCCCAACCCTACAGTGGCGACGAGGATAGACTAATCTACGCGTGAGTCGTGTGCAATACCAAGCATAATAATAATAAGAACAGTGTGATCAAAGTCAAAATGTCGATCGGTAAAATTGCCGAGTTCAAAGTTCACAGTGACGATTGGCGGCTGTACGTGGAACGTTTAGAACAATATTTTTTAGTTAACAAAATACCTAGCGATTTACAAGTGCCTACGCTAATAACTGTGATGGGGGCGGAGTGTTATGAACTTCTTGTTAATCTGTGTACGCCGGTTAAACCGAAAAGCAAAACGTTGGCACAAATCGTTGACGTCATGGAAAAACACTTGCAACCAAAGCCAAGTGAGTTGGCGGAGCGGTACAAGTTTCGACATAGGAAACAGAAAGAAGGTGAAAGTATATCGGAATACGCGGCTATCTTGAAGAAATTGTCCAAAACATGTGAATTTGGATCCTGGCTGGAAGAAAGCTTGAGAGATCAGCTAGTGAAATATAAAAAGTGGCATAAACAATTAGATTTATATGTTGTTGAAAAGGGGAAAACACTTCTATTGGGCCGTCAGTGGATGGCAGAACTAAAAATACAATTACCTACAGTATCTTATGATTGTAATAGTAATGATGTCGTGATGTATAATGCCAACAATGTATTTGATGCTTTCAGTTCCAAATACTGTAACGTGTTCGCGGAGGGTCTCGGGTGCTTCACGGGCGGCACGGTGAGCGTGCACGTGCGGCCGGACGCGCGGCCGGTGTTCATGCGCGCGCGCCCGCTGGCGTACGCGCTGCGCGAGCCGGTGGAGCGCGCGCTGGACCAGCTGGTGCGCGACGGCATTCTCTCTCCGGTGGAGAGACTGGGCAACACCCATCGTACCGGTCGTCAAGAAGGACGGTAACATTAGAATTTGCGCTGATTACAAATTAACTTTAAACAAAGTTATAGAAGTTGACCGTTATCCGTTACCCAGAGTAGAGGAATTACTACTTTGTTTGAAGGGTGGTCAGCATTTCAGTAAAATTGACCTCTCACAGGCCTACGCTCAATTTGAACTGGATGAGACAAAAAGATACACCGTGATTAACACTCATAAGGGATTATTTATGTATAATAGACTTGTATATGGGTTAGCATCAAGTCCGGGTATTTTTCAAAGACATTTGGAGCAATTGTTTGCAGATATACCACATGTGGGGGTGTTTTTGGATGACATAATAATAACAGGTCCCACGAGCGAAGCACACATGAGTAACTTACGTAAGGTATTTGAACGCTTAAACAAACACGGGCTTAGAGTAAAAAAAGATAAATGTGTGTTTTTTCGGAATCAGTCAACTATCTAGGTCACACGATTAGTAAAGAAGGGGTGCACACGTGCCCAGATAAAGTAAAAGCTATAGTTAAAACTCCAGCTCCAACGAATGTGTCGGGACTAAGAGCTTTTATTGGTATGGTGATGTACTATGGAAAATTTATAAGAAATGTTAGTACAATTTTAGCGCCTTTGTATAAGTTGCTTCAAGCTGGAACCCCGTATAACTGGAATACAGAATGTGAAAATGCATTCAGTAAAGTAAAGCAGTTATTAATAAGTAGTGAAGTGCTAATGCACTACACACCGGAGTTACCTATCATTTTGACAACAGATGCGAGCAGCGTAGGCGTCGGGGCTGTGATATCGCATACCACCGCGAAGGGCGAGCGCCCCGTGGCGTACGCATCGCGCGCGCTCACGCAGGCGGAGCGGGCCTACTCACAAATAGATCGCGAGGCACTCGCTATTGTATTTGGAGTTCGGAAATTTCATCAGTATCTTTATGGCCGTAAATTTATATTAAGAACTGATCACAAGCCTCTCACTTATATTTTTGGTGATAAAGTCGGCATTCCGGTGATGGCCGCGTCAAGATTACAGCTTTGGGCGGTGTTATTGGCGGGGTATAACTATGATATTGAGTATGTTTCTTCGAGTAAGAATTGTGCCGACGCATTATCACGGCTACCGTACAAAGGATGTAAAGGAAATGTAATATTACAAAACGAAAATACGTATGTTAATTTCGTTGAAATTTTTTTACCAATTACAAGCCAAGACGTTAGGAAGGCGACAGCTGTAGATAAGGTATTAAGTAGGATTTTAGTTTACATACAATCCGGGTGGCCTACTACCTGTGCAGGTGCAGAAAGTATCAAACCATACTTTATGAGGCGTAATGAGTTGTACACGGAGAGTGGTTGTATTATGTGGGGTTATCGTATGGTTATACCGCTTTCGTTGCAGAATAGTGTTTTAAAACAACTTCATAGCAGCCACATGGGGATCGTAAAAACAAAAAGCTTGGCACGTAGCTATGTATGGTGGCCTAATATTGACGCAGCCGTGGAAGCGTTATGTAAACAATGTGAGACTTGTGCAGCGGAGGCGGACGCGCCGCCGCGGGCCCCGATACAGCCGTGGCAGTATCACGGGCGACCCTGGTCAAGGGTTCATGTCGATTTCTTAGGGCCATATAAAGGTCTTACCTTCTTAGTTATTATTGATTCTTCTTCAAAATGGTTAGAAGTTTTTGAGATGACACGAACTAATGCGTCAAATGTGATAAAGGTTTTAAGAGTTACATTTGCAAGGTTTGGGTTGCCGGAGGAATTAGTATCGGATCAAGGCCCACCATTCACTAGTATAGAGTTTAAATCTTTCTTAAAAAACAACGGCATTAAACAGTTTTTTTCACCAGCCTATCACCCGTCATCAAACGGGGCTGCGGAAAATGCAGTCAAGCTGTGCAAGCGGGCTATTAAGAGCGGGCTCCCTAAAATAAATCCAGCGCAGCCGCCCCGCCACCCGCATGCCACACTCGTTACACTAGCGATACAATATCAACCAATTCAAAATTCGCGCGCGCGCAGGTCATCCGAGTTCATGCTCCAAGAACATAGAATGAATAGAGCATTTTCGACAAATTTTTTTCAACTTTATTCAGTAATTTTAAAGACAGATTATTATGTAAGTTAACTTTATCATTATGAAACTACTTCGGGAAAAGTAGTGTAAATTATATATGTCAAGCTATGCAATTAAATAATTGTAATATTATAATGTTATTGTTATTTTTATTTGTTTTATTATAATGCACAAAGACACACTTCAATTTTAACATTTTATTAACCCCCGACGCAAAATTAAGGGTGTTGCAAGTTTAACCCCTCAAGCCCCAAGCGGCCATATCTGGCCGCACCTAAAAACTCGCTATTCCGTCGGACCCCAAGCGGCCAAAATATGGCCGCGCTAGCCGCGCTCTCCACTTGACTTTGTACCGTGTTAAGATACACTTAGAGACTACTTTAGTATGAACACGGTTGATTATTTCGGTTTTGTGGTACATTTTATGTATCGTGAACGCAAAAGGACATCAGGCAAATTTCTTTGACAATAGACCCAAAAATGTATAGAATTTCTGTTTGCACCACAATGTAGGTATGTAAATAGTAAATCGTGAAAACTATTCAGAGTTTAATAAAGATTTTTATTAGAAGAGATATTCACGTTTGAAATATTTTTCTTTGGTAACACTGGCACTAGTATAGCCACACTTGTAACTCAAACGAAACGTTTCGTTATGTGCTAAATAAACATAGTGTTTTTAAAAAAAAATACTAAAAGTGGGTGTACTGATTCAAATTAAAATTATTTATTATGTTTTCTTGTTGTACACAAACATTTTAAATATCAAACACGATACGGATGGAGCGTGTGGAATTCTGTTCTGTTTATTAAATTAAGTGGTTGTAACTAAACGCTTAAGTTGACAGTGATTGACAATGTCAGTGACAGACGATAGGCTGGCTGACAGATCGTAAATGGCATGGCATTCAAATCAAAGCGTTACCCATTTTCAAGTATTCGCCTATGCTATAATAACAATAAAAATCTAAAAGTGTAGATTTCTCTAACTTCAGAATTATTTCTCCGAGAAATCCAATCCAGCCAACTTCTGTCAATGTCATTGTCATCTGATGCATAGCGCCTTGTTCTTACCCAAAAAGATAGTGATGGCGGCCACAAAATGACCGTTTCATAGTCGTAGTTTTGTTTTCTAATTAATTAATTTCGGCCAAATAAAGGAGTTTAAAAATAAAGTTGATACTGATTTAGGTATATAATGACACATAGTGCATAAAGATAATAGAAATAACTTTATACATTTTCGGGTCAAATGTGCCTGATGTCCTTTAACATGAATTGCGTTTGATTTTTTTTCTATTCCGCAAATTTAAATTGACAGCACCCGCTGTCAACATTTTTAGACATTTCAATGCCAAGACTGAGAGGTTAACGTGTGTATTTGAGTAAATTGTTTATCTGTACGAATTATCGTATCTCCCGAACGGATGCACCGATTTTGATTTTGTTTTTTTTTATTTGAGGTGTGTTGATCGTGAGTGATTTTGAGCCAGAATCTATCAATCAATAAAAATGTTTTTACTTTTTCTAAGAAGAATTGTGTTTTAAGAAAATCTGTTTAGCCTTTTTAAGATCATTATCTCTACTGTAGTCGAGAAAAGGATTTGAGCAACTTTCATAAGTCTGATCGATTCAAAATTTGATACCCTGTTACTTAAATGATATTGAAAGAACATGGTAACTTTGACCTGATGCTGCAGCATCTGCAAGAATAACTAATTCCTTACCAACTTACAACATAGGTATCGTGTTTAGGCTCATTGGAATGGTCTCTACAAATAGGTTGTAGCTAGGTGATGATCAAAATCTGATAACGGAGCAGGAAAGAAAAAATGGGAATAAGTTGGTGAGGGATTCTAAGCTTCTTTTACTTTTAATGTTTTTTATATATTTTATCGTTTTATTAACGCTTAAATATACCTAAGTAAACACTTTTACTTGTTCTATCGATATGAAATTATTGGATAATTAAAAATAAATTACCTATTGGAAAAATAAAATCCAACCAGTCAATCAAAGTAAATGTATTTTGATATGGAGGTAGAATTATAATTCCGTAAAACCTAATTAACGTCACTCTACTGCTGGAGCCTTGCAACTCGTGACCTCCGACGAGTCTTCATTACTGTTACGTATAGCTATAATGTCAGTAGGAGTGATTGTTTTAGCCGTCACTTATTCTGTATATCTTTCGGCTTGATAATACCAATCCGATTTTTTATTTACAGTAACCTGAAAATATAAAAAGAGACGAGATACTTATACGAAATATTTGACATATCTAATTATTGTGTTCAACTGATATAATATATTATAACTGATATAATATAGTATAAATTAGTATTATATTTGTTTAAATTAATACTCACTTCGCCATTCCTGTCAAGTTTCCAGAAATGAACTTTATATAAAAAAGCAATAAAATTTTGAGTGGCTCTGTAGAATTTAAACTTTCAACCTAATACCTAAGTATATCGAAGCTCAAGAAACAACACGATAACTGACACCGAAACATTTAGCTAGACCACTCACAACTACGGGTATAGAAAATAGACCGAAACGTCAATGATAGGTAAGTGACGGTTTAGTGTATGTTATTTGTTCTTGCGTTATCCCGTACAAATCAAACTTGTTCAATTAGAAACGCTGAAATGTATCTTATGTTTGAAAACAATAAATAAAAAACGTACTTAAGTTAGATCTTCACATATAGACAGTAATGGAATGCGAATAACGCTTTGAGCATTAGCGTTATTTTTGCCAGTTCCTAGGCTTAGGAACGTTAATCTAAAAAATATCAATTCAGGTTATTTGAAACAAACACTAATACAGTATTTAAAATTAAATATCGAAATAAATTATAAAAGTCCTAATAATCAAATTAATAAAGAGTTTTTTCTTTAAAGATTGGATTTGTATTAATAAAACTAACATTGCTGAAATGATCTAATAAGATACTATTTGATTTGAATAACACTTACCTTTCCTCTAAACAAATTGGAATCGGTAATAAATGTATTAGTTTATTTGGCGACTCCACGCGTTGTCTTTGTTCCGAAGTACAAATTGTTCCTTTAGTTAGAGAAAGCGTAATATTTTGTTTATGCAAAGCGCTTAGTATCATTTTTATTATTGTATGTACTTACGTATTGATTATTAATTTTGAAGGACTACATCACCATCATCATCGTGGCGATGGTCTAACAGCCTTAGTCAAATAATTTTTTAAATAAGTCAAAAATCCTTAACAAATCTGCTTATAGTTTTAGAGCTGATCGCAGATTAGCACAAAAAAAATAGGTCAGTAATATTATGTGATAGACTACGGCAAGACTTACGATAGGTACCCAAAATCTACGTACTGAAATGGATTCAAAATTATACTTATACTCATACATTACGCATTAAATACTTCGAATCTCCTTCTTTTTTCTCGAAACATATTTTTTATTTTTCTTGTTGCCCATTATTTGGGTAGCACAAACGACATGCTAAACAATTAGTCGTACGTAATAAAATAATAACGTAATCAGCATCTCTGTCATTTGCGCTAGCGAGTTGCACAGGTCCACCGTTCATGACGCGCATTGCGGGACTGGGAGTGCGCTCGCGTAGATTTTAGAATAGTTCTATTTGTGCAGTCGTACGGTTGAATATTGCGTGCGCCGCTTCAACACGCTTAGCGCAGAAGTAAATGACGTAAGTCACAAAACTGTTTTCATTTATAATTCGATTATTAAGTACTCAATTGAAAAATTGTCTTACCAGTCCCTAACTAACTATCTTAGTAATATATTCGTTGTATTTTTATACGTAAGGCTCTATAACGTAAAAAGATATACGTAATAATATTTCAAAAACTCATCATTTTCGATAAATAAAAGTATCGTACATAAACCAATATTTTTTGTTTTTGCTTTGCTCAAGCCTTAGTCAACTATACAAAGAAATATATACTTAAATTTGATATGTCTAGTATGCTGTTCACATATGATAATTTATCTTCGAAATCGCTACTCGTTTAGGCAGCCGCCTCTTAAGAAAGCGCATAGGGATGGTGTAGATGTCGACGCCGCACTACAAACGTTTCTGTTAGCATACCGCAACACTGTACACAGCACTACCGGGGAAACCCCGGCTATGTTATTGCAGAGACGTCCATTGCGCTCCAGGCTTGATTTATTGCGTACCAACCTGGTCACCAAAGAAAGGGTCCAGAAAGCCCAGAGACGACAAATAGAATCCGCGGGAGGTACAGACCGCAGTTTCATAGAGGGTGATTTAGTTTGGGCTCGTGAGTATGGTGTTAGGGATAAGTGGGTGAAAGGTACCGTGGAGCAGGTAGACAGTGCCCGTAGATACTCTGTGGTAAAGGATAATGGTCAATCCTTAAAAAGACACGTAGATCAAATGCGCCGCAGGTCACGCTTATCTGATGTTACCTGTCCAGAGACTGTGGACAATACCGATCATGGGGGAGAGAGTGTAGTCGAGCCAGTTAGCGAGGGTTTAGAAGGGGTAGTAAAAGTAGCATCACCGGAGGCGACTACCAGTTCGAATCCGGACCTTAATACTCCTGCCGATTCTCAGGTTAATTTACAACCACAATCCCTGCCGCCGGAGAATCGTTACCCTAAGCGAACACGTAAACCAGTAGACAGATTTAAAATTGTGTAACTAGGAATTTATAAGTAGTTCTAGCATCAGATTGATTTGCTGTTAATGTTAATGTGTTAATGTTATATTTATACTGTTGTATTGTGGTGGAGGTGTGATATATTTGTAATAGTGGGTATTAGGATAAGTTCCCATGTAAGTGTCAATCAGCGCGCCAGTCGCCGAATATACGTCTTCAAGTTAAGTCTTTATTATTATTTCACCCGATAGTTTCCCAACCCTAAAAGAGAAATAAATGTATAGAGTTAAGAAATATTAGAATAACATATATACTGTAATAAGATACTGTAAACATGTGAAAAAATGCATTAGAAAAGAAAAGAAAGAATTTTGTACAGAAGATAAAGATACAAAAAAAAAAGATAAAAAAGAAAAAAAAACAAAAGAAAGAAAAGAAATTAGAGTCGAGCTCTTACAGCTCAAGCTTATTAACCCCCCCTCAAAATAAGAAGATAAAAACACAAACAGAACCAAAAGTCCTGCAAAAAAGCGGGGAGCAAAGCCAACAAAAAAAAAACTAACTAGAATAACATCGACATCTGCTACTTACTTGGATAATATTTTTTATAGTTGTCTTGTTTATGAAAAATCTATTATAAATTATGTTAGTTCAGACCATAGCGGACAATAAGCTACTACTGAGCTCCATAATATCTCTCCCAAATAAAATATAGTATGTAGACCAATCAGTGAAAAAGGTATCGAAAAATTTAGAATCAATATTCACTTAAAAATTTCTTCACTTTTAATAGCACCTACTGATAATGCAGATAATACTTATACAAAAGTTTTCAGTTGCATTCGAGATGAATTTAACAACACATTTAAGCAGGACATTATTAAATTAAATAACTCTTAGAAAAAGTTCAGTGACTGGGCGACACAAGGCATAACACACTCATATATCCTATATCAACAAAAAAAATATGATTAAATCTAATTACATTGTTTATATACTACATTCCATATGCATCGTGTCATATAGATTTCATTATGTAAAAACCACGTACATCGGAGTAACTTACCCTAAGGACATTAAATTTGGTTAATTTTGCTCGTTTTTCACGCATAACTCGTTCGCAGTCTTTTGAGCAATCGCGGATATTTTTTAAATCACCCACGTTTTTAATTAGATTCATACACAAATTTAGAAATAGACAAGTCATTTTATAAATGATAAAATTTTAAATCATAAGACATAAGTAAGTACGTAACACGCCTAACAATATTTTCGCTGCGCTCCTTGCGAGAGGCACTGCACTGGACTGGCTAGGGATAGATGAATCGTGATTGGTATTTGCGAATCGTCAGTTACGGCCGCAGCTTGCAGGTAAGTGGCCATGTCGCTGTGTCCCTGCGCTTTCGGTGCCGAGCAAGTTCTACAAAAGTGTTTCATTTCAATGTGTAGTGCTCGCTTAAACCTCAGAAAAAAATAAGTTCTACAATTTTAAAATTTTTGGTTCCCAGTTCTTAGCTAAGTATTACAATGTCACATTTTTGCAATATAATGAAATGAAATATTTTTGGTAAACGGGTTTTAAAGTGTAATACCTAACTCCCAGATGTAGAAAACCAGCAACAAACTAGCAGGTTATATCATTTCAATACCGAGTAATTTCAAAATATATGCTTTTTAGTAATTTCCATGGTGTAATTTCCGTGTATAAAACACCATGGAAATTACATAAAACCCATGGAAATTACATAAAACCCATGGAAATTACTTTGTATTACTGCGCGGGTCAGCCTCAGCTACGGCGGCGAGCGTTAAACCCACCTGCTCCTCAGCTCGCGGGCCGCCTCTCCCCTCCGCGCCTACGCGGGTTTAAACTACACTCTAACGTAGGGCAGACAAGACCACGTTTTCCTCTAACATTCCATCACGCACAAAGAAATTTGGTGACTCGTTTCTTTGCCGCACTTCCAAAAGATGGAATAGTCTACCAGCACACGTATTCCCTCCTAACTATGACATAGGGTCCTTCAAACGAGGCGTGAAGAAGCACTTTGTGGGCCGGCAGAGTGAGGGTGACTGATGCTACGTCTCTTACGCTGCACCAGTTGTCCTCGCGCCTGGACTTCATTTCGTGCATTTGCCGGGCTTAGTATAAAAAAAAAACGTGGAGTCGGTTTTGCCGCGATTTGTTTCTGTCACTGACTTTTGTTAGCACAACCTTGTGAAAAACACAAAGTATTAAATTTTAAGACATTTTAGTTTATTTACCTACCTAATAATATCAATATATAAAAATAAAAATAAAATAAAATCTGGGTATGATATTTTAGAGAAAAGTTACTTTCTTATTAATACTTCTAGATATGAAATTTATTGTAAGCAAAACAACTTCCAAAAGAAAAAAAGTAGTTTTGATAATCGGCTAATAGTTTTTCTGGAATTTGAAACGTATGTTTGATAAGTTTATGGATTAACAAATTATGTAAAAGCAACAATATGGTATTTAAAATTTCGTCATACCGTTTTCGAACAATTAAAATTCGTACAGGAAAGTTTTGAATTTATGATAGGTTACCATGCTAAAATTATTCCATTGTTTAAAGCTGGTGACAAAAACAACCCCTCTAATTTTAGACCATTTTCTATATTACCAGCCTTTAGCAAAGTTTTTTAGTAAATTGCTTACAATCAATTACTGTCTCATTTTACAATTAATAAACTTTTTCATGAAAAATAGTTTGGTTTTACTAAAGGTAGATTTACAACTGACGCTGGAGTTGCTCTTCTTTAACACATTTAACGATAGTGCAGTTGAATTAGTAGATTCCTATTGATCCCACATATTGATGCCTTGTCAGGAAGACTGAGTTCAGCTGCATCCGCAGTTAAGAAAATAAGGCTTCTAACTGATGTTGAGACGGCAAGAGTAGTTTATTTTAGTTATGTTTGGGACAAAATGGCCATTTACGGATGGCAACCTTTTGTCGTCTTAATTTGTAGTGACAGACGGCTGTCAGTGTGACGTACACACCTTTTGGGGTTCACATGTTATGGTAACTTGTGTGAGGTTAAAACATTTTCGCGAGGTCGTGTAAAAGTGTTGTATTTGTAATTTTGATGTGTATGGCACATAATAAGGAAAATCGGCGGACCGTAATAGATACTAAACAGTGTTAAACCATTAGTTTAATTTGAAACCAGGGCAGTCTAGCTAAAGGCTAGTTGTTTGGTTGGAGTGCAACACGTGGCGTGAACCGTGCTCAGTGGTGCGTATTTGTTTGGGGATTAAGAGCTCTTAGGGGTAGCCAAAGGGTTGGTTTAGGGCATCCTCAGTCACCATCAGCACCAGGAGACGCGCAGGGACGCGATCCACCACAGCATCAGCCAGGGGCAGCCGGCGGAGCGGCGAGTCACCATACCACCTGGACGTGTTATCGCCGTTAGCAGAGTTAGATCTTGCTATAGGGAGATCGGTCAATGACCTCTCTGGACCACACATTCTTAGGTTAGCAGAGCACAGGAACATTGATTGACCTCTCTATAACAAACAAGTTATTTCTATAGTGTGATCAGTGATGTCTTATGGCTTGCTGTACAGTTGTGGGGCTCCGCTGCTAATATTGACGATGTATTTATTCTATAGAAAAGGGCAGTCCGCGCCATATACAACCTAAAGTCTAGAGACTCACTCAAAGAGTATTTAAAAAAATAGGTATTAACTAATGCATCACAATTTATTTTTGACAACATTGTAAGTATGTCTAGAAGTATCAAACACATTTGTTAAAATTTGTGATCTTCATAACAGTGAGGTACTTAAACACACGTAGGAAAAATAAGCTTGCCGTCCCTAATTTTAGACTTCATAAAACAGGTGGCTCTTTCTTGGGTAAATGTGTAACGTTTTATAATAAACTTCCACTAAATATTACTGAAATGCCTTTACATACATTTAAAGCACGTGTTAAAATACCCTCATGAGTTAAGGTTATTATAAAGTGGAAGATTATGTAAATGTCAAACATGTATGGATATTGTGCATATACGAGCATAACCTATTTATTAGTAATTTGGATTAATATATTTCTTTTTGATGTATTTTGTATGACTTGGCGACGACATTATAACTTTCGTTATTTAGAGGGAGAAAAAAGTAAGGCCTCCTGACTTTCTTAACAGCTTCTTCTCAGTTGGAGGCTCTCCCAAAATCCAAACTGGCGGTAGATTAGTTAGGAAGGTAGATTAGGTAGGTATTTAAGTTAGTTGATAAGATTGAACAGTAGTTTAATTTTTTTTTAGTAAACTTTTATTTATAAACTTATTTTGAGACGTCAATAACTACCTGTAAGGTTTAAGGTACTGATAGACATGCTACTAAATAAGCATGCTTATATCAAGTGTATACTTAATAAGCATGCTAATTGCTAGCAAAGCTTTGACACACGCTTTCGTGCTAGGAATGAGCATGTTTATCGGTTTCTTTATATTGCATAAAGCATGACTTTGACTAAAATTCATATAACAACGATTCATCAAAAATGTTTTGATCATATTCAACGTCATCGGGCAATTGGAGGATGTTAATCTCTCGTCGTTGAATACCGAATCAGTCAAAACGCTAGAATATTTGCACATAAATTATCTCAAACACTTAAATGGGGCATCTTCTATGAGACCCTTCGTTTCGCACGGTGCTTGATAGGTTACACCTTGGATTGTTCTCAAGTTTGCAAAAGATGATAGGCCTTACCAGGGTAATAGTGGCCTTACTGTATGGAGCAGTGCTTCCACTTTCATGATTTCCTTTCCCCACGCCACAACTGAGATTTTCTCTTCTCAGGAATTTTTTCCCCTCAAAACTTATTCTGTTAGTAAATTACTATCTAAAAAAAAATTGTCGTCGCCAGGTGGGTGGCTTATACTATTAAGGGGGGTTACGGGGGGTCAGCGAAAATTTTGATGTTGCGCGGGGCGGGGTCCGCGGTAATTGAGTCGTCGAATTTACAAATGGGCTAAGTGCCAAAAAAGCAAAATCGTGATTTTGCTTTTCAAAGGTGCTATGTTGGACAGCCATTCCATATCAAAAGTGCAAAGGGCCTACAAAAAGTTATTCTAAGTTTGAGATTTTTTCATAGATGGCATTGGGTGTAAGTGCCAAACTTTTTTTCTTTACAAATGGGACGTGTGTGTATCCGATCGTAGTAAATGTCAGTGTCGGTCATCTGATTAGCTGTCGTCGTATCTGCTGTCATTTCAAATGTTAAGATTTGTCTGTTGGAAATATTAGAAAGTACTTTGAAAATGAGTGAATTAAGGAATATAACTTTTATTACAAAAAATATGAAAAAAAAGAAAATAAATAAAAAAAAGAGAAAAAAGAAAAAAAAGGATAGAAAAAAAGTACCTAAAAATAAGAAAAAAGAGGAAAAAAAAAGTAGAAAAGGAACGTTTTCTAAAGGAAAGTATGATTGCTTACGTACCATTACCACCAGAATATCAAGAATTCTATAGGAATTTGTGTAATAATTTAACTAGTTTAATTACTGGTTACACAAATTTGTCAAAATGTAACATAGGGGTTAAACACTAACTAAAATAATAATTTAAAACTAAAGGCACTTTGCTCCAATGACATTTGTTTAAAACTTAGCCCCAATGACAGGTAAATATCTTGCATTTTGACCCATTTCTTAATCGATTTTAAAAATAAGGTTTTTTTATATAAAATTTGTTCAAAAGTAATGTGATTAATAAGTATAGGTAGTATAAACTGTACCTGTTTAATTTATTTTTTGATAATAGAATGCCGCTATAAAATGATGACAAAAACAAATTCATTTTTATTTAATTCTCAATAATTATGTTTTGGCACTTAGCTCATTTGTAAATTCCAAGATTCAATTCGTAAGCGCCATTCACATTTTTATCAAAAAGTAAATAAAAATGATTTTTTTATACATTCCAAATCAGCCAAGTAATCGAAAAGGTAAATTCCTATGTATTTATGATTTTATAGGAATTATTATTGTAAAACACGGTCGTAATATGCATTTATAAGAAAGGTGACCCGGCGTTTTATGCTTGGGTTGTATACTTTTTTAATTTTTTAATCTGTAATTCAATATCTATTTCGCAATATCTGTCAACAAATGACAGTTTTACAGCCGCTAGCTGTCAAATCAAACATGCCGTGACGGCATTGTTGACATTTCTCTTTTTTAAAAGCAGAAGAATCATAGTTTATGCAGCCACGTTAGACATTTTTAAAGTAACATGTCTGTTTATGAAGACTCAGTGTTTCCATATTAAAAAATATTAATAATTAAATAAATCATATCCGCGATTCGATAAAAAATAAGACAAAACTTGGTTTAGGTAGCAAATAATATTAGCTTTACTTTATTACCAAATTCCATTGTATACAAGTTAAGCATTTTTTCTATGGAAAGTGCCGGTTCTCCTTTTAGAGGTAACTTCAGGATTTATTTCTATCGAGCCAAATATTTCCAATCGCGTTTTGACTTCGTTCATCCCCTCACACATACGCTCTGTAATACACATTAAAAGTTTCAGTGCGAAATATCTGATATATTTTGAATATCAGCTAATAAAAAACAGCCAATTTTTCCGTTTTCACTGCCTAAGGCCCCCTTAAAATATACTGCATGATTGTGATGTGTTACGTTCCGTAACATAACACATCACAACCGTAACATACAGTGTTCATAATTATCATTTTTGGCGGCAGTTAAAATAAAAAAACACTAATGATTTTAGTTGAGATCAAAAGGTACGTCAGCTGGTCCCGTTACACATGATACATTTGAGGCTAAAAAGATAAGTCAAATTTGTAAAAAAATTCAAAAGTATACAACTTATGCATAAATCTCCGTGTCTCCTTTCCGCAAACATGATTTCCCCTCTATTTCCCCTATTCATCTCTTTCCCCTTTTTCTTCCCCTCTGGACCCTAATTTCCCCTCAAAAGGGGAAGTTCTTCTCATTGTGGAAGCACTGGTATGAAGTAATATTCTCAAGTGAAATCATTCATTGTTGTTGGGAAGAACAACATAAACTCTCCCTAGAGCACTTGTTTATTTTATTCCAGGAAATCCTTCAACTGTAGTCCCTTGTTTTTCAAAGTATTACTTTTTAGATAAACTGACTATTGTTCAGAACAAAAATTCTTCCTGAAACCCTTATAGTTTCAGAAATAAACGTTCTTACATGGCAACACATCTGATTTTTTTAAATCTCTTTTTTTGAGAAACGATCACACGAATAAAAATTATGGCAGGCATGCAGATTATTAAGCTTTCTAAACATGTACATTTTAGGGGTGTAGAATCAAATGCAGATTAACGCCACTTTTTTCAAAATCTATCTTTGATCGCCACTTCATTCATCTTAGGATTGTCTATGGCTTGAAAGAATCTACATCAAAACTAGCTAAATCCCATACAAATTTGACTCTTAAACTAGCTATCAGTATCAAACTCAGCTAGATCCCTCAAATCCATTTTCAAAGACAGCTTAATACCGAACCGACCAATCACAGAGCCCCATTCGCTCAACTGACAAAATGGCGTTTAGTACTAACTAGTTAACAAGAGTGTCGAAGTATTTTCCGTTTTAAAATAATATAAGAAGATTCCGAGATATAATCAAGTGAAAAAAAGGTTGCCGGTACATTAATGGATGTAAACGTAAATCCATTTTCTTCAAATCACGCACGTAAAAAAGGTAGAACACCGTGCAAGTGGAAGAGGAAGCTCAAACAAAAAGCTCAGTTAGTGATGTGACACTGTACCTACCTACCTACTAGCATGGACAAATAAGATAATAAAGACTGACAATCTCCATACAAAAGAGCGTAGCGCGGAAATAAGTCAAAAATGTACGAGATTCGTACACTTTCGCTTGACGGCGCCACCATCACTACATACAGGTACTAAAAAATTCCGCTAGAGACAGAGCGCTTGCTTTGGTTGCTTTCTTTTTTTTTATTCACGTATAGAGGGCGTTAATGTAAGTAGGTATTTTAGGCATCTTTGTGAGTCCACACGAGTTTAAATTTGAGTAATTCACATTAATATAATACTTAAACTAGGTACAAATAAAAAAAAAACAAGTTTTAGTTGTTTGTAAAATATAGTTCGTAAAGAAACGAAAACAATTTTGATTCACAGAGCGCCATCTAACGTAAATTTGTAGTATTACTAAGTTCGTTTGACGAAGTGACAAATAGCTGCTGCAAGTGGATTACTTAATTTTGCACAAATTGAAACTACCGGAGACATCTATCGAAACATTTTATGACTATATTAAAAGTTACGCTCGTTTGTATGGAGAATGGCAGCCCTTATTATATATCGTCCTTGCTACTAGGGATAAAATTTTCTTAAGTACTACGTAATACTGTGTTAATTACGTTACTGTTGGGTTGGTGAACCTATGGAAGAAGCCGCTATACGCTAACGATACAGGTATTAAGATGAAATAAGTGATTTGATCCCTATAATTTTCGTTTTTTTAATTACATTATTTGTTAAGACCTACTAAATAGTTGATTGTTTCGAAGATTAAAACTAATTACATAAAATTTTACCAATGTTTCATTTAAGTTACCCTTTTTATTATTACTTAGATTATCAGGATTGCACATCACTAGGGTTTACTTGTCAAATCGAAAATGTCATTATCAAATCCAGCTAGGTGCCAGCATGTGAGGATCAAATACAGCTAAGTGTCATGGGTCAGTATCAAAGTCAGCTTAGAACGCCATTAATTTTAGCTTTGTGACTTACTGTTGAATGTAATTCATGTCGTTATTGTATTTCTAATAGCTATTAAGATTTACCTTACTAATTACGAAAACGTTTATGGGTTATTGTAACAAGAGTAGTTTTTAGGAGTTTTTTTCGATTAATCAATATTTTGACATTTTGGATATAGCTGCCTTTCATTCTACACACCTCATTTTTATCAACAGTTTACTAAAATTCAGCTTTAAAAGAAGCTTAATTTTTTTTCCAAAGAGCTGTATGCGCTGCTCTCTGTGATTAGGCATATCTTGGGTAAGCATGCAACACCTTAGACCACATCCTGTTCACTAATCAGGTTGGTGGTCAAATGCATACCTACCCAGTAAAAAAAATAGTGCAATGGAAATCAATGAAAAATCAGTTTAAAGTAATAAATTTTAATAGGTGAGTAATACTTAAATAACATATCATATGAGGTACCCACCTATCTTTACTTTATAAGCGTCTGTTGCTGATTTCCGAAATCAGCATAATTTTGTTCTAATTTAATCTCACTGTAAATAATACTGGTATCCTACGTACATAAACTTAACATACTACAATATAAACATCTTTACATTATTTTGTATTACTGGATTACTTGTAAGAAAATACACACACAAAATACATACAATAACTTACAAACCTAATGGTAACATTATTCGTATAAGATAATTATACAATTATCTACATGCATACGCATCACAGCAGCCCCCACGTGATGTAGTCGTCGACTACTTGGTTGAGCCTGAGGCGGCACAGCTGGCTGGCCTGCAGCTCCATGATCGCCATTTGCTCCCCGGGGGGCGGCGCGGCGCCTTCCTCCACCGTCACCACGGGCAGCAAGTACATGGCGAACAGCAGCCCGAGGTGCTGGCTCTGGAAAGGCATGGTGTCGAAGTTAACTAAAAGGGCCCCGCGTCATATCCGGAACAGATAGGAAAAGGTTGTAAGGTACCTACAACAAGAGATGGTAGGACAAGTAAGTCGGCGCACATTACGGCCGACGGTTTTCACTTAGGGGTGATGGAACTGGGGGAGAACGAGGACCACAGGGTGACAGGAAGAGGTGCAGCCAAAACAAATAGAGAAAAAGATAAAGATGGTCCTTATGACCCTCCATTCGTGGAGGCTGCACTTCCAAATAGGATTGGCTCGTTAAACCCCAGAAAGACCCCGAGTAGAGATAGCTCTACGGCTGAAACATGCGGTGCTGTGGTGGGCGCCAACCCCCCCCCCCCCCTCCCTTTTTTTCCTAGTCCCTGGTAATAAAAAAATAAAATAGGCAAAGACAACTAAAGGGAAAGAACTATATGGAAATAGTAAATAAAAGGAAATAGGATAAAATAAATAAAAATATAGTAAGCAACGACCACACAAGTGGCAGGATAAAAGCTTAAGTGTATAAATAAATATAAAGGGGAATACAATATTAATAATAAAAGAAGGCAGAATATACATTAAGAAATACATAATGCATTAGCTAAAATAGGTAATAAATAAAGCGAATAAAAATAATGTAACAATAATATTAAATAAAAGTATATAATATTGAGATAGACAGGATAAGAGGAAAATAGATAAAATCAGAGAAAGACAGATTGGTATAGCAAATAGGAAAAGAAATGTAATTGTATATAAAAAAAAAAATGTAATAGAACTATAAGAAAAGAAATGTAAATAGAATAGGAAATATATACAAATAAGAAAGAGAATGGAATAGTATATAAGAAAAAGAGTGTAAAGTAAGTTATAAAGTGTGATATATTTGTAATAGTGGGTATTAGGATAAGTTCCCATGTAAGTGTCAATCAGCGCGCCAGTCGCCGAATATACGTCTTCAAGTTAAGTCTTTATTATTATTTCACCCGATAGTTTCCCAACCCTACAGTGGCGACGAGGATAGACTAATCTACGCGTGAGTCGTGTGCAATACCAAGCATAATAATAATAAGAACAGTGTGATCAAAGTCAAAATGTCGATCGGTAAAATTGCCGAGTTCAAAGTTCACAGTGACGATTGGCGGCTGTACGTGGAACGTTTAGAACAATATTTTTTAGTTAACAAGATACCTAGCGATTTACAAGTGCCTACGCTAATAACTGTGAGGGGGGCGGAGTGTTATGAACTTCTTGTTAATCTGTGTACGCCGGTTAAACCGAAAAGCAAAACGTTGGCACAAATCGTTGACGTCATGGAAAAACACTTGCAACCAAAGCCAAGTGAGTTAGCGGAGCGGTACAAGTTTCGACATAGGAAACAGAAAGAAGGTGAAAGTATATCGGAATACGCGGCTATCTTGAAGAAATTGTCCAAAACATGTGAATTTGGATCCTGGCTGGAAGAAAGCTTGAGAGATCAGCTAGTGAAATATAAAAAGTGGCATAAACAATTAGATTTATATGTTGTTGAAAAGGGGAAAACACTTCTATTGGGCCGTCAGTGGATGGCAGAACTAAAAATACAATTACCTACAGTATCTTATGATTGTAATAGTAATGATGTCGTGATGTATAATGCCAACAATGTATTTGATGCTTTCAGTTCCAAATACTGTAACGTGTTCGCGGAGGGTCTCGGGTGCTTCACGGGCGGCACGGTGAGCGTGCACGTGCGGCCGGACGCGCGGCCGGTGTTCATGCGCGCGCGCCCGCTGGCGTACGCGCTGCGCGAGCCAGTGGAGCGCGCGCTGGACCAGCTGGTGCGCGACGGCATTCTCTCTCCGGTGGAGAGACTGGGCAACACCCATCGTACCGGTCGTCAAGAAGGACGGTAACATTAGAATTTGCGCTGATTACAAATTAACTTTAAACAAAGTTATAGAAGTTGACCGTTATCCGTTACCCAGAGTAGAGGAATTACTACTTTGTTTGAAGGGTGGTCAGCATTTCAGTAAAATTGACCTCTCACAGGCCTACGCTCAATTTGAACTGGATGAGACAAAAAGATACACCGTGATTAACACTCATAAGGGATTATTTATGTATAATAGACTTGTATATGGGTTAGCATCAAGTCCGGGTATTTTTCAAAGACATTTGGAGCAATTGTTTGCAGATATACCACATGTGGGGGTGTTTTTGGATGACATAATAATAACAGGTCCCACGAGCGAAGCACACATGAGTAACTTACGTAAGGTATTTGAACGCTTAAACAAACACGGGCTTAGAGTAAAAAAAGATAAATGTGTGTTTTTTCGGAATCAGTCAACTATCTAGGTCACACGATTAGTAAAGAAGGGGTGCACACGTGCCCAGATAAAGTAAAAGCTATAGTTAAAACTCCAGCTCCAACGAATGTGTCGGGACTAACAGCTTTTATTGGTATGGTGATGTACTATGGAAAATTTATAAGAAATGTTAGTACAATTTTAGCGCCTTTGTATAAGTTGCTTCAAGCTGGAACCCCGTATAACTGGAATACAGAATGTGAAAATGCATTCAGTAAAGTAAAGCAGTTATTAATAAGTAGTGAAGTGCTAATGCACTACACACCGGAGTTACCTATCATTTTGACAACAGATGCGAGCAGCGTAGGCGTCGGGGCTGTGATATCGCATACCACGGCGAAGGGCGAGCGCCCCGTGGCGTACGCATCGCGCGCGCTCACGCAGGCGGAGCGGGCCTACTCACAAATAGATCGCGAGGCACTCGCTATTGTATTTGGAGTTCGGAAATTTCATCAGTATCTTTATGGCCGTAAATTTATATTAAGAACTGATCACAAGCCTCTCACTTATATTTTTGGTGATAAAGTCGGCATTCCGGTGATGGCCGCGTCAAGATTACAGCTTTGGGCGGTGTTATTGGCGGGGTATAACTATGATATTGAGTATGTTTCTTCGAGTAAGAATTGTGCCGACGCATTATCACGGCTACCGTACAAAGGATGTAAAGGAAATGTAATATTACAAAACGAAAATACGTATGTTAATTTCGTTGAAATTTTTTTACCAATTACAAGCCAAGACGTTAGGAAGGCGACAGCTGTAGATAAGGTATTAAGTAGGATTTTAGTTTACATACAATCCGGGTGGCCTACTACCTGTGCAGGTGCAGAAAGTATCAAACCATACTTTATGAGGCGTAATGAGTTGTACACGGAGAGTGGTTGTATTATGTGGGGTTATCGTATGGTTATACCGCTTTCGTTGCAGAATAGTGTTTTAAAACAACTTCATAGCAGCCACATGGGGATCGTAAAAACAAAAAGCTTGGCACGTAGCTATGTATGGTGGCCTAATATTGACGCAGCCGTGGAAGCGTTATGTAAACAATGTGAGACTTGTGCAGCGGAGGCGGACGCGCCGCCGCGGGCCCCGATACAGCCGTGGCAGTATCACGGGCGACCCTGGTCAAGGGTTCATGTCGATTTCTTAGGGCCATATAAAGGTCTTACCTTCTTAGTTATTATTGATTCTTCTTCAAAATGGTTAGAAGTTTTTGAGATGACACGAACTAATGCGTCAAATGTGATAAAGGTTTTAAGAGTTACATTTGCAAGGTTTGGGTTGCCGGAGGAATTAGTATCGGATCAAGGCCCACCATTCACTAGTATAGAGTTTAAATCTTTCTTAAAAAACAACGGCATTAAACAGTTTTTTTCACCAGCCTATCACCCGTCATCAAACGGGGCTGCGGAAAATGCAGTCAAGCTGTGCAAGCGGGCTATTAAGAAAGCGCATAGGGATGGTGTAGATGTCGACGCCGCACTACAAACGTTTCTGTTAGCATACCGCAACACTGTACACAGCACTACCGGGGAAACCCCGGCTATGTTATTGCAGAGACGTCCATTGCGCTCCAGGCTTGATTTATTGCGTACCAACCTGGTCACCAAAGAAAGGGTCCAGAAAGCCCAGAGACGACAAATAGAATCCGCGGGAGGTACAGACCGCAGTTTCATAGAGGGTGATTTAGTTTGGGCTCGTGAGTATGGTGTTAGGGATAAGTGGGTGAAAGGTACCGTGGAGCAGGTAGACAGTGCCCGTAGATACTCTGTGGTAAAGGATAATGGTCCATCCTTAAAAAGACACGTAGATCAAATGCGCCGCAGGTCACGCTTATCTGATGTTACCTGTCCAGAGACTGTGGACAATACCGATCATGGGGGAGAGAGTGTAGTCGAGCCAGTTAGCGAGGGTTTAGAAGGGGTAGTAAAAGTAGCATCACCGGAGGCGACTACCAGTTCGAATCCGGACCTTAATACTCCTGCCGATTCTCAGGTTAATTTACAACCACAATCCCTGCCGCCGGAGAATCGTTACCCTAAGCGAACACGTAAACCAGTAGACAGATTTAAAATTGTGTAACTAGGAATTTATAAGTAGTTCTAGCATCAGATTGATTTGCTGTTAATGTTAATGTGTTAATGTTATATTTATACTGTTGTATTGTGGTGGAGGTGTGATATATTTGAAATAGTGGGTATTAGGATAAGTTCCCATGTAAGTGTCAATCAGCGCGCCAGTCGCCGAATATACGTCTTCAAGTTAAGTCTTTATTATTATTTCACCCGATAGTTTCCCAACCCTAAAAGAGAAATAAATGTATAGAGTTAAGAAATATTAGAATAACATATATACTGTAATAAGATACTGTAAACATGTGAAAAAATGCATTAGAAAAGAAAAGAAAGAATTTTGTACAAAAGATAAAGATACAAAAAAAAAAGATAAAAAAGAAAAAAAAACAAAAGAAAGAAAAGAAATTAGAGTCGAGCTCTTACAGCTCAAGCTTATTAACCCCCCCTCAAAATAAGAAGATAAAAACACAAACAGAACCAAAAGTCCTGCAAAAAAGCGGGGAGCAAAGCCAACAAAAAAAAAACTAACTAGAATAACATCGACATCTGCTACTTACTTGGATAATATTTTTTATAGTTGTCTTGTTTATGAAAAATCTATTATAAATTATGTTAGTTCAGACCATAGCGGACAATAAGCTACTACTGAGCTCCATAATATCTCTCCCAAATAAAATATAGTATGTAGACCAATCAGTGAAAAAGGTATCGAAAAATTTAGAATCAATATTCACTTAAAAATTTCTTCACTTTTAATAGCACCTACTGATAATGCAGATAATACTTATACAAAAGTTTTCAGTTGCATTCGAGATGAATTTAACAACACATTTAAGCAGGACATTATTAAATTAAATAACTCTTAGAAAAAGTTCAGTGACTGGGCGACACAAGGCATAACACACTCATATATCCTATATCAACAAAAAAAATATGATTAAATCTAATTACATTGTTTATATACTACATTCCATATGCATCGTGTCATATAGATTTCATTATGTAAAAACCACGTACATCGGAGTAACTTACCCTAAGGACATTAAATTTGGTTAATTTTGCTCGTTTTTCACGCATAACTCGTTCGCAGTCTTTTGAGCAATCGCGGATATTTTTTAAATCACCCACGTTTTTAATTAGATTTATACACAAATTTAGAAATAGACAAGTCATTTTATAAATGATAAAATTTTAAATCATAAGACATAAGTAAGTACGTAACACGCCTAACAATATTTTCGCTGCGCTCCTTGCGAGAGGCACTGCACTGGACTGGCTAGGGATAGATGAATCGTGATTGGTATTTGCGAATCGTCAGTTACGGCCGCAGCTTGCAGGTAAGTGGCCATGTCGCTGTGTCCCTGCGCTTTCGGTGCCGAGCAAGTTCTACAAAAGTGTTTCATTTCAATGTGTAGTGCTCGCTTAAACCTCAGAAAAAAATAAGTTCTACAATTTTAAAATTTTTGGTTCCCAGTTCTTAGCTAAGTATTACCATGTCACATTTTTGCAATATAATGAAATGAAATATTTTTGGTAAACGGGTTTTAAAGTGTAATACCTAACTCCCAGATGTAGAAAACCAGCAACAAACTAGCAGGTTATATCATTTCAATACCGAGTAATTTCAAAATATATGCTTTTTAGTAATTTCCATGGTGTAATTTCCGTGTATAAAACACCATGGAAATTACATAAAACCCATGGAAATTACATAAAACCCATGGAAATTACTTTGTATTACTGCGCGGGTCAGCCTCAGCTACGGCGGCGAGCGTTAAACCCACCTGCTCCTCAGCTCGCGGGCCGCCTCTCCCCTCCGCGCCTACGCGGGTTTAAACTACACTCTAACGTAGGGCAGACAAGACCACGTTTTCCTCTAACATTCCATCACGCACAAAGAAATTTGGTGACTCGTTTCTTTGCCGCACTTCCAAAAGATGGAATAGTCTACCAGCACACGTATTCCCTCCTAACTATGACATAGGGTCCTTCAAACGAGGCGTGAAGAAGCACTTTGTGGGCCGGCAGAGTGAGGGTGACTGATGCTACGTCTCTTACGCTGCACCAGTTGTCCTCGCGCCTGGACTTCATTTCGTGCATTTGCCGGGCTTAGTATAAAAAAAAAACGTGGAGTCGGTTTTGCCGCGATTTGTTTCTGTCACTGACTTTTGTTAGCACAACCTTGTGAAAAACACAAAGTATTAAATTTTAAGACATTTTAGTTTATTTACCTACCTAATAATATCAATATATAAAAATAAAAATAAAATAAAATCTGGGTATGATATTTTAGAGAAAAGTTACTTTCTTATTAATACTTCTAGATATGAAATTTATTGTAAGCAAAACAACTTCCAAAAGAAAAAAAGTAGTTTTGATAATCGGCTAATAGTTTTTCTGGAATTTGAAACGTATGTTTGATAAGTTTATGGATTAACAAATTATGTAAAAGCAACAATATGGTATTTAAAATTTCGTCATACCGTTTTCGAACAATTAAAATTCGTACAGGAAAGTTTTGAATTTATGATAGGTTACCATGCTAAAATTATTCCATTGTTTAAAGCTGGTGACAAAAACAACCCCTCTAATTTTAGACCATTTTCTATATTACCAGCCTTTAGCAAAGTTTTTTAGTAAATTGCTTACAATCAATTACTGTCTCATTTTACAATTAATAAACTTTTTCATGAAAAATAGTTTGGTTTTACTAAAGGTAGATTTACAACTGACGCTGGAGTTGCTCTTCTTTAACACATTTAACGATAGTGCAGTTGAATTAGTAGATTCCTATTGATCCCACATATTGATGCCTTGTCAGGAAGACTGAGTTCAGCTGCATCCGCAGTTAAGAAAATAAGGCTTCTAACTGATGTTGAGACGGCAAGAGTAGTTTATTTTAGTTATGTTTGGGACAAAATGGCCATTTACGGATGGCAACCTTTTGTCGTCTTAATTTGTAGTGACAGACGGCTGTCAGTGTGACGTACACACCTTTTGGGGTTCACATGTTAGGGTAACTTGTGTGAGGTTAAAACATTTTCGCGAGGTCGTGTAAAAGTGTTGTATTTGTAATTTTGATGTGTATGGCACATAATAAGGAAAATCGGCGGACCGTAATAGATACTAAACAGTGTTAAACCATTAGTTTAATTTGAAACCAGGGCAGTCTAGCTAAAGGCTAGTTGTTTGGTTGGAGTGCAACACGTGGCGTGAACCGTGCTCAGTGGTGCGTATTTGTTTGGGGATTAAGAGCTCTTAGGGGTAGCCAAAGGGTTGGTTTAGGGCATCCTCAGTCACCATCAGCACCAGGAGACGCGCAGGGACGCGATCCACCACAGCATCAGCCAGGGGCAGCCGGCGGAGCGGCGAGTCACCATACCACCTGGACGTGTTATCGCCGTTAGCAGAGTTAGATCTTGCTATAGGGAGATCGGTCAATGACCTCTCTGGACCACACATTCTTAGGTTAGCAGAGCACAGGAACATTGATTGACCTCTCTATAACAAACAAGTTATTTCTATAGTGTGATCAGTGATGTCTTATGGCTTGCTGTACAGTTGTGGGGCTCCGCTGCTAATATTGACGATGTATTTATTCTATAGAAAAGGGCAGTCCGCGCCATATACAACCTAAAGTCTAGAGACTCACTCAAAGAGTATTTAAAAAAATAGGTATTAACTAATGCATCACAATTTATTTTTGACAACATTGTAAGTATGTCTAGAAGTATCAAACACATTTGTTAAAATTTGTGATCTTCATAACAGTGAGGTACTTAAACACACGTAGGAAAAATAAGCTTGCCGTCCCTAATTTTAGACTTCATAAAACAGGTGGCTCTTTCTTGGGTAAATGTGTAACGTTTTATAATAAACTTCCACTAAATATTACTGAAATGCCTTTACATACATTTAAAGCACGTGTTAAAATACCCTCATGAGTTAAGGTTATTATAAAGTGGAAGATTATGTAAATGTCAAACATGTATGGATATTGTGCATATACGAGCATAACCTATTTATTAGTAATTTGGATTAATATATTTCTTTTTGATGTATTTTGTATGACTTGGCGACGACATTATAACTTTCGTTATTTAGAGGGAGAAAAAAGTAAGGCCTCCTGACTTTCTTAACAGCTTCTTCTCAGTTGGAGGCTCTCCCAAAATCCAAACTGGCGGTAGATTAGTTAGGAAGGTAGATTAGGTAGGTATTTAAGTTAGTTGATAAGATTGAACAGTAGTTTAATTTTTTTTTAGTAAACTTTTATTTATAAACTTATTTTGAGACGTCAATAACTACCTGTAAGGTTTAAGGTACTGATAGACATGCTACTAAATAAGCATGCTTATATCAAGTGTATACTTAATAAGCATGCTAATTGCTAACAAAGCTTTGACACACGCTTTCGTGCTAGGAATGAGCATGTTTATCGGTTTCTTTATATTGCATAAAGCATGACTTTGACTAAAATTCATATAACAACGATTCATCAAAAATGTTTTGATCATATTCAACGTCATCGGGCAATTGGAGGATGTTAATCTCTCGTCGTTGAATACCGAATCAGTCAAAACGCTAGAATATTTGCACATAAATTATCTCAAACACTTAAATGGGGCATCTTCTAAGAGACCCTTCGTTTCGCACGGTGCTTGATAGGTTACACCTTGGATTGTTCTCAAGTTTGCAAAAGATGATAGGCCTTACCAGGGTAATAGTGGCCTTACTGTATGGAGCAGTGCTTCCACTTTCATGATTTCCTTTCCCCACGCCACAACTGAGATTTCCTCTTCTCAGGAATTTTTTCCCCTCAAAACTTATTCTGTTAGTAAATTACTATCTAAAAAAAAATTGTCGTCGCCAGGTGGGTGGCTTATACTATTAAGGGGGGTTACGGGGGGTCAGCGAAAATTTTGATGTTGCGCGGGGCGGGGTCCGCGGTAATTGAGTCGTCGAATTTACAAATGGGCTAAGTGCCAAAAAAGCAAAATCGTGATTTTGCTTTTCAAAGGTGCTATGTTGGACAGCCATTCCATATCAAAAGTGCAAAGGGCCTACAAAAAGTTATTCTAAGTTTGAGATTTTTTCATAGATGGCATTGGGTGTAAGTGCCAAACTTTTTTTCTTTACAAATGGGACGTGTGTGTATCCGATCGTAGTAAATGTCAGTGTCGGTCATCTGATTAGCTGTCGTCGTATCTGCTGTCATTTCAAATGTTAAGATTTGTCTGTTGGAAATATTAGAAAGTACTTTGAAAATGAGTGAATTAAGGAATATAACTTTTATTACAAAAAATATGAAAAAAAAGAAAATAAATAAAAAAAAGAGAAAAAAGAAAAAAAAGGATAGAAAAAAAGTACCTAAAAATAAGAAAAAAGAGGAAAAAAAAAGTAGAAAAGGAACGTTTTCTAAAGGAAAGTATGATTGCTTACGTACCATTACCACCAGAATATCAAGAATTCTATAGGAATTTGTGTAATAATTTAACTAGTTTAATTACTGGTTACACAAATTTGTCAAAATGCAACATAGGGGTTAAACACTAACTAAAATAATAATTTAAAACTAAAGGCACTTTGCTCCAATGACATTTGTTTAAAACTTAGCCCCAATGACAGGTAAATATCTTGCATTTTGACCCATTTCGTAATCGATTTTAAAAATAAGGTTTTTTTATATAAAAATATGTTCAAAAGTAATGTGATTAATAAGTATAGGTAGTATAAACTGTACCTAATTAATTTATTTTTTGATAATAGAATGCCGCTATAAAATGATGACAAAAACAAATTCATTTTTATTTAATTCTCAATAATTATGTTTTGGCACTTAGCTCATTTGTAAATTCCAAGATTCAATTCGTAAGCGCCATTCACATTTTTATCAAAAAGTAAATAAAAATGATTTTTTTATACATTCCAAATCAGCCAAGTAATCGAAAAGGTAAATTCCTATGTATTTATGATTTTATAGGAATTATTATTGTAAAACACGGTCGTAATATGCATTTATAAGAAAGGTGACCCGGCGTTTTATGCTTGGGTTGTATACTTTTTTAATTTTTTAATCTGTAATTCAATATCTATTTCGCAATATCTGTCAACAAATGACAGTTTTACAGCCGCTAGCTGTCAAATCAAACATGCCGTGACGGCATTGTTGACATTTCTCTTTTTTAAAAGCAGAAGAATCATAGTTTATGCAGCCACGTTAGACATTTTTAAAGTAACATGTCTGTTTATGAAGACTCAGTGTTTCCATATTAAAAAATATTAATGATTAAATAAATCATATCCGCGATTCGATAAAAAATAAGACAAAACTTGGTTTAGGTAGCAAATAATATTAGCTTTACTTTATTACCAAATTCCATTGTATACAAGTTAAGCATTTTTTCTATGGAAAGTGCCGGTTCTCCTTTTAGAGGTAACTTCAGGATTTATTTCTATCGAGCCAAATATTTCCAATCGCGTTTTGACTTCGTTCATCCCCTCACACATACGCTCTGTAATACACATTAAAAGTTTCAGTGCGAAATATCTGATATATTTTGAATATCAGCTAATAAAAAACAGCCAATTTTTCCGTTTTCACTGCCTAAGGCCCCCTTAAAATATACTGCATGATTGTGATGTGTTACGTTCCGTAACATAACACATCACAACCGTAACATACAGTGTTCATAATTATCATTTTTGGCGGCAGTTAAAATAAAAAAACACTAATGATTTTAGTTGAGATCAAAAGGTACGTCAGCTGGTCCCGTTACACATGATACATTTGAGGCTAAAAAGATAAGTCAAATTTGTAAAAAAATTCAAAAGTATACAACTTATGCATAAATCTCCGTGTCTCCTTTCCGCAAACATGATTTCCCCTCTATTTCCCCTATTCATCTCTTTCCCCTTTTTCTTCCCCTCTGGACCCTAATTTCCCCTCAAAAGGGGAAGTTCTTCTCATTGTGGAAGCACTGGTATGAAGTAATATTCTCAAGTGAAATCATTCATTGTTGTTGGGAAGAACAACATAAACTCTCCCTAGAGCACTTGTTTATTTTATTCCAGGAAATCCTTCAACTATAGTCCCTTGTTTTTCAAAGTATTACTTTTTAGATAAACTGACTATTGTTCAGAACAAAAATTCTTCCTGAAACCCTTATAGTTTCAGAAATAAACGTTCTTACATGGCAACACATCTGATTTTTTTAAATCTCTTTTTTTGAGAAACGATCACACGAATAAAAATTATGGCAGGCATGCAGATTATTAAGCTTTCTAAACATGTACATTTTAGGGGTGTAGAATCAAATGCAGATTAACGCCACTTTTTTCAAAATCTATCTTTGATCGCCACTTCATTCATCTTAGGATTGTCTATGGCTTGAAAGAATCTACATCAAAACTAGCTAAATCCCATACAAATTTGACTTTTAAACTAGCTATCAGTATCAAACTCAGCTAGATCCCTCAAATCCATTTTCAAAGACAGCTTAATACCGAACCGACCAATCACAGAGCCCCATTCGCTCAACTGACAAAATGGCGTTTAGTACTAACTAGTTAACAAGAGTGTCGAAGTATTTTCCGTTTTAAAATAATATAAGAAGATTCCGAGATATAATCAAGTGAAAAAAAGGTTGCCGGTACATTAATGGATGTAAACGTAAATCCATTTTCTTCAAATCACGCACGTAAAAAAGGTAGAACACCGTGCAAGTGGAAGAGGAAGCTCAAACAAAAAGCTCAGTTAGTGATGTGACACTGTACCTACCTACCTACTAGCATGGACAAATAAGATAATAAAGACTGACAATCTCCATACAAAAGAGCGTAGCGCGGAAATAAGTCAAAAATGTACGAGATTCGTACACTTTCGCTTGACGGCGCCACCATCACTACATACAGGTACTAAAAAATTCCGCTAGAGACAGAGCGCTTGCTTTGGTTGCTTTCTTTTTTTTTATTCACGTATAGAGGGCGTTAATGTAAGTAGGTATTTTAGACATCTTTGTGAGTCCACACGAGTTTAAATTTGAGTAATTCACATTAATATAATACTTAAACTAGGTACAAATAAAAAAAAAACAAGTTTTAGTTGTTTGTAAAATATAGTTCGTAAAGAAACGAAAACAATTTTGATTCACAGAGCGCCATCTAACGTAAATTTGTAGTATTACTAAGTTCGTTTGACGAAGTGACAAATAGCTGCTGCAAGTGGATTACTTAATTTTGCACAAATTGAAACTACCGGAGACATCTATCGAAACATTTTATAACTATATTAAAAGTTACGCTCGTTTGTATGGAGAATGGCAGCCCTTATTATATATCGTCCTTGCTACTAGGGATAAAATTTTCTTAAGTACTACGTAATACTGTGTTAATTACGTTACTGTTGGGTTGGTGAACCTATGGAAGAAGCCGCTATACGCTAACGATACAGGTATTAAGATGAAATAAGTGATTTGATCCCTATAATTTTCGTTTTTTTAATTACATTATTTGTTAAGACCTACTAAATAGTTGATTGTTTCGAAGATTAAAACTAATTACATAAAATTTTACCAATGTTTCATTTAAGTTACCCTTTTTATTATTACTTAGATTATCAGGATTGCACATCACTAGGGTTTACTTGTCAAATCGAAAATGTCATTATCAAATCCAGCTAGGTGCCAGCATGTGAGGATCAAATACAGCTAAGTGTCATGGGTCAGTATCAAAGTCAGCTTAGAACGCCATTAATTTTAGCTTTGTGACTTACTGTTGAATGTAATTCATGTCGTTATTGTATTTCTAATAGCTATTAAGATTTACCTTACTAATTACGAAAACGTTTATGGGTTATTGTAACAAGAGTAGTTTTTAGGAGTTTTTTTCGATTAATCAATATTTTGACATTTTGGATATAGCTGCCTTTCATTCTACACACCTCATTTTTATCAACAGTTTACTAAAATTCAGCTTTAAAAGAAGCTTAATTTTTTTTCCAAAGAGCTGTATGCGCTGCTCTCTGTGATTAGGCATATCTTGGGTAAGCATGCAACACCTTAGACCACATCCTGTTCACTAATCAGGTTGGTGGTCAAATGCATACCTACCCAGTAAAAAAAATAGTGCAATGGAAATCAATGAAAAATCAGTTTAAAGTAATAAATTTTAATAGGTGAGTAATACTTAAATAACATATCATATGAGGTACCCACCTATCTTTACTTTATAAGCGTCTGTTGCTGATTTCCGAAATCAGCATAATTTTGTTCTAATTTAATCTCACTGTAAATAATACTGGTATCCTACGTACATAAACTTAACATACTACAATATAAACATCTTTACATTATTTTGTATTACTGGATTACTTGTAAGAAAATACACACACAAAATACATACAATAACTTACAAACCTAATGGTAACATTATTCGTATAAGATAATTATACAATTATCTACATGCATACGCATCACAGCAGCCCCCACGTGATGTAGTCGTCGACTACTTGGTTGAGCCTGAGGCGGCACAGCTGGCTGGCCTGCAGCTCCATGATCGCCATTTGCTCCCCGGGGGGCGGCGCGGCGCCTTCCTCCACCGTCACCACGGGCAGCAAGTACATGGCGAACAGCAGCCCGAGGTGCTGGCTCTGGAAAGGCATGGTGTCGAAGTTAACTAAAAGGGCCCCGCGTCATATCCGGAACAGATAGGAAAAGGTTGTAAGGTACCTACAACAAGAGATGGTAGGACAAGTAAGTCGGCGCACATTACGGCCGACGGTTTTCACTTAGGGGTGATGGAACTGGGGGAGAACGAGGACCACAGGGTGACAGGAAGAGGTGCAGCCAAAACAAATAGAGAAAAAGATAAAGATGGTCCTTATGACCCTCCATTCGTGGAGGCTGCACTTCCAAATAGGATTGGCTCGTTAAACCCCAGAAAGACCCCGAGTAGAGATAGCTCTACGGCTGAAACATGCGGTGCTGTGGTGGGCGCCAACCCCCCCCCCCCCCCCCCCCTCCCTTTTTTTCCTAGTCCCTGGTAATAAAAAAATAAAATAGGCAAAGACAACTAAAGGGAAAGAACTATATGGAAATAGTAAATAAAAGGAAATAGGATAAAATAAATAAAAATATAGTAAGCAACGACCACACAAGTGGCAGGATAAAAGCTTAAGTGTATAAATAAATATAAAGGGGAATACAATATTAATAATAAAAGAAGGCAGAATATACATTAAGAAATACATAATGCATTAGCTAAAATAGGTAATAAATAAAGCGAATAAAAATAATGTAACAATAATATTAAATAAAAGTATATAATATTGAGATAGACAGGATAAGAGGAAAATAGATAAAATCAGAGAAAGACAGATTGGTATAGCAAATAGGAAAAGAAATGTAATTGTATATAAAAAAAAAAATGTAATAGAACTATAAGAAAAGAAATGTAAATAGAATAGGAAATATATACAAATAAGAAAGAGAATGGAATAGTATATAAGAAAAAGAGTGTAAAGTAAGTTATAAAGTGTGATATATTTGTAATAGTGGGTATTAGGATAAGTTCCCATGTAAGTGTCAATCAGCGCGCCAGTCGCCGAATATACGTCTTCAAGTTAAGTCTTTATTATTATTTCACCCGATAGTTTCCCAACCCTACAGTGGCGACGAGGATAGACTAATCTACGCGTGAGTCGTGTGCAATACCAAGCATAATAATAATAAGAACAGTGTGATCAAAGTCAAAATGTCGATCGGTAAAATTGCCGAGTTCAAAGTTCACAGTGACGATTGGCGGCTGTACGTGGAACGTTTAGAACAATATTTTTTAGTTAACAAGATACCTAGCGATTTACAAGTGCCTACGCTAATAACTGTGAGGGGGGCGGAGTGTTATGAACTTCTTGTTAATCTGTGTACGCCGGTTAAACCGAAAAGCAAAACGTTGGCACAAATCGTTGACGTCATGGAAAAACACTTGCAACCAAAGCCAAGTGAGTTAGCGGAGCGGTACAAGTTTCGACATAGGAAACAGAAAGAAGGTGAAAGTATATCGGAATACGCGGCTATCTTGAAGAAATTGTCCAAAACATGTGAATTTGGATCCTGGCTGGAAGAAAGCTTGAGAGATCAGCTAGTGAAATATAAAAAGTGGCATAAACAATTAGATTTATATGTTGTTGAAAAGGGGAAAACACTTCTATTGGGCCGTCAGTGGATGGCAGAACTAAAAATACAATTACCTACAGTATCTTATGATTGTAATAGTAATGATGTCGTGATGTATAATGCCAACAATGTATTTGATGCTTTCAGTTCCAAATACTGTAACGTGTTCGCGGAGGGTCTCGGGTGCTTCACGGGCGGCACGGTGAGCGTGCACGTGCGGCCGGACGCGCGGCCGGTGTTCATGCGCGCGCGCCCGCTGGCGTACGCGCTGCGCGAGCCGGTGGAGCGCGCGCTGGACCAGCTGGTGCGCGACGGCATTCTCTCTCCGGTGGAGAGACTGGGCAACACCCATCGTACCGGTCGTCAAGAAGGACGGTAACATTAGAATTTGCGCTGATTACAAATTAACTTTAAACAAAGTTATAGAAGTTGACCGTTATCCGTTACCCAGAGTAGAGGAATTACTACTTTGTTTGAAGGGTGGTCAGCATTTCAGTAAAATTGACCTCTCACAGGCCTACGCTCAATTTGAACTGGATGAGACAAAAAGATACACCGTGATTAACACTCATAAGGGATTATTTATGTATAATAGACTTGTATATGGGTTAGCATCAAGTCCGGGTATTTTTCAAAGACATTTGGAGCAATTGTTTGCAGATATACCACATGTGGGGGTGTTTTTGGATGACATAATAATAACAGGTCCCACGAGCGAAGCACACATGAGTAACTTACGTAAGGTATTTGAACGCTTAAACAAACACGGGCTTAGAGTAAAAAAAGATAAATGTGTGTTTTTTCGGAATCAGTCAACTATCTAGGTCACACGATTAGTAAAGAAGGGGTGCACACGTGCCCAGATAAAGTAAAAGCTATAGTTAAAACTCCAGCTCCAACGAATGTGTCGGGACTAAGAGCTTTTATTGGTATGGTGATGTACTATGGAAAATTTATAAGAAATGTTAGTACAATTTTAGCGCCTTTGTATAAGTTGCTTCAAGCTGGAACCCCGTATAACTGGAATACAGAATGTGAAAATGCATTCAGTAAAGTAAAGCAGTTATTAATAAGTAGTGAAGTGCTAATGCACTACACACCGGAGTTACCTATCATTTTGACAACAGATGCGAGCAGCGTAGGCGTCGGGGCTGTGATATCGCATACCACGGCGAAGGGCGAGCGCCCCGTGGCGTACGCATCGCGCGCGCTCACGCAGGCGGAGCGGGCCTACTCACAAATAGATCGCGAGGCACTCGCTATTGTATTTGGAGTTCGGAAATTTCATCAGTATCTTTATGGCCGTAAATTTATATTAAGAACTGATCACAAGCCTCTCACTTATATTTTTGGTGATAAAGTCGGCATTCCGGTGATGGCCGCGTCAAGATTACAGCTTTGGGCGGTGTTATTGGCGGGGTATAACTATGATATTGAGTATGTTTCTTCGAGTAAGAATTGTGCCGACGCATTATCACGGCTACCGTACAAAGGATGTAAAGGAAATGTAATATTACAAAACGAAAATACGTATGTTAATTTCGTTGAAATTTTTTTACCAATTACAAGCCAAGACGTTAGGAAGGCGACAGCTGTAGATAAGGTATTAAGTAGGATTTTAGTTTACATACAATCCGGGTGGCCTACTACCTGTGCAGGTGCAGAAAGTATCAAACCATACTTTATGAGGCGTAATGAGTTGTACACGGAGAGTGGTTGTATTATGTGGGGTTATCGTATGGTTATACCGCTTTCGTTGCAGAATAGTGTTTTAAAACAACTTCATAGCAGCCACATGGGGATCGTAAAAACAAAAAGCTTGGCACGTAGCTATGTATGGTGGCCTAATATTGACGCAGCCGTGGAAGCGTTATGTAAACAATGTGAGACTTGTGCAGCGGAGGCGGACGCGCCGCCGCGGGCCCCGATACAGCCGTGGCAGTATCACGGGCGACCCTGGTCAAGGGTTCATGTCGATTTCTTAGGGCCATATAAAGGTCTTACCTTCTTAGTTATTATTGATTCTTCTTCAAAATGGTTAGAAGTTTTTGAGATGACACGAACTAATGCGTCAAATGTGATAAAGGTTTTAAGAGTTACATTTGCAAGGTTTGGGTTGCCGGAGGAATTAGTATCGGATCAAGGCCCACCATTCACTAGTATAGAGTTTAAATCTTTCTTAAAAAACAACGGCATTAAACAGTTTTTTTCACCAGCCTATCACCCGTCATCAAACGGGGCTGCGGAAAATGCAGTCAAGCTGTGCAAGCGGGCTATTAAGAAAGCGCATAGGGATGGTGTAGATGTCGACGCCGCACTACAAACGTTTCTGTTAGCATACCGCAACACTGTACACAGCACTACCGGGGAAACCCCGGCTATGTTATTGCAGAGACGTCCATTGCGCTCCAGGCTTGATTTATTGCGTACCAACCTGGTCACCAAAGAAAGGGTCCAGAAAGCCCAGAGACGACAAATAGAATCCGCGGGAGGTACAGACCGCAGTTTCATAGAGGGTGATTTAGTTTGGGCTCGTGAGTATGGTGTTAGGGATAAGTGGGTGAAAGGTACCGTGGAGCAGGTAGACAGTGCCCGTAGATACTCTGTGGTAAAGGATAATGGTCCATCCTTAAAAAGACACGTAGATCAAATGCGCCGCAGGTCACGCTTATCTGATGTTACCTGTCCAGAGACTGTGGACAATACCGATCATGGGGGAGAGAGTGTAGTCGAGCCAGTTAGCGAGGGTTTAGAAGGGGTAGTAAAAGTAGCATCACCGGAGGCGACTACCAGTTCGAATCCGGACCTTAATACTCCTGCCGATTCTCAGGTTAATTTACAACCACAATCCCTGCCGCCGGAGAATCGTTACCCTAAGCGAACACGTAAACCAGTAGACAGATTTAAAATTGTGTAACTAGGAATTTATAAGTAGTTCTAGCATCAGATTGATTTGCTGTTAATGTTAATGTGTTAATGTTATATTTATACTGTTGTATTGTGGTGGAGGTGTGATATATTTGAAATAGTGGGTATTAGGATAAGTTCCCATGTAAGTGTCAATCAGCGCGCCAGTCGCCGAATATACGTCTTCAAGTTAAGTCTTTATTATTATTTCACCCGATAGTTTCCCAACCCTAAAAGAGAAATAAATGTATAGAGTTAAGAAATATTAGAATAACATATATACTGTAATAAGATACTGTAAACATGTGAAAAAATGCATTAGAAAAGAAAAGAAAGAATTTTGTACAAAAGATAAAGATACAAAAAAAAAAGATAAAAAAGAAAAAAAAACAAAAGAAAGAAAAGAAATTAGAGTCGAGCTCTTACAGCTCAAGCTTATTAACCCCCCCTCAAAATAAGAAGATAAAAACACAAACAGAACCAAAAGTCCTGCAAAAAAGCGGGGAGCAAAGCCAACAAAAAAAAAACTAACTAGAATAACATCGACATCTGCTACTTACTTGGATAATATTTTTTATAGTTGTCTTGTTTATGAAAAATCTATTATAAATTATGTTAGTTCAGACCATAGCGGACAATAAGCTACTACTGAGCTCCATAATATCTCTCCCAAATAAAATATAGTATGTAGACCAATCAGTGAAAAAGGTATCGAAAAATTTAGAATCAATATTCACTTAAAAATTTCTTCACTTTTAATAGCACCTACTGATAATGCAGATAATACTTATACAAAAGTTTTCAGTTGCATTCGAGATGAATTTAACAACACATTTAAGCAGGACATTATTAAATTAAATAACTCTTAGAAAAAGTTCAGTGACTGGGCGACACAAGGCATAACACACTCATATATCCTATATCAACAAAAAAAAAATGATTAAATCTAATTACATTGTTTATATACTACATTCCATATGCATCGTGTCATATAGATTTCATTATGTAAAAACCACGTACATCGGAGTAACTTACCCTAAGGACATTAAATTTGGTTAATTTTGCTCGTTTTTCACGCATAACTCGTTCGCAGTCTTTTGAGCAATCGCGGATATTTTTTAAATCACCCACGTTTTTAATTAGATTTATACACAAATTTAGAAATAGACAAGTCATTTTATAAATGATAAAATTTTAAATCATAAGACATAAGTAAGTACGTAACACGCCTAACAATATTTTCGCTGCGCTCCTTGCGAGAGGCACTGCACTGGACTGGCTAGGGATAGATGAATCGTGATTGGTATTTGCGAATCGTCAGTTACGGCCGCAGCTTGCAGGTAAGTGGCCATGTCGCTGTGTCCCTGCGCTTTCGGTGCCGAGCAAGTTCTACAAAAGTGTTTCATTTCAATGTGTAGTGCTCGCTTAAACCTCAGAAAAAAATAAGTTCTACAATTTTAAAATTTTTGGTTCCCAGTTCTTAGCTAAGTATTACCATGTCACATTTTTGCAATATAATGAAATGAAATATTTTTGGTAAACGGGTTTTAAAGTGTAATACCTAACTCCCAGATGTAGAAAACCAGCAACAAACTAGCAGGTTATATCATTTCAATACCGAGTAATTTCAAAATATATGCTTTTTAGTAATTTCCATGGTGTAATTTCCGTGTATAAAACACCATGGAAATTACATAAAACCCATGGAAATTACATAAAACCCATGGAAATTACTTTGTATTACTGCGCGGGTCAGCCTCAGCTACGGCGGCGAGCGTTAAACCCACCTGCTCCTCAGCTCGCGGGCCGCCTCTCCCCTCCGCGCCTACGCGGGTTTAAACTACACTCTAACGTAGGGCAGACAAGACCACGTTTTCCTCTAACATTCCATCACGCACAAAGAAATTTGGTGACTCGTTTCTTTGCCGCACTTCCAAAAGATGGAATAGTCTACCAGCACACGTATTCCCTCCTAACTATGACATAGGGTCCTTCAAACGAGGCGTGAAGAAGCACTTTGTGGGCCGGCAGAGTGAGGGTGACTGATGCTACGTCTCTTACGCTGCACCAGTTGTCCTCGCGCCTGGACTTCATTTCGTGCATTTGCCGGGCTTAGTATAAAAAAAAAACGTGGAGTCGGTTTTGCCGCGATTTGTTTCTGTCACTGACTTTTGTTAGCACAACCTTGTGAAAAACACAAAGTATTAAATTTTAAGACATTTTAGTTTATTTACCTACCTAATAATATCAATATATAAAAATAAAAATAAAATAAAATCTGGGTATGATATTTTAGAGAAAAGTTACTTTCTTATTAATACTTCTAGATATGAAATTTATTGTAAGCAAAACAACTTCCAAAAGAAAAAAAGTAGTTTTGATAATCGGCTAATAGTTTTTCTGGAATTTGAAACGTATGTTTGATAAGTTTATGGATTAACAAATTATGTAAAAGCAACAATATGGTATTTAAAATCTCGTCATACCGTTTTCGAACAATTAAAATTCGTACAGGAAAGTTTTAAATTTATGATAGGTTACCTTGCTAAAATTATTCCATTGTTTGAAGCTGGTGACAAAAACAACCCCTCTAATTTTAGACCATTTTCTATATTACCAGCCTTTAGCAAAGTTTTTTAGTAAATTGCTTACAATCAATTACTGTCTCATTTTACAATTAATAAACTTTTTCATGAAAAATAGTTTGGTTTTACTAAAGGTAGATTTACAACTGACGCTGGAGTTGCTCTTCTTTAACACATTTAACGATAGTGCAGTTGAATTAGTAGATTCTACTGTGTTTCCATTGTAAACTTACGCTTACAATGGAACCCACATATTGATGCCTTGTCAGGAAGACTGAGTTCAGTTGCATCCGCAGTTAAGAAAATAAGGCTTCTAACTGATGTTGAGACGGCAACAGTAGTTTATTTTAGTTATGTTTGGGACAAAATGGCCATTTACGAATGGCAACCTTTTGTCGTCTTAATTTGTAGTGACAGACGTCTGTCAGTGTGACGTACACACCTTTTGGGGTTCACATGTTAGGGTAACTTGTGTGAGGTTAAAACATTTTCGCGAGGTCGTGTAAAAGTGTTGTATTTGTAATTTTGATGTGTATGGCACATAATAAGGAAAATCGGCGGACCGTAATAGATACTAAACAGTGTTAAACCATTAGTTTAATTTGAAACCAGGGTGGTCTAGCTAAAGGCTAGTTGTTTGGTTGGAGTGCAACACGTGGCGTGAACCGTGCTCAGTAGTGCGTATTTGTCTGGGGATTAAGAGCTCTTAGGGGTAGCCAAAGGGTTGGTTTAGGGCATCCTCAGTCACCATCAGCACCAGGAGACGCGCAGGGACGCGATCCACCACAGCATTAGCCAGGGGCAGCCGGCGGAGCGGCGAGTCACCATACCACCTGGAAGTGGTATCGGCGTGTCTCAATGGAACCTTAGATGTAGGTAAGTTCGGTAAGTTCTTTTAGATTAATTGTAGTGTTAAGTTAATAACTTCCTAGGTAGCAGAGTTAGATCTTGCTATAGGGAGATCGGTCAATGACCTCTCTGGACCACACATTCTTAGGTTAGCAGAGCACAGGAACATTGATTGACCTCTCTATAACAAACAAGTTATTTCTATAGTGTGATCAGTGATGTCTTATGGCTTGCTGTACAGTTGTGGGGCTCCGCTGTTAATATTGACGATGTATTTATTCTACAGAAAAGGGCAGTCCGCGCCATATACAACCTAAAGTCTAGAGACTCACTCAAAGAGTATTTAAAAAAATAGGTATTAACTAATGCATCACAATTTATTTTTGACAACATTGTAAGTATGTCTAGAAGTATCAAACACATTTGTTAAAATTTGTGATCTTCATAACAGTGAGGTACTTAAATACACGTAGGAAAAATAAGCTTGCCGTCCCTAATTTTAGACTTCATAAAACAGGTGGCTCTTTCTTGGGTAAATGCGTAACGTTTTATAATAAACTTCCACTAAATATTACTGAAATGCCTTTACATACATTTAAAGCACGTGTTAAAATACCCTCATGAGTTAAGGTTATTATAAAGTGGAAGGTTATGTAAATGTCAAACATGTATGGATATTGTGCATATACGAGCATAACCTATTTATTAGTAATTTGGATTAATATATTTCTTTTTGATGTACTTTGTATGACTTGGCGACGACATTATAACTTTCGTTATTTAGAGGGAGAAAAAAGTAAGGCCTCCTGACTTTCTTACCAGCTTCTTCTCAGTCGGAGGCTCTCCCAAAATCCGAACTGGCGGTAGATTAGATAGAAAGGTAGATTAGGTAGCTATTTAAGTTAGTTGATAAGATTGAACAGTAGTTTAATATTTTTTTAGTAAACTTTTATTTATAAACTTATTTTGTGACGTCAATAACTACCAGTAAGGTTTAAGGTACTGATAGACATGCTACTAAATAGAAAGAAAGAAAGAAGAAAGAAAATTTACATTTATTGGCACACGCTATTAAATAACATACATGTATAAAAAAAAAATGAATAAAGACAAAAGTACGATTTTTACTGCAACAATATAAAGCTAAAACAAAAGACAAAGTGTGGCCAACTAGGCCCCAGCCTCAGCACGTGCTATAGCAACATAAAGCCGCTGCAACGCTGGTATTCTGGAGGGGCCTAATTGTTGAGGTGTCCACAAAACAAAGATTTAACAATTAAATAATAAAACGCTAAATAAACACAAAAAAAAGAAAAACAATAACAATATAAAAGACAATAACACTACGGCACTATCTTGGCTGTTTGACTGCCTTCCTGTGCTTAAAATAGAACAGCACAAAAAAAAAAAACAATAAAATTAAAAGTTTACATTAAGAATGTCATGTTTTATTTTTGACAAAACAGAATCGGCAAAGCGGTGGTAGAATAGAAAACATAGGTACACAAAATAATGGACAAGTAGGTACCTACTTGGGAGACTATTTGAAACATAGAATGAAAGGAGGCAACACATAAGAACAAGATAAATAAAACAATGTCCGCTTCAAAGGTGCCGGAACGCGAGTCCCGACGATGTAATGCCTATCGTGGCAAAACCCGAAGTAAGTCTAGTTTGCTGTTTTCTGCATGTCAATAAGATATTTGTGGAGGCGTTTTTTAAAAGTATTTACTGTTTTAAGTCACGTACCGGCGGCGGGAGATCGTTCCAGCACTTCGAAGCAGCGAACCTAAAAGAACCACGAAAAGCCACCGTCCTATGCTGCGCAGTCACAAAGATGTTAGCGGTCACTCTTCTGGGGTATTTACTGCTGTCACTAGCCCATACCAGCCAATCATACAGGTAACACGGCCTTTTCGCCTCTATTACGCCAAAAAGAAGAGTGGCAAGGTGAAGTCTTCTACGCGCTTCCATTTTCATCATGTTTGCCGTATACAGAAATGGAGTTACATGTGATCGAGGTGGTACATGAAAACAGAAACGCGCACAAGCATTCTGCACACGCTGGATAAGCTTGCTCGTCTTAGACATCAGACACGGCCCGTAAACTGTGTCACAATAGTTCAACCGTGACAATATCAGTGCCTCGCATAGTGTGATCCTCAGTTGCTCGCTCAGATAAGGCCTAATCTTGTATAAAAGCTTTAGTCTATAAAAACAATTGCGTGAGCACTCGGCGATATGGCTCTCAAAGGTTAGGTGTTCATCGAATGTCAAACCCAGGTTCCTAACACTGTCTACTCGTTCTATTTTCTCTCCATCTAAGCAAATATTCAGAGAAGTATTGCTAAAGCGACCAATGTTCTTTCTTGTGCCAATTAACATTAACTTGGACTTTTTTGGATTGAGAACTAGGCAGTTTGCCCTGCACCAAGTAGAAATTCGTGTTAAGTCCTCATTTACCTTTATTACAGCAGCAGCATGATCTGCATATTTAAGGGAAAGATACAATTGTAGATCATCTGCATATAAGTGATATTGGCAGTGACGGATGACTTTCGTGATATCAGCGCTGTACAGGATGTAGAGGATTGGCCCTAAAATGGAACCCTGAGGCACCCTACGAGTTACCGGAAGTTTGACTGAACACAATCTTGAGCCATCTGCTTTGTCCAACTCAACATACTGTTGCCTATTCTCCAGGTAACTATGAAACCATTTTATCGCATTGGTATCAACTCCATAATAGGCAAGTTTTGACAACAATAGGTCCACATTTATAGAGTCAAATGCCCGCGAGAAGTCGAGCAACAACAAAATACTTAGGTTCCCTTGGTCTTGAGCAGCTAATAACTGATCCACAACATCTGCGAGAGCAGTTGCTGTGCTGTGGCCTTTGCGGAATCCCGATTGTTGTTGAGGGAGCATACTGTTTGCCTCAAGGTAGTCGGTTAGTTGCTCACACACAATTCTCTCTAACACCTTTGAGACACAAGAGAGTAGGCTAATTGGGCGGAGGTCATTTATAGTGGCCGGGTTAGTCTTCTTTGGCAAAGGTCTAACTAAAGCGACCTTCCAGCTGTCAGGAAAAGTGCATTCTGCTATTGATCGATTGACTATTGTGGTGATAGCTTTCAACGTTTGTGTCAACATTATCATTTCGAGAGACAAACCATCGCTGCCTTGGGTATTAGAGTGAAACCCTTTGATGGTTTTTATAAGCATGCTTATATCGAGTGTATACATAATAAGCATGCTAATTGCTAGCAAAGCTTTGACACACGCTTTCGTGCTAGTAATGAGCATGTTTATCGGTTCCTTTATATTGCATAAAGCATGACTTTGACTAAAATTCGTATAACAACGATTCATCAAAAATGTTTTGATAATATTCAACGTCATCGGGCAATTGGAGGATGAAAATCTCTCGTCGTTGAATACCGAATCAGTCAAAACGCTAGAATATTTGCACATAAATTATCTCAAACACTTTAATGGGGCATCTTCTAAGAGACCCTTCGTTTTGCACGGTGCTTGATAGGTTACACCTTGGATTGTTCTCAAGTTTGCAAAAGATGATAGGACCTTACCAGGGTAATAGTGGCCTTACTGTATGGAGCAGTGCTTCCACTTTCATGATTTCCTTTCCCCACGCCACAACGGAGATTTCCCCTTCTCAGGAATTTTTTCCCCTCAAAACTTATTCTGTTAGTAAATTACTATCTAAAAAAAAATTGTCGTCGCCAGGTGGGTGGCTTATACTATTAAGGGGGGTTACGCGGTCAGCGAAAATTTTGATGTTGTGCGGGGCGGGGTCCGCGGTAATTGAGTCGTCGAATTTACAAATGGGCTAAGTGCCAAAAAAGCAAAATCGTGATTTTGCTTTTCAAAGGTGCTATGTTGGACAGCCATTCCATATCAAAAGTGCAAAGGGCCTACAAAAATTTATTCTAAGTTTGAGATTTTTTCATAGATGGCATTGAGTGTAAGTGCCAAACTTTTTTTCTTTACAAATGGGACGTGTGTGTATCCGATCGTAGTAAATGTCAGTGTCGGTCATCTGATTAGCTGTCGTCGTATCTGCTGTCATTTCAAATGTTAAGATTTGTCTGTTGGAAATATTAGAAAGTACTTTGAAAATGAGTGATTTAAGGAATATAACTTTTATTACAAAAAATATAAAAAAAAGAAAATAAATAAAAAAAAAGAGAAAAAAGAAAAAAAAGGATAGAAAAAAAGTACCTAAAAATAAGAAAAAAGAGGAAAAAAAAGAGAGGGAAAAGTAGAAAAGGCTTACTTACCATTACCACCAGAATATCAAGAATTCTATAGGAATTTGCGTAATAATTAAACTAGTTTAATTACTAGTTACACAAATTTGTCAAAATGCATCATAGGGGTTAAACACTAACTAAAATAATAATTTAAAACTAAAGGCACTTTGCTCCAATGACATTTGTTTAAAACTTAGCCCCAATGACAGGTAAATATCTTGCATTTTGACCCATTTCTTAATCGATTTTAAAAATAAGGTTTTTTTATATAAAAATATGTTCAAAAGTAATGTGATTAATAAGTATAGGTAGTATAAACTGTACCTGTTTAATTTATTTTTTGATAATAGAATGCCGCTATAAAATGATGACTAAAAACAAATTCATTTTTATTTAATTCTCAATAATTGTGTTTTGGCACTTAGCTCATTTGTAAATTCCAAGCCTCAATTCGTAAGCGCCATTCACATTTTTATCAAAAAGTAAATAAAAATGATTTTTTTATACATTCCAAATCAGCCAAGTAATCTAAAAGGTAAATTCCTATGTATTTATGATTTTATAGGAATTATTATTGTAAAACACGGTCGTAATATGCATTTATAAGAAAGGTGACCCGGCGATTTATGCTTGGGTTGTATACTTTTTTAATTTTTTAATCTGTAATTCAATATCTATTTCGCAATATCTGTCAACAAATGACAGTTTTACAGCCGCTAGCTGTCAAATCAAACATGCCGTGACGGCATTGTTGACATTTCTCTTTTTTAAAAGCAGAAGAATTATAGTTTATGCAGCCACGTTAGACATTTTTGAAGTAACATGTCTGTTTATGAAGACTCAGTGTTTCCATATTAAAAAATATTAATAATTAAATAAATCATATCCGCGATTCGATAAAAAATAAGACAAAACTTGGTTTAGGTAGCAAATAATATTAGCTTTACTTTATTACCAAATTCCATTGTATACAAGTTAAGCATTTTTTCTATGGAAAGTGCCGGTTCTCCTTTTAGAGGTAACTTCAGGATTTATTTCTATCGAGCCAAATATTTCCAATCGCGTTTTGACTTCGTTCATCCCCTCACACATACGCTCTGTAATACACATTAAAAGTTTCAGTGCGAAATATCTGATATATTTTGAATATCAGCTAATAAAAAACAGCCAATTTTTCCGTTTTCACTGCCTAAGGCCTTCTTAAAATATACTGCATGATTGTGATGTGTTACGTTCCGTAACATAACACATCACAACCGTAACATACAGTGTTCATAATTATCATTTTTGGCGGCAGTTAAAATAAAAAAAACACTAATGATTTTAGTTGAGATCAAAAGGTACGTCAGCTGGTCCCGTTACACATGATACATTTGAGGCTAAAAAGATAAGTCAAATTTGTAAAAAAATTCAAAAGTATACAACTTATGCATAAATCTCCGTGTCTCCTTTCCGCAAACATGATTTCCCCTCTATTTCCCCTATTCATCTCTTTCCCCTTTTTCTTCCCCTCTGGACCCTAATTTCCCCTCAAAAGGGGAAGTTCTTCTCATTGTGGAAGCACTGGTATGAAGTAATATTCTCAAGTGAAATCATTCATTGTTGTTGGGAAGAACAACATAAACTCTCCCTAGAGCACTTGTTTATTTTATTCCAGGAAATCCTTCAACTGTAGTCCCTTGTTTTTCAAAGTATTACTTTTTAGATAAACTGACTATTGTTCAGAACAAAAATTCTTCCTGAAACCCTTATAGTTTCAGAAATAAACGTTCTTACATGGCAACACATCTGATTTTTTTAAATCTCTTTTTTTGAGAAACGATTACACGAATAAAAATTATGGCAGGCATGCAGATTATTAAGCTTTCTAAACATGTACATTTTAGGGGTGTAGAATCAAATGCAGATTAACGCCACTTTTTTCAAAATCTATCTTTGATCGCCACTTCATTCATCTTAGGATTGTCTATGGCTTGAAAGAATCAACATCAAAACTAGCTAAATCCCATACAAATTTGACTTTTAAACTAGCTATCAGTATCAAACTCAGCTAGATCCCTCAAATCCATTTTCAAAGACAGCTTAATACCGAACCGACCAATCACAGAGCCCCATTCGCTCAACTGACAAAATGGCGTGTAGTACTAACTAGTTAACAAGAGTGTCGAAGTATTTTCCTTTTTAAAATAATATAAGAAGATTCCGAGATATAATCAAGTGAAAAAAAGGTTGCCAGTACATTAATGGATGTAAACGTAAATCCATTTTCTTCAAATCACGCACGTAAAAAAGGTAGAACACCGTGCAAGTGGAAGAGGAAGCTCAAACAAAAAGCTCAGTTAGTGATGTGACACTGTACCTACCTACCTACTAGCATGGACAAATAAGATAATAAAGACTTGTGGTGAAACCACTTACCTTTTCCACTTCCTAGGTATTATTTCATGTAATCATCTCATATTTTAACTTCGTCTTATATATTTGCTTTTATTTTTCCTCGCTTCTGCAACGATACATAATGTTTTAGTAACTACACACTACACTACACACATCGCAATTCCTTTATCTAAACACATTTACTTACGTGATCTAAATCACGAAACTTCGGACACTATTTTTCGACACTTTTACGTATCCCACAAGTTTCGGATCACTTCGATAATCTTATTATGCGTTTTTCCTTGTAATATTTAAATGTATCTCACTTTAATTGTTTTCTATTTACTAAATATTGTATTTTGGTTACGTTTTGAAGTATCTGACAACTTATTTTTGCTTCGTTGCTATGCAACTTATCAACATAATCCAATCAAAACTTTTTGACTTTCTTATTTATACATTTGGCCATCTAGATTTCTCGTTTTAAAAATATTATTTTGAAATTTATGCAGAACTCAGAAACCGAGGTTTCTTTATAAAGTTCAGCCGACGACTAATCATTATATCTCTAGCTTTGGATTCAAAAGGTTTACTCTACTGAGACGATCACCAGCTTCCGAATTGGAAGGTCAAGACTCCTTACTTGCCTCTTCCAAATTGGAAGGACTAGTCTTCAAGTACAAACACCAGCTTCCGAATTGGAAGACTACGGCCTCCAGACATCGCGCGCGCCTACGCCTGCCTGTGCCTGTCTCGCCTGTCAGCCTGCACCTTCGCCTGCCTGCGCCTGGTGGCGCCTGCCTGCCTGCACCTTCGCCAGCCTGTGCCTGCTGGCGCCTGCTGCCTGCGCCTGCCTGCGCCTACTTGCGCCTGCCTGCGCCTACCGGCGTCTGCCTGTCGGCGCCTGCCTGTCGGCGCCTGCTTGCCTTCGCTTGCCTTCGCCTACCGGCGCCTGCTTGCCTTCGCCTACCGGCGCCTGCCTACCGGCGCCTGCCTACCGGCGCCTGCCTACCGGCGCCTGCCTACCGGCGCCTGCCTGTCTTCACTTGCCTGCGCCCTTCGACGTCTGCCAAGTTCAGCGCTTGCCTCCACACCTTCGCCTGCCTCCACGTCAGCTGCACCTACCTCTTCACTTTTTATATTATCATCCTACATTTTAACCATCATCACCTCCATACTCACCATCCTCACTCACCTTTTTATTTTAACTTTGTTTGTAATTTTATTTTGACTTATAAACATTTGTAAATTTCTTATCATCTTTTCTTTTTTAAATGTCGCTTCACGACATTTTGGCGCCCAACTAGCTTTTAGATTCTAATCTCTTCTTTCTTTTACCCACTCCCTAGAGATTTTCTTTTTTGTGTTTGCTTTCTTTTTCTTCACCATCTATGCATTTTTTTCTCTCTAAATTCTAAAACAACACTTTGTCTAGTGATTCTACAATACTTTACACACACACCTACACATTCACCTACTTAAACTCTTTTCATTTAATATTTTTTATTTTCAGTTTTACTAAAGGTATATTATATTCATAATCTTTATTAATTTTAACAATGTCTCGACCGATTAAATTTGACTTTTTAAACAAGTCTGAACTTGAATATGAAGTAAAAATTAGATTAGAGGAACCAGAAAATACTGTTTTACTTCTTAAAAAACAGATTCTTCGCTTATCTGCTGTAATGCCAGCTGACGAAATCTTGACTTCTTCCATTCCTATAGAAGAAGACTTGCCTCAGTTAGACTTTACCTTGAACTACCTAGAAATTAAAATTGATAAACTCTTACAGGGTGATTCCAAATATTTAAGATTAGTTGAAACTTTTATAAATCATATTTATTACCGATTAGAACGTATTGACATTGACTTGTGCCCGGATCTTAAATCTACATTTGATAGTCTCCAATCCAAATGGTTTATTCTAGAAAAACGATTTGAATCTTATACCTTTCTTCCAGCTGAAAATATTTCTCCTCTTCAACATCCCGCAGCAGCCGTTCCAGAACCTGCTCTTACGACTCCTGCTGCCCTTCCTCTCCAACCTTACTGTCAGGTACCTCCTCAAACTTATCCAAACCTTCAACTTTTCAAAGATCTGAAAAGATGCACCTTTGATGGCAAATCTTGTCCTAGGTCTTTTCTACAAAAAATTAATGAATTCTGTTTGGCCCGTAGCCTCAGTAAAGATATGTTGGTAACGCAGTGTTATGAAATCTTTTCCGATAATGCTTTGCATTGGTTTAGGTTTCAACATAACCTAAATCCAAACCTCACTTGGAACAAAATTTCTGATCTTCTAATTAAAGACTTTGGTGGTTTTGATTATGATTATAAACTATTAGAAGGTATTAAAAGTCGCACACAAGGCCGTGACGAATCCATCATCATATTTTTGTCTATAATGTCCGGAATGTTTGCACGTCTTTCCAAAAAACTTTCTGAGGCCGAACAGTTAGAAATAATCTTACGTAACATAAGACCATGTTACTCAGTCTTTGTGGCTCTTAAAGATATTGACTCTATAAATTCTCTCTTGGCTACCTGCCAAAACTATGAAAGATTTTTGGACAGAGACAAACATTTTAAAGAACCAAATCTTCAACAGCATTCTCTAACTTCGGAATTTAATTATAAACATTTAGCTAATTCTAACTTTTCCGCTCTTAACTCTGGACCTCCTCCTGTTACAAATAAATTTAATTCCTCTTTTAGGAATCCATTTAGACAGGTTAATAGCTTAATTCAAGCTGGACCTATTCAACAGAATATTTTCTGTGTCCGATGTCGTGAAAAAGGACATACTTTAAATACTTGTACTCAGCCTCATTTTGTTATTTGTTTCAAATGTGGCCTAAAAGGTTTTAAAACCGCTGATTGTCCTAACTGTTCACCTAAACCGAATACTAGTTCAAAAAACTAATTACTGACTTGAAAAGTAACTCAAACTTTGATGTTGATGATTGGAACGTTTGGCTAAAAACTCTTAAAAACTTCTTTTCTTGCTATAATATTTCTTCTACTCTTTACTCTGATGAGATAGATTATAAACGTCCTTTCATTAACATCAGAATTAATAATCTATCTATCTCTGGTTTGCTCGACTCTGGTAGCTCAATTACCATTCTGGGTAACACTTCTTACTTAGAAATTCTCAAATTGGGCTATAAACTTTTCAAGTCAGATATTATAACTGTTTCTACTGCTAATAATCAAAAAGTTAAATCCTTAGGATTCTTTGAACTTCCTTTGTCTTTTAATAACCAAACTCATTTGGTTAAAACCTATATTTTTCCGGATATATCGCCTTCTTTAATTTTGGGTATTGATTTTTGGAAAATATTTAATCTCTTACCTAACATTTTATCTTTGGCTAGTCCTTCAGACTTTGAATGCTCAACTATTGAGACATCGGATACTAAAGTTTTACCTTATGAACATCTTACGACAAACCAAAGAAACATTGCTGACGACATTATCCAGCGCTTCAAGACTATCTCGTTCGAAGAAAAGGGAGCACTTGGACGTACTCATCTTATATGTCACAAGATTGACACTGCTGATTCTCTGCCCATTAAACAAAGATGTTACAGATTGTCACCTGAAAAACAAAGGGCCTTAATTAATGAAGTGGACAAGATGCTACAATGGAATGTTATCGAACAATGCGAAAGTCCGTGGCTATCTCCAGTGCTGATTACACCAAAGAAGAATGGCGAATGGCGTTTCTGTGTTGATAGCAGAAAGCTTAATTCTGTTACTCGTCGTGATGCTTACAGTCTACCACTTATAAGCGAAATCCTAGACAATCTCAAGAATGCTAAGTACTTATCAAGCATTGACATTGCTAAAGCTTTTTGGGAGATACCTCTTAATTCTGCGGACAAAGATAAAACTGCATTCTATGTACCTGGAAGAGGTATGTTCAGATTTAAAGTCATGCCCTTTGGACTAACTAACTCGCCTGCGACTCAACAACGTCTAATGGACATGTTATTTACTCCAGATTTTGATAATAAAGTATTCTGCTACTTGGATGACATCGTCATAATTAGTGAGACTTTCGATGAGCATATATCTCTGCTGATGAAAGTTCACGAAAAACTTTCTTTTGCTAACTTAACTATAAACTTTGAGAAAAGTATTTTTTTTAAAAAGGAACTAAAATATCTTGGATTCGTCGTGGATGAACATGGGTTACGAGCTGATCCTGATAAAATTAAAGCAATCCTTGAATATCCCGAGCCTACCGGCAGAAAAGAAGTCAGAAGATTTATTGGCACTTGTAGTTGGTTTCGAAGATTTATCCCGAATTTCAGCACTATTGCCTCTCCTCTCAACAAGCTGACCTGTTCTGGATTGAATGTTCCTAAATTTTTATGGAACTCTGACGCTGCATTGGCTTTCCAAAAACTTAAGGAAGCCTTAGTAACTGCTCCTGTTCTTGCCTGCCCTGACTTCAATCTTCCTTTTGCTGTACATTGCGATGCTTCAAACTATGGTACAGGCGCAATGCTCACTCAACAACAGAATGACAAAGAAGTCGTGATTGCTTACATGAGCAAAGCACTTAATAAAAATCAGCAAAACTACTCAACTACTGAAAGGGAAACGTTGGCTGTAATAACTGCCTTAGAACATTGGCGTTGTTACCTGGACAATGGTAAAGAATTCATAATATATACTGACCATGCTGCTCTAAAATGGTTTCAGAAGCTAGCCAATCCTTCAGGAAGACTTGCTCGCTGGACACTACGCTTGTCGTGTTTTAACTTTGTACTGAAACACAAGAAAGGCAAAGATAATGTTGTTCCAGATCTACTTTCGAGATCCAAGACTCAAGATGGTTGTAAAAATGAGGGTTCAATACTCCAAGGCGTACATCCTATCTCTGCGGATGATCCACCTCCTGACCGTGAACTGGAAATCTACAATAAAACTTTCCTTGGCTGCAGTAATAATCCTGATGCATACCCAAACTATACGATCAGAGATAACAAACTTTACCGTTGCATTCACTCTCCTGACAGATTGAATGATGATTTTATTTGGAAAGAAGTTCCTCTACCTCAAGAAAGACGTACTATAATTGAAGCTAACCATGGCTCCAATCAAGAACCTCACCTGGGAATCTTCAAGACGTACAAAAAACTTTCTCTACGTTATTATTGGCCTGGTATGTTTAAAGACATTGCCAATTTAATTACTAATTGTGATACTTGTCTATCTTATAAACACCCTAATCATTCTCCGTATGGCCCAATGGGCAAACCAAAAATTTGCTCTCGACCATTTCAATCTATTTCTTTAGATTTAATGGGACCGTTACCCATGACTAGAAGACGTAACCAACACATTTTGGTTATTAATTGTTTATTTACCAAGTATACTATGATTTTTCCACTAAAACGTGCGATTGCATCTAATATAATTACCATTTTAGAAAACTCTGTTTTTCTTGTACATGGTGTTCCTCAAACGATAATTATGGACAATGGCCCACAATTTCAGTCTCACGAATTTCTTTCTTTATTAAACCGATATAGGGTTCCTTTCGTGTTCCGCGCTCCTTTTTACTGTCCCCAAGTCAATCCGACAGAAAGATACAACCGTACAATTATTACGTCACTAGCTTCACTAGTGGGAGAAGATCATAGATCCTGGGATCTCTACCTTCTCAAGGTTCAATTCGCAATGAACAGTTGCGTTAATACTATTACTGGTTTTACTCCATCTTTTTTAGTCTTCGGTAGGGAAACGATTCCTTGTGGTTCTTTATATACTCCAACTCAAAACCTTGAGGAATTGTTGTTTTTGCCTCGTGATATATACGCGTCAAATGCTGGTTTCCTCTCTTCTATATTTCACAAAGTTCATACTTCTTTACACATAGCTCACGTTAAAAATAGTGCTCGCTATGATTTACGACGGTCCTTTAAAGAATTTAATGTTAATGATACTGTTTGGCGTAAGAATTATGCATTAAGTAATGCTGGTTCTTACTTCAGTGCTAAGCTTGCCCCTAAATATATTAAATGTAAAATTGTAAATAAACTTTCTCCATTAGTATACATTTTGGAAGATGCTAATGGTTCGTCTGGCAAATGGCACATCAAAGACATTAAATCTTAACTTCTCCTTCATCTTCCAAATTTAATATGGTATATATGTTTTAATCACATTCACATTTTCATTCCATTAACTCATTAACATTTTTGTTTCTTTATTTTTTTTGTTTACCTTAGCCTGTGCTCTTAAGCACGTTTTTAACGTTCTATAACGTTACTCAAGATCTATCTATTGATCTTCTCTATAACTTTAGTACCTACCTACTTTAGTTATCAAGCTTTGAACCCTACCGTTCTTAGCTACTTTATTGCTTCGAGCCCTACCGCTCGTAGCTACTTAAGATATTATGTTTTGAGCCCTACCGCTCTCAGCATATCTTAATTTACTTCATTTTTATTTTCATTTCTTTATTTCTTTTTTTTTTCTTTCCCTTTTTTTTTGTTAGGAGCGGCTGACTACTCCCTAAAAAAGCCTTAGGTCTAACTTTCCACTTATAGAGCGGTCGAAAACTCTTAAAATAAGCCCTAATCGTCATTTTAAAACACCCTTCTAGAGTGGTAGTCATTGAATGTGAACTCCACCCTTATTGAATGCAGATGATAGTATGTAAGAGAACGTATGTCTGTTTGTTAGGCGATGTATGTCTGTGTGAAGTTGTGTTTTACGGTTTCTTTAGAAATATGCTTTAAAAATTTTCTCTGCGTCAAAAATTTTCTGGGGTCGTGGGGGAAATGTGGTGAAACCACTTACCTTTTCCACTTCCTAGGTATTATTTCATGTAATCATCTCATATTTTAACTTCGTCTTATATATTTGCTTTTATTTTTCCTCGCTTCTGCAACGATACATAATGTTTTAGTAACTACACACTACACTACACACATCGCAATTCCTTTATCTAAACACATTTACTTACGTGATCTAAATCACGAAACTTCGGACACTATTTTTCGACACTTTTACGTATCCCACAAGTTTCGGATCACTTCGATAATCTTATTATGCGTTTTTCCTTGTAATATTTAAATGTATCTCACTTTAATTGTTTTCTATTTACTAAATATTGTATTTTGGTTACGTTTTGAAGTATCTGACAACTTATTTTTGCTTCGTTGCTATGCAACTTATCAACATAATCCAATCAAAACTTTTTGACTTTCTTATTTATACATTTGGCCATCTAGATTTCTCGTTTTAAAAATATTATTTTGAAATTTATGCAGAACTCAGAAACCGAGGTTTCTTTATAAAGTTCAGCCGACGACTAATCATTATATCTCTAGCTTTGGATTCAAAAGGTTTACTCTACTGAGACGATCACCAGCTTCCGAATTGGAAGGTCAAGACTCCTTACTTGCCTCTTCCAAATTGGAAGGACTAGTCTTCAAGTACAAACACCAGCTTCCGAATTGGAAGACTACGGCCTCCAGACATCGCGCGCGCCTACGCCTGCCTGTGCCTGTCTCGCCTGTCAGCCTGCACCTTCGCCTGCCTGCGCCTGGTGGCGCCTGCCTGCCTGCACCTTCGCCAGCCTGTGCCTGCTGGCGCCTGCTGCCTGCGCCTGCCTGCGCCTACCTGCGCCTGCCTGCGCCTACCGGCGTCTGCCTGTCGGCGCCTGCCTGTCGGCGCCTGCTTGCCTTCGCTTGCCTTCGCCTACCGGCGCCTGCTTGCCTTCGCCTACCGGCGCCTGCCTACCGGCGCCTGCCTACCGGCGCCTGCCTACCGGCGCCTGCCTACCGGCGCCTGCCTACCGGCGCCTGCCTGTCTTCACTTGCCTGCGCCCTTCGACGTCTGCCAAGTTCAGCGCTTGCCTCCACACCTTCGCCTGCCTCCACGTCAGCTGCACCTACCTCTTCACTTTTTATATTATCATCCTACATTTTAACCATCATCACCTCCATACTCACCATCCTCACTCACCTTTTTATTTTAACTTTGTTTGTAATTTTATTTTGACTTATAAATATTTGTAAATTTCTTATCATCTTTTCTTTTTTAAATGTCGCTTCACGACAGACTGACAATCTCCATACAAAAGAGCGTAGCGCGGAAATAAGTCAAAAATGTACGAGATTCGTACACTTTCGCTTGACGGCGCCACCATCACTACATATAGGTACTTAAAAATTCCGCTAGAGACAGAGCTCTTGCTTTGGTTGCTTTCTTTTTTTTTATTCACGTATAGAGGGCGTTAATGTAAGTAGGTATTTTAGGCATCTTTGTGAGTCCACACGAGTTTAAATTTGAGTAATTCACATTAATATAATACTTAAACTAGGTACAAATAAAAAAAAAACAAGTTTTAGTTGTTTGTAAAATATAGTTCGTAAAGAAACGAAAACAATTTCGATTCACAGAGCGCCATCTAACGTAAATTTGTAGTATTACTAAGTTCGTTTGACGAAGTGACAAATAGCTGCTGCAAGTGGATTACTTAATTTTGCACAATATTTCAATTTGAAACTACCGGAGACATCTATCGAAACATTTTATAACTATATTAAAAGTTACGCTCGTTTGTATGGAGAATGGCAGTCCTTATTATATATCGTCCTTGCTACTAGGGATAAAATTTTCTTAAGTACTACGTAATACTGTGTTAATTACGTTACTGTTGGGTTGGTGAACCTATGGAAGAAGCCGCTGTACGCTAACGACACCGGTATTAACCCATTAACGCTCTCTGTACTCGCGCGAGTACAGCTACAAAGTGTAACAATTCATACTAATTATGTATGGTTTTTGTTATAAAAACCGTTTTTTCCATTACTAGACATCACTAGCAGATTAAAAAAAGTTGAAATTTGGCGGTAGAGTGAAAATTAATGTCATGTTTACTGTTGTCAAATACGAGTTGCAGATCAAAGTATTAAGGTAAGTTTTGATATTTTGTTTTTAATATTATTAATGATTTATTTGGATATGTTTTGTATTAGTGCATAATGTTCGAATACACATAATCATAAAATACTGTTTTAGCTACATTTCAGTCCAATAAGTACGCGTTAGACTTTATTTAATCACACTGTACTTGGGCGGGTACAGTGGGCACTTATGTACTATAATTTCTTGTATTTTGCAGGTATTTTTGAATAATTCACCATGGCCAATCGTCGCGTTTTTACAAGTCGAAATGAGTATTCAAGGCTGGAAGAAGCCATTGAATCAATTATGGCTGATGAAAGTGATGATATCCAATATGATGTCTTCTTGTTGCCACCTGAATCAGCCATAGTAAGTGACGAAGAAGAAGGAAATGATGATGATCTCGCTAATACGACTATGCCAAGAGATGTACCAGGGCGAATTGAGGTGACTCCGCGTCGCCCCAGTTATGATGTTTCTGATTGGAACGATAGTGATGACGAGCCGCTGTCAAACTACTCTTGGCCCTCAAAACGAGCCAGAAACTTGGAATCAGACGAGCCCGTGTGGCGTAAGACTATACCCATATATAGTACTACTCATGAGGTATCCGAAATTTGTCAGCACAGGAAAAATGCAGTTGTTGATCAATTGAAAAACCACAATCCTGTTATGTTATTCGAAAAAATATTTGATGATGACATTTCAAACTTGATTGTTCAAAATAGTATTTTGTACGCAGGACAAAATAACAGACACAATTTTGAATTTGACCATGAAGATTTGCGAACATTTTTGGGTATTTTGATTCTATCTGGTTACCATCAATTGCCTACAGAACGTGGATACTGGAGTTTAGATGAAGATCTTGGCGTTCCACTGGTTGCAAATTGTATGTCCCGCAATCGATTTTTAGAAATAAAAAGAAATCTACACTTTGTCGACAATTCTGTAGCCGGAGGTTCAAGTGATAAAATGTTCAAAGTGAAACCACTGTGCGATCTCATCCAAAAGAACTCATGCCAGTGGGGAGTTTTTCATGAAAATTTGTCGGTGGATGAATCTATGATAAAATATTTTGGCCGTCATCCCGCCAAACAGTTTATCATGGGAAAGCCGGTACGATTCGGCTATCGGAATTGGGCTGCAACGAGTTCAGACGGATATTGCTATTCCTTTGACGTATACTGTGGCAAGTCAAATGAAGCTTCTGGCGACACTCTAGGAGCTAGAGTGGTGAAATCTTTTCTTGCAAAGATGCCGATTGTTCCCAGTGAACGTATTGTTTATTTCGACAATTTTTTTACTAATTATCAGTTACTATGGGATCTACAGCGTCTAGGCTACAGAGCAACGGGCACAATTCGAGATAATAGGACAAAAAATGTCCTGTCACTTCTGTTCAGGCTATGAAGAAACGGCCAAGAGCGGAATACGACTACCGATTTGATACGAAGAATAAAATAACAATCGTGCGGTGGAAAGACAATAACATAGTTACAATGGGATCTAATTTTGATCAGATTGAGCCTTTGGGAAAAGTAAAAAGATGGTGCAATATTGCTAAGCAGAAAGTTGATTTCAATATTCCTAGATTATTTGTAAATTACAACAAAGGTATGGGAGGTGTTGACCAAATGGACCAGTCGATCAGCCTTTATAGAGTAGCCATGAAGGGAAAGAAATGGTGGTGGGTGATATTTACCTACCTGCTAGATATGGCTATTTCTAATGCATGGCAGTTGCATGTTTTGCTAAGCAAGAATAAAGAAGCTGAATGGATGGATCAGTTATCGTTTCGACGTATTATAGCAAGAGCCTACCTAAAACCTACAAAAACAAAGATCCGACCATCGTCATCGTCAGTAGTAGGACTTGATCGAAAAAATAACGGTCACAACCCAGAACGTATAGAAAATCAGTTGCGGTGTGTTATTTGTCACAATCGTGTTCGTTGGCGTTGCGAACTTTGCATGAAAACATTATGTGTTGAGCGGCCTTGCTTTGGTAGTTTCCATACTTAATCCGCCCACTGTACCCGGCCGAGTACACCCCTATAACTTAAATTTTATTTTTTTTTCCTAAAATTTTGATTATGATACCTTTTGTTTAATCGGTAATGATACATTAAATAACATGAAAAAAGAATTTTTACAAGCAGTTTCATTTTGGGCGTTAATGGGTTAAGATGAAATAAGTGATTTGATCCCTAGATTTTTCGTTTTTTTAATTACATTATTTGTTAAGACCTACTAAATAGTTGATTGTTTCGAAGATTAAAACTAATTACATAAAATTTTACCAATGTTTCATTTAAGTTACCCTTTTTATTATTACTTAGATTATCAGGATTGCACATCACTAGGGTTTACTTGTCAAATCGAAAATGTCATTATCAAATCCAGCTAGGTGCCAGCATGTGAGGATCAAATACAGCTAAGTGTCATGGGTCAGTATCAAAGTCAGCTTAGAACGCCATTAATTTTAGCTTTGTGACTTACTGTTGAATGTAATTCATGTCGTTATTGTATTTCTAATAGCTATTAAGATTTACCTTACTAATTACGAAAACGTTTAAGGGTTATTGTAACAAGAGTAGTTTTTAGGAGTTTTTTTCGATTAATCAATATTTTGACATTTTGGATTTAGCTGCCTTTCATTCTACACACCTCATTTTTATCAACAGTTTACTAAAATTCAGCTTTAAAATAGCTTAAATTTTTTTTTCAAAGAGCTGTATGCGCCGCTCTTTTGTTAATATTTTGACATTTTGGATATAGCTGCCTTTCATTCTACACACCTCATTTTTATCAACAGTTTACTAAAATTCAGCTTTATCAAATCAAATCAAATCAATATCTCTTTATTCAGTAAACTTAGAATAAGCATTTTGAATCGTCAAAAGTTAAAGGATGGACGGGCCCACCCACCCCGCCCATTCAGGAAGTCTTTTAACTGTGGAGAAGAACGGGCGCAAGAAACTCCACAGGTTTATAATAATATAGAAGTAACGACATTTACAAAACAATATGTCGTTACCAAATCATACAACATACAATTAAACAAATTATGAGCGTCAATACAAGTTGGAACATGCCCTCCCTGTCATAGAAGGACATTTTCCATTACAACAAAAAAAAAACATTTGATACGATTACAAAAAACAGGTATTGCTCGATTTTAAATAAAACGAACAACGTCTTACAGTAACTTTGAAATAAAAAGAAAAACTATTAAATACTACCAATAAAAAAAATAAGATTGCAAGAGCAGACCAGCCTCCACAGGCGGCACCCGTTCACGAGTATGACATGTGAATCAGCCATCGCTTCGCTCAACCATGTTTTAGGGAACGTAACGACCCGACGCACATGCCACCACCGCAGAGACACTTTAAGAGAGCATGACACACTCGAGCAACTCCAACGAAAGCAAGAGAACAATAAGACAACTTTAAACGCAACATAAATTTTGAGTGGGTACCTTTGTCTGTAAGACACTGCTGTTAAAGGCTATCATACCAGCGTAAAATTAATTATTAAAAAAAAATATTGCTAAGAAAATAAAATCTGAAAATATTATTATAACCAGGCTGTTTTGTCTTCTAAATATTCTTTGACTGTATAATAACCTTTCTCTTATGTAAACAAGATTTTACATGATTCTTAAACTTATCTAAAGGTAAATCTTGTACAGTACTTGGTATTTTATTATAATAGTGTATACCTTGCCCCAAGAAAGAGCCAAGAACCTTTTGTAACCTAAACAGTGGCATTACTAGTTTTGACTTACTTCTAGTATTGAAATTGTGTACATCACCGTGTTTAGAAAAAGAGTTAATATTGCACCGCACAAAAACTATACAATTATAAATATATTGCGATGCAACAGTAAGAACACCAACTTCCTTAAAAATATTTCTCAGAGAAGTTTGTGATCCCAGTCTATAAATGGTTCTTATTGCTCGTTTCTGTAAAATAAATATAGTTTTAATATCAGCCGCTGTTCCCCACAAAAGGACGCCATACGACATGACACTGTGAAAATAACTAAAGTAAACAGTCCTAGCAGTTTCAACATCTGTTAATTGTCTAATTTTTCTAATGGCGTAAGCTGCTGAACTGAGTTTGCCGGCCAAATTCGATATATGCGGATTCCATTGGAGTTTTGAGTCCAGGGTTATCCCTAGGAAAACTGTCGAATCTACCAAATCTAATTTATCACCATTCATTCTAACATCGGTTTGTTCGGTCTTGACATTTGGTAGTATAAATTTAATACATTTCGTTTTTTTAGCGTTTAGCTGTAAATTGTTAGCAGTAAACCAACTAAGTACCTCTGAGAGAGCATTGTTTACATCGTTGTTACGGCGAAGGGCGCTCGCCGTAACAGCGACGGAATAAGGTGTGTGGACCCAGGACAGGTCTGGTTAGCTTTCGGAAATGAGGGCATGCGACTTACTTGGTAGATGATTGGTGGGGGCAAGGCAGGAGACGGGGCAGCGAGCTGGCGGGCGGCGATGTAGGCGATTTGTCACGGCACAGCACAAAGTCCTATCACCTAATCACAGGCACTATATTCACAGGCACTATATTCACAGGCACTATCTTCACCAAGTCACTATCAATAAGGGCAGATACCAGCGCGCGTATTTTGTGGGCATCTCGCGTTAGCTAGCAGACATACGAGTCACTCGCCGGCCGCGTCGTTCCTTCACCTGCTGCGCGCCAACTTCGCGATACAACGCTAGATGGCGCTAGGCGTATCTTAATACGCTTACAAGACGTCTCGCCCGTGGCGAGTACATCCTCCGGGGCCCAGGGTGAGCTCATCCAGAGGGAGCCTGGCAATCTTGAACACAGGCCTCCGGAGGTGTCCATTGGCGGTGTCCAGGTCCACCACCCGCACGACGCCATCCTTCCCAGGCAGGGTGCGAGTAATGCGCCCCAGTCTCCATTGAAGGGCAGGCAGGTTGTCCTCCTTGATGAGGACGAGCTCGCCAACTCGGGGAGGGGAGGATGGGGACAACCATTTGGAGCGGGTTTGGAGTGTGTGGAGGTAGGACTGGGTCCACAGCGTCCAAAAGCGCTGGGAAAGGGCCTGTACCATCTGGAATCGCCTACGTGTGGAGATCGGCCTATCTTCAACGGATAGTTCGGGAAGGGCCGTTAGTGGGCGGCCTATAATGAAATGTCCGGCCGTAAGCGGCTCAAAGTCTGAAGGATCAGACGAAAGTGGGCAGAGAGGTCTAGAGTTAAGGACAGCTTCGATTCGTGCTAAAAGTGTAGAGAATTCCTCGAATGTGAGGTGCTGTTCGCCAATTACGTGATATAAAAGTTGCTTTGTTGATTTTACGTTGATCTCATGTAACGCACCGAACCATGGTCCCTTAGGGACGTTTAATAACCAAGTAATGTGCTGACCAGCGAGCTTGTGCGCAATCGTGTCATTATTCAAGGCAAGAAAGTTTTGTACTTCAATGAGCTGATTTCTAGCGCCTACATAATTTGTACCGCAGTCCGAGCGGATGAGAACCGGGGCACCGCGGCGTGCTATAAAACGCTGTAACGCCGCGAGGAACGCTTCCGTGCTGAGGTCCGAGACCGGTTCCAAATGAACCGCCTTAGTGGAGAGGCACACGAATATACAAAAGTACGCTTTTAAGAGTTTAACATTACGTAGGGTACTAGATTTAACGAGGAATGGGCCGGCAAAATCGGTCGTGACTTGACTAAATACTGGCTGAGGCGTAACTCTATCGGCTGGCAGGTCGGCCATGAAGGGCGCTTGCGGCTGGGCCCGGCATCGAAAGCATCTAATGCATTTAAAAACTCGGTGTCTAATAATACGGCGCGCGGACAATATCCAAAATTGTTGGCGTAGGATAGCGTGTAAAGTATCAGCGCCAGGGTGGCTGTGTATTTTGTGGTAGTGGTCAATGATAAGGTCTACAAGTGGGCTAGAGCTGGGAAGTATGAGCGGATGCTGCGCGTCATATCGGATAGACGCATGGGACAGTCGTCCACCAACTCTAAGGAGCTCATCTTTAATGAGAGGTGACAGCCGCTGGAGTCTGACGGAGCAGATTTTGCCAGTTTGAAGGCGGTGGATGTCCTCTGCAAACTCATTGTGCTGAACACTGCGCACCCAGTAAAGTAGGGCCTCTCTTCGTTCACTGACGTACAAGGGGCCTGAGCGTCGCGAATCTGGGTGGTGTCTGCAGTTGTGCAGAAAGCGTTTTAGACAAGCTGTCACTCCGACGAGCTTGTCTAGTGAACTGAACCGAGTGAGCAGGTCAAAGTCAAGACCCGGCACTGTGACCAGTGACGGGACGTGTTTGGGCTTAAGGCCGGGCAGGGCGTGATGGCCCAGAGCTAAGGGCATCGCAGGCCAAGACTCACAAGGCTGTCCAAGCCACGTGGGAGACCACCATAGGTCGTGGGCTGACAGGGATTGCGCAGACATCCCTCTGCTTGCGCAATCTGCCGGGTTGAGCTCGGAAGGTACGTGTCGCCAGGTACATTCTGGTGAGCCTGAGTTGATTTTGACTACCCTGTTGGCTTCAAAGGGTTGAAGACGGTGAGGCGGTGTATTGAGCCAGGCCAGGACTATCGTACTGTCTGACCAACATATGTGTTGTTGTATACTGATATGGGCCGATAACTGAACTGACACACGGATCATGAGCTGGGAGAGTAGAGTGGCGGCCGACAACTCTAACTTGGGGATTGTGAGGCGATTCTTTATTGGTGCGACTCGCGACTTGGCGACAATCAAGTGTACCAAAGTATCTCCGGAGGCATCGAGCTCATGGAGGTAAACAACGGCGGCAAACCCGGCTTCAGAGGTATCTGCAAACCCGTGAAGCGAGTATGCAGCTGAGCCTTTGTTTGCACAAATGTGCCGAGGGAAGCGAATGCTAGACAACAGCGGCAGATCCTCTGAGATGTGGTGCCACTCCGTTTGCACTTCAGAGGGAGTAGGCTCATCCCATTCCAGCTTCAGTAGCCACAATTGCTGAAGCAGCAGCTTTGCGCTGAAGATAACGGGAGAAACCCAGCCGTTTGGGTCATAAAGTGAGGCTACGGTGCTTAAAATAGACCGCTTTGTGACATGTGTGATGGGGGGCAAAGAGATGCGGTAGGTGAACTCGTCTGACTGAGGGCTCCACTGTATACCCAAGACCTTAATGGACGTGGACTCTGGGTTCTTGTCGAAGTCCTTGGGCATGTCGCATTGGTTGTCGGGAAATCTCTCGAGCAGCTTAGGCGAGTTAGATGTCCACTTACTGAGCTGAAAGCCGCCTAGATCTAGCAGACTTATCAACTCGTCCTGAAGTGCTTGGGCGGATTCAACTGTGTCATGACCACACAAGATGTCATCAACGAAGATAGACTTGCGAAGAACCTGAGCGGCTCCAGGGTAGCGATGGCCTTCATCATCAGCCAGCTGAAGCAGAGTGCGGATTGCATGGTATGGGCTTGATCTTAAGCCGTAGGTGACTGTATTGAGGGCGTAGGTGAGCAGAGGGTGATCTGGTGAGGACCGCCATAGTATCAGCTGATACCGTCTCTGGTCTGGGGCAACCAGCACATTTCTGAACATCCTCTGGATGTCAGTGCTGAAAACGACTGGATGCGTTCTGAAGGACATGATGATGTCCACAATGTCCTGTTGAAGGGCGGGGCCTGTGTGTAGGCATTCATTTATGCTGACACCATTGGAGCTTTTGCAGCTACCATCAATAAAACAATGCGCAGCTTGTCCGACCCTGACTTAAATACGCCATGGTGAGGGATGTAGAAGTGAGGTTTATGGGCGAATGTATTTGGGTGACAGGGAGCCATGTGCCCTAAGTCGATGTATTCGGCCATAAAGTCGACGTATTTAGAACGCAGAGACGGGTTCGCCATTAGCTTCTTCTCAATATTGAGGAATCTGCGTAATGCGATAGGGTGAGTTTTACCTAGTTGAGGGGCGTCCTTTAGAAAGGGCAGAGCGACCGTATATCTGCCTGAGGGATCGCGTGTAGTGGTAGAGCGGAAGATTTCCTCGCATTGTTCCTCCAGGGGATCATTATGAGTGTGAGATTGAGGGAGGGGCTCCTCAGACTCCCAGAACCTTTCCAGACTCTGACGTATGTCCTGGGCTGATTCAGCTGAGTCTGGTTGTGAGCTGACGACGTGAGCTGAGTTAACCTGCTGCGCCGGCTGCGCATACAAGTCCTCAATGGGTCCTATCAACGCGAAGTCGAAAATCGTGCCGAAGGCTATGGGCTTGCCCGGGCCCAACGAGACCTTAGTCCCGTCCAACACCTGGCCAAGAACGTCCGACCCCAATAAGAGGTCGATCGGGGCTGCTGTGTGGTAAAGCTGGTCAGCCAATGGCACGGGTGGCTGGCCTAGTACGTGGGAAATGTTTGGTACCTTCTCTAAGGGAAGGTAGCCAGTGACGTTTTTTAAAATGTGAGCTGTGGCAGTAATTGTAGGAGTATCATTGTGAGTGGGTCGGCATACTATTGTTATTGCCGCCTTTGACTCATGTTTGTGCTGATTCCCAACTCCTGTAATTTTTAAAGAAGTGGGTTTTGATGGCAGGTTCAAAAGTCGTGCCATGCGTGACGTTATTAACGTCAGCATACTGCCACAGTCCAATAAAGCTCTGGCTGTGTGAAGATGGCCATGTACGTCCGCGACTCTTAGTGAGACGGTTGGCAACAAAATGGGTGTGCCAATGGGCACAGAAGGTGAGCGAGCTGATTGAGTATCAGCTGAAATTGTATGAGCTGAGTATGTATCAGCTGTGTGGGCATGGGTTGACTGGGCATGGGCTAAATCTACCTCTTCGCTAGGGTGCTCTGTGATAGTAGGGAGTCATAATTGCTGGCGGCGTTCGCGGGGCCTACCTTGCGAACCGGACCTGGGCGGGCGGGTTCGTGCCGCCTGCTGTTTCTGGGACGCTCCCTCGAGTGCTCTGTCAGCTGTGGTGGGGGCACATGTACAGACGACGAACGAGCTGAGTGCGTTGGGCCGTCTGGTCGATGGAGGGACGTGTGGTGGTTCGTACTCCCACAGTTCTTGCATGCCCCCCTTGACCTGCACTCGCTCTCGTAGTGACGGCCGAGACAACGCTGGCAGCGCTCGCGTGCCTGTACAAAGTCCCAACGGCCCTGTGTTGGCTGGGCATTGTACCATCTGCACGTCATGAGCGTATGTCCCCTAGTGGCACAATAGGGACAGTAGGGCGTCGAGCGTGAGGAAGAGGACGAGGACGATGATGAGGAGCAGCTTTGCTGGTAGGCCGAGTAGACGGGGAAGGGCTGACTGCGAGCCGGGAAGGTGGATGGGCGCTGACGCATTTGCTGAGCTGGGTGGAGCGGTTGGTGAGTAGGCTGATCATAGGCGCGGTGAGGCGATGGAGCTGAGGAGCGGCCACGGTAATGGTCGGGTTGTTGCTGAGCCATCTGAGCATAAGTGCGATGGGGCAACTGTGGAGGCGCGCGGCTACGAGAAGGGCCGGGCAGGGCGTGAATGGGCTGCGGCTGGGCTATGTTGGAGAACTCTGTCTCCACACAGCGCGCGTGCTCCTCGAGGTAGGAGATGAGGTCACTCAACGTGGGCAGGGAGCTGCTAGACCCGTGTCTGCGTTCAAATAACGTGCGGAGCTCACCCTTAAGCTTTCGCACCACTATCGACACAAACACGTAGTCGTCTCCTATGGGCAGATCCAAATTACTAAGGGCACACTGGGCGGACACCAGCGGAGTGAGGAAAAGCGTGCGTATGTTTGAGCGCGTGTGGATGCTCGGCAGCCCTAGGATTATGTCGACGAAACTATCGATGAGAACCCGGCGGTTCTCGTACCGCTTGGTGAGGATGTCCATGGCCACGGCAAAATTTTCATTGGTGACCTTTAAGTGGGACACCATACTTAATGCCTCACCGCTGAGACTTGAGAACAGGTAGTGGAGCTTGACTGCGTCCGACAGGGTCGCCATGTCGTCAGTCAAACTCCTAAACAGCGCAATGAAGGAAGGCCAGTCCTCCACTTTTGAGCTGAACCTGGGCAGCGCTATCTTGGGGAGGACGGCTGTGGGCGTATTGACGCCGAAACTGGGCTGAGCGCTATGGGTTGGGGACGACGTGGAAGAGGGTGAGATTTCCTCCCTCGCCACAAGTATCCCCAGGTATGCCCCGGAGGCTTTTGTGTGGTTCTCAGTGTACGTCCTCTCAACCCCCTCGTCTAAGTTCTCTTCGTCGAGAATGTTGTAGTACACTGAGTCCAGCTTCTCCTTTATGCCCTGTATCTGTGCGAAACGCACGTTAAATTCCGTTATGGAATGTTTGGTGTCGCCAGCAATGATCAGTGATCCCACCTCTAGGAGCTGGTGTAAAGCTTTGGCGGCCTCCCTAAATATCGCGGCTTGTGACTTGGTCTGCATCGCGATGAATAAAAGGAGACAAACAAAAAAAAAATAATAAAAAATAAAAAAATTAAACAAATTTAAAGGCAGTAAAAGGAACAACACCCTGTATGTATTCGATAGTTGGGCAGGAGGTATTTGTTTACTAAGGTAAGGGCAAATGGGCTAAAATTGACGCAACAATAAAGAAAGCAAAACTAAGTTGGGGCGCCTTGTATATGGCCTACGGGTGGGCAAACGCGTGTATGTGTATGTCTGTGTATGTTGAACGCGCGTACGCAATATTAGCCGACCGCAAAACAAACAACAAACAAAACAACAAAGGAAATCACGTCATCCGTAGCCCACTATTGGGCAAGGCGCTCACAGTCGGGTAGACCTTTAGCGGAACCTAGCGCGAAGAATGAGTCGGTCGCAGTCGTAGAATATGTAAACAAAATAAACAAATAAACAAATTATAAAAACTTAATTAAAAAAAATTGGGATAATTGTGTCCCACAAGTGGGCAAACGTGTGTAGAAGCGAAGTCGACGCACGCAAATAGCCGTAAGCGATATAAAAAAAACTGATAAATGAGCTAAGCTAAATGAAACACACTAAGCTCATGTGGTGAGCACGCACGAGATTTGAGCCGATTTAACACGACAAGAACTTAAAAAATTCATTAAAAAATAAAACGGGAAAAACAACAATATCGTCGTCTAGACGCGGGTGTGTTATACGTAACTAAAATTATATGTGCAACCGATAAACGTAACGCAAACGTAACGCAATAATTTAACTACTAATTAAACTTAATGTATCATTAGACAACGATCGTATAGGTAGGTACAAGTATTACACAAATAGTACACTAGCTCGCTCAAATCACAAAAACATTGTATGACACCATAGATCTGTGATCCTGTATCAGACAATCGGATGCATACACGAAAGCAACATCAAAACAACATGCAGAAATAATTGCGTCAAGATAATTCGGATGTTGTGTGGTCGCAATCTTACCACAAACAAATTATAACTACCTCACCAAATTTTTATTGGGGCAGGGTAAAGTTATGTGAACAAATGAATTCCGAAATGATGGCACAAATTAGATTATGGGCGGAAACAATTATTTTTTAGTGGACTGTATTAAAGGAGCTGATGGAACGTGAGACCAAGTTATGGTGAAATGGTAAAAGAATACTTGTTACGGGAAGGTCGCTGGTATTAATATTACCGGTTCGAAGATGACCAGAATGTTACGGCGAAGGGCGCTCGCCGTAACAGCGACGGAATAAGGTGTGTGGACCCAGGACAGGTCTGGTTAGGTTTCGGAAATGAGGGCATGCGACTTACTTGGTAGATGATTGGTGGGGGCAAGGCAGGAGACGGGGCAGCGAGCTGGCGGGCGGCGATGTAGGCGATTTGTCACGGCACAGCACAAAGTCCTATCACCTAATCACAGGCACTATATTCACAGGCACTATCTTCACCAAGTCACTATCAATAAGGGCAGATACCAGCGCGCGTATTTTGTGGGCGTCTCGCGTTAGCTAGCAGACATACGAGTCACTCGCCGGCCGCGTCGTTCCTTCACCTGCTGCGCGCCAACTTCGCGATACAACGCTAGATGGCGCTAGGCGTATTTTAATACGCTTACAAGACGTCTCGCCCGTGGCGAGTACAATCGTCAAAATTATTCTCATTCCTAGTCACATTAAAAATGAGTGAAGTATCATCTGCAAAAGAAGCTTAATCTTTAAAAGAAGCTTAATTTTTTTTCAAAGAGCTGTATGCGCTGCTCTCTGTGATTAGGCATCTCTTGGGTAAGCATGCAACACCTTAGACCACATCCTGTTCACTAATCAGGTTGGTGGTCAAATGCATACCTACCCAGTAAAAAAAATAGTGAAAATCAATGAAAAATCAGTTTAAAGTAATAAATTTTAATAGGTGAGTAATACTTAAATAACATATCATATGAGGTACCCACCTATCTTTATTTTATAAGCGTATGTTGCTGATTTCCGAAATCAGCATAATTTTGTTCTAATTTAATCTCACTGTAAATAATACTGGTATCCTACGTACATAAACTTAACATACTACAATATAAACATCTTTACATTATTTTGTATTACTGGATTACTTGTAAGAAAATACACACACAAAATACATACAATAATTTACAAACCTAATGGTAACATTATTCGTATAAGATAATTATACAATTATCTACATGCATACGCATCACAGCAGCCCCCACGCGATGTAGTCGTCGACTACTTGGTTGAGCCTGAGGCGGCACAGCTGGCTGGCCTGCAGCTCCATGATCGCCATTTGCTCACCGGGGGGCGGCGCGGCGCCTTCCTCCACCGTCACCACGGGCAGCAAGTACATGGCGAACAGCAGCCCGAGGTGCTGGCTCTGGAAAGGCATGGTGTCGAAGTTAACTCGATTATAGGAGCCAAGTGGCTCTTAAAAAGAACCTAGTGCATCAATTCCGTATAGTTAAAGACATTTATGGAGCCGGCGACTTGTTAATTAATCGTCCAGGACAGCCAGCAATGCAACAACAAAACTGTGGTGTTTCTTAAGTCTTGCAAAATGAGAAGCTAAACGGTTCATATAAGTATCAGTTTTACCTCTTTTAAGTCATCGTCAAAGGATTCCCTAGGAAAGACCTCTTCGGGATCAAGATCCAGTCTGGTTAACGCTATTCTCAGCTGATGGTAGTAGTGTTCCAAAAGCTGGTGGTAGTGCTTTCTTCGGAACTCTGCGTCAGACCCCAGGAATATGAAGTACATCAAATCCTTAACCACCGATGATATATGCAGGGTCTGGTAGTCCAACAGGATCATTTCTATTTCACCATTCTGCAACAGGTTAAAATAATACATATTAAAGTTTTTCTAGTAGGTAAGTAAGTACTTAGGTGCAGTGCATGGCACAATACCTACTTAAGTGAGTGAATTTTTTCTTTCATGTTTATTTTTTTTTGTTTTTCGTTTGTTTCTCATTTTAATGCATGTGGTGTTTACCTTCAAAGATTGTTGCACTAGGTTATAAGAATGCTAGCTGTAAATATTAAATGTAATAGTGTAGCAAATACTGGTGAACCAAATAAATAAATAAAATAAAAAATAGATACATTATTTCATTAACATATTCATACTTTATTGTTTTAACTTGTGGATGTAAAATTATTTTGATTGTTTTTTGATTAATTAGGTAATTTAAAAAAAAATCAAGGTGGTGCTTTCATTTGAAGTGAAGATCAGAGTTCACCCGGATCGTCAGTCAGTACAGTAGTCACCACGACTTACGTCAGTAGTCGTCCGTACTTGATATATAATTATGCTCCTTGTTGTCTCGTCCTCTATGATGGAAATACTACTTGTTAGTATCGAGTCTTAGCACTCGCCGACGCCACATAAGTTTAAAGTATCTGAAAATAAAATATTTCCGAACGCCGCCGCACGTCACTAGACTAGCCCGCGTTTTGACCTGTCATTCGTTTTTTATGTCACTGTACCGGCGCCACTTTTTTCTCTTACTTTTTTGTGAAATAATCTTTTTAATAGTTTTAGTCAGTTTAATTATGATAAATAAACTGTTATTATGAGTAAAAGAAAGAGACGTGAAAAATAAAAATGAAATTCTGGGTTTTGAAATGTGCACTCAGGCCCATCTTTGGGATGAGGCGGTGTTGAAACATTCAAAACTTAAAACGGGCACAATAACTCGTACTTACTGCAAAGCCGAGTTTTTACCACCCTGGATATTCGCAAGGAATATCAGGGTCTTACATTTACTGCAGTTTGCTTTGCCATTTGGGCCTAGATCTGCATGACTATGTCTGACATTCCTAATGTGTCAATGATGGCCCTGGATCCGGCTACTACTTCAAGTTCTGTGGAGGAGGAGGCACTGCCCGTGCCAACACAGTGTAGTAGAGGCCTTACCTGTGGAAAAAACCCAGTGTACAAACCCGGAGACCGAGACACCTGCCATAGACGTAGAATTGTTATTTGCTTTGGGGGAAATTGAGGAGGTGCTTAAGGGACCAATTGCTCATGATGAAATTGCACAGAGGTAGACTTCTATTCTCACAAAAGGATTGCAAAAGAAATTAAACCAGAAGTTATGAAAAAATACATCCCATATGAAAATATCCCAATGTTGCTCCCAAAGCTCAACCCTGAAATACCTGGCTGTCTCTGACCTGGTTAAGAAAAGAGATTTGATAATTGCTGACAGGTAAAAACAGATGGTTGCTGCACTAACAGCCCTGGGCCAATCACTCCATTTATTTCTCCTAAAAGGTGACGGAATTGAAATTATTAATTAAATAATTAAACACATCAATGATGCTGCCAAAATACTGTGTGACGCTGTGCACATAGATACAAATCGTAGAAGGTCGCTAATACCAACCGTCATTAACCCCTTGAGCACCATAAAACCAGACACAATTGAAAATCAATTGTTTCGCGACTGCCGGCGGTCTCATGATATTTGATCTATTAATAAAGATATGAAAGATTCCCTCACAGGGGGAGCAGATGCATTTTTTTTAAGTAACCTTTCTGAAAAGATCTAGGTTACAAAGGCTGTTCTGTTCAATCTGTTAAAGACCTGAAGAACACAAGCTTCATTCATAAACCCCCAAATAAAACCAAATCTTTAAACTGGAGGGGCCCTCCTCGTCCAAGTGCCCGGACAGGGACAGGAGCGAGATCCAACCAACCTGCAAAGCTACGAAGCTGCAAAGTTAGAAGTTCAGGTATGCAGACTTCCTTTTTTTATAAATAATTGGAAGAAAATAACCAGTGATCCTACTATTCTGAAATGGGTATCTGGGTATGAAATCCCTTTTAGTGAGATACCATTTCAATCTTACTTGCCTATGAATAACTCATTTACAAGTAGAATTCTGTCAAGTTCAAATTGAAATTAATAAACTAATTCAGTCACATGTTATAGACAAAATATGTCATGAAACAGATGGACAATTTTGTTCACCTATTTTCTTGGTATAGAAACCAAATGGAGAGTATAGATTTATTTTAAACATAAAGAAATTTAATAGTTTTATTACTACAACTCAAAGTCTTATGAAAGACTGTATTATGGCAACAATTGACAAAATGGATTCTTATTACATGTGTAACATTAATGCAGATTACAGAAAATATCTAAGGTTTAAATTTGATGGAAAAATATATCAATTTAACATTCTTCCATTTGGCCTTTGCACGGCTCCATACATGTTCACATAATTAAACCCTTGGTATACAGCCTGTAAGTACAGTATATCGATGCTTGTAGCTAGCAGTATATTGGTAGTGATCATATTGAGTGTCTTAATAGTGTTAACCAGACCATAGGTCTGCTTACTCAGTTAGGCTTCATCATCAATAAAAATAATTATGTCAACTTATTCCATCAAAGGAATGTAAGTTTCTTAGCCTATTGTTTAATACAAACACCATGACTATTTCAATCGATTCTGATAAAAATAAAAGATGCCTTAACACGTTGCCTGCCACGAAACCAGACACAATAGAAATTTAATTGTTTGTCAGTCACAGGTGACCACCACGGCGCTCAAATTTTTAAGTACCTCTTCCATCAGGTTTTTTGTCAAAAGTTCTGGGAACTCTAGTGTCTGTTTGTCCAGCTAATCAATATGGGTTACTGTATACTAAAGCACTAAAAAGACATAAATATTTAGCTCTTTTAAAAAAATAATAATAATTATGAAGCATTTACTTCCTTGCCCAAACATTGCTATCCAGATCTTGAATGGTGGACAAAACATGTACTTGCCTAAATCAATTTCTTAGTTAAGAAAATATAAATATATTCTAGAAATAAATACAGATGTCTCACTATCGGGGTGGGGTGCTTCTTGTGACAAACATACAGCCAGTGGTGTATGGAGAGGAAAAGAATCAACAATTCACTTTAATACTTTAGAAATAAAAGCTACTATGTGTAGTCTCAAAAGCCTTGCTAATAATTCTTCAAATTGTGAAATATTATTACGAAGTGACAATACCACAGCTATACCATATATAAACCGCTTTGGTGGCATACAGTACTCTTACTTACATGTGATTGCAAAAGCTATTTGGCAGTGGTGTGAAGAGAGGAATATTTTTGTATTTGCATCATACATCATACATTAACACAAAGGACAACAAAGTAACAGATTTTGAATCTAGAAAACAGTTAGGTCATACAGAATGGGAATTAAATATTAATAATTTTAATAAAATAGTACAAGCATTTGGTAACCCTGTCATAGATTTATTTGCAATTAGAACAAACACAAAATGCAGGAAATTTGTTTCATGGCATCCAGATCCTTCAGCTTATAAAGTGGATGCCTTTACAATGTCTTGCAAAGGGGTTTATTTTATGCTTTTCCACCATTTTCTATGATTTTAAAATGTATAGAAATAATCGTGTCCAATGAAGCAACAGGGATCCTTGTAGTTCTCTTCTGGGACACCCAACCTTGGTTTCCCTTATTCAAAAAACTATTGGTGACAGAACCCATTGTATTTGAACCAAGTAATAACTTACTGGTTTTATGTAATTCCAACTCACCACACCCTCTACACCGCAACCTATCACTACTGGCAGGGAGATTGTCCGGTAGGCATTCTTAAAGCCTGGCATCGACGTACAGGCAGCTGAAATAATGATATCTTCCTTAACAAGTAACACCTATAAGCAATGCTTACTTTGTATTTGGTTTTCTTACTGATACCCCAAACAACTAAATGCTACTAAAGCACAGATGACAGACATAATTACTTATCTCACAAATAAGTTCCACAGTGGTGCATCTTATGGCACCTTGAATTGCATAAGGTCCTCACTGCCACTAGTGTGATAGGGCCGCAGGTGGGAGCAGACGAAAAGATTAAAATTTTATTTAAAGGGTTCTTTCGCCTACGATCAAGTAAACTCAAATATAAGTATACCTGGAATGTTTCTATAGTGCTTAATTTTTTAGAGTCAAATTACAATGACTCAAACAACTTACATTAATGTTCATTAAACACAGTTACTTTATTAACTTTACCTACAGGGCAAAGATTACAAAGCCCTAGTTTCTATTGTTACTGACCAGATTAAAATAATTGATAATAAAATTGTTACTATAAAAAAAAAAAATAATTAAGACCTCAGCACCTAATCGTCATCAGCCAATTGTTTTAATTATTATAAAAGAATTATCTCTGAATCGGTCAGTACACTCAACCGTTGGATTGACGGTCCTGGCTGCAAGAGGGATCGATACTTCCATTTTTTCTACTCATAGTACCAGGCACGCTACGACATCAGCTGCCATTATGAAAGGCGTTAGCATTGATGAGATACATAGAACGGCTGGTTGGACTGACTCATCGACAACTTTGCAAAGTTTTACAACCGTCCGATTTTAAATAATAATTTCGCTGAAGCGATTATATTGTAATAATAATATTAAAAGTATATTGCTATAATCATACCAAAGATTTATTTAAGGCTGAGGACACATTTAAGTTTGTTTTTTTTGTTTAATAAGATTCTCTTGGAAATTACCAATTATCTTTAAGGAGTGTAAGACTGATTATGCTGTTGAAACATAATATCTGGGATATATTTGTTAACAATAATAAACTTTATAATTCTACAACAGAACTTTGAACATCTAACAAGTAGTATTTCCATCATAGAGGACGAGACAACAAGGAGCATAATTGAACAATCAAACAAACTTACCAAGTGCAGTTCGATTGAAATTATGCTCCTTGTTGTCTCGTCCGAAGATGATGAGTCCCACCCACCCTCACAGGTTTGATACCTATTCCCTGGGGTTGTAGAATCAGTTTCATAAATAAATACACAACTTAAAACTAAATGACAGTTCAAAACGCGGGCTAGTCTAGTGACGTGCGGCGGCGTTCGGAAATATTTTATTTTCAGATACTTTAAACTTATGTAGCGTCGGCGAGTGCTAAGACTCGATACTAACAAGTAGTATTTCCATCATCTTCGGACGAGACAACAAGGAGCATAATTTCAATCGAACTGCACTTGGTAAGTTTGTTTGATTGTTCAATTATTCCCCAACTAAAGAGTGACACGCAACAATGAAAGGTAAGCAAACCTATCCAAGACATTCCAAGTTTAACTCACCTCAAGCTGTTTGTGCATAATGTTGCTGGTCTTGAAGTCCCCGTGATTGAGCACCGGCCGCGGGGGAATCTCATAAAAAGTCGCCATCACTTTGGGCAGTGACTCCGCCATGTACGACCGCAGCCTTTCCTTGTTCTCTTCTTTGATGAGCTCGATGGATCGATCAATGGCCTGCTGTATTATAGAGACCATCGACTGCGTATCTTGTTTGAATTTGAAAGCAGATGTAATTTCTTCGTAGTCTTCAGGATAATCGTGCTGCATGGCAATGGAGAGAGCGTGCAAGCGGGCGATTTGCTGTACAGCGACAGAGGCGTACTGCCAGTCGAATGATTGGAACCTGTCGTGCAAAACAAAGCCCTCCGCAGCCAGATCCTGCAGCACGAGCACCTCTTTCAAATCAACATCGCTGTATCCGTGCAAGGCTGGAAGGACCAAGCGATGCTCCGGAGCGACCTTATGTTTATTCTGAATTTTGTTGAAGATCCCTGCCAGTCTACTGTATGCGTACTTTTCAGTGTAGAATATGGACGATGGTATTAGTGATCTCAATTGTTCCCCTAACGTGGCTACCTTAGCGAAGTATTTGATCTCTTCCCTGTCAGGAGCTGTGATTCTTCCTCTAAACAACTGGGAGGTGTAGTTGGCGCCGAAAGTTGTCACCGGTACGACCTCCAGCTCGAAGCCCTCATAGCCCTTCTGCAGCGCAATGTCTCTGAGAGTGGCCTCCAGCGTTTGTTGATGAGCGTCAGTCATGTTGGTAGGTGTAAGGAATACTAAAATTTGGACGAAGGTTAATCATATTTATATGAATTGGCGCTTTTAGATAACATTTTTGTAAAAAAACTAGGTTACGTGCGGTTAATGTTCCTCATATATCTACCTACTTATGAGATTATGACATTTCGATAAGAATATTTGCTGGTTGGTATGAACGTCATTGAGGCGAACGTTGGCATGAACCTGCTAATCCGCGGCTGTCATGCTTTCGTTGAAGGACGCGACCGCAATATCGGTTAACGACCTGATATCGTTATCTCGATCAATATCCGTCCCTATTAATAAGTCTTCTTTGGTTTTCCTAATATTAATTCGCCAAAATAATGTTAATCATAATGCTTATTAAAAACTAACCAAATGTTGAAGGTATTTATCTGTGTTTCTTATTTTTGGCTTTGATAATAATTACAAATAATTACATGCCTAGAATCGAACCTGAATGACTTTTTCTTTGATCGTAACAAATAAAGCATAATTGTTTAAATCATAACTACAATCAGCATAATCATGTTTATGCATAACATTCAAAACCATAATTTTAAAAAAGCATAATGATATCAAACCATAATTAATATAGACATAAACTATGGACATAAAATATAGTTATCTGAATAAATGAATTTGAATTTGAATTGAATAAACATCTTACTAAGAATAAGTTACTGCTAAAATATTAGACTTAATAAGTTTTTACATACAACATTTTTAAATACAAAACCACAACACCATGTGTAGGGTTGTCATCCATCTGGGTTTTGACCAGATTTGTCCAAGTTTATTATATTTATATATACTATATAAATTTACGCTAGTTAGTTTGAATCTAGAATAAATTATATAATTTATTCGTATGTTGATTTTGTATGATGTTAATGTGGTGACGATACGTAAATTTCCATTTTTGTAAATGTCGTTAGGTACTTAAAAAGTACGCTTGCTCTAAAAAATAGACGTGCCTAAAGGCTAGAAAAATAAAACAACCGATTTATAAATGCTTATCATTTAAATTTTTTTGAATAAAAATTCTTTGACTTTTGCTTAGATTCGATGAAATGATTTTGATAGAGCATATAGGAAACCTTGACAGCACGCTTCAGCCTTGAGGTTTGTCCGATATGGTCCGATATGACATGGTTATTGACTGATATTTTGGGATAGATCGGATAGATAAACGATATGGCGCCATGCACGTTGACAATGACAGGTTTTATTAGTTTTAGTTTTTAAAACTGATTTTCTACTGCAAGAGGTACTACCATACACACATCCATCGCGCAAGACTACAGCTTTTCATTTGGTACATACATACGATTCTAAGGTAAGTACACTTAACACAACCCTTACATTTAACAATGCTTGAGATTATTAATCTCCAATTAACCACTATTTTACTTGCTTTTTCATTTTTTATTTCATTTTCGTTTTCTCATGTTAAAGTATTAGGGTAGGTACTATTCTGTAGTTGGGGACGTTATCTGACGTTATTTCAGGCGTTTGCCCAACAGCAGCACAGTATTTATTTATTTATTCAGATAGGCACACTTACAGCAATACATTTAAACACATAAAAACTTATTACACATTGAAAACACGCATTACTTTATAAGGTATAAGTAAGTCTTATTTTACTTTACTAGACTACATCTTGTCCAAATTGTTTAAAGATTTCAAGAGATCCGAATTTCATACAATTAAAACAAATTATTAGCATAGACTAATGTTATTAGGAATCGTATTCAATTTCATATAGGTACGTTTTCTTTCCTAAAATCTTTTATTACTAAAATTATTGCAATGATTAAAGTTTGAGTTACGAAGTCAACTTAATTATAAAAATAATTAACAAATAGACACAATCATCAGACAGTAAACTAGGATAATCGGTTCTGTGTATTTTGTTCATGCTGTGCTATCTTATTAGTATTATTAACGAAAGGTTTAATTTATTATTCTGTAATATATTGGAAATACGGTCTTACTTAATTGCGTCGCTACCGTATTTAAGGATAACTTTGTTTTTCTAGGTTATTGTTGATTTAATTAACCACATTTTCGATTTGTCACAGAAAAAAGTATGTGTAAACGCGTAGCGCTTCTATTTTAAAGCAGTAAATTACTTTGGAGCATTATCAACTCATCACTGTCGTCACAATGTTTTCTTCGTACAGACTGCATAAAAATCAAACTCAAAATAGTTTATTTGGTATGGCACATAGAATCTACACATAATCACAAACAAGATCCCCAAGGCATACAAAAGAGCTTACCAATAAACATTTTTAAAAAAACGTTTGGCTACATTGCTCATTGACAAAGTATACTACTAAGCTTACTACGTCCAGGAATTTTTAGATGATAAGTCCATGAAATTAAACTGTGTCGCGTAGCGGTGAAAGAATACTACCCACCCCCTCTCTTCCCTTGGATGTCGTAAAAGGTGACTAACACATGTGCAGTCGCTATTTATTGAAAAGTGAGCATTGGCAGGGGACTGCTTTTGCGGTCCTCATTGCTTAGTCTCTGCCTTACCCTTCGGGCTAATTGTCGTGGTTATAAATATACCTATGTATGTGTATATAATATACTTTAAACCTAATCTAAAGCTGTTAGGTTAGTTTGTTTTTCATAAGATGTTTAAAAATAAATATTTCGAGTAAAACCTTTCCCGTTGTCCAATTAGAAAAGTTTGTTAGTGCCTGTCATTGGTTGCTAGGCAACGCTTTGTTTGTAAACATTATTTCTCGAATTTGGCTGGCGTCATACACAAGCAAAGTACTTAGGGAACTTGTTACTTACGTCACAAAATAGAGAGGGTTTCAGAAAGCCCGCTCTGGCCGTTCTCGAAAATAACTACCTAAACTGGCTAGACTACCTAGGGTTGCTACTGTACTAACTCCGAATTTTGAAATAAGTAGGTTAGGTGCTTCATGTTTACACATGTATCTTATTATACCTACATGCCTAAATGGGTAGCAGAACATTATTTATCTAAAAGCATGTTCATAAGTTCATAAAACATATCGACTCTACTCGAGGTCACACACGACGATAAAAGTTCAAACTATGGTGGCTCGCCGCCATTTTACGTGCATTGTGCTATGGTGTTATACCTACCTACCTAGTGATCCCGCCAAAAACAGAAAAATAAATAAAAGTTCAAACTATGGTGGCTCGCCGCCATTTTACGTGCATTGTGCTATGGTGTTATACCTACCTACCTAGTGATCCCGCCAAAAACAGAAAAATAAATAAAAGTTCAAACTATGGTGGCTCGCCGCCATTTTACGTGCATTGTGCTATGGTGTTATACCTACCTACCTAGTGATCCCGCCAAAAACAGAAAAATAAATAAAAGTTCAAACTATGGTGGCTCGCCGCCATTTTACGTGCATTGTGCTATGGTGTTATACCTACCTACCTAGTGATCCCGCCAAAAACAGAAAAATAAAAAAGTGCACCAAGTTCGACCAAAACAAAAATGTAAAAAGGAAAAGTACCTATAAGTCCATTTCTGCTGAGTTTGAATATGCAATAAACAATGAATGATTGATCGTTATCAAAACTTATCTATAGGTAGGTACCTACTAACAAGAGAAAACCGAGTTTTACCTACCTTTCAACATCTTTAGGATACGTGAAGAACGTATAATCACAATTTCGAGTTGTATTCAAACATCCAAAGACACTGCAACTGTAATAATGACGAGTATCCATTTTTTCAATGCGTAGCTAACAATAGTAACGTGATAGTAACAATCGCGCGACAGCCGGACTGAAAGCCAGGCTGAGACTGCCTGAGACGGCCTGTAAACGCAACGTCAATGTGTGCGTGAGCAAAATGGCGCTTAGTTCCGAGCGGACCATCTGTCCGGGCGCGCCGCGCGGCCGTATACTTAATTTGTGCTTACGTCTAGTATTTAAAAACTTAATCAATGACTACCACAAAAATGTCGGGTTGCCTCTGGTGAGAATCGAACGAAACCTTTCGCAAATCTGGCAACGGCTCTTCCAACTGAGCTACGGAGAGCTTTGGCTCAGTTTTGATATAAATACCTACATAAAGCGCTGTAAATCCAAAATAAATATAAAGCAGTTATCTTTACTTACTTTACTTATTTATTCATGGTCTATAGCGAGTGCCACTAAACAGACAGTAGATATTCTATTACTTGATTGCGCGGCGCGATTTTAAAGAATAATGGAATAAAAATTATTTATTTCTGACTCAATAATACTTAAAACTATTATCTACACATCCTTAAATTAATTCACAAATATAACTTGCAACTAACTAATTTTTTTAACTAAATGTTCAATCTTTTAAGGTGATCACATATTATTATTATTATGTACTTACTTTGCTAGCTTATTTATTGAAACTTATTAGAATTCTCACTAGAGGTGACTAGAGTAAAATATCCACACCAGTCATTCATTCACTTCGATAACTCTATGAAAAAACGAGGTGCTTAGCTTACACATTTTGACCTTGGTTACTGTATATAATTACTTAATACAATTTGAACACACGTGTATTCTAAAAACCACTCCTTCTCCGGTCAATATCACAAAAAATCTACTCCGGTAGCCACACTAAGTTATTAAGTAATAAGCTCACTTCATTAACACTATGAGATTACAATATTTGAGTTTCCTTTACACACACTATTACCACATAATAAATTTGTTGATGTTACTTAATAAAAACACAGTCCACACATGAAACAGTACTTAACTCTTTTAATATCACTGTGCGCATGTGGTGTGCGGTTGCTTGTGGCATTTAAATCAGGTTAAAATAATAAAATAATAAAAAGTTTATTTGGAACATTTTAACAGGAAACACATAAAATTTACGGAAATAGCTGCTTTAGTGTAAAACTGCGTTGCAGCTATTAACGCCCACTTCCGGCAGACGAACGTGTTCCTAAAAATGTTAATTAATGTAGGCAAGTAAAAAAAAAAAAAACTAAACAAATCTAAACAAACAGAAAATATTTAACAAACATAACGAACAAAACAATTATTTAAACAGCATGCGACTAATAGAAACTTATGATTAAAGACATTACCCGTGCGTGTTGTGCTATGTATGAATTTAAAAAGTAACTATATTAATAATACTTTATTAGTTATAACTATTCAATTGTATTAATACAAAAATATATTTATATTTTATAAATACAAGGTATAATTAATAAACCACAACTTTAAAACTATTAATTTAACAATATGGTTCCACAATACTAGAAATAAATAATATATAACGTAAACGAATAAAAAAGAAAAAGAAAAAGAAATACTTAAATACATAAATATATAAATATAACTAAGCAGAAATCCTCAATAAGTTCTCCGTTTCCTCATATGAAAGAGATAGCAACCATTCTGTTATAGACCTTCTACATGTAAATACAGTCATTGGAAAAATATTTAAAGTTTTATTAATTTTGTTGTACAGCATCGGACTCAGGTAACGAAAGAAACGCAATGCGAAGACTGATCTGTACGGTTTGATATGGCAAACGCGGTCTGATCTACGCTTCAGGCTTAAGGTAACAGGATCGTAACAAAGAGTGGTATGTTTTCTCAAGATGGTATTGAGAATGAAAAGTTGCCTGACAGTAAGAACCTTCCAAAAAGAGTACAAGTCTGCAGTCGGGAAACGTCTATGCTTTGATGCCATGACTTTTAAGATGTAGCGCTGAGATCTCTCAACACGAAGCAACTGAGTCTTTGCAGACCCACCCCAGATGGTAACGCAATACTTTATTATGGACTGTGCAAGAGCATAATACACCATTTTTAGAGTGTCTTTGTCCGCTACAGAGCTTAGGATTTTAAAAATATATATAAGCTTTCGAAGACGCGAAATAAGCTGTTCAATATGTGGTCTCCAACTCATGGTACAGTCCATTAATACACCTAGATATTTTAAGTTGTTAGTGCGAACAAGGGGTTCACAGTTACAATAACCATCACCAGTATCGCATCTGCATTTGTGAGCACAGATCGTGAACGATGTTGGTGGTTGTGAGGAATTACGCATTGAAAAAGTAATAAATTTTGTTTTACTGACATTTAGAGTGAGCAGATTCTTGGCTAGCCATGCCATGACACCATGAAGAGCCGATTCAGCATTCGCCCTTACTTCAGACCAGGATCCTCCATGAACCAGTAGGGCAGTGTCATCCGCATATGAGGTTATTTTGCACTTAGGCAGAGAGAGGTCGCACAAACCATTTACGTAAGTTAAACTATCACAAAACAACAACCTTGCAACTACGATTGTCTATTTACTATGTGATGCGATGCGTCACCTCGCAGTCGACGAGGAAGTAAAATACACTGTCTTGTTAAATACAAAGCATTTAAGTGCGGAGATAACAATTTTGAGTGCCATCATTATCAATGTCTGTATAAAAATATGCGGCGATGGGCTCCTATCACGCTGAGCACAATGTGCAGTCGCTATTTGGTGAAACGTGGACTATGGCAAATACTGCTTTTGCGGTCCTCATTGCCTAGTCTCTGATTAACCCTTCGGGGATAATAGTCGTGATTATATGTATTTATGTATATCCATTCTGTCAAAAAAGTTTCGGGAACGGATGATTTGTTTATGATTCCAAATTCTAGTTTTTGTTTTTTTTTGTTGTTAGATTGGCACAACTGTTATCCATTTTGGCGCGGAGTTTGAGTTGCATCTGTTATTTCGATTAAATACAGTGCTGATTTTAGTTTATATCTAGTGTGTATTGCGAATTTCATAATGGATAAAAACATCGAACAAAGAGTTTGTCTTAAATTTTGCGTCGCCAATGAAATTTCGTGTTCGGAGTCACTGAAAATGTTACAGAAGGCTTACGGTGAATCGACTTTATCAAAAACACGTGCTTATGAGTAGTACAAAGCGTTCAAAAGCAGTCAATAGTCAATAGTCAATAGTCAAAATATATTTATTCAATAAACTCAATTAATAAGTACTTTGAAACGTCCAAATATTTTTTAACCTACCACCCATTCAGGACATCATTTTTTAACTGTGGCAAAGAACGGGCGCAAGAAACCACAGCGCACAGAAGCAACGACATTTACAAAATATATATATATTATATGTCGTTACCAGATCACAAAATACAAAATATGAATTTGAATGTAAATAGTTTAATTAAATATGGTGCTCTATATAAATTAATTATAGGCAATTAGAAATAGCTGTTGGAGTAGGTACTTGGAGCATGTCAGACCCAAGCTGTTTTGTCTTCTGTATAATCCGACACTTTATAATAAGCTTTTTTATAAAGCTTTTCTTTGATTTTGATTTTAAATTTATCAAGATCTAAATTCTGAATATCATTTGGTACTTTGTTGTATAATCGTACACACAGACCCTTAAAAGAATTATTTATTTTATTTTATGGAGCCTAGTATAAGGCACTGCTAATTTGTTCTTACTTCTAGTATTTAATTTGTTTATGAACATACACAAGATTTTCATAAATATATTGTGATGCAACTGTCATTATACTTATATCCTTAAATCTCTCTCTGAGAGAGTCACCAGCCTGTAGGTTATATATTGCTCGAATAGCCCTCTTCTGCAGCACAAAGATAGTTTGAATGTCGGCAGCATTTCCCCACAGTAAAATGGCGTACGACATTACACTATGAAAGTAACTGAAATAAACTAATCTCGCTGTATCAACGTCAGTTAACTGACGGATCTTCATTACTGCATAAGCCGCAGAGCTAAGTCTATTCGACAATTTAGCTATATGTGGGCCCCACTGAAGCTTGGCATCCAACGTGATGCCTAGAAACACAGTGGTGTCCACAGGATTCACATTCTTATCTTTAATTTGTACACTAGTTATTACCTGCTTAACATTAGGCAATACAAATCTTACACATTTGGTTTTTCCCTCGTTTAATAGCAAGTTATTAACACTAAACCAGTGAACAATCTTTGAGACCGCATTATTCACATCGTCATAATTTGGGTGTCGTCGTTTCACTTTGAATAAAAGTGAAGTATCATCAGCAAACAATACTATCTCATGACTGTCTTTTACAAAATAAGGTAAGTCATTAATATAAACCAAAAACAAGAATGGACCAAGTATTGAACCCTGCGGAACTCCCATTTTAACCACTGATCCCGGAGATCTTTTACCGTTAATGTCGACCTTTTGAATCCTGTTACTCAAGTATGAGATTAGAAGGCTCAAAGAAGCATCCCTAATTCCATAGTGGTTAAGCTTCCTGACCAAAGTTTCATGTAAAACACAATCAAAAGCCTTGGATAAATCACAAAATACCCCTAGGGCATCCTGTGATTCCTCCCAGGTATCAAATATTTGGATTAAAAGCTCAACACCGGCGTCAGTTGTAGAGCGACCCCTAGTAAAACCATATTGTTTACAATGTAAAAGTTTATTTTTATAAAAATGAATTTGCATTTGATCTAGTATTAACTTTTCAAAAATTTTACTAAATGTGGGTAGCACAGAAATAGGTCTAAAGTTAGAGGGGTCAGAAGTGCTACCCGATTTAAATAATGGAATTATTTTACTATATTTCATGAGGTCAGGAAAAACACCACAGTCAATGCATTCATTAAATATGCAAGCTAAAACTGGAGCTATTGTCATAATTACAGATTTAGCGACGTCCACGGAATTACCCCACAGATCAGCAGTTTTCTTTTTATTGAGAGTGTTAAATGTTTTTATTATATCTATAACACAAATTTTTTGAAAACTGAAATTATTTTCACAATCTTTAACATTCTCCTTCAAAACAGATTCAGCTACAGTGGGGGAGGAAATCAAGGCGTTTGTAGTTGAAACTGGAATGTCAGTAAAAAACCTCTCAAATGCTGCAGCAACATCAGCATCAGAAGTCAAGGTTTTATTATCACAATTTAAATTGTACTCATTATTACGACTTTTGACCTTTCCTGTTTCACTATTTATAATATTCCATGTCATTTTTATTTTGTCATTACTATTCTTAATCTTAGAACTCAGATAGTTTGCCTTGGCTAATCGACATACTCTTTTGAATAACTTTGAATAACTTTTAACATATAATTTGAAGTCATCGCTGGTGTTATAGTTGCGTTCACCATAAAGTTCATAAAGGCGTTTCCTACTTCTGTGAATACCAATTGTAGCCCATTCATTAAAAGTTACAGTACCACTAACTGAGATCTTTTTTGGAATAAAAGTTTTATTAAATTCTGAACAATAAATGTTAAAAAAATTATTATAAAAGACATTAGGGTTGTCATTGTATTCTAAATAATTTAATTTTGTATCTAGATTGCTTTTAAAGCGTTCCAGCCGACCTGCAGTTTTTGGTACAACAGTGATATTCTTTTTCGTCACTTGTTTACGCTGGTGTGGAAAGCTGACCATTTGGCCACAATGATCAGAGTCCAGGTTATTAATAATTTGCTTAGCCAGTGGTTTTACATTTGTATATATGTTATCAATACAGGTGGCCGAAGTGGCAGTTATTCTTGTCGGCTCCAAAAATAAATGATTCAAGTTGTATGATAGAAATAGGTTTTTAATTTTAGTTGACATCGTGGAATTTTCTAACAAATTAATATTAAAATCCCCGCAAACAATTATTGTTTTACCTACATTACGGACTTTATGTAATGCCTCATCCATAACTTTTTCGAAAAAATCATATGATGCTGAAGGAGGTCTGTACACACTTAATACAACAAACTGCTCCAACTCCACACAAGCTATTTCTATTGTTCGCTCAACCGAGAGGCTCACTATGTCTTTGCGTTCCTTTAATTTAAACTTTTTACTAACAATAATTAAGGAGCCACCATGTATTGCATTTCCTCGACTGAACGAACTTCCTACCAAATGATTCTTAAAATTGAACATGAACTGATGGTCTTTAAGCCAGTGTTCTGTTATGCAAAGAATATCAATTTTATTACAGTTCACGAACAATTCAATCTCCAAATCTTTGCCCATCATTCCTTGGATGTTCTGGTGGACAATGTTTAAAGATTGTACATTTTTTAAATTTAATGATTGACATGGGCTTTTGCTAAAGCTATTTTTACATTCATTTAATTTCATTTTATTAACAAACATTTCGCAAGAGTTTTCCTCTTTTGTCATATAATTTAATTTAAATAATTAATTGGAATGTCAGTAGAAACACTACTGACGTCTATGTCAAATATACATTGCTCAATAGAAGCAACTTGTTTAGCCAAGTTTTTGGCTGACGTTTGAATACAATAGGATAGCGATAAAGCTATTTGTCGCTTAAAATAATTTGGCAGATAATAACTATCTCTTGTCAAATAAAAATTACTAACATAATTGTTAGTGTCAATTAAATGCATTATGTCATTTTTGCAAATAAATGTAATGTCAGGTTAGTTATCAGTCGAGAAATGGTGACTGAAAATCCTCATTCAAGTTTGAGAGAGATAGCCGCTGAACTTTCTCTGTGTCTCACGAGTCGAACCGTACCATTTAAATAGTCACTTGGTTATGAAACATGTTGCCGCTCGGCTAGTCCCAAAAGACCTGAATTTTCTCCAAAAACTCAATCGCATAAGAGTCGCTGAGGACATGCTAGAACGAGTCAATTCCGACATAACATTCATGCAACGCATTGTTACTGGTGACGAGACGTGGGTTTACGAGTTTGACATGCAAACTAGTACAACAAGCTTCGGAGTGGCGCCTTCCGACTGAACCGAAACCGAAAATATCACGTCAAAGTCGACCAAAATACAAAGTCATGATGACTGTTTTCTTTGACTATCGCGGTGTTGTGCACTCGGAATTCTTGCCGGAAGGTCAAACAGTAAATAAAGAATATTATTTAAGTGTTATGCGCCGTTTAATTAGACGAAAAAGGCCAAATTTGTGGAAAGAAAATTCTTGGATTTTGCACCATGATAATGCGCCTTAGCACAAGGCCATCATTGTGAACGAATTTTTGACCAAAAACTCAACAAATACCATCGAGCAACCACCTTATTCCCCAGATATGGCTCCAGCCGACTTCTTTCTTTTTCCTAAACTTAAATTACCACTTCGTGGCACCCGTTTTCATTCGGTAGAAGACATAAAGGAGAATTCAGGGCGAGAGCTGAACTCAATTCCGGAAAAAGCGTTTAAAAAATGTTTTTCACTCCTCTTGCTCAAAAAGACTGTCATTGTAGCGTTCTAGAGCGAGGCTAAAATAGCTTTTCTTGCCCTTGGGGAAAAAGTAATTTTTTTTTAAATTTTTGTCTGTCACATGACAATGAGCCTACAAAAACGAAAAAGTATTTAGTCATAAGTAGAATAATCATGAAAAATTTTATTATATGTCTGTGTGAAAAAGACTCGACTTATTACTGTTTACAACTTTTTTGAGATAGTTATTATTAAAGTTTATTTTAAAATTAGTAATTATTTTAATCTATGGAGAACACAGACCACGCCCACACAGTCCACGCTTCAGCAAGAATCAACTGCACAGTCTGCACATGTGCTTAGGTAGTGAGCCTTTAGCCCGTTAGTCGCATTTTACGACACCCAAGGGAAGAAAGGGGTTGGTGGTATTACTTTGATGAGCCCATCGCCGCTCTATGCTGTTGGATGTATGCGCAGTCTTTAGTCCGTCAGTCGCCTTTTACAACACCGAATGGAAGAGAGGGGTTGGTAGTATTATTTTGATGAGCCCATCGCCGCTCTATGCTGTAGGATGTATGTGCCGTCATTAGTCCGTTAGTCGCCTTTTGCGACACCCAAGGGAAGAGATGGAAAGACTGCACATACCTACTATCCAACAGCATAGAGCGGCGATGGGCTCATCAAAATAATACTACCAACCCTTCTCTTCCCTTTGGGTGTCGTTAAAGCAACTAACGGGTTAATTTTTAAGGCTCGTTCCCGTGCACCCAAAGGCCCATTGTTTACGAAAAATTAAAGTTCATACATCGGTTCCCACTGCACCCAAACAAAATTGAAGATTCAACAAAAACGTTCCCAGTGCATCCAAAAGTTGTCTGTACTGTCAGAAGCTTCAGTTTGCGACCCATTTAAGGTCGATTTTTAAAAAGAATTTGCGGTAAGAGGGAATAAGCAAGATGTTGTGTAGGCGTGTCTTGTATAGTCACTGGACCGACGTTTAAAAAGGAAAACTTAATACCTAAATAAAAGACAAATAATTAGTTTAAAACTGTTTATTAATCATCAGGTTATTATTATTAATTACAGACAATAATTATCACAGGTAATCAACTCTAAATCATCACAGTTTGGTGTTCATTATATACTAATCTAAAGACTAAATAGTAAAAAAAATGCAGATCTTTTATTATCACAGATAATCAACTATAAATCGTCACAGCTTGATGCTCATTAGGAGCTAATCTCAAAACTAATCGTAATTTTTTATAATATTGTTTTTAAATACACAATTTTGTATTATTTTAACCCATAAATAAGTCTAAATAAATTATATGTATATAAAAATTTGAGGACCTCTCCTGAACCCTCACTGGCCGGACGAAACACAACAGCACCAAGATGCCATTATTTCACGCCGGATATTTGTAAGGGGGTATTATTACATATTATTGTAACTTTTCAAATCGTAATAAGATAATTTTCTTACCACGTTATTTTAAGAAACTAATTAAGTACAATAATAGTATTCATATACATGAAAAACACTCACAGCATTATTTAATAACACGATATTGAATTTCTTTTCTAACTTTTTACAACATTTTCAATTTACTTTTCAATTTTATTGTTGTTGACGGCTATTTGCATGTATGCACGATATTATAATTTTATATTTAATTTACATTTCCAAATAAATGTTTGTAAAAAATATTTAGACACTTCTAGACGACAATGTAGTTCTGTAACAAAAATAAAGATTTATTGCATGTTGATTCATCATAGATTCCTTTTTAAAGTTTGCTGTTTGGAAACCAATACGGGATTATGACGACCGTACCCTATAGCTATTTATTTTTGACATAAAGATTATTTGTTATATTCCCTAAGCTTGGTTTTTATCTCATCTTATGGCAAGTGGCTATAAGGTCATGAAAGCGCACTTTACCCGGACTAATGCTAAGGAACTATCGATCCCACCATAATTCTTACCTCTGACTGTTTTAAAAAAAACAATGCTATCAGCGTAAACATGGTTGTATTTATTTCCTGTTTTTGTATGAAAAACAGAAAATACAATATAACCATCAATCAATTTACTGTCTAGAAAGTCTAGCCGCAAGACCACACAGGCAGAGGTAAAGTTTACTGTGAATTATGGAAAAAGGCTAAAGAAAAACAACATTGTATTCTTTTGTAAGTAAAAGTTCACTTATGTTAAAAAAAATTATGATATAGTATATTACCATAAAACTTTTACTTTATCATTTTATTTATTTTACAAATGAATATTTTTTTTCCATTTTGTAGTAAAACCAGATATTGAAGACACCACTTCATTACCAGACACAACCAGTCCTTCATTAGTGATTGAGCTAGTTTCATATTACAATTATTATTTTCAACAAATAAGAACATTCATTATTTAGCTTCCCTTGTTCATACAAACACAAAAGCATCAAACCAAAATACCTCATAAACCGGCAAAGCATCCGAATCTCGCAAAGCATCTAAAGTGCCCAATCAATTGCAAGCCAGCTTTCAGACCATTGTTGTGACAAATATCAAAACGTTACAGACTGTTCCATTAGTCAATTTCATTATTTACCAGACTTATGGACAAATAGTCTAGCTATTTGTCCATAAGTCTCTTGCTATCTCGCTCTTACATTTTACAAGACAATAACACGCATCGCGCAATGGCGCTAAAGTAACCATTTCGTGTGGTGTTTTTTTTTACGATTGTACCTTCTTTACTTTTGGGTGCATTGGGAACTGATTTGTTTACGAAATAAATATTAAATAAAACTCTTGGCTGCGGTGGTAACAGATTTTTGGATGCATGGGAACGAGCCATTTTACATAAAATAAACCAATTCATATTGTATTGGATTGTTTTATTTTCTCGTATTCGTAGTGAAAAGCAGAGTGTAACACACGGCGCTAAAAATCCATTAAAACTCGGTTTCTATTTACTTTTTTTTAAAAACTACCTCGTATATAATGGGTCATTTTAGCCCCTTGTATAACAATCTACTATTGATGATTGGATCATTCGTTGGCGTATGTGTACTTATCGTTTTTAATGGAGCATACTTTGAAGGCGATAAAATAAATTTTGATGAATAACAAACATTTTGTGTATTATTGATCTTTTCCCGGTACTTTCTTGATAGAGTAGTATGCATAAAAATATAATGAGGCCAAGAATAAAAGACATAAAAGTAAAACAATGATTTTAAAAAACAAGCTTTTATTCAAATGCGCTTAAAAGAAAATAATAAACTGTTACTTTAAAATTTTTACTAACGACTTATAACGTGATTACACAATTTATTTGATTTAAAAGGTTGTCGCGAGACAAGTAGTTATTTTCTGATACAAAATACAAATAAATAAATTTATTCAATAAATGCTTACTTACAAACCAACTTAAAAATACAGTAGTGTTACCTAAATATAAGCATTATTTTCAAGAAGCCTGACATTATCTATGACCCCACACTAGGCAAAGGCGAGGCAAGAATTATGGTGGGCTGACCTGTGGCGGTCAAGTAAGACGTTTTCAAAAGTTAAACGGGTGCCAGCAGTAATTAATAAAAATTAAATTCTTAAATGAAAAAAAAGGTAATGATAATTAAAACTAAGTAGGTACTCTGGGGCAAATTTCTACCAATATCAGTACAAAAAGAAAAAAAGGAGTTCAACTTATTAAATAATTAAAAAGTAAAAAGAAAATTTAAAAAAAAAAAATAGAGTTATAAATTGTTGTAAAAGGTGCATCACATTCGCATATATCTCCTTTAGTAGGTACCTCCATGAATGTTTCCGTAAATTTATAGCTCCACTTCAAAAGAAGTGAGCGTATCTTGAGCCTCGCAGTTCTCAAAGAGCATCTCTTAATTTCGCATAGCTCCAAAATGCGGTTGTAGATGAAAGGGAAAGCGAAGCATTTAAACCGTTGGGCAAAGGTGGTTTTAACTAAAACCGATCGTACCCTAAATACTCGTCTGTCAAGATTCTGGGGAACTGATCACAGTTTTGTGCATAGTCGTTGCCACTTTTAGAATATAAAGTTTGCAAACGCTGAGTACCTGCGCCTCATTGTACAGCGAATCAGTGGGAAATAAAAAGGCTTTCGAATGATACTTTGAGTTTTGAACTTAAGGAATCTAATGATAAAAGATATGTTTTGATTAAATATGTAAAAAAAAGACGGAGGAAGCTATAACCGAGGTATCCTAAAGTGGTTGCAGCTTATACCGCGAATCGTGATTCTATTACCAAGGGTAGAAAAATAATAATCATTTTAGTTCCGTACAAAATCTTTATTAAAAACAAATTGTTGGCTACTCTATGTATGAGGGAACATCGTGAGGAATCCTGTACACTCAGGCGACTGAATGTGTAACCATGATCCAAGCTGGTTAGGTTTCCCTGTTACCAGGGTCACGGAAAAAGATAAAGATAAAGATAAAAATAAAAAGTCATTTATTCAATAAGTACCATATGGAACACTTTGACACATCAAATTTTTTGGATTTACATCAATTCGTAACGCGACCAGACAGAGAAGAATTGGCAAGAAACTTCAACAAGTTCGCCTTCTCAAGCGGCTGATAAGCCAACGAGCCATCTGGATGTTTTAACGGGGGCAGCGAGGGGGAGCAGAAGTTGGCCTGCACGGCCTTAGCGAGCCGCCAATAGCTACGGCTACCCACAGGGTGCGAGATCAACTCCCGCCCCACCCTTGCCACTCTTTGTGCATCCGCTCCTGCGAGAGCCCTCTTGTTAGACTTAGAGGCCTTGTTGTAGGCCGCCTTCAAGGAGCTGGTACTAGGGTCATTCAGAGCGCAAGCCCTCGTCCAAGCACGATACGCCGCCTGCTTGCATTCAGCAGCTTTGGCGCATTCGCGATTGAACCAAGGCCGCTGTCTGCCAACGCTGGCAAGATCTGTGAATGGAATATAATATTCCATATCCAACAAGATCTCATCAGCGATGGCAGAAGCGCACTCCGATGGGTCCTTTCCAAGAAAGCAGCTCTGGCCCCATGAGACGGATGCAAAGTAATCAGGCAATCCGTCCCAATCCGCCGACGAGTAGTGCCACAGACGACGCTTGGTCTCCACCGTTTTCGGTGGACCAACGCTGTGCGGTGCTGTGGCAATGACCAAGCAGTGGTCTGACGAGCCTAGAGGTGCACGCACCGACACTCTATACCCTGCAGGGCGACTCGTCAACAATAAGTCCAACATGGAGGGCGCGTGACCTACGATATCTGGCATCCTGGTGGGCTGGTCTACCAGTTGCGTCAGGTCTTGCGTCAGAGCGAAGGCATGAGCGACTCTACCAGCGTGATCAGTTTTGGAGGAGCCCAACCATGTTTCATGGTGGGCGTTGAAGTCCCCCAAAACCACCACCTCGTCATTTGGAAATCGCTCCTGCGCGACATCAGTCACTCGGCCGAGGTGTACAAAAAGGCTGCTTGTGTTAGCATCTCCTGTGTGGGACCGATAGAGGCACGCAAAGACACGACAACGGGAGCCGAATTCAATGCGCACCCAAAGGATGGGAAAGGAGGGGTCTTCCAAACAGTGCAGACGACGACAACAAATGTCAGCCCTCACGTACAGACATACTCCGGATTTCGCGCGGAATTGCTCCTCAAGCTGATAGCCAGGGTACCTTAAATAAGACGTGTCAGCAGGGCGACGAATTTGAGTCTCCGTCAGAAAAAGCAATGCAGGCCGCGCCGTCTCGAGGTGTTGGTGGACGGCGTTGAGGTTAGAATGGAGCCCACGGATGTTAGTGAACTCCACCTCAAACAGCGAATTGGTGGTGGGAGAGGAGGAAGCCGCTGTATTATCTGCATTCTTTTTAGGCACTGTCATTGGAAAAGGGGAAGGAAGGGACGTGAACAAGGAGCCACTACTGCTGCAAAGAAATGAACAAAGCGAGAGTTTACCGCTTCACCATTGGAAGAGCGTTGCATCCACAGCCGACACGCCGGACGGAAGGGACCCCATACCCTCCCGGAAGTGGTCGCCGGGTCCCACCATTTCTCCACTCCGAGATTATGAGCGACCTGGTGAGGCAGCTTCCCGAGGTGGTTAGCCCCGGTCGGGCCCCTGTACTATGCCGCGGGCGGCCAGCGGCACCACCGTTTCTACGGGTCTCCCTGGCCGGCGTGTCGAGTTTCGTCTCCCGCTCAATAGTTCCACGGCAGAACTCTCTGGTTCACAGTTTGCAACAATAGCCGCTCCCCTGGCTCCGGTAGTGCGGCGCTGTTCCCGGAACGCGACCTGCGACGAGCACAGACCACTTGGCGGGCGTACACTACCGCACGGTGGTCGATAACCGGGCGAGCTAGGCTATATATACCATCAAATGCTCAATTAGCACCACCCAGGGGTCATATGTCTGGACCAGGCACGTCAACTTCAGCTACGCAAGAAGCCGAAGCCACTTCCATTCACTCGATGCAAGTAGAACCGTCTCCAAATGTTGTGGCTGTTCGTCCAGAACTTGACGAAGGGATACTGAATCTTTTGGGTCAAAGAAAAAGAGAAGAAGCTAGGGCCAGAGATAAAGGTAGCTTTATCTGAGCAGCTTTATCTGGAAGCTTAAACGCTGATCAAGAAAGACAAAGCGTTAGAATATAAGTACGTGCAACTGGTGGCTGCCATTTCCTACATTGGAGGCTCTCTGACCAAGTTGCTTTCATTGGAACATAGATACCAAGCTGTCATAAAGTTCTTGATTGAAACTAGTCATCAGCTATGGAATACACAGCATAATGAGTCTATGACGAGAAGGAGTTTCATATGTTCAACAATAAAGAAAGATTTTATGGATCAGCTGTATATCAAACAAACTCCAAACCAGCCTTTTAACCAGAGGCCTCCACTTCCGGTAGCCAGGCAAACGGGACTTGCGAGGCGGTCGAAACTGGCACCTCCAGCTGCACCGGCACCACGCCCGCGGCAGCAGCAGCCGCCGCGATCGCCGCGGCGCTTTCAGCAGCCCAGCCCTCGTCGCTGGATCCGGTACGTTCTGCAGGTATGCTGTTCTATTTTTACGATAGTTTGCGAATAATAACCGATGATCCGGTTATTTTAGCTGGGTAAAAGGTTATAAAATACCCTTTTTTAAACGTGTTTCTCAGACGAACCACGCTTACTTTCATTATCTTATAATACAGAGTGGCCATATTTTGAATTAATCGATTCTGACGCCACTTCTCCTGGCCAACCTTGTGACGGTCAGTTTCTGTCTAGTTATTTTCTGATCAAGAAACCCAACGGCACAAATAGGTTTATATTAAATCTAAAATTACTAAATAAGCTCCTAACTCCAGAGATAAACTCACCTAATATAAGAAATAAAGAACTTATCTGTGAGCCAAAAAAGTACATTTCCCTCACAAGTACATTTACATTTTACTCGTATTTGTTTTTTGAAAGTAAAACTTTCAAAAAACAAATACGAGTAAAAAGTCCTTTCGAGAACATACATAATTTCTATTTACTGCATCAAAACATATGTAGTGTTCTCAGGAAAAAAGATGAACTGGAACTGTTAATTGACAATTACAAGAATAAAAAAAAATTTTTTTTATTCTTGTAATTGTCAATTTTTTTATATGTATGTCCGAAACTTTTTTGTTAAGAGGTTCAGAGTCAAACCTCACTCTCAAAAATTACAAAATTGGTTCCTATTGGTCACGTAACTTTGAAAAGAGGGGAGACACTTGCATCTTAGTTAAAATCGACTTAAACGTGTCAAAACTGGAACTCGCTGACACAATATCAGAAACATATAATTTTGAATGTTGTGGAATTGTTATAAAAAACCCTAACCTGATAGTTATTTGCATTTATATAACACCAAATTCAAATTAAAAAAATTTCTTTGACAAGTTAGATTATTTATTACAAAAATTTCAAAAAAAGGTTCTAAAAAATACAAAAATCATTCTTTGTGGGGATAGGAATGTGGACCTTATGAAAACAATTATAAAACACAATCACTTATTAGCATATTACAGAATCACAACATGACCATTCATATTAAATCACCTACGAGAAAAAATGCTTGCCTTGATTTAATTGTGAGTAATAAACTCGTACGAGAAGGCAAAGGCACTACTGAAAATGTATACCTCTCAGACCACAACACAAATTAAATACTCTCACTCTATATTAATAACTATTAAAATGTTACATACTGGACTGACTTCAAAAGAGACTTCAGTAGTGACAATAAATTAAAATTTTATAATTATATTCAATCCCTGACATTTAATGACATACTACAAGAAACTGACACAAATAAATCTTTCAACTTATTTCATGACATACTAAAATTATTATTTGATCAATGCTTTCCTATTCTAAAAATTAAATGTAATAATAAATGTAAAAAATGAAGCTGGATTACAAAGGGTCTAAGAAATAGTTGTAGACGAAAAAGACTACTGTATCAGAAATATGTTAAATCAGATAGATATGGTAAATTGAAAAACAAAAAAATATATAAAAATTACTCTAAAATTTTACAAAAGTGTATTAATAGTTTAAGAAAGATCTGCAATACAAACATTATGCTTAAATCGAAAAATAAATGTCTTGCATCTTAGAGGATTGTTAATGAAAATTTAAATAATAAAATTACTCAAAATGAAATAAAATTAATTAAATATAAAAATAATGTAATTGACGACTTATATAATATGACGACAGCTTTCAATGACTTTTTCATAGAAACAAGCGATAATAATATAACGTGTAGTAATACATTTACAAATAGATTAACTATCAGCAATAGTATTTTTCTTACTCCGACTTCGGTTGAGGAACTCCGACGTATTATACTGAGTCTAAAAAATACAAACTCAGTCGGTTATGATGATATTAATTCCGATACTCTAAAATTATGTTCTAACGAAATTGCCATTCCCTTATGCCACATTATTAATTTATCCCTAGAAAATGGTATATTTCCCGAAAGGCTAAAATATTCTATTGTGAAACCACTTTACAAAAAAGGCGATGAGAGCGATATGAATAATTACAGACCAATTACTCTCATTCCAGTATTGGCAAAAATATTTGAAAAGATTATGACCAAAAGAATTCTGTCGTTTATTAAAAATAATAAAGTTATTACAAAGGAACAATTTCGATTTCAGGAAGGTAAATCAACAACCTTGGCTTGCTTCAACCTAATTAAGGAAGTTACAGAAAATATTAATAATAGAATACCTAATCTAGCACTGTTTTTAGATATGTCGAAAGCTTTCGATCACGTAAAGCACAATATATTACTTCAGAAGGCTTCCGAATACGGTTTAAGGGGTCGAACGACTGACTGGCTAAATAGCTACTTAAAAAATCGTAAACATTGCACCGAGATTACTAGGATTGAAAATAATGCTAAGATAACAGTCCGATCACAGTATAGAGATACAAAAAATGGAGTTCCACAGGGAAGTATATTAGGTCCTATATTATTTTTATTATATATAAATGACCTAAAGTATTATCAAACAAATGCTTTCTCTTTGCTGACGACTGTACTCTATTATTTAAAAATCAAGATATTGACAAATTACAAACTGACATTAACAATACAATCTCTGACATTTTCAATTGGATGAATAACAATAATTTGCAAATTAATATAAATAAAACTAAAGCAATACAATTTCATACTTACAAAGCAAAAAAAATTAACATTGACATTAATCATAATAATGAAAAAATTGACGTAGTAGATTCCACTTGTTTTCTTGGAGTCACTCTTGACGAACACTGCAACTGGAAAAATCATATTGATGGTGTATGTAAAAAGATTAACAAATTTGTTTTTGCACTTGGTAGAATTAAGAGAATTGCCTCGTTTGATATTGCGTTACAGGCATATCATGGTTATGTTGCCGCAGTCTTACGCTATGGCCTAATAATCTGGGGAAATAGCGTTGACATAGAACGAGCATTTAAAGCACAAAAAAGGTGTGTTAGGGCACTGTGTGGAATTAGAAGTTGGGAATCATGTAAGGTTCTATTCAAACAATATAAAATTCTTACATTAGAGTGCATGTATATAGTGGAAATATGTCTTTTCGTAAAACGATATCCCGACTACTTCGTCACACACAGTCAAAGGAATCCAAATGCTCGTGATTCCAGAAAAAATAAATTATGCTTACCTAAAAGCAATCTAACGCTTTTTAATAAAAATGTATTTTGTATGGCAGTTAAGATATACAATAAATTGCCAGCTGATGTTAGAAATCGCTCATCTGACAAAAACTCTTTTAAAAATTCTCTATGTCGTTGGCTGCTGGAACGCGGATATTATTCGATGAATGAATTTCTAAATGACAAATTGTAATGTGATATTTTTATTTATTCTTTAATTTTTAATATTATCTAAACTATTTTTAATTATGATAAATTTATTAAGTTGACATTAAATATTTTTGTATTATTTTAATTATTATGATTTTATAATTATTTTCTTTTATTATTTACTTAATCCTATATTGACATGTATAACGATTAATTGAATTAGCAGATCTGACTTTATGCATGATTAATAAAAACCAGAATTTAGAGTCGACATTTATAATATAAATATTTGCATACCTACGTAAATATTGTAGATCTATTATTTAATGAATGTAACATCTTGACTGTACACAATATTTGAGCAAATAAATTATTTGATTTGATTTGATTTGATTTGAAGCATATTACGACTGAACACTTTAAAATTGAACATTTAAGAACAACAATGAAACTAATTTCAAAGGATAGCTTCATGGCTACCCTGGATTTAAAGGATGCTTATTTTTTAGTAGGTATTCACACTAGTCATAAAAATATTTGCGAATCTAATTTGAAGAAATTAATTACGAATTTAATGTACTTTAATTTGGTCCTAACACAGCACTGTTTGTTTTTACGAAATTGTTAAAACCAGTTATGTGTCTTCTTTGGTCGTTTGGCTTATCAACGATTTATTAAGAGGATATCAGTCTGCGCTCTTGCAAGAGATTATAAAAATTGTCTCGATAATGTCTTGGAAACAAGAAAATTTTTAGAATCTTTAGGTTTCATTATTAATGACAAAAAGAGCTGTACAGTCCCTAATACAGTCTGCAAATATCTTGGTTTTTTAATAGATACGACAAAATTTCAAATAAGTTTAACCAATGACAAAAGAAACATAATCAAAAAAGTGTTACAATATTTTAAAATTAAAGAACGATGTAAAATTATTCACTTCGCACGACTAGTAGAACTTCTCATTGCATCTTGCCCCGCCGTCCAATATGGTTGGTTATACACCAAACAAATGGAAACGTGTAAATATCTTGCAATTTATAATACGAATAACTACGATAGTTACATGTCGTTACCACCGCATTTGAAAGACGATTTTTCTTGGTGGTTAAAATCTATTGGAAGGGTGGATAATCTTATCAGGCATGATAATTACTTCTTAAAATTTCTTTTACAGATGCAAGCAAGAAAAGGGGGGGCGCCAGGTGCTGAGGGGACTGCTAGTGGTCAGTCGAGTATTGTAGAATCAGTTGAGCACATAAACTATTTAGAACTCTTAGCTTCCTTTTTGGGCTTACAAACAATTGCTAGAAACTTTAAAAATTGACAAATTTTGTTACGTATTGATAATATAACTGCTATTTCTTATATAAACCATATGGGCGGAGTTCGGTTCCCAGACCTTACTGAAATAACTAAAAAGTTGTGGCAGTGGTGCGAAATCCGCAAAATATTCGTTCCCGCTTCGTTCTGGTACTCCAGCTCAAAAGATCATGAAATAGCAAATGCAGAGTCACGAAAATTACATCCTGACACTGAAGGGGAGTTCATAGATAATGTTTGCGCTACAACCGTAACGACCAATCGCTGCCGCCCCTTCGACGGCCAATGAGAGGCGACCGGGCCGCCGCCGGCGAAGCGCGGCCGATATAGCCCGACTGGCGCCGAACGAGTGTGCAACGACATCTCAAGGCGAAGCCACGCGTCACGCGCCCTTGAACTCAGCCCCGACGCCCTATGTGAAGTGTACAGTGACAGAGCTAGTGCTATCAGTTCGCCCCTAACGCCTAACGAACACCAGTGAATGAAGTGAATTGTGTGTGTTCGACCGCCCTCATCAACGAAGGCCGCTACAGCGCCATCCGCGACCACGTGCAGCTCGTGTCCCGGTGCCAGCGCCTCGTAAAGCCTGCTCCCGGTAAGTCCCCCTTCCTTCATCCATTCTCTGCTGTATCTGGCGGTGTCCACTGACCCGCGGATACATTCTGATCCTTTACGAGCCGGATACATCCCAGTAACAGTCCACTAAATTAAACCCTACCCGCCACATTTAATTTTTTCGCCTCGACTCGTGCCACGCCTATACACCTACACATAACTACACATACAACACATATATTCACAATGCACGCGCAAGCCGGGCCTAGCCCAAATACGCCCTATTGTCCCTATTGCAGGGAAAGGGGGCATAAGCTGATCACGTGCGCCCGCTATAATGCCCAACCGACACAGGGCCGGTGGGATTTCATAAAGGCGCGCGAGCGGTGCCAGAAATGCCTAAGTCCGCATTATGAACAGGAGTGCAAGTCGGTGAAGGGTTGTAGGGTGTGTGGCCGCGCCGAACACCACACGTCCCTTCACCGACCGGACGACACGACGCAGCAGTGCCAGCCGGAATCGGCGGCGCGGTGGCTGCCGCCCTACCTACGGGAGACCCCGAGGCAGAGACCCACCGATGGCCCGCTGCATGCGTCCGCGCACGCGAGGCAGCAGTAATTAAAATTTAGCCCATTTAGTGCACCACAAATGCACATTCCATCCGCTCATACAATTACAGTCCGCTATATGTAAAATAATTATTTCGGCCCATAAGATAGTAATCTTATTTAAAGTAATCTTATTTTTAGTAAGCCCAATAAAAATTTCGTCGGTACTCGGAAAACAGTTGTGGTAGTATAGCGGGACAACGTGTACTTAATTTATTTTACTTTAATTTAACGGAATTATTTCACGTTGCTCATTGCAAATAATTTATTGCTCGATTTTCTCAAAGCCCGTACACAGTAGTACACAAACACATGTAGTTAGCCCGCACCTATACGGTGCATGACGTCAGCCCACGCCTTTCCACAACACAATAAGCCCGTACAAACACGTACACCACACATCAGCCTGCAACACACACACACACATGCAGTCTGTTTTTTATTGCGCCTTTGCGCTTTGCGCCACAGCGCGCATTGCGCTTTTCTGTGCCTACATGGTACCTGCCCAGCGCACGCCTTTGCTCTTTGCGCCACAGCGCGCATTGCGCTTTTCTGTGCATACATGGTACCTGCCCAGCGCACGCCTTTGCTCTTTGCGCCACAACGCGCATTGCGCTTTTCTGTGCCTACATGGTACCTGCCCAGTGCACGCCTTTGCTCTTTGCGCCACAGCACGCATTGCTCTTTTCTGTGCTTACATGGTACCTGCCCAGCGCACGCCTTTGCTCTTTGCGCCACAGCGCGCATTGCTCTTTTCTGTGCCTACATGGTACCTGCCCAGCGCACGCCTTTGCTCTTTGCGCCACAGCGCGCATTGCGCTTTTCTGTGCTTACATGGTACCTGCCCAGCGCACGCCTTTGCTCTTTGCGCCACAACGCGCATTGCGCTTTTCTGTGCCTATATGGTACCTGCCCAGTGCACGCCTTTGCTATTTGCGCCACAGCGCGCATTGCGCTTTTCTGTGCTTACATGGTACCTGCCCAGCGCACGCCTTTGCTCTTTGCGCCACAGCGCGCATTGCGCTTTTCTGTGCCTACATGGTACCTGCCCAGTGCACGCCTTTGCTATTTGCGCCACAGCGCGCATTGCGCTTTTCTGTGCTTACATGGTACCTGCCCAGCGCATGCCTTTGCTCTTTGCGCCACAGCGCGCATTGCTCTTTTCTGTGCCTACATGGTACCTGCCCAGCGCACGCCTTTGCTATTTGCGCCACAGCGCGCATTGCGCTTTTCTGTGCTTACATGGTACCTGCCCAGCGCATGCCTTTGCTCTTTGCGCCACAGCGCGCATTGCTCTTTTCTGTGCCTACATGGTACCTGCCCAGCGCACGCCTTTGCTCTTTGCGCCACAGCGCGCATTGCGCTTTTCTGTGCCTACATGGTACCTGCCCAGCGCACGCCTTTGCTCTTTGCGCCACAGCGCGCATTGCGCTTTTCTGTGCCTACATAGTACCTGCCCAGCGCACGCCTTTGCTCTTTGCGCCACAGCGCGCATTGCGCTTTTCTGTGCCTACATGGTACCTGCCCAGCGCACGCCTTTGCTCTTTGCGCCACAGCGCGTATTGCGCTTTTCTGTGCTTACATGGTACCTGCCCAGCGCGCGCCTTTGCGCTTTACTCCACAGCGCGCATTGCGCCTCCCTGCGCGTTGCGCCCACACGCCCCCGCGCAGGCATTCAGCTATCATACAGCCTGCGTCGTGCGCGTAACGCGAACGGTTGTCAAAGCGTAGCTCCGCTGTTGTTTTTATAGAAATGTCAAATACGCTAAAGTGCAATCACTGCAATCTAGTAGTAAACGAACTGTTAACTTATGTGCAACATAAGCATGAAGTGATGGATAGTGAGAGTTTGATGAGGATATGTACCACTGCCTTCTCACCGGAGGACATAGAAACAGCTAAGTCATTACTTTTTCTATCTATTCCTACTCAAACACGTAAAATTAAACGTAAAATTAAGGATGGAAAACGCGACAAGGACTTGTTCGACGTTATTGAAATTTTTAAGACGACAGATACCGAAAAAAATTCCAACTTTTGTAGCTCATGATTTAAATAAACTGCCACCAATAACATTTGATCATGTAGACGTAACTAGACTATTAAAGGACCTTTTGAAATTACAAAACGAAGTACACATTATAAAGAATATATACGTAACCACCGAGCAGTTAACGCAAACTAGGGATGACTTATTGAAAGCAAATTGTGATGTTAGACCATCGGTCAACAACGTGCAAACCGGATTAGACCCAGTAACAGTAGAAAATGTTGTAGAACAACCACTGTACAGAAACATAAATGTAAGAAGGGGTGCATGTTTAGACAGTTTTAATTACGATAGCGGTCCCATTGGCCTTATTCATATGACCTTGCCTAATGAGGAACAAAAAACCGTTAGCTCAGGCGCTGCTATCGCAAAAGTCAGCTGTGACAGTCCATCCCTTTCACGCGCGCAAAAATGCGCTGTCTCCGTCTCGGCCTGCTCGACGACGACGACGCTGCCGCCATGTGAGCGCGCGGAGGCCAGTACCGCGGTTTCGACACGACAACGCCCGAGCGAATCCGAACAGCAGAATAGGCAGACGGACTGCGCTGCGCCTGCGCCTGAGGTAGCGAGGCCCACTGCGGTTTCGGACCCTATCTCGGGAATCATAATCGCCGATAACATCGCACCTGCGCGTTCGTTTGTTGATGTTGCGCGTGCGGCGGGAGTATGGAAAGAACCAAGCAAAAGTAGCGAGTGGATTGAGGTACAGAAGAAACGATATACGAATAGATTTATTGGAAAAAAAGGGATTGCTACTACATCATCTGATTGTAAGTTTAAGGCAGCAGATCTGAAAGCCCCATTGTTTATAAATAATGTTGATAAGAGCACTACGCCTGGGGACATTGCGGTTTATATTAGAGAGAAAACTAATGTGACCGTCACACTGGAAAAGATTGAAATGAAGCAGCAAAAAGATTACAATGCATATAAGATTTTTGTACCAAAGCAAAAAATTTAATTGTTCTTAGAGAGTCATGTGTGGCCCGAAGGTATCGCCTTTAGACGGTATATAGACTTCAGTTATAGGAATAAAAACAATAAACTAAATGACTCAAAGACAGACAAGCAGAGTACTATCTACAAGTAATTTAATAAATCGCTCACACGTTCCATAGATCACGTAAGGACGCTCTGTGGGAAAGCTGACATTATAGCCTTACAGGAAACCTGGCTGTTCCAACATGACTTACCACTCCTTAGTACTATCGACACTAACTTTGGTTTTACGGGTACATCTCCTATGGACACGTCCGCTGGTATCGTGAGAGGTAGACCTCACGGTGGTGTGGCGTTGTTATGGCGGAAGAGTGCGTTCGAAGCGGTGTCAGTGATTCCATGTAATAGTGTGCGTCTCTCGGCGATAAAAATTAGTGTGTGTGATCGTTCATTTCTAGTCATATCCGTGTATATGCCAGTGAGTTGTAGCGAAAACTTAATTGATTTCGCAGACTGTCTTAGTGAAATAAGTGCAATAATAGATGGTAACGATGTAGCTTCTGTATATATTTTAGGAGACTTTAATGCAAAACCTAATGACTTTTTGGTATTGAACTTATAAAATTCTGTAATGAGCAAAATTGGATTTGTGCAGACATAAATAAGCTAGGATTAAACTCCGGCACTTTCACATTTGTTAGCGACGCGCACGGCAGTACAAGCTGGTTGGATCATTGTTTGGTTACCGAGTCAGCGTGGCAGTCGGTGGTAGATGTAAGGGTACATTATGACTGTATGTGGTCAGATCATTTGCCTCTTGAAATTAGCGTCAATTTGTGCTCTATCAACCCTCTTAGTATACCTGCGACAGAAATTGTTCATAATTGTAATGAAGTAGTATGGGGGAATAGGAATAAAATACAGATTAAAAAATATAGTAAGTTATGTCATCAAGAACTAAGGGAAATTGATTTTCCGTCCGAATTATGTGAATGTTGTGACAAGGTTTGTAAAAACCCTGATCATAAGTTAGTTATAGACAAACTATACAATAATATTATTAATGTATTGAGTGGAGCAGCCGAAGCCACATCAAACTGTCGGACCCGGGGCAAAAAAAAAGCGTAGGGTGGTCGGATGGAATAAGCATGTTCAAGCCATACATTCTGAGGCGAGGTCTCACTTCCAGATTTGGAGGCAAGAAGGTAGTCCGCGCTGTGGTCCTCTCTATGAGAGAATGGCGGAGTCTCGACGTGTATTTAAAGCCAAACTAAAGTGGTGCCAGAATAACGAGGAGAGGTTGAAGATGGATGTTTTGGCATCACATCATGCTAAGAGTGATTTTAAGAGCTTCTGGAAATGCACTAAGAGGCTAAGCCCCAGGCAGCCAGTGCCTCTGAGTGTGGAAGGTGTGACTAAACCCAGAGATATCGCTAACTTATTTAAAGATCACTTTCATGTAAAACCATCTCCCCTAACCTGCCAGCTGCGGGCGCTTGATCCTGAGCCTGTCGAGTCCCAATCACCAACTAACTTCACTGCAAAAGAAGTAGCTTTTGTTATTAAGCATATGAAGCGGGGAAAGTCTCCAGGACATGACGGACTCAGTATTGAGCATTTACAGCATGCAGGTGTTCATTTGCCCAGGGTTCTTTCAATGTTTTTTACTTTTTGTGTACGCCATGCGTACTTGCCGTTGGAATGTATGAAGACGGTTGTTGTACCAATTTTCAAGAATAAGACTGGAGATCCTTCTGACAAAACCAACTATAGGCCTATTTCGTTGGCCACTACTGTGGCAAAGGTACTGGACGGTCTGCTTGATCGCATTCTAAACAGTCATCTGGAGTTGAATGATGCACAGTTCGGATTTAGGACTGGACTGTCTACAGAGGCTGCGATACTTTGCATGAAGCATACCGTCCGGTATTATACTGATAAGAATATTGCGTAGTAGTATATGCGTGTTTTCTAGACCTATCGAAGGCCTTCGATCTGGTGTCCTATGAGTTGTTGTGGAATAAAATGAGGGCTGATACGAGTCTCCCAGGGGAAATAGTCGATGTTTTTGACTATTGGTACAAAAACCAAACAAATGTTGTCCGATGGGCGGGAGAAGTATCTGATGAATATAGGCTCAGGTGTGGAGTGAGACAGGGAGGGTTAACCTCACCCCGCCTGTTTAATCTGTACGTGAATGGACTTATCGAGGAGCTCAGCGGCGCCGGTGTTGGCTGCTCCATTGACAGAAAGTTGATAAATAACCTCAGCTATGCAGACGACATGGTGCTGCTGGCCCCCTCGATAAGTGCCATTCAAAAACTTCTTGATATTTGTGAAAAGTATGCCGGCGCTCATGGACTCAAATACAATGTTAAAAAAAGTGAACTGCTGATGTTTAAGTCTAGGGGTCACAAGATCAACTCAGTACCTCAAGTCTTTCTTGATAGTACTGCACTAAAACAAGTGTCGCATTTCAAGTATTTGGGTCACTGGGTTACAGAGAACCTTACTGATAACGAGGATATCGATAGGGAGCGGAGGGCGTTGGCGGTAAGATGCGACATGCTGGCTCGCAGGTTTGCACGATGTACAGAACCCGTTAAGGTGATACTTTTTAAGGCTTTTTGCCAGTCCTTCTATTCGTGTAACCTGTGGGTCAGCTTTACGCAGAAAACCATCAACGCCTTGCGTGTGCAGTACAACAACGCGTTTAGGGTGCTGTTGGGGCTGCCACGGTACTGCAGTGCATCAGCCATGTTTGCAGAGGCCCATACCGATGGATTTCATGCTATTCTTCGGAAAAGAGCAGCCTCGATGCTAAGACGTGTTCGTGGGAGCCCCAATGACATTCTGCGTGTTGTAGCTGATAGAGTAAACTGCCCTTTTATGATGCATTGGGTTCAGCTGCACGTGTAGATTATTTTTTTATTTTAATTTTTATTTTTAAATACTTAATTATTTTATTTTTTTATTTAAATTGATTTAATTTAAATTAATTTTTTATTATGGTAAAAGGCTGGCATAATTGTATTTATTTGTAATTGTAATTTTATTTGTAATTATGTAATATTGTATTATTGTATTTCTACTCTGCTGTATGGACTTAATTATGTCTGAAATAAATGTTTGAATTGAATTGAATTGAAAATTCATACAATCATACACATGCATTCATACACACACACACACACACGCTGACACAACGCAGCACGAATCGAGGCTGTAGTCTCCTTTTACTTCTGTTCCTTCCCCCCCCCCCTCCTACCCCCCTGGGGCCCGGGAAGATGTTTGCGCCACAACCGCAACGACCAATCGCTGCCGCCCCTTCGACGGCCAATGAGAGGCGACCGGGCCGCCGCCGGCGAAGCGCGGCCGATATAGCCCGACTGGCGCCGAACGAGTGTGCAACGACATCTCAAGGCGAAGCCACGCGTGACGCGCCCTTGAACTCAGCCCCGACGCCCTATGTGAAGTGTACAGTGACAGAGCTAGTGCTATCAGTTCGCCCCTAACTCCTAACGAACACCAGTGAATGAAGTGAACTGTGTATGTTCGACCGCCCTCATCAACGAAGGCCGCTACAGCGCCCGCGCCGCCATCGCCATCCGCGACCACGTTCAGCTCGTGTCCCGGTGCCAGCGCCTCGTAAAGCCTGCTCCCGGTGAGTCCCTCTTCCTTCATCTATTCTCTGCTGTATCTGGCGGTGTCCACTGACCCGCGGATACAGATAATGCTTTTAATAAAATAGTAAGAGTTTTAGGTAAGCCTGATAAAGACCTTTTTGCATCCAGAACAAATTATAAATGTAAGAAATAGGTATGTCTCTTGGAACAGAGATCCTGGAGCTTGCGCTACAAATGCATTTATGTTAAATTGGCATCATCTTTTATTTTACGCATTCGCGCCATTCGCTGTTATACTGAAAGTATTAAGAAAAATAATAACGGATCACGTAGAAAGCATTGTTGTTGTTCCAAGATCTTCTCTGTTGGGAGTTGGTATAATTTGTGCCCAGCGATAACGTGTTAATATCGGTTTCCAACAGCCTACCCAAGCGGACACTGATTGCAGGAAGGTTATCCGAACGGCATTATTGAAGAGGAGTGTACCACCATCATCCTTAGATATCATGATAGCTTCTCTGTCCTATAATTCAATAAAACGATATGATGTTGCAATCCGTTGCTAGGTAAGCTTTTATAAAGATCACAGTGTGGATCTATACGAGGCGTCAACTCTGCACGTAATTTATTTCTTAACAAAGCTTTTCTATTCGAGCTTACAATATGGTTCACTAATCAGCCATCGCTCTGCTCTATCTTTGGTCTTAGGATCGAGAGTAGGGTTTGATGACTGTATCACAAAACTATTCAAAGGATTCTACAGACTTCGTTCTTCAGCCCCAAAATATGGTATATCTTGAGACCTATCACTACTCTTAAATTTCCTATCAAAATTGCATCCCAATACATCTTTAAATCTAGAACAGATAACTAAAAAAGTTACATTTCTTTTACTTGTAACAGCACACAGGGTGCACATAAATAATCAGCTTAGCATATTTTATTAAGATTTATTTTATTTTATTTTATTTGGGGAGCTTACAGCATCATTTACAAAGAGATTTAACATATAGTAACTTACAAGCTAATAACAAGCTACCACATCTAAGATACAGGACATTATTAAGACATCTTGTCCAGGTTCAATACAGCCTCATCTGAATATTCTCTTTTACAGAGAACTTTCAGAAGTATGTCCAGCGGAAGCATTAATGACATACATTGAGAGGACGAAAACTGTAAGAAACAACGAAAATAATCCTTTTATGTTTCAAAAGACCTCATTAAGCAGTATCTTCTAATCCTACTATTAGTAGATGGATAAAAGATACTTTACTATCTAGCGGAGTTGACACTTCTTTATTTTCTGCTCACCCCACCATGAGGCATGCTACTACCTCAGCTGCACATAGAGCAGGCGTCAGTATCGATACTATTCGCAAAAATGCTATGTGGAGTGTGCTAACTCTTCTCTTTTTGCAAAATACTACCATAGAAACATCCAACCTGAACCAGACTTTGCCATGTCCATTCTCAGAGATTGATGTTAATCATAATTTTTAAATAAGATACAATATATCTACAATATATATATATATATATATATATATATATATATATATATATATATATATATATATATATCTATATTACCTCTAGGTTTATTTAGGTTTATTTAATATACCTAGTTATTGATTTACACGTATGGAAGCGGAAGGTATGCAGGATCACGTCGGGGTCACCACTGTAGGGAAGCCGTGGTGTATGTAGCAGGACCACGTCGGGGTCACCAATTATGGGAAGCCGAAGGTGGGTAGAATGGATGCAACTTTGAGGAAGGCAAAGGCTTCCCTTTGCCTTCTTCATCTTCCTCCGAGCTGGGTGGTATAGTTCGGGGACCGAGGTCCAACGGATGTTAGTTGGAGGTGATATATAAGGTGAAGGAGATGGTGAAACTTCGCTACCGCGATGCAGGCTTCCCATACTATTTCTCTGTTAGTATGGATATGTCGTTGAGTTGATTTTTGTAGCGCCATCTGTTGACACGGTTGGAAGGTGTTTTGCTTCGTGTCGAACTATGTGCGGCGTCATGCAGGTAGGTGACGCCGCCACACACGGAAAAAGACGTTTTAATATTTCACTATCTTTCAAAATCTACAAATGTTACCTAATCTCAAAGGACGAAACAACGAATGTATAATTAGTGATTAAACGAACTTACCTGAAGTGATGTTCTATCACAATTATACAAGTTGCTTCGTCCGAAGAGATTAGGTTCCTCCCTCCCTAGATATCCCCTTTGCGTGAAATAGGGCTTTCAACTATATGAGCGGCCGTACAATCGAGGTGCAGAGGAAAGTGACAACTACCCTACAAAAAATTGTTTTTTTTTTTTGCTTTTAACTTAGTGTATGAAAGGCGACACGATACGTGTTACTACAAATGTTACCTAATCTCTTCGGACAAATCAACTCGTATAATTGTGATAGAACATCACTTCAGGTAAGTTCGTTTAATCACTAATTATAATACTTTTCATATTTTTTTGTTTTATTTCTTACTTAATCATAACAGCTGTCTGGTATTAAACATTTAAGGATTATAACTTTTTCCAAACCTTTTTGTAATTGACTGTACAGATTTTAACAAGTGTGCGAGTTGACGACACAAATTTCTATGTAAAATCAAATGGTGCCATCTCGCACATGTGTGCGAGGTAAAAGTGTGCGAGTTGACGAATGACTCGATCAATGAGTGATAAAAATAAGACTTTAAAGTATCGCGTTGCATTGCATTAAAACTGTTTTAAAGTGATAAAGATAAAAGATAAAATATTCTTTATTGTACACCAAATAGACAACAAAAGGCCAAAAACTAAGTTGCATACAATTGGCGGCCTTATCGCTAAAAAGCAATTTCTTCCAGGCAACCGTGTTGGACTGGACATAAAGTAATTTTTTTTTTTAATTTTTTTTTATTATTTTTTTTATTTTTAATTTTTAATTTGCTGATATTTTGTTAATAAATATCAGCAATACGGTACGATATTCTTGAATCGGATCACGCACAATATATTATTTTATAGTTATCTCAACGCACACCGCATTCCTGACGCGATATAGTGTTTTCCAAAATATATTAGTTTCAGAACGCAATACGCATCGATATCGGATTTGACGATATTGATGCAATATACGTTTCAGTAACTACGCACACCGCATTCCTGCCGCGATATAGTGTTTCCCAAAATATATAGTTTCAGAACGCGATACGCATCGATTTCGGATTTGACGATATTGATGCAATATACGTTTCAGTAACTACGCATACCGCATTCCTGACGCGATATAGTGTTTTCCAAAATATATAGTTTCAGAACGCGATACGCATCGATATCGGATTTGACGATATTGATGCAATATACGTTTCAGTAACTACGCATACCGCATACCTGACGCGATATAGTGTTTCCCAAAATATATAGTTTCAGAACGCGATACGCATCGATATCGGTTTTGACGATATTGATGCAATATACGTTTCAGTAACTACGCATACCGCATTCCTGACGCGATATAGTGTTTTCCAAAATATATAGTTTCAGAACGCGATACGCATCGATATCGGATTTGACGATATTGATGCAATATACGTTTCAGTAACTACGCATACCGCATACCTGACGCGATATAGTGTTTTCCAAAATATATAGTTTCAGAACGCGATACGCATCGATATCGGATTTGACGATATTGATGCAATATACGTTTCAGGAACTACGCATACCGCATTCCTGACGCGATATAGTGTTTTCGAAAATATAACGCGATACGCATCGATATCGGATTTGACGATATTGATGCAATATACGTTTCAGTAACTACGCATACCGCATTCCTGACGCGATATAGTGTTTTCCAAAATATATAGTTTCAGAACGCGATACGCATCGATATCGGATTTGACGATATTGATGCAATATACGTTTCAGGAACTACGCACACCGCATTCCTGACGCAATATAGTGTTTTCGAAAATATAACGCGATACGCATCGATATCGGATTTGACGATATTGATGCAATATACGTTTCAGTAACTACGCACACCGCATTCCTGACGCGATATAGTGTTTTCCAAAATATATAGTTTCATAACGCATCGATATCGAATATTACGATATTGATGCAATAATTGCAATATACGTTTAAGTAACTATATACGATTTGTATCGCCCACTCCTATTGGTTACTGAAAAATCAGGCTTCTAGTTTTATCCACAACGAAGTTATTGGGGGTCGAAAATAGCCTGAACTGCTTCTAAAAAAGGATGGTACCGCCGTGCCGCTGTTTTTGCTCGACTTGGTAGGGGCATTGTCGTGCCCCCAGATACGGTGCCGGACTGATACACACACAGACACGTCAAACTTATAACACCCCTCTTTTTGCGTCAGGGGTTAAAAATAAATGCTCCAAAAAATGCAACTAGCAATAGACAACCTGTGCAAGGCATGTGGAGTAGAAACGGAGTCCATGCAGCACCTACTGTGTGACTGTGACTCTTTTGCTAGGAAAACAAGATTAGTTTACGATTCGCCGGATTCCTGATTTGCCGGATTCTTGTTTTGCCGGATTCTTGTTTCGGCTGATTCTTGTTTCGTCAGAAATATTAATATACAATAATATCACTTAAGTAAAAAAATTGGTTGCCTGTAAAGTCGGTTTTACGGGCGAAGATTTTACGTGACAACGTCTTTTTCTCGGTAGAATATTTATTGATATGAATATAATTAAATTGCACAATAGGAACAAGGAATTGAATGAAAATAAGAATTGCACAAATATATATATTTTTTTTTTTTTTTTTTTTTTAATTTTTTTTTTTTAATTTTTTTTTTATTTTTATTTATTTTATTTTATTTTTTTTTTATTTTTTTTTTATTTTTTTTTTTTATTTTTTTTATTTTTTTTTTTATTTTTTTTTATTTTATTTTGTTTTATTTTATTTTATTTTATTTTATTTTATTTTATTTTATTTTATTTTATTTTATTTTATTTTATTTTATTTTATTTTGTTTACTAAAACATTGTACATGTAAACTTAAACTTAACTATTTAGTGGGAGAGAGACGCAAGGCATTCGGCGGGCCTCTCTCTCGTTCGGTGACTCATCGTTACGTTCCCGACGAGCGTTACACTTTTTCATAAGTGTCTCCCAGCTAACCTAATTTAAGACGTTGTCACGTCAAAAAACATGTACTTAGTTATATTTATTATTTAATGAATTACTATTTTGTTGCCACTATCGGACATAACTTAAATTACCTACTAAGAAATGGGTTCGATTCATATTTTTTTAGTTATGGTGTTTAAACATTATTTAACTGTTACGTTATTAAACTAAGAAAAAATATTTTTTTTATTAATGTACCGAAATTTAATAGATAAGTAAAGCCACGATATTTTTTATAGTTTTCCATCAACAAAAAATCAGACGAAACAAGAATCCGGCGAAACAAGAATCCGGCGAATCAGGAATCTAGCGAATCAGGAACTAATCGAAAACAATGAATCTCCTGGGATCGGCTTACCCGAAACCAGAATATTTTTTTTAGGTTCTTCGCTCAAAGACATTGCCAAGCTTATGGCAATTATCTTAACTGAGGAGGCAGAGTGATAAGACGGGGTTACAAAAAAATAACCCCAAATGGTCCAACGAGCACTAGATAAGATAAGATAAAATAAATCCTACATGAATACAATAATAATGATTGACGACCTCCTTGGTCGAGTGGTTTGTACACCGGTTTTCATGGTGTCGCCATATCTGAGGTCCCGGGTTCGATTCCCGGTCGGGTCAATTTAGAGAAAAACTGTTTTTCTAAATTGATTGCGGGTCTGGGTGTTTTTTCTATGTTTATGTATATTTATCCGTTATCGTACCAAATAAACGAGTTTCACAAGAATACTCATCTTGGTCTAGATAATTGGTGTGAGCGTAAACAAAATTTATTTATTTATTTAATGATAGTCATTAATTTCAAAGTTTGGCCTGGAGCCTCTATAATATAATTAGCACGTATTATTTACAAAGGTCTAGTGTTAGAAGGCAATTAGAGAGTGTGGTAGATTATATGTCACTCATGTTATGGCATTAGTATAAAACTAATAAAACAAAAATAATCGTGTAGCAATTAAGTTGGTCACAAAACACCGCTATTTGTCTTTAATTATCCGCTTTCCAACAAAATAGTAGATTGTTATACAAGGGGCTAAAATGGCCCATTATATACGAGGTAGTTTTACTCCCGAGCTTTAGCGAGGGAGTAAATAGAAACCGAGTTATAATGGGTTTTAGCGCCGTGTGTTACACACTGCTTTTCACTACGAATGCGAGAAAATCAAACAATCCAATAAAATATGAATTCGTTTATTTTATTAAAAATTAACCCGTTAGTTGCTTTTACGGCACCCAAGGGAAGAGAGGGGTTGGTAGTATTTATATTGATTAGCCCATCGCCGCTCTATGTTGTTAGATAGTATGTGCAGTCTTTCCATATCTTCCATTGGGTGTCGTATAAGGCGACTAACGGACTAAAGACTGCACATACATCCTACAGCATAGAGCGGCGATGGACTCATCAAAATAATACTACCACCCCTTTTTTCCCTTGGGTGCGTAAAAGGCGACTAACAGACTAAAGACTGCACATGCATCCAACAGCATAGAGCAACGATGGGCTCAACAAAATATTATTACCAACCCCTCACTTTTCTTCGATGTCGTAAAAGGTGACTAATAGACTAAAGACTGCACATACATCCAACAGCATAGAGCGACGATGGGCTCATCAAAATAATACTACCAACCCCTCTCTTCTCTTCGGTGTCGTAAAAGGCGACTAATAGACTAAATACTGCACATACTTCCAACAGCATAGAGCGGCGATGGCTCATCATAATAATACTACCAACCCCTCTCTTCCCTTGGGTGTCGTAAAAGCGACTAACGGGCTAAAGGCTCACCACCTAAGCACATGTGCAGACTGTGCAGTTGTTTCTTGCTGAAGCGTAAACTGTGTGGGGTGGGCGTGGTCTGTGTTGTCCATAGATTCAAATGATTACTAATTTTACCATATACTTTAATAATAACTATCTCAAAAAAGTTGTTGATCTAAGTAAACAGTAATAAGTCGAGTCTTTATTCATGATACTTAGGACTAAATACTTTTTCGTTTTTGTAGGCTCATTGTCATGTGACAGCCAAAAATTTAAAAAAAAAAAATTCCCCTAGGGCAAGAATAGTACATTATTAACCAAGGGGATAAAGCAGTGTCTTCTGTCGCGGGTGACGATTTAAATCGCGAACGTAACGAAGGACTCGAGGTTTACTCCCGAGCGTACCGAGGGTGTTAAAAATTTAAATCACGAGCGAAGCGAGGGATTTAAGACGAGTCCTGAGTGTAGCGAGGGACTTAAGTTCACCCAAGACTAAGACAGCTTTATCACCGGGGAAAATACTCTACTTTTCGTACCATTTGCGAAAAAATTAACACAATAATAATATGAGATAAGCATTTATTAAAAATAATGACAATTAAAAGTAAAAGTTAACATTCGAAACATTGGTCCAATTATTGATAGAGAGTTACATTTTTGTTTGGTACATTTTTGTTGATGAGTTGATTTGTAATTTTTTTTTAAATTTGGTTTATTTCCTTTTTCGAAATGATGTATAATGCTTTATATACAAACTCAATGGTGTAAAAACAGATGTAGTTCAGTTTCGGCAAGTATTCCAAATTTAAATCACATTCTCCTCCTAGAGGATGAATGAAATTCAGTACAATTTTCATTCCCTGTTTTTAACAGATTAAAAATAACTATTGTTATGTTCGCTTTTTGTGGCATAGAATGTCACTTTTTTGAGCAAGTGGTACGAAAACGGTGAACGGATGCTCTATGGCTTAGGGACATGGTATAGTTTACATTATTTATGGAATCGTTTATCTGTAGATAACCGACTTAGGTACTTGATCACGGACACCGTCAATCGATGTGTGCACTGTTTGTTAGGACAACCTAATGGGATTTCTAGCTCAACCTGAAATGCCAAGTATGTTGTCATATGCCAAGGTGCCTTCGTGACAATACGCGTCTATATTTTAGTTGCTAAATACTGCGATATTAAAAACAGGAAAACAGCGGAAGCGAAATGTATTATTTACAAGTGGCTTACTACACTGACGTACAACAATACAGAAGATTTGCTTGTATTTAAAACCTGATGTGCATGAACCTATAAACTAGTTAACTGCTATTATGGATGATATTTTTTTTATTTATTTTATTTCTATATATATTTACTTATTATTAACATAATACCTTTATATGAATATTATATGTACTTACCTCTTTACAGGCTTGCCTAGTGAGGAACCGGAAGGTAATTCGTTTTAGTAGGCCTTGTCTGCAAAAGTGCATTAATGGTACTACTAGCTTAACCTTGTATGTATTTTCAAGCCTTTTGCTGTAATAAATATATTTTTCATTTTCATTTTCATTCGGCATCGAAAGGAACCGTGACATTTATTCACGCTCTTATAAATCAGACATCAGTTTAAAAAAGGAAAACTTTGAAAGTGTTCCAATAATAATTATATTTAATGTATTTACTTTATTTACAACAAGGCCATGTATAAATACTAACTTACAAGACTGAGTATTTTTTATCATACTTATTATATTTAGCACCCTTGCGGGGAGACTTAGTTCAGCTGCTTATGCTGTTAGGAAAATTAGGCATTTTACAGACGTGGAAACTGCTCGATTAGTCTATTTTAGTTACTTTCACAGTGTTATGTCCTATGGTATACTACTTTGGGGTAAAGCAGCAGATATAGAAACCATTTTCATTTTACAGAAAAGAGCAATAAGGTCCATATATAACCTAGGATCACGTGACTCCCTTAAGGAGCTGTTTAAAGAAATAAATATTCTTACAGTTGCATCACAATTTATTTATAACTGTATTGTTTACGTGCGTCAAAACATTACTCATTTCAAAAAAAATTGCGATATACACAAACTAAATACTAGAAATAAGAATAAACTTGTAATTCCTAAATTTCGACTTCAGAAAGTTTATGGATCATTTATGGGACAAAGTGTCATAATTTACAATAAAATCCCGAACGATGTTATAATTTTGCCCTTTGACAAATTTAAGACACATGTTAAGGACAGACTTTTAGAAAAGGGCTATTACACTGTAAGCGATTACATCAATGACAAAAATGCATGGAATTAACATTCCTCTAGTTTCGCATACATTGTTCTAATGCGTTCATAGTGCCCGAGTAAAACTTGTAGATTCACTTTTGTTTTTATCTTTTATTTTATATAATGGTTTTATGACTATTGACTGTATAATTTGGTAACGACATATTGTTTTGTAAATGTCGGTACCTCTATATTATTATAAAGCTGTGGAGTTTGTTGTGCCCGTTCTTCTCCACAGCTAAAAGACTTCCTGAATGGGTGGGGTGGGTGGGTGGGTTCCTGTGCCTATCCATCCATCCATATAAAAAAAAAAATTGACGATTCAAAACGCTTAATTTAAGCTTACTGAATAAAGTTATTTTGATTTTAATTTTTGATTTTGATTAAACCTCCTTTTATATTCTGCCACCAATAATGGGAATTCTACATTTTGATACCAGCAACACTACGCATACATGGCCGTTATTATTGTTAAACTTTAAATTTTCATTAAATTTATCGATATATGACTGTAACCTGTATGTGTACCTAAACCTAATAAATAAATAAATAAATCAAACATTTTGTAGGTAATTATATAAATGTGAAGCAAGTCCTGATAGTAATTTAATCTATACTTATGGATAAGATTATTATTTCACAGATAATATGAAAGGCTGAATTATACGGAAGATTGTTTTGTATTAACTATATTCTTATAAATTTGTTTTAGATTAGTTCCCACTAAAACGTTTTTTTATTTTCATTATGGTAAGTGACGATAAGGCCCGAAGGGGGAAGCGCGCTTCACCCGGAATCTTTAACCATTAACCACTGACTGTTTTACCTAAAAAATATCGTCGGAACACAACAATGCTATAAACATCGTAGTTATGGCGACAGACTTAAATAAGATGGTGGTAGTTAGCCAGATGGACTTAACAACCCTACCACCAACCAAACCCAGTACACAAAGATCTCTCCCGCTGGGAATCGAACCCGGGAACTTTGGGTCTGAGACCGGTAGCTTAGCCACTAGACCACAGAGACGGTATTTATAATTCCGAAGACCCTCGTATTGGCTATCAGTGTATAATAACATGCTACTACTACCTACTTACATACAATTATTTAAAGCTGTTGGATTACCAAAATTAAATAAATAAATAAATCTATTCTTCTCTATTACATCCATAAACCTTTATATTCATAATTATACCTGTCAAATTGTACAAAAAACGCTATCAGCAAAACATCTATCACGAAATGTCAAATTTCTTAGATACATTCATTTACTAAAACAAAAATGGAAGATACGGCATTAGCGTCTCGTGAGTGAGCCGCCAAAATTAGGCTTAAAGGCACAATTTCACTTCAGTCACAATTTGCCGAGCGAACAGGCTACATCGCACTATTGCGGATATTCTACTGTGTGAAAAAGAGAAAGACGCTACTCCGCAGTGGCGTCGGAATCGGTCGTACGTACTCGTCTGTTGCGAAGCGACCGAGACGTCAACGCGCTACTCGCTGACTCCCTCGCGCTGACGTTGAAATGTACCGCTTTGTCTCGCTCGCTCGATTTACACTTTATAGGTGTGCGTGTGTGAGTGTTTGCTTAAGTAGTTGAGTAGGACTATATTTTGAATGACTACAAGTAGGAGCATGGCATATCTTCCCTTTTTGTTTTAATCTAAGGATACATTTTAAACATTTGCAAATTGGAAAATGTTAAATTTTTTTCCATGAACAGGATTGGAACTTGCACTCTTCTGACAATCTAGCGTTGTTCAACCAATGAGCGTTCAAAAATTCTTTACTATTATTTCAGCATTTTTGCTTTAGAGCTTCTAGCTCAAAACGTGCCGTTGCGTAGGTAGGCGCTGCCAGTTGATTAGTAACGTTTAGTTAAAAATTTACACAGTATGCTTGATATCTGATAAATCCAGGCCTAATACATTCGGTTGTTGTTCAGTACTTTTCTGTTATCAACGCACTTTAATCGATTATTTTTATAAAATGATATTAGTTGAGTTTTTCGAGCAAACATGACGGACGCGTGTCGCACCCAGTTGGAGAGCACTCTCCGCAAGATCGCCGAGGACCACGGCTACCCCAACTGCGAGCTGGCCATCACGCCCACCTCCTCCGACGGTGCCAACTACACCTCGCAGTTGTTCCTCGGGACGATCTCCGCCCCGGACAAAACGGACTTGAAGGTCTTCGCCAAGGTCGCCTTAATAAGCCCTGAGTTGCGTGCGATGATGCCTTCCAACATTTTCCACAAGGAGCAGTACGTATATTCGAGGGTGGCAGATGTTTTCGAGATGATTCAGGATAAGTTTGAGGTTGCGCCGGAGGATAGGCTGGCGTTCCCAAAGATGTACGGGTACAATGCGACGGTGCTGGAGGAGGTGGTGGTGCTGCAGGACCTGGGCGCGGAGGGCTACGTCATGCTGGACCGACTGCAGCCAATTGACTGGGCGTACGCCGCCGCCGTTGTGCAGCAGCTGGCGCGTCTCCACGCGCTCTCCATTGCCATACAGCACCACTACCCAACGGAATACCAAGAAATCGTAGAAACCCTCAAAATCGACGAGTCTGTTATGAAAATATCATTTCAATTGATAGAACAGTCCGTTATGAAATATATAGATTTAATCGAGAAGGATAACAGGGAACTGGTCCGCAAATTCATGGCGAACAAGTATGCCAAGCTGATGAACGGCTTGCTCAACATCCGGTGCCAGAAAGTATTTGCGCACGGGGACTTCAGAGCTAGCAACATCATGCATAAAATTGACGAGGTAAGTTTTACAACTCAAGACGGCACCCCACATACAAAGTAATGTACCTATCTAAGATTGGGTGGTGATAACAGCAATTATGCTTTGTGCATATTAAGCTGTTATCAGCACCCAAGTATTTGTGTATCTTTTTTAGATATTATTCACAATGTATTAACGATTTTTTTTACTATTTGACCAAATTAAGGTAAACTACAAATTGTTGGTATTTATACAAGCTCTACCACACACTTAACTAAGTACACAAAGATGTATCACTACTGGGAATCGAACCTAGGAACTCTAAGACTAGGTCTAAGACCGGTGGCTTAGCTACTAGACCACAGAGGAGGTTGAATGGATCAATGGTACAGCATCAAAGTAGTATAAGTTTGGCACTAGGTGACGTTGGTTCGATTACATACATAACTGAAGTTAACCTTATGTACCTTTTTTCCTGGGGAGGTGTCATTGGCGAGCACCACCGCGCTTGGCAATGCGGATGGCCATGTGGGGCTCCCTCACGGGTATCTCCACTTGCCTTGCTCCACTTGTAGTTTACCTTAACACTCGTTCTTACTTGTTCGAACAAAAAAGTATCCCTTTACTGGGCATGGGCCACCATAATTGAAATATAGTCGTCGCTACAATTGCTGGGTATATTGGCTTATGGTACTTGCCAAATGCGGTTTGGTGGTCACAAACCCGGACTATGCATCGATTAAACCCGAAACACACTTTGGCCGTGCTCGGAATTTGCGGACTGTTTGATACATTAGCCCAGATCGTTAAACTCGCCGTACAAACCCTTTAACTAAATGTAAGTTGGACTTTATACTAATTCTACTATTACAATCTTCCCCGAAGAAGGCCGGTCGTTGGCCTTAGGCCGCGCCTCCGGCTGGTGGTGACTGCGGTCAGGAGCGTCTCCTGGCCATTAGTTGCGAGTCAAATTGCCTTAGACCTGTGCCTAGTGTGTGTCTATACCAGTACATTAGACCGAACGACAGTGAACATACATCTTTCCATTCCACCTAGCTTACTCTAACTAATGGCGAGTCTCGGCCTTCTATAAAGCCTAGATAAATTGTCAATCTTAAGGAAAGCTAAGAACACATAGTCAGTCTGATGAGTGATTGCATAGAGTTGATTTAATGCGATACAGACTAGCCATTGCAATTGTTAGGAAAGCCAGCCAGGTGAATGTTAGGGTGCCTACACAGTTGACGCTGAGCGCGCTGCTGACCGAAGTCACTTTATGGGGACAACTGACCTGTTTTACCCTATACGCTGCGAAGCGTGTTTCATGTCAATTTGCAAGGCGCTGAGCGCTAATAATGAGTGATGGCGTTTTCGCATCTTTTTCCTCTTTTTTACCATGGTTTTATTTTCACTTATTGTTCTATGTATATGTAGATGATGAGTTAGTCTCGTCAGACTATAGAATGCAAGGTCAGTTGAAGACGGGGCGTGTATAAGTGACAACCCCAGCTACTGCTTTCCCGTCACGATTATGTACTATTTTTCAATTCAGGCTTCACATTATAGTGATTACGAGCGATAAAACAAATATGATCTCTCCCCCCTTAAAATATTGCAAAATCTCTGTATTAGTCTTACATAACCCTGCCTTGGAGCCTACATCCCTAGCTTAATTATAATAAATGTTACCTACCGTTACTTACTATCCCGTATACGTCGGATGTCTGCATCTGCTCCCCACCTGCTCAACTCTGCATCTAATCTGCTATTGTCTATCAACTCTAATGTGACTAAATGTTTCTGTTCTATAATGATACCTGTCTCACTCTGTAGTTAGACTGGATACAAATGTGCAGTTGTCGTAGACTAGTTGTAGTGACTAAACTGATTTAAACCAAAGTATCAAAATGATTGCTCATCTAGAATGATTAATAAAGGAGATTTCCTATTTCTGCCCTAGGGACGTTTCATGTTTCGATAATGAAATAAGGCGTGCCACCAGAATACCAAATTTCAAGAAATTGCAGTCTAATTTATAGTAAACATTTATATATACAGATACCGCGTAAATAGCGGGGTTTAAAATTATTTTAAAAAATAAATTATATTAGACTAAAGTCATTTCCTTTTTACCATACTTGCCATTTTGTTATGCTTTACAGCAATGGCATCTAAGATTTTTAAACCAAACTTAATTAAAATAAATAAAAAAATTGTGATCAATATATAATTTATTCTTTGAAAATATAGAAAAAGAGTAAAGTTCGAAATTAAAGAAATAAGTTGTCATATAAATAACAGATTTTAATTGACAAATTATGCTTAAATCATCAATATCTCATGAGTCCGCATAACATAATACTGGCTGTATGGGATTAATGCCTTTGCTTGCTTTTTCGTTGTTTAAAAATATGAATCTATAGCTACCTACGTGTGTCATACAAATGGCATTCTTCTGCGCACGCCGCGCTCTCAACAAGACTGGCGCGAGCAACGATGGACCGCAGTATTTACGTGTCTCGCAGTCGGCTGGGAGCAAAAGCGACATAGTAACAGCCTGCGCACGCTGTTACCACTGGCGAACAACTACGCATCACGGAATATTTATGCGCCTGCGTCCCGCTCTCGCATGTCGGTCTCCTTTCTTTAACTATCAGTTGACCCGCAATATATTTTTTTTTTTTTAATAAAAGAGGGAGGCAAACGAGCAGGCTGGTCACCTGATGGAAAGTAATCACCGCCGCCCATGGACACCCGCAAAACCAGAGGAATCGCAGATGCGTTGCCGGCCTTTAAGGGAGGAATAGGTTTAAGGAAGGAATAGGAAATAAAATATTGTAAAGATGTTTCTTAGATTTTGTATATAAATGACTGACTTATTTAATAAATATGAACATTACGATTTTGGCACTCGTCTTTTAATCATCTAACCAAGAACCGCAACATTGGTGACCCCGAGAAGAAAAAATGAACACTGAAAATGGCAACATATCCGCGGGCGACGAAGAAATGGCTCAAATCTCGCTGAAGGCTCACGTACTACCGTTTTGGCGCCAAAAGCCAAGATTATGGTTTGCACAGTTGGAGTCAATCATCGCTAACCAGAAGATGGGAGACGAAGCAAAATATCATTTCGTCGTCGCTCAGTTGGAACTCGCCGACATTGAACAGGTGGGAGATATTATACTTTCACCGCCAGAAACCAACAAGTACGGAGCTCTGAAGACGCGTCTGCTGTCCGTGTACGAAGAATCCGAATCAAGACAACTTCAAAAGTTACTTGGAGAGATGGAACTTGGCAGCCAGAAGCCCTCCCAGCTGCTGCAAAAAATGCGTGACCTAGCGCTAGATAAAATTCCGGACAATACACTGAAATTCATGTGGACTGGACACCTACCTGCTTCCGTACGCGCTGTACTCGCCATCAGCACAGAAACGAAGCTCGACGTGCTCGCGAACATGGCAGACAAGATGACAGAACAATCACAAGAAATCAACTTAATTTGTTCCTGTTCTACATCAAAGCTTACGACAAACGACGATTTAATCAACAAAATCGACGCTTTATCAAGAGAAATCGCATCTTTGAAAATGAATCAAGCACGACAGGGCAGGCCATTCAAAAGAAACCGTTTCAACCGAAATCGTTCCCGATCAAGATCATCAAGTCAGATACGAAAGGACCCAATTTGTTATTTTCATCGAAAAATCTAAATAACGAAGATTCTTTAAACTAACTTCGACTCAAGCAACGACGGGGGCTGGAGTCGCTGAAATATCAAACCACCGTCTTTTCGTTCAAGATAAAATATCAGCACTAAACTTTCTCATCGACACCGGCGCAAATGTTTCTGTACTACCTGCAAGCCCGAAAGAAAAAATCAAGATTACACCGAATAATTACTTATACGCAGCAAACGGTTCCTCAATAGCTGTTCATGGCGAGAAGACAATGATACTCAATCTTGGACTGCGCCGGCCTTACAAATGGAGATTTGTGGTTGCGAACGTATCAAGACCAATACTAGGTGCCGATTTCCTACAATACTACAACATCGTAGTCGACCTACACGGAAGAAGATTGGTAGATAAAAAAACCAATTTATTTACCAGTGGTTATATGATACCTACAACACAAAGCAGCGTGAAAACATTAGATGACAGCCAGCCGTATCACGACCTGCTAAAGAAGTAACCCGAGATTACCAGGCCAAGATTAAATAGCACCTGCAATAGCAAAGTCGAACATCATATAGAAACAAACGGCCCGCCAGTATTCTGCAGAGCAAGACCACTACCGCCACAAAATACAACCTGGCTAAAGAAGAGTTCCGCCAGATGATGGACCAAGGAATTTGTCGGCCCTCCAGCAGCGCATGGGCAAGCTCGCTCCACCTAGTAACAAAAAAAAACGGCCAGTATCGCCCCTGTGGAGACTACCCGAAGCTAAATGCAATCACCGTTCCTGATCGGTACCCAATACCGCGACTTCACGATTTTACCCTCAACCTAAGGGGTAAGAAGATATTTTCGAAAATAGACCTCCAAAAATCGTATTTTCAAATTAAGACCCGAGAAGAAGATATTAAGAAAACCGCCATCATAACACCATTCGGACTATACGAATTCACTAGAATGTGTTTTGGTTTGCGCAACAGCGGCCAAACATTTCAACGGCACATCGATGACGTCATGCGGGGACTACACCTATATTTTCTTTCGTTGACGATTTGCTTTGCGCCTCGGAAGACGAAACCTCTCACAAGAAACTATTAGAAGAAGTTTTCAAGCGACTAAATAACAACGGACTTCATATTAATGCCGCCAAGTGCATTTTTGGCAAAGAAAACATAGAATTTTTGGGATACCACGTTTCTGCAGAAGGAATAAAACAGACGGAAGACAAAATAAAGGCCATCAACAACTACCCACTTCCAAAAACGGTGCAAGAACTCAGGCGATATTTAGGAATGATTAACTTTTATCGTGAAAACATTTCCAACGCAGCGCAACATCAACATACACTCAACGAATACTTACATAACTCAAGAAAAAACGACAAGACTCCATCGCCTGGATCGAAAAATCAATAGAAGCGTTCGAACAATGCAAGCGAGACATTACTAACACCGTCCTGCTTAGTCACCCATCAGCTGATGCACCCTTGGCACTAATGACCGACGCCTCCGACATATGCGCGGGCGCGGTATTACAACAAAGGATCGACGGTATATGGAAGCCGTTCGGATTTTTTTCGAAGAAATTAAGCGACGCGCAACAAAAATACAGCACCTACGACCGCGAGCTACTGTCAATATATATGGCAGTACGTCAATTTCGAAGAACATTGAAGGAGGCGATCTCATAATTTTTACGGATCACAAACCGCTTACTTACGTATTGAGAGCAAACAGTAAAAATGAAACACCTCGTCGAACACGATATTTGGAATATATCGGACAATTCACGTCCGATATTCGTCACATCGCTGGAAAAAATAATGATGTCGCCGATGCCCTATCCCGCCTGGAAGAAATAACGTGTCCCACGCCAATCGATTACTTTTCATTATCAAGACGTCAAAATGAAGACGAAGAACTACAAATACTAACGTATAACAAGAAACAAAAATTTTTAAAAATAATCCTACCCGGCACTCCAACACCTATCATCTGTGAGACGTCGACAGGCACAGCTCGCCCCTACCTACCGCCAGAATTTCGAAAAGCAGCCTACCAAGAACTTCACGATCTGAGCCACCCCGGGATACGAGCCACAAGAAAAATGATTACCAAGCGTTATTTTTGGCCGTCCATGAATAACGACATACCAACTTGGACTCGAACCTGTATACCCTGCCAGCGATCGAAGACACAGCGACATATATATGCGCCGATAGCAAAGTTCGAAAAAGTCGATAGACTAAAACACGTCCATGTTGACATTATTGGCCCCCTATCTATATCCGATAATAAAAGATATTGTCTTACGATGGGGTTCCCTATTTAATCCCGAAAGCCGTTTTACCGATTATCATTTCAACGAAAACTATTAACCGAACACTCAATTGAACGAGTCCTTATTTGTGCGAATCTTTAATTTACCGATGTAACGATTCACCGAAAAACCATTTACCGAAGTTCATTTCAGCGACCATACATATAACCGACACATTATTTAACCGATGTAACATTTCACCGAATTTTAGAGTATTAGGTCAACGCCTCGGTGGCCGAGTGGTCAAGTGCTTGGCTCGATATCCGGAGGTCCCGGTTTCAATTTCCATGTCGGACAAAGTCCGTTTCGAATTTGTCGATTCATAGCCCGGGTTTGTAATCACTAACCCGCATTTGGCAAGGGTGGTGATTTTTATGATGTCATAAACGAAATATAAGGCGACTGCTAGAAACCGCAAGAAACTTCAAGGGCTGGCCAGGTTAAGTGTTTTAAACATAACAAAAATATCAAAACAAAATTCGTTCTTTTTTCATTTTTAATTAAATAATTCATTTTGTGAATTTTAATAAGATGGACTTTGTATATCTAATTTATTTTAAAGCAATAACATAAGAAAAACAAAATGAAAATTAATAAAATTATAATTAAGAATAACGATTATTTACAACGCGCAGGCAGCGGCCGGTCGTTGACCCAACCGTATGTTGACCCATCCTCGTCAACTGGGCGATAAGTACCTACGTTAGTCTGCAATGAGACCCCATTTATTTTTCTATTACGAAATGTGCGAATTTTTCTTATGTTATTGCTTTAAAATAAATTAGATACTCAAAGACTATCCAATTAAAATTCGCAAAAAAATAAATTACTTATTTAATTAAAAATGAAAAAAGCAATAATTTCTGGTTTGTCATTTTTGTCATGTTTTAAAACACTTGACCTGACCAGCCCTTGAAGTTTCTTGCTGTTTCTAGAAGTCGCCTTATATATATATATTTTTTTTAGATAAATTCTTCTAATTTGCTTAAATTCTTTCTTAAAATAATAAATAGTAACATTGAATTAAAAAGGCATTTCATTTATCCCACTTTTATTAATTTACTATAATTTTATGATTCGTCTCAGTAGCCGGAGCTTTTGACATGAAAAAAGGAAAGTACAGCCTGTATAGTTACTGTCCTACTGAAGGTTAAAAACCTCCATTCTTGAACACAAGTCTTTGCTACAATTGATGTATTTGGCTTAATTACCGCCCTTGCCAAATGCGAGTTAGTGATCACAAACCCGTGCTATGAATCGACAAACTCGAAACGCACTTTGACATGGGAATTAAAACCGGGACCTCCGGATATCGAGCGAAGCACTTGACCACTCGGCCACAAAGGCGTTGACCTACATACTCTTAAAATTCGGTGAAATGTTACATCGGTTAAATAATGTGTCGGTTATATGTATGGTCGCTGAAATGAACCTCGGTAATTTGTTTTTCGGTGAATCGTTACATCGGTTAATTAAAGATTCGTACAAATAAGGACTCGTTCAATTGAGTGTTCGGTTAATAGTTTTCGTTGAAATGATAATCGGTAAAACGGCTTTCGGGATTAAATAGGGAACCCATTTATAAGAAACGACGCCGTGCATAAGCCGCTCACTCCAAATTACACGGGCCCGTTCCAAGTGATAAAGCGAAACGGCAAAGTTTTCACACTACAATTGCCACTGAGACGAGCGAATGTGAACATCGAACGACTCAAGCCTGCATTTATCAACACTGAAACACACAACACTTCAGACGACGCCGACGCTGGGGACTCCAAACTTTCTTTCGTGACCAGAAGCGGCAGAATATCCAAGGCACCCGTACGCTTCGCTGGGGGCGGAGTGATATAGCTACCTACGTGTGTCATAGAAATGGCATTCTCTTGCGCACGACCGCGCGCGCCGCGCTCTCAACAAGACTGGCGCGAGCAACGATGGACCGCAGTACTTACGTGTCTCGCAGTCGGCTGGGAGCAAAAGTGACATAGCGACACAGCCTGCGCACGCTGTTACCACTGGCGAACAACTACGCATCGCGGAATGTTTATGCGCCTGCGTCCCGCTCTCGCATGTCGGTCTCCTTTCTTCAACTATCAGCTGACCCGCAATATTGTAAAGATGTTTCTTAGATTTTGTATATAAATGACTGAATTATTTAATAAATATGAACATTACGATTTTGGCACTCGTCTTTTAATCATCTAACCAAGAACCGCAACAAATCCAAACAAAAAATGTCGGTCGGCTGCAATCACAACAACACAAGGAATTTCGTTCGTGTTGCATGCGTTTGCGCTTTCGTGATCTTCTTGTGTTTTCTTGGTGTTTGAGTGTTATTAATCTGATCTGCGTCGAGTTGATCGTTAACTGATCCTCCGCTGTTTGTTTAAGATTGCATTTGAACATTTCGTGACGTGAATAAAACGTTAGGAGATAGTGACTCTGTTGTTGTACTAAAGTGAAATGGAGTTTTCAAATCGTTGTGTTAACTGTTCTATTACTTTCAACAATCCACGTATTGCATCCCAAGAAGTGCTACAATTAGATATACATCATTACATAATCTCCTGACGTCTTGGATTTCACCAATGGAGGTACGTATCCCACAGATCACACTAAGTATTACAATATTACCTCTTTCAAACGCACTTATTTAATTTGTTTTATGGTTGAAAGGATTTTATGAAAATGTTTTTAAATTCCTACCTCAAGTCTTGTGTTTGATATAGCTTATTTTTAATTTATGGTACAGTCAGCGTCTAAACAAATGAAGGATTAAGAAGCGATACGACTAACTTTGGCTATGAGTTTCTCCCGTGTTCTTTTAGCAACAACACGTGTTGTGAGACTCCAATTTTTATTTCTATCTACCTACCATACAATACTAAATGTAATTTAAAAATATACTACTTAAAATTGGCTTAAATTCCAAGACTGAGGGGTTAATACTAAACGCGAAGCCATTAATTAAGTAATAATAATAACTTTGCCAATACTAGCTTTAAGATTTTGTGTGACTATTTTTTTGTTTTCATTTGTGTGTGTGAACAATAAATTATATTATATAAGTATCTGTAATAGGACTCACTTATTTCTTAGATTTCTTATTTTTGTTACAGATTATACCAGAATACAGAGTTAGTAATGAATGTGTTATAATTATTTAGTCACAAGCTGAAGTTGATGAGCCATCTCGTGATTATGGGCATAAATCAGTATGTTTGGGATGCGGTGTGTCTGTTCTAAGAGCAAGAAGTATTGCCATGAATAGCAATAGACCACAATTATCAATAATTAGTTCATGGGTGCCTCAGATTCAGGTACTTATAAATATTTTCATTTGTTTTTTTATTTCTAATAGGTTAGCACTTAGCCTGCATCTCGCTTGATGTTAGGGAATGATGAGGCTGAAGTGGCCCGTTGAAGTGCGCTTCCACCATTTCACCACTTCCACTTCACCCGGATCTTCTTCAATCTTCTACTTCTAAGGAACTGGCTATCTTACCTTTTACTGACAGAACACTAAACACTAACCAAACCAAGTAGAAACTTGTACACTCCCCATTGGGAATCGAACCTGGGACCAGTGAACTTAACGACTGGACCACAGAGGCTGTTAAATATTATTCAGTTCTTAAGTTTGTTTTATTATTAAACATTGATATAGTAATTATTACCATTGAATTTTTACTACAGTAATCATCATCATCATCATTAGCTCATAAACATACCACTGCTGGGCCTTCCCACAGTAATGTTGCATTAAAATAAAATAAAAATTGTTTTTCAGGCAGATCTCCCAATCTTTACAAGAGTTTGTAGGATTTGCTGGAGAAGAGCTGCAAGAGTTCAAGCAACAAGTATGGCAGGCCAAGCAGAACAGGAAATTGAACATATATTGCCTGATGTTTTTATTGAAACGGTATGTATTAGGCCATTAGTGTTAAGTGTAATAACCATGTCGCGTAGCGGTGAAAGAATACTACCACCCCCTCTCTTCCCTTGGGTGTCGTAAAAGGCGACTAACGGACTATAGACTGCACATACTTCCAACAGCATAGAGCGGCGATGGGTTCACCACCTGGCACGCTAAGCACATGTGCAGTTGCTCTTTGGTGAAAAGTGGACTATGTAGAAGACAGCTTTTGCTGTCCTCATTGGCTAGTCTCTGACTAACTCTTCGGGGATAATAGTCGTGATTATATGTATGTATGTATATTTGTAACCAAAGTAAGTGACAAGCCTGAAGTCTTGTCATTTAGCAAATAAAAAAAACTCTTAAAATCATATGTTTGTTAGTAAGATTATGATAATAATACAAGTTTTGATTATTGTCTCTACAGGAAGATGCTGAAATGCCATTGCATGTAAGCATTGGTGTTCAAGCTGTTAAGACTGACTGAGACCTCCAACGCCTCCACCACTACCCGTGCCTGCACCGGAACAAGAAGAATTATTACGACCTCAAAGGCCTACCTTGGCATTGCCAAATTATACACGAGTGTCATCAACATCTAGAAGGTGTATAGTCAGCGATTGTCTAAACATTGAAAAAATATTACGTTTAGTACCAATGACAATAAGGCAAAAAGTTTTGTTAAATTTTAATTTGTATATTCCTCCTTGTGCTCGCATATGCTCCAATCATTTATTTAATAATAATTGGCTGTTGGCGCTTAAGGCACCAACATGCGTCGGAGGGAAAGGATAAAATGGGATTGCTGGGGCTTACTTGGTTCGGGCTGGAGCTGGTTGGAGCTGAAGGCAACTGGCGCTCTAGGCGCGGGGTCGCAGGCTTGTGGGCGGCAACACACAACACAGTTCACTGGTCGGTGGCGTTTTAGGGGTAGTTGAGCTGGTAAACAAAGCGCTCTCAATTCACATACACTTAACACATGGTTGTTCACGGGCTGAGTTCTTGCGCGCGCGCGCGTGGGTTCTCTATGAACGGTCGGAGCACACTGCCTTTGCGCCAGCACCGGCGGCGCGGGCGAACACTTCGTCTAGTATAATTGTCACCTCGCTGTGATTAGCCGATCATTCGTTGCACATTCGTTGCACCAATATGCACTTTAATTGACCGGCGCAGCGACGGTTATCCGTTGCGCTGTGGCGCAAATATCTTCCCGGGCCCCAGAGGGTAGGAGGGGGGGGGGGGGGAAGGAATGGAAGTTAAAGGGGGACTACAGCCCCGATTCGTGCTGTGTTGAGTTAATGTCGAGTGGGTGTGTATATGATGAGCTGAGAGGAATGCACGTGTGTGACTGTATGAGTAAGATCGTGCACTGAGCACAGCAACATATAGGCACAAAACAACAACAAAAAAGGCTGTACACTGGGCATGCCATCATGTAGTCACTTGAATCATGAACTGAGCATAATGGCATATAGGCACAAAACAACAACAAAAAGGGCTGTACACTGGGCATGCCATCATGTAGTCACTTGAATCGTGAACTGAGCATAATGGCATATAGGCACAAAACAACAACAAAAAGGCTGTACACTGGGCATGCCATCATGTAGTCACTTGAATCGTGAACTGAGCATAATGGCATATAGGCACAAAACAACAACAAAAAAGGCTGTACACTGGGCATGCCATCATGTAGTCACTTGAATCGTGAACTGAGCATGATGGCATATAGGCACAAAACAACAACAAAAAGGGCTGTGCACTGAGCACGATAGCATACAGGCACAAAAACAACAACAAAAAAGGCTGTGCACTGAGCACGATAGCATACAGGCTCAAAAACAACAACAAAAAAGGCTGTGCACTGAGCACGATAGCATATAGGCACAGAAAAGCGCAATGCGCGCTGTGGCGCAAAGAGCAAAGGCGCAATAAAAGGCGACCGCAATAGAAGCAAATAAAAAGCAGACTGCATGTGTGTATGTGCTGCAGGCTGATGTGTGAGTGCACGTGTGTAGAAGTACTATGCTCTTGTGGTGAGCACGCACGAGATTGAGTCGATTGCCAAGGCAAAAATTAAAAGCAGAAAAAATATAAAATTAACACGAGCGAAAAAATAAAGCACGCTATTTGGCACGCGTGGTGAGCATGCACGAGATCTGAGCCGATTTAACACGACACGACCATAAAAATTTCATTACAAAATAAAACGGGAAAAACAACAATTTCGTCGTCTAGACGCGGGTGTGTTATACGTAACTAAAGTTATATGTGCAAGCTAATTAGTAAGTAAAAATATAACACGAATCGAACACTGTTCTTGGAACACGTTCTTAATTTATTTTTGTAGGTAGGTTAATAATATTTCGCAATGCACTTTGCAACGTCTATCGTGCAGAAAGGGTCATGTAAGGTAATGAAATTAGGAATGTTACGCGATAAAATTTAAAAATCAGAAATTAAAATTAAGTTACGTGATAACTACGAAATATGAGTAAATATTATTTTAACGGGTCGAATGACCAACATGTAATGAAATAGTTAATGGGCTGAAATAGTTATCCTATATATATATAATAGCGGACTGTATTAACAATGTGGGGCTACGGTAACATGTACCTACTCCTGCGACCCCTGATGCGACTGCTGTGTGCCGCCGGCGGCGCGGGCGAACACTTCGTCTAGTATAATTGTCACCTCGCTGTGATTGGCCGATCATTCGTTGCACATTCGTTGCACCAATATGCACTTTAATTGACCGGCGCAGCGACGGTTATCCGTTGCGCTGTGGCGCAAACATTGGCAAAATTTAGAAAATGAACAATTAGTAAACAATTTCACGAGTGATCAAATTGAAGACATGCTATATTTATCAATAAATAATCATATCTCACAGTTAGATTTTGAATATATTGAGAGTATGAATGACCATATACGTCATTATTGGATAGGGATTACATTACAGCAATTTTATGATATTATAAATGATACTGCTACCCTAATTAATACAATACGTAAATATAAAACAGGGTTGGCAATGTATTTAGCCAAGTTAAGAACAGGTGATTCAGATGCAAGACTTTCAACAATTTTTGGTGTTGGTAAAAGTACTTTCAACAGAAATATTAGTTGTAAGAGAATGCCTTAACTAGGATTATGTTAATAGACATATAGGTTTAAGTCATGTATCAGTTCAGGAAGCTAGTACACATAATCTTACAATTCCTAGTGAATTATTTGGGAGACATCTCACCATTACAGGAAAACAACCCGTGATTGTTATTTGTGATGGAACTTATAGTTACACACAAAAAAGTAGTAACTATAAGTTAATCTTGTAAAGCCTTTTTGGTTGTGTGTTCTGATGGGTATATTTTAGACATTTTAGGTCCATATTCTGCTAAAGAATCGGACGCAGTTATAATGAAAAATGCTTCCTTGATGGCGCTGGACCAATGCGAACATATTTTAGAACTGGAGATGTATTCATTCTTGACAGAAGATTCCGGGATGCTGTGCAAGATTTGCAAAGTTTTGGTTTTTATGTCCACATGCCGGAATCCATCGAAGAGGGCAACTTTCAACTGAATACTTTACAAGCCAACAAAACCAGATTAGTTACGTTACTACGGTGGGTGGTAGAAGTGGATCACAGGATATTACTGTAACTGTAAGGCAGGTAGTAGAACAGTTGGGTGCTGTTCTCATGTAATGGTGGTATTATGGTTTCTGTCTTGGGCTAGGTATAATCCTAACAGCGTGTATCCGCCGCTGCGTTTTTAGATAATATTTTAATTGATGATGGTGATGATGATGATCAATAAATATAATTATTTTGTAAAATAGCGTTTTATTTAAGACCATTATGATATTTTAAGCCTAAGAAATCTTATGCACCTAAATATATATTTATGTATATTTAAATATATATGTATATATTTTATACTTATGAAAGTAAATAGATATCTTCAATATCAATAAATTATGTATTTTGAGCAAAATATGTACAATAAGTAGTTAAGTTATCTTATAAATTACAGTTTAAATGGCGTGGTGCTTTATATTTTTTATCTTTAAAACCCCGCTATTTACAACAATAATTTACTTCTGATTATATATAAGAATGAACCAATACAGAAATTCGATTTTGATCAGGTAGCATGCATTTTTTTTGGTGGGGCAGACAATGTATGTGGCGTGGGCCATCTCCTTTACGTCTGTATGTCTATAAAGATTAAGTCTACAGTCATCTGTTCACAAGTGGCTAGTGAAACAAGGCTTATTTATCTAGAGAATTAGCTTAAGTAACTAGTGAAACAAGGATTACAAGATTAAAGAATTAAGCCAAGACCAATAGAGATAATAACCGTGAATGCTCGACTGCATTTCTACTAATGTGATAGACAAGATCATGTTAATTCTCACTATTACGATATACAAATCACAAGTATTTATCTCTGCTGTTCCTTGCGTTGTAGAAATCAATTGAAATCAAAATAAAACACAAGATTATCGTAGATAGCTTAATTTATTCTACCTCAATGTATTTGTTGATTTATTGTTCTATTATTTAGTGATTTATTTGTTGATTTATCGTTTATTATTTAATTATTTATTTGTTGATTTATCGATTATTATTTAATGATTTATTTGTTGATTTATCGATTAGTTATTTACCTCATCATTTTATTTAGTTGTGTTTGTTTATCTCATCACCTATTTAGTTATATGATTGTTTATTTAACCCTATATTTATCTACTCATCTAAATATAAAAATACGAAACTCTTTAATTATTTATGCCTTGTAAAGTCTTTAGATTAAAAGCTTTATATTATAACCATCACTAGGTCTTACTGCCTCTTTTCTAGAATTTACTTTCAAACATAGTCAAACCATTTACGGTCTACTCAAAATCATTTTAGCTTTTACCCATAACGTAATAAGCTTTCACTCTCAAGATAATTAGATTTATACTCTCAGGATAATTAGCTTTTATACTCAAATCATTAGAACTTACACTCAAGATCGTTAGTGGTTTTCACTCAACAATCGCTAGTGTTTCAGGTACAATTAATTAAATTTATAGACAATAATTAGACTTTCCAAGGACAATCGTTAGTTCCTAGGCCATTAATTAATGGGAAAACAACGATTAGAACAAAAAAACCCATTAGACCGTCCTAATTAACATTTCATAATGACTAATCATGCAAAGCTATGTACAAGCAACTTTCTTGACACACACAGGTATTTTAATCTCTCTAGATTGCATGTAACTTATTAAATAGGGCACACATAGATTTCATATATGTCTCATAGTTCAATTGGTAATTGCAAAGACTATGCCAACACAACAATTAAAATCACCCTTGAATCGTTCTATGCAACATGTTATTACAATTAATATGACTATAATTATTACTATCGTTAGTTCCAGGTAATAGCTCCGCAAAATCGGATGCCAATATTAACGTAGTCCCAAACTGAGTAAAATTCTTTGTCCATTTTGTTTATTGTTATATACAATTCAGTTATCACTCTTCTCAATACTATGTCGAGAAAGCTAACGAAAGATATCTGGTGAATTTAAACATTAATAAGTCTAGAAAATATCTACTTTACCGGTATGATGTCGCTGTGTCTCGAACTACCTATCACTTTATTTACTTTTTTATTAACGTAACGAAATTCTAAGGTCACTGATTCTATATAAGGTACTTTACGACAGTAATCAAAAAACGTGTCGTTTCGTTGTGGTGTCCGCCCTCAGTCGCCCAAGGTTGAATCCCGAATGTCCTTCGAATGCCCACCGTCTACCGTGAGCCCTCCGCTCTACCGCTACCGCCCGCGCTCCGCGCGTCCATTCCTCAGCGTCTGAAAACAAAACTCACACCAGTAAATAGCCCTCCCGATTGGCTTATCTTTATGTGTGAGTGTCTGCAGTGCAGCGACGCACCCTAGAGTTTTTATATGGGTCTCGTCAATCTCCACGTGGGGTTTTAAATTTTTTTCCCCATCGTCCTCATATTTTCAACTAAATCTTTAAGAGTTTTTGTTAACAAAAATTCACTTTTGTTATCTGGAATTCTTTGAACGTAATTTCCGTCTCGCTTAATGACCGGCAATCATTTGTAACCTTTTTCGCATACTGCCAAACGGCCTTTTGTCTAGGGATATTTTATTGCTCAGTTTTGAGTTTTTACGCCATGGACACAAAAAATTGTTGGCACTTTATTGCTTACATCTTTAGAATTTTAAGGTTGGGAGCCGTAACCTTTTTTTTCTTAGACGTAGCTCTAAGAATTTATTTCGTTGTTAGCATTGTTTTTCTCACGTAATAAATATAGTTTTATTTAAATTCATACACGCGATGACCATCTTACTAGACTATCCCGACGAGTGTGGCCATGACTTTCCGAAAATCGTATTTTACTGCAAGCGCTTTTTGCATTCGCAGAATTTCCCAATTTCGTTTACGTGATCAAAAGGAAATTTTACTTTGCAATTTTTCCTATGTAATTTATATGTTATTTAAAAAAAGTATGTAACATTAAAAAAAATATATGTGAGAGATGATGAAAAGAGAGTAATGAATTTGATCAATTGTATTAATTTAAACCAGATTAATTGGCAAACAGTAATTATATACACACATTTAGTTTAAATTATAACTATAGTAGGGAACAATTTACTAAAATAATAAGCCATTTGGCATTATGAAAATTGGTAGTCACTACTATTTCTTGTAACATACACAGTTAAATACTAAAATACATAATTTAGTTACACCATCATATCATACCTCAATACTATGTCGACAATCAGAGCTCCGTCATACTCTATAGTTAAGCACAGAATGCCCGCAAGGTTTTTTTTTTGTGAGTGCTGTGGTCGCAGATGTCATTTACAGCGTTACCGGGCTTGTTTGGGGGCGGCGAGAAACTTAACCCTTTCGCGGGCGGTAACGTATCTATACGTTCCGAGACAATTATGTATAATGACAGAACGTACTATTACACCTATCTTAATTTTACTGTTTTAAGCAGAACGTTTGCTCACGTTTACTCGCAATACAAAATTTTATTAGCTTACGTCATTCCGCCACAACGCATAAAAAATCAAATTTGTACTGTCACATTACATGATGATATTTGGTACTTTTTAAAGTAGATGTCATACTTGTGCGCTAGTGGTACGTAGAATTTGCACGACTTTATAATACGCCCTCTCGCCCCTTCACTTCCCTTTCCTCAGTCACACAGTATCAACCTAGGAGGATGCGCGCGCGCGCCGCCAAAAACCGAGTGCTTTTACTGTTTTTTATAAGAGTGATATTGTTGAAAAGGTGAGTATTGTAATTGCTTATTTATTACGTTATATGTAAAAGCAGACGAACTATCCGTAGGAAGTAATATTTTTCTATTATTCATTTCTAAAACTGACTTTTGACGGACTAGCGAGCGCCACGAGGCATTTCATTATGAAAATGAAAATTCATCAGACTTTGAAATATTTCCGCTAGCTAAACGACTCAAAGTCAAAGTCAAATTATTTATTCAATGTAAACCTTTACAGGCACTTATTGACGTCAATACTAATAATAATAAAAAAATAGTTAACTAAGTTATAGTTAAGACTATATATACTAATCTAACGAGCTATTATAGTCTGTGCCAGACAAATGCGCATTGCTACCCCCAGTACCACTGCACGCCGAAACAGAATCGCGTCGAACCGAAATATAAGCCGTGGTCATAGAATTGTGTAATATGATTTCCAATTATCGTATTGATACTGTGGCTGAAAAGGTCATCTAATAATACTAAAGCTAGTTCACTTTAAGACGACCACAGAGACTAATCTTTATCGCGTTCTATGCGCCGTTTACCTCAAGATGATCCTGTATTAGGTCCTGTTCGCTGTTCACTTCAAGGTGAACCTGCACCTAGTTCACCGTTTGTGCACCACTCGCCTAAAGAAACTTTTGAGTTACTATCTGCGCGCCATTCACCTCTGGGTAGCCATAAAGATGAAACTAAGACATCTCTAGATCACAGTTTGTTGCAAGGTGATCTATATTAGATTCTATTCATCTATCATCTCAAGTTGACCAAATACCCGAACCTTAGCCGCCTTCAAAGAACCGTTCATAAAATGATGATTCTATGTTAGCTGCTACTTACCATTCAGCCCATGCTGGCCAAATACTCGTTCACGAGATGCCTTCTTCGTGCCGATTGTTGAAAGATGATTCTTCACTAGCATCTACTCACCGTTCGCTTCAGGTTGGCCATGTAGAGGTACCTGAGACGCCTTCTGCGTCTCATTTATCAAAAGATGATTTTGAGCTAGCTGCTACTCACCGTTTACCTGAAGTTGGTCCTGTTCATTTACTTGAGATGCCTTCTGTGTGCCAATCATCAAGAGAACATTCTTTTTTCAACAAGCTTTTTCTTGCCCATCACCGCAGTTTGGCCAAATACATGAAATTGATACACCTTCTGTTCTCATTTCTCCTAAAAAATGATCGTGAATTATCTTCTGTGCGCAGTTTACATGATCGTAGAGCTGAACCTAAGTTACCATCGTCGTCATCTTTTCAACGTTCTGCACAAGCTGATATTTCGTTACCGTCTTGTACTTACTTGGATCAAAGAAGAAGTCCAACTATCCGAAATGTTCTACTTTATAGAATAAAAGGTATGTTAACGTGCGACGTTTCTCAGCGTCGTACTCCTAAATAACATAAGAAACAAATATAATATGACAGAACTTTTCCGTACGTTGGACGTTTGTAGACGTTTTGCGCATATTAAATGTTACAGTATCCTACATTATGGCACGACGTCTGCTGACGTTCGACTGCAATAAACGTTGTAGACCAATGAGATTTACCTCTTGTATAGACAGTGACAGAGCGTCTATATGCGTTGACGTTAGGTGATGTCAGTGCCGCCAATGGCTGTATCTATAGATACAGATTACATATATATATGTAATCTGTATCTATAGAAAATATAGACGATTCAAAAGTGCTTAATTATTAAGTTAATTTGAATAAAGAAATATTGAATCAATATTTCTTTATTCAAATTAACTTAATAATTAAGCACTTTTGAATCGTCTATATTTTCCTGTTCCAGACTTTTTTACTGACAAGAAGAACAGGCGCAAGAAACTTGTCAGCTTTAACAGATATAACAGATATAAGTAACGATATTTACAAACCTAAATATATCGTTTCCAAATACAGTACAACAGGATTAAACAAAAATTACGAAATTACGATGTTATATCATTTCCACGCATTTCGGTCTTTTAGATAATCGTCTACTTTATAATAACCTTTACCCTTAAGCGTTTCTTTAACATGGTTTTTAAATTCATGCAAATTAAGATCAATAACTTGTTGTGGAACTTTATTAAAAAAGGCTATTCCTTTCCCCATAAACGAACCTCTAGTTTTTGCAAGCCTCAGTCTTGGAACGGCAAGTTTATCTTTATTTCTTGTATTAAACTGGTGATTATCGCTGTTCTTAGTAAATGAATCCAAGTGTTTCCTTATGTATACTAAATTTTCATATATGTATTGACCTGCCAAAGTTAATATATTTATTTCTTTAAACAATTCTCTTAGGGAATCTCCGCCGAAGATTATATATAGCGCGAACAGCTCTTTTTTGGAGCACAAAAATATTTTCAATACTGGCAGCTGAGCCCCACAATAGGAGTCCATAAGCCATCACACTATGAAAATAACTAAAATATACCAACCTTGCCGTTTCAATATCTGTTAAAAGCCTTATTTTCTTAACAGCGAAAGCCGCGGAACTAAGTCTACTTGACAAGGCTTCAATATGAGGATCCTATTGCAGTTCTGTATCAAGTGTAACACCTAGAAATTTTGTACTATTAATAAACTCGACTTCATCATCATTCAAATTAATATTTAGTTTTACCTGCTCAACATTAGGTAATAAAAATTTTACACCTTTCGTTTTTTTAGGGTTGAGTGCTAAATTGTTACTATTAAACCAGTAAAAAACTTTAGAGAGGGCGCTATTTACTTCGTCCGAACAGTTGTCACTTCTGTTGACTTTGAAAAGTAAAGAAGTATCATCCGCAAAAAGCACTGTCTCACACAAATTATTTGCGTAGTTAGGAAGATCATTTATATAAATTAAAAACAGCAATGGGCCCAGTATTGATCCTTGTGGCACGCCCATATTGATGGGGGCTCCAGTAGACACAGTTCTATTAATCACTACTTTCTGGGTTCTTTTGTACAAATAAGATTTCATAAGGCTAACCAATTTATCAGAGACACCATAATGTTCTAACTTCTTTAATAGTGTTTGGTGATCAACGCAGTCGAATGCCTTAGAAAGGTCACAAAAAATGCCAATCACATCCTGCTTTCCCTCCCAGGCATCAAGGGTATGTTTGAGAAGAGCAATTCCAGCATCAGTAGTACTTTTACCTTTGGAAAATCCAAACTGATTTTTATGAAGTATATTATTTGATGTAAAGTAATCTAATAATTGGAAATATATAATTTTTTCAAATATTTTGCTAAGTGCTGGCAGTATAGATATTGGCCTAAACTTAGCTGGGTCAGTTTTATTACCGGATTTAAAGAGAGGAATTAATTTACTGTTTTTCATCAAGTCAGGGAATACCCCTTCACCAATACATTTGTTAAAAATAAAAGCCAAGTAAGGGGCTAGTATATCAATTATTGATTTAATGATGCTTGTTGAAATGCCCCAGAGATCTTCTGTTCTTTTGAGGTAATTGATTTAAAAGTTTTAATTATATCTTCACTACTTATATATTTAAAAGAGAAGGTTTCCTTGCATTTATCAACACCTGACTTAAGGAGAGAGATAGCGATGTTGGGACAAGCGCTAAGTGCACTGGTAGTTTCTATTGGTATTCAAGCTAAAAAATCTTCAAAGGCCCCAGCGACTTCACCGTCAGATTCAAAAGTTTGATTATTAATTTTTAAACAGAAGGAATTTACACTGGATTTTGTTTTGCCTGTTTCTTTGTTAATGATATTCCAAGTAGCCTTGATTTTATTGTGAGCTGATTTAATCTGATTCGAGAAGTACTTGGACTTTGCTAGGATAAAAACTTCCTTGAATGTTTGTGAATACTTCTTGACAAATTCAATGAAGTTTGGATCACAGGACGCTTTCTCTGCATGAATTGATGTGGTACTGCCCGTAAAAGGGTTAAAGGTTCCTCAAGCCGTGATATGGTCGAAATTCGTCGAAATTCCCCAGAGGGATTCCGGTGGGGGATGGCATCTCGCCGCAAGCGAGTCTCCGAGATTCTCTGGGGGTTCGAGCCGGTAGGAAGCGGAAAATCGAGGGCGCCTATATAAGAGGCACGGTACCTCGGCTCGGGTTTACCGTGTCGTGAGGGGTACGCGAGAATCGTGCCCGCAAGGCGCTAGCGCATGGCCTTTTATTTTATACTGATGCACAAACAAGTCTTTATAAGGACGCATGGCGTGGGGAGCCTGGCATGGGTAAGCACGTGTTTTTTTATTCGTATTAAAACGATGAATTTGAATTCTTTAAACATTTGTTTTTAATGCTACTATTAACCTACATTTAAATGCCAATCTCCTGCGCGGCCATTTTGACGAGCAGCAGGTCACCGGCTCGGGAATAATGTAAATAATAAACATTTGATTTTGCTTAGACAGCAACAAAACAAAACAAAATAAAAACTATCTTACAGGCCATCAGTCTTAAATATGAGACTTACAACAAAAACATTTATATTCCATACAATATTATACTTTTAACGTAAATAGTCGTTTACAATTTTTTATATGTTAAACTTACATTATTTTTCTCTTTAACATAAACCAAACTCAAAATCTTGATTATCAGAAATATCGACATTAAAAAGCAAAGTTTACAGCTTCCTTTAAAAACATGACAAAAAAACGTAGTGTCTTATCAAATCTTTTAGAATTTACATCCTTAGAGATCTGAATAGAAATATTTTACAACATTTTAAAGATTCAGGTATTATAGGTTGCAGTCCCGGTACTGTGGAGAAAACGGGATTCCCGGTACTGAGCTTACTCTGGTACCGGGAAAACCTGGAAATTTCGGTACTTTTCTGTACTGAGATTTTTTTAAACCTCGATGTAACTAACGTTTAGTATATGGATCATTGAGCAAAATAAAATATTACACAAAAAGTTTATAATAAAAAAATTGTTTAGTCAATTGTTGTACTAGCTGTGGAATCACTTTGTCGAATGGTATTGTTTAGAGATGATCCGAGTTGAATGTTTTAAATTTAAAAGGGTCTACATGCAATGGATTTTTATCATAAGTGAGTGTTTTAAGGTGAGTAAATAATATAAATTCGTCCAAACCAAGACCGTTCAAACGGCGAGACTCCCTTCTCCAACGGATCCCCTCGGCCGAAATAGTGGTTTTGGAAGACTTCAATGCCCACCACGTCGAATGGCTTGGTTCACGCACAACTGACCACGCGGGTAGAGCCGTTCATGACCTCGCTTTGGCCTACAATCTTTGGTCTCTCCCAATTGGTAACCGACCCTAAGCGGGTTCCATTCCAGATGTGGAGGACCATTCACCTTCCTTATTGGACCTTCTGCTGACCCCGCACTCCGCACCCAGACGGCTATCAAGTTTCTGTTGATGCACCACTGTGCTCATCAGACCGCTGTCTAATTCGTAGCACTGTGCTTCTCACAGAAACTTCAAAAACGTCGAGTCTGGCATTATAGGTCAGCGGACTGGGATGGGATGCGAAGTTTCTTTGCGTCCTACCCATGGTGGCGAGTTTGCTTCTCGCAGGATGATCTTGATGTCGCCGCCGACTCTGTCGTTAATGTGAAGTGATACTGCAGGGAATTGAACTTTTCATTCCAAACTCTGTGGTTCCCATTGGCGGCAGGTCCCAACCATGGTTTGGACGTTGCTTTAAAATGGCGTCTCGCCAAATGCGACAACATTACCAAGCCTGGGCTAATGCGGTATCATCAAAGGATCCAAACACCAGTGCGCTCAGAAAGAGGTACAACTTGGCCGCCAGGTCCTTTAAGGACATTGCCAAGGCGTAGTCATCATTCATAAGTGGAATTGGCGAGTGGCTAGTGCGTCTTTCTTGGGGTACGCGTGCGTTCTGGTCTCTCGCGAAAGCTACCTTAGGGAATTTTTGTCAGCCGTCCCTACCACCATTGCGATGACTGCCTGGCCCATACTTCAAAGGTGAAAGCTGATCTCTTTGGCACTCTTTTCGCATCAAACTCGACCTTGGACGATGGAGAAAACTCTTCACCAACCATACCGAATTGCGCTTGTTCAATGCCAAACGTCCGGTTCCTACAAAGGTCAGTTCGTAAGGCTCTTTTTTCCTTGATATCCATAAGTCGAGTGGGCCTGATGCAGTTCCTCCAATTATGCTTCGGACGTGTGCTCCTGAGTTGGCGCCGATTCTAGCGCGCCTTTTCCGGCTCTCTTACACTACTGGCGTTGTCCCGAGCTCTTGGAAGACAGCCCTTGTCCACCCGAAAAAACTAGCTACTAAGCGATCGCCAGTATGGTTTTCGTCGCGGTCGGCGTTTCGGCGCAGTCAAGAGTAAAGTGGAGGCACTGGCAGTAAGCTTGGACGTCGCGAAAGCCTTTGACAGGGTATGGCACAGGGCTCTTCTCTCTAAACTTCCATCATACAGGCTTCCTGAGAAATTGTGTTTGTGGGTTGCCAGCTTTCTTTCTGGGCGTAGTATCAAAATGTAGTCGATGGTTCGTGCTGTAACATGAAACCCGTGAATGCTGGAGTCCCGCAGGGGTGTGTGTTAGTCCCTACTCTGTTTTTTCTGCAAATCAATGACATGTTGCATAACAACAGCATTCATTGCTATGCGGACGACAGTACGGGGGTAACGATCTACACCGGACGAGCTAATATTTCTCTGGAAAGCGTCATCGAGAGCCGGAATAAACTTGTGACTGACACCGAGAACATGTTAAGTCATGTCTCAAATTGAGGCCGACATAACCTTGTCCATTTTAACCCCTCCAAAACACAAGTTTGCGCATTTACCGCGAAAAAACATCCCTTGGTCGTACCTCTGAACTTTGAGGAAGCTCTCCTTAATACCAAGCCGACTATTGGAATCCTTGGCGTCGATATTTCGAGTGACGTTCGAGGACATTCGAGGTCATTTGGAAGGTAAAGCTAGGCAAATACTGGCGTAATTTTAAGTCATAATAAAAGTACCGAAAGTACCGAATTTCCCGGGAAACGAATTCTCAGTACCGGTACTGCGTAAAAAGTCAATTTCCCGGGAAATACCGGGAAAAATCGGTACCGGGAATTCCCGGGAGCATGCTCTATCAGGTTAGATATGGTTTCCTACACGAGGTAAACATTTTTTTTCAACGCCTCGTTATCTTCGAGTTTATTTGAGCGTTATTAATGCAAATAATAAAATACTTATTACGAATCGTGGCTATCCTCGAGCCTAGCCTAGAGGCTAAGGTCTATCTATACCCAAGCTATCGGTAGCTATAATTATTATTTAGTCATGTGTGCGCATATGTGTGTGTCGTATCATTAATATCAATATATATTTTAATAATTTATATATTAATGGTCACATAAGTAGCCTCGGTAGAAAACCATTGAGTGGCGCGGCTAAATCATGAGTCACAAAAGTGACAAGGCCTCTGTAAAAAGCCATCGAGTGGCGCGGCCAAAAAATAAATGATCACATAGTAGTCTCGTTAAAAAGCCAAACAAGTGGCGCGGTCAAATAAAAATGATCTTAAGCCTCGGTAAAAAGCCATAACTTCGTGCGGCAAACTAAAAGTCCTTATTACTCAATGTACAGCAAAACATCTGGCCAGGAGCTCACAGTACATAAAGAAATAAAAACAGCTTTTCTAATGAAAAGAAAGAATATGACTTCATAAGATATCTTAAGATATCAGACGACTCAGTACCTCTTTCAGAGGAAAATGCCTTAAATGATAATGGGAACATTATGTTCCAGCATTTTGTATTGTCACAGTATGCCTGTCGTGACTTTAACCGATCCATAATCCATAGTATAGTCAACGTAAAGGTATGCATAATACATAATTACATTTGTTATTTGGGTTTCGCGGCATTATAATATCTAAATTAAATTACCCTTAAATCGACCGAGACGCAAAACCAATTCCTTTAGCAAAATAATTAGGTATTTATTTGAAGGAATTATTGTTAATTTAAGCGTCTCACAACAATCGACTGCCACTAAATTATTTAGAGGGTCACTAATAAGCTTCGATTATCTAAACACCAGATACACAACCAGCGCTCTCAAAGTGTCGCCTCGAACTAACGCTCTGACCAAGACGGAGCATTGGATTGCGGTCAATTGTCAATTTTTAAAAATTTAAAATATCGCGTCCAAATCCAATACCTATCGTGGTGATGATAGGTCTGAGTATCGAAATTGTATACAATACTTGGAAACATTTTAATTAAGATGGGATTGTGCATCTAGTACGCAGATGACTTAAGTCGATAAGGCAACGAATAATAATCGTCTTGAAGAGTTGGCATAAATCTGAGCGGTCAACAATAAATAAAAAGAAGTTTATTTCAGTTCGCCATTTGGCACAAACGAAAACGAAAGATTACTATCATGTTAGCTGCCGTAAACCAGACAACATTCAATCGTTAGTACCGAACTGATTTAAGGTCTTCATACAGTCTTTGCGAATATTAACATAGTTGACCCACCAAAGCGCGACTCAGGAGTGGCAGGCGCAGCTGGGTAACAAGTACGCGCGCTGGTTTAAAACAGATTGGTCAATCTTTGCGACATGCGAGTTCGTATTGAAACAGGTTGTTTGGAATCATTTTCCTAACGCACAATAATAAGTATAAAGTCTGTTAAACCTTCAACAGTTATTTATTGTCATAATGCAGCCATGAAATAAGCATATCTTTTAAAGAGGCGAAAGTACTTTTATTTTAATAACATTTTCTTCCCCCTTCCTAAGTATTCCAAATCTTATAATTGGAAACTCTTTATCTTTATGCAGGAGACGATTAAAAAATAATATAAAGTAACTTTCTCACTCACATCATTATCTAGCCCAAGTAAACTGTTTTTGATGGTTAAACTAGATAGCAGATAAACATATTTCTACATAGAAACGTCCAGATCAAAAATCAATATAAAATGATTAATATTTCTTAATGAACCCAATCAGTTGTTGAACCAGAGACCTCAAAGGTGGCGACGCCAGAACCAGCGTGTTTACCATTCAACCACGGACGTCATCATGCTTAACTTCTGACCACTTAATGATTTAAATTTTAAAATCAATATTTTAACCAATCATTGTATTTATATGATAAAATTATTACTAGAAAAAAAACAACCAGTCTTAGGAAAGCCCGAACGGGACTCGAGAGCGTGATCTTTGGATTGCTGGTCCACTGCTTTAAACATTTTATCATTATATCTATATAGCATTGTGAATGCAAAAATTTTTATAATAAAGACATTGTATTTATATTTGAAATTAAGGTCGTAAGAAAGTAAAAGGTGTCTATTGAGTTATCTCAACAAGCACCAATAATCATTTTGAATGTATTTTGAAAACGTACTCTCTCAGTCAACACTCAGTTAGTTTCAAATATAGGTATGTATATTAAGTAGGTATGTAGTTTTATTTTATTTTAATACCGTCGTATTCAAATATCACTGATTTGTTATTCGAATATCAATCCTATCAATCTTATCAATTTTCGAATGTTATGCACAATTCAACAGGAGGCAACTTTTAACGTTGCATGTCATGCATGGGGCTGATATGTAGAGTCTAAGGATAGCTGGTGGTATCCAAATTATCCACTATTATATCAAACTGACTACGCATTATATCTATGCGTTCAGACTGGGACATAAAAGATTTATTTCTAATGCAAAATTCAAAATAACTAATGATAGATTGAATAACTTACTCATACTAGAAAGTGCTAGAAAATGTCATGAAATTATGTAGAATTTACAAATGGCATACTTTTGTCATACCACGGAGGTAACTAGAGAATTTTAAATTCCTGTAAAATTGCAGACTGTACAGTACAGGTACGAGTAGTATAATAACTTGAAGTAACAAATTATAACTTTTATTAGTACGATGTTACTGTGAATGTACAATGTAGACAACGCGCAGCGTTTCATTTTTAGTCATGTTAGTAAGATTTTAAATTTTATTAGAAACACCGTGATCAGCACACAACACTGGAATTTTGCGTTTATAAAAATTAAGCTTTGTTTAGCTGAGGTAATTTTTTAGGTATCAGCCGCAACAAATCGGACTGAATAGAAAATCTGACATACCTTGTACCTTGTACTAATGAGACTCGGTCACCCTGATACAAACTGTTTCTTTTTGGCAAGTTCCCATTTGCAGGTTGTATACTCTGCTAGGCTAGACACTTTATCGCTTGTATATTTCATAAAAAGAACCAAATCTTCGTAATTCCTGGTCTCATCTGCAAATGTGAATAAGATTAGTTTTAAGCTCGTCACAGTTACAAGTAATATTTTTCCAATAAGTTGATTATCACCTATCTAGTGTTCAAAATGGCGACCGAAGATCTGAAGGCAAGTATGGGATTTGACTCATGTTATCGATACTTTATTTAGCGAATATTTAACTAATTTAAAAACTTAGTAATGTAACAGTAATATTTCTTTATTTATTTTTTTTTATACTAAGCCCGGCAAAGGACCCCACTCCTCCTGATGTTAAGTGGAAATGAAGTCCAGGCGCGAGGACAACTGGTGCAGCGTAAGAGACGTAGCATCAGTCACCCTCACTCTGCCGGCCCACAAAGTGCTTCTTCACGCCTCGTTTGAAGGACCCTATGTCATAGGTAGGAGGAAATACGTGTGTTGGTAGACTATTCCATCTTTTGGAAGTATGGCAAAGAAACGAGTCACCAAATTTCTTTGTGCGTGATGGAATATTAGAGACTGTAAATTGGTGACTCCGGAGAGCAGCACGCGTACTCCTATGGAGGAAGGGAGAAGGAGGGATGAGGTGAAAGAGTTCTTCAGAGCACTCGCCATGGTATAAACGGTAAAAGACGCTGAGTGACGCAATATCTCTACAGAATTGCAAAGGCTCGAGAGTTTTAGTGACTTCCGCATTGCTGATAATGCGCACAGCGCGGCGCAGCAATCTGTCCAAGGCATCAAGAAGGTACTTTGCGGAGCCGTCCCAAAGGTGAGAGCAATACTCCACGCAAGACCGCACCTGTGTCTTGTATAATAGACACAACTGATCAGGCGTGAAGAATCGCCGCACCTTGTTCAGGACACCGAGTTTACGTGAGGCATTTTTAACCACGGTTTCGATGTAGTCCTTTTGGTTCAGATCGCAGCGGATATCCATACCGAGCATGTTAATACTGCTCTGCAGGCCTAGAGATGTATCCTGAAGAGAGGGAAGGGGAAGGAATGGCGACTTTTTCGCTGTGAACGCGCACACCTGTGTTTTCTTGGCATTGAACTCCACCAGATTATCGGAGCCCCATTAAGAAATGAGGTCCAACACCCGATCTAGCTCAATGACAAGATTTGTTCGCTTCGTTTCGGTGTCTACCCGCCCAGCCGCTGGGTGACCGTTATAACCCTTCCTCTTGGAAACATTCATTGCTATGCAGATGATAGCACTGTGCTATCATCTGCATATCAATGAATGTTTCCAAGAGGAAGCATGTCATTGATATGCAGAAGGAACAGCGTGGGGGATAGAACGGAGCCTTGAGGAACACCAGCGTTCACTGACATGAACCGCGAAGCGCATCCATCCGAAAGGACACGGATTCTACGCTCATGCAGGAAGCTAGCAATTCAGGTACAGAACTGAGCGGGCGAACCGTATGCCGGGAGCTTGGAGAGAAGAGCTTTGTGCCAGACCCGATCAAATGCCTTGGCTATGCCATGGCTAACTGCCAGTGACTCGCCACGCTTGTCAATAGCCTCACCCCAGAGATGTGTGACGTACGCTATAAGAAGATCACCCGTTGACCGTTTTGGCCGAAACCCATATTGACGATCGTGAATTAGGGAGTGATCTTCTAGGTATCGAATAAGCTGTTTGTTTAATATTCGTTCTAGGATCTTGTACAACACTGAAGTTACGGCTATAGGGCGGTAATTAGTCGGATCTGTTCGATCTCCTTTTTTAGGGATCGGTTGCATGCACATTAGCTTCTCTCCAAGATTCCGGCACACAACCCGAAGAGAGCGAGAGACGGTACAGACGCGTTAACACAGGGGACAACTCCGCTGCACACATTTTCAGGACTATTGCTGGGATGCCATCAGGACCGTCAGCTTTTCGGACATCGATTGACTGCAGCTCCGCACGGACATCACACTGCCTGATTTTAATATAAGACATTGTGTGGCCACAGTGAGGAATTGAGGGTGGCTGTGCATTACAGTCATCGATCCGGGAGTTAGCCGCAAAGAGTTTGGCCAGGAGATCGACCTTTTCCTGCGGCTTGTGAGCTAAAGTGCTGGATATCAAGCAGTGATCCGAGGAACCTAAAGGAGCTCGAATCTCCACCCGGTATCCAGCTGGGCGACTTGTCAGCAGAAGGTCGAGTAAGGAGGGCGCATGGCCAACTATGTCTGGGATCCTGGTGGGCTGGTTCACCAGTTGCGTCAGGTCATGCGTGAGAACGTATGCGTGGGCAGTTCTACCAGCATGGTCTGTTTTGGAGGAACCTAACCACAACTCATGGTGGGCGTTGAAGTCCCCCAAAAACACCAATTCCGCCGATGGGAACCGCTCCTGCGCATCATCTGCTACCCGACTAAGATGTTCAATTAGTCGAGTTGTCTCCATGTCGCCGTTATGGAATCGGTAGTCGCAGACGTAGACACGGCAATGAGAGCCTAAGTCGACGTGTACTACTAGGAAGGAGAAGGAAGGGTCCTCCAGACAGCGCAGACGGCGACAGCAAACATCTGCCCGAACGAATAAGCAATCAGAACCTGCCCGTTCCTGACTTGCCACAGTTTCCTGGTTTGCGTTGGGTAGTTAGCAATAACAGCTAAATTAGACCTTCCGCCTAAAGTACCAGGATCCAGCCGATCGGACACGTGTTCTGAATCCAAGGCTGATGCTAATGACGCAATATTGTGTATCTAAAACTCAGGGAAAACACAATAAATTATGTTAGTGGCAAATTAATGTTACACCGATATACTCTCGGATTATCATGTAAGATGTAACGTAGTTATACATTCCTTGTTTCGTCCTTTGAGATTAGGTAACAGTTGTAGTAACACGTATCGTGTCGCCTTTCATCCACTAAGTTAAAAGCAAAAAAAAACTTTTTTGTAGGGTAGTTGTCGTTTTCCTCTGCGCCTCGATTGTACGACCGCTCATTCGCGTTTTTGTGCTTCGCCAAACACCACGATTTTTCCCCTTTAACATACTCATTGAGTGTTACGATGCCTAAACGAGTTTATAGTGACGACGATAGTGATTATTGTATAAAAAGAAAATGAGAAAGAAAGAAAAACGTTTGCGCATAGAAAGCAGCAGTTTGTCGGCGTGGGACTCGCCGCCGCCGCAGCCTGTATCGTTACGATCTGAAGGTAATTCAGTGTGTTACTTAATCAAAACGATTCAAATATGTTAATTAATTGTGTGCACTACCATGGGAGTGCTAACGTTATACTTATTTAAGAAAAAATAGTATGTGTTGCTGTAAGGACTAGTACATCTAAAAGAAAGGTGTACAACTATACTTATCTGAAAATAGTGTGTATAGTTTAAAAGGACTTAATAGTCCTTTTCCTTTCCTTTCCTTGTCCTTTCCTTTTCTCGGCTAAATACGGTAATCCGTATTTTGCCGAGATAAGAATTAAAATTATTTTAATTTGTGTTGTGTACATCTAAAAGGGATGTTGCCTTCACGTTATTTAAAACCGTTACTTTAATTAGTGATGTGCGTGCACATTCAGAAGGAATGTTTACTTATCTGAAAATAGTGTGTATAGTTTATAATGACTATTACCGTATTTTGACAAGATAAGAATTAAAATAATTTTAATTTGTGTTGTGTACATCTAAAAGGGATGTTGCCTTCACGTTATTTAAAACCGTTACTTTAATTAGTGATGTGCGTGCACATTCAGAAGGAATGTTTACTTATCTGAAAATAGTGTGTATGGTTTATAAGGACTATTACCGTATTTTGACAAGATAAGAATTAAAATAATTTTAATTCGTGTTGTTTACATCTAAAAGGGATGTTGCCTTCACGTTATTTAAAACCGTTACTTTAATTAGTGATGTGCACATTCAGAAGGAATGTTTACTTATCTGAAAATAGTGTGTATAGTTTAAAAGGACTATTACCGTATTTTGACAAGATAAGAATTAAAATAATTTAATTAGTGATGATTCAGAACGAATGTTTTCTTCACTTTTTATACTTTATGTTTGAAAACGATTGTGGATTAAATAAATTTTCACCTTAGGTGAATAAAATAAAACAATGAACATTCGACCTTTTTCAATAAGGCGAAAACGAAATGCAGCCTGAGGCAGACTGGGGACCGATTCTCTTAGAGGAGCCTGGACCAGGCCCGTCTACTTCAGCTACGCAAGAAGCCGAAGCCACTTCCATTCACTCGATGCAAGTAGGACCGCCTCCAAATGTTGTGACTGTTCGTCTAGAACTTGACAAAGGGATACTGAACCTCTTCGGACAAAGCCCTAAGAGAAAAAGCTAGAGCCAGAGAAAAAGGCAGCTTTATCTGAGCATCTTTATCTGGCAGCTTGAACGCTGATCAAGAAAGACAAAGCGTTAGAATATAAGTAAGCTCAACTGGCGGCTGCCATTTCCTACATTGGAGGCTCTTTGACCAAGTTGCTTTCATTGGAACATAGAGACCAAGCTGTCATAAAGTTCTCGATTGAAACTAGTCATCAGCTATGCGATACACAGCATAATGAGTCTATGACGAGAAGGAGTTTCATATGTTCAACAATAAAGAAAGATTTTAAGGATCAGCTGTATACCAAACAAACTCCAAACCAGCCTTTAAACCAGAGGCCTCCACTTTCGGTAGCCAAGCAAACGGGACTTGCGAGGCGGTCGGAACTGGCACCTCCAGCTGCACCGGCACCACGCCCGCGGCAGCAGCAGCCGCCGTGATTGCCGCGGCGCTTTCAGAAGCCCGGCCCTCGTCGCTGGATCCGGTACATTCTGCAGGTATGCTGTTCTATTTTTACGATAGTTTGCGAATAATAACCGACGATCCGGTTATTTTTTGCTGGGTAAAAAGTTATAAAATACCCTTTTTTTAAACGTGTTTCTCAGTTACACGAACCACGCTTACTTTCATTATCTTATAATACAGAGTGACCATATTTTGAATTAACCGATTCAGACGCCACTTCTCCTTGCCAACCTTGTGAAGGTCAGTTTCTGTCTATTTATTTTCTGATCAAGAAACCCAACGGCACAAATAGGTTTATATTAAATCTAATAAGCATATTACGACTGAACACTTTAAAATTAAACATTTAAGAACAACAATGAAACTAAATTCAAAGGATAGCTTTAGGGCTACCCTGAATTTATAGGATGCTTATTTTTTAGTAGGTATTCACCCTAGTCATAAAAAATATTTGCGAATCCGATTTGAAGAAATTCATTACTTTAATTTGGTCCTAACACAGCACCGTTTGTTTTTACGAAATTGTTATTAAAACCAGTTATATGTCTTCTTCGGTCGTTGGACTATTTATCAACGATCTATTAAAATGATATCTGCGCTCTTGCTAGGGACTATAAAAACTGTCTCGATAATGTCTTGGTAACAAGAAAATTGTTAGAATCTTTAGGTTTCATTATTATTGACAAAAAGAGCTGTACAGTCCCTAATACAGTCTGCAAAATGTTGGTTTTTTTTAATAGATACGACAAAATTTCAAATAAGTTTAACCAATGACAAAAGAAACATAATCAAAAAAGTGTTACAACATTTTAAAATTAAAGAACGATGTAAAATTAGGCACTTCGAACGACTAGTAGAACTTCTCACTGCATCTTGCCCCGCCGTCTAATATGGTTGGTTATACACCAAACAAATGGAAACGTGTAAATATCTTGCAATTTATAATACGATTATCTACGATAGTTACATGTTGTTACCACCGTATTTGAAAGACGATTTTTCTTGGTAGTTAAAATCTATTGGAAGGGTGGATAATCTTATCAGGCAAGATAATTACTGCTTAGAATTTCTTTTTCTGATGCAAGCAAGAAAAGGGGGGGGGGGGGGCGGCAGGTGCTGTGGGGACTGCTAGTGGTCAGTCGAGTATTGTAGAATCAGTTGAGCACATAAACTATTCAGAACTCTTAGCTTCCAAACAATTGCTAGAAACATTAAACATTGTCAAATTTTGTTACGTATTGATAATATAACTGCTATTTCTTATTTAAACCGTATGGGCGGAGTTCGGTTCCCACACCTTACTAAAATAACTAAGAGGTTGTGGCTTTGGTGCGAAATCCGAAAAATATTCGTTTTCGCTTCGTACTCGTACACCAGTTCAAAAGATAATGTAATAGCAAATGCAGAGTCACGAAAATTACATCCTGACACTGAAGGGAAGTTGATAGATAATGCTTTTAATAAAACAGTAAGAGTTCTAGGTAAGCCTGATAAAGATCTTTTTGCATCCAGAACAAATTATAAATTTAAGAAGTAGGTATGTCCCTTGGAACAGAGATCCTAGAGCTTGCGCTACAAATTGCATTGCATTTAGGTTAAATTGGCATCATCTTTTATTTTACATATTCGCGCCATTCGCTGTTATACTAAAAGTATTAAGAAAAATAATAACAGAAGGCATTGTTGTTGTTCCAAGTTCTTCTCTGTTGGGAGTTGGTACAATTTGTGCCCAGCGATAACGTGTTAATGTCGGTTTCCAACAGCCTACCCAAGCGGACACTGATTGCAGGAAGGTTATTACGAACGGCATTACTGAAGAGGAGTGTACCACCATCATCCTTAAATATCATGATAGCTTCTCTGTCTATAATTCAATATAACGATATGATGTTGCAATCCGTTGCTAGGTAAGCTTTTATAAAGATCACAGTGTAGATCTATACGAGGCGCCAACTCCGCAAGTAATTTATTTCTTAACAAAGCTTTTCTATTCGAGCTTACAATATGGTTCATTAATCAGCCATCGTTTTGCTCTATCTCTGATCTTAGGATCAAGAGTAGGGTCTGATGACCGTATCACAAAACTATTCAAAGGATTCTACAGACTTCGTCCTTCAGCCCCAAATTATGATATATCTTGAGACCTATCACTAGTCTTAAATTTCCTATCAAAATTGCATCCCAATACCGCTTTAAATCTAGAACAGCTTACTTAAAAAGTTACATTTCTTATACTTGTGCACACAGGGTGCACATAAATAATCAGCTTAGCATTTTTATTAAGATACAGGACATTATTAAGACATCTTGTCTAGGTTCAATACAGCCTCATCTGAATATTCCCTTTTACAGAGAACTTTCAGAATATGTCCAGCGGAAGCATTAATGACATACATTGAGAGGACGAAAACTGTAAGAAACAACGAAAATAATCCTTTTATGTTTCAAAAGACCTCAAAGCAGTATCTTCTAATACTGTTAGTAGATGGATAAAAGATACTTTATTAGCTAGCAGAGTTGACACTTCTTTATTTTCTACTCACTCCACCATGAGGCATGCTACTACCTCAGCTGCACATAGAGCAGGCGTCAGTATCGATACTATTCGCAAAACTGCTAGGTGGAGTGCTAACTCTTCTGTTTTTGCAAAACACTACCATAGAAACATCCAACCTGAACCAGACTTTGCCATGTCCATTGTCAGAGATTGATGTTAATCATAATTTTTTAATAAGATTTGATTACAATATATTATAAACCTCTAGGTTTATTTAGGTTTTGTTTTTTGATTATATTTATTCAATATACCTAGTTATTGATTTACACGGAAAAAGACGTTTTAATATTTCACTATCTTTCAAAATCTACAAGTGTTACCTAATCTCAAAGGACGAAACAACGAATGTATAATTAGTGATTAAACGAACTTACCTGAAGTGATGTTCTATCACAATTATACGAGTTGCTTCGTCCGAAGAGATTAGGTCCCTCCCTTCCTAGATATCCCCTTTGCGTGAAATATTAGGCTCAGGGCTTTCAACTATATGAGCGGTCGTACAATCGAGGCGCAGAGGAAAACGACAACTACTCTACAAAAAAGTTTTTTTTGCTTTTAACTTAGTGGATGAAAGGCGACACGATACGTGTTACTACAAGTGTTACCTAATCTCTTCGAACGAAGCAACTCGTATAATTGTGATAGAACATCACTTCAGGTAAGTTCGTTTAATCACTAAGTAACTTACACAAGATATAAAGTACACAGAACTGTTAGGCAGCAACAATAATCCTATTTTACTAACTGTCAAGTGTGTAATGTCAGAGTACCCAGGTAGGATTTTTACGTCAACATGACGTCTATTTAAAGTCCAGCGCGACGTAGGAGACGTTATTTTATGACGTCGCGTGATCCTGCAGATGACGTCAATTTGTCACATCCTTACGACGTCTCTTCAGTTCGTCACTAGGAGGTCAACACTTGACGTTAGAACGACGTCATAAATTACATTTAGGGGAACGTCACTAGGACGTTCAGATCATGGTGGACACTAACGTCACAGTGACGTCATATGTATGGCCCAAGTTATGAGGATTGCATAAGCTAGGGGACGGCCTTAGTTGATTTAATTTTATTACTGCTAAGCGAGACCATTCTCAAAAACGAAAATACTGATTCTTCTTGCAAATTACCTCTAGTATTTATTTAGTTACTGTTTACTGCTTTTCGGTATGCAAAAGTGGCCGTTTTTGGCGTTAATTGAGTTAGATCAAAAACGGCCGAACGAAAAGCAGTAAACATTAATTCAATAAATATTAGAGGTGTGTAGAGGAAGAATTAGTATTTTCGTTTTTGAGAATAGTCTAGTTTAGCAATAAGAAAATTAAAGGCGCCACCTAGCATATGTAATCCCCAACACCAGTAGTACGTAGTCTGGGCTGTTCCAAGTAGTCCCCGCATTCCAGTCTTCTTAAGAAACTAAATGGTGAAAGGAGGGTTGAAATTGAAAATCATATATATGTAATACTTTTTTTTATTATATTCCAATAATTTTATGTCTGCTAGGAGACCATAATAATTAACTTGAAAACTTTCCTAGTGCTCTGACTAGCTACACGTTCATGTACGGACAACAACACATCAGACTACCACAAACTGTCAAAATTTCTTAGTGGATAATGAAACTATGTAGGTACAGGATTAGTGTACATAATACACAAACAACACTAAACATTTGAATTTTAAAGGTATTGCATTTTGGTATTATCAAAACATCAAACATCGCTCGGTACTGGTCCAGAGTTTCTGATTCCGACACTTACCAATTTTATTACAAATCGTAATTATCTATCACAATCATAATCATGAAGCATTGGAATACTTAAGGTATACCTTTCGTTGGGCACAACTACACAATTGATTAAAATATCATTGACAGATATTAATTTATAATCTGAATATTCTTTGACTACCACAATATCAATAGTTACTGAATTAAAAGGATACTCATAGAATGGCTGATAATTTAAAAATTCCTTTCCATAAAGAAACAAATTATGATTTTTAAGGATATTATATATTTTAAACACTTTTCTTTCCTTAGTGAGACAATAACAATCAGGTTCACGAGATTCCGCTATATACATTGTATACTTTTTGTATGTAAGTTTTTTATAACATTCATAGACATTTTTCTCAGGTACAGGTCCTGAATAAAACTGGTCAGAGACAGAGATGTTTGATGAGAAGCTGTATGATATAGAAGATTCAATTTCTTTCAATCTCCTTACAATTTGTTGTAATGGCTTATTAGGTGATCTCACTAATTTTTTCAGAGTTTTTAAATGATTTTCAAATGGGAATGCTGAATATTCATCTAGTGTGCGAAATATACGTACATCATCACCAATATGACATAACATGTGGACATTATAAACTAAAAATTCTAATCCATAAACTATCTTTGAATGGTTTATAAACATTAATAATAATTCTTGCCCCAAACCTATACCAAGTTTGTGTACATGTTTGTTTGAACAAAAAATTGTAATAGCAGAATGAAAAAGTAGAAAGTTTTCGTAAAGCGAACGCGGTAACACGTTTTTTAGAACAATTGGGCCAACATATAACAAAAACATTCTATATTCAGTAGCTTTCCACCGAGCTAATTCAGTTAAACTTCGCGGTTTTCTATTAAATTCAACAGGTATAAATTTTGAGCAATGGATTAGTTTTTCAGATAGGACTTTAATCAAGTAACTTTGTAAACGAACATGTAAATTACCACTGACCCACACATTTAACATCTTACGCATGACTCCCAGACAAACATTATGCATATATTCAATAGGGAATGCCAATATTAAATCTATATTGAGACGTAAAAGTGGCGACTCACCAACATGATGGTCTTCATCTAACTGCATACGAAATGATTCATCTGTCCTTGTGGATGCTGAAACATTTTCATATATAACTCTGCCTCGATACTCGCCAGGCTCTACACATTTGTCGCAAGCTGAATACCCACCATGCTGTTTAGTACACTTAATGAAAGCGCGAGCTGGGGCGTCACAAACAAAGCTATGAACTTTAACGGTGAAACGAATATCACAGAAGTCGAAACCATTTTCAAGTAAGTTTGCAAGTTCGTCCACAAATGACTTAAGAAAAACATCTAATGGTAAAGGTTTAGAACGACCACAGAAAAGAGTAACAACAAATGGTCGAGCATTAGGATAATTTTTGATCAATCCCAGTATGGGCCACAATTGTGTGTTGGAACTTTTGAGTAGGGGAAGGCCATCAATGTTAAAAGAGATTTTAATTTCACTACTTTCTGAATTGCTATGAAACATTTTTATTTGCGTTTGAATTTGTGGAAGAAGACCTAAATATATTAATTCCCCGGTATCTAACTTTGTACTCTCCAGATGCAATGGAGTTTTTAATAATGTTCTGCTATTTTTTGGTAAATTAGGACATGAAGGAGCCAAGATTTTAAGAAGACTATCTAATGCATTATGTGGTATTTGGTGCTGAACGGTTGCCCAATGTTTCAGTTGGTTTTTTAAATTATCCCTTTTCTCAGAGTCAACATCAGATTGTGTATTCTCAACATAAAAATTAGTACTGTTACCTGAATCAGACAATGTATGTTCATCATCAGAATTGGCGATGTCATTTTCAAGAGAAATCTCAAAATTTCTCATTGCATTAGTACTATCACTAAAATTCTGTAAGGTTTGAAGATGCGATAATTCGCATTGTGAAGTAGACCAAATATTAGATAAGGAAGAGCATGCAGGAGAACTAACTGTATTTTCATGTAAATCTGCTATAGCACTTAACCTAGCCTCCTTGGCTCTTCTTAATAATTGACGTGGGCCAACTACAGCTTTCTTTGAGTATTTAATTTTTTCTGCCATTTTTAGGCGCCTTAATTAGGGATTATTTGAGAACTTTTCGAATATTTATATTATCTTATATTTTTTTGACTTGTGTAAGCGTTCCGGGGCATGCTTCAGCCAAATCTTTATGGAGTCTTCTACGTCCTTTGCAGTGGCTTTGGATGATGTGCCGACAATTCCATCTATAACGAAATTTTAGGACTAAATAAGATTATTCACTGTAAAATGTTAAAAGTAAAAATAACCATGTATACTTGGGAGTTTCTTAAATATTAAAAATCAAGTATTATTTATATTAGACTAAAAAAAACTATGCAAAATTATTAACAGAAAGAGGACAATATATTATAAAGACTATAAAGACTCATCAGCTTTTTCAGTTTTGGGACAGTAACATTTCTCCATAATAAAAAATAAATTAAATTATAACTTACCCACAACACAGTCTCGCAGGCGCAGTTGGCAGAATGGCTTTTTATTTGACCTTTTTCCATAAAAGTTATGCTGTTCAGCTAGCTGATCAGTGAATACAAATTTCATAATGCGAGATACTTTACTAGAAACATCTCTGCCTCCGGAGGTCTAATGTGATGACACCTGTAGTGAAAAATTACATCTGTTAGAATAGGAAAATAAAATATTTATTTATAAATAAAATCACAGAATAGTAAATTTTGGGTAGAGTCTGACCAACGAAACGTGACTAGAAAGAATAGCAGCAAATTCAAAAATTCTTGAGATGTCAACACTCATTATACTCTGAAAAAACGACGTTGATACTTGTATTTTTTTTATTGAACTGTAGATCAACCAAACATATAATTTGTAGTATCAATAAATAAGAATAAATCTTAAGAATAATTGAAGAAGCATTTGTGATAATGAAAATACCATAATTAATATTAACCACCTTACAAAGTAGAATAGAAGAATTTTATTTGTTGGAAAATGGGTCTGTCATTGACCATATTGTTTCCAAATATTGCGTTTCACTAGATAAAACTTCCTTTTGTTCAAATGATGTAATATTCTTGACAATATTTTAGTTTTGTCTCACTAGTACTTGAAGTTTCTGTAGGTAAGATAAACAAAAATGGGTTGGAGAGTCAACTCATTGAGTTATGATGTACTACGTACTAGAGAAGACATCACAACTAGATTTTTAGAGCCAGCTCGCTCCAACTATATTAGTCTGTGGCAGGCGCTAGACGCAACAATACTTATGTATTTTGTGTTCTATTTTATTAAAATATGCCTTCATGTGTGCTAAGGTACTTTTTAAAGAATTCAGAAAATACAAAGAAAACTAAACGCATCACTTTTTACCTGTAAATATGCACTAAATTATCGATATGTATCGAACATGCATTTGACTAATTATTTTATGAAATCGCCGAGACATAAGCGGCGGCCATGTTTCGGCGCTTTAGACCTTTTGGTTGCGAGAAAAGAAGCGGTCTAGCGCTGTATGTTTGGATTGTTCAAAAGGCGATAAATTATTATTTTAGCGCTGCAGCGCACTTTTGTTTTAACTTTTAAAAAATAGAACAAGTATTTTGCTTGGGATAGCTCCTCTAGTACGTAGTACATTATAACTCAATGAGTTAATTTATAATGAAAGGAAAAAGTAAGTATACAGAATTAACCTAGAATTATTTACGATTGTATTAATTTTTCAGAGTAAAATGTAAAATAATAGATGAGAACAATAAAAGAAGATAAGTTAAGTATCAAAATGATAAATTCGAGTACACAAAACATACCTTTAGTTTAAAGTTATTGCGATAATAAAACTTTTGAAAATAGACTGCGTCACGTTTCGTTGGTCAGACTCTATAAGACATGCTTTACATATATTTTTTTTCTGTTGCATATAACATGCTAATTACACCTTTTTTATAATCATATGTAAAATGTGGCAAACTAGCCTGGATCACCTGATGGTGAGTGATCAATCACCTTAGCTCATATAAATTCACAATGTTACTAACAAGAGAGTTAGCTAAAGTAAGATAAAGATATAGAATCCGTTTTCGAATTGCTGCCTGTCCCTTATCAGCAACTAATTTAGTGTACTGTAATAAGCCTTGTAGTACTGTATTAGTCTTACTAAGTAATTTAGGAATAACTGTAATAAGACTAATTTATATGTGTGACTAATAAAAAGATGACTAATTAATTTAGACTTGTAACAAAAATACTGATACAATTTAGAATAACCTTACCCAATTGTCATAATTTTCTTTGTTTCTTAAAGATATTTCAATACTAATAAGCTCTTCGGCAGTGTTTATTGGAAATTTAAAATCTGGTTGAAGAGTACCCCTTCGTATTTCTGTACTTTGCTTTATTATGGAATCATTTTGTTGAATAATTTGGTCATTCTGTGTTTTGATTGTTGTCAGTAATGACAATACTCTTGTCTGGTAACCTGAATCAAAATGGATGATATTCAATGGCTTGTTTTGTTAAGAAAAAAAGCGCGAAATGGAATAAAGTTTCAGTATGTATATTTTATGTCACAATTTACCTGTGAATTGGGCGACACGTGATGGCGACCCGCCGTTAACGCCGCTGTCGAGATTAGGTTGTGGACTTTTTAATGGAACGAGCCGCGAAGACGCTGGCGAAGCTGATGCGCCACCTCCAAAGGTCGGGCGTCGGCTGTCCAATATCATAGGACAATCTATCCCTCCGTCTAAATGGAGTCCTCCGGAGGACAGCTCAGTCTCGTATGCTAAGCCTGCAAATATAACAAAGAAGGGTTTTGTTTATGCAATTTACTTCCAAAAAACTAAAAATAGGGAAGTAGGTAACACATGAAACATTGGGCCCTATGCAGCACAAGTGACTTGTGACAAGCTCTTGCTAAGCTGTACATAATATAATAAAAGTGCACCTTACCTAGTATACTTGTTGTTAATAAAGGGAGATCAGGTGATGCAGGTAGATGTAATGATGAAATATCATTAGTAGATTTGAGGATATCTTCTGGAAGACAAAATTAATCAATTACGCAAAATTTCTAGAAGGCATTGTTTTATAAAATAGTAGGTATTAACTTTACAATCGGCAAGGCTTAAATTAGTTTCAAACATCATTTATATGAAATATTTAAAAACAAGCTTTTGCCTAATCAAAAATCTTGTCGTGCTAATTGTATAAAAACACTAACTTAGGACTTTTATAAATATTTTTTATTTTATTATTTGTTTTGTAAAGAACCTGTCAAGACAAATTAAATGAGCCCAAACTTGAGAGGTTCTGTTGTTTATTACAGAGTTCCTATGGCCACGACTTTCCAGCAGCTCTATCATCAGATCAGCTCATGTCATTGTAATATTGCATTGTCACGTGACATAAATATGTATACAACTTTTCACCTCAATTAGGAACCGGGAAGTGGATAAAATTTAGCTAGCAAGATTTCATTATAAAGACCGGGACAGGTGAAAGTAAAAATAAAAGCTTGTAAAAATACATGGTATGTACAATCATTTCAGTATGAAGAAGTAATATAGGTATAAGTTCTTAACTGTAAATTTTTTTTCAAAATAGGTGGTCTAATGTGGCTGTCGCCATCCTCTTCATCACTGCTGGTAATGTATCTTCTTGTCTTCTGCACTCTACGCTTAGGAATGTTAGGAACATCCTCTTCCGTTTGTAAATCTGATGTGTCCTCGGCCAATTTGAGTTTCTTCCTTGCTTTCTCTATGTTATCTTTGCATGCCAATCACACACACCACAACATGCCAAGCAGTAAAAACGGTGTTAGTAAATTTTTACTATGGAATATTATTAACAACAGCCTTACACCCATTACCTTTATTATAATGTTCTTTTTTTAAATCACAGAGAAGAAACCTAGCATGCAAGTTAACTCATAGTAAGAGATGGTCATTGTCACCCATATGCAACCAACATTAAAGGTGCTGGAGAGGTGCCTAGATGTTGCACTCTCAATATGTTAGTGGGCACGAAGTATGTAGTTCTAATGTAGAGTGAAAAGCAGATATTTGATTTGATTGAGATTCAATACTGCTACCCTACTCTTTTGTGGTCTGTGTTTGTACATAAATATCAGCTATATTCTTTGCATCTAACCTAAAAAAACAAAACCGTAGGTATAGTTTGTAAATATAATCAATAATAATAAACAATACGTACCAGTCTCATAATAAACTTTTTGGACACCATACAACTTCCATTTCTCGTCTGGTGTAGCACAATGGTCTAAAATTTGATTGAAAGCTTTTGTCCCTTTAACCGGTGGCCAATACACCTCACACCTCCTCGGTGTCAGCCACCGGTTTTTGACAATCGCCAAAGTGCCACCGTCTTTATCAGAAAATTGTACTATGGCGTACATTGTAGAGGAATTATAGCACAAAAGAAGTTTGGAAAAAAAAGTCCGCACGGCATGCGATCAACACAACACGAAGTTAGGGATGATAGCGGTGGACGGTGGACGATATACATCGATGTATTTTAAATACTCGATGTATTGTCACGATGCATCGTATTGAACCGATGTATTTTTAATACTCAAATATCGAATATATATCGATGTTTTTTATTCGATGTATCGGATTTATATCGGCCTTTACAGAACTCCATCTAACGATCTTAAATTATTTTTGAACGAACTGTGCCAAGTTTTGGATGATATATTCCGAAACAAATAAAACAAAAAAAATCGTTATTGCTGGCGACTTTAATATTAATACACTAAAACCAGGCAATATTACTAAATATCTGCAAGATACTCGTATATGTCCCAATTATAATTTGCAGATTCATAATATTAACGTTCCAACTCGGAATGAGTCTTGCATTGATCACATTTTCAGTAATATTAAGGACGAAATTCCCTGCGTGTCAGATCACGAAACAGCACCGATATTGCAATTTCCAATAAAACAAAAAAATGAGAAGCCAAAGTAATATTTTATTTATATAAAAGATTATTGCCTTGATAATTTGCAAAAATTTAGGGAGTGTCTAAGAAATCTATCGTGGTCTGAAATATATATTGAGACTAACCTAAACACAGCTTTTACAAACTTCCACGAGCAATTGCTGTTGTTTTACAATCTATGCTTTCCAAAAATCAGAATAAAAATCAATAATACTAATAAAAGTAAGCGTAATTGGATAAGTAAAGGCCTAATTAATAATTAGAATAAGAATAAGAATAAGAAGGTATTTATTTGACACATAATAAATTACATTATAAAAAAGAATAACAGTACATATAATAAAAACAACTGTAATTTAAAATAAAAGAGAAAACTATAAAAAAACGATGGTTATGTGCCAAAAAGGCGCCCGCTCAGCATATGTTATGGCCTGCCTGATACTCAGGCCGGCCATAACGCTGATTTTCAGCGGATGCCCTTCCCGCACTACGCATCTGCACCGCAGCAGCGCTCTAAAACTCTTAAACCAGCTATGCGATTCTCTAAGCGACACATAAACGCTGCGCGCATGGCTGTGGTCTGCTGTCTCTTTCCAATTATATGAATATGTAAGAAACAGAGTCATTTCTCAGCGCTGCGGCAGCCGCAGCTATCAAGGCTTTAGCTTAGAGAATCGCACGGCTGAGGTTTAAAGCATACAAAACAGATGCGCAGTGCCGCAGAGTGCGGCGGCTTTGTTGTTACATAATTTTGATATAAATTATCAAACATTATTTTTTTTTTTTTTTTATACTAAGCCCGGCAAATGACCCCACTCCACCTGATGTTAAGTGGAAATGAGGTCCAGGCGCGAGGACAACTGGTGCAGCGTAAGAGACGTAGCATCAGTCATCCTCACTCTGCCGGCCCAAAAAGTGCTTCTTCACGCCTCGTTTGAAGGACCCTATGTCATAGGTAGAAGGGAATACGTGTGCTGGTAGACTATTCCATCTTTTGGAAGTGCGGCAAAGAAACGAGTCACCAAATTTCTTTGTGCGAGATGGAATGTTAGAGACTGTAAATTGGTGACTCCGCAGAGCAGCACGCGTACTCCTATGGAGGAAGGGAGAAGGAGGGATGAGGTCAAAGAGTTCTTCAGAGCACTCGCCATGGTATAAACGGTAAAAGACGCTGAGTGACGCAATATCTCTACGCAATTGCAAAGGCTCGAGAGTTTTAGTGACCTCTGCATTGCCAATAATGCGCACAGCGCGGCGCTGCAATCTGTCCAAGGCATCGAGAAGGTACTTTGCGGAGCCGTCCCAAAGGTGAGAGCAATACTCCACGCAAGACCGCACCTGTGTCTTGTATAATAGACACAACTGATCAGGCGTGAAGAATCGCCGCACCTTGTTCAGGACACCGAGTTTACGTGAGGCATTTTTAATCACGGTTTCGATGTAGTCCTTTTGGTTCAGATCGCAGCGGATATCCATACCGAGCATGTTAATACTGCTCTGCAGGCCTAGAGATGTACCCTGAAGAGAGGGAAGGGGAAGGAATGGCGACTTTTTCGCTGTGAACGCGCACACCTGTGTTTTCTTGGCACTGAACTCCACCAGATTATCGGAGCCCCATCTAGAAATAAGGTCCAACACCCGATCGAGCTCAATGACAAGATTTGCTCGCTTCATTTCGGTGTCTACCCGCCCAGCCGTTGGGTGCACGTTATATCCCCCATGCACTGTGCTATCATCTGCATAGCAATGAATGTTTCCAAGAGGAAGCATGTCATTGATATGCAGAAGGAACAGCGTGGGGGATAGAACGGAGCCTTGAGGAACACCAGCGTTCTTTGACATGAACCGCGAAGCGCATCCATCCGAAAGGACACGGATTCTACGCTCATGCAGGAAGCCGGCAATCCAGGTACAGAACTGAGCGGGCAAACCGTATGCCGGGAGCTTGGACAGAAGAGCTTTGTGCCAGACCCGATCAAAAGCCTTGGCTATGTCAAGGCTAACTGCCAGTGACTCGCCACGCTTGTCAATAGCCTCACCCCAGAGATGTGTGACGTACGCTAGAAGATCACCCGTTGACCGTTTTGGCCGAAACCCATATTGACGATCGTGAATTAGGGAGTGACCTTCTAGGTATCGAATAAGCTGTTTGTTCAATATTCGTTCTAGGATCTTACACAACACTGAAGTTACGGCTATAGGGCGTTAATTAGTCGGATCTGACCGATCTCCTTTTTTAGGGATCGGTTGCACATTAGCTTCTCTCCAAGATTCCGGCACACAACCCGAAGAGAGCGAGAGACGGTACAGACGCGTTAACACAGGGGACAACTCCGCTGCACACATTTTCAGGACTATTGCTGGGATGCCATCAGGACCGTTAGCTTTCCGGACATCGATTAACTGCATTTCCGCACGGACATCACACTGCCTGATTTTAATATTAGACATTGTGTGGCCACAGTGAGGAATTGAGGGTGGCTGTGCATCACAGTTATCGATCTGGGAGTTAGCCGCAAAGAGTTTGGCCAGGAGATCGACCTTTTCCTGCGGCTTGTGAGCTAAAGTTCCGTCAAGACATCTCAGTGGTGGCAGCGAGGGTTGGCAGAAGTTGGATTGCACGGCTTTGGCCAGACGCCAGTAGCTACGGCTGCCCGTAGGATGCGTCAGGAGTTCTTGGCCTACTCGTGCAACGCGCTGGGCATCCGCTCTAATGTAGGCCCTCTTACACGACTTGGTGGCATTATTATAGGCTGCTTTTAGCGAGCGAGTTTCGGGAGCCTCATGAGCTTTACCTCTGATCCAAGCGCGGTATGCCGTCTGTTTGCTCTCAACAGCGCTGGCACACTCGCGATTGAACCAGCGGTTGCGTCTGCCTTTGCTGATGACATAGGAGTGTGGAATATAGTATTCCATTCCTAATACTATCTCATCAGCAACGGCAGTGGCGCTAGCGGTCGGGTCCTTCCCACTAAAGCAGCGCTGCCTCCAAGGGACGGATGCAAAATACTCCCGCATCCCGTCCCAGTCTGCCGACGCGTAGTGCCAAATCTGGCGTTTCGAAACCGCTGTTGGCGGGCGCGATGCCAAGGGCACTGTGCTGGATATCAAGCATTGATCCGAGGAACCTAAAGGAGCTCGAATCTCCACCCGGTATCCAGCTGGGCGACTCGTCAGCAGAAGGTCGAGTAAGGAGGGCGCATGGCCAACTATGTCTGGGATCCTGGTGGGCTCACCAGTTGCGTCAGGTCATGCGTGAGAGCGAATGCGTGGGCAGTTCTACCAGCATGGTCTGTTTTGGAGGAACCTAACCACAACTCATGGTGGGCGTTGAGGTCCCCCAAAAACACCAGTTCCGCCGATGGAAACCGCTCCTGCGCATCATCTGCTACCCGACTAAGATGTTCAATTAGTCGAGTTGTCTCCATGTCGCCGTTATGGGATCGGTAGAGGCAGACGTAGACACGGCAATGAGAGCCTAAGTCGACGTGTACCACTAGGAGGGAGAAGGAAGGGTCCTCCAGACAGCGCAGACGGCGACAGCAAACATCCGCCCGAACGAATAAGCAAACTCCGGCTTTGGCTTTGAAGGATTCTTCAAGCACAAAGCCGGGATAGTTCAGGTAGGTGGTGTCAGCTGGGCGGATTATTTGCGTCTCCGTCAGGAACAACATTGCTGGCCGTGCCGTCTCAAGATGGTGGTGGACGGCATTGAGGTTTGCATGGAGTCCGCGGATGTTAGCGAACTCCACCTCAAACGGTAAGGTTGTGGTGGGGGTGTGCACCGCTGTAGAACCAGTTTTGTTGTTAGGCGCTGTCATTTTAGGAGTGGAAAGAGAGAGGCGTGAATCGAGAAAATGATGCCGCGATGCGAATGGTCAAAGTGTGGTGGCCTGTTTCCCCAGGAATTTGCCCACAGACGAGTATTATTAACCTGCCGAACGGAAGGGCCCCCGAACCCCCCCGGGAATGGCCGCCGGGACCCCACCTTCCGGTCACCAACCGGCACTACGGACCACCCCGAGATTATGCGTGGCATGGTGAGGCAGCCTCACGAGCTGGTTAGGCTCGCTTGGGCCCCTGTACTGTGCCACGGGCGGCCAGCGGGACAACCGTTTCTACGGGTCTCCCTGGTCGGCAGGTTAACGAAGTCCTCCTGGCACTGGTTTGACGGAAGCCTCCACAGACCAAATACATCGCAGCATCATCCTCTCGAGCTCTGGCTATACGCTGGCTGATCCCGAAACGCGACCGACAAGCAGTCACTTGACGGGTTTTACACCATGCGTACGGTGGTCACCAACCAGACGGGTCAAGCCTTACCACCAGTGGAGCAGATCATCGCTCGAAAGTGTCCGTTAGTCGCTTCTTACGACACCCACCGGACGGAGAGAGGGGCGGCGATTGGTATTCTTTCTCCGTCACCGCACGGATAGAATATATATATTATTAATATTATTAATATAATTATTAATATATTCTATTAAATAAATAAAATTCTACAAATAATAAGCATAAGTACCTAATTAAATTAATGATAATTAATAACAATGGCATAAATTAAATAAAATCCTAAACAAGCTAACCTAGAAAAATAAAAATAAAAAAAGCATCCTTCAAAAAACAAAAAAAAATGCATAATGCCACCGGCCACGTCACAAAATACTGATCCCGAGGAACTAATAATAATACTATGACTCAAGAAACCACATTTGAAAAATGATGGAAAAATCAAACATAAAAGATATCTGCGTTATCGGTATTACAAAAACAAAACAATAGTTAATAAAAATATATACACGACTTACTCTAAAATGTTAAAAAAATGCATTCATACATCTAAAAAAGAAGCGAACATTAAAATTATAAAAACAGTAAAAACAAATGTAAAGGAACGTGGACGGTAATCAAAAATGAAATTTCTAATTCAAATATTTTTGAGAATATTACAAAAAAAAATTATTACAAAGTTAATCCACGGGACATAGCCACAGCTTTTAATGATCATTTTATTAAATTCACAAATACTTCGACAACAAACGTAACGTCAACTAAATTGGAACACCAAACACTATCTTACTCCATGTTTCTTACGCCAATGACAGAAGACGAGGTAAAACGTAAAATTATGTCTTTAAATACGACTAACTCCGAAGGCTATGACAGTATTAGTACAAAAATAATAAAATATTGCATTTCGGAGTTTGGTGCTATATTAACGCATCTAAGTAATTTGTCTTTTTCTTCAGAAATATATCCCGAAGTACTTAAATTATCAGTGGTAAAGCCGTTGTATAACAAAAGGGAAAAAATAACGTCAATAACTATCGCCCAATAACATTGATACCTATTCTGTAAAAAGTGCTTGAAAAATTTATGCATAAAAGGTTACTAGATTACAGCAATTTTAGTATAATCAATGCAGATCAATACTGATTTCAAAAGGAAAAGTCAACCACATTAGCTATGTTTACTTTAATGAGTACCTACCGTGTTGACAAATATAAATCAAAACTGTCTCACCACAGGTTTATTTCTGGACCTATCGAAAGCGTTCGACTTTGTCTGACATAGTCACCTTTTGCAAAAACTGAAATTGCTCGGAATCAGAGGACCACCATTACAATGGCTTACGTCCTATCTCCACAATAATCTTGTGTCCGAGCCCAGGCTAGTTGCAAACACCTTTAATGAATACTTCGCATCAGTGGGAGCGCCGCGCGGCGACATACCGCACGCGCAGGGCCGGCCCGCTGCCAACCCCTCCGAGAGATCAATCTATCTACGCCCGGTGGAGCCTCAGGAAATCAACACAATTTTGCGACGATTACGAAATAAATACAGCCACGGAATAGACGATATACCGCCCATCCTACTAAAGAAATGCTCAGATCAATTAACATTGCCATTTTATTTATTAGTTAACCAATCCTTTGTCGAGGGAGTCTTCCCCGACCGTTTAAAAATATCCGTGATAAAACCGCTTCACAAAAAAGGCAACAAAACGGAAACATCTAACTACCGTCCGATTGCACTCTTACCAACTTCATCCAAAGTGTTCGAAAAGACAATGTACACTAGAGTCTATTCGTTTTGCGAAACCTTTAACATGTTCGACGAAAATCAAAACGGCTTTCGGAGGAATCGCTCAACAACGTTAGCAACCTTCACATATATTCAGGAAATACTATCTATTTTAAACAAAAGAAAATACGGAGTAGGAATACTATTAGACATGACGAAAGCATACGATAAGGTTATATATAAAATTTTATTGGACAGATTATACGACATAGGAATCAGAGGTATTGCGCACGACTGGTTCAAAACATATTTACAGAACAGAAAACAATATGCTGAAATAAAAAAATTAAATATAAAAACACAAGAAATTGTAGGTATCAGATCAGACATCAAAGAAACTACCCATTCAATACCACAAGGAAGCGTCTTAGGATGCCTCCTTTTTCTTATTTATATAAATGATTTACCTAAAGCAATTAACAATACTTGTATCTTTTTGCCGATGACATTTCTCTTCTAACACCATACTCAAAACACGACAAAGTAGACCTAAATACAACCCTACAAAATATACTAGACAATGTAGTAGGCTGGCTAACGGACTTTAACTTAGAAGTAAATTTCTCTAAAACAAAAATTATGCAGTTTAGGCCGTATCAAAAACCACCTTTAGATAAAAAACTATCTTATAACAATAAAAATATAGAATGCACAAATACTTTTACCTTATTGGGCATAGAAATCGACACCAACATAAATTGGAAAGATCATGTAGGAAAAGTTGCTTTAAACTGTCAAGGTTTACATACGCCCTTTGGGAACTTAAGAGAACCACTAATGAAAAAACGACAATAACAGAGTACTATGCATACGCATTCTCATGTCTTAGCTATGGAATTGCCTTATGGGGCAATAGTGCGGACGCCGGTTCATTGTTTACGCTACAGAAAAAATGCATTAGAATAATTAAGAACTTAAAAAGCACAGATACTTGCAGACCACATTTTAAAAGCTTATCAATTCTGACATTTGTCTCAATTTATATCCTAGAAGCCTGTAAATTCGTACGAAAAAATACTAAGTTATTCACAAAAGAGGGAGACGTACCTCGCCGTTTTCCAACAAGAGACCGAAACAAACTCATAGCCCCATCATCAAAATTAGAAATGCTAAGTTCAGGCCCCTTGGCAATGTCAATTAAAATATACAATAAAATACCAAACAACATTAAATCCGAGGAGAACTTGCTGGCTTTTATAAAAAATCTAAAACACTTTTTAATCAGCAAGAGCTATTACACACTAAACGAATTTTTGATGGATAAAACTATTTAAGACAATCTTATAATCTCTTTTGTTGTGTTTATAATATATAATAATAATAATAATATAATAATAATGATGATGATAATATGAATAATAATAATAATTATTATAATAACTATAATATAATTAAGACCATTAATTCCAAATAATTAAATTTCATTATTCATTCAATATTCTGTTTGCATTAAGATCAATAAACTATAATTACTATTTAAGACAATCTTATAATCTCTTTTGTTGTGTTTATAATATATAATAATAATAATATAATAATAATGATGATGATAATATGAATAATAATAATAATAATTAATTAATTAGTCATTTCTTCAAGAAACTATTTATTTGGTTTATCATGGTTTTAACGTTGTTTTCTTCGTTCAAAATTACCGTAAACAGTACAATAAAATTATACATCAATAGCAAATATGAAAAACACCAAAACGGAATACATTTTACCATTTTACAATAGAAACAGTGGTCCAATCCCTAACCTACTGACGTACAACGTCAACAACAACAACAATGATTTTATTTTAAAATTGAAAATTTAAAGAAATGATAACAAGAAACAGAGCAAAACAAAGCCTCCACCATCGCCTACTCCGCCGACTTCAAGGTCCTCGTCGAATGATGACCTCACCAGTGTGTCAACTGACGAGTCGAGCAGCGCGAGCGGGCGATCGCCGTCTCCACCGCCACAACGACCTGCGCGATGTGGACGACCACCGCTGCCGGCACGCTTGGGATCAGTGGGGCAATCTGCCCCGCGTACGACCCCCGCTACCGGTGGTGTAGTGCGCCGCATGCGATGGACTCAACAAATAAATGAGAACTGCATGCGCGCCTACTACGGGGCAACAGAGGGAGAAACAACACAAAGTGTTCAACAACAGTGAAAGATTAATTGATACCCACTCGATCCTTTATTGTGGGGCCATCACGGTGTGTCGCGTTGCTCGTGTCAAATTCCAGGATTCTGACCGAGTACCGCGGCGAACCGGGACTGCCTCTGCTTGGCAATTGAGGATCGAGGGGCGTATTAATAAGTTCAGGACACGTATTGCAAAGCTAATTTGCTTCAGAAATGGCAATAATCGGCCACGCGTCATGCGATTCGTCACACAAGCCTTTGTTGGGACTGATGTTCGTCCGGAAAACTATATGGCTTGTGTGACGGAACGTATTGACTTTCTGAAGCAAAAAGTCTATGCGTGGGCAAACCGTATAAGTCGCTACAGAGTGCGTGTGGACCGATACCAACAAAATCGTCTCTTTCAAAGTGACCAAAGAAAAGTATACAGACGTTGGGAAGGAGCTGATCAACGTGTGAGCGACGGGCGGCTACCAGATGTTGATGCCATGACTAATTTCTGGCGCAGCATTTGGTCGGTGCCCGTCGAGCACACGGAAGGTGAATGGATGAGTGTTGTCAGTGACGCGTGTGAACCTATCGAGACCATGCAACCTATAAATATTAGTACAGCTGACGTAAGTTGTGCAATCCGTACGGCCCAAAATTGGAAATGCCCAGGACCGGACGGATTGCACAACTTCTGGATCAAATGGTTTCGATGTTCACACGAGTTACTGGCAACACAATTCCAAGAAGCCATAGAGCTCGGCTCATTCCCAAGTTTGTTGACTACTGGTGTCACTTTTCTGCTCCATAAATCAGGTAGTACCACGGAACCGAAAAATTATAGACCAATCACGTGCTTACCTACTTTATACAAGCTCCTTACATCCATTCTGAAAACAAAAATTAACACGCACATTGTTGCAAACAATATTTTGTACATGACTCAGAATGGATGTAGGGTTGGGTCCCGTGGTACTAAGGACCTTCTCCTCATTGACATGACCATATGCTAGAAGGTCCGGCGTGGAAGAGGGACTCTCTCTACAGCCTGGATTGACTATAAGAAGGCCTATGATTCGGTGCCGCATTCATGGTTGGTGAGGATTTTAGAGTTATATAAAATTGATATAACTTTAAAATCCTTTTTGATGTCATGTATAAGGCAGTGGACCACGGTCTTGTGTCAACCAGGATGTAGAGATAGTGTTTTTGCCACGCAGGATCTTATAAGGATAGAGCGTGGCATATTCCAGGGCGACAGTCTGAGTCCTTTATGGTTTTGCCTAGCTTTGAATTCTCTTAGTACTTTGTTGAGAAATTCAAAGTTAGGCTGTCAACTGCGGAGAGGGGGTGAAGTTATGTCGCATTTGTTGTACATGGATGACCTCAAATTATTCGCCCCAAACCGCCAAGACTTGGTGAAACTGCTGAAACTTACTGAGACTTTCAGCAGTGCCATCAAGATGGAGTTTGGTGTGGATAAGTGTGCAGTTATGCATGTACAGCGTGGGAGATTAGTAAATTCAACCAATTTACAACTCTCCGAAACGATAAACCTCAGATCTCTCTCCGAAGTTGAAACATATAAATATCTTGGTATGTCACAGTCTTTAGGTGTTGAGGACAGGAACATAAAACAGTCATTACGGGAGCGTTTCTTTTGCCGCCTGAGAAAAGTACTTAACAGTCTTTTATCTACCTTTGGCATACTAAGATGGACTCAGACCGAATTGGACGCCTTGGATAGAAGAGTCCGTCAAATGCTCACGACTTCCAGAATGTTACACCCGCGCTCATCTGTTATGAGGCTGTACATCCCGCGGAGATGTGGGGGTCGCGGCTTTTTAAATGCCAAGGACCTACATAACCGTGAGGTGTGCAGTCTCAGGGATTATTTCCTTAACAGTGAGTGCGGGATGCATTTATATGTCGTGGCAGTTGATAGACACTTTACGCCGCTCTCTTTGGCAACAGAAAACTGGCGCAAACCAGTGGTGCTAAGCACTCTCGATCGCAAGGACATATGGAAGAGCAAGGTGCTACACGGGCGCTACTATCGGGCTCTAACTGGGCCTGATGTAGATTTGCCTGCCTCGGTGAACTGGCTACGTTTCGGTGACCTCTTTGGGGAAACCGAAGGTTTTGTCTGTGCCATTGAAGATGAAGTTATCAAGACGAATAACTACCGGAAATATATTATGAAGGACGGTACGGTCGACATCTGTCGGGCATGCCGCCGTCCTGGAGAATCACTCCGACATATTATTTCCGGTTGTTTTTATCTTGCTAACGGAGAGTATTTGCACAGACACAACCAAGTAGCCAGAATAATTCACCAGCAACTTGCTCTTCAATATGGCCTTGTTGAATCAGAGGTGCCGTACTATAAGTACGCACCTGCGCCAGTTCTCGAAAATGGTCATGCAACGCTCTACTGGGATCGCTCTATCATCACGGATAGGACTATTGTCGCTAATAAGCCTGATATCGTGGTGATCGACCGATCTCAGCGCCGAGCAATATTGGTTGATATCACCATACCTCATGACGAGAACCTCGTGAAAGCCGAGAAGGACAAGCTCAGTAAGTACCTTGACTTGGCTCACGAGGTTGCCGCCATATGGGATGTGGATTCAACTATTATTGTACCGATAGTCGTTTCAGCACACGGTCTTATAGCTAAGAGCCTCGATCAACATCTAGAGAGGCTCTCGCTAAAAGGTTGGGTCAAGGGTCAGATACAGAAGGCAGTACTCCTTGACACGGCACGTATTGTGAGGAGGTTCCTCACTCTGCAGCCCTAACCACCGATAGCTTGGGTCAATCCCCGCTGCCGGTGGCAACCTAGGTTAAGTTTTTTATAATATTTTATATTGTAAATATGTTTTTTTATATAAAATATTGTAAAAAAATTTTCTTAAGATATGATTTAAATAAAGAGAATAATAATAATATTATTAAGACCATTAATTCCAATTAATTAAATTTCATTATTCATTCAATATTCTGTTTGCATTAAGATCAATAAATTATAATTAATTGCCTATTAAATCTGCCTGTCGTTTCAAATTGTCATACCCAACAGGGTTCATATGTACTATAGACACACCTGTAACACCTTATTAACTATGATTGACAATAAATCTATTGTATTGTATTGTATCTAAATAACCGACGACAACGCATTGTAGTAGATAAAATAGATCATAATGAGAAGGTGTCCTATTCATCTGATTTTAGGGAAAACAAAGTTTGAGTACCGCAAGGAAGCATTTTAGGACCACTTTTATTTCTTATTTATATAAATGACATAACTTTACTGACTAATCATAAATGTATATTATTCGCGGATGACATCTCAATAATTGTAAAATCGATTAAAGTATAATTCAGTTCATAATCATGAAATTTACATAAATAATACAATTGATAAAATAATTGAATGGCTAGATGCAAATAATTCGAAAATTAACCTTGACAAATGTAACTATATCCAATTTAATAAAACCAAGCAAACAAAATATAATATTAAACTTAATATAAAAAAAGCTACGCATTTGAAGTTTCTTGGCTTAACTATCGATCACCACTTCAATTGGATGATTCATATTATAGAGAACCTATGAAAAAATAAACCAGTTTGTATATACTTTAAAGCAAGTAAAGAATGTCACAAACAAAAAAACAGCTATTACCACCTATAGTAATAGTAATAGTATAGAGTCCATACTTGACGACCTCCTTGGTCGAGTGGTTTGTACACCGGTTTTCATGGTGTCGCCATCTCTGAGGTCCCGGGTTCGATCCCCGGTCGGGTCAATTTAGAAATTATTGTTTTTCTAAATTGTCTCGGGTCTGGGTATTTTCTATGTATAATAAGTATGTATTTAAGTATTTTAAGTATGTTTATCCGTTGTCTAGTAACCATTTAACGAGTTTCTTCGAAGCTTCATCTTGGGCTAGATAATTGGTGTAAGTGTAGGAAAGTTTATTTATTTATTTATTTATACTACGTTACGGTTTAATTATATGGGGTAATAGCACAGACAGAAAGAGAGCATTTATTGCATAGAAAAAATGCATAGGGGCTATATGTGATATCCCTTCCGACGAGACCTGTAAACCTTTATTTAGGAGTCTTGGCTTGTTACCGCTACCATCTTTGTATATTTTCGAAATGTGTAATTTTGGTAAAAAAAAACATGAATCTTTTTAGGCGGGCTTGTGTTGTAAATTCTAGACTAAAAAGAGATCCATACAGACTAGTCCTCAATGATATTCCTAGATCTGATAAATATGGGAAAAGCTGCTTAACTATGTGTGTTCTAAAGTATAATGTAACACATAATGAAATAAAGAAGTTAAATTATAATTTATTTAAAAGATACTTTTGGAATGGCTTAGGGAGGAGTGTTTTTATGATGTTAAGGAACTGTTCAATAAACGGACAGTTATTATTGTTTATTTTGTGAATTAGTTATTTTCTTTTAAATGTTTGATTTAATAATTATATTTTGAATTTGCTATCCGTGAGTTAGCTGAACATGTGCACTTTAATTTTAACTAATGTACAACTCTATACCATGTTTTCTGCAAATAAAGAATTATTTATTTACTTATTTATTCCTTATTCGTAATAAAACGATGAATTTGATTTCTTTAAACATTTGTTATTGATGCTACTATTAATTAACTTAATAGTAATCTACATTTAAATGCCAATCTCCCACAAATATAAGTATTATGGTTTTTTTCAACGTCCGAATTTTTTTTTTATCAACGTCCGGAAAAAGAACTATCAGAAAAAGATTAAATTGGGAAATAATGCGAAAAGAAAAAGAGCTTTAAAAAAATCAACCTCTGGAAAAAAAATATATCAGAAAACGATTCGATTAGGAAATTATGCGATTGCAAAAATCGCTTGCAGTAAAATTTGATTTTCGGAAAGTCATCGCCACACTCAAATTTTTGCCCATTCTTCTTTCCATTACACGTGAACAAACCGTTGTCGCGGTACGCGACCACGCGTTAATTATTTAACCAAGATACATTTAACTATTAAGCTGGCCCGGATGCCACTTGCAAAGTTAACTTAGTTAATACAGACGACCCGTCGGCCATTTGCACACCAAAAGACCAAAAAGCAAAGTGACACTGTCTCATGTCTCACAGATACAGTTTTTTTTTTTTTAATGTGGCCCGCCATAGTGGCTTCACTCTGCCTGATGAAAAGCAGCCAGTGAAGCCCAAGAAGTGAAAGCGTTCGTCACAGCGCTACCACGCTATGCCGAACGCTCTCACTATGGCGGCCTGCATAAATGCTTTTTCACGCCCCGCTTAAATAACCCTGGAGAGAAAGAGGAAGGAAACAGGTGTGCGGGAAGCGCATTCCACATACGGGCAGTTCGGCAAAAGAACGATTGTCCAAACTTTTTGGTACGTGTCTTGATGGTCAGCACGGTATGAGGGTGGCTTTTAAGACCTGCACGCGTCGATCTGGAAAGGAAAGGAGAGGGAGGGATGAGGTCAAAGAGCTCCTCAGAGCATTCACCGTGGTAAAGGCGGTAAAAAGCACAAAGGGAAGCAATGTCCCTACGTAGCTGTAACGGCTCCAGACTGGTCGTAACGTCATCGTTACCGATAATACGGACAGCACGTCTTTGCAACCTGTCAAGAGCTTCGAGCAAGTACTTGGCGGATCCGTCCCAAAGATGAGAGCAATACTCCACGCAGGAGCGCACCTGAGTCTTATACAAAAGACAACGTTGCTCCGGCGTGAAGAACCGCTTCACCTTGTTCAGGATTCCGAGTTTACGTGAGGCTGTGGTTATAATGCTCTCAATATAGCTCTTCGGGTTGAGGTCGCTGTGTATGTCCATACCTAAGAGACTGAGACCAGTCTGGATGGGTAATAGGTTGCTCTGGAAGGAGGGTTGGGGGAGAAATGCGGACTTTTTAGCCGTGACAGCGCAAACCTGTGTTTTTTTGGCATTGAACTGGACCAGATTATCAGAGCTCCATTTATAAATGCGGTCTAACTCCTCGTCCAGCTCAATGACAATCTTCCGTCTCGACTCCACTACATCGGCCTGCTTTGCCGCAGGGTGACCCAAATAACGCCGATGTACTGTACTGTCGTCTGCATAGCAATGAATGTTACCCAAGGATAACATATCATTGATATGCAGAAGGAACAGCGTGGGCGATATTATAGAACCCTGCGGCACTCCGGCGTTCACCTACAGAGACTGTGAGGCACTGCTTTCGCAGAGTACGCGAATGCTGCGCTCATGCAGGAACCCGGCGACCCAATCGCATAGGCGAGGTGGTAAGCCGTATGACGAAAGCTTGGAGAGAAGCGAACGATGCCAAACTCGATCGAAAGCCTTGGAGATGTCCAGGCTAACAGCCAGTGCTTCTCCATGCTTATCCATTGCTTCACCCCACAGGTGTGTTATGAACGCCAGGAGATCACCCGTTGATCGTTTCGGTCTGAACCCGTATTGTCGATCATGAATCAGGGAGTGATCTTCTAGGTAGCGAATGAGTTGTCTGTTTATGATTCGCTCAAAAACCTTGCAAAGGACAGAGGTGACAGCAATAGGTTGATAGTTGGCTGGGTCAGACCTATTCCCTTTTTTGGGGACCGGCTGGACGTTCGCCTTTCTCCAAGCCTCCGGCACAATTCCAGTAGAGTACGAGAGGTGGTATAGGCGTGTCAGTACTGGAGACAACTCGGGAGCACATTTTTTAAGGACGACTGCCGGTATACCGTCAGGACCGCTAGCCTTCCGCACATCAAGTGACTGCAGCACAGCACGGACGTCACGTTGTCTGATTTGGACGTCAGGCATTGTGGAACCACAGTGAGGGATGGTAGGTGGTTCCGCGCCGCAGTCATCGATACGCGAATCCGCCGCAAAGAGCTTCGCTAAGAGGTTAGCCTTGTCTAGCGGCCGATGGGCCAACGAGCCATCAGGGTACCGCAGTGGGGGCAGAGAAGGCGCGCAAAAGTTGGCTTGCACCGCTTTGGCCAGTCGCCAATAACTTCGGCTACCCGTTGGGTGCGACAACAGCTCTTGGCCAACGCGAGCAACGTGCTGGGCATTCGCTCTCGAGAGAGCTCTCTTGCAGACTTTGGTAGCCTTGTTGAAGACTACCTTGAGGGAAGAGATGTTACGATCGTTGAGCGTGCGAGCCTTGGTCCAAGCGCGATACGCCGCCTGTTTAAGTTCAACAGCTTTGGCGCATTCGCGATTGAACCAAGGGCGCGCCTTACTTCCGCTGACGGCATCAGTGTAGGGAATGTAATATTCCATCCCCAACATGATCTCGTCAGCGACAGCAGAGGCACTCTCCGATGGGTCCCTACCCACAAAGCAGCGCTGGCCCCACGGGATGGACGCAAAGTAGTCGCGCATACCATCCCAATCTGCCGACGAGTAGTGCCATAAACGCCGTTTAGACTCCACTGAGGGAGAGCTTTTACGGCGCAGTACGGTGGCACCAACCAGGCAATGGTCAGAAGTGCCCAACGGAGCACTTATCGACACTCTGTACCCGGCTGGTCGACTCGTCACCAGTAAGTCTAGCAGGGAAGGCGCTTGACCCGATATATCTGGAATCCTGGTGGGCTGGAGAACCAGTTGAGTCAGATCATGCGTGAGAGCGAATGCGTGGGCAGTTCGGCCTGCGTGATCTGTTTTGGAAGAGCCCAACCAGGTCTCATGGTGGGCATTAAAATCTCCCAAAAGTACCACATCGGCAGACGGAAACCGCTCCAGTACGTCGTCAACTGCTAGGCTCAGGTAGTCGAATAACCCAGTTGTCTCGTGGTCTCCGGAGTGGGAACGGTACAGGCAAGCGTAGACATGGCTCTCGGAACCAAGATCCACGTGTACCCATAGGATGGAGAAGGAGGGGTCCTCCAAGCAGCGCAAACGTCGACAGCAAACGTCCGTCCTGACGAAAAGGCATACTCCGGCTTTCGCGAGGAAGCATTCCTCGAGCACGTAGCCGGGGTAGTGCAGATATGCAATGTCGGCAGGACGGCGGATCTGTGTCTCCGTCAGAAAGAGCAATGCAGGCCGGGCCGTCTCAAGGTGTTGGTGGACGGAGTTGAGGTTTGAATGGAGTCCACGGATGTTAGTGAACTCTACCTCAAAAAGCGACTTGGTGGTGGGGAAGTGGGGTGCCGCTGTCTGACCTGCATTTTTTTTAGACACTGACATAATGGTTGGATGGGGGCGTGAGTAAAATGAGATGCTGTGGCGGCAAGGGGGAAAAGACAAAGTGTGGGAGACTAACATGAACTGGTGCATGTAGTTGTTCGGTAAGACGTTAATCGACCCGCCGGACGGAAGGTCCCCTGTACCTCCCTGAGAGTAGTCGCCGGGTCCCACCAATCCGGTCACCAACCGGCACGACGAGCCACTTCGGGATTATGCGCGACCTGGTGGAGCAGCCTCCTAGGGTGGTTAGCCCTAGTTGGGCTCCTGTACTATGCCGCGGGCGGCCAGCAGCACCACCGTTTCTACGGGTCTCCCTGGCCGGCGAATCGACCCAAGTCAACCGAACAATGCGTCCACAAAGACTTCCACCGGACCTTGACCCTGCCGCCACCGCACCTCCCCAAGCTCCGGTATTACGGCTCTGAACCCGGAACGCGTCCTGTGTCGAGCACCAAACACTTGGCGGGTTTTACGAGTCCGCATGGTGGTAGCGCCGGACGAGCAAAGCTCTCCCACCAGCAAAATCCCTTTAGTCGCCTCTTACGACACCCGCTAAGATACAGGGGAGGGGGTGGTGCAATTCTGACCCGGCACCACACGGGGCAGTTGTCATACATTTGGCAGATGCAAATTAACACGTTCCGTTCCACTGCTTTTATTCCAAAGACGGACCTCTGGTAAACCGGGCCGCGCACTTGGCCACTCGGCCACCGAGGTGTTAGTTCGAGTATCCAATAAAAAACTCTTCAGCTATCAGAGATGTGTAGCTGAAGAGTTCCTCCTCCTGTACACATCTGTAGTAAAACTTGCTGATTTCATTTTATTTCTATTCCGTTTGTTTTACAGAATGGCAAACTTCGTGCGGTGTTACTGGACTACCAGACGATGATAGTGGGCACTCCGGTCACCGACCTGCTGTACCTGATCTTCTCGGGCTCTGACGCAGAGTTTCGTAGGCGGAACTTCGAACCACTCCTGGACCACTACTACGACCAGCTCACCCTCGCGCTGGCCAGGTTTCAGCTGCAGGCTCCTAAGATATTTCCCAGGCACGAGTTTGATCGTGAAATGAATCAGGTGGGGGTTTTTCGATTTTATTTGTTAATGTTTGTCAATAATCAATTAGTAAAGAGTTTACAGATACTTGGCGAATGTTAACTTTTGTTGATCACTTCCGCAAAATAATTGAATCAAGAATAAATAAATACAATATACTAACATTAACATAAGTACTTAAGAGTATTATTTTTTTAGAAAACTATGGAACCAGTTTTCTGAAATAAATTATTGGAATTGAATTGAAATGAAAATAGTACAAAGAATGATGTTACATAAATTAGCTAGCTTACATTCATCATTCTATTTCCATCTCCATAATGTTATTTAGTACTTTTTAGGCCCTCTGATGGTAAGCTGAGGCTAAAGGTGAAATTCGCACTTCACCCAGAATTCTCAACTGCTGAAATTCAGTCAGAGTTGTCAGCGTCAGAGTCGGAAACTCGGAACACAATGCTACTAATATTCGTTGCGTAGGCGCGCCGCGGTATATTTAGATAATACAGTCGTAGCTAACCAGGCAGACTTAACACAAGACCTATCACCAACCAAATCAGTACAGTACCCGCGCTGGGTATCAAACCCGGAACCTCTGTGTCTGAGACCGATGAACCGCAGAAACCCATGAGTAGTCGCTAGCCGCGTGTTACGTAGGCTAGCATTCAGTTGTGTACGATGCTCTCCCGATGTCCCGACGCTCTCATGATGACAACATGAGCTGTTGTCCATGAGGAGGCCCAGCAGTAGGACGTTAGTATGGACGTTGCCTGGAAGAGGATATATTAAAAATACCCATAAGGAAACAAGAGCCGTGTGCTTCACTAAAAGAATACTACTAATCCCTCTCTCCCATTGGGTGAGCGTCTTAAAAGAAGACTGCCCATACAAACAGCTTAGAACGGCGCTGAGCACATGTGCAGTTGTGATTTGGTGAAACGTGGACTATGGCAGTGGACTGCTTCTGGAGTCCTCATTGCCTGCCTCTGACTAACTCTTTGGGGTTAATTAAATAGCCGCGTGAACCTATGTAGGTATGTATATATAAAATACTGAAGTATTTAACGCTTTTTCAGCACTTCGCCATGGGGTTAATGACCGCGTTCTTCGCGTTGCCGATAGTGACGGTGCAGAGTGAGGACGCGCCGGTGATGGACGGCAGCTTCAGCCTGGAGGTCATGCAGGCCGTGCGCGTGAGCCCCCTCTTCGTGCAGAGGCTCAACGAGATAGTCGACGACTACATCAAGTGGGGCATCTTGTAGACCTCTATTTCATATTAAATTGAATGTGCAATAGTAGCTAGTTTATTTATTTTTATCCTAATCCTTTGATCCTAACGTCCGCGTCCCCATAAACAAAAGCAGAGCGCCTTGACAATGCTTGTAGAATTGAATAATCTCGCGGTGGCGTTTTGTAGACCTCACTGCTTTTGTATTCTATTATCGTTATTGACCCTTAGCACTCATTGAAAATGAAAAATATCCGTAGAAAGTATAACCTGCGCCAAACATCTAACTCGCTGTGAACACGAGGCGATTCGCGTCGCAGTAGCACAATATGGGTATCAGCAGGACGTAAGCGGTTAGGGGGGGCGGGGTACACCCCCGCACAACCCCTGCGCATGCGCGCTCGCCATGTGTATTCGTTTGTTTTGGTTTAGCAGTGGAAAGTACAGTCACGAGTATTCTTTTTTTGGTCGCGTCGCGATTTTAGGTGTTTGTTTACCGTTACTATTTTAAGTTGTCAATTTATGTTTTTTGTTCCTGTTATTGTAGGAGTAGGTACTGTTTTGTTTTTGAAAGGCAGTTACAATGCCTAGACGTAATACAGTTTTACGTTGGCAAGCTAGAAAAAATATTTATAACGTATAGGAGTTTATGAAGAAAGAAGCTGACAAAGGTATACAAATTGACCTTAAGAGGGTTTACGCATTTCGGTTTCCCATACAAACTTTCAAGTCGAAATTTTTAAAAACCCATAAGCCAATTTTGATGAAATTTTGCACGCTAAAGTAAAACACAGGGATCTAAATAGTTTGTTGAAAACATTTTTAAAAAACGTTTATTTAGCTCAGATAATGCGATTTAAAGGCCACTATAGAAAGTTTAAAATCGCAATAACTCAGTTAAATAATCATTTTTTTTAAATGTTTTCAACAAACTATTTAGATCCCTGTGTTTTACTTTAGCATGCAAAGGTTCATCAAAATTGGCTTATTGGTTTTTAAATGTTTCGACTTGGAAGTTTGTATGGGAAACCGAAATGCGTAAACCCTCTTAAACATGCACAAAAAAGAATTGCGGCTGCTACTGGATTCAGGGGGGTTACTCTCGATTAATATGTATCGATATTTGGATAAATAAAGATAATTCCGCAATGCCATCTCGATAATAATTTGTTTAATCAATTTCCACGCAATTTAATCCCAATGTGGCGCTATTGTCGCTTACAAAAGTGCCATTTGACATTTTTTAGATTTGTGATTGGAAATTGATTAATGCAATTCTGTTTCAAGAGTAGCTTACCAGTATGGACTATGGACAGTGAGCAGAATTAATGAAGAAGCAAATAAGTCGGATCTTTGGACAGTTTTCCGTACTCTCGATAAGGAAACTAACAGCATCCATAGCTTCTTAAAATTTTATTTTTTAAAAATACATGTGTATTCGCGGGTCAGAGGACACCGCCAAATACAGCAGAGAAGGGACTTACCGGGAACAGGCTGGACGGGATCGCATGTACCGGGAGACGAACTGGGCGAACTGGGCAAAGCACGGGCAGGGCGATGAAGTGGACTTCACGATCACGGCACAGCACACAGGCACTATCTTCACAAGCAGTATCATTAAGGGCACAGAGTCACTATCACGGCGTCCAGGGCGCGTATATCTGTGTGCGTCTCGCGGTAGTTAACAGACAGACGAGTGGCGCGGTCGGCTCACGAAGCTAGCGGCCGCGGGTCGCGCAGCGGTGGCGCCGCGGCAGACAGGCGGACGCGGCCGTCAACAACCGCTGAGTCAACCACCTTACAGCTGGCGGTATGCTTTGAATGGCCGTTGCGCTGTGGCGCAAACATCTTCCCGGGGCCCAGGGTGGGCTCATCCAATGGGAGCCTGGCGATCCGGAATACAGGCCTCCGAAGATGTCCATTCGCGGTGTCCAGGTCTACCACCCGCACGACGCCATCCTTCCCAGGCAGGGTGCGAGCAATGCGCCCCAGTCTCCATTGGAGGGCAGGCAGGTTGTCCTCCTTGATGAGGACGAGCTCGCCAACTCGGGGAGGGGAGGATGGGGACAACCATTTGGAGCGGGTTTGAAGGGTATGAAGGTAGGACTGGGTCCACAGCGTCCAGAAGCGCTGGGAAAGGGCCTGTACCATCTGGAATCGCCTACGTGTGGAGATCGGCCTATCTTCCACGGATAGTTCGGGAAGGGCCGTTAGTGGGCGGCCTATAAGGAAGTGTCCGGCTGTAAGCGGCTCAAAGTCTGAAGGATCAGACGAAAGTGGGCAGAGAGGTCTTGAGTTAAGGACCGCTTCAATTCGAGCTAAAAGTGTGGAGAATTCCTCGAATGTGAGGTGTTGTTCGCCAATTACGCGATATAAAAGTTGCTTTGTTGATTTTACGTTGATCTCATGTAACGCACCGAACCATGGTCCCTTAGGGACGTTCAACAACCAAGTAATGTGCTGACCAGCGAGCCTGTGCGCAATCGTGTCATTGTTCAAGGCAAGAAAGTTTTGTACTTCGATGAGCTGATTTTTAGCGCCTACATAATTTGTACCGCAGTCCGAGCGGATGAGAACCGGGGCACCGCGGCGTGCTATAAAACGCTGTAATGCCGCGAGGAACGCTTCCGTGCTGAGGTCCGAGACCGGTTCCAAATGAACCGCCTTAGTCGAGAGGCACACGAATATACAAAAGTACGCTTTTAAGAGTTTAACATTACGTAGGGTACTAGATTTAACGAGGAATGGTCCGGCAAAATCGGTCGTGACTTGACTAAATACTGGCTGAGGCGTAACTCTATCGGCTGGCAGGTCGGCCATGAAGGGCGCTTGCGGCTGGGCCCGGCATAGAAAGCATCTAATGCATTTAAAAACTCGGTGTCTAATAATACGGCGCGCGGACAATATCCAAAATTGTTGGCGTAGGATAGCGTGTAAAGTGTCAGCGCCAGGGTGGCAGTGTATTTTGTGGTGTAAGACTATGGTTATAATTTAATTGTTGTTATTAATTTATCCTAGTTAATTTTATGTATTAAAAAATAAATAAAACGCCTAGTTTATAAGTTATCTTGATGTAATATTGTATAAATATTATAAAGCTCTAATTATAATGTTACTGACTGTACACCAGCGCGTCGCAACTTCAGAGCGAGCTAGAAGTTTGGCACTACCTATACTTAGTCGTTAATGTTATTCTCGTGTCTGGGAGCGGCAGCGGCGGTTAGACCACAGTTATATTTGATCAGTGGTGTCAGTTTAAAATTAGGAAGACAGTCTTCACCAGCATCGTTATCTCTATCGGAATATCTTATCACTTTATAATTATCAATTATAAAGAAGGCCATTTTGCATCGATATCTATAAGTAATGCACATATTAGATATGTGTGAGTATACGATAGTAGGCTGATAGAATAAACGATAATAGAATGATTATGAAATAATCACTCAATCAATACATTATCTAAAGCAGCCGAGCACGTGCCTGATTCGCACAGTAAAAGGATCTGAAGTCAACAATAGATAATATTCGAGGCAGCGATTGTAAAGTTTGACATTATTTTTAAAATCCGTATTCATCTTGAACTCATCTTTATAGCTTAATTTATGGATAATTTTAAGGGTAGTTCTTGGGAGAGCAATTTTTGAGCGTAACACACTCATATTAACTTAACCCATATCATCCCAAGTACATCAAGACTTGTCCGATTTTAATGAAAACAATATCATAGCACCATATCATGTATGCCATCATAAATAGATACTAAAATAAATAATATGTTTTTTATTTATTGAGTTTTGAAACCGATCGATTAGTCGATCAGTAGGAATATACATACATGTGTTGTACTAATATGGGGGTTGATTATTGTGAAATAATAAGCCGTTTATTTGTTATATTTTTTTTATTTTTATACAGAAAAATATTTTTGAAACGGCTCCAAACTAATTAAAACATTATATAGCCTTCGAAAACTATTTTGAATGAAAATGGATAGTACATTTCTGATGCAAAGCAACATTACACTTTGAGCATTTCATAAATGTATTTTTGTGACATAATCCACATCGGGTTGACTTATTTTGCTTGACAATGTGATGGGCCTTTCCATCTAGCCTTATAGAGTCTGGAACTTGTTTTATAACAGCCAATGATGACCTAGGTACCAACAGTTTAGCAGCGGCGGAGGAGGTGTCGGAGGCCTCTTTCATGAGAAAGTATGTCGTTACAATATACCTGGTAAATGATAAAAGATCATAACTGTTTCCGTGTTTCGACGCAGGGGAAATTTTATATAATTGAAAAGCATTGTTTACACAAGCGTTGAGAGGAAACATAATTAATTGCCAGTACCACCTCTTCAGTCTAATAGAAACTCGATAGCATCCTACATTTTGATCTAAGCGATCGACGCCACCCATATATTTATTATAATTTATGAAACACCTGGGTTGGTCAACGTCCTTCTTTTGCTTGTCACAAAAACGCTTGACCTTTCCTACTGGTTGTACACCACACTGCGTAGACGCAACCGTAACAATATTATTATCGTTGTACCGAACAAGAGTTATATCAGACAACACATCCGTAATTTGGTCATATGATCCCCTTTGGGTCTTTTTCATCTCCTTTGTATCTTTTAATGGTGCGTTTTCTACTCTATTGGCCCTAATAGTACCTGTAGCATCATGTCCTAATTTTTTTAGTTCATTCAGCAGAGGCAAAGAGGTGAAAGAATTATCCATATAAAGACTATAGCTGCCAGGTGGTAATTTTTTTATGAGGTCCAGTACAACAGACGCTCCAACGCCAAGCTCTGGATGAGTATTCCCAGTGCTAGCACCCTGGTACAGCTCACCGTAAATTAGATAGCCAAGACGAGTGCAAATCGACTAATTTTTGTACCCAAACCTGATAGGCTTGCCATGTATGTGCTGCTTCGCTCCATGTTTTCCGTAATAAGGAATCATGGATTCATCGATGCTCAAGTTTTTATCACCAGGATAATATTTTAGCCATCTATGGTTCAGTAGGTTCCAAAGTGGACGAACCTTTCCAAATTTGTCGTTTGGTGCTAAACTATTATTGTCGGCGACATGGAAGTAACGAAGTAAATCTTCAAATCTATTTCGAGGCATAAGAGATGCAACTACTTGAAAATTACAATCCACTTGTTGTTTCCAATACATTCGGTACCTCGCTACGCTGTTATATCCTGACAATAACAATATTCCGACAAAATGTTTCATTTCAGTCACAGTAACTCTAAAGCCATGTTTGCTTTTCTGGATTGCATTTTTTTCTGTTTCTGAACGCAATAGCTCAAAGACCTCTTCATCAAAAAACAACTCAAAAAACTGTGTGGGTGTTTCAACATCTTCAAGGAAACTAGGTATTGTAGTCTCTTTTTCTTGTTTATCTGGAATATCAATGGCTCTCCAACGACGAGATATCAATACGCGTTTTTTTTTCATCGGAGGTGGTTTTGCTGATGATGTAGAGCTGACGATGAGGCATAGGTTCGAGAGTTTGATCGTATTAGAAACCATCTTCCACATCGATACCAGTTTCTGAAGCAACGGTAGCCCTCAGTTCACCTTCTGCTAATAGTTGATGCCTCGACAAATTATTTATGTGGGTAGACTCCTCGTCACCACTATCTTCGTCACTTCTATCAAAATTATCCGGTGGAGTAATATAAATATCAGCCGACAAAACGTTCGTGTCATCTTCCAGATTTGAAATAATTTCATTTACTGACAAACTGTAACAAAATCAATACAAATTTCTAAATAAACGCACGATAAGAATGCATAAGAGCACACGGGCATATAATCCTACTGATCGAAAAATCGATCACTACATAAAATATCCTCATTACTACCCACATTCAACTTATATTCATGATAATAAATTACAATATAAAGATATACATTATGATTGATATAAAACCACAGAAATAAATAAAATAATGTAATAATATAACAAAAATACTTACATTTTACGACGAGACATATTTTTGCAGAAAAACTTCTGTAAATAAACTTAAATGCCAAGAAAATACGCGCGAACTAAAATAAGTCAAAAATACTATTTGACAGTTTTATGCGTCAGACTTACCAACATTAGGAAAATAACAATGGATGCGTTCACAATTTCTCATAAAAAAATAAATAGTCAACCGATCGATTAATCGATCACTAGGAAGATATGGGTTAATTGTAAAATTTGCTTTCCTATCGCATTAGGTTCCCACCTGTAAGGATAGTGATAATTGTTGTGAAAAATAAATAAATAAATAAATAAATATATTTATCCTATATTCACAAATAATTTATGAATAAATCTACTTTTACATTGTTTATGTATTCCATGCAACGTGTCATATAGATTTCATTATGTAAAAACCACGTACATCAGAGTAACTTACCCTAAGGATCTTAAATCCGGTTAATTTTGCACGTTATATGCATACGCATAACACGTTCGCCGTCTTTTGAGCAATCGCGGATATTTTAAATCTAATTTTAATCACCCACGTTTTTAATAAGATTCATACACAATGAAATGAAACACTTTTTGACGGATTAACTCGCGTTTAATTTACTATTTACATAGTTTTTATATTATCCTGACGTTTCGAACCCTTTACAATGTCCGTGGTCAGAGGGAGACTGACATTCATACACAAATTTAAAATAGACAAATCATTTAAAAAAATGATAAAATTTAAAATCACATCGGACGGAAACTTTCATTTTAAGGACATAAGTAAGTACGTAACACGCCTAACAACATTTTCGCTGCGCTTCTGGCGAGGGGCACTGCACTGTAGGCTTACTCTTGAAACGTTGCATTAATCAATTTCCAATCACAAATCTAAAAAATGTCAAATGGTTCTTTCGTAAACGAAAATAGCGCCACATTGGAATTAAATTGCGTGGAAATTGATTGAACAAATTATTATCGAGATGGCGTTCCGGAATTATCTTTACTTATCCCAATATCGATACATATTAATCACATTGGAATTGTATTGAGATTGAGTTTGCCTTCAAGACCCCCCTGGACTGGCTAAGCATAGATAAATCGCCCCGCGCTTTCAGTGCCGAGTAAGTTCTACAATTTTAAAATTTTTGTTACTCAGAGTTCAGCCATTACCATGTCACATTTTAAACGGGTTTTGAAGTGTAATACCGAACTCCCAGATGTAGCTAACCAGCAACAAACTAGCGGGTTATATCATTTCAATGCCGAGGAATTTCAAAATATATGCTTTTTACTGATTTCCATGGTGTAATTTCCGTGTATAAAACACCATGGAAATTACGTAAAACCCGTGGAAATTACCTTGTTTTATTTATATTGTTACTTTTTACCAAACATTTGTTATTTTTATAATTATGTTAATCCACATGCTTAATGTCATGGGAACAATTAATAACATATAAGAAATTTCTTAATTTTTGACTTTATTATTACCTCCATGTTCCTACTTCATGGGAACAATTAATAACATAGGTATAAGAAATTTGTTAATTATTGACCGTATTATTACCTCCATGTTCCTACTTTGAAAGTCTTCTGTAAATTAATGTTTTCAGTGTTTAAAATTTTACCTAAGTCTTCTGTAAGTTTATAAATAAAGCAATTTTTTTTCTAAATATTGTTTTAATGCGAAAAATTTAAAATCTTTTATTTTAAATCGTTCTAAAATCGTTTCGACGACCTTCTTGGTCGAATGGTTTGTACACTGGTTTTCATGGTGTCGCCATCTCTGAGGTCCCGGGTTCGATCCTCGGTCTGGTCAATTTAGAAATTATTGTTTTTCTTAATTGTCTCGGGTCTGGGTGTTTTCTATGAAAAATAAGTATGTATTTAAGTATTTTAAGTATGTTTATCCGTTGTCTAGTAACCATTTAACGAGTTTCTGGGCTAGATAATTGGTGTGAGTGTAGGAAAGTTTTTCTTTTATTTTTTCAATGCATGTAGTTCTTAAATACTACACTAACTAACTTTTATTTAAGATAAATCTCATATATATGACATGATATTTAGCAACATTTTATCTGCTGGGTAATTTCTGTGTTTCGTTTTTTTAAGCATAAGTATAGATCCGCTTCGTGTCGAATTTTTATATGTTATTTAAATTTGCATAAGCTTTCAAAATGTTTGTGTAATTTATGTAGTAAATTCGGCCAAAATTCTGGTGTACTAGAATTACCTATATTTTTTTTATAAAAGAAGGAGGCAAACGTGCAGGTGGGTCACCTGATGGAGAGTAATCACCGCTGCCCATGGACACCCGCAAAACCAGAGGAATCGCAGGCGCTTTAACTTTAACAACTTTCTTTTCTTTGCTCGTAAAGCGATCTCACTGACGTTTGATCAATGTCGTTAAATAAATGAAGTAGATTGTCCAATAAAACGCCACTCGCTCCATAATGACTCCACATTTTCAAGGTTTTCGTTCATAGGATGCAGGAAATTATGAAAATATGGAATTACAGCATAACTTAAAGTGAATGTGACCTCTCAGTACTGAATAAGTTGCTGTGTAGACGCAAGCGCCTACACGTGTAAAATAGCAATATAACATCATTATACTCGTAGCTACGCTCTTAGTCTGCCCTCGGCGCTTGGCCAATTTATTTTTTATAATGCCATTCTGTAATATAGTTTCGAATCATCATTGAGGTCACATTATTAAACTTTAATATCCAACATATATGGTTTTATTTGCCAACACGCTCCATGGTGTGTCACATAGTTGTACTATAGCATTTGTCAAATTTTATTCTTGTCCCATAAGAAAACACTTGTGTATTTCTCCACATTAGTAATCGTATATTAATTATATGTATGATATTTATAAGTATATTTACTAACTATTTATATATTAGACAATGTATATTATGTATCTACGGTGTATATATGTATATGGTGTATATGTATCTGAGTTGTATATCTGATATGTTTATAGTATAATTATGTATATATATTGCCATTTTAGTTGTGCACCCTACCACTTATTTCTCTGCACCACCCTATGGTTGACTGGGAGAAAATGCCTAAGGCATTAAGTCCGCCTCTGTACAGTTGTACATAAAGTATGAAATAAATAAATAAATATTTTAATCGAATTCATTCTCGGATCTCGTCTATTGAATGCAAAGGTTTTTAACAATATGGAATTACAGCACAACTTAAACTGGATGGGGCTTCCTGGTCTCCCAGGACTGGATCCCCGAATAAGTTGGTACTATGATTTACATTTGCTAAAGTTGAACCACGATCCATAGGAAAACACTTGTGTTTTTCAATCAAACTTCATTTCAGTATACAGTCTGACTTCGGTCTACTTTACACATTTTCAAAACTTTCGTCTATTTGCATCTTTATTGCCGTGTAATTTACACTTCTTGCTAAACTCTAGGCTCCTGGTACTTTGACTAAAGTGCACTGTGACGCTGGTGAGTGCCAAATTGCTTTTTGGGCCGCGTATGACCTCCTACAACTTCATAATCTCCTGGTACTTTTATTTCAATGTTTGTGGCAAACTTCCGGTGCACGCAAGCTAATTGAGAACAGACAAACGCCACAAACATAATAATATCAACTCCTATAATATCCTGATACCCTAGTACTACAAGCTCAAATGAACATGCCGTTGAAGCGAACACCTCCCCCCACCGCCTCCCCTACACGCTGTGGATCCGAACCCGATCTCTCCGGTACTCGATCATCGCAGCAGGACATACAAAGCGTGACAGTAAGACAGAAGCGACTTCGAGAAGAGGTTACGTTGAATGACTTCATGGATGATATGAAGAACCTCTTTAAGAATCTCAAGGACGAACAGGATAAGAAACTAGACGCCTTGCAGAGATATATAGCAGATATTCGGAAACATCAAGAAGATAAACTGGATTCTCTGCAAACCACTATTGATGAAATAAGGAAACAAAATGACAATATTCACGGATCTATCGAGTTCCTTTCGCTGCAACACAATGAACTGAAGGAGAAGGTCAACAAGATCGAAAATGAACAAAAGGAGAGCGCTGCATATATTAGTTTGCTGGAGAACAGGATCAGAGTTTAGAGAGACAAAACAGATCATCTAGTATCGAAATACGTAACATTCCAGTATCCAAATCAGAAACTAAAGATGACTTACTAAATATGTTCATAAAAATCGTGACCGCCCTTAAGGTTAATGTGTCCACCAACGATGTATGTGATATTTTTCGAATTAACTCAAAAAATCCGACTAACAAACCTATAGTTTGCAATTTAAATAGCGTTCTAGTTAAAGAAAATGTTTTAAAGTGTCTTAAAATTTTTAATAGCGCTCACAAACAGAATAAATTTAATACTGAGCATATTCTTATCCCAGGAGTATCCCAGCCTATATTCATCTCTGAAAACTTGACACCTAAAATGAGAAGACTATTCTTTCTTGCACGGGATTTTGCTAGTACCCATGAATTTACCTTCTGTTGGATCGCCCGTGGGAGAATATACCTTCGGAAGAGGAAAAATGAGAAAGTCTGTCGTATTGATTCAGAGAGGTATTTGGATGAGTTACTAAACAAACATGTATGACTAGCGTCACGGCACTTGTTATGTGTTGTCTCTCTTTTTGTTTACCCTTTTAGTTACAATATTTTATTTTTCTATTTTATACAAACACTCACAAAACTTTATCACCTACAACTACGTAAATATGATACACTTATCTCAATTATAATTACACTCACAAAACACAACCAAACACAATTACACCTTTTTATACCAACATTAACCTCTAGCCGGCACACGAGTCACACCTTCATCGTTATCCATTATTTTCCTCTAATGTTAATCGATAATGCAAGCTATACCGATTACTACATTCTGCAATCTACATCCATAAAAGTGCGACATCTTATTTTGAATTGCCCTCAGATCCCACAATTTTCTACATAATTATAAGTTTTTAATTAATAAATGGATATTAGTCAAATTAACGAAGATATAGACAGTTTACACAATTATAATTCCTTTTCTTGTTCTCCCCACGAATGCTCTTCGTACATTAGACAAAATAATTATCAACTTAATATTTTTCATGTGAATATAAGAAGTCTAAATCGTAATTTTGATGAACTTGTCGTATTTTTAACAAGGTTAAGTATAACTTCGGATATAGTTATACTAACAGAATGTTGGCTTAGTAAAGTAGTCAATGTTCCCAGCTTACAAGGTTATAACTCTTACCGTTCCACTACACAGAATCAAAATGATGGCGTAATTATTTTTGTTAGAGAGAAGTTGGAGTGCAGAGTAGATGTGATCAACCTTTCTGATGCTAGCTGTCTCACGCTTTGTGGTCCAAATTGCTTTGCTATGGTTGGTATATACCGCTCCCCGTCGAATAAAAACACTGATAATTTCCTACACTCTTTAAATGACTTACTTATTTCCTTAGCTTCTTTTAAAACGTTGGCAGTTATTGGAGATATTAATATAAATATTATCTGTGATAAGCTTGAACCCAAACCCGATAACTACCTAAACCTACTTGCATCTCATGGACTGTTACTCACCAAGAGAGCTGTCTCGACCACGTCATGTTGCGGACAAGAAAGACGGCCACTACCTTGGTGATAGACGCTGGCATCACTGATCACGCACCTATCCTCACTTGCATAGATTTCTGTAATCAAACGTACCTTCCTAAGCTCCACCACCGTATAAACTCACAAGCAGTCGTGGCCGAGTTAGCCAACACTGACTTTTCATCTATTCTTGCGTCCACCAATGCCACTGAAGCGGCCGAGTAGTTGGTCTCCAGTATCTCTACCTGTATCAAACTAAACACTAAGACTTCTAGAGTCTCTTGCAGAAAACGAATTTTAAAACCATGGATCACACCTGGACTCTTGAGGTGTATCCGAAATCGCGATAACCTCCATAAAAAAGTAAAAAAAAACCAAAATAACGAGTTAATCAAAATCACGTATCTGCGATATCGTAATTTCTGCAATAAACTTTTGAAAAAACTTAAACGTTTACACGAAAAAAATGAATTCTTAAAAGCTAAAAACAACGCTAAAGCAACTTGGAATGTTATTAAAGATATCACTTACTGTCAATCTAAATCCCAGCCCTCCAGAGAACTTTTAAGTATTAACAATGACCCTCTATCATCTATAAATGAAGTCAATAGTTTTTACGTCAATATAGGAAATAATCTTGCCTCTAAAATTGTCATTAACCAGGATAAATTAACAGTTTACAATCCCACACTATCCTTACCCGTATCTAATCCTTCAGGTAATTCCATGGTTCTGCTGGAAACTGATGAAGATGAAATTGGACAAATACTTATGAATCTTCGTACCAGTAGTGCTGCCGGTTATGATGGTATTCCCTCCAGCATCTTAAAAGATGCCAAAACTTCCCTTATTCCGATTTTTACTCATGTATTCAACCTCTGCCTATCGTCGGGTGTTTTTCCCAATGTCTTTATAAAGGCTTTAGTATAAATACATGTATAAGAGTGGGAATAGAAGCAATGTCAGTAATTACAGACCTATTTCAGTTCTTACTTGTCTTTCAAAAATCCTTGAAAAAATTCTTAACAGTAGGCTACTCAGTGACTTAAATAAATATAATGTCTTGTCTGTTAACCAGTATGGCTTCAGAAGTGGTTTATCCACTGAAGATGCTGTAATGGAACTGACAGACTATATAGTTAAAAATATTGACAAAAAATCTAAAGTCATAGGTACTTTTCTTGACCTGTCAAAAGCTTTTGACACTGTGTCTGTTCCCATTCTAATACAAAAATTGGATGATATTGGTATACGTGGTGAAGTCCTAAATATTTTCCGTGACCATCTTTCGGGACGTAGTCAATGTGTCAAAATAGACTTTTATGTTATTGGTGATGAGTTTATTGGTTGTGGTGTTCCTCAAGATAGCGTCCTTGGCCCAACCCTTTTTCTTATTTACATAAATAGTCTCTGTCAAATTGCTCTACCTAATTGTAAAATAATCACCTATGCTGACGACACTGTCCTTCTAGTTAAGGAGAAGACATGGGAGGGTGCCCGTCAGCGTACGGAAGAAGCTTTGCGTGTCGTATCTGGCTGGCTCAGTGTCAACTTGCTTACGCGCCCACTTGTGGTGCGCCTGGCGCGTCGCACTGTTCGAGACGAGCTGCTCCATGGTATGCGCGTGCGCCGCGGGGCTAACACGGCGGACTTCGGGCTAGCAAGTGATCCTCGGCCATTCTACGTAAATGAGCGCCTCACTAAGTACAACAGGCAGCTGCTTCGTAGGGCTCGCGATGAGCGCAAACGTTTGTCGTGGAAGTTTGTCTGGACGAAGAGGGGTCGCATTTATGCCAGACAGGAGGAAGGGAAACCGTCATTTCTTATTCGCACAGACAATGACTTGGTTAGGGTTTTTGGTAGTAATTAGGTTCACAGATTTGGGATGTTTAATTCTTTGTTTAAGTTATTCTTTGAGCAAATTAGACATTGGACAATTACATAGATTGGGTTTGTTTATTGATTGTAACCGTTTTGCATTGAATCTTTTAACTGATTTTTTGTTTTTTGTGCATTGTTTTTGTTATGAAATTGTTGTTGGGAATTTAATGGAATTTCATATTGGTTATATATGTTGTATATATGAATCGAATTTTGATATCTTTATGTAGTATTAATTATTTTAGTTATGAAATCTGTGATGGAAATATTGTGAAAATGAATGTTAGGAATTTTATGAATCGAATTTTATTTAATTTACTTTTTACGTACTGTGTTTGCTATAAAATCTATGTTGAGAATTTTATGAAATTTTATGTCAGGAATTCTATGAATTTTATTGTCTTTTGTTTACTTATTTTTAATAATTATTGTTTTTTATGCATTTTTAGAAATTTTATTGGAAGTATTGTATTATGTCTTGTGCTTGTAACATGTGTAATTGAAATGTTAATGTTACTATTTTTGTATATTGTATTATCTTTTCATGAATTGGTTCAGCCGGTGTGGTGGTCGTTAGCTGTACACTTGTTGTTTGTTGTATTTTATTTCAGTTTTAAATATTCGACTATCGCTTTGTGGGGTTCTTTGCATTGGAACTGTTTTAAATATGTTTTTTTACAGGACATAATTTTAGAAATATTTTTTTATATATCACAGAATCTAGTCACAATTATATGTTCTATTTCGAACATGTTATTATTATTATTGTATTTTTATATATGCAATGTATAGCGCCAAATATTTTACTGTTGGTCTCTTGAATCCCGGGTCATTAGGAACCAATCATGATAATCTGTTACTTGCTATGCAGCGTGGTTTTGTTGATGTATTGATGATAAATGAAACATGGCTCAGAAGTGGAGAGGATAGACGAGCACTAATCATTCCAGAGTATCGTTTGAGACATAAACCACGGCCATCAAGCATAGGTCGGAAGCGTGGAGGAGGTGTAGGCTTTTATATAAGACGGGGATTAAGACTCAGAATTTGTGTTCACCCAGAGCATCCTTAGGTGGAGCAGATGTGGTTTAAACTTAACATAAATAGTAATAAAGTTATGATTGGTACAGCGTATCGGCCGCAATGGATGGGTACTAGTTTGTTTTTGGATGCCCTTTTTGACACTATTGGCACATTTACCGATTATGATTATAAAATATTGGGGGGGGATTTCAACATAAATATGCTCGATACCACCGATAGCAAGTACGGTAGTCTCAATAACTTTCTTGAGTGTACAGGTTTAACTCAGGTTGTAACGGAACCAACCCATTTCACGGAGCACAGCCGCACTCTGTTAGATGTCATGTGTACCAGTGCTAAAGTTCGTAGTGTTTCTGTTGATGGCGTGGGGGTTATTAATGGGCACGCTTTGGTGTCATGCGAGTTTGTATTCCGTAAGCCCAAAGTTCCGCCCCGTACTGTTACATTTAGGTCGTTATCGAGCATTGATGAGGGTTTTTTTAAGCGGGACTTAGGTTGTTTTGATTTAAAAGCAGTCGAAAAACTACGCGATGTAAATGACATGGTTACGCAAGTTAATAATTATTTGACCTTTTTGTTCGATCTCCACGCTCCCCTAAAAACAAAATGTTTTAAAGAACAACCATCACCTTGGTTTACAGACACTATTAAATTAATGAGAAAACTACGTGACGCTGCACTTCAGCGTTATTGGTGTTCTAATCTAGACTCTCATAAACAATTTTATAAGGATTTAAAAAAACAAGTAGAAATAGCATTACATAACGAAAAGAAAAGTTACTTTAAATATAACATAAATAACAATATTCATAATCCAAACAAGCTATGGAAAAATTTGAAGTCGAGGATTATACCAACCTGTCATACAGAGATCCCGTCGCACCTTAGTGACCCTAACCTTATAAATAATCACTTTTTAGATATTCCTGGTGGATCGAACTGTGACATATCTCTTTTGACGTTCTTTGAGTTCAATAGACACGGACATTCGGCGTTTACTTTACAGCCAATAGAGACTGCTGAGTTCTTAAAGTTACTAAAAACTATTAAATCGAATGCGCATGGTGTGGATCGTCTGTCACTCGACATGATCCTCATGACATTACCTCACACCCTTAAAACATTTACAGAACTAGTCAATAGATCAATTGAAACTTCCACTTTTCCTGCTTTTTGGAGGACAGCTATAGTCAAACCATTGCCTAAGATCACAAATCCTACTACTTTTAAAGATCTACGGCCCATTAGCATTTTGCCCTGCCTCTCTAAAGTTCTGGAGAAGGCGGTCGCGGCACAGCTCTCTAAGTACCTTGAAGATAACAGTCTTTTGCCGGATAGACAATCGGGCTTTCGAAAGAGTCGAGGTACTGGCACAGCTTTATTGGACGTAACTTACTCTATTCTGGCAGCACAGGATAAAGGGATGGGAACAATCCTTGTTTTGCTAGACTTTTCCAGGGCCTTTGATTCTATAAACATTACTTTGTTGTTGTCAAAATTGGCATACTAGTCTTGACAGCAATGCGATCAAGTGGTTCGACTCTTATCTCACAGGCAGATCGCAGATTGTGTAGTTGCAAGGGGAGGATGGTATAACTACTTGTTCAGAGAAGTCAATGTTGCGGAGTGGGGTGCCGCAGGGTTCAGTATTGGGGCCTCTATTGCTTATTTTATATAGTGCTGATATAGTTTCGGTAATAAAATATTGTAAGTTCCACATTTACGCAGACGATGTACAGGTATTTTTGTCATTTAATCCCAATAATACTCACGATGCTATTAATAAGATCAATAATGATCTTCAAAATATATTTCATTGGGCAAATAGGAATTCTCTTATGCTAAATGCTAGCAAAACAAAATATTTCATACTGGGATCTAGGGAACAAATCCGTAGAATCAGTTTGCTAAATCATCGAGTGCTTGTTGATAATGTCGAAATCGAACGAGTTACTGAAGCTCGAAACTTGGGGCTATGTTTCGATGAGGAGCTGCGTTATGAAAGACATGTGTCTGAAGTGGTACGTAGTTGCTTTTATAGATTAAAGACTTTGTATAAAATCAGGCAATTTCTCAGCATAGATCTTCGAGTGCAATTAACGGATTCACTGGTGCTTTCAAAACTCAACTATCTTGATGTGGTTTACGGTCCTAGATTGTTCTCTAGGACAGCTAATCTCATCCAAAGAGTACAAAATGCGTGTGCTCGATATTGTTTTAATATTCCACCACGGCAGCATGTAACTCCTTATCTTATTAGGGAAAACATACTGAAGATGCAACATCGGAGGGAGTTGCATCTAGCAACCTTACTGTTTGGAATAATAGAAAGTAAAAAACCAGCTTATTTGTATTCCAAACTTGACTGGAGGTATGAGCATAGTAAGTACGGTGTCCGCACTTTGTCTCAAGTGCTGAGTGTGCCTAGCCATCGAACCGCAGCCTTTAGAGGAAGTTTTAAATACAGTGCCACTAAGTGCTGGAATGACCTTCCTCCGCCACTTCGTAATTTGGTTAATGTATATAGCTTTAAAAATAAAGTAAAGGACATGCTATTACAGCGTCAAAAATCTAGCACTTAGGTGGCTGGTAATTAAAATGACATCTACTCGAATTTATTATTACAATTTTTATTTTTTATTTTTATATTGCCTTAGTTTGTATAGTTTATTTATTTTATAAAAGCTGAGCAAATTTATGACATTTAATTTTTATTTTGTTTATTTAATTTCCTAACTGATTAATGATTTTAATTTAATAATGCAATAATTTCGTTTCGATTTGACTACTGATTGCTTAATCTGATTTATGTATAACTAGTCAATAGCGTGGGGCCACGAGCCACCCATTGAGGCTTGGGCTGAAAATCGACGCTGTAGTCAACTGCAGCATTATGTCGAGCCTTGGCCTTTTTAACACCACACCGGTTATTGTATAATTGATTAATGTGTATTTCTTTATTTAATTTAATTATTTTTTTTAATTATATCGAACTTGTTGTTTTAATTTTACTGTATTGCATGTTATTATTATTTTTTGGTGTATGTGTGTGTATTAAATAAATCATTTCTATTTCTATTTCTATTTCAAATGTTGACTCAGCGGTTGTTGACGACCGCGTCCGCCTATCTGCCGCGGCGCCACCGCTGCGCGACCCGCGGCCGCTCGCTTCGTGAGCCGACCGCGCGACTCGGCAGCTAGCTAGGTACCGCGCGCGCACGCCACAGCCTGAACGTGAAAGTTTGACCCTAGATGAAGTGACCTTATAGAAAGTGACCCTGGGATGATAGTGCCTGTGATCAGGTGAAGTGACTTTGTGCTGTGCCGGTTACCATCACATCGCCTCTAATCGCCGCCCGCCAGCTCGTGTCCCGGTGCCAGCGACCTCGTCAAACCTGCTCCCGGTAAGCTCCTTTCTACCTCCCGCCTAACCTTAATTACGTCGCATGTTACTGCGCCCCCCTGGCGCTAACAATTATTTTAAATTCAAACAATAAATCTTAGGAATGTTATTTATTTATTTATAAGGCACGGCTAATACATTGACAAAATCAAACTAAGTCTAAGCCCCGATGATAGCCAGGCACAGCATTTACCAAAAAAAAATACAATAATAAAGGGTCTAACTTTCAACAATTAAATAACAATAGAAAACAATCAGTTCACTTAAGTCGTGCATATTATGCGCAAGTAAGTATACAATGTCAGACTGAACAAGTCTAGATTCTTACACACATTATTGTACGATCTACACATGCGATAAATTGGATCATTGTATGTAACATTGTTATTAGTGGCTGGTTCATAGAAAAGCTCTTTGTTTCTGGTTCTTCGAACTCTGAACGAAAAGCAGCTCAATAACTCGCTGGTGTCCCCTTTAGCATTTATGATCTTATACAATGTTGAGTACTCTGCCATCCTGCATCTATGAAGAAGAGCCTTCATCGAGAAGTGAGCAAGCCGGTCTTCGTATGTTGGCAGCTTTTGCCTTATGCCACATTTAGAACTCAAATTACGGAGGAAGCGTTTTTGGACTGATTCAATTCTGTTAATGTGATTCAGATAAAAAGGGGATCCGATTATTGAACAATATTCTAATATGCTTCTCACCACTCTTTCGTTGTTCTAAGTACAAATCCTAGTGTCTTATTAGCTTTTGAAACTATGTAATCGTAATGTTGAGTGTATGTAAGTTTTGAGTCGAGCCATATGCCGAGGTCTTTGACCAAACTTAAGCGGTTTAGTACTACATGATTGATGTAGTAATTGCGCATAAATGGCGTTCGGTTTTTAGTAAAGGTAATAACGTTACATTTTTAAATTTTCAAAATCATGTTGTTTTTAACGCACCATTTATACAACACATCCATATTGTGCTGCAGTATTTCGCAGTCAAGGTGGTAATTGCTTTCTTGATAATTATATTTTAATATCGTCTGCGTAAGCCAGAGCATTACACGATAATGAACTAACTAAGTCGTTGACAAACAGCACAAAAAGGAGAGGCCCCAAATTAGAGCCTAGGGAAATACCAGAATGAGCATGGAATGGTATAGAATCATAACCATACACCGTTACCAGCTGTGTACGGTTATCAAGGTATGATTCAAGCCAACGCAACAACAAACCATGAATTCCGAGGTGGTAGGCCTTTCGACTAAGTATAACATGGTCAACTTTGTCAAAGGCTTTAGAGAAATCTGTATACAGCGCATCAATCTGTGTACATTTATTAAATTCTGAGTTCAGGTAGTGTATAAATGTAAGACGGTTAGATGTTGTAGACCTACCTGCAACAAAACCATGCTGCCTCTCACTTTAAGTGGAAGTAAATATGTTTATACACTATGCTTTCAAAGATCTCGGAATAGCATGAAATTATACTAATGGGCCTATAGTTTTTCACGTCCTTTTTGTCACCAGATTTATAAATGGGAACTATTTTTGTCAATTTCCATAGCTCCGGGAATGTACCTGATCTAAGACACTTATTAAATATGATGCCTAGAGGACGCACCAAACCGTCTGCACAATTTTTCACAATAATAGGTGGAATGCCATCAGGACCTGCGCCCTTGTTCACATCTATGACTTTAAGTGCAGTTTTGATTTCGTTATTGCTAATACTTATCGATGAAATACAATTATGAGATTCAGGGAAATCGGGTTTATAAGTTTTATTAGAATTTAAATTGTATACTATAGCAAAGTTAGTAGCAAACAAATCGGCAATGTCAGGGCCATTATTAGCATGTACATTTTCGAGAAACATTTGACTAGGAAGATCATTAGTTACCTTTATAGAATTTGTGTATTTCCAAAATTTTTTAATGTCTGTCTTGAGGCTCTCCTCTATCACCGAGATATATGACCTAAAACATTTGTCAAATATACATTTGGCTCTAGACCTCAAAACAACAAATGTGCCGTGATCGCGTGGATTACCAAATATTTTATATTTCCGGTGGTATTTATCTTTTTCGCGAATAACTTTTATGAGAGGGCGTGAGAACCAGCATGGCCAAGATCCCTTCGATTTTGCTAGTGGCGTGTGTTTTTCTATAATTTGCATTGCATTGCATTTGCATGCAAAAGCATTGCAAAAAGTCACCGCAGCTGAGATTTTCATATTGTTCCCAAGATATTTGTAAAAGTTCCTCAATAAAATATTTCACAACGTATTAATCAAAAGATTAGAATGGTTTGTCGAATAAAACAATTTACTGGCCAATGGTACTACTGGCTTCAGAAGAGGTTACTCAACTCTAGACAATCTATCCAAATTAGCGTCTAATATTCAAACTGGGTTTCTGCAACGTAAATTTACACTAGCGTGCTTTATAGATATTGACAACGCTTATAATTATGTTGATATCTTGTATCTGTTAGAGACATTAGACAAAATCGGTGTAGGTACACAAATGTGTCAATATCTATGGAACTTTTTAAGGGAAAGAAAGCTCAAGAAAGCCCAAACACGTCCCGTCACTGGTCACAGTGCCCGGTCTTGACTTTGACCTGCTCACTCGGTTCAGTTCACTAGACAAGCTCGTCGGAGTGACAGCTTGTCTAAAACGCTTTCTGCACAACTGCAGACACCACCCAGATTCGCGACGCTCAGGCCCCTTGTACGTCAGTGAACGAAGAGAGGCCCTACTTTACTGGGTGCGCAGTGTTCAGCACAATGAGTTTGCAGAGGACATCCACCGCCTTCAAACTGGCAAAATCTGTTCCGTCAGACTCCAGCGGCTGTCACCTCTCATTAAAGATGAGCTCCTTAGAGTTGGTGGACGACTGTCCCATGCGTCTATCCGTTATGACGCGCAGCATCCGCTCATACTTCCCAGCTCTAGCCCACTTGTAGACCTCATCATTGACCACTACCACAAAATACACTGCCACCCTGGCGCTGACACCTTACACGCAATCCTACGCCAACAATTTTGGATATTGTCCGCGCGCCGTATTATTAGACACCGAGTCTTTAAATGCATTAGATGCTTTCGATGTCGGGCCCAGCCGCAAGCGCCCTTCATGGCCGACCTGCCAGCCGATAGAGTTACGCCTCAGCCAGTATTTAGTCAAGTCACAACCGATATTGCCGGACCATTCCTCGTTAAATCTAGTACCCTACGTAATGTTAAACTCTTAAAGGCGTACTTTTGTATATTCGTGTGCCTCTCGACTAAGGCGGTTCATTTGGAACCGGTCTCGGACCTCAGCACGGAAGCGTTCCTCGCGGCATTGCAGCGTTTTATAGCACGCCGCGGTGCCCCGGTTCTCATCCGCTCGGACTGCGGTACAAATTATGTAGGCGCTAGAAATCAGCTCATCGAAGTACAAAACTTTCTTGCCTCGAATAATGACACGATTGCGCACAAGCTTGCTGGTCAGCACATTACTTGGTTATTGAATGTCCCTAAGGGACCATGGTACGGTGCGTTACATGAGATCAACATAAAATCAACTAAGCAACTTTTATATCGCGTAGTTGGCGAACAGCACCTCACATTCGAGGAATTCTCTACACTTTTAGCACGAATCGAAGCTGTCCTTAACTCTAGACCTCTCTGCCCACTTTCGTCTGATCCTTCAGACTTTGAGCCGCTTACGGCCGGACATTTCATTATAGGCCGCCCACTAACGGCCCTTCCCGAACTATCCGTAGAAGATAGGCCGATCTCCACACGTAGGCGATTCCAGATGGTACAGGCCCTTTCCCAGTGCTTCTGGACGCTGTGGACCCAGTCCTACCTCCACACACTCCAAACCCGCTCCAAATGGTTGTCCCCATCCTCCCCTCCCCGAGTTGGCGAGCTCGTCCTCATCAAGGAGGACAACCTGCCTGCCCTTCAATGGAGACTGGGGCGCATTACTCGCACCCTGCCTGGGAAGGATGGCGTCGTGCGGGTGGTGGACCTGGACACCGCGAATGGACACCTCCGGAGGCCTGTGTTCCGGATCGCCAGGCTCCCATTGGATGAGCCCACCCTGGGCCCCGGAGGATGTTGCCTGATGCTGTTTGGAACTCAGTGGACTTTCCACCTGCCCCACCATCACAAAAAGAGTTAGCCTTATGTTAATGCCTACATACGCACGGGAGGAGACGCGAGGGAGGAGGGCGTGACATCATCGCGGCGAGCATCGAACCGGTTTCCGCGGTCGCCCCCCGCTGCCTGCGAGACCGGCGCGGCATCGACTACCGAATAAGACACTCGGCTTTCGGACAGCTCCAACGACATTCGCGACCCTCTTAAATTTACGATCTGTTTGTCCGGGACCTATCCTTTTGTAACTAGTTGGCATTAAACCAACCCTATGTGATACAGTCCGCCTTTTATTTAAGTCTTAGGACCCTTACATTCATCCATCTCGCCGTCAAAATTGTTAACGGTTGCAAGAGAAGAGGGGCCGGACTACCCCCATTCCTGTTCTGAAGCTCTTCAGTTGTGTGGTCTTCAGCATCGAAATCATCTTCGGGAGTCATCATCCTGCAGAAGTTTCTCCATAGCAGCCACGCCCGCTCAAGAACAAAACCATAGAAGGTCGCCGCAAGTCAGACTTTGAACCTGTTAGAAGCTCGAGTCAAATTCAACGGACGAAAAGTGCAAATCATCTTATCCCAAGTGGACGGTTTGGGTATTTGTGAGTTCGTTCCAATTTATTCCTTCTTTTTTCCTTCCTTACCACTATAAAAGTTCTTGATAGCTTTAAATTAAGTGAGACATTTCAATATTTTTAGTGTGAGGGTGGCTTCTATTTTTTTAACATTACATTTTAATTCATATTTGCATTAAAACTGCTTAAAACCTTAAGCTTAACACTGCAATCACAAATCAAGTATTGCAAACATCATTCGCTAGACTGCGTGGCGCGGGCGCATCGCTTACAGATAGCTATAGTCCCGTTTTTTATAAGTGCAGCAGGTAGCTGACCGCCCGCTCAGCTGTTCTTTTGTTATCGGCCGGTGCATTCAAGCAAGGTCACATTATTCTATTCATAGCCGCACGCATTCATTAGATTTATTTTGTTTTTATTTGCTTAAGCGTTCTTGTTTAGTTATCATGTCAGACGAAAAAATTTAAAAATTAATTAGAAAGCGTAGTTGTATGAAGTCTAAACTGACTATATTTAATAATTTTATTACAAAACATAAAGGCTGCACAGAGCTTACTAGCGTACTCCAACTAGATTTGGAAAACCGTTTAAATAAATTTGATGCCCTATACTCTGATTTCGATAAATTACAGTGTGACATCGAGATGCTTTCGGAGGAACCCGACGATGAGTGTAAGGAACGCGAACAGTTCGAGGACTTGTATCACTCCCTGGTGGCATCAGCGCGCAGTCTACTTGGCGCTTGCTCCCACCAGCGCAACCTTCCAGTTGAGGGCTCCGTGTCGTGCTACGAGGATGTACAGGCCAGTTCCTTTAAATCTAATTGCGTTAGATTGCCTAAGATTGACTTACCGGTGTTTCATGGCCACTATCAACACTGGCTTGAGTTTAGGGATACCTTTATTTCGTTAATTCACACTAGACATGATATAGATAGCATTAATAAGCTGCATTATCTTCGCGCTTCTCTTAAAGGCAGAGCTTTGCTTATAATCGATAATTTAGATTTTAAAGCCGAAAATTACGAGGCTGCTTGGAAGTTAGTGTGCAGTAGGTATGACAACAAAAGATTGCTCGTTAATAATCACGTTCAAGCATTGTTTAGTCTTGAGCGCATGCAAAGGGAGTCTTGTGCATCTATTCGTCATCTGATAGATGTTACAAATAAAAACTTACGAACCTTATCTACGTTAGATCAGCCCACTGAACATTGGGATACACTTATTATTTATATGATGGCTGAAAATTTAGATAGTGTCACCCATCAAGTCTGGGAAGAACACAGAAATACATTAACTAAACCCCCTACCTTAGACATTTTTATTGATTTTCTTAGCAACAGGGCAGACTTATTGGAGACTATACAAGAAAGTAAAGGTAATAAAATAAAAAAATTCGAAACTCATAAATCTAATCATTCTAATTTACATATAGATACTCCTAATTACAATAATTCTAATATTTACAATAATAAAAATTCAAAAATAAAACATAACTATACTACAAAAATTGTAAAATGTTCCTTATGCAATGAAAGTCACTTTTTATACCCCTCAAACCCCAAGCGGTCGCATGAGACCGCACCTACAAAAACACACTTGACTTTGTACCGTGTTTTCATAGACTTACAGACTACTTTAGTATGAACAAGGTCGATTATTTCGGTTCTGTGGTTCATCTTAAGTATTGTTATCGCACAATATAGCATAGTCTATGCTCCATTCTGTCAAATTTGACGTTGACAGTTACTGTCAAAAAATTGTCAAAAAAATCCAAGAGTGAGTGGTTAACTGTGAAACATTCAGGTCCCTTCCTATTGAAAATAGAGTTCAAAAGGCCAAAGAATCTAAAGTGTGTCTTAATTGTCTTCGCCCAGGACATTTTGAAAGCAAATGCAGTCTTGCGTCTTGTAAATATTGTAAAAAGAGGCACAACACACTTTTGCATTTGCATGAGCCCGAAAAAATGCCTATACCTGCTTTGCCGGTAAATAATATCACAAACTTTGCAAATTCAAATGATTTTCAACAGCATACTACTCCTCCGCATGTTTTGCTTTCCACAGCGCTTGTGAAAGTCATCGATAGCAAGGGAGACGTGCACTCCGCCCGAGTTCTGCTCGACAATGGGAGCACGGCGAACTTCATAACGAACTCGCTATGCGGTAAGCTGGATTTGTCGCGACGCGAGGCGTACTCCACGGTGACAGGTATTAACAATCATACTTCTCAAAGTACACAGTCTTGCAGCCTTACTATAATGTCCATACATGACGATTATAGACTTATTGTGGACTGTCTTATTCTTCCTCATTTGACTAAATGTTTGCCAACTTTATACATAGATGTCAAACATATTCCTCTTCCTAAGGGAATATGTCTTGCTGACCCTACTTTTAATGTCCCGTCCGCCATAGACATATTAGTAGGGGCCGACGCATTTTGGTCTATTTTAGGTAATAACCACATCGACTTGGGTAAAAATCAACCCAAATTATATGAAACCAAGCTGGGTTGGTTGGTGTCTGGGCATGTTTCCCGTCTTAAGCACTCTTCTTACCCCATTTGTAACCTTTCTTGTGAGGAACCCAACCCAGACATAACCCGGTTCTGGGAACTAGACACTGTTGCATCAAAGCACTCCCTGTCCCCTGAAGAACGTGCCTGTGAGCAGAGTTTTTTTTAAAATACTACACGTAAAGACGATGGTCGGTTTGTCGTAACAATGCCACTGAAGGAGGATGCTTCAGTCTTAGGCGACTCTTTTCAACAAGCTAAGTGCCGCTTTTTGTCTTTAGAACGTAGATTCATGAGAGAACCTGTCTTTAAAAATATGTACATGGAATTCATGCTCGAGTATGAGCGCTTAGGTCACATGACCGAAAACAGGAAGCCTTCAGCTAACAAAGAGCCACAGCATTATTATTTTTTGCCTCACCATGGTGTACTGCGTGAGTCGAGCGTTACCACAAAGCTCCGTACAGTCTTTGACGCGTCCGCCAAGACCAGCACAGGGCTGTCACTTAATAACATCCTAATGGTTGGCCCCACTGTACAGGAAGATCTTTATTCCATATTATTAAGGTTTCGGCAATTTAAATACGTCGTAACCGGAGATGTGGCAAATTTTTACAGATCGATTGAGCTTAACCCTTCTCAACGCTCTCTTCAACAAATTATTTTTCGCTACAGTCCCAAAGAACCCCTCAAAACGTACACCCTTAATACTGTGACTTATGGCACCGCCTGTGCCCCATATTTAGCTACAAAATGTTTAGTTAGCTTGGCATCGAGTGCGGTGGATAATGACGTAAAAGAGTCCATAGAAAGAGACTTCTACGTCGACGATTTCTTAAGAGGCGCATCATCTATTGATGCAATTAGAATTATTCAAGGGGTCATATCTACATTAAATTCAGCTCAATTTCACTTAAGAAAATTTAAATCAAATAGTCAATTTATTTTAGATCAAATCGCCCCAGGTTCCACTAACTCAAATAATATTTTAGAAATGTCAAACATAAATAATAACGTCTCTTCTAAAACACTTGGTGTCAACTGGCTTTGTGATTCTGACGCACTATCGTTTTCAATTAATATTGATTTAAATAAAAAAGTAACCAAGCGTCATATACTTTCAGTGATAAGTCAGATATTCGATGCATTAGGTTTAGTTGGCCCATGCATAGTAGAAGCAAAGATCATCATGCAAAGATTGTGGATCGATCAATGCTCATGGGACGACAAAGTATCAGAAGAAATAAAACAGCTATGGTTTGAATTTTCAAACACATTACCTTTTCTGAACAAACTAAACATTCCTCGATGGGTTCTTAGCGACAACTCACTAACCCACGAAGTTCACGTCTTCAGTGACGCCTCAGAAAAAGCGTACGGAGCTTGTGTGTACATACGTTCTGTAGACAAATTAGGTATAGTGTCAGTACATCTTCTTACTTCCAAAAGTCGAGTCGCGCCTATTAAGCCCATGACAATTCCCCGACTGGAGCTTTGCGGAGCTTTATTGGCAGCAAGATTGTGTACTAAAGTATTGACGTCTTTAACTGTACCGGTTCGGATTTGTAGATTTTGGTGCGATTCCACAATTGTACTGGGGTGGTTAACTACTCCACCTAGTGAGCTTAAAAGCTTCGTTCGCAACCGTGTTCACGAAATTCAGGAGAGCACAGAGGGTCACACGTGGAGTTACGTACCGTCGAAAGAAAATCCGGCGGATCTTGTTTCTCGCGGGCTGAAGGCTGACCTCATCAGCAGTTCTTCTTTGAGGTGGTCAGGTCCCACCTTCTTATTAAAAAATGAGGCTTTTTGGCCAATAATGCCCAACGAGAGCGTGAAGCACGATCTACCAGAAATGGTTTCTTGTTCGGTAGCGCTTGCAAATGAAAATACTAATGCTGATTTAGTTTGTGAATTTATTAACAAAAAATCTAAATTTACAATTTACCCAACGTTCAATCGCATATTTATTGAGATTCATTCACAACTGCAAACACAAAAATAACAAATTGTCTAGTCATCTTTCGGTTCAAGAACTTCAGAATGCAACAAATTTAATTATTCGAAAGGCGCAGTTGGAAATGTTTCCAGATGAATATGCGTGGCTTAAAGCGGGAAAATCAGTGCCTAAGAAAAACCGCCTCATAGCTTTATCCCCTTTTTTAGATCCCAATGATATTATTAGAGTCGGAGGCAGACTCAATAACTCTCCTTATAGTTATGATGCGAAACATCCTGTTCTTTTATGCAGTAAACATAATCTTACAAACATCATTTTCCAACATTTTCATCTTAAATATTTACATGCTGGTCCACAGCTCTTACTATCAAATATTAAACAATTTTATTGGCCTTTAGGTGGCCGCAACTTGTCGAAGAAAACGGTGAAAAAATGTGTTCGATGTTGCAGACATAAAGCTGAAACTACTCAGCCTATCATGGGTCAGTTGCCAGCATCTCGAACTGAACTAGAGTTCCCTTTTTTATATTGTAGCGTTGACTACGCCGGGCCAGTGTTAATAGCAGACAGAAAAGGTAAAGGCTGTAGGCTCCTTAAGTCATTTTTGGCAATTTTTGTATGCAATTCGATAAAGGCAGTGCATATCGAGCTCGTCACGGCGCTATCTACTGAAGCATACATAGCCTCATTAAATCGTTTTGTTTCCCGTCGTGGAAAGCCTAAAAGCATCACGTCCGACAACGGAACCAATTTTGTTGGCACTAATAACGAGTTTTCCAAATTTATAGCACAATCTAATCTTGAAGGTTTAGTAGCTCAAGAGGGGATAGAATTTAAGTTTGTTCCTGCTTACACCCCCCACTTCAATGGCTTAGCGGAGGCAGCTGTTCGCTCCACAAAGCACCACCTTAAACGGCTCCTAGATACAACGCACTTTACATACGAGGAGATGGCCACTTGTCTCACCCAAATTGAGGCTGTCTTGAACTCTCGCCCCCTTTCCCAGCTATCCTCTGATCCACTTGATTTTTCCGCTCTGACTCCTGCACACTTTTTGATTGGACGACCGCTGATATCCATTCCACATCCACAGGTGGCTGACATGAACATCACTCGCCTTAACCGCTTCGTGAGAATAGAATACATAAAGCAGCACTTTTGGAGTCGATTTTCGCTGGAGTACATCAACCAGCTGCAACAAAAACTGAAGTGGCATAGCACGAGCGGAGAACTTAAACTGGGATCACTTGTGATCATAAAGGACAAAGCTCTACCGCCCCTTCTTTGGTCGCTAGGACGCGTGACCAACGTCTATCCTGGCAGCGACGGCGTCATCAGGGTGGCTGAGCTGAAGACCAAGAGAGGCACTATTCGGAGGGCCTTTAATAATATATGTTCTCTTCCAGATGTTTGAAGCCCTCGATAGACTTCAACCCGGGGAGCATGTTAATGCCTACATACGCACGGGAGGAGACGCGAGGGAGGAGGGCGTGACATCATCGCGGCGAGCATCGAACCGGTTGCCACGGTCGCCCCCAGCTGCCTGCGAGACCGGCGCGGCATCGACTACCGAATAAGACACTCGGCTTTCGGACAGCTCGAACGACATTCGCGACCCTCTTAAATTTACGATCTGTTTCTCCGGGACCTATCATTTTGTAACTAGTTGGCATTAAACCAACCCTATGTGATACAGTCCGCCTTTTATTTAAGTCTTAGGACCCTTACACCTTACGTGATTTGATTTTATGTTGCGACTTGAGTCAACAAAAAATAATAAAAACAATAGAGTTTTGGATCTCGTACTCAGTAATTCTGTAATAAACACGGACGTAACTGAAGCACAACCTGTTTGTCGAGTTGACGACCACCATCCACCTCTTGAGATTAGTGTAGCTTATAATAAATCAGTCTTATTAAGAAAAGCGAAATCTAGTGGATAGCAGTTTCGTAATGCCGACTTTAACGCTTGTACTGAGGACCTTTTTTTTTCTCTTTATTTTTTATAGAGGGTTTGATCACATTGATCATGTTACCCTCAAAGTACATATACATGCTTAAGTTACACACCTCCGACTTATACATACTTTAACTATCTTTATTAACATTTCAGCTTCCTCCGACAAAGGAAAGGCTAGAATATTACTAAAGCTTCCAACCATATACATATTTAAATCATACTTATAAACAAAGTCCATTCGCTCGGCTTCGATTCGGACGCACTCCGTCAAAACGTGATATACATCTTCCACCACACTGCACTCTCTGCAGTCTGGTGAATTGATTTTCCCCATGAGGTGGGCAAATTTATTTAACGGAATGTGTCCAGATCGAAGCCTCATCATAGTAACTAAATAAGACCTGGTCATGTCCGATCCCTTAAACCACAGTGATCTACCTATGCTGGGCTGAATGGTTTTGTACCAGATCCCTTTGCTCAGTGACCTTTCATCAAAGAACTCTTTCCAGATTTGTTTACATTTTTCTCTAACCAGAGGTAAGAGGTCGGTATGGTATGGCAACCAGCTCATAGGTGTCCCGTTATTAAGAGCTTCTCTAGCCAGCTGATCAGCATTTTCGTTCCCGGGTATCCCGACGTGAGATGGTATCCATTGTAGGGTCACTTGTATATTTCTAGCGAATGTTTCTGCCAGTAACTCCAAAATTCGATTTGCTATTGGTACTCCTCGGCATTTTATAGGAAGTTGCAAAATGTGTAGAAGAGCACTTTTCGAATCTGTTAAAATTACATAACGATCCATTTCCAAAGAACTAACATAAACAAGTGCCTCTGCAATAGCAATAAGCTCGGTGTACATAATCGAAATGTTTGCTGTTATTCTTTTTTGAACAGAAATGCCTGTTTGAGGATCGAAAATGGCCAGACCTGAATTATTATTTTCCTTGGAACCGTCTGTGTAGACCTTATAAAAGTTGGAATAATTATTAAATATAAAAGTATTACACATAGTGCCAATCGAAGTCGCGTCATAGTTTTTTTTGTGATTTTTTATGGTATTTATACTTGCATGTACATTGGAAACATCTACACTGCTCAACCATTTATCCTATGAAAACATATAATTTTGAGAGCTAGAATGTATAGGCATATCTTTGTTTTGTTGATGGATAGTAACTAGAAGAGGTTTTACTCTATTTCTGCGTAATAAATGTTGAAACTGGTCGCTTAAATTGCATAATGCCTGAATAACTCCACATTCTGTGTGTGATTTTTTCTTTAACCAATATTTGCCGGCAAGATAGTATCTACGTACATTTAGAGGTTGCATATGTAGCTCACACTCCATAACATGTATGGGTGTACTTCGTATAAACCCTCCCACAACACGTAAGCACTGGTTTTGTACTCTGTCCAATTTGCTTAGGTGCGTTTTAGCACTATCTCCGTAGATACAGCACGCATAATCTAGCTTACTACGAATACATGCAGAGTAAAGACGTCTTAGATTTCGAGGGTGCATACCCCAACCAGATCCGGCTAAAACTTTAAAAAGATTTAACAGTTTGGACGTTCCTACCCTAAGTTCATTGACATGTTTGGCCCATCGTAAGGATTTATCTAGCCAAAGCCCTAAATATTTACAGTTATCTACCACTTCCAAAGACGTACCATCAATTGAGACGTTTATAGGATCTCTAAAAAAGGTTCTCCTAAAAATGCATATTTTACTTTTCGATGAAGATATACTTAGTCCGATTTTACTGAGAATAGATGTTAGTTCATTTAAGGCGGTTTGCAATTTTCGCTGTGCTTTTTCTGAATTTGTTTCACTTAAATATAGCACAAAATCATCTGCATATTGTAAGATGTTTATGTTTTTAATGTCTTTGCAAACGTTATGCGTTGCGATATTACAAAGGATAGGGAAAAATGGGTCACCTTGAGCCAGGCCCCGTTGTGTATTTCGACCGATAGAATGATTGTCGAACAAAATTTTGAGCTTTCTTTCCCTTAAAAAGTTCCATAGATATTGACACATTTGTGTACCTACACCGATTTTGTCTAATGTCTCTAACAGATACAAGATATCAACATAATTATAAGCGTTGTCAATATCTATAAAGCACGCTAGTGTAAATTTACGTTGCAGAAACCCAGTTTGAATATTAGACGCTAATTTGGATAGATTGTCTAGAGTTAAGTAACCTCTTCTGAAGCCAGTAGTACCATTGGCCAGTAAATTGTTTTATTCGACAAACCATTCTAATCTTTTGATTAATACGTTGTGAAATATTTTATTGAGGAACTTTTACAAATATCTTGGGAACAATATGAAAATCTCAGCTGCGGCGACTTTTTGCAATGCTTTTGCATGCAAATGCAATGCAATGCAAATTATAGAAAAACGCACGCCACTAGCAAAATCGAAGGGATCTTGGCCATGCTGGTTCTCACGCCCTCTCATAAAAGTTATTCGCGAAAAAGATAAATACCACCGGAAATATAAAATATTTGGTAATCCACGCGATCACGGCACATTTGTTGTTTTGAGGTCTAGAGCCAAATGTATATTTGACAAATGTTTTAGGTCATATATCTCGGTGATAGAGGAGAGCCTCAAGACAGACATTAAAAAATTGTGGAAATACACAAATTCTATAAAGGTAACTAATGATCTTCCTAGTCAAATGTTTCTCGAAAATGTACATGCTAATAATGGCCCTGACATTGCCGATTTGTTTGCTACTAACTTTGCTATAGTATACAATTTACATTCTAATAAAACTTATAAACCCGATTTCCCTGAATCTCATAATTGTATTTCATCGATAAGTATTAGCAATAACGAAATCAAAACTGCACTTAAAGTCATAGATGTGAACAAGGGCGCAGGTCCTGATGGCATTCCACCTATTATTGTGAAAAATTGTGCAGACGGTTTGGTGCGTCCTCTAGGCATCATATTTAATAAGAGTCTTAGATCAGGTACATTCCCGGAGCTATGGAAATTGACAAAAATAGTTCCCATTTATAAATCTGGTGACAAAAAGGACGTGAAAAACTATAGGCCCATTAGTATAATTTCATGCTATTCCGAGATCTTTGGAAGCATAGTGTATAAACATATTTACTTCCACTTAAAGTGAGAGGCAGCATGGTTTTGTTGCAGGTAGGTCTACAACATCTAACCGTCTTACATTTATACACTACCTGAACTCAGAATTTAATAAACGTACACAGATTGATGCGCTGTATACAGATTTCTCTAAAGCCTTTGACAAAGTTGACCATGTTATACTTAGTCGAAAGGCCTACCACCTCGGAATTCATGGTTTGTTGTTGCGTTGGCTTGAATCATACCTTGATAACCGTACACAGCTGGTAACGGTGTATGGTTATGATTCTATACCATTCCATGCTCATTCTGGTATTTCCCTAGGCTCTAATTTGGGGCCTCTCCTTTTTGTGCTGTTTGTCAACGACTTAGTTAGCTCATTATCGTGTAATGCTCTGGCTTACGCAGACGATATTAAAATATAATTATCAAGAAAGCAATTACCACCTTGACTGCGAAATACTGCAGCACAATATGGATGTGTTGTATAAATGGTGCGTTAAAAACAACATGATTTTGAAAATTTAAAAATGTAACGTTATTACCTTTACTAAAAACCGAACGCCATTTATGCGCAATTACTACATCAATCATGTAGTACTAAACCGCTTAAGTTTGGTCAAAGACCTCGGCATATGGCTCGACTCAAAACTTACATACACTCAACATTACGATTACATAGTTTCAAAAGCTAATAAGACACTAGGATTTGTACTTAGAACAACGAAAGAGTGGTGAGAAGCATATTAGAATATTGTTCAATAATCGGATCCCCTTTTTATCTGAATCACATTAACAGAATTGAATCAGTCCAAAAACGCTTCCTCCGTAATTTGAGTTCTAAATGTGGCATAAGGCAAAAGCTGCCAACATACGAAGACCGGCTTGCTCACTTCTCGATGAAGGCTCTTCTTCATAGATGCAGGATGGCAGAGTACTCAACATTGTATAAGATCATAAATGCTAAAGGGGACACCAGCGAGTTATTGAGCTGCTTTTCGTTCAGAGTTCGAAGAACCAGAAACAAAGAGCTTTTCTATGAACCAGCCACTAATAACAGTGTTACCTACAATGATCCAATTTATCGCATGTGTAGATCGTACAATAATGTGTGTAAGAATCTAGACTTGTTCAGTCTGACATTGTATACTTACTTGCACATAATATGCACGACTTAAGTGAACTGATTGTTTTCTATTGTTATTTAATTGTTGAAAGTTAGACCCTTTATTATTGTATTTTTTTTTGGTAAATGCTGTGCCTGGCTATCATCGGGGCTTAGACTTAGTTTGATTTTGTCAATGTATTAGCCGTGCCTTATAAATAAATAAATAACATTCCTAAGATTTATTGTTTGAATTTAAAATAATTGTTAGCGCCAGGGGGGCGCAGTAACATGCGACGTAATTAAGGTTAGGCGGGAGGTAGAAAGGAGCTTACCGGGAGCAGGTTTGACGAGGTCGCTGGCACCGGGACACGAGCTGGCGGGCGGCGATTAGAGGCGATGTGATGGTAACCGGCACAGCACAAAGTCACTTCACCTGATCACAGGCACTATCATCCCAGGGTCACTTTCTATAAGGTCACTTCATCTAGGGTCAAACTTTCACGTTCAGGCTGTGGCGTGCGCGCGCGGTACCTAGCTAGCTGCCGAGTCGCGCGGTCGGCTCACGAAGCGAGCGGCCGCGGGTCGCGCAGCGGTGGCGCCGCGGCAGATAGGCGGACGCGGTCGTCAACAACCGCTGAGTCAACATTTGAAATAGAAATAGAAATAGAAATGATTTATTTAATACACACACATACACCAAAAAATAATAATAACATGCAATACAGTAAAATTAAAACAACAAGTTCGATATAATTAAAAAAAATAATTAAATTAAATAAAGAAATACACATTAATCAATTATACAATAACCGGTGTGGTGTTAAAAAGGCCAAGGCTCGACATAATGCTGCAGTTGACTACAGCGTCGATTTTCAGCCCAAGCCTCAATGGGTGGCTCGTGGCCCCACGCTATTGACTAGTTATACATAAATCAGATTAAGCAATCAGTAGTCAAATCGAAACGAAATTATTGCATTATTAAATTAAAATCATTAATCAGTTAGGAAATTAAATAAACAAAATAAAAATTAAATGTCATAAATTTGCTCAGCTTTTATAAAATAAATAAACTATACAAACTAAGGCAATATAAAAATAAAAAATAAAAATTGTAATAATAAATTCGAGTAGATGTCATTTTAATTACCAGCCACCTAAGTGCTAGATTTTTGACGCTGTAATAGCATGTCCTTTACTTTATTTTTAAAGCTATATACATTAACCAAATTACGAAGTGGCGGAGGAAGGTCATTCCAGCACTTAGTGGCACTGTATTTAAAACTTCCTCTAAAGGCTGCGGTTCGATGGCTAGGCACACTCAGCACTTGAGACAAAGTGCGGACACCGTACTTACTATGCTCATACCTCCAGTCAAGTTTGGAATACAAATAAGCTGGTTTTTTACTTTCTATTATTCCAAACAGTAAGGTTGCTAGATGCAACTCCCTCCGATGTTGCATCTTCAGTATGTTTTCCCTAATAAGATAAGGAGTTACATGCTGCCGTGGTGGAATATTGAAACAATATCGAGCACACGCATTTTGTACTCTTTGGATGAGATTAGCTGTCCTAGAGAACAATCTAGGACCGTAAACCACATCAAGATAGTTGAGTTTTGAAAGCACCAGTGAATCCGTTAATTGCACTCGAAGATCTATGCTGAGAAATTGCCTGATTTTATACAAAGTCTTTAATCTATAAAAGCAACTACGTACCACTTCAGACACATGTCTTTCATAACGCAGCTCCTCATCGAAACATAGCCCCAAGTTTCGAGCTTCAGTAACTCGTTCGATTTCGACATTATCAACAAGCACTCGATGATTTAGCAAACTGATTCTACGGATTTGTTCCCTAGATCCCAGTATCAAATATTTTGTTTTGCTAGCATTTAGCATAAGAGAATTCCTATTTGCCCAATGAAATATATTTTGAAGATCATTATTGATCTTATTAATAGCATCGTGAGTATTATTGGGATTAAATGACAAAAATACCTGTACATCGTCTGCGTAAATGTGGAACTTACAATATTTTATTACCGAAACTATATCAGCACTATATAAAATAAACAATAGAGGCCCCAATACTGAACCCTGCGGCACCCCACTCCGCAACATTGACTTCTCTGAACAAGTAGTTATACCATCCTCCCCTTGCAACTACACAATCTGCGATCTGCCTGTGAGATAAGAGTCGAACCACTTGATCGCATTGCTGTCAAGACCATAGTATGCCAATTTTGACAACAACAAAGTAATGTTTATAGAATCAAAGGCCCTGGAAAAGTCTAGCAAAACAAGGATTGTTCCCATCCCTTTATCCTGTGCTGCCAGAATAGAGTAAGTTACGTCCAATAAAGCTGTGCCAGTACCTCGACTCTTTCGAAAGCCCGATTGTCTATCCGGCAAAAGACTGTTATCTTCAAGGTACTTAGAGAGCTGTGCCGCGACCGCCTTCTCCAGAACTTTAGAGAGGCAGGGCAAAATGCTAATGGGCCGTAGATCTTTAAAAGTAGTAGGATTTGTGATCTTAGGCAATGGTTTGACTATAGCTGTCCTCCAAAAAGCAGGAAAAGTGGAAGTTTCAATTGATCTATTGACTAGTTCTGTAAATGTTTTAAGGGTGTGAGGTAATGTCATGAGGATCATGTCGAGTGACAGACGATCCACACCATGCGCATTCGATTTAATAGTTTTTAGTAACTTTAAGAACTCAGCAGTCTCTATTGGCTGTAAAGTAAACGCCGAATGTCCGTGTCTATTGAACTCAAAGAACGTCAAAAGAGATATGTCACAGTTCGATCCACCAGGAATATCTAAATGATTATTTATAAGGTTAGGGTCACTAAGGTGCGACGGGATCTCTATATGACAGGTTGGTATAATCCTCGACTTCAAATTTTTCCATAGCTTGTTTGGATTATGAATATTGTTATTTATGTTATATTTAAAGTAACTTTTCTTTTCGTTATGTAATGCTATTTCTACTTGTTTTTTTAAATCCTTATAAAATTGTTTATGAGAGTCTAGATTAGAACACCGATAACGCTGAAGTGCAGCGTCACGTAATTTTCTCATTAATTTAATAGTGTCTGTAAACCAAGGTGATGGTTGTTCTTTAAAACATTTTGTTTTTAGGGGAGCGTGGAGATCGAACAAAAAGGTCAAATAATTATTAACTTGCGTAACCATGTCATTTACATCGCGTAGTTTTTCGACTGCTTTCAAATCAAAACAACCTAAGTCCCGCTTAAAAAAACCCTCATCAATGCTCGATAACGACCTAAATGTAACAGTACGGGGCGGAACTTTGGGCTTACGGAATACAAACTCGCATGACACCAAAGCGTGCCCATTAATAACCCCCACGCCATCAACAGAAACACTACGAACTTTAGCACTGGTACACATGACATCTAACAGAGTGCGGCTGTGCTCCGTGAAATGGGTTGGTTCCGTTACAACCTGAGTTAAACCTGTACACTCAAGAAAGTTATTGAGACTACCGTACTTGCTATCGGTGGTATCGAGCATATTTATGTTGAAATCCCCCCCCAATATTTTATAATCATAATCGGTAAATGTGCCAATAGTGTCAAAAAGGGCATCCAAAAACAAACTAGTACCCATCCATTGCGGCCGATACGCTGTACCAATCATAACTTTATTACTATTTATGTTAAGTTTAAACCACATCTGCTCCACCAAAGGATGCTCTGGGTGAACACAAATTCTGAGTCTTAATCCCCGTCTTATATAAAAGCCTACACCTCCTCCACGCTTCCGACCCATGCTTGATGGCCGTGGTTTATGTCTCAAACGATACTCTGGAATGATTGGTGCTCGTCTATCCTCTCCACTTCTGAGCCATGTTTCATTTATCATCAATACATCAACAAAACCACGCTGCATAGCAAGTAACAGATTATCATGATTGGTTCCTAATGACCCGGGATTCAAGAGACCAACAGTAAAATATTTGGCGCTATACATTGCATATTAAAAAATACAATAATAATAATAACATGTTCGAAATAGAACATATAATTGTGACTAGATTCTGGGATATATAAAAAATTATTTCTAAAATTATGTCCTGTAAAAAAACATATTTAAAACAGTTCCAATGCAAAGAACCCCACAAAGCGATAGTCGAATATTTAAAACTGAAATAAAATACAACAAACAACAAGTGTACAGCTAACGACCACCACACCGGCTGAACCAATTCATGAAAAGATAATACAATATACAAAAATAGTAACATTAACATTTCAATTACACATGTTACAAGCACAAGACATAATACAATACTTCCAATAAAATTTCTAAAAATGCATAAAAAACAATAATTATTAAAAATAAGTAAACAAAATAAAATAAAATTCATAGAATTCCTGACATAAAATTTCATAAAATTCTCAACATAGATTATAGCAAACACAGTACGTAAAAAGTAAATTAAATAAAATTCGATTCATAAAATTCCTAACATTCATTTTCACAATATTTCCACTACAGATTTCATAACTAAAAAATTAATACTACATAAAGATATCAAAATTCGATTCATATATACAACATATATAACCAATATGAAATTCCATTAAATTCCCAACAACAATTTCATAACAAAAACAATGCACAAAAAACAAAAAATCAGTTAAAAGATTCAATGCAAAACGGTTACAATCAATAAACAAACCCAATCTATGTAATTGTCCAATGTCTAATTTGCTCAAAGAATAACTTAAACAAAGAATTAAACATCCCAAATCTGTGAACCTAATTACTACCAAAAACCCTAACCAAGTCATTGTCTGTGCGAATAAGAAATGACGGTTTCCCTTCCTCCTGTCTGGCATAAATGCGACCCCTCTTCGTCCAGACAAACTTCCACGACAAACGTTTGCGCTCATCGCGAGCCCTACGAAGCAGCTGCCTGTTGTACTTAGTGAGGCGCTCATTTACGTAGAATGGCCGAGGATCACTTGCTAGCCCGAAGTCCGCCGTGTTAGCCCCGCGGCGCACGCGCATACCATGGAGCAGCTCGTCTCGAACAGTGCGACGCGCCAGGCGCACCACAAGTGGGCGCGGCATCCCCGTTCCGTCGACAACGCCACCTCCACGCACTGTACTATTTCGCGGCGCAGAGCGCGTGTTTCTCAGTGGCTCTACACGCTCCGCGGTATGGCACGAGCGTGACGTACACGCTCGTCTATCGTGACACCTAACTTGACCGCAATCAAGCTAACTATGTGTAGCGGGTTTTCGTTTTTATCCTCCGGCAGATTAGTTATTTCTAAGTCATTCGCCAACAATTCTTGATCCTTATCATTAAGTTCCAAACGCAGTTCAGTTATCGCGGATTCTAATTGGGAACTCTTTTTGTTATGGACGCTAATGGACTGTTCAACAGTTTGCATTCGGGTTTCAAGGGAATCAATACGGGTGTCATTTTTTGACAGTAAGTCGCACATATCTTGACGCATTTTAAATATTTCCTTTTGTAACATTTGCATTTCTTCGCGAAATAATCGAATCTCCGTAGCAATGTTAAATTCTTCAAGCCTCATAACAGCACATCCACCGTGACGTCTGTGGATGTGCTGTTATGAGGCTCCTGCTCTACGATGGACATGTTATTGTCATCCTTGTTCTCCTCCGAAGTTCCTTGAAGAGTTACAGGGGTGTCCGAGCTATTGTTCCTAGGTAAGTTTTTACAACACTCCGGACACGACCACGATTTGGGGACTTTTCTATTTTTAAATTTACCCAAACAGACCTGGTGAAAACGTAAAGGACACTTCACACAAGCCACACCTTCAGATTGCGACAAAAACCTTCCGCAAGCACCACATTTATTCATGTTGATAATATTTCTTTAGTTGTCTCCAAAGCAATTACACGAACAGCTGACAGTCAGCTGTGTATCAGCTGATCGTCGCGCGTCGTCGGGTAAATAGAAAAATGTCTTGCACTATATACATATACCTCCTGTCCGTTAAAAACTTGGCATATAATATGCGCAAATTAAATATTCAGGTTAAAACTGTTAACTTTATATGGTCCAAATATTCAAAGATTGTACCGCGCCAGAATAAACACTAACATTTAACTGCTAACACTGTTTACACTGATCTTTGTGACACTTATGTACTTCGATGTTTGGTAACTGTTTATATGATTATTTGGATACAAAGCAATACGCAAGCACTGTATACTATGCAGAGACACTCATCCACTTTAATAAGACTTGTGCAAAAAAAGAAAAATATTATAGATATTCACTATAAATAATTGTTTTGTATGGAGCTACATAAAACACGTCTTATAAGCTGCGCAGTGGCGCCAACACTCACCACCATTTGCATGGTCGTCCCGGCTTTGGCGGGAACATCCTCCGAGGCCTAGGGTGGGCTCATCCAATGGGAGCCTGGCGATCCGGAATACAGGCCTCCGAAGATGTCCATTCGCGGTGTCGGCGATGACGGCAGAATGACAAAATGGAGCAACTGTTACGCCCCCCGCCTCGCCGCTCGCGTGCCCGGGGCGCGGTGCGGCGGTGGCGGTCAGACTATAATACATACTTATTTTCCAGAATTTAAACCATTATTTTCTATGTATCAGATGGTTTAAAAAACTCAAAGCGCGACCTATCTAGCCTTAACTCGTAATCCCTACGCGCGCGCGTAAACCCTGAGCTCCTGACGGACGTCAAATCGATATCGAGTCGGCTTTGCTTAACGGAATATGAACGCTCGGGTCACGCGATGAGTTTCGGTTTCGCGTGGGGGTCGTTGGAGGGTGAACCTTCTGTACGGTAGTAATATTAGTTATTAGGCAAATAAATATTCTGTGCTTGTACCAAGACGAAAAACAAAACAATTTTAAAACACACAAATTTATGCTTATTAATTTTTGACGTTTTTTATGGTTAAGTTTTTATAAAAAAAGATATTTGAATGATTAAAAATGTCAACCTTATTGGTTAGGTACTAATGTTTTCCAAAACTCATTTCGACATTGATTTCAACCGTTACTTTATTTTACTTTAAAAACTCAGTTATTTCTAATTTCTATTACTTACCACAATATCAATACGATAATTGGAAATCACATTTAATTTTATTCCTTAAAGTAATAACTTAAGTTAACAATTCATCATGATTTATTATTCTTCACCTTTCATCCTAAAAAAAAACGATAAATTATCTTTATATAGCCGTTTGTGTCGCTAGGGGAGAGACACTTGCCCGCTATTTTTGTCTCGTACCAGGATACGTTTGTTTACACAATTATATGACCATGGCTTATATTTCGGTTCGACGCGATCCTATTTCGGCGTGCAGTGGTACTGGGGGTAGCGATGCGCATTTGTCTGGCACAGACTATAGCTCGTTAGATTAGTTGTATTCGCGGGTCAGAAGACACCGCCAAATACAGCAGAGTAAAGAAGGTTAGGCGGGAGGTAGAAAGGAACTTACCGGGAGCAGGCTTGACGAGGTCGCTGGAACCGGGAGACGAGCTGACCACGGGCGGCGAGGTAGGTTGGTTTCCTGGCGCACAGTCACTACACTACACAATAGGCATTCAGGCGTTCTCTTCACTTTAGGTTCAGGAGTCACTATAAACCTTTTCGGTCAGGCTGTTGCGTGCGCGGTAGCTAGCTAGCTTGCCGAGTGCCGCCGGCGGCTCACGAAGCTAGCGGCCGCGGGTCGCGCAGCGGTGGCGCCGCGGCAGATAGGCGGACGCGGTCGTCAACAACCGCTGAGTCAACCGCCTCACAGATGGCGGCATGATTCGAATGGGCGTCCCGGCTTTGGCGGGAACATCCTCCGGGGCCCAGGGTGGGCTCATCCAATGGAAGCCTGGCGATCCGGAACACAGGCCTCCGAAGGTGTCCATTCGCGGTGTCCAGGTCTACCACCCGCACGACGCCATCCTTCCCAGGCAGGGTGCGAGCAATGCGCCCCAGTCTCCATTGGAGGGCAGGCAGGTTGTCCTCCTTGATGAGGACGAGCTCGCCAACTCGGGGAGGGGAGGATGGGGACAACCATTTGGAGCGGGTTTGGAGGGTATGACGGTAGGACTGGGTCCAGAGCGTCCAGAAGCGCTGGGAAAGGGCTGTACCATCTGGAATCGCCTACGTGTGGAGATCGGCCTATCTTCCACGGATAGTTCGGGAAGGGCCGTTAGTGGGCGGCCTATAAGGAAATGTCCGGCTGTAAGCGGCTCGAAGTCTGAAGGATCAGACGAAAGTGGGCAGAGAGGTCTAGAGTTAAGGACCGCTTCGATTCGAGCTAAAAGTGTGGAGAATTCCTCGAATGTGAGGTGTTGTTCGCCAATTACGCGATATAAAAGTTGCTTTGTTGATTTTACGTTGATCTCATGTAACGCACCGAACCATGGTCCCTTAGGGACGTTCAACAACCAAGTAACGTGCTGACCAGCAAACTTGTGCGCAATCGTGTCATTATTCAAGGCAAGAAAGTTTTGTACTTCAATGAGCTGATTTCTAGCGCCTACATAATTTGTACCGCAGTCCGAGCGGATGAGAACCGGGGCACCGCGGCGTGCTATAAAACGCTGTAACGCCGCGAGGAACGCTTCCGTGCTGAGGTCCGAGACCGGTTCCAAATGTACCGCCTTAGTCGAGAGGCACACGAATATACAAAAGTACGCTTTTAAGAGTTTAACATTACGTAGGGTACTAGATTTAACGAGGAATGGTCCGGCAAAATCGGTCGTGACTTGACTAAATACTGGCTGAGGCGTAACTCTATCGGCTGGCAGGTCGGCCATGAAGGGCGCTTGCGGCTGGGCCCGGCATAGAAAGCATCTAATGCATTTAAAAACTCGGTGTCTAATAATACGGCGCGCGACAATATCCAAAATTGTTGGCGTAGGATAGCGTGTAAAGTGTCAGCGCCAGGGTGGCAGTGTATTTTGTGGTAGTGGTCAATGATAAGGTCTACAAGTGGGCTAGAGCTGGGAAGTATGAGCGGATGCTGCGCGTCATATCGGATAGACGCATGGGACAGTCGTCCACCAACTCTAAGGAGCTCATCTTTAATGAGAGGTGACAGCCGCTGGAGTCTGACGGAACAGATTTTGCCAGTTTGAAGGCGGTGGATGTCCTCTGCAAACTCATTGTGCTGAACACTGCGCACCCAGTAAAGTAGGGCCTCTCTTCGTTCACTGACGTACAAGGGGCCTGAGCGTCGCGAATCTGGGTGGTGTCTGCAGTTGTGCAGAAAGCGTTTTAGACAAGCTGTCACTCCGACGAGCTTGTCTAGTGAACTGAACCGAGTGAGCAGGTCAAAGTCAAGACCGGGCACTGTGACCAGTGACGGGACGTGTTTGGGCTTAAGGCCGGGCAGAGCGTGATGGCCCAGAGCTAAGGGCATCGCAGGCCAAGACTCACAAGGCTGTCCAAGCCACGTGGGAGACCACCATAGGTCGTGGGCTGACAGGGATTGCGCAGACATCCCTCTGCTTGCGCAATCTGCCGGGTTGAGCTCGGAAGGTACGTGTCGCCAGGTACATTCTGGTGAGCCTGAGCTGATTTTGACTACCCTGTTAGCTTCAAAGGGTTGAAGACGGTGAGGCGGTGTATAGATAGAGCCAGGCCAGGACTATCGTACTGTCTGACCAACATATGTGTTGTTGTATACTGATATGGGCGGATAACTGAACTGACACACGGATCATGAGCTGGGAGAGTAGGGTGGCGGCCGACAACTCTAACTTGGGGATTGTGAGGCGATTCTTGATTGGTGCGACTCGCGACTTGGCGACAATCAAGTGTACCAAAGTATCTCCGGAGGCATCGAGCTCATGGAGGTAAACAACGGCGGCAAATCCGGCTTCAGAGGCATCTGCAAACCCGTGAAGCGAGTATGCAGCTGAGCCTTTGTTTGCACAAATGTGCCGAGGGAAGCGAATGCTAGACAACAGCGGCAGATCCTCTGAGATGTGGTGCCACTCCGTTTGTACTTCAGAGGGAGTGGGCTCATCCCATTCCAGCTTCAGTAGCCACAATTGCTGAAGCAGCAGCTTTGCGCGGAAGATAACGGGAGAAACCCAGCCGTTTGGGTCATAAAGTGAGGCTACGGTGCTTAAAATAGACCGCTTTGTGACATGTGTGATGGGGGGCAGAGAGATGCGGTAGGTGAACTCGTCTGACTGAGGGCTCCACTGTATACCCAATACCTTAATGGACGTGGACTCTAGGTTCATGTCGAAGTCCTTGGGCATGTCGCATTGGTTGTCGGGAAATCTCTCGAGCAGCTTAGGCGAGTTAGATGTCCACTTACTGAGCTGAAAGCCGCCTAGGTCTAGCAGACTTATCAACTCGTCCTGAAGTGCTTGGGCGGATTCAACTGTGTCATGACCACACAAGATGTCATCAACGAAGATAGGCTTGCGAAGAACCTGAGCGGCTCCAGGGTAGCGATGGCCTTCATCATCAGCCAGCTGAAGCAGAGTGCGGATTGCATGGTATGGGCTTGATCTTAAGCCGTAGGTGACTGTATTGAGGGCGTAGGTGAGCAGAGGGTGATCTGGTGAGGACCGCCATAGTATCAGCTGATACCGTCTCTGGTCTGGGGCAACCAGCACATTTCTGAACATCCTCTGGATGTCAGTGCTGAAAACGACTGGATGCGTTCTGAAGGACATGATGATGTCCACAATGTCCTGTTGAAGGGCGGGGCCTGTGTGTAGGCATTCATTTATGCTGACACCATTGTTGCTTTTGCAGCTACCATCAAAAACAATGTGCAGCTTGTCCGACCCTGACTTAAATACGCCATGGTGAGGGATGTAGAAGTGAGGTTTATGGGCGAATGTATTTGGGTGACAGAGAGCCATGTCCTAAGTCGATGTATTCGGCCATAAAGTCGACGTATTTAGAACGCAGAGACGGGTTCGCCATTAGCTTCTTCTCAATATTGAGGAATCTGCGTAATGCGATAGGGTGAGTTTTACCTAGTTGAGGGGCGTCCTTTAGCAAGGGCAGAGCGACCGTATATCTGCCTGAGGGATCACGTGTAGTGGTAGAGCGGAAGATTTCCTCGCATTGTTCCTCCAGGGGATCATTATGAGTGTGAGATTGAGGGAGGGGCTCCTCAGACTCCCAGAACCTTTCCAGACTCTGACGTATGTCCTGGGCTGATTCAGCTCAGTCTGGTTGTGAGCTAACGACGTGAGCTGAGTTAACCTGCTGCGCCGGCTGCGCATACAAGTCCTCAATGGGTCCTATCAACGCGAAGTCGAAAATCGTGCCGACGGCTAAGGGCTTGCCCGGGCCCAACGAGACCTTAGTCCCGTCCAACACCTGGCCAAGAACGTCCGACCCCAATAAGAGGTCGATCGGGGCTGGTGTGTGGTAAAGCTGGTCAGCCAATGGCACGGGTGGCTGGCCTAGTACGTGGGAAATGTTTGGTACCTTCTCTAAGGGAAGGTAGCCAGTGACGTTTTTTAAAATGTGAGCTGTGGCAGTGATTGTAGGAGTATCATTGTGAGTGGGTCGGCATACTATTGTTATTGCCGCCTTTGACTCATGTTTGTGCTGATTCCCAACTCCTGTAATTTTTAAAGAAGTGGGTTTTGATGGCAGGTTCAAAAGTCGTGCCATGCGTGACGTTATTAATGTCAGCATACTGCCACAGTCCAATAAAGCTCTGGCTGTGTGAAGATGGCCATGTACGTCCGCGACTCTTAGTGAGACGGTTGGCAACAAAATGGGTGTGCCAGTGGGCACAGAAGGTGAGTGAGCTGATTGAGTATCAGCTGAAATTGTATGAGCTGAGTATGTATCAGCTGTGTGGGCATAGGTTGACTGGGCATGGGCTAAATGGGCATGGTCTTGTTCTGCCTCTTCGCTAGGGTGCTCCGTGATAGTTGGAAGTCATAATTGCAGGCGGCGTTCGCTGGGCCTACCTGGCGAACCGGACCTGGGCGGGCTGGCTCTGTGAGCAGAGCTGGGTTGCACCTGTTTAGCAAGTGCGGGTTTGTGCCGCCTGCTGTTTCTGGGACGCTCCCTCGAGTGCTCTCTTAGCTGTGGTGGGGGTATGTGTACAGACGAATGAGCTGAGTGCGTTGGGTCGTCTGGTCGATGTAGGGACGTGTGGTGGTTGGAGCTCCCACAGTCCTTGCATGCCCCCCTTGACCTGCACTCGCTCTCGTAGTGAGGGCCGAGACAACGCTGGCAGCGCTCGCGTGCCTGTACAAAGTCCCAACGGCCCTGCGTTGGCTGGGCATTGTACCATCTGCACGTCATGAGCCTATGTCCCCTAGTGGCACAATAGGGACAGTAGGACGTCGAGCGTGAGGAAGAGGACGAGGACGATGATGAGGAGCAGCTTTGCTGGAAGGCCGAGTCGACGGGGAAGGGCTGACTGCGAGCCGGGGAGGTGGATGGGCGGTGACGCATTTGCTGCGCTGGGCGTGACGGTTGGTGAGTAGGCTGATCATAGGCGCGGTGAGGCGATGGAGCTGAGGAACGGCCACGGTAATGGTCGGGTTGTTGTTGAGCCATCTGAGCATAAGTGCGATGGGGCAACTGAGGAGGCGCGCGGCTACGAGAAGGGCCGGGCTGGGGCTGAATGGGTTGAGCCATGGCTATGTTGGAGAACTCTGTCTCCACACAGCGCGCGTGCTTCTCGAGGTAGGAGATAAGGTCCCTTAACGTGGGCAGGGTGTTACTAGACCCGTGCCTGCGTTCAAATAGCGTGCGGAGCTCGCCTTTGAGCTTCCGCACCACTATTGACACAACACGTAATCGTCTCCTATGGGCAAATCTAAATTGTTGAGGGCACACTGAGCCGATATGAGCGGCGTGAGGAACAGTGTGCGGATTTTCGAGCGCGTATGGATGCTTGGCAGCCCTACGATGATGTCCACAAAACTATCGATGGAAACCCGGTGGTTCTCATAACGTTTGGTAAGGATGTCCATGGCCACGGAAAAATTTTCATTGGTGACCTTTAGGTGGGACACCATGCTTAATGCCTCACCGCTGAGGCTTGAGAAGAGATAGTGGAGCTTGACTGCTTCCGACAAGGTCGCCATGTCGTCAGTCAAACTCCTGAATAGTGCAATAAAGGAGGGCCAGTCCTCCACTTTTGAGCTGAACCTGGGCAGCGCTATCTTGGGGAGGACGGCTGTAGGCGTATTGACGCCGAAACTGGGCTGAGCGCTATGGGTTGGGGAGGACGTGGAAGAGGGTGAGATTTCCTCCCTAGCCATAAGTATCCCCAGGTACGCCCCGGAGGCCTTTGTGTGGTTCTCAGTGTTTGTCCTCTCAACCCCCTCGTCCAAGTTCTCCTCGTCGAGAATGCTGTAGTACACTGAGTCCAGCTTGTCCTTCATGCCCTGTATCTGTGCATGAAGATACAGGGCACGAAACGCACGTTGAATTCCGTTATGGAATGTTTGGTGTCTCCAGCAATGATCCTTGATCCTACCTCTAGGAGCTGGTGTATAGCTTGGGCGGCCTCCCTAAATATCGCGGCTTGTGACTTGGTCGGCATCGCGATGAATACAAGGAGACAAAAAAGTAATGAAAAAAAAAATAATAACAATAAACAAATTTAAAGGCAGTAAAAAGGACAACACCCTGTATATATTCTATAGTTGGGCTGGACGTATTTGTTTACTAATGTAATGGCAAATGGGCCAAAATTAACGCAACAATAAAGAAAGCAAAACTAAGTTGGGACGCCTTGTATATGGCCTACGGGTGGGCAAACGCATGTGTATGTCTGTGTTTATTGAACGCGCGTACGTAATATTAGCCGACCGCAAAACAAAAAACAAACAAAACAACAAAAAAAATCACGTTATCCGTAGCCCACTATTGGGCAAGGCGCTCACAGTCGGGCAGACCTGTAGCGGACACTAGCGCGAAGAATGAGTCGGTCGCAAAAAAAATAAAAATAAACGAATTATAAAAACTTAATTAAAAAAATTGGGACACTCTGTCTGTGTCCCACAAGTGGGCAAACGTGTGTAGAAGTACTATGCTCTTGTGGTGAGCACGCACAAGAATGAGCCGATTGCCAAGGCAAAAATTAAAAACAAAAAAATATATAAAATTAACACGAGCGAAAAAATAAAGCACGCTACTTGGCACGCGTGGTGAGCATGCACGAGATCTGAGCCGATTTAACACGACACGAACATAAAAAATTCATTAAAAAATAAAAAGGGAGAAATAACAATACCATCACTCGTTATAATACCATACGTAACGTAATAATTTAACTACTAAGTTACCGAACAATGTATCATCATTAGACAACGATCGTATAGGTCCCTACACATAGGTCTGTGATCAGACAATCGGATGCATACACGAGATCAATATTAAAACAACATGCAGAAATAATTGCGTTAAAATAATCTTGTATATAGCGTAGTCGCAATCATCACACAAATGATTCAAGACTACCTGACGAAATTTTTATTGGGGCAGGGTAAAGTTACGTGAACAAATGAATTTAGAAATGATGGCACGGATTAGATATAAGATTTAGAAATAGAATAAGATTATGGGCGGAAATAATTATCTTTAGCGGACTGTATTAAAATTGAAAATTAAAAGAAAGTTAGGTTCTGATTAGGGCTGAACCTTAGCGGTTATTCCGCGCTCGATTGGACCACAAATGTTAGCGCCAGGGGGGCGCAGTAACATGCGACGTAATTAAGATTAGGCGGGAGGTAGAAAGGAGCTTACCGGGAGCAGGTTTGACGAGGTCGCTGGCACCGGGACACGAGCTGGCGGGCGGCGATTAGAGGCGATGTGATGGTCACCGGCACAGCACAAAGTCACTTCACCTGATCACAGGCACTATCATCACAGGGTCACTTTCTATAAGGTCACTTCATCTAGGGTCAAACTTTCACGTTCAGGCTGTGGCGTGCGCGCGCGGTACCTAGCTAGCTGCCGAGTCGCGCGGTCGGCTCACGAAGCGAGCGGCCGCGGGTCGCGCAGCGGTGGCGCCGCGGCAGATAGGCGGACGCGGTCGTCAACAACCGCTGAGTCAACATTTGAATGGTCGTCCCGGCTTTGGCGGGAACAATAATACTAACTTTTTATAAAGCATTGTAGCCCGTTTTTCAATATACGTACATGCAATTAATATTTAGAGTTAAACAAATTGTTAATTAAATATTGTCTAAATTGCTTTTGTTTAGATTCATTGTCTGAATAGGAAATGTAACATAAAGAAATGTAATGTAAAATTTACTGTACCCAGCTGTTTTATTATACCTAATAAAATATAAAAGTAACAGACTAACTTGCATTTTTATTTAATTTAGTACATAAATATCTTTGTAATACAACATTGAAAGCAAATAAGTAAATAATAAACAAGTTTGAACTAGTCTGAATCAGAGTAGGTTGTGTAGTACAACTCATCTGATTATATAGTATTATGAAACTTATTTAATACAAATCAGGTAACGTTATTGCTAAGTTAATCATTCTTTATTAATATCAATAATGTTTTTTTTATTTTGCTAAATTGCAAATTACATGTTGTTGCAAAATCTTTTTTCGAGTAAGCAACCTACAATGTAATACAATACACGTGTTGCTGTGTCAACATATACATTAATATAAATAGGCTTCAAATTAGTTTCAATACAATACAATACAATACAATACAATACAAATACAATACAAAATTCTTTATTTATCACAAACTTAAGTCTAAATAACAGACGTGGTGTCCTCAACTGCAAAAGTTTTAAACTGCAATTTCAATTATTAAAGTGAAGGCGTGAGTAGTGAAGCTAGATTGTATTATCATGGTAAGTAGTATGGTAAGTAGTAAGTAGTCTTCTTCTTCTTTCGTGTCGTTGGTTCGTACAACAAAGATATAACTACTATATATGTGATTGGCCCAGAAAGTAGCCAGATCTATCGCTGCATCCGTGGCTGCCATAAGCTCATCTGTGCTGCACGCATGTGGGGCCAGCGGGCAAGAAAGTAAGTAGTAATAATTTTGTACGATTATAAAATAATTTTATTTGTGTTGTATTTGTCTCGCTATTTGGTAAAAAGTGGACTATGGTAGAGGACTGCTTTTGCTGTCCTTATTGCTTTTGCTGTCCTTATTGTAGGCAATGTAAAATTTAGTTTGTAAAATTTCTAGAGACTAGGGTTCTCTGACTATCCCTTCAGGGATGATAGTTGTGGTTATGTATGTAATTATTTTATTTTTGAGCGGGTAATTGTGAATTTATCACAACAAATACTGGACAAACCCACTGTTGGGGTACTTCAAGAGGGGCTTAATTACGCCGTAGCCCCTCGCAAGATACCGTATGAAAGCATCATTAGTAACGTAGAGGATTGTTTAAAAATAATATTAGGAAGGCTGATGCTGAAGCACTACGTCAAGACATATCGTCTGTCTTGCGCCGGAGCAAAGCCGAAATCCAACCTTCCTCGCGATCAATACTTCGCCCTAAAGAACCTGCGAGCTAAGCCAGAATTAACCATCCTTCGTGCTGATAAGGGTAATGCTACGGTAGTTATGGATACGTCAGATTATAACGAAAAAATAATTCAACTTTTATCAGATGACAAGACCTACAAACGCGTTAAATGCGATCAAACTAACAAAATATTAAAGAAAACCAGTGATCTTGTCAAACAACACTCCGAAACGTTAAATCTAGACACTAATTATTTAATACCTTCCTGCACTATACCGCCTAAACTGTATGGGTTACCAAAAATCCACAAACCTGAGGCTCCGCTACGTCCGATTGTAAGCCAGATCGACTCACAAACTTAACGTTTGACCCGGCATGTAGCAAAAACACTCTCCCCACTAAGAGGTTATACAACAGCTTATGTGAAGGATTCTTACCAGTTTGTCAGTGATATTAAAGACCTACATCTCGCTGACAATGAAACCATGGTTAGTTTTGATGTCCAGTCTCTATTTACATGTCTACCAGCAAAGGACTGCATTGAAATTACCAAGAAAAGACTAGTTGAACAAAATATGCCCAACGAATATGCAGTACTATTAGAGCATTGTCTAACATCTGGCTACCTTTTGAGAGAGAGAGTGTTGCTATGGGGTTCCCTGTATCACCCGTTGTCGCCGATATTTTCATGGAAGACTTCGAGGAGCGGGCCCTAAGCACAGCACCCGTAACCCCAAGGTTCTATAAGCGATACGTAGATGACACTTTCACTATCTTACCAACTGATAAAGTATCTGCTGCCAAGTTAGCTTTCTTGGATACTTTAATCATCAGGAATCCTGACCATAGTTTGAGCCACACTGTGTTTCGTAAAGCAACCCATACAGATAGGTACCTCAATGGTGATTCTCACCACCATCCTAGACAGTTGGCTACTGTAGGGAAATTTTTGTTTCAGAGAGCACGCGGCATCTGTGACACCCAACACCTGGCTGCTGAACTTCAGCATGTCAAGCATGTACTACAGGATAACAAACTGAAAGTACCGCGGCTTCGTCACAAGAAACGCAAAAAACCAACCACAGTCGAGCGCCAACCTGCAGTACTTCCATATATAAAAGGCGTCACTGACAAAATTGGTCACATCTTGAAGCGAGCTTCAATCAATACTTACTCTAAGCCGCCAAAGAAGATCAACCAGTTCTTACGACCTGTCAAGTGCAATATACCCCTTCAAGATGCAGGCGTGTACAAACTGGACTGCGATTGTGGGCTCTCGTACATCGGGCAAACAAAGAGAGTGTAGGAACCCGCGTAAAAGAACAAATAGCCGACGTCAAGCATAGGCGCGAAAATAAGTCTGCAGTATGTGAACATGCTCTCGAGGGACCCAACCATTACATCAGATTTGACAAACCTCAAATACTCGCCAAAGAACAACGATTCATCCCTAGGATGATACGCGAGGCTATTGAAATTAAAAAACATCGTAATTTCAATAGAGAGGATGGTTGGAATTTACCACCTGCCTGGGACCCCATCATACAGGTCATCAAATCCCATCCCCAACATTGCCAGACCTAAAAATATTGTTAGCTCGTATTGTGTAAACTTAACGCACCCCGTTAAATATAAAAATGATTGACAGTAGGCAAATAACTTCTAACAATGAGACGACCAACACCTCAGTCTCCCTGTGACCACGGACCCTGTAAAGGATTCGAAACGTCAGGATAATATAAAAACTATGTAAATAGTAAATTAAACGCGAGTTAATCCGTAAAAAAGTGTTTCATTTCAATGTGTAGTGCTCGCTTAAACCTCAGAAAACAATACATTTTATTTTATTTTTTAGAATACTCAAGAGAACTCGATGTCGCTCAGCATCAACAAGGAGGTCGTGCAATCTTCATCTCCTACTTTTGAACAGAAAGCTCAAGATATGCTCGAGGGGTTTACAGAGGAGTATCCGAATTTGAGAGTAGATGAATTGCGATGCGATTCCCAGCTGTGCAACAAGGTGATGAGAAATATCACAAAGCAGAGACCTCAAAAAAGAAGAAGTTATCTTGATTATATCTACATGGTTAAATAATTTTGTACGTTTAAAAAATATTTTTTCACTTCTCTTGCTTGAAAATACCGTCATTGTAGCGTTCTAGAGCAAGGCTAAAATAGCTTTTCTTGCCCTAGGGGATAAAGTATTTTTTTTATTATTTTTGTCTGTCACACACAGGGAGGGATACCGTTATTTATTTTATACCGGTAATGTACCAAAAAATTCTGTTCCGTTTTTGTTCTGTTACAAATTACCGGTATTTATAACGTTACCAATAACGTTATTATCGCGACGTTGCCAAGTCGCTTACGCGTGCCGCTCCACGCGGCGCGCGGTCTCCGTTCGTGTCCAGTACAGTACCTATGGCAAGGGCAAGTAGGCAACAGTGTAGCGCCGAGTGCCGACCGACAGACTACACTTGTTTGTTTTGATTTTGTGACGATATTACTCTAACGCTCTAAGTTATTAAACGTATTATTCATTACTTGTGCATTGTACAATAATGGGACGTAAAAAAGAAAATAAGGTGTACAAATACTTTAAAATTAATAAAGAAAAACTTAATTCAAAGTGCTCTATGTGTAATAGAACATTAAATGTAAATATTTTCATTTCTAGGTACTTGTTATCGAATCTTTTGTCATTACCTTAACTACCTATTTATTACCTACATATTTGTGTATTGGTTATGAGCTGTAGTTGGGCGTTTTCGCGCGAAGATGTCCCGCTTACAAAGTGGATGTCATTTTAGTTTATGTTATAAAATTATGTTATTTAGATGTAAAAATATTCCTTATTTTTCAAGCTACCGATTGAACATAAAAGTTTCTCAGAAAAAACATAAGAAACGTGTGAAAAACGGATTTAAATTTGGTACAACACCATTTTGACTTCCACTTTGTAACCATACTGTTTTCTAATTAACAAGAAAACTATAGTGTTGAGATTTGCATTTTTACTGCATTACATTAGTTACGCAAAGCTTGATAAACTAGACAAAAACAGAAGCGCTAACAGCTATAGTTATAATTTTATGGGTGAAATAAGATCCACTTTTCACTTAGTGGTTCATAATGGATACTGATTTTCTTTGTCATTGTACTTAGAACGTCCAATATAACTAAATAAATATTATATAGTAGATATTTAGCATCTACTTTTGCCTTAGCATAAAAGTAATATTTTTAAGAAATTTTTAATTTTAGGGTATTTGAAAAATGGGACAGGGTACAAAATTGAATATGAAGCTACAAAATGGAAATATAAAGTCACAATCACAATGCAAATAATTATTCGAAGCATTTGTTACAAGTGTCGTGTAACAACATTCAAAATTCAATTCAACACACTATGATATATGTGTTTATTGAATGTTGCAAATACAATTGTTTTTAAATGTGTGTCTTATAAACACAAAACTATATACAAACACATAAATAGGTATTTTGTGTTTGTATACAGTTTTACAGCTGAATTGTTAAAAATAAAGTAATGTAAAATTGTTAAGGGGGCTTAGGCGGTCAGGGAAAATTCAGATTCCGCGCCTGAGGTGAGGGGGGACGTCCCGCGCACCGCACCGCCGCGCGCCGTCGGGCAAAGAAAATATACACTACCGTGGTAAAGGCGAGTGTTTCGGACTTAGTAGCGTATTGGGATGAAATGAATTAGGTAGGTATCTAAGTATGTACATAAGTAATAAAACACAACATGTAATAAGTAGGTACTTATTGTACATATGATAGATTTTTATAGGCATTTACAAGAAGCAAAACATGGTAATATTATAAAAAATAGAAAATAATGTAAACGATCCACGGATCCATCATTCAATCACAAGAAAGCATCGATAGTAGTAAGATTATCGTAAGTATTGTTCATGTACCTACATTATGAAAAGTCAAAATATGTAAGGTAAACGACCCAATAATCGGCCCCTCTGTAGTTTCCTACAAGTGGTACAAGTTTATTATGTACATAAAACCTATGTTTTGAGCAAAATAAAAATATACAATGAAAGTATTACTTAGCTTACAATTAAAAAAGATAACAATAGTCAAATGACAAAGTTTGTATTGGATAAAATGTTTACTAGAAAATATATAGCATTGTGAATGCAAAATTTCAATAATAAAGAGTTGTATTTCTTGTTTAGTTAATAATTAATTTGTTTAGTATGTTATGTGTGTGTATATGTATGTAGTGTGTATGTGTGAAATTTTTCAACGCTTTTGACTTTATGTTTTTATAGCAACAGTGTCTTATCAAACCTCTTAGAATTTACATTCTTCATTACATTAGATCTGAATGAAAATATTTTACAATATTTTAAACATTCAGTAAAGGTAAGACTGCTTTAAAGATTCGTAATATTTGATTATTTGCTTTAAAAAACGCTCAAATAAACGACTCATCGTTTGGCGTCATATATTCATACGCACGGAAAACATTTCACCGTCATTGGGTAGAAACTAGTCACGGATAGGCTAACAAATGATTTTTATAGAATGACACGAGTTTATCTTTCATTTTTGTTTCCCAAAATGTATCGTCGCGATATATGGTCTCGAGTTTCAAGTCTTGTTCGACTCCAGACCACACTGCAAAGATGCATTTTGTCCTACGTGTCACGTGCATCTGACCTTGAATTTGTATAAACCATGTATGATTTTCGTTCACTATTAGCAGCGCATCTCCATGTTTAGGTTTTTTCCAAAAATTCACTTTTCCACTGGCAATTGCTTCCTCTAAGCTATATTTATAGGCTGAAAAGGGGCATTTTATTTAGACAATGGTATCGTCACCTATCAAACCGTCAGGTGTTGCACCCAAAAAAGGAATTTCTGGATCAATAAATAGGCCACAAGGCCTAATTCGTTGTCCAATTTGTCGCTCTAGTTGCTCCAAAGCAATTTTTTCATTGACGATACCATGTTGCACTGATGCAACATGGCTAATATCTCGATTGTATATTATGTGTTTTACAAGATTTTTGGCACTCGTAGTCTGCTTTCTCTTCACCACTTTTGCAAAATTAGAAGCGGTGATCAGATTACGTCGGACCTCCAACCACTCGCTTGAATCACGCTGCAGTACGGTGTTACGTTCTATTACGCGTATTTCCTCGTTTGTTTTATGCAAGTCTTTTAAAAATTGTTCTTTGCATTTTGAAAGAACGTCATCAGGCATATCTGGCCGTACACATGATTCCCCATAGTGCTGATCACTGTTCTTTTGATGAAAAATACGCCTTTTACTTTTTTTCTTTTGTGATGTTCGGTTCATCCTTCGAATTTCCAGACCTTTTAATCTCATAGGACTTTTGCCAAGAATACTTTTGTGCAAAGTGTACAAGGGTTTTTTTGAATTGAAAGATACAACAGCAGCATCGCAACGTGCTTGGTAACCGCGTTTTAGTGAAAAATTTACGCGCTTACCACCCACAAATTTAGCAACGATGCTGTTAGAACATTCGATCCTGTTGCTGTCAACGTCGCATATGAGGCTGCGGGATTTTGCTGCCACGGATGTAACAACTGTTTTGATCCTGAAACATATTGTTGAAGTTTTCAAAAGAAGAGTCAAATCTTCGCTCATCCGACTACTTTGGCAGTAGTAATCTTTGCAGAAGTCATGGTTTCCAAAAGCGTGAAAAATTGAGTTGGTGATATCTGTGTAAAGATTGGTGATTTTTTTGTTTAATTCGCAATCTGTAGACTTATGTTTCTTTATTGCACAGCAAATGACTTTTCTTACAGCTAAAATTCTCTGAGTCGTAATCTTTTTTCTAAGCTGTAAGGGGTATTTCACATCTGTAGATACAGCTTTAAGCTTTGAACACATGTTTCTAAAAATATGGTTTCGACATTCTATTTTCTCGACACTAAAATTGGGATAAACTCGAGCCTCGGATATTTTTTTGAAAGTACTGCAATCTCCGTCAGCCACCATCCGCGCATAAATTAGGCTGTGGGTTTCAAGAGATTGCTTAAAACCTTCCAATAAAATATCCGATTCCATACATGTCGACGAACCGGAGTAATTCTTGAAACATGTATGTGTACCTGGGATCTCATTTTTGTTTTGAGCTCGCGCACAAACAGAACAATATTTGTTCTTCACCCCTACAAAAAGTACCTCACCAAATGTTCTACCTATTATTGCAGCCGCTCCGGAAAGAGCCGAATAATTGGTTTTATATGAGCGCTTGGACCAACACCCATCTGCAATTACATCTATGTAGGGTATACCATCCTTTGTCACGTCGCCTCTTTCTATAGCAGCGTCCCTTTCACGTTTACCAGCAACTAACATTAGATCAGCAGCAGTTTTCTGCCATTCATCGCAAACCTCATTATGTAATCTATCAAAATGTTTTTGATTTAGACTAGGCAAATCCATTGATGTACACAATTCCTCAAACTGCGAGAAACCTATACCAGTGGACATAGCCCCACTTATTGCAGCCTTATTCAAATCCAGTTTTATATCCGGTTCATTAGTATCCACGAAAAAATGGTCGTTACACATATTACAAGTAAATTTTAGCTTAGATTAAAGTCCCGTTTTTTTTTCGGACACAAAAACTAAATTTTGAAGACCGCAACCAAAAGTCGGGCTGTGCATGGATATCTTCTTCAGGTTTTTCAAAAACAAATTAATAGATACTATTCTTCGCCCATCTATATGTAAATCTAACGCCCATCTATAGGCTTTCGAGGAGTGGCCACCAGTTTCAATTTCAAATTCAGTTTCTGATACGCTATGTGGCTGTTCTTCGTATCGGTCTTCTGTATTCGCTAAACTAAAACAAATAAGAACATTCATATATAAAATGCTGTAACTTGCGTATGGACAAAGTATGTGTGAAGTTCGCGTGAAGGATTTTTTTAAATAAATTTTAATAAATTTTGTTTACGCTCACACCAATTATCTAGACCAAGATGAGTATTCTTGTGAAACTCGTTTATATGGTAAGATAACGGATAAATATACATAAACATAGAAAAAACACCCAGACCTGAAATCAATTTAGAAAAACAGTTTTTCTCTAAATTGACCCGACCGGGGATCGAACCCGGGACCTCAGAGATGGCGACACCATGAAAACCGGTGTACAAACCACTCGACCAAGGAGGTCATCAAGGATTGAAGAAAGTTATGAACAGAGAACGGAATTGTTACTCAGAATTGTTCCCACTATATTTGCTTAACACTAGTGCTTGACATGTCGATAAATTCGTTTATCGATACAACTCATAACTGGCCTCAGCTTTCTACACATAATGTGCAAAAGTAACGAAATACCGAAAGTATTTTATTACAGATACACACATATTTAGAAAGCTGATTATCTGTATCGTAAAGTGAATTTATCGACATGTAACTACACGCAAAACACTAAATAACATTTGAAATAGCAGGAAAGAGTCCGACCTCTGGTTTCATAACCATATTTCATAATAGCTTAAAAATACGCATATGAAAATAAGAATGCATAAAATAGATTTACTTACGTGCTTCGATCACAGAGTATTTCAACTGTTTGCAATTTTTCGGGAGTCTCACATTGTATTTCCAAGTGTGAAGATGTTTCAGCTACATTTCGTAATTCAGTAAAAGTTTTTCTGAAACCAAGTTATAGATAAATAAATAAACAGAATTTTATAGTGTGGACATTATCAACGTGCAGTTTGGGTATAAATCATTTATGTTGGACCTCTCGCTTGCTCTTGCACGGCTTATAGTGTTGCGCTAGTATTGTCTGTTACTGACAGTTACCTCATGCATGACGCATCGATCGCCGCACGGCGCTGCGCCTGCCGACTTCGTTGATAATGTCCACACCATAGTATTAGCCATTCACCCTATTTTTAAATAAGAAGAAATATACCTAGGTACCTGTTTATTTACTATGTAGGTATACTAAGATGATACTTACGTAGCATGATCGTGTAACATGGAGCTCTCTGGTATGTTATCGGTGCATTTACCCTATTGTAATTAAACAAAACGCTGATAAATAACTACCTACCTTTTACTGGTGGTAGGTTTTTGTACTAGATGGGTACTATCGCAGTGCCAGAAATTTCATCGTGAAATAGGAGCGCATTAGCACTTCTGTGTTTCGGGGAAAGGGAAAAACCTAACTACACCAAGGAATGTTTCGAAATTACTAGACCCAACTTAAGACAATTTACCCTATTTTTAAACCAGAATAAATCTACTTTGGTACCTCTTTATTTAATGTAGGTATCTACCAATACTGTGATTATTACACTTACGTAGTTTGATCGCGTTGCATGGATCCCTCTAGTATGTCCGTTGTTGGTGCATTTACCCTGTTGTAATAAAACAAAAAGCGGAGGATTCGATGTAGGTATGAAGCTAACTACACCTAACTCAACATTTTGCCCTATTTTAAAACAAGCAGAAATAGTAGAAATCTACTGAAGTATTGAGTTACCTAGTAGTTGGTATACGTAGGTACTTATATAGATTGCTCGCCTATTTTTTATAAAAAAAAAATCAAGTGCCTACCAAGTCGGTAACCAGGGTATACAGGAGTAAACTATAGATAGAACTAATAAAAAGTTGCTTACCGTAATATCTCATTAGCTCCCAGTTCTAAATTTTGATCGGTTGTCATGCATCGACGTTTTCTGAAATCATATAAATAATAGATAAGTAGCTAATTAGAAATAGTTACCTTAGTAAAGCAGCAATCAATCAAACTAACTACTTAAGTAGGTACATAAATATCTCAGTAGATACATACCTCAGCACCTCATTCATAGCTTTGTACGACCTTTTTCTGCAAGTACTCAATTTAGATAGCGATTTTTTTTTATTTCCCATATTAACAGTAGTTTGTCTACTCGTACTTTGGACTCGTAATCGTCGCGCGTTCAGCGTGGCGAGCGACACATCCCTTGCGTGCGAATGTCGAAGTGGGACTGGGCCTCGCGAGTAGTGCGCGGTGCGGGGTCCGCGGTGACTATGGAATCAACGAGCTCGAAAGTAAACATCGTAAGCGCCATTCACATTTTTTTCAAAAAGTTAATAAAAATGTTTAAGTTCTTGAAAATCCGAATCGGTCAAGAAATCGAAAAGGTCTATGGTCTATATAAAACACCTATGTGTCTATGATTTTATAGGAATTATTATTGTAAAACACGATCGTAATGTGCATTTTAATGAAATTTTAGAGGTAACTTCAGGATTTTTTTCTATCGAGCAAAATGTTTCCAATCGTGTTTTGGCTTCGTTCATCCCCTCACACATACGTTCTATAATACACATTGGAAATTTCAGTGCGAAATATCTAACATGTTTTAAATAACAGCTAATGGAAAACCGCCAATTTTTCCGTTTTCACCGCCTAAGGCCCCTTAACAATTCAGCTGATTCAGCCATTTTTGAAGTCGGTGCCAGCCAAGGTAATCATAAACATTAGAAGACATACTATATTTATATTAGCCCATATTGTCCCTCCCCCCCCCCCCCCTTCCAGTATTCGCGGTCTTTTGCGTGTGTTGGCCAATCCTTCGCGTAAGCATCAAGCTCATCTCTCCACCTCCGTCTGGGTCGACCTTGCTGCCGTTTAACCCCATTGTCGTTTTTATTTGTAAATTTGTTTAATTAGCCTTTAACAGTTGTCGTGCTCATTGGTAAATAGATTTTATTAGGTATTGCTACATTGTTGTATTAAGCTGGCACCGACTCCAAAATATTTTTTAAGATTATAAAATTAAGTAAAATAAAGGTTAATATTGCAAGTAAATTGAACAAACTAAACTATTTTTTTTACGTTTTAGTGCATTTACTTCAGTTAAATTTTTTGGAGTCGCTTTTTTTTTGTTAAATTTTTTGTTTATTTCTCGCTTTTTAGTGAATTATTCCGATCTATTTATCGAAAGCGAATATTGGTAAACCTACAAAACGCGCTACTTGTATGAGACAGCGCCGTTTAAATGCGACAAGCGAAGAAAACGAGAAACGCCTATCACAAAGTAGGAAATCAACATCCAAAACAGACGGCAAGTTACCCGGATTTACTCTTGAACGCTGTATAGACCCTCCTACGATGATGACTTGCGGGTTACTTGGGTTCACCGTTAGGCAAACTAGAGGGACGTTTTTGACTTGCTCCAGTCGTAGATCGTAGCCAAGTCACCATTGATCTGCTCAATCGCTTCTGAGAGGTTCTCAGCCGAGGCCTGAAACTAAATTTGTAAGTCATCGGCATAAAGATGTTAAGAAGAATTTAGACATGAAGTGACAGAAATAATAGTTTGAATAGTGTATTTTTAAATCCTAATAGAATATTTCGGAAGGAGTGATAAAGAGTGGCCTATGTCACTATTGTTCTTCAGCTATCTATGTGCAAAATCAGGTCGATGCGCAAGTGAGAGACGGACAAACAAACAAACACGCGCTTTCGCATTTACAATATTAGTTAGGAAGGATTTATTGCCGGAGTGGATCTCATTTGACCTATGGCTGAAAATACCAAAATCGCTATAGGATTCCACAATCAGAACTGAGTTCCGGTACCTGCATTCTTTTAATTCGTCATAGTCGTTTAACTATTTTAATCGAGATATCTTATCGCTACCCGTGAAATACTTATAATTGAGCAGTTCCAATGACATTCTGTGGTCTTCTTCATCAGTTCTACTTCATCAAATGATACTTTCTAAATGCAAATTCTTGACTTATTGTTGAAAATATCAAAATCGCTATATGTATGCCTACAATATTTGAGGAGTTGTGCTTGGCATGTAATACCAACTGTAATTTTGTAGATTATATTGTATCGTATTTTCTATTAGGTGTTTCATCTTGAAAAACAATCTTTATGCAACGAATTTGCCACTGATTTTAAATTATTATACTGCCTTTTAGATAAATCATAGTTTTTGTATAAATCTAAGTCTAAGTAAAATGCAAGAGTTTTTTAAAGTGTCAGAATCTTGTTCTTTTCCAATGGTGACCCTTAAAGGCGGTTAGACAAACTGGACGCCAAATTTAGTTTCTCGCATTACTAACGTTTTGAACCGATTCATGTACACGTCGTTTTTTAGTTTTCAAACTACAGTCTTCAAAATTTTTCTGCGGTCTCCACCTTTACTTGTACTTGGCATGGGTGTTGGTTGAACTAATTCACGCATGTAACATACTATATTATCTGGTAATATCAAATTCTAACTGAGCTACTCTTTATTTTTTGTGAAGTAGTCTTAAGGAATAAAATCTGATGACTTTGATATTTGTAGACGAACATCATCTGGACACTCAGTTAATCCTAACAATTCCCCAATAAGAGTCGCTACTGGTATCTTTTTTTCACTCTTCGGGCTGGAAACCCAAGTTTCGAACAGGTTCCTATTTTTTATTATTGGGAGGGGCTCAGAAAAATGCAAATTACGGCTAAGTTTGCAAGTTGTTGCAAAAAAAGTTAACGAGTAATCAAAGTACAGACATAGATTGACTTAACAAAACAAATATCCCAGAGAGGGTTTTTGAGGTATTTTAGTAAACCTTCGATATATCTTGGCAATCGAATTAATTTTGAATATAAATTTATGTTACACTTTAAAGTTCTTAAAATACACTAATGTATCCAAATTAAAATCACTTACGGTCGGTTGTACTCTCCATGACAATATTTGAATGAAAAATCTAACCAATATTCAATAAATAAGCCATCATAAATTAATAATGCAACGTAATTTTTAATGAAAATAATAGCAGGTTGTTTGCTTGTCACAGTTCACAAAGCAATAACTCATTAGTGGCGTTGACGAATACGATATTATTTTAATATATAAGAAAAGTAGACATCTAAGAATACTTACATGTGTTTGAAAACTACCCTCGTCTATTTCAATAATTTAGGTTTTGGGTATGGGACGTCCCTTTGTGCGGCGTGCCTTAAGGCAGCCGCCCGGAATGCGGAAGGTGCGTGGTTCGATTCCCGCTTGAAGTTGTCGTCTTTTTTCAGTGTTTAAAATTTTACTTAAGTATATTTAAGCGTTAATAAAACGCTAAAATATAAAACATTAATAATAAAGTTGAATACTTTCCTGTACCGGATCCCTGTCGGTTTTCACGTTGGTTACGCTTGCTCCGTGCTACTGCAACCGTTTTGTTATTTACTGAAAAGTGCAAAAAGAAAGAGATAAGCGGACTGACCGACCAGTTAATGCACAGAGGTGAGCTACTACTGCTTCGCCATGCGCAAGCACAGAGTTTTGAAAGCGATATTAAACTACTTAAAGAAAATAAAAATTTGAAAGCTGATAGCAGACTACGCATACTTACACCGATATTTGACCAAGATGGGCTTATGAGAGTCGATGGACGCATACACGCCGCGCCTGGGGTCAGTAAAGAAATGAAGTCACCCATCATACTGGATGGTCGTCACCAAACGACGAAGCTCTTAGTTTTAGATTACCACATCCGTGCCGGACACTCATGCAATGGATTGGTGGTAAACGAATTGCGTCAAAAATATTGTTTTATAAAATTGCGTCCGACTGTACGTACCGTTGCGTCACAATGCTACTTTTGTCGCATAAGAAAAGCTATACCAAAACCTGCAAGATTTGGAGATCTGCCAGAAGTAAGGCTAAACCATCATCAGCGAGCATTCACTGCTTGCGGTATTGACTTATTCGGCCCCATTGAGATTACTATTGGTTGGCAAAAAGCACGACGTTATGGAGTACTTTTTACATGCCTGACAGTACGCGCCATTCATATTGAGATCGTATACGCCCTGACAACCGATGCGTTATTATGGCATTGCGTAGAATGGCGGCACGCAGAGGATGGCCAAAGTACATATACTCGGACAATTGCACAAATTTACGCGGAGCTGAAACCGAACTGCAGAAAGCCTTTCAGGAGCTAGACAAGGAAGCGTTTGTAATGCAGGCAGTGAACAAAAGCGTCGACTGGCGTTTTATACCCCCAGCAAGTCCACACGTGGGTGGCGCTTGGGAACGTCTTATACGTAGTGTAAAGGATGTTCTCAGGGTTGTGCTAAAAGAGAGAGCACCAAAAGAGGCGGTTCTTATCACGCTGCTGGCTGAGATAGAAAACATGGTAAACAGTCGTCCTCTCGCACACGTATCAGTCGACCCGCATAGTAACGAAGCGTTAACACCTAACCATTTTCTGATAGGATCGTCATCTAACCTACCCAACCAGGAGTCTTTGATGAAGGTGACTTATACCTACGAAAGCAATGGAGAACTGCGCAACGCCTTGCAGACCTTTTCTAGAACAGATGGATGAAGGAAGTTCTGCCAACCCTTGTTTCACGTCAAAAATGGCAAAGTTCAAATTAGGTGATTTAGTTGTTGTTGTTGTTGACCAAAATTCCCCTCGAAATTGTTGGCCAAAGGGCTTAATTGTGTCTGTGTATCCGGGTAAGGATGGTCGAGTTAGGGTTGTAGACATTAGGACAAAGACCGGGGTAATTTAATGTAATTGAAAAGTATGTATGACAATATAAGCGATCTGTCACATAAACACCTAAATTATCAGATTGTTGCTGCAAATGACATGGTTGATATGTGCAACTATAATGCTGAGCGATTTGAATCCCTAAATAAAAAAGCGTACTTGTTGTGTTGCTGACCATTCTTATAATACTGGGGGTCCGGTATTGGAAAAGCAGGAAATCGGCACAGGAAGGTCTGAGTCTTCGACATGTCCTTGTGACAACTTTTATACACCTGACCACTCTGCCCCGACATCGGACTCTCAGTTCCCCTTCAACTGTTCAGTTGTAGCGATGCCTGAGGTTGCTATTGACCAGCCTCAACACCACGAAGATATAAGAAATTCTGCCCACACCCTAGTTTTCACTGATGAGATTGGGAAGGACTTTGGCTCTATTTTGAATAACCATACAAGAGGTTCTGTGTTAAATAAATGTATGCCTGGGGCAACGCTGCAACAGATTGTAACAGAGGTATGTTCTGCAAATGTAAACAGTAATACTTCAATAGTTCTGCTTGTAGGGGACAGTTTAGCCTTGCAAACAAAACATATTGTTGACAGCTTTACGAGATTGAGCCAGATAGACTGTAAGAAACTTACATGGTGTACGTTTCCATATACAAAGTAATTGAATGACAATCAAAATAATAAAATTTATAAACTTAACAATGTGTTACATCACATGATCAGTCGTCACAGTAGTGACTTCCAGCTATTTGATAGCAATTTATTTATTAAAAACTTTTTCTTGACTAAAGATAATATGTATCTGTCTAGACGATGTAAACATAATATAGCTACTCTATTAACAATTAATATCAACATAGAATGCAATGACAAGACAGTGACCAATAGTAGTACCACTAAAGGCACTGAGGCAAACTCTTTTTTAGGAATGTAAGGTTGACTAAGGAGAAGTGTAATAATAATTTTACTTTAGTTCACCAAAATGTAAATCGCTTCTCTGGCAAAATATTACATGTTGAATTAATGCTAGACAAATATAATGTGGACATATTATGTTTAACAGAAACCTGGTTGAAATCTGAAACTATGTGCTTTTCAGTAAATAATTGTAAAGTCGCTAGTGTGTTCAACAGAAACTCTGCTATGGGGGGCGGTTGCATAATTCTGGTCAAAGACTCCATTAAATGTAAAGAACGAAAAGATATAGTAAGTTATTCCGTTGAACGCGTTTGCGAGATAGCTAGTGCAGAGATAGACGCTTTTCTCATAGTATGTATTTATCGACCGCCTTCAGGCAAATTTATGTCTTTCTTTAGAATATTAGAAAGTTCACTTGACAAGATATTTGCCTGCAATAAATCCATTGTTGTATGTGCTGATTTTAACATAGATTTACTTGCTGAGTCTGGGGATAAGGAAAACTTTATTTCATTGCTAAAATATTTATTATGACTTAGGATATGTTTTCAATGAGCCAACTCGAATCACACCTCAATCAGAGACATGTATTGATAATATTTTTGTAAATTGTAAAATCAAAAGTAAGGAACTGATAAATGGGGTACCCTCTGACCATAAAGCTCAAAAGATAGAGTTATTTTGCAAGGAAAAATTGTCGAGAAATAAAGTAATTACTTATAGGCCCTTAACTTGTAGTAGATCTGCAATATTTAAAGATAAAATTATTGAGAGACTCTCGTTATTTGATTGCAATGTTAACGAACCAAATAAATATTACAATAAATTATTTGGTGTGATTACTAAAGAATTTGACAAAATATATACAAAAAAAAGTTGATGTAAAGGAAAAGACAGTGTGACGAAGGGAATAAGAAAAAGTAGGGATTTTCTTTATGATCTGTATGACAATAAATCTTTCAATTCTAATCCAGCTTTTCATGATTATGTTAGACGATATTCCAAAATATTTAAAAATGTATGTTTTATTGCACAGTCTAAATTTATTAGCAACAAAATTATAAAGTCTAAAGATAAAGTCAAGACTACTTGGAAAATTATTAATTCAGAAACTGGCAAAGTGAGTAAAAATGAGTCAGGCTTTCTGCTTAAGTTGAATGATGAGCTTATTAAAGATAATCTTAAAGTTGCTGACATTTTTGATTCCTTTTTTGCTAATATACCTATTGAAACAACTAGACATTTAGAATCGTCCTCTACTGTAGCACAAAGTTTATTAAAACTTAATTTTAATAAAAAAGTACCAATCTTTAATTTTAGAGATATAACATATTTAGACATAATAAAAACGTACAAAAGCTTGAATAAGAAAAGAACGGAAGATTTATGGGGTCTCTCTTTGACAGTTTTAGAGCCTATTATAGAAGTAATCGCGCCGTTTTTAGCAGGAATATTTAATAAATGTATCGAAGTAGGTTCATTTCCAGATTTAATGAAAAATACTAAAGTAACTCCCATTTTTAAATCAGGTGATAAATTTAACGCTGCTAACTATAGACCGGCTCCGGTTCTTCCGGCACTTAGTAAAATTTTCGAATCTATAATCTATACACAAATGAATGCACACTTTAGAATGAATAAAATTTTACACAGTGATCAGTTTGGTTTCACGAAAGGACGGTCAACTATAGATGCTGGAGCAAAACTGGTCAAAAACGTACTTGCCACTTGGGAATCTTCGCAGGATACAGTAGGTATTTTCTGCGACCTCCCTAAAGCCTTTGATTGTGTTGATCATTCAACTTTAGTCGGTAAATTATTTCAATATGGCGTTCGTGGTAATGCACTAAAGTTAATAAAATCTTATCTGCACAATAGAAGTCAGAAAGTAGGTATAAACAATGTAGTATCAGGAGGTTTGATAGTCAAAATGGGGGTACCCCAGGGATCTATTCTAGGTCCCTTTCTGTTTCTTGTTTATCTAAATGACCTTCCATTCATGGTTAAGGAAATGTCGGAAATAGCGTTATTCGCTGACGACACCTCTTTAATATTTTCTTTAGATAGGAAAGACCCAAAGGTTGGAGAAGGAAATATTAACGAAACTCTTAACAGAGTATCACAATGGTTTTCTGTTAATAACTTAGCACTTAATGCTAATAAAACTAAATTACTTAAATAGTCTCCACCTAATACACGGCTCAGTCAGTTAAATATTGAATTAGATTAGGAAACGTTAGAAATCGTTAATGAAACGTCTTTTCTTGGTATTAGGATAGACTCTAAATTACAGTGGGGTTCTCATATCGAGGGTCTGGCAAAGAGCTCAGTTCGGCTGCTTTTGCTGTTAAAAATATAAGAAAAATTACTAATCAGTCTACTGCTAGGCTGGTTTATTTTGCTTATTTTCATAGCGTTATGTCATATAGATTACTACTATGGGGAACGGCAGCAGACGTTAGTAGAATTTTTATTCTCCAGAAAAGAGCAGTTCGTTTTTATATCAGTTAAAAGCACGTGATTCGTTAAAGGAATTATTTAAAGATATAGATATCATTACTTCACCGTCCTTGTACATATTTGTAAATATTATGTACGCTCGTAAAAATCTACACCTTTATACCAGAAACAATGAGCTCCACGGATATAACACCAGGAACAGGAACAAACTGTGTACTCCGAAGTTCAGACTTAGCAAAAGTAGTAAATCTTTTATATGCAACTCAATTCGTTTTAATAACAAAATACCTGACGACATCACTGCATTGACAGACAACAAATTCAAAACGCACATTATACGTTATTATAAGATGACTATGTTGCAGAAAAAAATGCATGGAAATAAGTCTACTCTGTACTAGTGTTTATTATTAGTATTTTTAGTCTATTATTACCTATTCTTTTGGTAATCGCAAGGGCCAAGATGCAATTAATGTTATTTAAAAAGTATGCTGTGCTAAACTGCTTTCTTAAGACACCAGGCAACACCAATCGTGAGATAAGTAATAATTAAATAACAATAACAAAAACAATCACAAACAGTAAAAAAAATCAAATAAATTAATAACAAAAAATAATAACATTAAATTCAATCATTAAAATTTAATAAGATTGAGAAAAAAATAGGAATTACATAATTATTAAATTATTTTTCCACAGAAGTGTGCGTAATTTCAGTGATTTGGTTTCTACATTTTATTAACGACGGATGAAATATTTCTACATTAATGAATTTATCATTATAGATAGTGCAAGCTCTCTTTATAAAACTATTACTACCATAGCAAGTCTTACTAGACTTAATGGTAAATAGAGATTTCTTCCGACTATTTCTTTCTTGATTACGAGGTACACGAAAGTGGATTTGTTCCAACAGAAAAGGGGCGTCGACCATGTTATGAAGTATTTTAAATAGGAATGTCATATCAATGAGCCTACGACGTTGCATCAAGGAGTCCATTTTATGAAATTCAAGGGATCCTTCATAATCTGTGTGAAGGTGACCGGTTCTGTAGTCCAAAGACTTCACAAATTTTCTTTGTAACCTCTCAATTTTATCTTGATGAACTTGCTGATATGGATTCCAAACAGAGCTCGCAAATTCCAGTCTACTTCGCACGAAACTATTAAATAATAGCTTATAGGTTGATGCGGTTTGAAAGTTTTTTCCTACACGCAATAAAAATCCCATAAGCTTGTATGATTTATGAACCATTTTATCTATATGAGGAATAAACGAGAGTTTGGAATCCATTGTGACGCCTAGGTCCCTAATTTCCGTTACGCGTTAAAGTTCCTTTCCGTAGATTTTATAACCGTAATTTATTGCTTTATTTTTTCTTGTGAAGGAGATTGATAAACATTTGTCTAAATTCAGGAACAAGCTATTACTCTTACAGAAGTGAACAAAATTACTCAGATCACTTTGCAGTAACTTAGCATCTTCTGGTTCTTTTATTACTCTGAATAATTACGTATCATCCGCATATAGCAATACGTTTGAGTGATTGATAGACTTGGTCAAGTCATTGACATAAATAATGAAGAGTAAAGGTCCCAAGTGTGATCCTTGCGGAACTCCAGACGGTATATTTTTATACGCCGAACAGTAACCACATAACACAACAGCCTGACTACACCATGAATTTGAGCTGCCAGAGCTTAAGAAGCAGTGTATCGTGACAAATTTTGTCAAAAGCTTTTGCAAAATCGGCATATATTGCTTGCATCTACTTGTGCATTATCATCCATTGCAGACAAAATGGTTTCAGTAAAACTTAGCAAATTGCTATCTACACCCCGTTTTTTACAGAAACCGTGTTGGTCCGGGACAATGACGCGCTGTACCACCTCAAATATCTGACCGATCCATGAATGATATTTTTCCTATATTTTAGCAAATTGACAGAGTTTGGAGATCGGCTTATAGTTGGCAACATTATCAGTGCTATTGCCTTTGGGAATAGGTGTAATCCAAGCACTTTCCAAGCTAGAGGCACTCTACCACTGCTAAAAGATAATTTAAAAATATGTACGAGGGGATAAGTTAGTGCATCAGCGCACTTATTGATGAATAACGGATGTATGCCATCGGGCCCTGCACCCTTACTTGTATTATTTTTCTTTAAATACTTATTAACAAGCTCAGTCGTGATTTCCACCGAACTTAAATCTAATAGCGTGTGGCCAGGAGGTTCCCACTGATTATTAAAAGATTGTCTTGAACCACTCACAAATACTGAATGAAAATAGTCATTAAAAAAGTCACAAATTTGTTTCCCGTCACTACTACTCTGCTCCTTATAGGACATAGTTTGAGGTAGTCCATTACTTGCCTTGATGGCTTTGACATAGGTCCAAAAGTATTTTGGGTTACTTTTAAGTTTATCTTCTATATATTGCACGTAATTACTATGACACTCGACCTCCATACGCTTAGCCCTCCTCCTCAAAACATTGAAGCTTTGATAGTCCAAGGGATTTCCATACAATTTCCATAGTTTATAGTATTTCTTTTTTTCATTTAAAAGTTTTCTTAGGGATTTAGTATGCCATACAGGAAACGATCGTGTTGATCTTATTATTTTACGTGGAACAAACTTTGAAATAATATTCTTTAAAATATCGTAAAATCTAGACATACATTCTTCTATATTGTATGCCAGTTCACGTTGTTAAGCTCATTATTAATAGAATCGAAATCAGCCGCAAAGAAATTATAATTGTATGTGGGAACTGATTTCATGGAAACAAAATTTTCAATATTCAAATTAATTTCAATAGACTTATGATGGATATCTTCTTGGGTTAAAGGTTGAGAACAATTTATTACTTGACATTTAATATTACTCATCACAAGGTCCAAGATTCGATTATTGGCATTGTAAATACCATTAAACTGTTGTAGACCTGTAAACGCTAAAAAATCTCGTAAAGATTTTACCATACAGTCTCCGCCCTTTTGCAGTAATTTACTGTGGGTACTAGTTTCTTGCCAAACCGCATCAGACACATTCAAAACGCCGACAAGTACAAAAGCGTCATTTGGGCGATCGTTTAATATATCGCCAGCGACATTAAAAAATGCTTCCAGTGCGTCGCGATAGCCCGGTCCGTGCGGTATGTAAACACAGGCTATGTTCAAATATCTATTGCTCACTATACAAATGGGTATGGATAGCCAAACGCAGTCGGAGAAGGCGCGCGGCGGCGGCGTCGGCCAGTCCCGGCGTAGTAGCATCAACTCAGTGCGCACTGCAACCATGACGCCGCCACCACGCGTCGCACCGCTCTCTGCGTGCGAACGGTCACAGCGAAACACTACGTACCTGCTGTCGAAGTATTCTCGGTCGTAAAAATCAGGTGTCAACCAGCTTTCTGTCACACATACAAAATCGAAGACGAGATTCGAAGGAGATGTGCTATCACACGATCTGCCGTTGATAAGCTGAAAAGAGTATGGTGCAACCGTAATATCACCAAAGCCACGAAAGTCCGCCTAATGAGAAGCTTAGTCTTCCCGATATTCCTTTATGGCGCAGAAACGTGGACGGTTCGCCTTAAAGACCGGCTGAAAATCAATGCACTTGAGATGTGGTGCTGGCGGCGACTGCTGCGGATTCCTTGGACTGCGTTTAGGACCAACGTCTCGGTCCTGGCAGAATTAAAAATCAAACAGAGATTATCGTCGACTGTGCAAACACGAATCCTCAAGTATTTCGGACACGTTGTTAGAAACAGACACTCCATGGAGCGACTCGTTGTCCAGGGACGGGTGGAGGGCAAGCGGTCACGCGGTCGATCACCAACGCGTTGGACAGACGCCATCAAAGCAACGACGCAAACCTCGATAGTTCAAAGTTCACGAGACGCTGAAGACCGCAACAAGTGGAGGCGCATCACGAGGGCTGTTTTAGCCAATGAAAATGCAACGTCATCAACCACGACCACTCTGTCAAGAGTGAACGACTAAGGAGGAGGATTTACGAGTATAATTACGTCCAATCCGTTTTTGTCCAGTATGATTTTTAGATAAGTACAATTAAAGAACCAATATAAATGAAATAAATCTTTAATTCTTGGAAATAAATAATATAAACTTTCTTTGTTTGCTTTTCTTTTCTTTAAATATTCGGCCACTTTAAAAATGACAGTCTTGATTATCTCGAGATAATGCACTACCCATTTTTAGATATTTTATCTCATGTTCGTCTGACACACTAGTAATGCCGCCGTGAGCGATGACGGCAGAATGACAAAATGGAGCAACTGTTTCGCCCCCCGCCTCGCCGCTCGCGTGCCCGGGGCACGGTGCGGCGGTGGCGGTCAGACTATAATACATACTTACACACATCAAAAGTGTCTAGGGATCAACATATATTTTTGCAATAACTTTTCTCCTGATTGATATTAATTAAAATTTTCTTTAAGGATTCATCAAATAAAGTGTTTTCGTTTGTCTACAGTAACGATAAACCAAGTCACCTTTGCATTAATAAAGAAATTTGCCATTTTCCTAATAAAGGGATTTTTGACATTTGAACCACTAACATTAAAGTTCGAAAAAAAGACTGAAATAACAGTTTTCTTTAAAATTTTATCGGGTAACTTAAACAATAATAATCCGTGTTTCTACCGCGAACACTAACAACACAAGAACGGCATATGAAAGATATCTGCATATTTTTCAGGGTCAGCGCAACACCAGGTTTACGTCACCTCATAATAAACGTAGGAATGTACATTTCTTAGTTGACTCAGCAGAACAGTCTAATGACGAGAACGAAAGTGAACGTCAGAGTATACGTCAGAACGAACATCATAGCGATGATTTTTTTCGTTCTGAATAGCGCTGAGGTAGATATTTGTAGTTATGGTAGTGGTAATTACGTTTGTTTTACTTGTAGTCAAACTCAAATTTCTCTATTAGTAGACACAGGAGCAAGCATTTCAATTTTAAAGTTAGATTGGTTAAATAAACTCCGTAGCGTGTCCCGCGACGCAAAGCTAGTAAGGGATGAAATTAAGATTAAAGGAGTATGTGGGGATTTAGTATCAATAGGTTATGTTTATCTAGACTTATGTGTTAACAATTATAATTTTAGGCATAAGTTTTATGTGTTTAGCAACTTCCACTGTAAAAATGATGGAATTTTAGGAGAAGATTTTTTATTAAAATATAGTTGTAAAATTAACTATGAAAATAAGCTGGTTACATTACAGGATAAGATAAGTCTAGAATTAGGCTTAGGTAAAAACATAATAACGACTATTCCAGGGAGATGTGAGGTCGTAAAATATGTTTCGTCAGAGATAAAGGGCGAATGTGTCATTTTAGGGGAGGAAGTTATTGCAGGCGTATTTGTAGCAGGCGCCGTGGTAGTAGGAGACGGGAAAAAGATTCCGGTGCGATTTTTAAACACACGGGAAGAAGATGTAAAATTAAATAACTTTAGCCCGAAAATTAGAAAATACTCGGATTATTTCGTATGCTCTTTTGATACGGAAAACGGAAAATCTGTCGAGAGGGTTAAACAACTATTCGATTTTCTTAAATTAAAAACATATCTTGGTGATGAAGAGAGACGGTCTATTGAGAAAATATGTGCAAAATATGCAGATATCTTTCATATGCCGGGTGATAAGCTATCCGTTACAAACTTATACGAGTACAACATTAAACTGCAAAATGACGCGTCTCCTGTTTATGTCAAACCGTATAGAATACCGCACGCTCAGAAGGCTGAGTTAATAAAACAGGTAGGTAAATTGTTAGAAGAAGATATTATCGAAGAGTGTACCAGCGAATGGTCTTCTCCATTATTATTACTTCCGAAAAAAGCTGACAGTAGCGGTGAAAAAAGTGGAGAATCGTAATAGATTATAGACTTTTAAATAAAAAATAGTAAACGAAAAGTTCCCGTTACCAAATATACAAGAAATTATTGACTCACTTTCGGGATGCTTATACTATTCTCATTTAGACCTCAGTTCTAGTTATTACCAGCTAGGGTTATCACCAGAATGTAGGAAATTCACTTCTTTTACAGCTGATAAGCAATATCAACTGAAAAGATTACCTATGGGTCTCAAAACGAGTCCTAGCGTATTTTCTAAACTTATGTCTATGGCTCTATCGGGTTTAAATCACGAGATATGTTTTCTATATCTCGATGACGTAATAGTTTTCGGGAAAAGCCTATCGCAGCATAATACAAATTTAATGAGTGTATTTGAGAGGTTTAGGTCAGTTAATTTAAAACTAAACCCTTGTAAGTGCGAATTTTTGAGGAAAGAAATTAATTATTTAGGGCATGTTATTACGCCAAACGGGGTGTTGCCAGACAACAGTAAAATCGAGGTCTTGGAAAAGTTCCCAGTACCTAAAAATGTAAATGAGATTCGTCGTTTTGTGGCTTTTGCGAACTTTTATAGAAAATTCATAAAAAGCTTTGCCACAATAGTGTACCCACTAAACCGCCTTTGTAAGAAACATGTCGAGTTTCAGTGGACGGAAGAATGTGACGTGGCATTTCAGACCTTAAAAAAGTCACTTAGTTCATTTCCTGTCTTAGATTATCCAGATTTTGGAAAAGATAATGTTTTCCGGTTGCAAACCGATGCGTCAGGGGTAGCCTTGGGGGCTGTATGATCAAATGGAAATAATAAGCCCGTAGCTTATGCAAGCAGACAATTAAACAGTTCAGAAATAAACTACCCAACCATTCATAAAGAGTTATTAGGGGTAGTGTGGGCTATAAAACATTTTCGACCATATTTATACGGACGAAAATTTAAAATATTAACAGATCATAGACCATTGGTTCATTTATTTAGCATAAAAGATCCTAGTAGCCGTTTAACTAAGTTTAGACTTTGTTTAGAAGAATATGATTTCGATATTGAATACATAAAAGGTTCCGAAAATGTAACGGCAGATGCCTTATCGAGAGTCATTATAACATAAGACGAGTTAAAAAATCTAAATTCAAATTTTTTGGGGGTAGTAACCCGTTCAATGAAAAGAACCATGGAGCAAAATAATGAACCCGCTACCTCTGGAAGTAGCAGGGTTGAGCCCCCTGTTGATCATAGGCAACCAAGAGTGGTAGATATTATGCAGAAATCACAAAATGATGTAAGGTTAGATATTTGTTCGTATGAAAACTTCGTGAAGTTGAGGAAAAAGAAAAGATACGTCTCACAGACGGGTGATATGTTATTTAGTGACTCTACTATTTACATAAATCAGGAATCTCTACTAACGGAGGCGCGCCGAGACGCAACGATAGGAGAACTGAGTGCATTATGTAAAAAATATAATATTGTAGAAGTCGTTGTGATTAAAAATGGGTTTAATAAAAAGTTTATTAAAATTTTGACCCAAACTTTCATGAAACATAAAGAATTACCGCGGTTATGTATTATTAATAACCAAGTTGAACATGTTACAAATAAAGACTTGATACGTGTTATACTAAATGATTATCATTTATTGCCGACAAGGGGTCATGTAGGCATAAATAAAATGACTAAGAATATTCGAAAAAAATATTTTTGGAGTAATATGCAAAAAGACATAACTGAATATGTGACTCGCTGTAAAGATTGCCAAAAGCAGAAATTTTGTAATAAAAATAATAAAGAGAAAATGGTAATAACCACTACAGCATCTACTTCTTTTGAAAAATTATATTTAGATATTGTGGGGCCGTTGGAGGTCGATAATTTGGGTAATAAATACATATTAACAATACAATGCGAATTGACAAAGTTTGTAGAAGCTTACCCAATACTTGATAAGTCAGCTGAAACTGTTGCTAGGGTTTTTACTGAAAATTTTATTTTACGATATGGTACTCCCAGGGTTATTGCGACTGACTGTGGAACGGAATTTATTAATTTCACGTTAGAAACAGTATGTAAATTGCTAAATATTGATAAGTTAAATTCAACACCCTATCATCATGAGAGTATAGGTTCGCTAGAAAACTGGCACAAACATCTCGGATGTTACTTGAGAATACAAACACAGAATCAGTCGGCAAATTGGAGTACCTGGATACCATATTGGTGCTTTGCTTATAATAATTCTGTAAATACTAGTACCAAATACTCCCCTTATGAACTAGTTTTTGGGAAAACATGTAACGTACCTAGTAATTTAGTTAGTAAAGTTGATCCCTTATATGTATACGACAATTATCCATCGGAGTTAAAATTTAGATTGCAAAAAGCTCATAATGATGCCAGGAACAACTTATTAATATCAAAACAAAGTAGAAAAACTAATTATGATTTAGATTGTAAGGAAGTACACTATAAAAAAGGTGATCTACTCTTGTATAAGAATGAAAATTATAATAAATTGAATGACTTGTATTTAGGTCCATTTGAAGTTTTAGAAGAGCTAGGTACTAATGTAAAAATATTAAAGAATAATAAAGAATATATAGTTCATAAGAATAGGACTAAGATATTTAGAAAATAAGAGTTTACTTTTCAGGGAAGGGATGCCTAGCCTTTTCAGGGGAGGTGTGATATAGTGAATTACACTATCAGCACGTACTCAATAGTACGTGATAATTAAGGTCTTCCTGATTGACAAGGCGTCCTTCCTCTAGTCACGTATAGATGTGATGTTAATTAGTATTTAAGATGATACACTAGAGGATAAAGAGAATTGATTCAACGCAAGACATTGTTTCATTTCGGGTCTCCGTCCCAACGCCATTACAGACGGTAGGACTGGGTCCACAGCGTCCAGAAGCGCTGGGAAAGGGCTGTACCATCTGGAATCGCCTACGTGTGGAGATCGGCCTATCTTCCACGGATAGTTCGGGAAGGGCCGTTAGTGGGCGGCCTATAAGGAAATGTCCGGCTGTAAGCGGCTCGAAGTCTGAAGGATCAGACGAAAGTGGGCAGAGAGGTCTAGAGTTAAGGACCGCTTCGATTCGAGCTAAAAGTGTGGAGAATTCCTCGAATGTGAGGTGTTGTTCGCCAATTACGCGATATAAAAGTTGCTTTGTTGATTTTACGTTGATCTCATGTAACGCACCGAACCATGGTCCCTTAGGGACGTTCAACAACCAAGTAACGTGCTGACCAGCAAACTTGTGCGCAATCGTGTCATTATTCAAGGCAAGAAAGTTTTGTACTTCAATGAGCTGATTTCTAGCGCCTACATAATTTGTACCGCAGTCCGAGCGGATGAGAACCGGGGCACCGCGGCGTGCTATAAAACGCTGTAACGCCGCGAGGAACGCTTCCGTGCTGAGGTTCGAGACCGGTTCCAAATGTACCGCCTTAGTCGAGAGGCACACGAATATACAAAAGTACGCTTTTAAGAGTTTAACATTACGTAGGGTACTAGATTTAACGAGGAATGGTCCGGCAAAATCGGTCGTGACTTGACTAAATACTGGCTGAGGCGTAACTCTATCGGCTGGCAGGTCGGCCATGAAGGGCGCTTGCGGCTGGGCCCGGCATCGAAAGCATCTAATGCATTTAAAAACTCGGTGTCTAATAATACGGCGCGCGGACAATATCCAAAATTGTTGGCGTAGGATAGCGTGTAAGGTGTCAGCGCCAGGGTGGCAGTGTATTTTGTGGTAGTGGTCAATGATAAGGTCTACAAGTGGGCTAGAGCTGGGAAGTATGAGCGGATGCTGCGCGTCATATCGGATAGACGCATGGGACAGTCGTCCACCAACTCTAAGGAGCTCATCTTTAATGAGAGGTGACAGCCGCTGGAGTCTGACGGAACAGATTTTGCCAGTTTGAAGGCGGTGGATGTCCTCTGCAAACTCATTGTGCTGAACACTGCGCACCCAGTAAAGTAGGGCCTCTCTTCGTTCACTGACGTACAAGGGGCCTGAGCGTCGCGAATCTGGGTGGTGTCTGCAGTTGTGCAGAAAGCGTTTTAGACAAGCTGTCACTCCGACGAGCTTGTCTAGTGAACTGAACCGAGTGAGCAGGTCAAAGTCAAGACCGGGCACTGTGACCAGTGACGGGACGTGTTTGGGCTTAAGGCCGGGCAGGGCGTGATGGCCCAGAGCTAAGGGCATCGCAGGCCAAGACTCACAAGGCTGTCCAAGCCACGTGGGAGACCACCATAGGTCGTGGGCTGACAGGGATTGCGCAGACATCCCTCTGCTTGCGCAATCTGCCGGGTTGAGCTCGGAAGGTACGTGTCGCCAGGTACATTCTGGTGAGCCTGAGCTGATTTTGACTACCCTGTTGGCTTCAAAGGGTTGAAGACGGTGAGGCGGTGTATTGAGCCAGGCCAGGACTATCGTACTGTCTGACCAACATATGTGTTATTGTATACTGATATGGGCCGATAACTGAACCGACACACGGATCATGAGCTGGGAGAGTAGGGTGGCGGCCGACAACTCTAACTTGGGGATTGTGAGGCGATTCTTGATTGGTGCGACTCGCGACTTGGCGACAATCAAGTGTACCAAAGTATCTCCGGAGGCATCGAGCTCAAGGAAATAAACAACGGCGGCAAACCCGGCTTCAGAGGCATCTGCAAACCCGTGAAGCGAGTATGCAGCTGAGCCTTTGTTTGCACAAACGTGCCGAGGGAAGCGAATGCTAGACAACAGCGGCAGATCCTCTGAGATGTGGTGCTACTCCGTTTGTACTTCAGAGGGAGTGGGCTCATCCCATTCCAGCTTCAGTAGCCACAATTGCTGAAGCAGCAGCTTTGCGCGGAAGATAACGGGAGAAACCCAGCCGTTTGGGTCATAAAGTGAGGCTACGGTGCTTAAAATAGACCGCTTTGTGACATGTGTGATGGGGGGCAGAGAGATGCGGTAGGTGAACTCGTCTGACTGAGGGCTCCACTGTATACCCAATACCTTAATGGACGTGGACTCTAGGTTCATGTCGAAGTCCTTGGGCATGTCGCATTGGTTGTCGGGAAATCTCTCGAGCAGCTTAGGCGAGTTAGATGTCCACTTACTGAGCTGAAAGCCGCCTAGGTCTAGCAGACTTATCAACTCGTCCTGAAGTGCTTGGGCGGGTTCAACTGTGTCATGACCACACAAGATGTCATCAACAAAGATAGGCTTGCGAAGAACCTTAGCGGCTCCTGGGTAGCGATGGCCTTTATCATCAGCCAGCTGAAGCAGAGTGCGGATTGCATGGTATGGGCTTGATCTTAAGCCGTAGGTGACTGTATTGAGGGCGTAGGTGAGCAGAGGGTGATCTGGTGAGGACCGCCATAGTATCAGCTGATACCGTCTCTGGTCTGGGGCAACCAGCACATTTCTGAACATCCTCTGGATGTCAGTGCTGAAAACGACTGGATGCGTTCTGAAGGACATGATGATGTCCACAATGTCCTGTTGAAGGGCGGGGCCTGTGTGTAGGCATTCATTTATGCTGACACCATTGTTGCTTTTGCAGCTACCATCAAAAACAATGTGCAGCTTGTCCGACCCTGACTTAAATACGCCATAGTGAGGGATGTAGAAGTGAGGTTTATGGGCGAATGTATTTCGGTGACAGAGAGCCATGTCCTAAGTCGATGTATTCGGCCATAAAGTCGACGTATTTAGAACGCAGAGACGGGTTCGCCATTAGCTTCTTCTCAATATTGAGGAATCTGCGTAATGCGATAGGGTGAGTTTTAGATTCAGATTCAGCTGATTCAGCTCAGTCTGGTTGTGAGCTAACGACGTGAGCTGAGTTAACCTGCTGCGCCGGCTGCGCTTACAAGTCCTCAATGGGTCCTATCAACGCGAAGTCGAAAATCGTGCCGACGGCTAAGGGCTTGCCCGGGCCCAACGAGACCTTACTCCCGTCCAACACCTGGCCAAGAACGTCCGACCCCAATAAGAGGTCGATCGGGGCTGGTGTGTGGTAAAGCTGGTCAGCCAATGGCACGGGTGGCTGGCCTAGTACGTGGGAAATGTTTGGTACCTTCTCTAAGGGAAGGTAGCCAGTGACGTTTTTTAAAATGTGAGCTGTGGCAGTGATTGTAGGAGTATCATTGTGAGTGGGTCGGCATACTATTGTTATTGCCGCCTTTGACTCATGTTTGTGCTGATTCCCAACTCCTGTAATTTTTAAAGAAGTGGGTTTTGATGGCAGGTTCAAAAGTCGTGCCATGCGTGACGTTATTAATGTCAGCATACTGCCACAGTCCAATAAAGCTCTGGCTGTGTGAAGATGGCCATGTACGTCCGCGACTCTTAGTGAGACGGTTGGCAACAAAATGGGTGTGCCAGTGGGCACAGAAGGTGAGTGAGCTGATTGAGTATCAGCTGAAATTGTATGAGCTGAGTATGTATCAGCTGTGTGGGCATGGGTTACTGGGCATGGGCTAAATGGGCATGGTCTTGTTCTGCCTCTTCGCTAGGGTGCTCCGTGATAGTTGGGAGTCATAATTGCAGGCGGCGTTCGCGGGGCCTACCTGGCCAACCGGACCTGGGCGGGCTGGCTCTGTGAGCAGAGCTGGGTTGCACCTGTTTAGCATGTGCGGGTTCGTGCCGCCTGCTGTATCTGGGACGCTCCCTCGAGTGCTCTCTTAGCTGTGGTGGGGGTATATGTACAGACGAATGAGCTGAGTGCGTTGGGTCGTCTGGTCGATGTAGGGACGTGTGGTGGTTGGAGCTCCCACAGTCCTTGCATGCCCCCCTTGACCTGCACTCGCTCTCGTAGTGAGGGCCGAGACAACGCTGGCAGCGCTCGCGTGCCTGTACAAAGTCCCAACGGCCCTGCGTTGGCTGGTCATTGTACCATCTGCACGTCATGAGCCTATGTCCCCTAGTGGCACAATAGGGACAGTAGGACGTCGAACGTGAGGAAGAGGACGAGGACGATGATAAGGAGCAGCTTTGCTGGAAGGCCGAGTAGACGGGGAAGGGCTGACTGCGAGCCGGGAGGTGGATGGGCGGTGACGCATTTGCTGCGCTGGGCGTGACGGTTGGTGAGTAGGCTGATCATAGGCGCGGTGAGGCGATGGAGCAGAGGAACGGCCACGGTAATGGTCGGGTTGTTGCTGAGCCATCTGAGCATAAGTGCGATGGGGCAACTGAGGAGGCGCGCGGCTACGAGAAGGGCCGGGCTGGGGCTGAATGGGTTGAGCCATGGCTATGTTGGAGAACTCTGTCTCCACACAGCGCGCGTGCTCCTCAAGGTAGGAGATAAGGTCCCTTAACGTGGGCAGGGTGTTACTAGACCCGTGCTTGCGTTCAAATAGCGTGCGGAGCTCGCCCTTGAGCTTCCGCACCACTATTGACACAAACACGTAATCGTCTCCTATGGGCAAATCTAAATTGTTGAGGGCACACTGAGCCGATATGAGCGGCGTGAGGAACAGTGTGCGGATGTTCGAGCGCGTATGGATGCTTGGCAGCCCCAGGATGATGTCCACAAAACTATCAATGAGAACCCGGCGGTTCTCGTACCGCTTGGTGAGGATGTCCATGGCCACGGCAAAATTTTCATTGGTGACCTTTAGGTGGGACACCATGCTTAATGCCTCACCGCTGAGGCTTGAGAAAAGATAGTGGAGCTTGACTGCTTCCGACAAGGTCGCCATGTCGTCAGTCAAACTCCTGAATAGTGCAATAAAGGAGGGCCAGTCCTCCACTTTTGAGCTGAACCTGGGCAGCGCTATCTTGGGGAGGACAGCTGTAGGCGTATTGACGCCGAAACTGGGCTGAGCGCTATGGGTTGGGGACGACGTGGAAGAGGGTGAGATTTCCTCCCTAGCCATAAGTATCCCCAGGTACGCCCCGGAGGCCTTTGTGTGGTTCTCAGTGTATGTCCTCTCAACCCCTTCGTCCAAGTTCTCCTCGTCGAGAATGCTGTAGTACACTGAGTCCAGCTTGTCCTTCACGCCCTGTGTCTGTGCGAAACGCACGTTGAATTCCTTTCTGGAATGTTTGGTGTCGCCAGCAATGATCCTTGATCCCACCTCTAGGAGCTGGTGTATAGCTTTGGCGGCCTCCCTAAATATCGCGGCTTGTGACTTGGTCGGCATCGCGATGAATGAAAGGAGACAAAAAGTAATAAAAAAAAATAAACAAATTTAAAGGCAGTAAAAAGCACAACACCCTGTATGTATTCTATAGTTGGGCTGGACGTATTTGTTTACTAATGTAATGGCAAATGGGCCAAAATTAACGCAACAATAAAGAAAGCAAAACAAAGTTGGGACGCCTTGTATATGGCCCACGGGTGGGCAAACGCATGTATATGTGTATGTCTGTTATTGAACGCACGTACGTAATATTAGCCGACCACAAAACAAAAAACAAACAAAACAAAAAAAAATAAAAGTTACGTTATCCGTAGCCCACTATTGGGCAAGGCGCTCACAGTCGGGCAGACCTGTAGCAGACACTAGCGCAAAGAATGAGTCGGTCGCAAAAAAAAAAAAACGAATTATAAAAACTTAATTAAAAAAATTGGGACACTCTGTCTGTGTCCCACAAGTGGGCAAACGTGTGTAGAAGTTAGTACTTCTACGTACTGAGCATAGTTGCTCTTGTGGTGAGCACGCACAAGAATGAGCCGATTGCCAAGGCAAAAATTAAAAACACAAAAATATATAAAATTTACACGAGCGAAAAAATAAAGCACGCTGTTTGGCACGCGTGGTGAGCATGCACGAGATCTGAGCCGATTTAACACGACACGAACATAAAAAATTCATTAAAAAATAAAACGGGAAACCATCTCTCGTTATAATACCATACGTAACGTAATAATTTAACTACTAAGTTACCGAACAATGTATCATTAGACAACGATCGTATAGGTCCCACACATAGGTCTGTGATCATACAATCGGATGCATACACGAGATCAATATCAAAACAACATGCAGAAATAATTGCGTTAAAATAATCTTGTATATAGCGTAGTCGCAATCCTCACAAATGATTCACGACTACCTGACGAAATTTTTATTGGGGCAGGGTAAAGTTACGTGAACAAATGAATTTAGAAATGATGGCACGAATTAGATATAAGATTTAGAAATAGAATAAGAATATGGGCGGAAATAATTATCTTTAGCGGACTGTATTAAAATTGAAAATTAAAAGAAAGTTAGGTTCTGGTAACGGGAAGGTCGCCGGTATTTAATATTATAATATTACCGGTTCGAAGATGACCAAAATGTATTCGCGGGTCAGAAGACACCGCCAAATACAGCAGAGTAAAGAAGGTTAGGCGGGAGGTAGAAAGGAACTTACCGGGAGCAGGCTTGACGAGGTCGCTGGAACCGGGAGACGAGCTGACCACGGGCGGCGAGGTAGGTTGGTTTCCTGGCGCGCAGTCACTACACTACACAATAAGCATTCAGGCGTTCTCTTCACTTTAGGTTCAGGAGTCACTATAAACCTTTTCGGTCAGGCTGTTGCGTGCGCGGTAGCTAGCTAGCTTGCCGAGTGCCGCCGGCGGCTCACGAAGCGAGCGGCCGCGGGTCGCGCAGCGGTGGCGCCGCGGCAGATAGGCGGACGCGGTCGTCAACAACCGCTGAGTCAACCGCCTCACAGATGGCGGCATGATTCGAATGGACGTCCCGGCTTTGGCGGGAACATTAGTTGTTAAGTCTTAACTATAAGTTATGTTAACTGTGTTTTTATTATTATTCGTATTGACGTCAATAAGTGCCTGTAAAGGTTTACATTGAATAAATAATTTGACTTGACTTGAAAAAATGAAGCGATCAGTGAGTGACACGTGTAGCTTTGTTGTTTGGTAATGAGTGTCGCAAAACCGACACTAGGAGGAAAGATGTTGATGATGGCAATAGATCCTAAGTTTCACCGATTGTAACGTTTTTTGCTTATTTATCTTTAATAAATAATGAGCGGTCCGAGAGCGCGAGGTGGTTTTAAAACCTTTGATGTCGAAATACCTACATTTTTTCGTTCGTTCGGTGCCTGCGCGCAGCACCGCATGAGATAATTTCGCCGGCCCCACCTCGGCCGAGCGACAGTCGCACCGCACGACAGTAGACATGCGCAAAACAGTCTCCATAGAGTACTGCCGTCATGACATTTCGTACCGCGTAATATGGCATTACAGCATTACCCAGTACGCTAAACATGACCTACCTGAGAGAGATGCCCTATAATGCTTAGATTGCCTAGAATGCCTACATAGCCTGCTATCACTTATGTCATTATGTGTTATTGTACTGAATGTTTAGGTGTAATGTGATAGAAATAGATAGTTAAGACCTTTTATTATTGTATAAAACAATGATTTGTTTTTAATAAAAATTAATTAGGTACTTAGTTTTATTACGTTTATCTACAAAATGTATTTATTTGTTTTTTGTCTTTTATGTTTTTTTTTTTTAATTTTTTTGTTATAAAGGAGATGTCCTATTTCTGCCCTAGAGACGTTTCATGTTTCGATAATGAAATAAGGCGTGCCACCGGAATACCAAATTTCAAGAAATTGCAGTCTAATTTATAATAAACATCTATATATACAGATACCGCGTAATTAGCGGGGTTTAAAATTATCTTAAAAAATAAATTATAATAGACTGAAGTCATTTCCTTTTTACCTTGCCATTTTGATAAGCTTTACAGCAATGGCATCTAAGATTTTTGAGCTAAACTTAATAAAAAAAAAATGTGATCAATTTATAATATATTCTTTGAAAATATAGAAAAAGAGTAAAGTTCGAAATTAAAGAAATAAGTTGACACCTATTTAACAGATTTTAATTGACAAATTATGCTAATAGTGCATAAATCAACAATATCTCATATGTCCGTTATCATAATACTGGCTGTATCGGATTAATGCCTTTGCTTTTTCGTTGTTTAAAAATATGAATTCAAACAAAAAATGTCGGTCGGTCGTCGGCTGCAATCAACAAACACAAGGAAGGAATTTCGTTCGTGTTGCATGCGTTTGCTGCGCTTTCGCTTTCGTGATCTTCTTGTGTTTTCTTGGTGTTTGAGTGTTATTAATCGTTAACTGATCCTCCGCTGTTTGTTTTAAGATTGCATTTGAACATTTCGTGACGTGAATAAAACGTTAGGAGATAGTGACTGTTGTTGTCTTGATTTACACGTATTAAGTAGTTTAGTAGTTAACTAAATTTTAACTAAAATTTAGGTGACTTAAATTTAAGTAGGTGTCCACACGTATTTAAGTAGTTAAGCTCTTTAGTTCACTCAAGATGGACGATCAACAACGTAATGAAGTCGTAAATTCTGTGCTTAAATAATGGCTTCGTGTGGTCAGCACATTTAGGCAGTGTCAAGTAAGATATTAAAGTGAATATTTTTTTGCGTAAAGTAGATGATAATGAAAATGAGTGATAATGAACGTTTAATGGTAAATTAACCAAACCCAAAACTCTTTAGACTCAATAATGCTGTGGGACTTTATTGAGATCTCACACGGACTTCTTGAGAGAATTTGAAAAGTGATGTTGCACTGTTTTGTTTTATTTGCCAACACTCATGCACATTCACGAACACATAACAGTAAATAATCTACCATTATTGCATATTAATATTCGACAAAACATAAATTAAAGATAATAAAACAAAACTGCAGATATGACGCTTCACTTTCCCGCCAAGAAGTCCGAAATATAACGCATTTAACTAAATTGTGCCTGTCCAAACGTGTCAAGTGACAAGCCCCGCCCACCAACTTAACCGAAAAATAGACAGAATTCTAATTTAGCTCTTTAGTTGTTAACTAAATTTTAACTTGCAACTTGCTACTAAATTCTGAGTTTACATGCACTTAATCACTTAAAATTTTGTTAAAATTTAGTTAACTACTAAATTACTTAATACGTGTAAAACGGGCATTAGATTAAAACAAAATGTTTTAATCTAAGGTTGTTGTAGTTAAGTGAAATGGCGTTTTCAAATCGTTGTGCTAACTGTTCTATTACTTTCAACAATCCACGTATTGTATCCCAAGGAGTGCTACAATTAGATACATCATTACGTGATCTCCTGACGTCTTGGATTTCACCAATGGAGGTACGTATCATAATACAAATTACACTATTACAATATTACCTCTTTCAAACGCACTTATTTAATTTGTTTTAAGGTTGAAAGGATTTTAAGAATGAGAATGTTTTTAAATTCCTACCTCAAATCTAGTGTGTTATTAGAAAGCTCATTTTTAATTTATGGTACAGTCAGTGTAAACAAAATTAAGGTCTAGGAAGCAGTATGACTAACTTTGGCATTGAGTTTCTCCCGTGTTCTTCTATCAACAACACGTGTTGTGAGACTCCATTTTATTTAAATCTACCTACCTAAACAACACTAAATGTACTTTAAAAATATACCACTTGAAATTGGCTTAATACTAAACGTGAAGCCACTAATTATGATATTATATCATTGCCAATCTAGCTTTAACAATTCTGCCGTGCTTACGAAGAGTGCAATAAGTCGGTTTTAGCTACTTTCCCGCAAATCGAAGTCAAAGATTTATTTTTTGTTTTGTGTGTATCTTCATAACTATGATAGGTATCAACTTGAAACTTTTACTATACAATAGATAAAATGGTGTAGAATTTATTGTAGTATATTAAATTAGTACATATATTTATATAGACATTAAAAACACAATAAAGTATTAATGTTTAGGATTATTAATTGTTTTGATGGAGCATGACTAATCATAACCGCAATAAGTAGACTACTTATTGCGATTATTGTTAGTAAACTTGCTTAATGCTCTTTTGAGTAGCAAATACTGTATGGGCTTTAAAGTTGGTTCTAACCCTAAGTGCAATAAATGTCTTATTTATTGCGGTTTTCACTAGTATGATATTTTAATCGAACACAATGCAACGGTAAGTTGATTACAAGAATATATAAGTTTATGTGAAAATAATTATGATTGAAATAAAATTTACTACGTATGAAAATATTTATTTGTAAGGCTAACTATAATGTGAAAAAATGGTCCAAAATATCATTTTGCCCTCCTTAAAATTGAAATCAAATCTCCTAAGCTACTATAAGTGTTTTCTTTCATAAATTATTACCTCAAATACTAATAACAACTTTAGTAACTTTGTATTGCACACTTATGTAACAAGCAAACTTCAAAAATTCAAATAATCAGGCTGTTGATTCCATTTCTACCACTACAATGTTTTCTGTGGTAGATCCGGGTACTGTATTATGTCGATGTCAGAGTTGAAAACGACTATTACTGCCTTGGTATCTTCCGATCCAACACTTTGGTAGAGGCGTACCTGTCCCCTGGTCTTCATTTTTGTTCCTGCTCCCACATACGGTTCTTGGACAAGTGTTCCTCCAGCCAGTGTCGTCTTACTAGCTTCTATGTATATTTCATCGGTAGCCAGTCTTTTTCTCTGTAGGTGCGCTTGGGCTACGTGGTAGGGTTAGTGGTGGGTTAGTAGGGGTAGGTTTAGTTCTCATTGGGGGGCCCTTAGCAGTGTGCTACTGCCTGCCTCGCCAATCGATCCCACTTCTTTTTCACGGGGCATTCCCTACTGGACGCGTTGTGCTCCCTTTGCGTCAGTTGGGCCTTACAGCAGTTCTTCCAAGAAGGAGGAGATCCCGCGTCTGTCCATATGGGGCAGTCCATAACAATATGTTCTGAGCACCCACATTACGACAGTGCTGGCGGCGGTCGTGAAGTTTTCCTGACAGCAGCCTATAATTATTTGATATCGATAACGCCCACTAGTGTTGAAGCTGAACGAGATTTTTATTTTGCAGGTTATTTATGCAATAAACTAAATTCTTCGTCATTTATGAGATCACATTATCAGGAACAGAAATTAAACAAATAGGTTTTTGTAATATCTGTTTCCGATTTTAAGAATTTTAAGTATTTTTCTTTTTGGTCGATTGTCGATATTACGTAATAAGTTTCGTTTTTCAATAACTGCTGTTACTCTTGTGTTCTTTTAAATTATTTTTTAAATTTTATTGATTGTTTCATATTTTAATAAATAAAAAGTTTGTTAATGTTTAAATTTTCGTTTCAATTTCTTTCTAAAACAACTTAAAAGACGAAAAAATATAGTGGCTTAACAAATCCCAACTAGTTACGTAATTGCGTAGTTACGTATTTAGAGCATTATAGTGCGTAACCAGTTACGTATTATTAGTTATTCCCTACTCGCATCCCTTTTTACTAATTATAAATGCAATAACTCGAGGACAAATTGCGATTTAGTATGTATAGTCATTCAAATCTTACCTGTTTTTCCTTAAAATAATTGCAATAACTTTACTTGTTATTGATAGAATTTGTAAGCTTTTAATTTTGAATAACAAAATTCCTTAGCATAACTGCAATAACTCTTTATTATTGCGCTTATGACTAGTAAATGTGCCCTAAATTTGTAAATGCGCTAATCATAAGTGAAATAACTGGACATATTGCGGTTATTTATAGTATTATCACAAAATATTGTAGCTAACCATTGTAATAACTCAAGTTATTTCGTTTATGTTATGCAACTTACAATCGGTAATCTTAGTTATTGCAGTAATGCTTAACAAAAGAATCTACTTTACATACAAAAATAACATCTTAGGAGAAGATATAGAGCTCGTTTTCCTGATTATGGATATATATTTAAGTCATTTAGCCCAAAAACTCGAGTTATTGCACTTATCGTAAGGACGGCAGAATTTGTGTGACTATTTTTTTGTTTTCATTTGTGTGTCAACAATAAAGTATATTATTTATGTATCTGTATTATGACTCACTTATTTTTAGATCTCTTATTTTTGTTACAGATTATACCAGAACACAGAGTTTGTAATGAATGTGTTATAATTCTTCAGTCACAAGCTGAAGTTGATGAGCCATCTCGTGATTATGTGTCTGTTCTAAGAGCAAGAAGCATTGCCATGAATAGCAATAGACCACAATTAACAATAATTAGATCATGGGTGCCCCAGATTCAGGTACTTAAAAAATTATTTTTTTTGTTATTATTCCTAACGGGTTAGCACTTAGTCTCCATCTCGCTTGATGTTAAGAGATAATGAGGCTGAAGTAGCCGGTTGAAGTGCACTTCCACCATTTACCACTTCCACTTCACCCGGATCTTCTTCAATCTTCTACTTCTAATTAACTGGCTATCTTACCTTTTACTGACAGAACACTAAACACTAACCAAACCGAGTAGAGACTTGTACACCCCCTATTGGGAATCGAACCTGTGACCAGTGGTCTTAACAACTGGACCACAGAGGCTGTTAAATATTATTCAGTTCTTAAGGTCTGTTTTATTATTAAACATTGATATAGTAATTATTACTTTTGAATTATTTACTACAGTAATCATCATCATTAGCTCATAAACGTCACACTGCTGGGCCTTCTAACAGTAATGTTGCGTTAAAATAAAATAAAAATTGTTTTTCAGGCAGATCTCCCAATACTTTACAAGAGTTTGTAGAATTTGCTGGAGAAGAGCTGCAAGAGTTCAAGCAACAAGTATGGCAGGCCAAGCAGAACAGGAAATTGAACATAATATATTGCCTGATGTTTTTATTGAAACGGTATGTATTAGGCCATATGTGTTAATTGTAATAACCATGTCGCGTAGTGGTGAAAGAATACCACCACCCCCTCTCTTCACTTGGGTGTCGTAAAAGGCGACTAGCAGACTAAAGACTGCACATACTTCCAACAGCATAGAGCGGCGATGGGCTCACCACCTGGCATGCTAAGCACATGTGCAGTCGCTATTTGGTGAAAAGTGGACTATGTAGAGGACTGCTTTTGCTGTCGTCATTGCCAAGTCTCTGACTAACCCTTCGGGGATAATAGTTGTGATTATATGTATGTATGTAATCAAAGTATGTGGCAAGCCTGAAGTCTTGTCATTTAGCAAATAAAAAAAATCTTAAAATCATGTGTTTGTTAGTAAGTACTATGATTATGATAATAATACAAGATTTGATTATTGTCTCTACAGGAAGATGCTGAAATGCCATTGCATGTTAGCATTGGTGTTCAAGCCATTGAAGAGTCACTGAGACCTCCAAAGCCTTCAACCACTACCCGTGCCTGCACCGGAACAAGAAGAATTATTACGACCTCAAAGGCCGACCTTGGCATTGCCAAATTATACACGAGTGTCATCAACATCTAGAAGGTGTATTTTCAGCGATTGTCTAAACATTGAAAGAATATTACTTTTAGTACCAATGACAATAAGGCAAAGAGTTTCGTTAGATTTTAATTTGTATATTCCTCGTAGTGCTCGCACATGCTCCAATCATTTATTAAGTAATAATTGGTACAATTTAGAAAATGAACAATTAGTAAACAATTTCACGAGTGATCAAATTGAAGACATGCTATATTTATCAAAAAATAATCAATTCTCGCAGTTAGATTTTGAAAATATTGAGAGTATGAATGACCATAATGCGTCATTATTGGATAGGGATTACAGTACAGCAATTCTATGATATTATAAATGATACTGCTACCTTAATTAATAGAATACGTAAATATAAAACAGCGTTGGCAATGTATTTAGCCAAGTTAAGAACAGGTGATTCAGATGTAAGACTTTCAACAATTTTTGGTGTTGGTAAAAGTACTTTCAACAGAAATATTACAATTGTAAGAGAATGCCTTAAGCAGGATTATGTTAGACCAAGCCCGGTAACGCTGTAAAGGTCATCTGCGACCGACAGCACTCACACTCAAAAAAAAAAAAAAAGGATTATGTTAATACACATATAGGTTTAAGTCATGTATCAGTTCAGGAAGCTAGTACACATAATCTTACAATTCCTAGTGAATTATTTGGGAGACATCTCACCATTACAGGAGAACAACCCGTGATTGTTATTTGTGATGGAACTTATAGTTACACACAAAAAAGTAGTAACTATAACTTTTAAAAAGACACCTGCAGTTTACACAAATACCGGAATCTTGTAAAGCCTTTTTTGGTTGTGTGTTCTGATGGGTATATTTTAGACATTTTAGGTCCATACTCTGCTAAAGAATCGGACGCCGTTATTATGAAAAATGCTTTTCTAGATGGCGCTGGACCAATGCGAACATATTTTAGAACTGGAGATGTATTCATTCTTGACAGAGGATTCCGGGATGCTGTGCAAGATTTGCAAAGTTTTGGTTATTATGTCCACATGCCGGAATCCATTGAAGAGGGCAACTTTCAACTGAATACTTTACAAGCCAACAAAACCAGATTAGTTACGTTAGTATGGTGGGTGGTAAAAGTGGTAAATGGGCGCTTTAAAAGAGATTATTTATAGATATTATTAAGGCACGATTTTTGTAATCTTGCAGTACCTCATATTTTTATAGATTTTTCCATAGCTGGTGCAATAACGAATCACTTTCATCCACTTCTGCAGGACAGAAATAACGCAAGACAATTTGCTGAAAGAGCTTTGAGTAGGATAAATGAGCCAAACTATTTGGGAGACTTTGTAATTTTAAATTACATGTCCATTTCCGAAGTATAAATGTCCATTTACCGCACCTTTCCACTTTCCCTCAATTGACAATGAGCCAATTAGAGTTAATAGCTCTTGGAACATACCACATAAAACAGGCTCGTGTTCCTACTATGGAGAGCATGCTAGAGATGGTGGAGTATTATATATTGAATTCAATTCACAGTTAGAAATGCCTGAGAATGAATACATTTCAGGACCCTTGATTCGTGGTCGTATTTGAGTAAGATGTATTATACGTATATAACTTATAATTCTAATTCAGAAGACAGCATCACAGGATATTACTGTAACTGTAAGGCAGGTAGTAGAACAGTTGGGTGCTGTTCTCATGTAATGGTGGTATTGTGGTTTCTGTCTTGGGCTAGGTATAATCCTAACAGCGTGTATCCCCCCGCTGCGTTTTTAGATAATATTTTAATTGATGATGGTGATGATGATCAATAAATATAATTATTTTGTGAAATAGCGTTTTATTTAAGACCAATATGATATTTTAAGCCCTACCCTACCTTATGCACCTAAATATATATTTAAATACATATGTATATATTTTATACTTATGAGAGTAAATAGATATCTTCAATATCAATAAATGAAGTATTCTGAGCAAAATATGTATAATAAGGAGTTATCTCATAATTTTTTTCACTTTAAATGGCGTGGTGCTTTATATTTTTTATCTTTAAAACCCCGCTATTTACAACAATAATTTACTTCTGATATTATAAAAGAATGAAAAACCAATACAGAAATTCAATTTTGATCAGGTAGCATGCATTTTTTTTTGTGGGGCAGACAATGTATGGGGTGTGGGCCATCTCCTTTATATTTTTAATTACTTACTACTTTTTAAACAATAATTGGGACATTTTTTTTGTTTTAAGAATAGGACTATTTTATTTAACAAGGCAATATGTTATAGTATTAAACTTTTAACTAAAAAGACGTAGGAACTATCAAAAACACGGACTATGAACTCAAATAAACGAAAGAAAGCGCGCGAATGTTATGATATATTAACGACCTACGGGGGGCGGTGTCAAAGAAATGTAAGCCATAAACAGAACGCATAGCGTTCATGGCAGTGCCGGCCGGCACCGAGCGAGCGGGCTGAAGTCATAATGACATGTATAGTGTCATGTGTCATGCATGCTAAATTTTGCCGGGTAATACGTACTGTTACAGTACGCGGTCGTGTTATATTACGCGTAATGCATTACTCGCAGTTAGAGATGGGAAAAAGTGCTTATTTTTTTTTCACGTTTATTTGTTGTACGATTTCCAAAAAGCATGCTTGTAAAAATGCTTTTTTACTTTTTTGCTTTTTTGTTTATTACTTACAAAACGTTGTGTTGAAACGAAAAATGTAAAGCTTTTTATTACATTTTTCGTTGTTAACACAATTGTATTTCGTTGTCATTGAAACAAAAATTTAATATTAAGTTGTACGACGTAAATCACGTAAATATTACAATTAAGTATGTAGAGTTAATGTTATTTTTAATCAACGAACTTTTCTTCGTACTTTTAATTACATACAGGCTTAGGACTGTCTAGAAACAACACTCGTGTCGTGATCCAGGTGTACTTAAAAAATCATTAATATATTTTTTTTATTTTTTATTTTTCAATTTTTTTTTACATTATTTCTATACAGGTAGTGGTTTTCTTACGATTAAAAAATTTACATTTTTTTATTGTTGCCATTTGTACATACATAATTGTTTAATTTTTTTTTATATACTATTGTTTTTTTTTTATTAACATGTTTTCGAAACATATTTTTTTTTACATTTATTTAAACAAAATTTATTTACACTGAATGAGATATCTATTTACACTAAAACAGTATCTAATACCTACTTACACAAAATTTTAAAACTTTATTATGTTATGTACACATCTCCAAGGCACGTAACGTATTCGTATTTAAGCAGACAAGCAAGCACACCGGACGGCGGACACCACAAGAAAACGCACTTACCGCTTCACACTGAAAAACGTACTACTTTTAACTTACAAAAGCAAGACAAAATCGTTAACATTAAACCGACCAAAATAAGTACAATTCTGTGCAATGCGTTTCGTTGCATAATAATACGCATACACGGTGTTGCCCTTTGTGGCAAAAGACTGAAATACTGGAAGTATTAAAGTATTTGAAGTAGTTTTAGAGATATCTCATAGTTGACGGGACGTGCACTTTTTTAAGTAAAAAGCATAATTCGTGTAAACCTAAAACCATACTTATTACTTTTGTATAAAAGTATACTTTTTTAAGTGCTTTTGCTTTTAACGCCCAACTCTACTCGCAGTACTTACACATCTCTACACGACAGTCGCACTAACGCCTTACAGAGTGATACCCGTGCCGCGCGCTCCCGCACTCTGCCAATTTTTCGTCTCCGTAATCGCCTTTTTATTAGCCACTTTAACTCCTTCTCAAGAAGCGACCTACCATCCCTCACAGCGCCTTTATATAGGCACGTGCTTTAAGCCTAGGCGCTTATTCATACAAGATCGGTCCAACATGGAACTGTTAATGATGTTTGTCACTATCTTCTACTTTCTTCTTTCTTCTCATGGTAAGTACACCGCAATTTTTCTTCATCATCATCAGCCTGAAAAGTCCCACTACTGGGCACAGGCCTCGATAAATAGACAACAACACATTTGGAGGTTGGGTATAACCATAACCCACCACGCCGGCCAAATGCGTGTTGGTGGGTTCGATAAGGTAGTTTTTTTTAACCGTATCGCGTAACGGTGAAAGTTTACTACCTACCACCCCTCTCTTCCCTTGAGTGTCGTAAAAGGTGACTAAAGTACTAAAGACTGCACATACATCCACATAGAGCATGCTGAGGACATGTGCAGTCGGCTATTTGGTAAGAAGTGGAGTATGGTAGATGACTGCTTTTGCTGTCCTCTTTGCTTAGTCTGTAACTAACCCTTCGGGGATAATAGTCGTGATTATGTATACTATGTACGAGTATGTTCTTGGACCACTATTTTGCTATTGGGTTTACGGGCGCTGAGTTTGGTAGTTCCATGGTAGTGACCATTGAACATTCATTCATAATGACAGGATTTTTTTTTTATGTTAGTGCCCTTACATTTTATATAATTCAGTAACGTTAATAGACATAATTTTATTTTTATTTATTTATTATTCATTATTTATTTAATTTGTACGGCACAATAGATAGATAGATAAACATTTATTGACCAAAAACAAGGTTAAAAATAACAGCATAAAAAATAATAACACAAAAAGAGTTAAATCTTAATTAAGTATACTTAATAAATACACAGTGGTCGTATAGGTACGTAACGTGCTGTGCACAACGGATTCTAAGTAGTTTGGTCAACGAGGTGCGTGCCTCAGCATGTGCTGCGGCAGCCCGAGAGCCGCTGCAGCAGCACTGGTATTAAAAAATAATAAAAAATAACCCGTGAATACCGGGCGAACGAAAGGTCACGTGTCGGTGCAAGTGCATTGACCCGCTCGGCCGCCTGGTATCGTAATGTGATTTCGCGGTCCCGGTCGATTGACCATGATCAATGGTATTTTATTATACATATACAGGGTTACCGGAAACTCGATACATTCCATTGGAGGTTAAAGTAGAGCTCATTTGCGACAGATTTGTGCAAATAGTACTTACTTCTGTCGATAATGGATAATTTTCCAAAAATTAAATTTTAATGTTTTTAATTAAAAATTCCGATTACCATCAACAAAAAATATGTACCTAAAAGAATACCGTATTTTAATGTTTTTTTTGTGCATTTTGTGATAGCTTACATATCAACACTTCTTCGAGATAACATTAAGCTGGAGCAATACTATTAACATTCATGTTGATAAAAAAGTGGTAGCTAATCAGGCGGACTTAACAGCCGCACCACCAACCAAACCAAGTATAGGTACAAAGATGTTCCCCCCGCTGGGAATCGAACCCGGGACCTCTAGGTCTGAGACAGGTGGCTTAGCCACTGGACCACAGAAGCGGTTCTGTCAATAATGGATAATTTTCGAAATAATTAAATTTTAATGTTTTTAATTATAAATTCCGATTTTCATTAAAAAAATATGTTCCTAAGAGTTTCCGTATTATAATGTTTTTTTTGTGCATTTTCTGATAGCTTGCATATCAACACTTCTTCGAGATAACATTAAGCTGAAGAAATACTATTAAATTTTATGTTGTGGACTTGAAACCGTAAGAGATAATTTTTGTTTTTATTGTAAATGTTATTTTATCGTGAGTTTGCATTAAAAAAAATGTATGGAATGCATCGTAAAAATTATTAAAATAACTTATTTATTTCATTAGCTATCTAAAATGGTATAATAGTTCCCATCTGCATTGACAATTACAATTATAAAGTGCAAACAAAAGTTTTTAATTTTTTGGCATTTTACTAAGAACCTATTTCTTAGAAAAATGCCAGAAATGGGTCACCGAGCCGACAACTGCGCGAGTCGTGCTATTTTTAGCTTTTTTTTTACTTTTAGTGCAAACAAAAGTTTTTAATTTTTTGGCATTTTACTAAGAACCTATTTCTTAGAAAAATGCCAGAAATGGGTCATCGAGCCGACAACTGCGCGAGTCGTGCTATTTTTAGCTTTTTTTTTACCTGCGGTGAAACAAAAGAATCTCCATGCAGCTAATCGTAACCACTGATTGGGCGCTGCCACAGATTAAAGAAGAGTTAAGCGCTGCATAACCAAAACAACAAAACGGTCCAAGGGGAGCAGCTGAATGCGTGGTTGTGGCACGCGTTGGCCAGCGGCACATTGTGGTGGTGCACAAGTGGAGACTTCACAGTGATTTTTTAAATCAAAGTTTACGTAATGGCTACTAAACGAAGAGTATGCCGATATATCTTTGGTTACGGTAGTGGAGATTTGTAGATTAACCGTGTCGGTAGCGGTGAAAGAATACTACCACCCCCTATCTTCCCGTGGGAGTCGTAGAAGGCGACTGAGGGATCAAACCCAGAGGATGGGCAGCAGCATCCTCTGAGATTAACACCGTCATACTGCGATCGCCAACCCGCCTGCCAAGCGTGGCGATTATGGCAACATTCCCCCCAACATGAACGACAGCACTAAACTCCGGTCCCTAGTCCCCGGCGGCCCCGCTCGCCCTAGCTACGGTAGCGGCCATGGCAGCGACGGGGCAGGGGGTGCTAAGAATCTCCGGCAGAGAGGCGGTAGCCAGCCGCCAGCAACGAACTTTGGCCCTGGCAACCTACAACACGCGTACACTGCGAACCGACGAGAAGGTTTGCGAACTGGAGGAAGAATTGAGCAAGATACGGTGGGGCATTGTGGGATTATCTGAGGTCCGAAGAGAGGGGGAGGACTCGATAATGTTGAAGTCTGGTAACTTGCTCTATTTCCGGGAGGGCGAACAACTGTCCCAGGGTGGTGTCGGGTTTATCGTCCACAGCTCTCTCGTGAACAACGTTGTTAAGACCGGAAGTGTGTCGTCGAGGGTAGCGTTCCTTATACTCAGAATAACCAAACGGTATTCGTTGAAGGTTATACAGGTATACGCTCCGACTACGGCACACCCCGACGATGAGGTGGAGGCTACGTATGAGGACATCGCTAGAGCCATACAATTCTCAAAAACTCATTACACCGTTGTCATGGGAGACTTTAACGCAAAACTGGGCAAACGAAGCGGCGATGAGCTGAAAGTGGGACGATTTGGAGTTGGAATTCAGAACCACCGGGGCCAACTGCTGGCGGAGTTTCTGGAAAAGGAGGGACTCTTCATGATGAACTCCTTTTTTAGGAAATCTGAACACCGCAAGTGGACCTGGCTAAGTCCCGATGGTGCAACAAAAAATGAGATTGACTTTATTATGTCGACGAGAAAGCAAATATTCAATGATGTCTCTGTGATCAACGCGTTCAACACTGGCAGTGATCACCGGTTGGTAAGAGGCACATTGAACATTAATATCAAGCTTGAAAGACGTCGATTGATGAAGTCTACGCTCCGCCCTGCACCCATCCAAAACCCCGAAAGCTTCCAGCTCGAACTGAAAAATCGCTTCGAATGCCTGAAGGATTGCGTAGAGGTGAACGATTACAACAACAGGTTTGTAAAAACTGTCCATGCGGTTGGGTCTAAGTTCTTCAAAACCCACCGTATAAGAGGACCTAAAAAGCTCTCGGACCATACTCTCAAACTGATGGAAGAGCGGCGCGTGATGGTTCTGCGTTCTTCGGACGATTCGTCTCAGCTTCGGCGGCTCAATAGGCAGATCTCGAAGTCTTTGACTCGCGACACTCGCCGATTTAATACCGACCGTATTAAAGAGGCTATCGAGCGAAACAAAGGTTCGAAAGTGTTTGCAAGAGATTTGGGTATTGGGCAGAGTCAACTGACGACGCTGAAAACCGATGACGGCAGAACTGTCACGTCCAGGTCCGAAGTTATGGGAGAGGTCGAGAAGTTCTATGGACAGCTATACACATCCACGAGGCCACCTGTACAAAGCTTAGCTACAGACCCTAAGCTAACCCGACACTACACCGAAGATATCCCGGACATCAGCCCGTACGAGATTGGTATGGCTCTCAAGCAGCTTAAGAACAGAAAGGCATCGGGTGCTGACGGAATTACGGCTGAGCTTCTGAAAGCAGGCGGAAGACCGGTACTCACAGCTCTTCAGAGACTATTTAATTCCGTCGTACTCGGAGGTAGAACGCCAGAAGCGTGGCATGAAAGTGTGGTTGTGTTGTTCTTTAAGAAGGGCAACAAGGCCCTACTGAGGAACTACAGACCCATATCACTTCTAAGTCACGTTTATAAGCTGTTCTCGAGAGTTATAACTAATCGTCTCGCACGCAGGTTTGATGACTTCTAGCCTATCGAACAAGCCGGATTCCGAAAAGGCTTTAGCACCATAGACCACATACATACGCTGCGGCAGGTTATACAGAAGACCGAAGAGTATAACCGGCCTTTTTGCTTAGCGTTTGTGGACTATGAGAAAGCCTTTGATTCGATCGAAACATGGGCCGTGCTACAGTCTCTCCAGCGGTGCCAAATTGACTACCGGTACATCGAAGTGTTGAAGTGTTTGTACGAAAACGCCACTATGACAGTTCGTCTTCAGGACCAGAACTCGAAGCCAGTCCAGCTGCAGCGTGGAGTGAGACAAGGAGATGTCATTTCTCCGAAACTCTTCACTGCTGCACTGGAGGACGTGTTTAAGCTTCTGGACTGGAGAGGACTCGGCATCAATATTAACGGCGTGTACATCAGTCACCTTCGATTTGCCGACGATATAGTAGTCATGGCTGAGACCCTGGAGGAACTCGGCACAATGCTCGGTGATCTCAACAGAGTCTCTCAACAAGTGGGCCTTAAAATGAACATGGAGAAGACGAAAATCATGTCTAACTCAAGTGTCGTACCCACTCCTCTGAAGGTTGGAGACTCTGCTCTTGAAGTTGTTGACGAATATGTATACCTGGGACAAACAGTCCAACTAGGTAGGTCCAACTTTAAGAAAGAGGTCAATCGTCGAATCCAACTCGGCTGGGCAGCGTTCGGTAAGCTACGTAATATCTTCTCGTCCAAAACACCGCAGTGTCTCAAGACGAAAGTCTTCGACCAGTGTGTGTTGCCAGTGATGACATACGGTACCGAAACGTGGTCGCTCACTATGAGCCTTATTAGCAGGCTCAAAGTCACGCAAAGAGCAATGGAGAGGGCTATGCTCGGGGTTTCTCTACGTGATCGAATCAGAAATGAGGAGATTCGTAGACGAACTAAAGTAACCGACATAGCCCAAAGGGTCGCCAAGCTCAAGTGGCAATGGGCAGGGCACATCGCCCGTAGAACCGATGGCCGTTGGGGCAGAACGGTTCTCGAGTGGCGACCGCGCACCGGAAGACGCAGTGTGGGCAGGCCTTCAACAAGGTGGTCCGACGATCTGGTGAAGGTCGCGGGTAGCCGCTGGATGCAAGCAGCACAGGACCGGTCGTGGTGGAGATCCTTGGGGGAGGCCTTTGTCCAGCAGTGGACGTCTTCTGGCTGATGATAATGATTTGTAGATTTGTACATCTGCAGCTGCCAAAAGAGAATACGCGCGTCGTTTCCCTAATCGCCGTACATCTAATGAACGAGTTTTTTCTGGGACATTCCACCGCCTTAGAGAAACCGGTAGCGTACGTACTAGACGAAGTGATGCTGGACCTCGTTGAAATTGCTCTAGTATTTCTTCTTCATCTTCAGGATCATAGATGCGAGGTCTTGAGCATTACATATGTTCTACCGCAGGTGAAAATAAGAAGCTAACAAAAGCACAACTCTCAGTTGTCGGCTAGATGGGTCATCTAAGAAAAATGCCACATGACTTTTGTTTGCACTTTATAATTGTAATTGTCAATGCAGATGGGAACTATTATACCATTTTAGATAGCTAATGAAATAAATAAGTTATTTTAATAATTTTTACGATGCATTCCATACATTTTTTAAATGCAAACTCACGATAAAATAACATTTACAATAAAAACAAAAATTATCTCTTACGGTTTTAAGTCCACAACATAAAATTTTATAGTATTTCTTCAGCTTAATGTTATCTCGAAGAAGTGTTGATATGCAAGCTATCAGAAAATGCACAAAAAAAAAACATTATAATACGGAAACTCTTAGGAACATATTTTTTTAATGAAAATCGGAATTTATAATAAAAAACATTAAAATTTAATTATTTCGAAAATTATCCATTATTGACAGAACCGCTTCTGTGGTCCAGTGGCTAAGCCACCTGTCTCATCAGACCTAGAGGTCCCGGGTTCGATTCCCAGCGGGGGGTACATCTTTGTACCTATACTTGGTTTGGTTGGTGGTGCGGCTGTTAAGTCCGCCTGATTAGCTACCACCTTTTTATCAAAGTCTGTCACCATAACAACAATATTTATAATATAACATTGTTGTTGAGGATTCCGGGTTCGTGCGCTTCCACCCGGCCTTATCGTCACTTACCATCAGGTGAGATAAAGGCCAAGCGCTTCGCTTACCCGTCGCAGAATTAAAAAAAACTCTACTTACCAAATAACAACTGTAAATGTGCTCAGCGTATCGCCGCTCTAAGCTGTTAGATGTATGTGTAGTAATTAGTCCGTTTTACGACACCCAAGGAAAGAGATGGTTGGTAGTATTCGTTTATTAGCCGCCACCACAACGCTCCTAATCTTATTTTATTATATCTTAATGGGACCTGCCAAGATCTCCGTTTCGCAGTAATACGTCAACCCATTATTGTGATATACTGTTTTCTTCGGGACGTACGAATCGAATATTATCGAGAAATGTTAAAAAAAAAATCAAGAACAGTATACGAACCTGCACCCTCTGACAATTCGTGTCAGGTGCTCTTCCAACTAAGTTACCGTGGACTTATCTAGGCCGCCGAAATTAATCATCACTTTTTACTTTGAAATCCAACAATTCCCATTTTGTAATTTATTCGCAACAAAATTTGCGTTAAAATAATATTTATAACATTATACGAACATTAACGAGTGAATAATAATTGTTAGTTTGCATTGTAGTGTCTCTAGTTATGTGGTGGTTTGGAAAGATCGGGAATAGGTTTAACGTTCCACTTCCTGTCCGTCTGATGGCGTCCTAATTTTATTATTTTCTTGGATCTTAAACTGGCTATCTTAAATTTAGTTGGCCTATCTTAAACTTTTTAGCAACCAGGTGAACCTTGGGAGAAAGTATTGTAGGCTTATATAATGACTATTAAGCTTTATCGATAGATGATTCGTTTTAACGTGTAATAAAAACATAAAGCATTTTCTAGCTGTAATTTATTAATTTATTTTATTGCTAGTATCTATTTTCTATCTATTAATATGATAACATAAAAATAACAGGTATTTAATTGTTTTATTTTGTTTCAGGCGTAGGACTTAAAGGTGAGAAACACTTATATTTACTATTAGTTTTTGATGTATTTCTACAAAAATTATATGCTAGAGTGTCCTAATAGACTTAGCGTGGATTCAACCAAACTGGAATAAGACTTACTCCGAGATTAGTCTATACAAATTCGGCGTTTAATCTAGGTATAAGACCTTATTCCAGTTTGGTCGAATCCACCCTTAATTGGCTACAGAGCAACATGGTAAAAAGTTTTTAGAGTTTTAAAACCAGATACGCTGTTAGAACGTCGTCATCATCAACCTATAAATGTCCCACTTCTAGATACAGGTCTTCCTTAGGCTCAGGATAGGTACTAAGTACATGAGGAGACTAGCCCAATGCGGATCAGTGGGTTTGGGACAAACGACTTTACAAGCCTTCCGAACTTGACATGCCACGAGGAGCTTGAAATGTTTTTTTTTGTCGACCATCCATTGATCCGGCATTGCGGAAGTTGTTTAACTGGCAGGGTCGCAAACCGCCTTAGCCGCTACGCCATTTGTCCTTCCTATTACATCTATCTCCATCCTGAGCCATCTTATGCCAGTCGGTCTGGTGTGCGTCTAGATCGCTTGCCACCTCTTACTGGGCCGACCTCAGCGGCGTCGTCCTTTTCCAGCAAGCCTTAACTACATACTAATAAAACCTTTTCTCAATTGGCAATCTTTGTAGTACGGGTCGGCGTAAACTTCTTCGAAACTGGCTTCCTGTACCCACACAGCTACGTAGATGTCCCCCGTACTGTGGCCGAGGCCAAGAGAGCTCGCTGGGTGGAGACTGAGAGGCCCCCCGGTCCTCTGCCAAGTCTCGTGCTGTACTGCCCGTCGCAGGACGACCGCATCCTATGCGCCCTGTTCGACGACACCAACTATGTAGCTGGAACGCAGGTTGCTGTAAGTATTTCGTCAGTGGTTCTGTGAAGGGATTTTGCCCTTCGGCCGTTTACGTATCCGTAGATTCGTAACCATTACGAATGAGGAATAAATGATCTTTGTACGGAACCAGTTTCGTTCAAAGAATTATTTAAGTAACTGTATTTGAAACTACGGTTATATACGTACAACTTAAATAAATTATTTAATTATTTAATAATAATAATCTAATTTTAACAATTATTATTAAAAAAATAAGGAAAAATAAATAAAATTTTGAAATATTTATTAATACTTATATTTAAATTTAATTTTTTTTCATAAAATTTTCTTTAATTATTTTAGAATTTATTTATTTTTTATGTATTAATTCCTTGTACTTAACCGTGGTTTCAATATAATTCTTTGTACGAAACTGGTTCTCAAAGATCATTTATTCCTCATTCATAAATCTGGTTACGAATCTACGGTTACGTTAGACGGCCGAAGATGAATTTTGTACCGTGGCGGAATCCAAGAGGCCCGAAACCAGTGCTGAACGCGTTTGACATTGCTATACGGAACCATAATATTCGCGCTTCGAAATATAGTTTATTAAAGTATACGCTCTATGGCTTGGTATCACAGCCGGTTTTAAGTGACTTTTTTAAATTTTATTATAATAACAAACAGCCAGAAGGTAACAATGCAGTGCAATAAGAGCATTTTAGCCCATATTACCTAACCCTGCCAGATTAGTTAACCTCAAGTTTACAAATAATTAACTTACATAGGTTCCTACTGAGTTAGACTGCGAACTCGCGAGTTATTTAGGGCTTTTCCCTTTGCATCGATTTCATGGGATGCACGGAGGCATACCTACTAAAAGGCAGTATAATCCAAAAAAATAATTACGGAGGTGACTCGGAAAACGTATAGTAGGCATCAAGTTTCCTGGGACTCGATACTGCCGTTTTAAAATATCCGTAACCGTATGGCTATGGCCAGTAATTGACATTTACAAAAATAATATAATATAGTAAGTACCTACGTAGGTATACGTAAGTACTTACAAAGAAATAAAAAACTGAAATTATAGTTTGACAATCAAGGAAAAGACAAGAATATACGTATTGACTTATTCCGATAGTCAGAAGACCTACCTTAAAATTAGATAAATAAATTAATCTGTTTTACCCATATTCTTATCGTTTCAGATTGTTTACGTGGTAAATTAGCGATAGAATATCAATATACTTACTTACTTAATCTATGAATTATTATTATCTCTGCATATCACGTTCAAAACAAAATTAAATCATAATTATAAAAATGATGATTATTTATTGAAATTATATTTCATTATTATTTTTAGTATTATTATCCAATCTATTTTATATTTCTATTTCTTATTTCCCTTATTCTTGCACCCATTTCAATATTCTTTTTATTATATTTCTATCACCCAAGGTTGCCTGGAAGAGATTGCTTGTTAGCAGTAAGGCCGCCTGTTTTGTACTTTGTCACTGCATAAATGTTTTCTGTTATATGTTCTTGTGTGCAATAAAAGTATATTTTATTATTATACTCTTTATTCAAAATATATGTTAGGAAAATTAATTTTACAATATTTTATAAAAAACATATTTACAATATAAAATATTATAAAAAACTTAACCTAGGTTGCCACCGGCAGCGGGGATAGACCCAAGCTATCGGTGGTTAGGGCTGCAGAGTGAGGAACCTCCTGACAATACGTGCCGTGTCAAGGAGTACTGCCTTTTGCATCTGACCCTTGACCCAACCTTTCAGCGAGAGCCTCTCTAGGTGTTGATCGAGGCTCTTCGCTATAAGGCCGTGTGCCGAAACGACTATCGGTACAATAATAGTTGAATTCACATCCCACATGGCGGTAACCTCGTGAGCCAAGTCAAGGTACTTACTGAGCTTGTCCTTCTCGGCTTTCACGAGGTTCTCGTCATGAGGTATGGTGATATCAACCAATATTGCTTGGCGCTGAGATCGGTCGATCACCACGATATCAGGCTTATTAGCGACAATAGTCCTGTCCGTGATGATAGAGCGATCCCAGTAGAGCGTTGCATGACCATTTTCGAGAACTGGCGCAGGTGCGTACTTATAACGTACGTACGTACGTACGTACTATAAGTACGGCACTTCTGATTCAACAAGGCCATATCGAAGAGCAAGTTGCTGGTGAATTATTCTGGCTACTTGGTTGTGTCTGTGCAAATACTCTCCGTTAGCAAGATGAGAACAACCGGAAATAATATGTCGGAGTGATTCTCCCGGACGGCGGCATGCCCGACAGATGTCAACCGTACCGTCCCTCATAATATATTTCCGGTAGTTATTCGTCTTGATAACTTCATCTTCAATAGCACAGACAAAACCTTCGGTTTCCCCAAAGAGGTCACCGAAACGTAGCCAGTTCACCGAGGCAGGCAAATCTACATCAGGCCCAGTTAGAGCTCGATAGTAGCGCCCGTGTAGCACCTTGCTCTTCCATATATCCTTGCGATCGAGAGTGCTTAGCACCACTGGTTTTCGCCAGTTTTCTGTTGCCAAGGAGAGCGGCGTAAAGTGTCTATCAACTGCCACGACATCCAAATGCATCCCGCACTCACTGTTAAGGTCCTTGGCATTTAAAAAGCCGCGACCCCCACATCTCCGCGGGATGTACAGCCTCATAACAGATGAGCGCGGGTGTAACATTCTAGAAGTCTTGAGCATTTGACGGACTCTTCTATCCAAGGCGTCCAATTCGGTCTGAGTCCATCTTAGTATGCCAAAGGAGTATGTGAGGAGAGGCATAACCCAGCCATTAAAAGCACGCGTCTTATTGCCACCCGATAAAAGACTGTTAAGTACTTTTCTTAGGCGGCAAAAGAATCGCTCCTATAATGACTGTTTTATGTCCCCATCCACAACACCCAAAGACTGTGACATACCAAGATATTTATATGTTTCAACTTCGGAGAGAGATCTGAAGTTTATCGTTTCGGAGAGTTGTAAATTGGTTGAATTTACTACTCTCCCAGGCTGTACATGCATAACCGACCACTTATCCACACCAAACTCCATCTTGATGGCACTGCTGAAAGTCTCAGTAATTTTCAGCAGTTTCACCAAGTCTTGGCGGTTTGGTGCGAAAAGCTTGAGGTCATCCATGTACAACAAGTGCGACATAACTTCACCCCCTCTCCGCAGTTGACAGCCTAACTTTGAATTTCTCAACAAAGTACTGAGAGAATTCAAAGCTAGGCAAAACCATAAAGGACTCAGACTGTCGCCCTGGAATATGCCACGCTCTATCCTTAAAAGATCCTGCGTGGCAGAAACACTATCTCGACATCCTGGTTGACTCAAGACCGTGGTCCACTGCCGCATACATGATATCAAAAAGGATTTTAAAGTTATATCAATTTTATATAACTCTAAAATCCTCACCAACCATGAATGTGGCACCGAATCATAGGCCTTCTTATAGTCAATCCAGGCTGTAGAGAGAGTCCCTCTGCCATGCCGGAACTTCTGGCATATGGTCATGTCAATGAGGAGAAGCTCCTTAGTAACACGGGATCCAACCCTACATCCATTCTGAGTCATGTCCAAAATATTGTTTGCAACAATGTGCGTGTTAATTTTTGTTCTCAGAATGGATGTAAGGAGCTTGTATAAAGTAGGTAAGCACGTGATGGGTCTATAATTTTTCGGTTCCGTGGTACTACCTGATTATGGAGCAGAAAAGTGACACCAGTAGTCAACAAACTTGGGAGTGAGCTGAGCTGCTTCTTGGAATTGCGCTGCCAGTAACTCGTGTGAACATCTAAACCATTGATCCAGAAGTTGTGCAATCCGTCCGGTCCTGGGCATTTCCAATTTTGGGCCGTACGGATTGCAGAACTTACGTCAGCTGTACTAATATTTATAGCCTGCATGGTCTCGATAGGTTCACACGCGTCACTGACAACACACATCCATTCACCTTCCGTGTGCTCGACGGGCACCGACCAAATGCTGCGCCAGAAATTAGTTATGGCATCAACATCTGGTAGCTGTCCGTCGCTCACACGTTGATCAGCTCCTTCCCAACGTCTGTATACTTTTCTTTGGTCACTTTGAAAGAGGCGATTCTCTAAGATCTATTCGTGGGCAAACAAGGTATACGCGGCCTAGAGTTACGCGTGTCACGATACTGTAGAATAGCATCGTTCAAAGCGCTCCTCATTTGCTCATTCGCCTGTGTACTTACTGTACAATCTATACTATTAGATTGTATTCGTCTTTGTAATATATAAATATAAATATCGGCTCGCAGCTGACTCAATTCCGACTTCCTCCCGCGGCGGTTGGTGAGCGAACTCCCACCACCCCGCGCCCCGCGGCTTGTGTCACCCGAGACGACAGATTATATACGTAATAGCATAGACAAAGGTGTGTGTATATGTTTGTACAAGTATAAGAAAACTTCGCATACACTACATCCCTTCCCTTTTATGATTTTAAAAGAAACACATCTATTTGGTAATATTCATTTTTTTTCTGTCGTCCACTACTTTCTACTGTCCTTCTACTTTTTAAATTAAACTATATTATTTGAAACCTGTTGTTCCGTTTCATCATTACGAAGTTCAATATCACCATTCTTCTTTTTTTCCTACAGTATGATTATTATACTATTGCTCATATTTTATTCTAATACACCCTAGCTACAACACTTATTTCAAAATTTATAGCAAGTCTTTTCGCATCTGCGTAGGTACTCCTTCCTTTTTCTTTAAAATTACTTTATCTTTATATCTTGTTTCTACCTCCTCTGGTTTTGTTTAAAAATTTGATTTGTAAATATCGAATGATATTTGCACTTGGTATTGTATGATAAATAAGATAATAATAAAAGAATTATCAATTTAATCTAGAATTACTTTTTAGTTACTTATACTCTAAAATAATCTTATCAACTACAATGTTATCCACCTTGCCATATACTTTCATTACTTGCAAGTAAACAATGTACAGTCACGAGCAAAACATGCAAACAATTGTCTTAATACAATAGAATAAAAGTCAAAGTGCATACATATTGATGCTTGTGACTGTACCTGATACAGAGCAGAGGGTACTCTTCTAATGCAGGTATTGCATACTTATATCTTTTAATTTAAATTTTACTATTTATGAGTACTTTTTTTATAGCATTTTTGTTATGTTTTTTACCTTGAACACATGATGTATTCTAGTAATTTAATGTCTTGCTCGCAATTTAACACAAACCTCCCAATTAGTGCAATTCTCGAAATGTAATACTAATTGTCTGTTGTTATTGTCATGTAAAGATTGTATTCTGTCAGATGTGCTTCATCAAACAAATAAATTAATAAATATCTCATTTTAATACCACTCTCGAAATTTAATGCCAGTCTCACAATTTGATGCCACTTGCAACTTAATACCAATCTCGCAATTTAATACCAATCTCGCAATTGAATGCAAACGCAATTTAATGCCAATGTCGCACCTCAATGCCGACCACGCAATTTAATGCCACCGTCTCAACTTATTGCCGACCCGCAATTTAATGCAATCGCAATTTAATGCCACCGTCGCGACTTAATGCCGACCCGCAATTTAATGCAATCGCAATTTAATGCCACCGTCGCAACTTAATGCCGACCCGCAATTTAATGCAATCGCAATTTAATGCCACCGTCGCAACTTAATGCCGACCTCGCAATTTAATGCCAATGTCGCAACTGAATGCCGACCTCGCAATATAATGCAAACCACGCAATTTGATGCAAATCTCGCAATCTCATTCAAACCGTTCAATTTGATACAAATTTCGCAATATAATGCCAATCTCACAATTTTGTGGAAATCTCGTAATTTTAATGCAAAACACGCAATTTAGTTCAAAACTTGCAGTCCAATGCAGACCACTTAATTTAATGCAAACCACTTCATATAATGCAAATATCGCAATCTACTGCAAAACAATGCACTTTAATTTTAATGTCGCAATCTAATGCAAACCACTCAATTAATGCCAATATTACCATCTAATGCAAACCACTCAAATTAATGCATCTCTCAAACATCTCGCTATAAAACCAGACCACACCGGGAAACACAACCAGGCAAACACGGGCACAGCTTACTCCGTCACAGCTTACGTTCGTAATAGCACTGGTTCACACTTCTCTTGGTTGCCACACACCTGACAAGAATACAGAGAACCGGCGCTGACCGCGCCTATGCTAAATTAATCAAATTATTTATTTTATCAAAACGTTGTACATGGGTTCAGAACAATCTAACCAGACAAATAAGTAAATTTCATTAATTTTAAAGTCCGATATAGTAAGACTTTTAAATGCTATTCACAAAGTCAACAATAACCACAAACAAAATGTAAGTAGTAACAAGAACTACTGAGATGGAATCATGTACTCTCCGTATTACTAATATTATAAACGGTAGGCTATTACATTCCTCGCCCAGATAGTTTCACAATAATAATTGCAACCAAGTATTTTCAAGAAGCTACTTAAACGATCAAAAGTTATTATTGCCAAGCAATAGGGATATTATTACTAAGTCCTAAATTATGAATAAATATGAATTAGTGAATAAACAAATAGCTTAACGGGAGTCTATTGCACAGATACTCGTACACTGACGATATCGGTAATCTCATACATTTTTTCCAGGGTAGACGGACGGCTGTCAAAATAAAATGACCAACTAGAATAAGGAAAAGTATATAGTAGTATTGCTTCTGTATCGCACATGCAAACTACAATGAAGCAATAGATTAACGCGAATAGAATGAGCGATCAACCAACTACTGATCATGCCACCATTCGTCTTTGACTACGTAAATAAAGAAGCCTCCGTATTATAAGTTCACCGGCCAGCACTGGTCAGGTCAATATAAAAGTATATAATATTTTACACGCCACGAAATCTTCTCCAATGAGTTCCGATCCGAACCTGTATTATGAAAGGTAAAAAGACAATAACCGTTATTTCATTTGTTTCAGTGTTGTACTTAATATTAATTACCGTTGTACTCAATACAATGTTGAACTGAATATTTGCGGCACTTAGCCTTCGCCAGTCAGCCACAGGTAGGTAGGGGTTCGAAAAGAAACGATTATTTAGTGGGTAACAATCGTTTATTCACAGCCTTATAATTTGTGTGGCCGCCTCACGTCTTGTTGAGAGATAGGTTAAAGGGAGAACACTGGCCTGAACCGACGTCGTTCTAAGGTACTGCTGCTCCTCAGGGTCCTTCGCAGGCTGGTCAGGTTCAGCGCTTCTTCCTCTATCTTGATGAGGTAGGTACGCAGCCGGCCCTTCTTAAGGTCAGTGGTGAAAGATGCCGGTGCTCGTAAGATGTATACTGTTCGTAGAATTCCTGGAAGCCCAGACAGAAGAGGAAGCTTTAGCATGAGTCGCACAGCCACGTCGTCGACGGGTTCAGGGGTCACAGTGTTCCAGAGAAGGTTAAAGCGGACAGTGCTAGCGTTAGAAAGAACTTAAGAACACCTTACAAAGAACACTTCTTATAAAATACATGAGAACTTACCCCAGCGGGAATTCACTATAAATAACGAGTTTATTTTAATAGATTTTTGGCAACAAGTGACGCAGCCGTCACGTCTGATGCCTTGAAATGCTCTGCCCATTGGAAATTCCGATGCCACCCGAATGCACGCTCGGCAGTCGCCGCCGCGCGCCGGCCAGATGAAAAAACTTGTTAGGGATCGCGAATGCGCACGCACAATAGAAGCGAGAACCTTAGCAATATTATGTACTTGAGAGTTCCGTACGTTTTTGATTTACTGCAATAAGTTTGTATTAATTATTATTTTATTATTAATGCAAGTTTTGTCTTTAATTTAGAGTTTAAGTGGTATTAGTTTTATAGTTATTATTTGTTTCTTTTGTAAATAAATAAAATTATTATATTTCTTGTATTTTGTAAAGTACAACGTTACAGTACCCCGCCACAAAGCGAAGGATTTTGCCTACTAAATTGCAAAATCCGGCTACAATACTTATCTAAACTTACTACTTTTTACGTTCATAATCATTTTTCATACTTCACGCATATTTTCATCATCTTAGTTCATAACGTCTTCAAATTCAATATTAATTATAAATTTGAGACCCATACAGATAGAGTTACAATTGAGTTTATATTAACTGTACTCAAAGTAGGTTTTAACGTATTAAAATTAAATGTTAAAGACTAATTATTTCATTTAATACGCTAAAGTTAAAGTAGAGGATATTAACAAATGGCTAGGTTGAGAAAAAATAGTTTTACAGTATCATTTACTTATTTACGTTTTATAGTCAATAAGTTTAATATCTTTTATATGATATGAGCCTAGTGGCTTTCCAGATATATCAGCTAGTTCATAAACGAGTGGGGACCTTTTACCAATAATTTTGCATTTTATAAATTTTGGTGCTAGTTTTTTATTAAAATATTTATCCTTGTCGCTTTGGTAAAACGTCCTTCTCCAGACAGTATCACCAACCTGAAATTCAGCAGGTTTTCTGCGTAAGTTATACTGTTGGCAATTCCTACTGTGAGCCCTTAGTAGAAGTGCTTGCACTTTATTAAATATACTAGATAGAACACCTATATTCTCTGCGTAACAATCACGAGGTTGAAAAATAAGATCATCTTCAGTCTCAGTATTAACATAATGTGAACCACACGTGACTAGTTCACGCCCGTACACAAGAAAGGAAGGAGTATAGCCTGTTACTTCGTTTACGGAGCTATTTACAGCAAATTGGATTTTCGGTACAATTAAATCCCAAACACGTTGATCGTTAGAGATGAACGTTGATATAGCTGTTATGACAGTTTTGTTGTACCTCTCGACTGTGTTAACATGTGGTGAATATTTAGGCGTAAAATGTAATTTTGGAACCTTGTACTTTTCTAACATTTGCCTTAGCGTAGAACTTACAAACTGTTTACCATTATCCAGAATCACCGTAGAAGGAATGCCATGTATTAAAAATACATGCTCCTCTAAAATTCTGGTAACGATCTCAGCAGTAGCGCGCTTGATTGGAAATAGTAAGCAGTACTTACTAAAACAACAAGTCACAACGAGGATGTACGAGTTCTGCTTTCTAGTAGTTGGAAGAGGTCCTACTAGATCTATGCTTATGGTCTGAAAAGGTCTAGAGCAGTGTTTAGGTTTACCCATTTCACCCAAAGGAGCGTGATTCTGGTGCTTATGCGCAATGCAAGTGTCACATGAAGTGATAGTTTCCACGACATCAGCATGCATATCGGGCCAGGTTTAGGCGCAGAATGTCCAATTCGCAAAATGTCCAGCGGTCGCAAAAAGTTCAAGTCGTCATTATTTATTTAATTTGTCCGGCACAATAAAAATAACTCGTGGATACCGTTTTATTGTGCCGGACAAATTAAATAAATAATGACGACTTGAACTTTTTGCGACCGCTGGACATTTTGCGAATTGGACATTCTGCGCCTAAACCCCGGGCCAGAAGTACCTGAGGCTGAGTCGCTTATAGGTTTTAAATATGCCAAAATGACCCGCTGTTGGTTCTGAGTGATTTTTGAGAATGGCGTCTTGTCTAGCCTCAAAAGGGATCACTTCTTTCCACTCAAATTCTTTATGCAAAGGATGTTTAGTCTGCATATAGCGGAATAAGCGGCCATTTTTGACAGTATAGTTAGCGAAAGATGTAGGAGAATTTTGACAACCATGCCACAAGTTTAGATACCACTGATCACTAGTAGTAGGCAAAACAGTGGGTGTAGTGCTAGAATCAGAGTCTATAGCAGCAACCTGGCAAGCACGAGACAAAGCATCCGGAATGACATTATCAACACCACGACGGTGTTTGATGTCAAAATTAAACGCTGAGAGCCGAACACCCCAACGAGCTAGACGTCCAGTTGGATTATTTAGATTAAGAAACCACTTGAGAGCTGAATGGTCCGTGTAGACGGTGAATTTTTTACCATTATCTAGGTAGCATCTCCAGTGTTCCAAGGTAACCAAAACAGCCAGTGCCTCTCGTTCAGTTATGCTATAATTTCTTTCAGGCCCCGTCAAAGTTCGACTGGTATAGGCTATAGGATGTTCGAATCCGTTTATTGTCTGAGTTAGCAGGCCTCCAACACCATAGTTGCTAGCGTCGGTGTGGACTTCAAACGGCAAGTCAAAGTTAGGACACGAAAGAATTGGCGCGGATACTAGAAGTTCCTTCAGTTTTGTAAAGGCCTCGTCGGCTTCCGTATCCCAATTAAAGGTTTTAGCTTTCTTGCTGGTAGAAGTGAGTTTATTCAGAGGGGCTGCTATAGCGCTAAATTTAGGGACAAATTTACGGTACCAAGAGGCTATACCTAAAAATCTTTTTACCTCTTTTTTATTAGTTGGTGTAGGGTAGTGTACAATTGTATTAATCTTTGAGGGGTCGACATGAAGACCCTTGGAATCAATAACATAACCCAAGTATTTGAGTTCGTTACGGAAAAAGACAGATTTTTCAAAATTTATTGTTAAATTTGCCACGGACAGTTTCCTATGTACTTTTAAAAGAAGGGATACATAATTTTCAAAATCAGAACTGATGACGACTATATCATCTATATAAACGAACACGGAGTTCTCAAATTCAGGCCCGCAGAAGAGTGTATCAACCAATCTCTGTTGGGTAGCTGGTGAATTGGTTAACCCAAAGGGCATAGTAACAAATCTGAAGGTCCCGCGACGTGGAATATAAAAAGCAGTCTTATTTCTGTCATTTTCAGCAATAGGTATTTGCCAAAATGCCTTAGAAAGGTCTATACTACTTAGGTATTTAGCATTCTTTAAGTTGTCTAAGATGTCAGATATGTACGGTAGCTTATACGCGTCTTTTTTCGTAACTGAGTTCAGCTTTCGACTATCGAGGCAGAATCTAAGTTTACCGTCTTTTTTGGGAGTCAACAAAACAGGTGAAGACCATGGACTCTCACATTCTTCAACGACACCTAAAGCTAACATTTCGTCTAGTTGTTCAGCTAAGACACGTTGTTTTTCCGGAGAAACATGATAATATCTTTGCCTTATAGGTAAGGAATCGCCAGTATCAATATGATGTGTTACCAAACTAGTTCTACCTAAACCGCGCACCTCACTTGAAATGTTTCTAAATTGCTCAATGATATTATCAGCAGTTACGCGTTGAGCTTCAGTAAGTTCATTGTACGAATGTAACACACGAGTAGCTTCACTAATAGTTAATACTTTACTAGTGTCAATTGGATTATTAGAAAAAGAAATAGAATTTTGAAATTTTGGAAAAAGATTAAATTTCTTCCAAAAGTCAACGCCTAGAATTAAATTTGATTTTACAGAAGGTATGACGTAAGCTTTCAAAATGTGAAATTGCTTTTCAAATTTAACCGGCAGATGAACGTAGCCAATAGCAGGTAAATGTTCTCCTCCAGCAGCAGTAAATGTTTCAGTGACATCTTTATGAAGTGTGACACCTAATGAATTCAAATGTTCATGAGAATCATTTCCTAGAATAGTCACAGTAGAACCGGAGTCTAGCAACCCACACAAATTTGTATTACCTATATTGATAGTTGCGTACGGACGCACATCATTAGAAGATTTTTTATTGAAGACTGTTGTAATGAAATAGCTAGAAAAGAAAACCTTTAGAGTGGATAGCCAATCTTTCCAATCCTTTTCATCAAAATTATCAGAATTTTTAGTGTTTGCATTCTTATTACCACAGTCTTCAGCAACTAGTTTTTTTGATCCGCTTGTGAGTGACACTTTGAGCAATCAGGATATTTAACATTCTTCGTTCCACATTTAAAACAAATAGGAAATCTATCAGCTTTACACTCACTCAAGGGATGATCCGAACTACGACAGCGAGGACAATAAACTTTCTTAGAGTTAGGATAAAAAGAAGTTATAGCAGCTATATTTGATCTATTACCTGTAGAATCCCTAATAAAATTTCTATTATAACCTTGTTGGCTTTTATTGTTATTTTTAAAATAAGATGAATTAGTTTTAAAATTATTATAATAATAATTATTATTATTATTGTGCCTATAATGATGATAAAACTGTGATCTGCTAGTATTAGGTTCAGAGATTTTTAAAAAAGCTAAGTCAGGAGCAAGAGTACCAGTTGAAATTCTAGGAGGTTCTTTAAATTGAGAAGTTAGGGATTGTATCTTTTCAAAATTCCTACAGACCTTTTTCAAGTTCTCAATAGTATCGATAGAAGAAGAGTTGGAAGCTAATACACTAGCGTAACATGGTCTAATGTTATGCATTAGGATACTTAATTTATCTACTTCAGAAATTTTATTTGTTAGTCTAGAGAACATTTCCGTCATTTTAGCAAAATAAATGGTAATATTCTCTGTTTCACCCTGCGTTCTATTTCGAATCTCCGTTAATAATCGGTAATCGTAATCAAATTGACTAAAATCTTCAATTAGCAACGCAATCAACTTATCCCAAGAACTAACAGAACTTTTAATACTACGGTACCAGTGTAATGCATCTCCTGTGAATATCTCCGTAGCGTAAGATAGCAACTTAGAAGATGTTATGTTTCTAGCAGTACTATACTCATTCACTCTCTGTATAAAAGCGTGTACGCAAGTCTTACCATTGTACTTAATTTTTTGTAATTCACTAATATGTGAGCGATCACAATTTACTGATACGTTAGGAACCGATTCGAATGATGAAGATGATTGAACAGCTTCAGCTATAGGCTCACAGCTAGGGACAGGGTTAGCAGATTTATTAATAGAATTTAATCTATTTAATAAAGAGATAAGATGCTTTGATAAACTTTTGACTTTTTCTATATGACTAGAATCAGCACAATCAATACGCTTTATGCGATGATACAAGTGATTGCACAAAGCTCTGGTACGTTCAAAAAGGTTAACATCATACTTCTCCTCTAAGGATTTAACGCGTGATATAACTTCACTAATAGAAGTGCCTACTCCAGCAATATCAACGTCAGGTTCTATGCCCGATTCACAAATGTCAGAAGTAGGAATGATAGGTGTGAGTTTATTAATTTGTTTACGCAGTTCAAGTACGGTTGCCGCAGGTTCCTCGCCTCTAATGAGCACTTCATATGTTAATTCAGTCTTGTTAAGCAAAAAGAATTTAATAGGATGAGTCCCCATATCAATTAGAAGTTCAAAACAAAAGTGAAATCAAAACCAACAAAATATTATTTAAAACAATCTATAGATGTCTAAAATAATTGGTGTTCTTTACAATTACTAGTAACTAACTACTACCTTTACTAACTACGTTTAGGTGGTTACTACGTGGATGAAGAAATAAAAACAAAATACAGAAAAGGCAAATAGAAAAAGGAAAAAAAATTAAGGTGGGTATGCAAAATAAAAATAACAATGATGAAGAAAGAAAGCGTGCGAACTGTTACGTATTACAATAAAATATAATAATGATTTTATCAAGTTACTACTAGTAGACTGTTCTTAATATTTTGCAACACTAGCTTACAGTTATAAATATTATAAACATATCTAATCAAACCAAAAATCTACTGTTAAAACACCACTTTTGTCATGTGGTTTTAACTAAGTAAGTACGTAACGTGCACTTTATGTACTTATTACATTAGAACATTGTAATATTAACGTTAATTGTTAATATTAAAGTTATTTAGCTATAATTAGTAACAGCGCTATAATTTACAATTATTTTAAAAGTGCACCCTACCACAGTTACTCATAGTAAAGTAGACAATCCATACGTAACAGTTACCTACGTAACAGTTAACTAAAAGGCGATAGAATAGTAAAAGCAGAAGCACACTAAAGCAGTAAAATAATAAATTTATATGTACGTACCAGTTCGCAGATATTTAAATCACCTTCACGTTCACAGCACTATATAGGTAGGTTTAACTAGCAGCTAGACTTCAGGGAAATCAAGACGTAATTAGGCCACACAAAAACACACGTTGTAGGCGCCACTGCGGCACTTAGCCTTCGCCAGTCAGCCACAGGTAGGTAGGGGTTCGAAAAGAAACGATTATTTAGTGGGTAACAATCGTTTATTCACAGCCTTATAATTTGTGTGGCCGCCTCACGTCTTGTTGAGAGATAGGTTAAAGGGAGAACACTGGCCTGAACCGACGTCGTTCTAAGGTACTGCTGCTCCTCAGGGTCCTTCGCAGGCTGGTCAGGTTCAGCGCTTCTTCCTCTAGCTTGATGGGGTAGGTACTCAGCCGGCCCTTCTTAAGGTCAGTGGTGAAAGATGCCGGTGCTCGTAAGATGTATACTGTTCGTAGAATTCCTGGAAGCCCAGACAGAAGAGGAAGCTTTAGCATGAGTCGCACAGCCACGTCGTCGACGGGTTCAGGGGTCACAGTGTTCCAGAGAAGGTTAAAGCGGACAGTGCTAGCGTTAGAAAGAACTTAAGAACACCTTACAAAGAACACTTCTTATAAAATACATGAGAACTTACCCCAGCGGGAATTCACTATAAATAACGAGTTTATTTTAATAGATTTTTGGCAACAAGTGACGCAGCCGTCACGTCTGATGCCTTGAAATGCTCTGCCCATTGGAAATTCCGATGCCACCCGAATGCACGCTCGGCAGTCGCCGCCGCGCGCCGGCCAGATGAAAAAACTTGTTAGGGATCGCGAATGCGCACGCACAATAGAAGCGAGAACCTTAGCAATATTATGTACTTGAGAGTTCCGTACGTTTTTGATTTACTGCAATAAGTTTGTATTAATTATTATTTTATTATTAATGCAAGTTTTGTCTTTAATTTAGAGTTTAAGTGGTATTAGTTTTATAGTTATTATTTGTTTCTTTTGTAAATAAATAAAATTATTATATTTCTTGTATTTTGTAAAGTACAACGTTACATATTAATTAACATTTTAATTTTATTATTTTATTTTATATGGCAGCCCGCTCGCGATTCGCTCGCGCGAACCCCCTGTACCCCTTGACGAACCTCCAAAAACCTTCTTCACACAATTCCCGTCCCGACAATCACAAATACAACAAAACAGAATCCCAAATAAGCGCAGCCGCTCCGAAGCGACGCGCCAACAAACACCCGTGGCAACTGATTCCATTTACTTAGATTTTTTTTTAAATTAATATTATATATCTTTTTCCTTTTTTTTTAATTTGAACAAATGTTGAGATATATCCACGAGAAGAAGGCGAACCCGCACTCTTCTACCATTCCTGGTCAGGTGTAATAACAGCTATTCGTGGCTGTCCAGATCGCGCCAATTTATATTGAAATTCTATTGTTAATCGTAATGATCCTTGACCGGTTAAGTTACTAGTAGACCCCACAGACGTTATCCTGTCCAAATCACAATGACAACTCAACCGACAGGAAAAAGATAAATGTTGCGTAGAAGAAGTAAAAAAACCGTTAATAGCTTTTTAGCAACCAATTAATATTTAATACCTTTACACGTAACATAAAAATATGAGTTTTTTTTTAAGGATATTTTTTTTTCCTCACTGTTTAAATCTTTCCCTGAGCTCTCACAAACGTTTCAAGATCAAAATCAGCTAAATGGGCTCGGTCGTTTTTTTTTTTTTCGAGTCAAACTTACATCAATTCATATTGTTTTCTGAGGTTTAAGCGAGCACTACACATTGAAATGAAACACTTTCTCTCCCTGTGACCACGGACCCTGTAAAGGGTTCGAAACGTCAGGATAATATAAAAACTATGTAAATAGTAAATTAAACGCGAGTTAATCCGTAAAAAGTGTTTCATTACATCAATTCATATGTAATTATTTAGGATTTTTTTTTTGCTTTAAAAGCCAATGAAACAAAAATATGACATTATTTTACTTGCGTATGAACAAAGTAGAGGCGGAGATGTTGTTTCTTTTTACGCTCATCCTACTCAGCTAGCTATGGTACATGTACCTATCTTATATGGTATGTACGCCCTAAGTATGCCAAGTGTACCATGAAATAGTACACTAAAAATTAAAAAGAAAACATCAAATAATAAATTCCAAACAAAACAAACAATGCATTCCATTTTCCTATAAGTAAGGCTGTATGGTGAAGATCCACTCTTTTTTTTTTTTCGTTTTGCGCATGGCAAAAGTTTGAACAAATTGAGAATAAAGTTATGAATACAACAATTAAAATTAGAAAAACACAACGCGCACAACTAGGTAACCATTTGGTAAAAAAACATCTTTAATCGATTTCGGATCGGATCGGCTACAAGGCAAAATGTCTATTGACTAAGACTACCCACAATTGAATAAGACTTGAGAGCAAATCGTCCACATTTGAAAATGTAACCAAAAATTGTTTTAATGACGTCTTGCGAAAATGTCTAACCAGCATATTGGCTACGAAGCAAACCGTCCACAATGCATAATATAACTATTGTTGAATGACAATCGGAAACAGTGTATGTAGGATAGAACTAATTGCACCTTACTACCTACATAATGCTTTAAGGGTAATGTAAACCCTTACATTGTCATTCAGATAATGTTTTATCAGTGAGCGCTAAATAATTTGAAAACAGTCGACTAATCACATCATCATGCATCGATGGCATCGATCGACTAACGTCGATGAGTATACAAGCGAGATTTGGGGCATAGTGCTATCAACTCATAGTTATCGATCGATCGATTAGTGAAATAGCACCTTAACGAGAGGGCAAGATAGGAAGATGTGTGAAACAAATCCATTCATTGTAATAATAGATAATTTCATTTATTTTTTAAATACTTTTTGAACACATACTTAAAAATAGGGTATATTGCAACTTAGGCTTACTTATATATTAAGTTTCACAAAAAAAAATCATTTTATTTTCTAATAAAATTAACAAAAAACAAAATAGGTAATAAGTAATTTAAAAGCATGCAACATTTTAGTCAATATTTAAATAATATTTAATTTTAGAAATTCTTTTTAAGAATTCATAGGGTGAGATCAGATCTTCTTCCAATTTTTTTTCTCCTCATTGTAAGGCAAATTGAAACTGATATCGATTTTTCTCCTTTTACTGCTATGAAACAAACTGTTTTTATATCTGATTTCTTGCCATTTCGCTTCTTTCCTTAAGGCATCCAGAAATAGTAGTAATGTAGGTTTTTTACTTAATTTTGTGCTAAAGCGTCTATTCCATCCCTCAAGCGGATTGTTTGTACGAAATTTCTCATTATAGCAGCTTATATTCACAGACGCCTTAAGCCATTGATTCTCAAAATAATTCAGAAAGTTACGAGTGCCGTCTGTTAACAAAGCATGTTCTTTAATATGCAACCAGCACTCTGAGTAGTGTGTTGATGGTAGAAGAGGAAAATTGGCACATATTCTGATTATACTTCTAGATTCCTTAGTATCAGTGATATTCAAGGCTTTCGCTTTCCTCCAAATAGCGTTATGAAAATGATAATAGCATCCACTTATTAATATGTCTGGAAACACTTTTTTCAATGCATTTGTAATACCAATTTCAAAGTCACATTTTATTTTATTTATAGTTATGTCTAAATGTTGCTTTATTAGTTGAAACAATCGTTCATAGGTTATTTGTAATTTGTTGGGAAGTAATGCATAAATTATCCCTACCACATTTGATGTCTCGCTGTTACTGTCTATATCAACGTGTATAGATATAATCTGATAAAATGGTTTTGGTGTGCGTGAAAACGTACCATCAATAAAGAATAAGTGATCTTTTAAGTATTTAATATTAATTCTCAATGATGTTGTACAAAATAACAATATTTTGTCATTGTTAATTCCGTCTTCACAAACAAGAAAATCACGCGCTAGTATTTCTGGTATTTTTATATCGTTTAGAGAATCGAATTCTGTTCTTTGTACATTAAGAAAATGTCTTCTAGCGCGACGTAATGTATCCTTCTTGGATTGAAAATTTGGTACAAAATCTTCATTATATGTTTCTCTAAATTGCTCTTCAAATATTTTTTGGACTGGTTCATAATTCTTGCAAACTATGTCTTTGCACTTATCCATAACGACATCAATATTATTTTTTATATAATTGGGTTTGCACGTATGTTCTACTTGACGGAGAATTTTATTTCTTTCTTTATTTATTGTCACCGTAGCACTACAGCTATCACGATTAATACATCTCCACCTTGACGAGCCACCTTTATTTACAAATCCTAAGGTGTGCCTATAACCAGCAATCAACAAAGCCTCCCGATTTTGTTGACTTTTAATAAAAATAAAATTTTTACTAGAATCACTTTCCATCATTGTTATATTGTTGATATATTGTTCAATTATATTTTTCTATCAATAAATAAATATTATTCTTCTGTATTCAGTGTCAATGTCAATTTTAATCGTTAGGTTAACATATGGCTATTTAGATACTAAAGAGTTCTGTTTCATGAAGTATAAATTAAATTAAATTATAACAGGAAGGATGTATGCACATGTTTATCTATTCAATATCCTTTTTTATTAGTCTGTAAGAATTAATGCTAACATAATGCACCATGAACGATATGTCTACAGGCAGTTTTCAATTATAGACTACTTGAATTATGGACATAAATAAATTGTGGACGATTTGCTCCCAGGACAATCTCTACATGTGGTCAAGATTGGTTAAATAGACCTTTTGCTTGAGAAGACCAAAAGCATATATGAACATTTTGCTTTGTAGCCGATCCGATCCGAAATCCTTTAATCAATGTCAACAAGGACGTCATCAACCTCCGACCATACCATTTCTTACATTTTTTATTAGTAAAGATCAGTTACTAATTAGGCAAGTTATGATATAATTGTTTTTCATATTCTCAAAACTTCACTACAAAATAAAACACTTCAACAGTAATATGTTAAGCTCTGAAAAACAAATTGTCAATAATTGATTGTTCACATGCATTCAAGCTTTACTATTTCCTTCCATGAATAAATTACAAATTGTGAAGATCATACATGGAAGCTTTACTTTTTCCGATAACCTAAAAACTTTCAAGGTTAAAATACCGCAGCATCTGCATCTGTTAAACCATCAAGTATAAATCATAAATGTTAATACAAACCATAAAAGTCAGCAAACACTAAGCACCCACAACAACAATTACCTTTCAACAAAACATAGGTAGCCATTGACTATATTAATCAAAGTAGTGACTATATTAATTAAAGTCATCTTGCACAATTTCGTATGCAAAACACAAGCTACTTTCATCAAATTCAATTTTTTTTTCTACGATTTTAAATAGGTAAGGTAGCTATATAAATAAATCTTTAATGTTATTTACAATTTGCATCGGTATTATTATTATATTTTAAAATATTAATGTAAGTACCAATGTAACATTCATGGCACATAGCTGTACAACAGCACCAGTTACCTAGTTATTTTTCCTTTTAAATTACACTGTTTTGGATAAGTAGGTACTTTTAATAATACGTATTACTCACAGTTTATCTCGTCGCCATGTACAATCTATACTATTAGATTGTATTCGTCTTTGTAATATATAAATATAAATATCGACTCGCAGCTGACTCAATTCCGTGTTCCTCCCGCGGCGGTTGGTGAGCGAACTCCCACCACCCCGCGCCCCGCGGCTTGTGTCACCCGAGACGACAGATTATATACGTAATAGCATAGACAAAGGTGTGTGTATATGTTTGTACAAGTATAAGAAAACTTCGCATAAAATTACCTTTCATTCGTATTTATGAAATCTTCATCGTCGGGTACCGGATCTACTCGCGCCATCAAAACCGGCGTCACGGCCAGTAATTGTGGGGAAGGGCGATCCTGCACCGAAGAAGAAGCCGCACAAATACGTTGTGACTCCAGGCGTAGCCGATCAAGTGCTGACTGATCCAGCAAGTTGTTACGCTGGATCACCCGCACTTGATCCGACAATCGTTGGGCAGACACGTCTATGGTCGGTTCAAGGGCCTGAAACAAAGACAGCATCCTAACACGATACGCAGTAAGGTTAGTTCCTCCCTCTGTTGCCCTGTAGTAGGCGCGCATGCAGTTCTCATTTATTTGTTGAGTCCATCGCATGCGGCGCACTACACCACCGGTAGTGGAGGTCGTACGCGGGGCAGATTGCCCCACTGATCCCAAGCGTGCCGGCAGCGGTGGTCGTCCACGTCGCGCAGGTCGTTGTGGCGGCGGGGACGGCGATCGCCCGCTCACGCTGCTCGACTCGTCTCTGATGAAATCTTCGTCAGACGAGGAGCTTAAGGTCGGCGGAGCGGGTGATGGTGGAGGGCGTGCGCTTCGTTGAGCTCTGTTTCTTGTTATCATTTCTTAAGATTTTCATATTTTTGTTCGCCTTGTGTTCGCATGTTGATGTTGTACGTCAACATGTCAGTAGGTTCGGGTAGGATCAGTTTCTATTATAAAAGTAATTTATGTACAATCATATCGGTGTTTTGCATATTTGCTATTGATCTTACTGATTTTTTATACTGCTTACGGGAATTTTTCTCGAAGAAAACAACATTAGAACGATTAAAACCAAATAAATATTTTCTTTAGGAAATGACACGTTGTGACAGTGACAAGAGCTTTTTTCTTATTATTCCATTTATTCATTTATATACATACTATTTACATTCTTAAATATTTCTATAAAAATACAAAAAACATTTAAAAATATAAAAAATTGTAGCCCACCGGTATCGAGAACAGGGTCCAAGCTACCGGTGGTCAGGACTTATTATTATTATTCCATTTATTCATTTATATACATACTATTTACATTTTTAAATATTTCTATAAAAATACAAAAAACATTTAAAAATATAAAAAATAGTAGCCCACCGGTATCGGGAACAGGGTCCAAGCTACCGGTGGTCAGGGCTCCTGAGAGAGGAACCTCCTAACTATGCGCGCCGTGTCCAAAAGTACTGCTTTCTGGATCAAGCCCTTGATCCAGCTGCCCAACGAGAGCCTCTTTAGGTGTTGGTCGAGGCTCTTGGCAATCATGCCATTGGCCGTCACGACTATCGGCACAATGACTGCTGTGTTCACATCCCACATGTCGACAACCTCGCGAGCCAAGTCAAGATACTTAGTTTGTTTATCTTTCTCAGCCTTCACGAGGTTCTCGTCATGAGGGACTGTTATATCAACAATCATTGCGCGACGCTCTAGTCGGTCTATCACCACTATGTCAGGCTTATTGGCAACAATAGTCCTGTCAGTGATGATAGACCGATCCCAATACAATGTGCAATTGCCATTTTCGAGAACTGGGTCGGGCACATACCTATAGTACGGTACTTCCGATTCCACAAGATTGTATTGAACAGCAAGTTGCTGGTGGATAATCCTGGCTACAAGGTTGTGCCTGTGCAAATAGTCTCCGTTAGCTAGACTAGAACAACCGGAAATAATGTGGCGGATGGATTCCCCGGGCCGGTGACATGCCCGACATATGTCAACCGTACCGTCCTTCACAATGTATTTCCGGTAGTTGTTCGTCATCATAACTTCATCCATAATCGCACAGACAAAACCTTCGGTTTCCCCAAAGAGGTCACCAAAACGCAGCCAGGCTACGGACGCTAGGAAGTCTACATCGGGCCCATGTAGGACCCGATAAAAGCGTCCGTGAAGCTCCTTGCTCTGCCATACCTCCCTGCGGTCGTTAGTATCTAATACCACAGGTTTGCGCCAGTTCTCGTTAGCCAAGGAGAGCGTGGTAAGGCCCTTGTCCACCGCCACCACATCTCGATGCATACCCACGTCGGCCTCGAGGAAATATTCCCTAAGGCTACATATCTCGCGGTTGTGTAGGGTCTTAGCATTTAAAAAGCCACGACCCCCGCACTTCCGCGGGATATACAGCCTCATAACCGATGACCGTGGGTGATGCATCCGATTTGCGGTAAGCAGTGAGCGTACCCTCCTATCCAGGGCGTCAAGTTCCGTCTGAGTCCACTTAAGTATGCCGAAAGAGTACATCAAAACTGGCATGACCCAACCGTTGAAGGCGCGCACCTTGTTCCCGCCTGATAAAAGACTGTTAAGTACTTTGTTCAGGCGGCCAAAGAAGCGCTCCTTCAACGATTGTTTCACGTCACCAGCATTGATACCTAACGCTTCCGACATACCTAAATACTTGTAAGTTTCGGTTGAGGAGAGGGATCTAAGGTGTATGGAATCCGAGAGTTGGGTCCCCACGGATTCCATAATCTCCCCTCGCTTTACATGCATAACCACACATTTGTCCAAACCAAATTCCATCCTGATGGCGCCACTGAAAGTTTCGGTTACCTTCAGTAGCTTCATCAGTTGCAAATCGTTAGGAGCAAAGAGTTTCAAGTCATCCATGTAAAGGAGGTGCGATATGACCTGACCACCTCTTCTCAACCGGTAGCCTTGACCCGAACCCTCCAGGAGTGTACTGAGAGGGTTAAGGGCCAGACAAAACCACAGTGGACTCAGACTGTCGCCCTGAAATATGCCACGCTCGATCCTTATCGGGTCGCTGTTCGCCTGGATCTGTCGGCATCCTGGATAGCGAAGGACCGTCCTCCACTGCCTCATACACGACATCAGGAAGGTGCGTAGAATTGCATCAACTTTATACAGCTCCAGCACCCTCATGAGCCACGTATGTGGCACCGAGTCATAGGCCTTCTTATAATCTATCCAACATGTCGACAGATCCTTTCGGGAACGTCGAACCTGTTGGCTAATGGCTATGTCGATGAGGAGCAGCTCCTTAGTACCACGGGACCCGTTTCTACATCCATTCTGAGAGGAAGACATTATCGAATACCTTTCTATATGATGGGAAATCTTTGCTCTCAAAATGGATGTAAAGACTTTATAGACCGTCGGTAAACACGTGATCGGTCTATAATTTTTAGGTTCCGCAGCACTACCTGATTTATGGAGCAGGTGGGTTATTCCTGTGGTTAGGAACTGGGGCAGCGACCCAGACTCTAAGGCAGACTGGAATTGAGATGCCAAGCGAGCGTGCGATCCCGTGAACCATTTGATCCAGAAATTGTGCAGCCCGTCCAGCCCTGGAGATTTCCAGTTAGGCAACGGACGGACTGCACGAGCTACATCTTGGGGACTGATGTTAATTGCCCCCATTTCTGGTATCAGATCGCACGCGCGCTCGACCACCCGAGTCCAATCACCCTCTGTGTGATTGACAGGCACCGACCAGATGCTGCGCCAGAATGAACACATGGCATCATCATCCGGTAGGTGCGTATCAGTCTCATCTTGGTCCGGTCTCTCCCAAGCCCTATAAACCCACCTCTCATTGCTCTGGAATATGCGATTCTGAGTATATCGCTCCACTCGCCGCTTGTATCGACGTATGCGGTTTGCCCATGCATAGATTTTCTGCTTCAGGAAGTCGATACGCTCTGTAACGCGGGTCAGATAATCCCGAGGACTAATATCAGTCCCCGAGAATGCCCGCCTCACAAAGCGCAATACTCTACGGCGAGTGTTGCCCTCCCTGAAGCAGATGAGTTTGCCGATGAGTGCTCTAGCCTCACCGATACGACGCTCGATCCTGCACTGCCAAGCTGGTACAGCTGGTCGTGTAGCTCTGCCACTGCTAGGAAATTTGACATGAGCTACATGACATGCTGCTGCAGCCGCACAATACAAGATCGAGTGAGTATCAGCGAGGTCTTCGCTGCTATCAAAACAATTTGTTAGTTGCGAATCTAGAGCACACACCAGCGCCCTATTTCTATTATGCATGGGCAAACGAGGTAGACGGGGTCTAAGCCCCGGCGGTGTGGAGCGATACTCTCGGAAAGCATCTTCCAAAGCGCTCCTCAATCGCTCATTGCATTGGGTACTCACGGATATAACCCCGTCATCATCATCTTCACCAACAAGGTCGGGTCGCGGTGAAACACGTTGTATTTGCACCGCGGCCGGTGGCGAAGCAGGTGAGACACGGCTATTCCGCGATTCTTGACGTAGTCTATCAAGTACGGCGTCATCCAACATACGGTTACGCTGGATGACCCGCACCTGATCCGATAGTCGTTGCGCTGAAACGTTGACAGCTGGCTCAAGTACCTGAAACAGAGAGAGCATCCGACCACGGTACGCAGTCAGGTTAGTTCCCCCCTCTGTAGCCCCAAAGTATGAGCGCATGACATTTTCGTTAATGGATTGCGTCCATCGCATGCGCTGCACACTTCCACCGATAGCGGGGACCCTGTCAGAGGCCGGTGAGCCTCGAGGTCCCAAGCTGGTCGGAGGTCGGCCTCGTCCGCGCCGACGAGCAGGTGGTGGTGTCGTCGACGGCGAGAAGTATTCGTCGCTCGAACTCGACGCAACTGCAGCTACCGGAATCTCTGGACTCGCGGCTGGGGCAGGTCCCGGCGGCTGCGAGGCGGAGCTGAGCGACGAACCCGAAGATGACGGTCGTGTGTTTTTTACTCGTGCCCGGCTTCTTGTCAGCATTTCAGTTTTTCATATTGTCTTGTTGTCCAGGTCCGTGGTTGTCAAATGGTATTTCCATGACTATTATTTTTGGTGTCGGTCCTGGTTTGTTGCAGCTTGCCATATTATTCTATTTTTTTTCTTGGTGGATTGGTGATGAAATACATTTTATTATTATTATTATTATTGTAATAATTCGCCACTGTCATGATAAGAAATATTATGTTTGATAGCGATTATTAGAGATGACTGGCTGTACGATTCGTAACTAAAATATTCAGATTTCAGTGGTCTCTGTAATGTAAATTGGTCATAATTTTTCACAATAACAATTTTTTAAATTTTACTTCATTTTATATTGTCGTCATGATATTTCCGAAAAAATACGATACGTTCCCAAGCAGCACACAAGCGTTTACAACATTAATTTACCAGCTCCTTTAGAACTTAAGGTCCTTTAAAAGACGTACAAGAGTGTCAAAAGATACTTTTATATTTATGAGAGAGATATTTGAGTTATTATACAGCTCAAGCTGTATAAAATTAGTTTTAAGGGATCTGCGGAATCTTAAGGTTTTAAAACAGATTGTTAAAACTCTGCTATAGAACTTTAAGAGTTTTGTGACACTTTAAGCTAGTTTTATCGTTAAAGCTGTATAGAGGCTGGTTTTTGTATGTGATCACTTACTTACTACTGAACTAAGCGTTATTATGGTATCACTCGATACTTGTTTCTGTACAATGGTGTATGCAACCTCCATTATAAAACTTAATCTTATAGCGTAATTAGGCACTCTTGTAAATACAGTGGTTTTAAAACAACTGTCTACAGGAGTGCTTTAAAACTAAAAAAATAAACTACATCAATAGTACAGCTTTAGCCCACTTTACTGACAGAGTCGTCACGATTGCATCATAGTGTTTGCTGAAGCTCGCATTTATAATGTGGAAAAAAAGAAAAAGATGGACGACAGACGACTTGAGAACCTCCTCCTTTTTCTACGTCGGTTAATAACGAAATATAAATAAACCAAATGACAGTAATTATTTATAATATTTTAAATTTGACAACCTACAGTTAAGCGCCAATTCCATCGACGTCCAACGAAGGTTCTGTAGGAAAAACAATAATTGGTGTCGAATGTTTGAATTTAGTTAAAACTTTGGAACCTGATTAACAACGTAATAATGATGATGACGAATTTTCAAAAAATATGTAGCTTCGCCAGTGAATAAAAGAATGGGCTACAGAAAAAAATATATATTTATTTAACCGCCTCTGTGGTCTAGTGGCTAAGCCACCGGTTTTAGACCAAGAGGTCCCGGGTTCGATTCCCAGCGGGGTGTACATCTTTGTGTGCTCGGTTTGGTTGGTGGTAGGGCTGTTAAGTCCGCCTGGCTAGCTACCACCATCTTATCTAAGTCTGTCGCCATAACAACGATGTTTATAGCATTGTTGTATTCCGACAGTTTGAGATAAGATAACCAGTTCCTCAGTGGTTGAAGATTCCGGGTGAAGCGCGCTTCCACCTTCGGCCTTATCGTCACTTACTATCAGGTAGCTCAAAACGATTTAGCGCCACATGACGCTAGAACTATTTTAGGTACTATCAAACAAATACGTATCAAAACGATTGAACAAGGTTGAACAATGTTCCAACTAAAATTACTTTAAATTTCAATTTTGATGGTCTCCCAATATTTAGAAGCTCAAATAAAGAGTTTTGCCAATTTTGTCCACTATATTTGAAAGACCAGATATTAAGCCGTTTGTAATTGGAATTTATTTTGGTGTTGGAAAACCAAACAAATTGACCAATATTTAGATGATATTGTGTACGAAATGGAACACTTAATTAAAAACGAGATATATATAGAAAATGTGAAAAAGAAAGTATCTGTTGCAATAACATGTTTTATTTGATTAAATGTTATTTTGATTGTCTGCAAGAGCATTTATTATTTGTCTAATATATTATTTTGATTATCTAAAATTTATTTTAGATAATTTTCAATCTGATTTACTTCGTGATCTTCTGGGTTTGAAAAGGGGTTTGAGATTCAAACTCATTACGATGGGGGTCGACAGAAATTGTTGCCAGCTCGCACTCGTCTATATATTGAATAACATATTTTTCAGCAGTTGTCACTTCTGGAAGTATCTGTGTGAATATTGTTGCAGTAGGTGAAGTTAATGATTTCTCTTGTTGATTAACAATCTGGAACCAATTGTAGAATAAATTAAATATTATATTTTAATTTTTAATTACCACTTTAAATTCAATTACATTTCATTGTTTAATTTTTAAAATAAAACTCAGGGATAATCAATTCTTACACGGATCTCTAAACAGAATTATAATTTCTCTACCCAGATCTCATATACAGCCTAAATAATAAAAAAAACACTAATAAAGCTGGTTAAAAACTAAGAGATGTATTATTCAATCCATATCCGCCGTAGTACAGCTAGTAAGACTTTAGTACCCTCCTAATATTATCTAAGCTGTATAACAAAATGTCGCCATTTTAGAACGAATGAAAAAAGATATTCAAATATAATTAAACCAATGTTTGTTAATAGTTTGAACCGTTTCATGATAATCAGCTACAAAATTTTGTCGCTGTGTCCTACAATCTATTATTTTAAATATAATTTATATTATAACCTTAAAAACAAACACTTTAATAATCTTCTTTATGTTTTTTCATAGTTTTACTGGCGCGTTAAAATATTGCCAATAACCAACCACACATTGACAATAAAATTGGATTTGCACTTTGTTTTACCAATTAACACCATCAGATTCCTAAGATTTATTAATACTTGGGATTGCACTTTGAAATATGAACATCATGCGTCATAATTATTATATTATTCTTGTACGACATGTTTCTCTTTTATTTTCATAATTTCCTAATTCACTTATAACTCATATTTTAAACTTTTATCTTTATAAAATATTATTTGGAGTGTAGTTGCTTTTCCTTACACCGATTAACATCTCTTAAACAGCTACTAAACAGCTTCTGCTTTGCTTCTACAGCTACTATACAGCTATACTAACGCGAAAAGATTTATAATATGGGCCCTTTTTGAGCTAATAAGGTCTGTATAATCGCTTATACAGCCTATTTACAGCCTCAATATGCAGCTGTAAGTATAAAAATAAGTTCAAATACAGCTTTTATACAGCTTGATATGCTACTTGGGTTACTACCGTCTGACCGAAGACTACTGTGCATTTTATTAATGCAATCTTATTTCTAGTTTTACAAATGAAATGAAAGACAATTCGGTTTCGACAATTACTCTGACTATCTTTATTATTGAAAGTTTGCATTTTCAATGCTATATAAAATATCTTTATTATTGAAATTTTGCATTCACAATGCTATATAGATAACGGATAAAATGTTTACTAGAAAAAAATCAACCAGTCTCAGGAAGCTCGAGTGGGATTCGAACCCACGACCTTTGGATTGCCGGTCCACTGCTCTAACCGCTGAGCTACCGAGACCCCAGAAGACTCGTTGAATTCTTCCTAGTAGTTTGATTACGCTGCAAGCCAGCGGTATTACGTCACTGTGTAGTCTACCCTTACATTCGAAAGAAATACTATTGCATGTATTTAACAATCGATAAAGACGTAATTGCTTATAATAGTAGATTGTTATACAAGGGGCTAAAATGACCCATTATATACGAGGTAGTTTTACTCCCGAGCTTTAGCGAGGGAGTAAATAGTAACCGAGTTTTAATGGGTTTTTAGCGCCGAGTGTTACACTCTGCTTTTCACTACGAATGCGAGAAAATAAAACAATCCAAATCAATATGAATTGGTTTATTTTATTTAAAATTAACCCGTTAGTTGCTTTAACGACACCCAAGGGAAGAGAATGGTTGGTAGCATGATTTTGATGAGCCCATCGCCGCTCTATGCTGTTGGATAGTACGAGGGGCGTTCAAAATATTCTCGGTATTGATACGTTACAACCTCTTTTATATATATATTTGTTACTGGCCGCTAAGATTCATCCATTGACATTAAAAAAAAGTAAAATTGGAACCGAGATGTTCTTTTGTTTTTCTGCAATTGACGAACAAACATGAACACCATGAGCGAATTAACAATTTTAACGAAATTAGAGCACCGATCCGTCATAAAATTCTTGACAAAACAGGGTAAAAATCAAAAAACCATAAAAGAGGAAATGGATTGTGTTTACCGTGAGTCTGCTCCTTCTTTATCTACTATTCAAAAATGGTCAAGCGAATTTAAGCGTGGAAGGGAGAGTATTGAAGATGACCCTAGACCTGGCCGGCCTGTAGTGGCTACCTCACAAGAAAATATTGATAAAGTGGAAAAACTTATATTGGAAGACGGCCGAGTGAAGGTAAAATCTATAGCTCAAGTAACCAATCTCTCTATTGGTACCGTACATGACATTATACATGACCATCTTAATATGTCAAAAGTAAGTGCAAGATGGGTTCCGCGAATGCTGACGCTTCTTCAAAAGGATATGCGTGTGGCTTGCTGTTCAGATTTTATCGACCTGTGTGGTGAAAATCCCGATGAGGTGCTGCAAAAAATAGTTACTGGAGATGAAACCTGGGTTCATCATTATGACCCAGAGAGCAAACAGGAGTCCATGCAGTGGCACATTAAGGGTTCAGCTCATCCCAAGAAGTTCAAGGTAATCCCGTCAGCTGGCAAGGTCATGGCCACAATATTTTGGGATTGTGAAGGAGTTTTGCTTATCGATTATAAAGAAAAAGGTGTAAATATCACAGGGCAGTACTACGCTAACGTTATACGTCAATTAAGAGATGCGATCAAAGAAAAGAGGCGAGGAAAGTTAACCAAAGGTGTTCTGCTTCTGCATGACAACGCCCCTGTCCATACTGCTCATATTGCCAAGGCAGCTATTGTTGAATGTGGGTTTGAAACTGTTACTCATCCACCCTATAGTCCGGACTTAGCCCCAAGCGACTTCTTTTTGTTCCCCAATCTTAAAAAGGATCTGCGTGGAAATAAATTTTCTGACGATGAAGCGTTGAAGACGGCCGTGGAGGAGCATTTTTACACCAAAGATAAAAAATATTTTTATGAGGGATTAAAAAAAATAATTGATCGATCTTATAAGTGTATGAACATAGGGGGGGAGTATATTGAAAAATAAAAATATCAAACTTTTCGTACTTGTTTGTTTTTATCCACATACCGAGAATATTTTGAACGCCCCTCGTAGATATGTGCAGTCTTTCCATCTCTTCCCTTGGGTGTCGTCAAAGGCGACTAACGGACTAATGACTGCACGTACATCCTACAGCATAGAGCGGCGATGGGCTCATCAAAATAATACTACCAACCCGTCTCTTCCCTTCGGTGTCGTAAAAGGCGACTAACGGACTAAAGACTGCGCATACATCCAACAACATAGAGCGGAGATGGGCTCATCAAAATAATACTACCAACCCCTTTCTTACCTTGGATGTCGTAAAAGGCGACTAACGAACTAAAGACTGCACATACATCCAACAACATAGAGCGGCGATGGGCTCATCAAAATAATATTACCAACCCTTCACTTTTCTTCGATTTGGTAAAAGGGGACTAACGGACTAAAGACTGCACATACATCCAACAGCATAGAGCGACGATGGGATCATCAAATGAATACTACCAACCTCTGTCTTCTCTTCGTTGCCGTAAAAGGCGACTAATGGACTAAAGACTGCTCATACATCCAACAGCATAGAGCGGCGATGGGCTCATCAAAATAATATTACCAACCCTTCACTTTTCTTCGATTCGGTAAAAGGGGACTAACGGACTAAAGACTGCACATACATCCAACAGCATAGAGCGACGATGGGCTCATCGAATAGATACTACCAACCTCTCTCTTCTCTTCGGTGTCGTAAAAGGCGACTAATGGACTAAAGACTGCTCATACATCCAACAGCATAGAGCGGCGATGGGCTCATCAAAATAATACTACCAACCCTTCCCTTCGCTTGGGTCTCGTAATGGCTTAATCAGCATGCTTGTCAAATGTGGGTTGGTGATCACAAACCATCGAAAAATCCGAAACACACTTTGTCCGACCTGGGAATTGAACCCGGAACATTCAGGTATCGAGCCGAGCGCTTTGCCACTCAACCACTGATGTGTTGACGAAAGCATTGTTCTAGAAACATTTAATTTTATAACACTGTACTGTGGCAAGGTACTAAATATATATAATTTGGACTTATAAAGGTTGTGTTGTATTTAATTTGCTGTTTTTATTATTTTTTATTTTTATGAATTGTTTTGAATGTAGTTAATGTTATTTTTTTTTGTTAATTAATGTAATTGGTTTTTACTGTTTTAATTAAATAAATAAATAAATTATAAAGAACACAGTTGAGTTGTTTTCATAAGTTACTACTAAACCAGAACCAGACTTGGAGTTATAGTCCGGTCGTGGGACATTAAATTCCATAAAGAAGCTTTGATAATTCTAAAACTTTTCGTTTTTGCTGAGTGTATAGATTATGTGGATTGTGAGCTACTTTTAAAAAGTTAGAAGTTTTATGACTGTGCTTTAGGTATGGATTAGGTATTTCATAATATTTCGTGTAACGTAATGTATATAATATTAAAGTTTGAAATGTTGAGTGTTTCTTAATAAGAGTTATCTTATCTTTATGTTGTAAAAAGTTTAGAAACATATTATATGTGGAACTATGAAAATCACAAAATCACTCTTTTTGTCTTTGAATAAAATTTTAAAATTTATGAAATAATATTTAAGACTTTCAGTGGTTAGTGGTATACATGTTGAACAAAGTTTAGAAAGTTAAGTGGTGTGCTTCTTTGATAATTTCATTTTTCTTTCGTAACACACGCAATAATAAATTAAAATTGACAGAATCGCTCATACATGGCCTTTGTAATGCTATTTTATACCACACAAAAAATTAGAAACATACATACAGTGCATTTTGTTTAAATCACGAATAAAACATTTCGCTAAATACGTTTGTTTATGCGGGACGCGGCCGGCTGCGGGCGCGGCGCGGCGGTGGCGGCGGGCAGGCGCGGGGGTGGGGGCGGCGCGCGTGACGGACGGGCCAAGATAATACAAGAAGACGTTATACAGAAAAGTAAACTAAGTAAGAAGTACCCAATGATACTAAGTACCTTAACCTAATTACTTTACATCTTAGCACAAACAAAACATTATTAAATGACAAGTTTTGAGTAGTTAAGTACAGATCGCGCAATTCTTCTTTCACATAAGATTATTCCACAATCATCCGAATTGGATGAATGGGATGAAAACGTACGTAACGTAAACGATGAGTATGTAACATATTATAATTAAAAATAAAAACTGCAAGTGATTAAGTATGCTTAACTGTTAATTTTTCATTTTGGTTAATCAATCTATTATCCTGTCATGTTCACAAATCACAATAATTATTATTATATTATTATTATATTAGCCCTCGCTGTCCCACTGCTGGGCAAAGGCCTCCCTCCAATAATAGTAAAGTAATTTTTAAGATGTACAATAGGCTATAGAATTGCGTATCTAGCTAGGGCCACATCATACGATTAAAGTTTTTTCCACAACCCTTACATGTCAATGACAATTAATCAATTAAAAACTTCAGGTAAGTATGCAAAAGTATTCCTAAATTATAGTAAGGTAAGTAAGTAGGTACTCTTATTATCACTAAATCATTCATCACTACCTACCTATTTATTATAAAACAAAGTCCCCCCGCGTCTGTATGTCTACGTAAGTACGTAGGTACCTATTTACTTAATTAAGTATTATAATTTCAATTCTACTAGTCACCTACAATTATTAAGTACCTACCTGCATTATTACAATTTACAAGTACCTAACTAGGTTGGTAGTTACTTACTTAATGGAGTAACTGTATAAAATCGTAAGAAGTATAGGTAGGTAGTAGGTACGTTATCCGTCTGTACCTACTTCTTACCTATCATCCGTACGACCTACCTTTCACTTTCCTACTTAATTGTCCTTGCACAGGTTTACATTACATAACATACTATGTAACATACACATACCAAAGAAGACTCTTTGGCACAAGTCTAAAAATCCATTTCAGATTAAGCCTAGTGTTTACACGTTCCGCTCAAGGTCACCAGCGCTCGAGCTCTCACTAAGACTACTTGATGCCCTAAGCAATTCACGCCTGTGGGCTCCCCTATCCGTATGTCAACTATAATCGGTCTTTAAACCAGTACCGCCTAAAAACATTAGTTTTTTGTAAAATAAGATGTTGAGACGTACCTTAGAAGTGGAGTAGGTGCGAAAACAATAAAAACCAAAGCATTATTTATTTATTAATGCTGATTAGGTATAAGTAGGAGCTCGATGGCGCAGCGGCTAACGCGTTCGGCTTGCGATCTTGCCCGCTAAGCAACTTTCGCAATGCCGGGTCGCTGGATGGGTGACCAAATTAAAAACATCTCGAGCTCCTCCGTACTTCGGAAGGCACATCAAGCCGTTGGTCCCGGTTGTTGTCGTAAGATGGCAGTCGTTAAAACCCACCAACCCGCATTGGGCCAGCGTGGTGGGTTATGGCCCAATATCCCCACGTGCTATTGTCCACGTGGGAGGCCTGTGCCCAGCAGTGGGACGTTTATAGGCGATAATGAGGTATAAGTATGATATCATATAATTTTACATACATATACATACATATAATCACGACTATTATCCCCGAGGGGTTAGTCAGGGCAATGAGGACAGCAAAATAAAGCAGTCCTCTACCATACTCCACTTTTCACAAAATAGCGACCGCAGAGATTTGCTGACAGGTAGTGAGCCATTCGCCGCTCTATGCTTATGGAAGTATGTGCAGTCTTTAGTCCGTTAGTCGCCATTTACGACACCCAATGGAAGAGAGGGGGTGGTAGTATTCTTTCACCGCTACGCGATACGGTTATATAATATAATTTTAAGTGTAGTAAATTTGTCATAAGCCCATATTGATTTTTAATGATGGAGACCGGGGCTTAGTACAGTACGAGTACATCTACGAATATTCAACGTTATCTGTCTATAAACACCAACTCTCAGAACAATAATTAGTTATTGTTCTGAGCACCAAATCTTCCGACTGTCTTTCGTTTTCCTAACTATTTGTTGCATACACCTTACCTTTTTACTTTATTTTTCTTATTAAGACCTCCGTGGTCGAGTGGTTAGCTCGCCAGTTCCAGCGTCGCACTATCGATCTTTTAATATGCGCCACCATTATATTTTGATTGAACCAAAAACAAAACTGTATAGATTTTTGACTCCCAAGACACAGGCACTATGGTGCCGGTGTCTTGGGAGGAAGCGAACATACAACCCATCCCCAAAAAGAGGATCGTTCGGATCTGGCCAACTATCGACCCATCTCTGTAACTTCTGTACTGTGCAAGGTTAATTAATTCCCAGCTCATTCACTACCTAGAGGATCACTCGCTGCTCCATGATCGCCAGTATGGGTTGAGACCAAAGCGATCAACGGGTGATCTTCTAGCGTACGTTTCTCACGCGTGGGGTGAAGCGATGGACAAGCATGGCGAATCCCTGGCAGTAAGCCTTGATATCGCCGAAGCTTTCGATAGAGTGTGGCATCGTTCCCTTCTTTCCAAGTTGCCGGCCTTCGGTGTGCCGCCCCGTTTGTGCGCCTGGGTTGCAGACTTTCTAGAAGGGCGGAGGATTCGTGTCCTTTGTGAGGGTAGTTCCTCCCCGTTCTACAAAGTCAATGCCGGAGTGCCGCAGGGTTCTGTGCTCTCACCTACTCTATTTCTTTTGCATGTTAATGACATGTTGTCCTTGGGCAATATTCTTTATTATGCGGATGACAGTACGGTGCATGAGCGGTACTTGGGACATCCTGCGGCAAAGCAAGCCGATATCATGGTGAAAAGGCAAGAACTGGTTGCCAAACTGAACCTGAATCTCGATCGTGTCTCTAAGTGGGGATCTAAAAACCTGGTCGAGTTTAATGCTAGCAAACCCCAGGTTTGTGCATTCTGGTCCAAGGTAACTCCCTTCCTTACTCCTCCCTCTCTTCAGAACTTTCCGTTACCCATTTTGGTGAACCTCAGCATTCTTGGCATGAACATCGGCCAGGAACTGAATCCAAAATGCTACATCGAGAGTGCTATTTTAACTGCCTCCCGGAAGCTGGGTATTCTCAATAAGGTGAGGCGGTTTTTCACTCCTGAGCAGCGCTGTTTGCTGTACAAAACTCAGGTGCGATCGAGTATGGAGTATTGTTCCTATCTATGGGACGGCTCCGCTAAATACCTCCTCGATGCACTTGATAGACTGCAAAGGCGAGCGGTACGGTACGCATTATTGGAGATGCTGAGGTTACAGCCTCCCTTGATTACCTCCAGCTGCGTAGAGACATTGCTTCTTTCAGTGTCTTCTACCGGAACTACTACGGAGAGTGTTCTGAAGAACTTTTTGATCTTATCCCGCCCTCTCCTTTCCTCTCCCGGACTACACGTGCTGGTCTTAGGAACCACCATCATACTGTACTATGTGACTATCAGTACTCGTACCAAAAAATTTGGCCAGTCATTTCTCTGTAAGACCATTCGGCTTTGGAATTCCTTGCCGGCGCATGTGTTTCCCAGCTCCTACAGTCCCGGGTCTTTTAAGCAGGGCGTGAAACGGCATTTATGCAGGCCGTCATGAATAGGTGCGCTCGTTATCGTAATTATTCCACGGTAGGGAGCGCTCTCATTATTTTGGACTGCATCGGCTGCTTACCATCAGGCAGGATGCAGTCACTATGACGAGTCATAACAGAAAAAAAAAACCTAACGAAAAAAATTTTACAGCTGCTAGGCAACAATCCACGGCGCTTTGACCTACTAAATTGAGAGATGGACTGCGCATGGTATATATATTGCAAACGGATTCGCCTCTAGAATCTTCTGCGGTATGCCATTGTAACGCCCAGACATATTTGAAGCATTGTCATAAGACTGGCCTCTGCATTTTGAAAAATCTAATCCACAATGTTCTTCAAGGTATTGAAGAGTTTGCTTTGGCAGGTCTAGGTCGGACTCTATGTCAACTTATAACGCGCGAATTTTCAAATTAGTCCTAGAATTTTTTTTTGGTTTGATATTTCGTGAGAGTGAGATGTGATGCCCTAAGGACGGATTTTTTTGTGCTTCTTCTGGTGCCCTCCTAGACGTGATGCCCTAAGCAATTGCTTAATATGATTAAGGGTTAATCTGTCACTGCACATCATACGTCAAAAATAGGTCTCAAAAGGTAGTCATCAATGGTTATCATTCCAAAAGCCTTACGGTAACTTCAGGGGCGCCACAGGGTTCCATCCTTGGGCCGCTTATGTTCATTTTATATATAAATAATATAAAACAATGCTTTTAAATTTCAAAAGTTCTATTGTACGCCGACGATTTAAAAGCATATAAAACTATTAAATCCATTGAGGATTGCATCGCTTTTAATTTTGTGCTGTAGGCACATACAATAAAGAGTTCGAATCAATCGACATATTTTTACATGACAGTGGTTTTAAATCTCATATCTTTAAGAAACTTTTAAATGTAAATTGATAATTTATTTTGTTTTTTATTTTTGTACTTGTATTCTATGTAAGTATACTTTAGTTACTACTACAATGTTATGTGTAAAAGTTACATTATCTTATAATAATATATGGTGTATAATTTGTATTATTTCGTACTTCAGCACCCTCTAGCCTTTAGTAACAATTTCTATTACTCTGAGAATAGCGTTGTGGGTTGCATTACTGTTAATATTTATTTAAATTTATTTTAGTTACAAGCTGTAATGTAACTGTTTGCTGTTCCTGAATAAATAAATAAAGATACGAAATAAAAAAATATATTATCATTTTTATATAAATTTAATAATCTAAGCAACATTGTATTCAACATTGTTTTTTTACCCAAATAAAGTAAAAAAATATATAGTGGCATTGTAGACATTTAATTGCTAAAAATATTTTGCCAAAAGTCACTCACTGTTGACACGATGCTCTCTCTTCGAAGTTCCTTCGCTCACTGACCGCGGCCGCGGCGTAAGCCTGCCTACCGACAGGCGAGTGTAGGTGAGAGAGCGGGCGCGGGATGTCGCCAAATCCTGGCTACTGGATTACTTATTCTGTGCTACTGGTCACACACACCGCAAATCTGCTCCTATTCGTCATTCCGTCAAACAGTTCTAACTGGTCACAAGGAGGATATTTATGGTTTGATATGATTAAAATAAATACATTATTAATAAATAATTGGCATTTTTGATTTATTATGTTGTGTTTGTCCCAAAATTTGTTGTACCACACGTTTGGCGGGTAGTGAAATTTGTTTAGGTATCCTCCTTCTTTGTGACCAGTTAGAACTGTTTGACGGGATGACGAATAGGAACAGATTCGCAGTGTGAGTAGTGTGACCAATAGCTACAAAAATTACAATGTGTCCTAATAGAAATAAATCAACTTGTGACGGGTTGACACAAATAATACTGCTTTTGGCGGTGTGACCAGTTAGAACAAAATTTTGGTGTGACGAGTTGATGCCTAAATCCACCCGCCTACGTCCTGCATGCCTAATCGCGTATTTAGTGAAATATTTTATTCGTGATTTAAACAAAATGCACTGTATGTATGTTTCTATTTTTTTGTGTGGTATAAATTAGCATTACAAAGGCATGTATGAGCGATTCTGTCAATTTTAATTTATTATTGCGTGTTTACGTTTTCATCCCATTCATCCAATTCGGATGATTGTAGAATAATCTTATCTGAATGAAGAATTGCGCGATCTGTACTTAACCACCTACTCGAAACTTGTCATTTAATAGTGTTTTGTTTGTATTAATGTCAGCTAAGATGTAAAATATTTAGGTTAAGGTACTTAGTTTACTTTTCTGCAAAACGTCTTCTTGTATTATCTTCGCCCGTCACGCGCGCCGCCCCCACCCCCGCGCCTGCCCGCCGCCACCGCCGCGCCGCGCCCGCAGCAGGCCGCGTCCCGCATAAACAAACGTATTTAGCGAAATGTTTTATTCGTGATTTAAACAAAATGCACTGTATGTATGTTTCTAATTTTTTGTGTGGTATAAAATAGCATTACAAAGGTCATGTATGAGCGATTCTGTCAATTTTAATTGATTATTGCGTGAGTTACGAAAGAAAAATGAAATTATCAAAGAAGCACACCACTTAACTTTCTAAACTTTGTTCAACATGTGTACCACTAACCACTGAAAGTCTTAAATATTATTTCAGAAATATTAAAATTTTATTCAAAGACAAAAAGAGTGATTTTGTGATTTTCATAGTTCCACATATATTATGTTTCTAAACTTTTTACAACACAAAGATAAGATAGTTCTTATTATGAAACACTCAACATTTCAAACTTTAATATTATATACATTACGTTACACGAAATATTATGAAATACCTAAACCATACCTAAAGCACAGTCATAAAACTTCTAACTTTTTAAAAATAGCTTACAATCCACCTAATCTAAACACTCAGCAAAAATGAAAAGTTTTAGAATTATCGTAAGTAATTTTTCTCCGGCTACGCGACTATTAATAATGATAAGTAATAAGAAATTTACCTGCGGGAGCCGGATACAGTCTCGTGAGGAGGCGAAATCTCACAGGTTTTAGCAGCAGCGGCAGCAGTTTTGCGTTTGGTTGTGGCTGACGAAGACTTGCTCTTCTTTTTAGGAGGAGGTACCTCCGAAATCACGGAAGGTGCTTCGTACTCGGAGTCAGAACTATGAAATAAATAAATAACGTTTTAGACTACACTCGAACCTGTAAGCTTTTTTCGTGTGGTACACCTATTCAAACGGATAAACGTAACAACAAAGTTTGTGTTTTCGTTGGCTGATACAAAACTGGTTGGTATACAAGTTTTCGTATTTGATAATTAATGCAAATTGACTATCGAAAACACAAACTTATACGCAAACACAACTCGCTGTAAAAATATAAATATTTAAAGGTTTTATTTTACTTACGCACATTGTTAAATTGATGAAGATATTCACTGAATAACACCTAAACACACTGTTGAACCGTTTAAAAAAATGACTATATGTTTATCACTAAAATTGAATTAAAATTATAACTGTGTAACAAGCACACCCAAATTCATGAAAATTATAATGTTTTTTTTTCGATGCCAGTGGTTTTATGCAGAAAAAAGTCCATTGTCAGCAAAAAACTTTCAAGCGTGAGTTCTAATGACGTAAAAATTATATTTATTGTATTTTTAAAATGTATATTTTTTTGCCTAAATAATGATTATAAAATAAGACAGTACTTAGTCATTATTAATATAATCATAAATTAAAAATATATTTATGACTTGTTGTTGACTGTGACTTCGTTCGCGTAGAAACTATGTGACTATGTAGGTACTACATAAAACTTTCTAAAAATGTAATCTAGAATAAGCCTTATAATATAATATCAGCTATCTGCTAGTCAAAGTATCATCAAAATCAGTACAACCGTTTCAGAGATTAGCCGAAACTAATAGACAAGAGAAGCAAACCCTGGAAATATTATTATATTGAAATTGAAATATACATAATTAACATTTTAAATGCTTCACATTATTCGATTAAACTTAATTATATTTATGACTTGCTGTTGACTGTGACTTCGTTCGCGTAGACATTAAGTAACTATGTAGGTACTACATAAAACTTTCTAAAAATGTAGTCTAGATTAAGCCTTATAATATAATATCAGCTATCTGCTAGTTAAAGTTTCATCAAAATCAGTCCAACCGTTTCAGAGATTAGCTGGAACAAATAGACAAGAGAAGCCACAGACAATATTGTCTGTGAGAGAAGCAAACCTTGGAAATATTATTATATTGAAATTAAAATATACATAATTGACATTATAAGTGCTTCACATTATTTTTTACTACTTTGCAATATTATTCGATTAAACGTCTTTGTAATATTTTTGCAGCCGCTGTTTGTGTAATTGCTGTCTTTGCAGTATAACTAGTAGAGACGTGTTCCTACGAGTTTTCGATAATAAACATCGATTTGTATGTAGGTCATACCTATTTACTTTTCATACTAATACTTGTTTTCAATTGAGTTATATATTGGAGTTAACTTCAAAATATAGCTCTGATCATTTTATATACATATTATTATGTGTTATTTATTATTAAACAGTTCTATAGTTCTTGAAAGTGTTCTTTTTTACAATATAGGTAAGTATTTATCATTTTATCTCATCTAAACGAAATAGAAATAACAAGAAAGATACTATATTTTGATAGGTACTGAATCTCCTTTTTATGTAGACAACCTAGTTTTGTTATTATTTTTAAATTTCATACTCATTGATTGATACTTCAAATTTGAAATATAGATTACACAACATCAATTTATGTTTGAGCATCGTTTACTCGGATGTATGATCAGTGATATAGGCCACTCTATTGCAACGCGTGGGGTTCATATTCGCTTTCATTCGTTTCCCACGTTTTGAACCATTACGCGCAAGGCACCGACACGCTTCGCTACGTTACATGTGTTTCATCATCATCATCATTAGCCTATATTAGTCCACTGCTGGACATATGCCTCTCCAAGTGCATGTGTTTATAAATCTATAATTAATATAGAAAGTGTCTAATTCAACTAGAACTATATGAATTGTAAAAAGAAGAAAATCATGTAATAAGATAATTTTTTTCGTCTTAAAAAATATTTACATATCAAAAATATTGTTTAAACACTTTTGTTTATTCATTGAATCTAGAAAAATCTCAAAGAATAAATGCTTTGAGTCGCTGTATTATGCAGAACTAATAATTTTCGTTGCCTTGTAGTAATATTAATATAAAAATGGTTTTTACTTTTCACTTTTACTCGATGTTTCAGTCATTGAAGTATCTATAATGTACAAGAATAATTTCTCATAATAAAATTCTCATCTAAGGAGAAAATTCACTGGCATTGATAGTATTTACCTACCAAGCTTTTTGAAGTTAAATTGTTGTAAAAACCCATAAAATGTATTTAAATCTTTTAGGAAGTTTACTTTTACAGTACCATGTAGGTACAAATGATTTTAATGTCCATGTTTTATTTTAAGGTCCTGGAGAGTGGAATCTTTTCAACCTGTGTGCAAATATTTCAACCAAGTGGAAGCTCATCTTATAATTTGTAAGTTTTTGAATAAATAAATATTGAACAATATCAAACATATTTAATTACATAATTAAATATGTTTTTTTTTTCAGATGTTGATGGATAAACCTGCTATCGGCGTCTCTCGTTGAAGAAAAGATAAAAATTTATATTTTAAGAATGTTTGTATGACTAATATTAATATAAAATAATTAATAAATACAATACAACTCATCCCAAATCCTATAAAGGTAAGCTATCACATACTAAGTTTACATACAAGTATGTGGTAGCCGAGGTAATGGTAATGTTATATAACGGTAATGGTTGGTAAGGTTTTGCTAAAGGTAAAGTTTTTTTTTTGACCATGTATTGCTGTCTATAGACAGAAGTAGATTCGTCCCTTCTGCTGCCAGACTTTTTTTTCGCGATGCCGTTGGTTGCCAGCCATTAAAAATGCCGACGCGAAATTTGACACCCGGGACTTGAAAACAACGATTGTGCTATTTCTTGTTTGAAAACATGTACAAAACTGAATATTTATGGTATTTTAATGAAATAATCTATTAAAATATCTAATTAACGGTGTACGTAAACCATATGCGTATAAATACTAAAGAGATATAATCACAACATCTATAAAAAAAAAATTGTCACAAAATATTCAAATAAAAAATATTTATACATTGTCAACAAAGTATTTTACTATCATTCGATAGTGCATTTACTATATTTACAGAAAACAATAACAATAAGATAGTTTAATTGTAAAAAGACTATAATATTGGTTTGCGCCAACGCAACGACCAAACGCTGCCGCCCCTTCGTCGGCCAATTAGAGTGCGTATCTTCGTCGCACGGGGACTCTGACGCCTGTACCGAACGAGGTTTTTGGACCGCGCGCATCGCGCGGGCGCCGAATCAGTGTGTTAGCAGGCTTCAAAACAAACCTACGCGCGCCGCGCATCCGAACCACGCCCCTGAACTCAGCCCAAACGCCCTCGTCCTATGTGAAGTGAACAGTGACGCCAAGAGCTAGTGCAATCAGCTCACCCTTAACACCCTCGCCCTATATGAAGTGAAACAAGTGAAGTGTGTGTACTACCGCCCTAGCCAGCTCGCCCTTAACGCCCGCGAACGCTTTGCGCGTGCCTACTCGGCGGACGACATTCGGTGCCTAGTCGATCGGGACTCCAGGTCTTCTTCCAGGGACTCAGCCTTTCCCGCCTATCTCCTGAACCTCGTCGTATGTTGCACGCGCCTCACGTGACAACAATATTTGTCTAAAAAGTCATCGTGCCAAGAGAAACCGCGCGAAAAAAACAAAAACACTAATTTTGAAATTCCCGCTGTAAAGTTCAATGAACGCGTACTAGAGTGAAAAGGGTATATATCGCTGGCTTATTTCTTTATCTGACGTTAGTGCAGGTAACACGGTAATATCTATCGTATTTATCACATTATAAAAACCGAACCCAAAATTGCGTGAACCCGCCACGGGCGCGTGGCACTTGGTACTTGTAATTTGAACCCATAGCTGGTCGGCTGGCACTCTAAGGGTGCAAGTAGCAGTTTAGCTTTGTCTCATTAGGTAGGTCGGTGTTTTTTTTTTATGAATTTACAATAGGGGATTTGTATGTTTCCTCGGAGCTAACGGTCTACTCCAAGGTCACATTCCAAGTTTTTAATTGTGTAACATTGGTTTGTTACGTCACGATGCTTTATTTATTGTAATCTTTTAATTGTGTGACAATATATGTTATTAATGTGTGTAGAGAATTTATTGTTGCTTCTTTATTGATAACATCTATGATATTACAGGGATCTATATTTAGCATCCCCCCTCCTTACTTCACTAAGTTTTATTTTGTACTGGCACCTCGAGACCAACCGTTAGGTTATGCAAAAAGTGCCAGACGTCCCTGGTCCCTGGAGTGTTCTACTGGCGCCAGTAGAACACTCGCGCAGGAGACCACCAACGTTAGGTCTTGACGCCAAATTAGTGCCCGCCGCAGCGCGCTCTTCATTCGGTACTCATAAGACTAGTGTGTCAGGAGAGTATCCCCGTGAACACGTGTAGTTCACTGCCTATTGTCCAGATAGGTAACCGGAGCTGTCAAGCTCGCTCACTTCTCGTTGCACGAAGGGCACAACTCGCAGTTGCCACTGCTAGGGTCGTCGACTCTAAATTCGACTCCCAAGTGTCCACCTTGGTAGCGGAGTACACTCACTTCTCGTAACCCATCCGGGCGCCTAGCCAGTTCCCACGTCCTACGCGGCTGGCTGGACCGGAGACTTACGGCATCTAGGAGGCCGCCTCTACTAGTTATCCAGACTAGTACTGGAGATGTCAACACCAATGTCCAATGAAAACCACCGGACAAAGCTGCCAACTATAAGGGAAACTCACGTTCCCCGCAGGACTTTTCGCTTCTGGCCCCTCAGAGACCGCTACTAGGCCCCGCTCGCTGTGCACGAGTTTGGAAGTCCTAGCACACAATACCAGGACAAACGAACATTCCCAAGCTCTACAGCTAACCACACGCCACTACGAGTCCAACCCATGTCCGGATCCCGCCGGAGGCGCCTCGTTAAAGGCACGACCAGCGGGGGGCTTGAACCGGAACCCCGTAGTACCTCTGAAAACACAACCGGACCCGTAGTTCCAGTTGCGATACCCTATCTATTGAGGTCAGTAGATAGGGACAATCTATATTTAACAGTTGAGAATGGAGTTTATGGTCAAAACGTCTGCTCTCAAAATGTGGGCAGTCTTCAAGGAAGTGCTTCCAAGATTGTTGGGTGGTGCCGTCACAAGGGCAGACGTCGTCATCAACGATGTGGAAGCGAGCAAGATATTCCTTGTGGTAGCCATGATTGCTTAAGAATTGAGTGATAGCAAATACAGGTTTAACATGAGTGAGGTATTTCTGGAGGTCTTCGTACGTAGGAAGGAGGCGTTTGGTGTGGCTACAGGTAGTAGGGTCTTCGTAGAGGGATTTTGCTGCCATGTGGCAGTTCTGGCGATTGGTAAGTTTTACATGACTAACAGGCGTTGCTAGGAAGTCGGTTGTTTTGTGCAGCCGAGTGGCCTCTTTCGCAGCAGTGTCAGCGGCCTCATTGCCGTCAAATCCAACATGGGCCTTGACCCATGCGAATTCGACGACTAGCCCTGATGTACGTGCTAAATTGAGGTTTCTGTGAATGCTGACTGCAAACATATTGTGGCTGTTAGGATTTGCGAGTTCGGAGAGACCCGATTTGCTGTCCGAAAGTATACATGTGTGCTCAAGTTTTTTTGCAACGATATATTCACATGCATTTTGGAGAGCCAACATTTCGGCTTCGAAGACGGAACAGCGATCATGAAGCTTGTACTTCTTGACTGCCGTCCGCTCTCCGTTAGGGTTGTATATTACCATGGCCGCACCGACTCGACCATCGAGTTTGCTACCGTCGGTGAAAATGCGCCATTTGCTTTGCTTCCTATATCTATATAGCATTGTGAATGCAAAATTTCAATAATAAATATATTTATAAGCAATTACGTCTTTATCGATTGTTAAATACTTGCAATGGTATTTCTTTCGACTGTGAGGGTTGGTACTTACCTCGCAACTCATATTAATTAACTTGATTGGAAAAAGTTCCTTTTGCATTAGATTTGGGATCAACTGCAATAATATTGCAATCTGTATCTGAAATTATAAAAATTAAAGTAATAAAAAAACAATAACAACTGCCTTCAAAAATTGACAGCTACCTAATAGTAACATAGGTATATTTATTTATTGTTTCTAAGGTTTACGTGAACACCACACACTACATTACTTGTTTAGTTTCAATACATTTATTTGTTACCGAATTGAAATATATCTGATAGTTTTACAACCCCTCCTTTTAGAAAAAAAAACATACAAAAATCCAATTACACTTAGCTACCACAACCCGATGCAACGACGAATTCGTGAATTAAAGTTTTAAGCATATCACAGTTTGAATACCTACCTACAACTTAGTATCGCATAGTAGTAAATTATTTAGATATTAAATAATCTATAAACCTTTTGATAATGCTTGGACTTCAGACATTGCACTGGTAGATGCCTTCGGAGCTATTTCTTGACATTCTAACTCTTGATCGGTGCCTATCACATAATAAACAAAAACATTACAAAGTACACAATTATAAAAAACTTCAATGAGTGGTACTATGTAACAGTAGGTACTTACTTGTAGTTGTGTCCTCGACCATTAAAAGCATCCGTCTCACACGTTCATTTTTTAACAGTCTACTTCTTTTAGAATTCATTATCGTTTTACACTCAGTAACTTCACGAATAAGCTATCCGTTTATCACTAAAACGTAAATAATATTTCTACCTATCTTGAAAGTTAACAAAACTGTAAAAATACTTTTAGAGCCTGGCGCAAAGAAATGCAGACTCCCGCGATATCTAAGTGGAACTGTTTACGTAAACAAACCTTACTCATCGGGCTGATGGACATCACGTGTTGGGGGCGTGGCATACGTCTATTACTGTTTAGCAGTTATTAAAAGAAAGAGACAAATGCGCTTTGCAAACTATAGCGCGGCTAGGCAAAAACAGTTATGTCCAAAACAGTAATAGGCGTATTAAAATTTTAAATAAATTGACCGTATTGATATGTTGCGTGATTGAATGAGCCAATACTTAACTAAGATAACAATGTTAGTGTATATTACGGAATACGTATTTTTACTTAGTTCAACAAACAACCCCGTGTTAACGTTTACCAAAAACTTCATGAAGATTATTTACGCCAATAATCCGGTAAACGCAACTTACCAAAATCAAATATTAATTTTTTTTTGTGCATATCTATAACAGGATTTTTGAAGACATATTTTTGTTTTTTAAATCCCAGCAACAAAAGTGTGTGTTATGATTATCTTTCTAAATATCATTAGGAAAAATCTGAAAAAAATTGTTAAGGTGTATACCAGTCCACAGATGCCGAATTTGACATAACAGCAATATTGTCCATAATAGCACATTACTGACTTTTTGGGTGGAGGCGTCGAGTGGTTTATTAGAAAATTATTATTCTGACTAATGATTAGTAGTTAGGTAATAAGTAAGTTGTAAGAAATACATCGAAATATGAGTAAAATAATACTTGATGTAATCCGTTAGCATGTTTCCAATTTCCGAGTGAATTGTAACAATATTTGTTTTGTTTACTGTTACATGATAACTTTGTTATTTTTAATGTTATAAACAGTTTTTAGCTTGAAAATTTTTTTTATCGACTGACCGTGAGTGAGTGAATTAGTCCAATGAATATTGATCCTTAAAACCTAACAATAAAGTTCAAACTTGATTGTACCGGCCGGTCGAGAACTGACGAGCCAGAGTGAGGCCAGTGAGTGGGGAAATCTTGTTTGCGTAAAACCATTTGGAGTGACGCTACAGTTTTACGCCAGGACTGACGCGCAAAACTGATCGTTAGTGGCCAGTTTAAGAGTAGTACGATTATCTATTCTGTGACTACACCTCAAAGTGCTTCGCTTTAGTTGTATTAAGTTATTTCAAAAATAAGTCATTTTAATCTAGACCTATGTTATGTAGGTACCTACCTAGTCGTAGGTAAGCGTACCTATCTACTTTAGAGTCGAAACAATGTGACTGTAAAATGAAAATATTTTTATTACTTTGATAATAATTACTTAGGTAGGTAGGTACCTACTTAATACAAATTATTAAATCACGAAAGTAAAATAGCTGCCTACTCATCTGTCTTTGTTTATGAAATCCAACAAAAAATGCCGCCAAGCGACTGCCGACAAACAACCCAGGCGGGTTGTTTGTGTCAAATGTGCCGCCATGGTCAAAGGTTTTTGATTTTCGCCGCCCGCCGCCGTCACAGTAAAACCTCTTGTTTGTAAAACTGTGCGCTTGGTAGGGGGCGGAGGCGTGGCTGACTAGGGTACGCAGTTTTATAAACAGGAGTTGCACTGTAGGCAGTATATCATACAGAGTTCATGACCCTGCTAGTGATGGCTTTAGCTTGTTCTGACATTAAATTAACGACAGATTAACATTGTTTGTAAATACAAAAACAAATTAAATTGAGCTTATCTTACTAGGGTATATAAAGAAAGGGTCTATACTAGGGTTAATTTGAAACCCTGGATTAAGGCTGGCCCCGCTTGATACACGCTGTAGATACACACACCGTTCTGTTGTCAACAGCTATTATTGAAGTAGCCGATAATCACGGTGTTTATCACCAGGCGCGCGCGCTGCTTGACAATGGAAGTCAGCGGTGTTTTATTACGAAATCCTTTTGTAATTTAATTCAAATACCAATAATACAGTCCACTTACGAAGTTAGGGGTGTAGGTGATTCGGTGTTACAATATTCGGAAACATGTGACATTGAAATTAAATCACGCGTCGATCACGTAAGGGGGGGACCCGAGTTTGAAGTGAAACGACTGAATGCTGCGAGTATAATGACATATTTTAATAATTGGTTAACATATTTATAACATACACGATACATATACTTACTACTAATAGATATACATCACTACATCTCACCTCCACCGTGCACAAAAAAAAAATACTGAAAGTTTATTTTTTTTTCTTTAACATAATTATAACGAAATAGTTCTTAATTTCATATTTAATTAAAATGAGTAAGTACATATAAGATATAGGTACGTAATAGTAAGAGATAAATTCAGCAGATACACATTACAAATGGTTATAAAACTATAGACTATTTACACAGACACCGTTGGGAAATACCGTTTAGTTCTGTTCTTATGAACTATGTAACTTTTATTATTTTTAATAATTTCTACATTAGGAGTACAATCTTTGACAACTTTATAAAGACACGAGTAGATTGCTTGGAACTTATTTCCTGTCTCATTTTTCAGTAAAATCAACTCATTCGGCTGATAGGACACTGGATTAGCGTTATTATTATATTTCAATTTTCTATTTATTTTGCTATTTATCAAATTATCTCGAGCTTCCTTTTGTGAGGTTTGAATTCTATATTTTAGCTCTAAAGGATATGATTCGAAATTATAAAGTAGATCTATTTTGTTTGAATTTAGATTTGACGGTAAAGTACACCTTTTGCCAAAAACTAGTTCAAAAGGGGTGAATTTGGTTTCGCTATGCACTGATGTATTATAAGAAAAACACCAGAATGGAAGCCACGTGCTCCAAGCATTTGAATGGTTTTCGGTTTGAATTCGTAAGTAATTTGTTTGTGTGCATTCTCCAATGCCCCAATGCTCTGATGATGATACGCCGTCGAGTGCAGCTTATTGATATGTAAAAGTTTACATACCTCATTCATTGTTGCAGACAAAAACTCGGTTCCACGATCTGTGGCAATCTCCTTTGGAATACCGTATCTAAGAATAAAATTATTAACTAACTGCTTAGCTACTTCTACAGAATTTTTCGAGTATAAAGGAAATGTCTCTATATACTTAGTTAATTCACACTGTATTGTTAGGATATACATATAATTATAGTAATCTTTATCTAAAGGACCCACCAAATCTAAGAAAATCTTCTCGAACGCCGTGTTTGCAGTAGTTGTAATAACCATTGGTTGCTTTGTGTGATGAGACGAGTGTTTCTGTCTCTGACATTTATCACACATTTTGACATATTTTGTTATATCGACTTCAAGACCTGGCCAGAAATAATATTTTTTAATATTATTTATCATCCTCCTAATGCCCGCGTGGCCACTTGTGGGCAAGAGGTGGAAGTCATTTAAAATCACACGTTGGTCATCTTTATTATCAATTCTCTCAACACCTTTTAAAATACATAACAATGGTCCGGACCATGAGCGTATCTTTTGTATCTCATTAACTACTTTCTTTATAAAAATATTGTTATTGTCATTTTTTTAAAAGTATACTTCTTCTATTCTCAACATTTTACATATTTTACTCAGTTCTCTCACAAATTCGTCTGGCGATAGTTGTGATCGAGACACTGGATTAATAAAAATTGTATTCATAGCTTCAACATAACAAAAACAATAATTCTCATATTTTATCATATTTAAATTACGATATCGTTTTATTTCCTTATCCGTGGTAAAACGTAACTCCGTGAACACTGAATTTCAACAACTCTCGGTTGATCAAGCCGATTATCCCTAAAATCAGTAGTACCTATTGCTTGACTCGCCTTTTGACCTCGTGTCATTACATTAATTGAATTTTGACTAATCTCTTTCAACTCCTCTGATGTAATAGTTAAACGCGACAACGCGTACGCTGCCGAATTGTTTTTCCCTTTTAAATATTCAACTGTAAAATCGTATTCTTCCAATACTAATCGAAATTTCATTAACCGGCTGGAGGGGTCTCTCATCCCACACAAAGATATGAGAGGCTTATGGTCGGTCTGAACTTTAAAAGCCCAAGTAACGAAATGTGGTCTTGTAGTGGTTCCGGAGCCAGGTCTATAACAGGCTAGTAAAAGTTTATAACCACGGAAAAGGGCCCATTTTATACGCGTACTTTTGCTAATAAAACACTCCTAGTAGACTTGGCGAGCACCACTTAGACCAATACACTTATAGTTGGACTACGCAGAACTATCTGCTCCCGCGAAGCCAACTATGACCATCTAATAGGACCAGGCAGGCGTGTATCGTACTCTGCGCTTACATTACTAGCTACTTCAAACATTTTTGAATTGTTGTTGTGCGATTGAAAAAAAATTTTATTTTTATTTTTTATTTTATTTTATTTTCTTAGGTGAATCAACAGTTACAAGACACGAGTAGCTATGCAGTTATACATCAGAGAACCAATGACAGATTCACACTAATAGAATTAAAGTAGTAGGGAAATTATTGAGCTGACAGAATAAACATGCTAGTATACCTAGGATCCAAACTGCGATCGAACCGCTTACAAACATTGTAGCTGAAACAGTAACAAGGACAAATTCACAACAGAAATGTAGTAGGTAGCAATAATTTAATATTAATAAGTTTCAAAAAACCACTTTGTAAGATTTTTTCTCACCGATTCACAGTTACAACAAACAAGATCAAGATCACACACCTCGCACAAATTATTGTAACACTTACCCGCACGCAAAAAATATGAGTTTTGCCTATAATTAGTATTTGAGACTGGAAGGTAAATTGGTTTAAAATTTCGTAAAATTCTTGTAGGGACACTCAAGTTCAGTAGTGACAGAAGTTCGGGACAGTCAACGGAGTTTGAGGCAATTTTAAATAAATACACAATGTCTGCTATACTCCGTCGATTTTCCAGTGTCAGTAGACGATGCTTTAAACACAGTTGGACATAGGTAGCGGAGCTATCACGGGTACCAGTGCGGTAACACAAATAGCGAATAAACTTTTTTTGGATACTCTCTAGTCTGTTAATATACGTGTCATATCTTGGGTTCCATATTTGAGAGGCATATTCTAGATTACTACGGACGAGCGAACAATAAAGTATCTTAAAGGTAATAGGGTTATTAAAATCTTTAGCATTACGAATAAGAAAACCAAAAGCTTTGGTAGCTTTACCTATTATAACATTTATATGTTCATCAAACAGCAACTTAGAATCATGTGTCACCCCAAGATCACGCATCGAATGGACTCGTTGAAGACTTTGATGATGTAAAGTATAGTCGTAAGTAATTAGGTGTCTTTTGCGACTAAAAGTCATAACTGTGCACTTAGTTGGATTAAGGTCTAGTTTGTTCACGTCACAGTATTCTTCAAGCCGCATCAGATCACCCTGTAATAATTTAGCTGCATCATAAGACGGTACTTTCGCAAATAGCTTCATATCATCTGCAAAGCAGAGAAGCTTAGATGAATGAATGCACAGTTTTACGTCATTCACAAAAATGCTAAACAGCAATGGGCCAAGCAATGATCCTTGAGGTACACCGCTAGGAATTTCGACCCAGCTGGAGATGTAATTTTTGATAACGACAGCCTGACAGCGATTGTCAATATACGAGACAAACCAACGAAGCAAGTCTCCACATATGCCAACCATCTTAAGCTTCTTAATAAGCCTATAGTGTTGAATTCGGTCGAAGGCCTTACTGTAGTCAGTGTATATGACGTCGACCTGACATCCTTCATCCATAGCTTCTGTTAAAAAATTGTTCAGTAAAACCAAATTAGACACCGTTGAGCGGCCTCTTACAAAGCCGTGTTGACATGGACTTAGAGAATGAGACAGCGCCGGATACATCTGATCATAAACTAGCTTCTCAAATACGATTTTTTTGTTGTTTCAAATACGATTATAGCGATTACGCAGAGTTTTGAGATTGGCCTATAATTTGAAATCTCTGATCTAGAACCTTTCTTAAATACTGGTGTAATAAAGGCACGTTTCCATATGCTGGGCATATAGCACTCAGCAAGCGAGCGTTTAAATAAGATTGAGATAGGCTTAGAGTTTGCGAACAGCTTATAAGAAAGCGAGATGGAAGCTGGTCAGGACCTGCTGATTTTAATGGGTCTAAACTTTTTAACAACTTATACACATCGGTTTCATGCACCTCAATAAGAGATATAGAGGTGTAACTCTCTTGTAAAGATGTGACAGACAAACCCAGCGACTGTGACGAAGAGGCTATATCGGAACGACGAAAAGAAGAATGAAAATAATTTGAAAAAGCGTTGCATATAGCCTCGCCAGTGCACAATTCCAGAGTTCCATGTTTAATGTTACACGGTATCTGTGTTGATTTTGATTTAGACTTGATATGAGTCCAAAAATGCTTAGGATTTTTTCTTATTGAAGATTCAACAGACATTATATACATTTTGTAACATTTATCTTCAAATGTCTTAAATCTATTACGCAATAAATTAAATGATTCATGATCAGCCCTGTTACCATATTTTTTAAACTTACGTGAATATTTATTTTTTTCCTTAATGAGTTTTTTTAACGGTGCAGTATACCAGGCCGGGTAAGTAGTGTTATTGATTTGTTTGGATGGTACAAAGGTAGTTATAAGGTTATTCATTGATAAATAAAAGAAATTAACGGAGTCCTCTAAACTACGAACCGCGAACTCAGCTTCCCAATTAATTTCATTAACTTCGTTATTAATTGAATCATAGTCACCACGTTCAAACAAAAACTTTGTTCTTGGGGTAGATTTAAGGGGTGTAAAACATAAATTAGGAATGCTGATTAACAGGGCACCGTGATGCTTGTCAATGGGCACCAATGAATTATTACTGCAATCACTTACACGTAACGCAATATTAGACAACACTAAATCAAGAACTCGACCAAAACTATTTAAACATCCGTTATATTGGCGCAAATTTAACATGTTAATTTCATCTATGAGCAACAACTCATTTGGTGTGCTACAATTATTAGGCTCAAAAAACAAATCATCAGTCGAACCAGGTGACCAAGTTATACTACTTAAGTTAAAATCGCCCACTACAATAAATTTGCTATGAATGTTAGACATAATTACATTATTCAAAGTACTAAGAAAATTATTTAATTGGTTTGAAAAAGATAATCCAAGATTTTCTTTACATAAATATAAAACGCACAAGTGAATCTCAAGAGAGTGCATTAGATTACACCTACTCAAATGAATGGTAACCCAAAGATCCTCGGCAGTAGAATGATATTTAAGCCTAGGCACCACGTTAAGATCACTACGAACCGCGATCAAAACGCCGCCCCCTCTAGTTAATCCCGTAGTGAAATAATCTCGGTCACGACGAAAAACAATATACCGCGTATCAAACAACTCCGCATCTAAAACGCTGTCTAAAAGCCAAGTTTCCGTGATCACTATTACGTCAAAGGAGGTAGCACATACATTGCGATAAAATAGATTTGTTTTCGAACGAAGACCCCGAGCATTTTGGTAATAAATAGTTAAATTGTCCATATTATTATTTTTACCTGGTATAACTATGTAAAACTAGAATAAAAAGATAAAAAAATATTAAAGGCAATTCATCTATTTTAAATAAAATGTATTAACAAGTATGTCGCACGTAATATTATACGTGCATAATTATGTTTGCACAGCAAACGCGTAAGTATTTTCGGTGAAGTATATTGTGTTTTACATCTCAATTTTTGTTCGCCTTTTGAACACGGCGTATTTACTAAGTTGTGTTTAAAAATAATATTAGTCCTAACAGCATTGTCGTCCATATTGTGACGAAATAGGGTTCCGCATACAAATGTCTTATGATTAATTTTAATAACTAAGAGTTTATTATTTTTATGTTTTAGTTGTGACTTTCATCGAAATATCATGGCCATATTTCCATTTGTTTATATCCATTTTTGTAATAATTTAATAAAGACCCAATGACTCAAAAGAAGTCAAAATGGCCGTGAATCTGCGATATATATTAAAAGCAATTGTCTTCTTAAATGGACTTCACGGAGATATCTTTGGACACTAATAGTTTTACAAGAAACCCTTATATAGAAATTAAGACTATAACAACATTCGAGAGTCCACAATAGTACCAAGTACACTACTCTTAGAAGACACCACTGTAGAACTAATTCACTTACAATTGGCACATAAAGTTGACTTATACACCCCTAAAGGTCAAGTAACAAGTGCAAATGGTTCTAAGTCTATAAATTACTATTACTGGCGTATTACACTTATAGCGGATTTATAATTACTTCTTGTAGGCGATTATAAGTGTAACTGCGCCTATAATTTCGTTCTATACACGACTATAAGTCAACTTATAAGAACAGTTGTACTATAAACCCAAACGAACTCCGTGTAACCTGTCATAAGCTTGGTAGTAAAACCTGTAACCACTAAAAGAGAGGTACTAGTGCTGTAAGCCTGTAAACCGTGCACTACAGGAGAACTTTGTTACTTGGGAGTGCGACCGTACAAGTAGGGGCGGAAATGTTTAACTGCCCATATAATTGCGAGAAGCTCTTTCGCAATAGTTGGATACTTTTTCTCAGCTGTATTCAAGCTTCGGCTAGCATACGCTACAGGTCTACCATCCGAATTGCATAAAACTGCACCTATTGCGTAGCCGGAAGCGTCTGTCTGGAATATGAACTGATTCTTTTCGGAAAAATTAGGATATTGCAAAACTGGATGAGATATAATACTTTGTTTTAACATATCAAAAGATTTTTGACAATTTTCATCCCAACTAAAGGGTATGTTTTTCCTACAAAGTCTATTGAGATGATAAGCCTTTTCAGGAAACTGAGGAACAAATTTTCTATAATAATTTACGAAAGCGACGAAACGCGTGACTTCGTCTGTTTTTGTTGGAATGGGATAATTTTGAACAACACTTATTTTTCCTGGGTCTGGTATCACTCCTTCAGGTGAAACCACATGACCTAAGTAAAGCAATTCTTTCTTTAAAAATCACATTTCAAAGGATTTAATTTCAAATTAACTTTTCTCAGTCTTTCGAAAATATCTTGTTAATTTTTAACATGACTATTCAAATCGCGACTAAAACAGATTAGATCATCTTGATAGACTAAGCATTTTTCGTATGTAAGACCACTCATTGCCATGGTCATCATTCTGGAAAACGAACTTGGACTAGTTTTTAAGCCCATTGGCATTCGTGTCATTTGAAACTGCCCAGAACAAAATGCAGTATATTTCCTACAATCATGATCCAGACTAACGTTGTAATAGCCTTGGTGCAAATCTAAATGCGAAAAGTACACACAACCGGATAAAGAATCTAAAATTTCGGTAATATTTGGTAGTGGAAACTTATCATTTTGAATACTTTCATTAAGTTTTCTATAGTCGATTACCAAACGCCATTTTTTGTTCCCATTTTCATCAGTTTTCTTTGGTACTAGCAAAATTGGACTAGACCATTCGCTTTGACATGGTTCTATAATACCTTCTTTTAACATTTTACCAATTTGTTGATTAATTTCATCTTATAAGGAATGCGGTAATCTGTATGGTCTCGAATAAATGGGTTGTGTACCCTGTTTTAATTTAATCGTATGCTGATAAATGTTTGTACTAGATAATGTGTCCCCTTCCAAATAAAAAACATCGGAATATTTCGCGCATAAACTTTCTATACTACTTTTTTCTTCTTTATTTAAATGTTTTAAATTTAATTTTGAAAACAATTGTTTTACGCGAGATGCATTTTTCGCATTTTGTTTAAACGTGCAAATGTCGCACTTTTTGGAACTTTCAATGTTAATATTTATCTCAGATAATGTTATGTCCCTTTTAGTTGTATTTAAAATACGTATTGGTATTTTTCCATTTTTCGGAGAGGCTAAGCTACTCGCTACGAAAATACCCTCCTGTATTTCTTTTGTACATACAACGCAGTCGCCTGTTAAATTTGTATTAATGTAGTGTATAGATTCACACCTAGCTGGTAATTTCAATAAATACTCTTGTATACTAATTAATTTCAAAACAATTTCCTTTCCATCATACCTCAGTGATAACAAGTTATTGTTAAAGTCAATGACTGATCCGTACTTGCTTAAAAAGTCTTGTCCTAGAAGTCCGTGCGCCTTACATGGAAGCGTTTCAAATATATAAAACTTATGACTAATACTTTGCCCATCGATTAACAACTGTAAATAAGTGTATCCTATTGCATTGACTTTGCCTCCGACACCATTAATGACAATGTTTTACTTATGAATCGGGATGTTGGAATCTAGAACATGTTTATACTTTAACGCTGAAATAGAAGCGCCTGTGTCAACTAACCAACTCCATAATAGTTGCGAGTCACGTACAAATATTTCTACACAAAAACTACTGTCGCTAGCCAAAATATTATAAGTCGTATTTCCGAAAAAACTGGTTTTCACAGTATTCTTCACTCGTTGATGTACCGGGCTGCGATTCATCATTATCGCACATTCGAATATGTCCTTGATATGACTTATGAACGCGATTAGTATTGTTAAAATGGTTACCTCTGGAGTACGCCCGTGTACGAGGGCGGTTGCCTCGCGGTGAGAATGCTGGTTGTTGTTGCCAGGGCTGCTGCTCGGCCCACTGGCGCGGTCCCGGTCGCGGCTGTGACCATCGGCCGGGCACCCCGTAGCTGCGTGACTGAGTTCGCACGCACGCACCTCTACCGTAGCCTCGCCTTGCTGGCCGTCCGTACATGTGTGGCCTGAAATTGTTGTTGTAATTGGCTCTATTATAAGTTCTCATTGAAAAAATTTCACCATTTGAATTTACTGTGGTACAGTCCTCATCGACTGCTGCTTGAACAGCATCCTTCAAATTTTCAAAGGTTTTGGCAGAAATTATTGTGCTGATCCGGCGATTTCACAATCCATCACTAAACTGTCTTATCGCCTGTTTCTCGTTAATCGACTTTAGAACGTCATATTTTACAGAATCACCTTCGGATTGTAAAATCGTGAGGTCAACAAATAATTCAGAAAGTACTTTCCCAAATTCGACAACCGAAAAATCATTTTGTCTTAAATTTAATAATTGTTTTTGTAAAGAACCAGCGGACTTTTTGGGCAATAAAATTCGTTTCATATCCTGCAATAGATCACAAATCATATCATATTTTTGACATAATTTTAACTTTGCACCTTGCGAAAACCTGCTCTTTAAAACAAATGAAATCAAATTACTTTGTGATTTAGTGTCAATTACCGAACTATAATATTCAATCCCATCGATTAATTGTTGAATTATAAAATTATCCTCCGTCGTCATTACAGGTAATAAATTCAAAGCAACTTTTAGGTCAAACTTCGCCATGTTATAATTTCCTTTTCCTGACACAAACTTACAATTTCCGAAAAAAGATCATTAAATCTATCACAAAATCCTAATAAACAACTCTCTTTATTCTCATCTCTAGGAATTTTCTTAATATTCTCTACATAAGTATTAAATTGCTTAACAATTGACTTGGCCTCATTTAATTTTTTATTTAAAATATCACACTTCCTACGAGAAGCGCCAATTTTAATTAAATAAGTTCTTACTCCTAATAATTCTTGATACAGATTATTTAAAAATTCTTCCATTAAACATTACGTTACAGATTTATAATGAATTAGACATATATAAAAAAAAAATAAACCTACATTACACATTTATAATGAATAAAATACGTCAATAACAAATAGTAATAAAATATTACGTACCTTATAGTTACAATTCCTTTAACATACTTACACCTATGGTGATTACATAAATTTTAGTATTACGAGTATAACTACTTTGTCCAATCAAACTAGCATTTTGCCGCCGTATCGTAGGTACACCACAATTTCACCAATTTCACTTTCACACCCTGGAATCGGCAATTTTCACATCCGGATATGTCGGGATCGGGTATGGACGACGTCTCAGAAACGAACCTCTGTTCGTACCACCCTGGAACTGGACCTCCTCACGCACCCATCGCAGGTGGCATTTTCGATAAATGCGGAATGCGAAGTACAGCATAACAAGGGCCGCAATGCCAATAATAATTGTGGTCAAAATATTGGCCGTTGATAAATGGTAACTCAGATCCGTCAGATGCGTCCCATTTTCTCCTCCGCCTGCCGCATTTTGGGCAATCACAATTTCCTTCGACTGTTGCTTTCCCATTTTACTATAGAGAATACACGCGCGTTCCGATCGGCCGACGAGCACAAAGTTTTTTTCCACTCATTATTACAGCATGCTGCAGCACTGTTACTAAGCCAATGTTTTTACAAAGCAGTCCATATTAGTCAGTTCTCGTGAACTGCGCTACCCGAAACTTCGGCAGGGTCGCCATGTAAGGAGGGGACCCGAGATTGAAGTGAAACGACTGAATGCTGCGAGTATAATGACATATTTTAATAATTGGTTAACATATTTATAACATACACGATACATATGAACTTACTACTAATAGATATACATCGCTACATCTCACTACACTACGCGCATTTCATGTTTTGTTTTGTCGCAAATTACGTCTACGTTGCCAGCATTGTGTCAATCAAGCGCGCAGTTCTGTATTCCAGACAACATAACGTTGGCAGATCCGCAATTTTTTGTTTCTGAAAATGTAGACATTTTAATAGGTGCTGATAAGTTCTGAGATCTGTTAGGTAAAGGAAAAGTGCGTCTTCCTAACGGCCCTTACTTACAGAATACACGATTAGGGTGGATTATTTCCGGCCTCGTTAATAATTGATGATTAAACGAACTTACCTGTAAGTGAAGTTCTATCATAATTATACGAAGCGCCTCGTCCGAAGAGATTATATTATTGTTACAGTACAGTTGTTGTAGTACCGCATATTATGTGGCCAGTGGTGCACTAGTTTAGAGTATTTCTTTGTAATTTTTATAATGTGGGTAGTCCTCTTGCTACGTGGTGACCGCCATTACGCTCCTTCGTCATGTAGTTTAGAGTAAGATCCTGAAATCATTGATATACATTTCTTAAGAGATTAGTAACGGGATCGTTAGGGTGGGTGGGTTGTTACTAATCTCTTCGGACGAGGCGCTTCCTATAATTATGATAGAACTTCACTTACAGGTACAGGTAAGTTCGTTTAATCATCAATTATACTTTGCGCCTCGTCCTTCGAGATTATATTATTGTTACATGTAGACTTTGACAGTATGTGACGGAAATTGTATCAATGATACCACCTACGTATTAAATAATAATAAAATATATACTTAAATCCTCATGCAAGTATTTTTTTTTTTTGCAACTTAATGTATTTACTCATCTTGATCTTAATTTAACATTGTTTCATCAACTCATTAATTACGATGACTAAATAACAATCACATAACGTTAAAAATAACGAATTTGTTATATTTGTTAAACTTAATGTACTTCTCATAAATAAAGAACATGAATGTCTACTCTGTGCATTTAAACCTTTTAATAATTGGTTATTGAATGAGCTAAGGATACATATTTAGCTTGGTGTGTCGTTGATGTTGTTGTGGTGTGGTGTGTGATCATCATAATATTATTTAGAATGATTATAATAAATACAGGATTGCATCGCCGCCGACACTTACTTGTCCTGTGCCACATGAGTAAATTCATGTGCCTGTGCTGTGCGCCGAGGACACGGACGTGTCGATCCCGCACTCACTTGATGTAAGTAGTTGTTTTATCCAGCGGCTAAGGTTTGCATGCCGACTGCATTGTGCGGCTTTTTATACCTACACAACAGTTGGGTGGGTGCTACCAGGGTAATGCTACGCACTCGCGCCGCGCATCACGACATGAATCAGAAACAAACACAACATAATTTATTTTTCATATGGCTAAGTCTAAGAGACTCGTGCTTATTGTAATGTAGACGGCTGTCAAAATAGTGTAACTTAAGTAACTAATAGCATAAAATAATAGTTTTATCTTTTTTCAAATAACCGACGGTTATGAGAGAAAGGTAAATATTATGTGTCTACCTACTTCTTGTTTGTATTGTAATAGTTACTTCTGTATCGAAGAAACACAATATATTCAGGAAATAATTATGTATAATTAGCGCGAATAGAATAATTAATTTAATTTATTAACCTCCAATTTCGTTAGATACTATTCGCCTTGACTACTTAAATAAAAAAGTTTTCGTTTCTAATTTCACGGTGGTTTATTTAGTAATTCACCGTCCAATACTGGTCAGGTCAATATATTAAGTAAGTAAGTAAGTATGTATGTTTTTTTTAATTTTATCTACTCTCATGTAGTAACTTCTCTCTAGTGAGTTCCGAACTGTTAATGTTACTGCATTCTATCAGGAAGTTACTTTGCACTGAATTTTAAGCATATGGACATATTTATAAGTAACATATCCACGATTTTAAGCAACTCTGATCTTATTGCACAAAATATCTCAATGGGTCGACATGCTGCTGCACCTCTGCAGGCCCCATTAGGATTAGAAGCAACTCAAATCGGTGATAGAATGAATTCTAATTCTAATTCCGGCCCGCGCCGACATTTGTATAATACTTATTTGAAAAAAGAGCATCACGAAAACAAGCATCCTAGAGCTGGAAGGATTTCAAATTGTTAATTCGATTAAAAATTAAGGTAAACAACCAAGTCGTCATTTCATTGGTACTGCAAAAAATGTAAGTAAGTACTTATATTATGTTTTCCTATCCAGCACTTTAACACGTAACGTAACGTATTCGTACGGATAATCAAAAGTTAACTAATATTTAAATTAAACTTAAGAATTTGTGATCTATACAAATAAATATCAATCGCCACGAATGTATGTTCGAGCATCACTTTAGAACGCACCGGTGTCTGTGTCATGGTGACTAATACCTACTTACTTCTTTTTTTGTTGTGTGTGTTTGTTATTGTCAAAGTATTTGAGACATTTTTTGAAAATTTGCTATCGGTCACGCGGGCCAAGTCGCGGGTGAGCCGCTAGTTCATTAAACATAAAATTGTTTTTACAATGTAAAAAACTAAAGGTGCCTATTATTTTATGTATTTTTTTTTCTTAGCTAGCTTTCTTTCTAGCGTTGCGTACAAGGACCTGCGTGACCAATCTTTTACTTATTCTTTTAATATATCTATATTACGAGTTTATCTATTAGTTTTCAATTTATCCTATGAAGTGAAGTATTTGTTCTATTAGGAACTATGTATCTACATATTATTATATGTACATAGCAAGTTTAAAAAAAAATGGAATGTAAAGTGTTAATTGTTTTAACCTGCTTTAGAAGTTTTTATTAAGTGCATGCATATAATTTTCACTTAACTGTTGTTAAACTTAACAAAAATAAATAGCAATAGGTATTGTCTGTAATCTATTAAGTAGGCCACGGTAAGTGCCAGTAGTTTAATGAGAGATTTCATAGTTCCTTTGTCAAACGATAACTCAGGTAGAGTTACCACTGACATAAGTGGTGGTGTTAATTTGTGTTCCATGTGTAGCTATACTTTAATAATGTAGCTGTCGTAGATAAAACACGCCTATAAAGAATCTCTGTATTCTTTCGTCCTTGGATGTAAGTTCTAATAGAAGTGCAAGGAGTACTAAATATTGATATATTGAACGCCCTGTTAAAAAGTCCAGTTAAAAATTTTGTTTGACAGTAGGAACGGGCACCAATGAACATATTGCTGAACTTTTTTTTTTAATTGTTTGGACTCTGCCAAACCTACACCTACAATAGACGCGTTCATATGTTGAAACTGGAAACGTAAAAAAAATTGAGGCTGTTGTAGTTGTTGTCTTGAAGGATAGATAGGTCAAGCCTAAGTGAGACGTAGGGAAATGTAAGATACCTTTAAATCGACCTTACTTTAATTTATTAAAATTAAAATGATTTTTCTGCGAGAACTTTCAAAATTCCGGAGAAAGGAAGAAAAGCATAAAGGCGTATTAGCCTTGAATACTGGAAGTATGAAGGCGTCGACAGCAGCTGCATCATGATCTCTATGGCACGAGATGTAGCAGACTTCACACTATTTATTTATGCGGATTGCAAAAAGATCCAGCAGGGGACCTAAATAACAATGAGTTAGGTTTTAGTACGTAACGCCACCTATTTAGTTGATAATAATGATAATAATATTGTAAGGTGAATGTTATTTCAAGAAAAATAAGGGCTACATTTATAACTTAGTAATTATAATAGTAAAAAACGATGATATCTCTCTAAGCTAAGCTTTACAAAGCTTAAGTTTAAAAAGCGGTGTCGCAGATAACAACGTCCGCCCCCAAAAAAGCAGAAAGTGTAGACCATAGAATAAGACATTTACAAGCAATAACAATAACCAATTTAAACACTAATGAGTAAATTGTATTTAGTTGCAGTAGGAAACTGCAGTTGATCTATCTACGCGCAACAGAATCTGGCAGTCTGACAGGTCTATTGCGAAAAATTTTGCGAAAAAAAAAGAATAATAATAAAATATTATTATTTAAAATAGCTGATGTGCTTTTTTTCGCTTTACGTTTTACGAACTTCCACTAGCCTCCCTGTCCAGATAAGCTGCCCCCAATCGTTGAGAGACATTTTCGAAAGTCGTCATTTCATATGCGACTCACTGAATTCCACCATTGCAAAGCCATCCGCAGTGATCTGGGGATATTTTTGGTGTGGAGAAGCAAGTATTCTATTGCAAGGCAAGCTGACACCGGTAATCCCCTTAATAAATTTCATAGTAGTGCGGGATGTTGTCGTAGACTAAATGATTAAATTTTGAAAACATCATGTTTTTAGAGTAACCACTATAATCAGTCTTGTCACGCGATTAGTCCTATTACGTTTTAAAGAAGTTTGATAAACATTCTTACACATGTACACACTCATCAGCTTAGTTGAGTGATGCACAGACTACCTAGGGATGAGTGATGAATATCTTGTGATTGAAAGGACCTTGGTGACCTTTTTTTTGTTTAGGTTAAGGTAATGGTTTTCTCTTGTGTGAGTAATGACTATGCCCAGACATTTACATAGCCTGCAAGGTACACAGAGGCTTGTATCTTCATTGATTGTTAAACCAAACTAAAAAGTTTTTTTTTTAATATTAAATAAAATCAGTATCTTTGGGGACCAGTATTTCATGTTAACTAGCCCTGTGATACATGGTTAAAACACGTATTAAGACCTATTGTATTATAATACTTAAAATTGTTTTTTGGTTAAGTGGATTTTATAACCATCAATCAAAGAGAGGACTGTGCAGTCCTTTGTTGTAAGTGGTATACTTAGCGGCGGGCGGCTGGCGCAGCCACGGCCTCGCTGAGTGCACTGGCGGCGGCAGGGCTGCACGTGCTCTCGGCGCAATATTAAGATTACGCACTTAATTATCATCGCAACGAATTGAAATAATAAGAATACGCAGTTTTTTTTTAATAGTAATTTTTTCTTAGTTTATTTATTTATGGAAAAGGTACACCAACAGTATACATATGAAGCATTAAACAAAACATTACTTATACATATACCTATTACAGGCGTACACAACATGGTTGATTAAAATTTATTGGAACTACTAGTTTTGCGCATCTTGGATAACCAACGTAATGTTGTTCAGGTTAGAAGGCTAACCGTCACGTTTCAATTGCTGTGAAAAAACCCCAATGGTAGATTCGAAAGCATTTTGTTGGTATCTACGACAATAATTTAAAATGATCACTATCACTTTTAAACTTTTGTTGCGGCACTTGTGTCTGGATAACAAACGTTACTTTGTTTAGGTTAGAAGGCTAACCGTCACGTTTCAATTGCTGTGAAAAAACCCCCAAGGCAGATTCGATAGCGTTTTGTTGGTATTCACGACAAAATAATTTAAAATTATCAGTTAAACTTTAAAACATTTCTTTTCGGCAACTATGTGTCTTGAATAGTATGAATGACCAACGTTATTTTGTTTAGGTTAGAAGGCTAACCGTCACATTTCAATTGCTGTGAAAAAGCCCCAATGGCAGATTCGATAGCGTTTTGTTGGTATTCACGACAAAATAATTAAATTATCACTTTTACTTTAAAACTTAAGCGTTTTGACATTTTTGTGTCTTGACTAGCCGAGCACTAAAATGCGAATGACGAAGGAGCGTAATGGCGGTCACCACGTAGCAAGAGGACTACCCACATTATAAAAATTACAAAGAAATACTCTAAACTAGTGCACGATTGGCCTCATAATATGCGGTACTACATGTAACAATTATATAATCTCGAAGGACGAGGCGCAAAGTATAATAACACGAAATATAAAGCTCATTCATTGTAAGTATAGCAGTACTTTAGACTCTCAACTTCGCTTGTTCGGGAGCTCGAAGAACTTCCTAAAGTCAGGGATACGCAGACTGAGGAAGAGCGTTCATGTGAGGATCACTTACTTCGCACACAAAGCGCAATAGTGAAGGAAGGTTTTGTGTTCGCATTCCGTTTAAACAGTCTGACTATTTAGGCGAATCATATACGCAAGCCGAGCGCCGATTTTACGCATTAGAGAAACGTTTACAGCGCTCGCCTGATTATAAATTATTGTATTCGAATTTTATGCGCGAATACCTTGATTTAGGTCATATGAGTCCAGCGACCACTTACGAGCAACCCTGTTATTTCATGCCGCATCACGGCGTATTTAGGGAACATAGCTCCACAACCAAGCTACGTGTGGTTTTTGATGCCAGCGCATCATCGACCTCAGGCAAGTCACTCAACGACTTACAATTAGTCGGTCCGCCTATACAGGGATGCCAGCTTCGTAAAGCCCTTCGATTATTGCAATAACTTCATTATCCAAACCAGTGTCGCCTGCATTTCGTGATGCAAATAATAGTTTTAACCGGTCAACTAGCTCATTTGGATTATCCCAATAAACATAATCAATGTCTTTCATAGCTTTTTTTAAAAGCTTAATACCTTTTCCGTGTGAAAGACATTCGAGACTAGTAGCTGCATTTCGTGAGAATTTAAACATTGGCTTAATAATATTATAACGGTTGGTGCAAAAATTAAAACCTTTTCTTGATGAAATCGCCATTTTATTACTTTTAACAACTTTTACAACTTCTCACAGCAACTTCCTTCCGACACAACTTCTCAGCGCAACGTCTTACGGACGACAGGGCGCTGCCCGATGGTTTGTAAAGACGATTTGAGAAAACCGTAGACAAAGAACTGTCAACGTGACAGACAAAACCAAGATGGTGGCAGTGATGTCAGCTTACAAAATATGAACTAAAGTTACAAAAATACAACAGCTTGATTAAATAATTTAAGTTTGCTAACAACTCGGCCATCCTACCTTACAACGAGACCCATCGTTGAGTTGCACATTATAAGAATTTTATTGATACTTAGCATTAGACCTACGACTACCATGTTGTTCCTAAACTAAGAAACATTTTTAGACATAAGTACCTACTTATTACATTTAATATCAAACAAATAATTAAAATTTAATCTCATACATTGTTCTAGTTAAATCTTGCATTAAACAGATGATTTTGCATCTTGAACATATCAACACTATATCGATATTAAAATAAATCTAAACAGACCTAACAAACAAACAATGAGTTGGTAACGGATAAAATGTTAACTAGAAAAAAAAATCAACTAGTTTCAGGAAGCTCGAGTGGGATTCGAACCCACCCACCCATTTTATCCGTTATCTATACAGCACTGAATGCAAAACTTCAATAATAAAGATATGAATGAGTTGGTAAACAAATCTCACAAAAACAAAACCAAAAACTTCTATACATCGAACGACTTAACACCTTTTTTACACGATAATAAAAATAAGGCTATTGCAATACCTACCATTACACTTTTGAATGCTAGGCTTCATTGTATGTAATAATAGTCACCCCTAATAGTCATAATATAGAAAACTGAATAATAAAATGATTTGACATCAAACAATTTCCCAAATGGAACAATACAATGGAATGACATTTGGAACTTTTATGATCATTACAATAATTACTTTCAACAAGATTAACATGGTAAAATTCAGTTTTTCTCTAAACCTAATACAATAGAACATTCGATAAGCATATTATTTAAAATTAAACAATTTTAGTCAAGACTTATCTTACCACATCGAAACCAATTATAATAACATAATACTTTCCTACACTCACACCAATTATCTAGCCCAAGAGAAACTTCGAAGAAACTCGTTAAATGGTTACTAGACAACGGATAAACATACTTAAAACACTTAAATACATACTTATTATACATAGAAAACACCCAGACCCGAGACAATTTAGAAAAACAATAATTTCTAAATTGACCCGACCAGGGATCGAACCCGGGACCTCATAGATGGCGACACCATGAAAACCGGTGTACAAACCACTCGACCAAGGAGGTCGTCAAATTTATTATTATTATAACATTCCTGCATGTCCAATAAATTAAATAGAAATATTAAAATATGCATTTATATTATAAAAATTTTTAGAGATTAGCCATTCTCTCAAACATTTTTAGAATACTCAGGATGGTAGTCTAACGCAATAGGCAATTTATTATAAATACGTACTTACGGCAGATACATTTAATTAGGCAACCAACAAGACCTCCTTACATGCTAACATGTTACATTTCTTATTCTTTAATGGTGTCGCTCCACTTAAAGGCTGCCATGGAAAACATAATTTTAAAAATGGTAGGGTGCGGAAGGCGCCCACTGGCAAGTGTACATATCAATTTGTAATCATCTAAGAATAACAAAAGTAGGTAAGAAGTCAATACTAAAAATACAACAATAGCCAAACAGGTGGTAATGCCACCATTTATAATGCTATTTTCTTTAATCTACAAAACTCAGAGAGGGTATACGGATCGCTCACTCTGCCCGCTTGAGTAGGGCTTAAATAAAGGACTTAACTTCGGCTACTCTTAATGAAGGACGGTGTGCAGAGGCGAAAGCTAGGCCGCGTACCCGGAGACCGCGCCGACAGGAAATCGGTACCCGCAGAGGTAGTCACCCGCAGGACATCGGCAGGTAGGTAGACTGCGCTAGGTCAGCAGTAGGTAGGCTGCGATAGGGCAGCGGTAGTTTGCTGCGGTAGGGCAGCAGACCAGGGGGTGACAGGAACCCGGTGGAAGAATATCAACCTGGGTGCTGTCGTTTTGTCCTTTTGTTGTGTCCTCGCCAATTACAATTTGCACATTTAACCAATGGTATGGCGCATCTGAAAATGTGTGAACAATTTTATTACAATTATAACATGTTACATTGCTGGTTTTACCAATCCCGAAGTAATTACTAGATATATTCTTTTGTTTTTAGATCCTCCATCTAAATCTCTGTTTTAACAACTCTTCTGTTCCTGCATAAAAATCACACAACCCGCGGTTTTTCTAAAAATGGAGCACCTGTTTAAAAATAATTAGTTGTACATTAGTATAGCTGTAAAGGTACACCAAACATTACTTTCTTGCTGAACATTTTGGGATGTAATTCAGCATAATTCAATCTTGTGGGAATAAAATCTAAAAGTTTCTCAGTCTTTCATTCTATAAAATGGCATGGGGTGACGCAAACGGTAGGCCCTAATACCTGGGCCATCCCTGGCTATGCCACATAAACTCTTAATCAGTGAGCACTGTGGAGTCTATGCCATGTTGGTACACTGGCAGGTTCTACATTGAAATAATTTATGAATAAAACTTGTAATTTGAAGTCATGAAAAAGTAATTAGAATGTGAAACGGGACTTGTAGAGAGAGAACAGTCTGAGGCGTAAGCATGGAATATGGATGGATGTCACATGACGTGTTTGACTATAATCAACATTTAATTATAAAAAGTAACTCCTTTTTTACTCTTACGCCAATAATCCAGCTAGCCCAAGCTATGCTTGTTTTGAAACTTGTTTTTTTTTATGGTGTTGTGTCAAGGGATAAACGTAACGAAATACTTAAATACATACTTATTACGCATAGACAACACCCAGGCTCGGAATCAAAGTATTTAAAACAGTTATTTCTAAATTAACCCGACCGGGAATCGAACACGGAGCATCAGGGACGGCGACATCTAAATAGGAGCGCAAACTATAAAATTAAAGTGAAATATGTTGCCCGCGCCTCGAACTTCAGCGACGCACGTAGCAGTGCATGCGATATGGCACTGCAGTGCACGCAACAGTGCACGCAAGTGCACGCAACAGTGCACGCTAGTGCACGCCATGGTGCACGCAGTAGTGCGCAACAGTGCACACCATAGTGCACGCAACGGTGCACGCTAGCGCACATAGCAGTGCACGCCAGCACACACATCAGCTCACGCCACGGTGCGCAGCAGTGCACGCCGTAGTGCACGCCAGCGCACGCAGCAGCATACATAGCAGTGCACGCCACGGTGCATGCCAGTGCAAGCAGCAGCGAACGCCACGGTACACGCCAGTGTACGCAGCAGCAAAAGCCATGGTGCACGTCACAGTGTAAGCCAGTGCACGCAGCAGCGCACGTCACGGTGCAAGCCAGTGCACGCAGCAGCGCACGTCACGGTGCACAACAGTGCACGCCTTAGTGCGCGCCAGCGCACGCAGCAGCACACATAGTAGCGAAAGCCACGGTAGACGCCAGTGCACGCCATAGTGCACGCCAGCGCACATAGCAGTGCATACCATGGTGCATGCCAGCGCACGCAGCAGCGCACGCCACGGTGCACGCGGAATGAGGTCTCGGTGACGACTGGCCCACCGATGCTCGACACTGCTCTCCAGCTGAATCTTCACCAACCACTCGATACCTCGGGTGCTCGGATAAAGGCGACGTCTGCTCTTCTGATTCGGGAGGGTACTTCCAGCAGGAGTCAGCCTACCGTTTCGTCGTCGAGATTGTTTCTAAGACGACGATTTCTCGCCGTTGTAGGAACTCCCAAATAGCAAAAAAATATCGTACAAAGGTCGTGCAGACTTTTTAACGTTGTTGCTTCTTTACAAAATATATTTATAAGAACAAAAGCCTATTATTCATATTAAAACAGATATTTCCTTTAATGCAATGTGTAAAATCTTCACCTACATATATAACTCATTATTGTGAACGTTTCCTATTCTCATAATTTTAACTATGAACTAAAGCTGCTAGCTGTACCACCAACAGGTACCAGAGGAAGCAAGTATTGCACGATATTCCAGAGCAACTTTTCTCCTAGTAGTTCTGCTTTTACCGACTGATTTTAAACATCTGCATTTGGTCACATCCAAATTCCAGAAAAGAAAAAGGTCACATTTACAACCTTTTGGCTTAATACAGTAGGCTTACTCTTGAAACACAATTGCATTAATCAATTTCCAATCACATATCTAAAAAATGTGAAATGGCACTTTTGTAAGCGACAATAGCGCCACATTGGAATTAAATTGCGTGGAAATTGATTATACAAATTGTTATCGAGATGGCGTCCCGGAATTATCTTTACTTATCCCAATATCGATACATATTAATCGCATTGGAATTGTATTGAGATTGAGTTTGTGTTCAAGAGTAACCCCCCAGTTGTGAAAGTGACGGTTGTATAATATAAAATCAACCTAAAGGTCGACATTAAAACCATTTTTGATAACTCAAGAAAAACCTTCTTAGATAATGTGCTGAAAGTACTCGACCAATATCTAATTGTAATTTTCTCATTAAAGTGTAATTCATTGAAAACAATTATGAAGTAATGTTTGCAATGTAAATGTAGAATAATTTGAACTGTATTTGAAACATGGAATAGTTAATGTTTAGCCTCTCTTTAAAAATGCTGTCGGTGCATGTCGTATTACTTGGTGTTTTATAATATTTAATTTGTGTCCATTTTTATGTTTTCGTTGTAAGCATTGCTAAATAATAAGTAAATAGCAAAATATATATTAATGTAAAGGGTTTGAAACGTCAGGAATAAACAACAATGTAATGTAGTAAATTAAAAGCGAGTTTGGTCTGTAAAAAGTATTTCATTTCAATGTGCAGTGTTTGCGTAAACCTTAGCTTCTTATTTAAAAAAAGACTAACTGAATGGCTTAAGGACAAAAATTTTTATAGTGTTAAGGAATTTATTGACAACTAGTTTGATCTTACCGACATACAATTTTTTTTTTTTTTTTTTTTTTTTTTTTCTTCGGGGGTAGTCGCTAAAGTAAACTTCAACCAAAAAGCTCTATACTTTTTAATTAATTATAAATTTAAATACTTGTTTTTTAAACTTCATTTGTAATGCAAATTGATAATTAGCACACAATACCTGCTGGAGAGTGTTTTCAAAAGTAAATCACAACTACAACACTTACTACCACAACACTGCACTACCAACAACAGCAAACAATGGAGGCTCTCTACAGGAATCATTGGCGCAACTGCAACAAATGTTCACTCAACGGATGGATGCCTACCAGGGAGAGCTACAGAATGCGGCTCCTTCGGTGAACATCTCAAATTTAACAGCTGACTTCACGGCGTTCCGGGGGTTTATTATGACAGCTCTGCACACCCTCCAAGACCAAGTAAGCCTTATTGCTCGTAAAGTGGATAGTATGGAGATGCGGAGTCGTCGGAAAATGCTGCTGGTGCATGGCCTTCCAGAGCAAACCAACGAGGACGCAGCTTCGGTTGTTGTGGGTGCTGTAGTTAGCCGTTTAAAACTGTCCTGTTTCTCGCAGAAAGATATTGGCCGCTGTCATAGAATGGGTCGCACATCGGCAAGCGCAAGCGACCGGCCGCGACCGATTTTATTGAAGCTGCATGATCTCGAGATGAGGAACTGAAGTGCGATTGCGTAAGGTTGTTCATGGATGGATGATCGTTACAATTGACGATCGATCGTAACATGTCAATTCGAATTGCGTAATTATTGTCCATTCCATGAAGACCGATGACTTAAAAACGTATCATGAATTTGCGTTTTATTATGAAAGTTACTCAATGAAACCTTGATTTATTTTACAATAATCATCGATTATTAAAAAGCAGTGTATGTTTTGTATCATTTTTTACCTCAAAAGTCATTTTTCATTGATAAAAACATTGAATTGAAACTAAAAACATGTAAAAAATCTTTAAGTAACTAAACGCAAGGAACGAATGAAACGAGAGTTTCAGCTACCGGACCCTAGATGGCGGGATAAGTTTTCTACTACTCGACAAAAGGTAGCGTTGTTGAGGTACAAAGTACTCTGTGGGGCTGACAAAAAAGCTAAAATGTCAATGTGACGCAACGTTGATTTGATAGTTTTTCATTATAGCAGCAAGAAAAATACAAAATAGAGTATTTAAATTGTCGAATTTACACACAAGTAAGTAAAATATAGTAGATAAATTATAAAAATGAACAACACAAAGTGTAAACAATCTTTCAGTGTGCTGTATGTATGTGACTGTAAAGTGAAATTATGAAAACAAAAGGTCATTGATGAAAACTAAATAAATAAACTTCTCAATGTGTATCTTTGCTTGGTAATTTCATATCAAAACAAATTCAGTGCCAAAGGCGACAGCAATATCAAGTGGAAGCCTTACTCTTAACATAAAAATGTACTAAAAGATCTCGTATCACAGAAATGTAGTTTGTAAGAAATAGCTACGTAGGATTCGTAGTCTGTGGCAGAGAGTGTAGGTTGCATTACAAAGAGTCCAATTTGGAGATAGCATGGCCAGTCAGCGCGTGGATGACTTTTGGCGCAATATTCTAGCTCTTAGCATGGGAGATGTTGAGTGAGTCAATGATGTTACAATAAAAAGAGGTAAATACTTTACATGTGCCAAAAACTGGCAACAGAAAACTTTGCTAATTGGCTTACCTTAGCATAGTCTCAGAAAAGCGTTGACATGTGTTCTGTGGACAGCGGTCTGTGGTAGACAGTGTCAGTATATTCGTTTCCGTAAATTAGTTTAAAAATGCCGTCCTGTGTAATACGACACTGTAGAAACAACACAATTAAGACTCATGGGATGTTAACATCGTAAAGCTTTGGTCCATTATTGACATTACATTAGTACTGACATAACCTATCTACCTCTTTTTATTCTAATATGTGGAAAACTGTAAAGCTACCTAGTTTTAACAGTTAATTAATAATAAACAGAGAACACAACAGCTGTTATTACTTTTATATTTTTCAGTATTGGCATGAACTAAAATACCGGAGCCGAAAGCGGGATACTGATATGCGGCAACATGCCTGTGGGACTGGCGGTGATCTAGCAAAAAAACCACTCTCAATTATAAAAAGCCGGATACTACTAATACTGGGGGATTCCCATAATGTAAGTAAAAGAAACAAAGAATAAATGTATTTTAAATAACAGTATGGTATCAAATAGAGGTTTTTGTGATGTATGTATCATTGTCACATTCCAGCTATTCCTTGTTGCTATCGCCATGGATCTTATTATTTTCTGTTTTTGCAGCTCCCACAAGCTGTAACTGCAGTGCAGAACTCTCCAACGGTAGAATCTGCACACCATGTAAGTAAAAGAAATATAACTAAATGTACCTATACTATTATAAAGCTGAAAATTTGTTTGTTTGAACACATGATAGTATACAATGATGAGTTGAATTAACTATACTACAATTGAAATAATAATGATAGTACAAATTGATCATGCATGATAAGATAATATTATTAAAATAATTTTGAAAATCAGAAAAAAAATCATTAAATACAGTCAAATTATACAAATCTTTATCTGTCAAAAATTCATTGAGTGTGTAGTAGCATTTTTCCAACAACAATGTCTTTAATTTCTGCTTAAACGTAAAGTTATTATCACTGTGTCTTATTGATATCTTCATAGACATGAGGTGCATTACAAAAAACACTCTTACTCATAAGCGCGGTTTTACAAAGAACATTGCAAAGTTTATCCATAAGTTGTGCAGATGAAAGAAATGTTAACAATTCATTGTTAGTTTGACAAAATTAGCGCATTCAAGAATGTACAGACACGGAAGTGTAAGAATCTTGTAATTTTTAAAGTAGGGCTGTGTCTGTTTGTTGTAGGTTGAACATAGCTCTAATACAGCATTTTTGAGACCTAAATACAATTTCTTTGTCGGTTGCGTTACCCCAAAACATGCCACCGTATCTCAATGTATATCCATGATAGGTAGTTAACAAAGCCTTTATGCTTACTTTTTTACTAAGCTATGAAGCATACAATGACTACTCAATATTATTTTATTTTATAGTTATCACCAGGGAATAATTTATTTTTTTCTGTTAGCCCAAAAATGCTGGTTCTGGACCGAGGCGGGGTCGAACGGCTCAAGGGCGCAACCCTCGACCTTGTGAGTACTAACTACTATATTATAAATACTGTTGTATGGTTTTAGAGGCCACACACACATCTCGATTGTGATTTTTGCCAATAAAATGGCCAATTTCGGCGTTATGGATCTCAGAAACAAAAATACATTAATCATTATGACTTATTGAATAGTGTAGAATACCTATTGGAATAGTGCGTAGCGGCCTCGCTTTATGTAAATTTTGCTTAAAGCGAAGGCACTTTTTTGAGCTCATCGATTGAACTACTGTTCTAAACAAGTGAAATAAAAAAATTATAATGTTATCTCTTATATAGTCGCATAGTGCGTAGCGACCTCGGAATTTTTAGATATCATTGATTTTATATAGGAAAAAAATCTTATTCTAAACCAAAAAACTTCGAAAATCGCTATATAAGTTAACTGTGAGTATCTCCTGTCTACGATAATATTATTCAGCAAAATTAATACCAGAGTAATTGTTACTTCACGAGGAATAAAGTTTTAATATAATAATGGATATAATGAATTTATTATCCTATTTCGATAAAAACGATAAATACAACTGCAAAATTACTACAAAATGCGAAAATGGGCATTTAATGCAAAAATCACATTCGAGATGTAATAGGCCTCTTAAGAAGAGGCTTTTATTGGAGCAATAATGGCAACGTGCTGGGTATTAAGACGCCGGCGACACGTCAGCCTCTCATAGTTACAAACGTTATAATAAAATAATAAAAAATTGAGCGTGATTCACTGTACTTGTTATGTATTCGGATTAATTTGTGTAATTATTTTGGACTATTTTTTATGGCGACCTAGATAAATACTGTCTTAATCCGAACATCACAAGTACAGAAAATAAGGTCTAATTGCAAATCATTTTGGTAATACGTTAGTATGGAAGGCTCATTTTAGGTGACCGGTCGCCAGCTTCTTAAGTCAACATACATAGATAAACAATCCATCAAAAATTTCTATTGTTTCAGACCGCAGGCTGCGTTATGATGACCCTCCAGAGTGAGCACGCAAGTTCCGAAGATCAGTGCCTTCGTATAGATAGAAATCGGGCGCGCTTGCTTTAACGCTTAGTGACGATAGCCGAAGAAGCGTTGGAAATTTTATTTTTATTTATTTAAGGGAAACATACAGCATATTATACACTTATAAAACAGAAGTTAATAAACATTTCGTTAGCCAAAAAAGTTTTCACAAATGTAAAAAACATACAAATTAGCTTAACAACTTATCTTTAACAATGAAGGCCTCTACAAGTTACATATTTAACTTAATCATAACATTTTTATTTTGCTATAAGAAATATTAGAAATATTAACTACATGTAAATGTAGCGACAATAACCTCTCTCATAGTCTCTCAGTACTTTTCTCAGTCACTAGCAGATGACAGACACTAAGGCCTCGGCCAGACTGTACTCAAACATATTATGTGTTCTCATTTGAGTGTCCATAGTGGGCACGCGGCGCGGGATACATTTTGTACGCCGCGCCGCGCCCGCGCGTGCAGTCTGGCCAAGGCCTAAGGGGTGTCTGTCATCTGCTAGTGACTGAAAGCAATGCTTCTTTTAAAAGAGCCAATTTTTCGAAAAATAAATCTATTTCCTTAAAACTATTATTAAAATTGTGCACGAACAAAGAATCTATTTTTTGCATATTTTGTATATTATGTTGGAGTGCATTAATATGTAAGTACATTATACTGGGGATTCCGTACAACGGAGGCATATTCAAGGGATGATCGTATAAAAGAGTTGTATAGCAAACATACTGTGGTATGATTTTTAAAATTACTACTTTGTCTAAAAATAAAGCCAAGCATATGATACGCTTTTGCTGTAACTTTTTGAATATGTGGCTCAAATGATAATTCTGTGTCAACTGTTACACCCAAGTCTCTCATCTCGGTAACCCTTGGTAGTGTTTCCCTATTTAGTGTATAATTATAATTTATTTTATTTTTCTTTCTTGTAAAGGATACAACATTTTCTGAAATTTAAAAAGAGTTTATTATTATTATAATATTCATATAATCTGTCCAAATCTTTTTGCAAACTATGACAATTACATAATATGTACAGTAGGAGCCTAGAAAATTAATATTTATATATTTGTAAATTTTTATTATGAGTTAAGTTATTTTTTAGTTTTTATTAGTAAGCGTTTAGTTTAGTACTCGGGTGAATACTAAACTAAACGCTTCTAAACTTTGAGAAGCTCCTAAACATCGACCTGTTGCTCTGAATATCTGTTACCCATAAATAACGCCATGATGTTTATGAGGCTGTGAACAGCTAACTAGCGCCGCCAATCTATTTTATTTCATTTCTAATTAAGGTAAATTTAAAAAAAAAGGTTCGGCAATGGTCTTGTAAATAATTTCTTACTTTGTGTAATAATTTGTTTTAAAACATCGACCGGTTGCTCTGAATGTCTGTTACCCATCAAAAAACGCCATGATGTTTAAGAGGCTGTGAACAGCTTACTAGCGCCGCCAATTTATTTTATTTCATTTCTAATAAATAATGGTTTGGCAATGTTCTTAAAAGTAATTTCTTATTTTGTGTTATATAATTAGTTTTAAAACTTGTTTTAGTCAAAAGAAGTCTTGTTTAATTTTTAAATAAGTTATTATTTAGTTTTTAAGCTAATTATAGCCGAAGGCTACCTACTTCCAAATGAAATTTTGAGCAGCTTTTTCAATATTACAAACCCTAAAAATTAATTTTGCTATGTCGCAAACACAATGATTTAGGTAATGTTGATTGAAAAGTCCATATTGATCGTTAAATGACGAAATTAGTATTTGAAATTTTCATTTTGGAGTAGGCTCTGCTTAGACATTTGTTGCAAAGCTTTATTAGCACAATCAGTATCAATGTAATCACTAGGTAATATAAGGCTGTGATGTGAATAATATTTTCTACTCCTATTCCTTTCTATTTACTACTCTAATACTGATTTAGTTTTTAAGTTAAATTTGGGCTGAAAGCTGCTTAGTCGTTTGTTGCAAGTATTATTACTAGTACAAATAGGTAGGCTGTTTTTTTACAAAAAATTATCTATATAAAAGTGTTGTAACTTGAGCTAGACTGACAATATAGAAATAAAAACGATATTTCTATTTTAATAGTTTTTATTATTTGTGGTGACAACATTCCCTCCACAGTATTTCCACTAACACTTGTCGCGAAGTGGCACCATCTCTGGCAAAGACTAGCTGCGCCACCTTGCTTTTAAGACCCCACTGCTGTGTTCTACTGTGTTGCCAGTGCTGCAATGGAGATCTGTATAGTGGGATTCTGGGGAATCTGGAACTGCCTGCAGAATCAGTCATCATGCACTCTCGCTGGGCGTATCCGGAATCCCCTTTAAGGGAAAAAAAATACTTAGGTATGCTGCACAATAAAGACTTGGTTCATAATGAGCTTATGTCCTATAAGTACGATTGCACATTTATTTTAATGGGCAGTGCAGTAGGTCATACAAAGTTATTCCTTGTGACTGTTAGGACTTTTTGAATTTATGAAAAATATAATTATAATTGTGTCAAAGTTATGGGCCCTAATACAATATTAATATAAACTCGATATTACATAATCATGTTTGCAGAACTTCCACGTTTTGTACTGGTCTAATGTCAGATGACTTCACAAGGTAACTTTTAAGGCTTAACTTTGTAATTTTTTTTGTGAGACAAACTCAATTATCTATCAAACATAAGGGCAGCCTACTGAAAATTAGCCTATTAAAAAATAACAAGATGAGGGTCCAACAGTGACTACATGATGTGGACACATTTTTATTATAAAGCTTAGCACGTCTTTGGTGGAATAGCAACTCTAGAATAAGTTGAATTATGGAATGATATTCTTTGTTCAATGTCTTACCTAACAGCCAGCAAACTTCTCCATTTTCATGGAGACGCCGCATGTGTGCTTCCAAAGGGCTCCTATTCCACACATGCGAGTCATGGCTGGTACCTTCATATGAAGCCTCGACATGGAGGATGTTGGAAATCCACATCACAAATCTAAAACAAACAAAAATTATATAACCATTGCATTTAAGAAACTATAGCAAATTTTAAATGGTAATAAAGTTAGTTTATCATAGTTTTTGACAACATTAGTTGTAATATAACAATCGCAGTACCTATTATAAAAATGCAATTTAATAAAAACTTACGATCATTGCATTCAAAGAATGATAATGCTTCCTATTAAAGAAAGCTTTCTCATACATGTGGGGTTGTATGATGGCAATGTGAGTGCCGTCAATACACCCAATCACAACACCCGGGACACCAAAGACATCCATGAATCTGTAAAAAATTACCAAAGGAAAAATTATTGGCTTTGAAAACAAAACAGAATATTCAAACACTCATAATTTTTCTATTATTCATACCCTCTCATAAGAGTCATCCTGTCTTCTCTATAACTGGGAAATTTGATGTGCCGCAGCAGGACTTCTGGCTGATTGAGGGCATCAGTGACCTCAGCCACACACTTGTGAACAGAAGTCTGACTGATGCCCAAATTAAAGTCTTTGCCGACCCGTCTTTGATAGCTGCCCCTGCATAAAAATCTAAGGCAGCCATGATCTGTAATTTAAAAAGATAACATTAAAATTAAAGTAGGTACCTACTTATCATAAAAAATAGTAATAGTACCTAGTAAACACTCATTTAATTGCAAAAAAGGACTTACTTTTATCTCATTGCATCAGAGATCCCTGTGGACCTCTGTCTTTGCGGCATATGTGGCTTGAGCTCATCAACAAGTTGTTGAAATATAGGTAAAGACAACCTATAATTGATCACAAATTAAAAGTATACCGACACACTACAATAAAATATTAATTAATTAGGTGTTACTGTATAATTTGGACACTCTGTTATTCGATTGTCATGGGTCGCGAGTCACCGCAATCGTTTGACATTAGCAATGAGCTCAAAAACCTTACGCAATTCGAATTAGCTGTCAAAATCAGTAAATCATTCACTCATCGATAAAATTGACGATCCTAATCGTAAACCTTTTAAGAAGTCCTTAGACAATTAGAATTTACCGTTTGACACATGAAACCTTACGTTATGAACTGTCAAATGAATACGATGGCTTTACGCAATCGCACTTCTGAAGTGCGATTGCGTAAGGTTGTTCATGGATGGATGATCGTTACAATTGACGATCGATCGTAACATGTCAATTCGAATTGCGTAATTATTGTCCATTCCATGAAGACCGATGACTTAAAAACGTATCATGAATTTGCGTTTTATTATGAAAGTTACTCAATGAAACCTTGATTTATTTTACAATAATCATCGAATAGTAAAAAGCAGTGTATGTTTTGTATCATTTTTTACCTCAAAAGTCATTTTTCATTGATAAAAACATTGAATTGAAACTAAAAACATGTAAAAAATCGTTAAGTAACTAAACGCAAGGAACGAATGAAACGAGAGTTTCAGCTACCGGACCCTAGATGGCGGGATAAGTTTTCTACTACTCGACAAAAGGTAGCGTTGTTGAGGTACAAAGTACTCTGTGGGGCTGACAAAAAAGCTAAATAGCGATGCGCAGAATAACTCACTGTTAAGAAAAGAGTGATTACGTCTTTTATATCCAAAGAGTTACATCACTCTTTTATATCTTTAACTCTTTAACTCCCTGGCTCAGATATGAACGAAATTAGCTAGGGAGTTAAAGATTAACTTAGTTGAATATGCGTACGACAAGAAAGAGAATTAGAACAACCATATATATTTTCCACACCTCTGCTTCTCAACTTAAGAAGCAAGTGAGTATATTAATTTTATTTGTAATTGTTTAGATTCTTTTTTTTTGTTCATGCTAGTTGTTACGTCTGTACTTACTCTCTTTGTTCGATAATTTATTTAGCTGGTAATTCATTATTACTATTGGTGGAAAGTTAACTGATGTATGTGTAAAATGTATTTTTGTTATTCTTTAAACAAACCGAATTTTCAAATTCCTTACCAGCAAAATTATGCCTTATTGCGTGAAAGATTTATTTACCTTAACAAAACTACCGTATAATATGGATGCGCGGGCGAAATATTCTATCTCTTCTTTACTCACAACCTAGACACATCTCTGTTTCTTTCTATTCTACGCAATGAGTTTTGACCAAAATACATCTTAGCTACATGGATATAAAGATATAATTGGAGTTAAAGGGATATACGGAGTTAATCACTCCTTGCCTGGGATACTATATCTTTTGCGTTTGTCACTCCTGAGTTACACATCGCTAGCTAAAATGTCAATGTGACGCAACGTTGATTTGATAGTTTTTCATTATAGCAGCAAGAAAAATACAAAATAGAGTATTTAAATTGTCGAATTTACACACAAGTAAGTAAAATATAGTAGATAAATTATAAAAATGAACAACACAAAGTGTAAACAATCTTTCAGTGTGCTGTATGTATGTGACTGTAAAGTGAAATTATGAAAACAAAAGGTCATTGATGAAAACTAAATAAATAAACTTCTCAATGTGTATCTTTGCTTGGTAATTTCATATCAAAACAAATTCAGTGCCAAAGGCGACAGCAATATCAAGTGGAAGCCTTACTCTTAACATAAAAATGTACTAAAAGATCTCGTATCACAGAAATGTAGTTTGTAAGAAATAGCTACGTAGGATTCGTAGTCTGTGGCAGAGAGTGTAGGTTGCATTTCAAAGAGTCCAATTTGGAGATAGCATGGCCAGTCAGCGCGTGGATGACTTTTGGCGCAATATTCTAGCTCTTAGCATGGGAGATGTTGAGTGAGTCAATGATGTTACAATAAAAAGAGGTAAATACTTTACATGTGCCAAAAACTGGCAACAGAAAACTTTGCTAATTGGCTTACCTTAGCATAGTCTCAGAAAAGCGTTGACATGTGTTCTGTGGACAGCGGTCTGTGGTAGACAGTGTCAGTATATTCGTTTCCGTAAATTAGTTTAAAAATGCCGTCCTGTGTAATACGACACTGTAGAAACAACACAATTAAGACTCATGGGATGTTAACATCGTAAAGCTTTGGTCCATTATTGACATTACATTAGTACTGACATAACCTATCTACCTCTTTTTATTCTAATATGTGGAAAACTGTAAAGCTACCTAGTTTTAACAGTTAATTAATAATAAACAGAGAACACAACAGCTGTTATTACTTTTATATTTTTCAGTATTGGCATGAACTAAAATACCGGAGCCGAAAGCGGGATACTGATATGCAGCAACATGCCTGTGGGACTGGCGGTGATCTAGCAAAAAAACCACTCTCAATTATAAAACGCCGGATACTACTAATACTGGGGGATTCCCATAATGTAAGTAAAAGAAACAAAGAATAAATGTATTTTAAATAACAGTATGGTATCAAATAGAGGTTTTTGTGATGTATGTATCATTGTCACATTCCAGCTATTCCTTGTTGCTATCGCCATGGATCTTATTATTTTCTGTTTTTGCAGCTCCCACAAGCTGTAACTGCAGTGCAGAACTCTCCAACGGTAGAATCTGCACACCATGTAAGTAAAAGAAATATAACTAAATGTACCTATACTATTATAAAGCTGAAAATTTGTTTGTTTGAACACATGATAGTATACAATGATGAGTTGAATTAACTATACTACAATTGAAATAATAATGATAGTACAAATTGATCATGCATGATAAGATAATATTATTAAAATAATTTTGAAAATCAGAAAAAAAATCATTAAATACAGTCAAAATATACAAATCTTTATCTGTCAAAAATTCATTGAGTGTGTAGTAGCATTTTTCCAACAACAATGTCTTTAATTGCAAAAAAGGACTTACTTTTATCTCATTGCATCAGAGATCCCTGTGGACCTCTGTCTTTGCGGCATATGTGGCTTGAGCTCATCAACAAGTTGTTGAAATATAGGTAAAGACAACCTATAATTGATCACAAATTAAAAGTATACCGACACACTACAATAAAATATTAATTAATTAGGTGTTACTGTATAATTTGGACACTCTGTTATCGATTGTCATGGGTCGCGAGTCACCGCAATCGTTTGACATTAGCAATGAGCTCAAAAACCTTACGCAATTCGAATTAGCTGTCAAAATCAGTAAATCATTCACTCATCGATAAAATTGACGATCCTAATCGTAAACCTTATATGAAGTCCTTAGACAATTAGAATTTACCGTTTGACACATGAAACCTTACGTTATGAACTGTCAAATGAATACGATGGCTTTACGCAATCGCACTTCAGGATCTGGCATGCCAAGACGGCGTTGAAGGGCTCTGGCATTACGATCTCCGAGTTCCTGACAAAACCGCGGCATGATACATTTATGGCGGCGCGACAAAAGTTTGGTGTAACGAGATGTTTTACGCGCCAGGGTTTCGTATTCGTGGTCGGTTCTGACGGGAAACGCAGCCGTATAAGCACACTTGCTGAGCTTCAGAAGATTGCGGTAGTAGATGCACCCAAGCCTGTGGTTGCTGCGGCCAGAGCACCAGAACTTGCAGTGCCGAAAACAAGGCGGGCCGGAGGCACCACTAAAAAGTAACAACATCTCGTAGTGTTATTCTGTGTTGTGTGTTCATCTTAAGTGGGCATTTTCTGTGAACCCGATTTCTACGTTGCAAGGTATACGTTGTAATATTTATAGTTGGTTTACCCTCTAGTCACGACTTTGTAATTTGTAATTTAGTTAGTTGTATCTTTTGTTCACAGAACAATTTGTTGCAATTTCTTGAATTTGGAATGACAAACAAATTTGACAGTGACAACTGACATGAGACGTTCGACAAATTTTTTTTTTTTTTGTGCGTTTCGTTTTTGCATTGAGCTAGGCGTTTTTGTTTGTCAAGGAATTTTAGTTTCTGATATGTATTTTATTTTTCTTTTCAATTATTTTTGTAACGGGTTCATGGGCTAATGTTATAATGTTTAATTTTTGATTTCTTTTGTTTTTACAATGTCTGCTTTTAAGTTACGATGACACAGCCAGCAGGTGGAGCGAGCTTTAATTAGGTGTATAGCTCTCATTTTATATAATTTGTGATATTGTTATTTATTTAGATATTTTATTTTTATTTATATGTCAATCTCAGGTAATTCGAGCTACCTCTCTATATCTTCAAATAGTAGTGATGATGACAGCTTTGTTAGCATCCCTTCCCTCTCTGATACACTCGAGTGTCAATTCGCTGATGTATCGAAAAATTTTAACGTAATTCATATTAATGCGCAGAGTATTCCGGCTCATCACTCAGACATGCTGGCGTCACTCGACCACAAAAATATTCATGCTGTACTAATCTCCGAGTCTTGGCTTAAACCATGTCTACCTTCTACCTCTTATGCTCTGCCTGGTTTCCATCTTATACGCAATGATCGTACTGGCTCCAGAGGTGGCGGGGTTGCTATATACCTACGTGCTCATATTCCCTACTCCGTAATTAGCACCTCGGCACAACCACCTCCTGCTAACGCCGGCGAGCATTTGTTGGTTGAAGTTGTTCTTGCTCACAATAAAATCCTTCTCGGAGTCTACTACAGTCCTTCTTTGCTTGTAAATTTTTTCAAGTCATTTGAGAAACTACTTGATGACATAATTCCTTCTTACAGCCATTCCATTATAATGGGTGACTTTAATACTTGCCTCCTTAAGAACGATTCTCGTACTTTTTCGCTTCAATCAGTTATTAGTTCTAGCAACTTAAATATTCTCCCTCTGACTGCCACCCATCATTTCCCAAACTCAACTCCATCTCTTCTTGACTTGATTATAGTGTCATCTCCTCAGCATGTTGCGAAGCACGGCCAATGCTCGGCCGACGCCTTCTCGTATCATGATCTTATATTTTTGTCCTATAAAGTTCGTCCTCCTAAAGCTAAGCCCAAAATCATTCTTCAGCGTAATTTTAGTGGTATGAATCAACATGCGTTCCGTGATGATGCTTGTAATATCGATTGGACTCCCGTTACATCCGCTCAGTCCGTTGATGAGCAGGTAAGTATTTTTAACTCGCTCGTAACTAAGTTATATGACAAGCACGCACCGTTTCGAGCCGTTAAGATGAAACATCTTCCTGCGCCATGGCTAACAGACGATTTAAAGATGCTGATGGAAAAGAAAGTAGCAGCAAAAAATAAATTCAAGCTACGACCTAATGACCACAATAGGGAAAAGTATGTCAAATTTCGTAATCGCTGTAATAGGGCGTGTAGAGATGCGCTACGCCGCCACATCCATAACTCAGTAGAAAATGTTGATATGGGTAAAGTTTGGAAATTCCTCAGGTCGCTTGGAATCGGAAAATTAAAACAAAATCCTATTTCAGACAATGTTAACATTAACTCATTGAATCTCCATTTCTCTTCCTCATCACTTATCAGTGATGCCGACAAAGCGACCACTCTACTTAAACTATCTACCATACCAGTTCCCGACTTTTCTCCCTTTGCGTTTGACCAATTATCGGTTTGTGATGTTAAAAGGAGCTTGATGTCAATTACTTCCAATGCGGTAGGTGATGACGGCATTAGCCGCAATATGTTAGTACCCATCCTCGATGTTATCCTTCCCGTCCTCACTTTCCTTTTCAATAGCTCCATCTCAAATGCTGTATTCCCATCCTCTTGGAAAGACGCTCAAATAATTCCTTTGCCTAAAAAAGGTATCCCTAAATCATTTGCTGACTATCGACCTATTTCCATTCTTCCGTTCCTATCCAAAGTCCTTGAGCGTCTTGTCCACAGTCAGATTAGTAAGTTCCTTTCTCATCATAGACTTCTAAACCCACTCCAGTCCGGTTTCCGCCCAGGCCACAGCACGGTCACTACGTTAGTTAAGATCACTGACGACATCCGCCTTGGAATGGAAAACGGCCAATTAACTGTGTTAACCTTGCTGGACTTCAGCAATGCCTTTAACACGGTTGACTTTGACATCCTTTTATCTTTGATGCGCTCTCTTAACATATCTCCAACGGTAATTGAGTGGTTTCACAGCTACCTCTATGGGCGCAGGCAGCGGGTTCGCCTTGAGGAGAAGTTCTCTTCGTGGTGTGACTCGAAAGCAGGTGTCCCTCAGGGTGGCGTTTTATCCCCTCTTCTATTTGCCATATTTATCACTTCCATTTCCGAAAACCTTTCTTCTTCCTACCACCTATATGCAGACGATTTGCAGATTTATTGCCAGGCACCTCAGGCCACTCAATAATATCGCCGAAGCTATTAAAACTACCAACGCGGACCTGGGACGAATCGTTGCTTGGAGCCGAGCCTTTGGACTCAGGGTCAACCCAGGGAAAACACAAACTATTGTGGTCGGCAGTTCCAGGTTGCTAGCTAAAGTCAACTTGAATGCCCTTCCTAAGGTTGATTTTGATGGAGTGACTATACCTTTTAGTCAAACTGTAACAAATCTGGGTGTGATAATTGATAGTTGCTTGGGTTGGGGGCCGCAGCTGCAAGCTGTAAGCCGTAAGCTTTACGCATCTTCGGCATCTTTAAGAAGACTACGCAACTTTTTACCCACTGCCACTAAAATTGCGCTAGCACAATCTCTGCTGCTTCCCGTTCTAGACTATGCTGACGCCTGCTATCTTGATCTCACGGAGGACCAGCTAAACAAACTTGAGCGCCTTCAAAATCTTTGTATACGATTCATATTTGGCTTGCGCAAGTATGATCATGTTTCTGAATACCGCGCTAAACTCAAGTGGCTTCCTATTCGTCTTCGCCGGAATACTCACTTCCTCGCCCTTCTTTACAACATACTGTTTAATCCCACCTATCCTTGCTACCTTAAAGAACGTTTTAACTTCCTCCACGCATCCAATTCGCGCTCATTGCGATCATCGGAAAACCTGAGCCTTAAAACCCCTCTGCACGGCACCACCTTTTATGACTGTTCATATACTGTTCAGGCCGTCCGCCTCTGGAACTCGCTTCCAGTTGCGATCAGGCGTGCGCAGTCTGTGAACACTTTTAAAGAGCTCGTGAAAAACTTCTACCTCTCCTTCTAACCTTATCCCGCTGCAAGGCTGCAAATTTCGCTACTCCCTACCTGAGACTATTATGTATAAGTATTGTATATGTATATATTACATTACATACTATGTATGTACTTATGTATGTCTGTTTAAATTTAATTTATTTTTTTGTGTTTAGTAATTAAAAGTTATGAAATCTTTGACATGTTTACACCTCCGATTTTAAAGTGTTTAAATTCTCTCCATCCGACTGGTTGTCTGGAAGAAATCGCTTTATAGCGATAAGACCGCCAAATTGTAACTGTGTAATGTACTTGTTTTTTATGTTTTGTGTTTAATGTAAACTGTTACAATAAAAGTATTATCTATCTATCTATCTATCAATTTATTGAAATTTTGATTCTGGACATTTATTTATTATTGCAATCTTGATTCCATGTAATGTAATTAATATCATTAACATTGTAAACGATTTGCATGCTATTTTATTAGCGAAACATGAGCACCTTTTATTGTAAATGTTATCATTGTATACCATGTTTTGTGCAAATAAACGATTTATTTATTTATTTATTTATTTTATTTATTTTAGAGTATCAATTAATAAACATAACTTCTAAAAGTCTAAATTGTTATAAGGTGTCATATACATAACAAAATACCGGAAATGTTTCCGCATAACCTTTCTATGAAATTCACGCTTAATTCATTATGTCTTAAATAGCGTAAATGTAAAGTCATAATAACGTTTGTAAAACTTCATAATTACAGCATATCGTATTCAGAGTATACAGCCATAATAGTAACTTTAGTAAAACCCCAAGTTTTATGCGTTGGTTTTTTGAAACGTTTGCAAAAACAATAAGTCAGCTAATGGTCTTAAGACCAATTCACTACATCGTTGGCTCGCGACTGTCGCAACATCTGGGAGCTTAGCGGGTGATTAGGACCCTACATAGGATCAACCCTTTGCAAATCCAAGAGTTAATGAGATACCATCTGATCGGTTACCTGGTTCATTATAAAGAACCTTTTCCTACACACATATAATATGTATGACCCATTCTATGCGATACCAATTGTTCAGTTACCTGGTTTTTTTTTAAATACCCCACGAACAAGATTGCATTGACCGAATTGACCGGGATTTATTTTACTTAAACTTTTGCATACCCAACAATCAATGCGATACTAATCGTTCGGTTGCCTGGTATAAAACCCCACGGACAAGATCACATTGACTGATGACCGGGCTGAATAAATTAACTTTCATCTAAAAAATTCTTAATCGTATCCAACAGTTAATGTGATACCAATCGGTAGGTTTCCTGGTTTATTTAAAACCCCTTGACTAAGATCATGTCAAACAGCAGTGTAATCTAAATCTCGAATAATAATGATATGCATATGCATTCTTATGCTTAATCATAACTTATTAAAAGGGGAAAAAAAGTTAAGTACTGTCCCACTGCTGGGCAACGGCCTCAATTATTGAAATCAAGTCATCGCTACAATTGATGGGTGTTGGCTTCATCAACACGCTTGCCAAATGCGGGTACCTAGGTAGTCACAAACCCGGGCTATGCAGCAAAACAAAAAAGAATCCGAAACATACTTTGCCTGACCTGGGAATTGAACCCTGGACCTCCGGTTATCAGTCCGAGCGCTGAGCCCACAAACCAAGTGGTCTAAGCTAGTTGACCACGGAGGCGTTATCATTTGCGCAACTTAAAATCTTCATCACCATTTTAACTATTGTTAACATTACTAGGCTTAACACTACTACACACTAGCATCAAAACAGTGAATAGGCCAACCTCAGGTAGTCTTGGCTGCATTAGGACAGAGAAAACCTCCAAAGAGTAGCCCTGGCTATCCAGCCAAAGCCAGTATAGTATGAACGTATATAATCTATCTAAGTCTATACGATATATTTAAACACAATTCATTATTACCATAATTCATTTTCAAGCATTTTTCATAAAATAAGAAAGTAACAGAAAAAATACTTATCGGTTTCATTAATTAAAATTTACGACTACCTACTAATAAGTCATAAACATTGAAGAAGGTAGATTTCACAGCGTAAAATGCGATTTAATATTAAAGGAGGAATACCAAGGAATAGCAAAGAAAAAGCTAATAAATAACTTAAAATATGGAGAAAAATCAACTTACACTTTGTAGGCAGAGATATCCCGCTTCTGAGATATAACGGTTGGTGCAAAAATTAAAACCTTTTCTTGATTAAATCGCCATTTTATTACTTTTAACAACTTTTACAACTTCTCACAGCAACTTCCTTCCGACACAACTTCTCAGTGCAACGTCTTGCGGACGACAGGGCGCTGCCCGATGGCCATCTTTATTTATTATTATATCTTAATTAATGGCTATCGCGTGTAGCATTAGGCCAATATCAAGTGTTTTAATTTTTAAAGTATATTTAGTTTTGTACGGTAGATCGAAATAAAATGGAGTCTCACAACACGTGTTGTTGCTAAAAGAACACGGGAGAAACTCCGATGGCCATCTTGGTTTTGTAAAGACGATTTGACAAACCGTAGACAAAGAACTGTCAACGTGACAGACAAAACCAAGATGGTGGCAGTGATGCCAGCTTACAAAATATGAACTAAAGTTACAAAAATACAACAGCTTGATTAAATAATTTAAGTTTGCTAACAATATTCATGTATTTAAATCCATTGTTACTAATTAACTGTTTTGATGGATCACAATTACGTCTGTGTGCATTGGTATCGATTAGTAGCATTTTGTAATTTTGCAAGTCATTGTGTGTGATAACATCTAAATTAGGTTTCTTTTTGTACAATAATTCTTTTAAGCCAGGAGTTTTCTTATAGCTTTGGTTTCTAATTTTCAAAATGTCGCCATCGTCGTAATCGCGATTTTTTCAAGCATCAGTTTTCCTCGATCGTTTTTAATCCCATAAGGTACGTCTTTCATTACTTCAGATGATGTAGACCATGACAGTGATTGATTTTTAGCGTTCGGTGATGACTGAGGAGATTTAAACGATCCTTCGCTTACATTGTGTTCATCACAAGGTACACTTAGGGTTTTGTTAGATTTTTGATACAATTCATTATCAGTGTCATCTTCTTCTTCAGTGGTAATTCCATTAAAATCATTGCTAGAATAGTGTAATGCCTCGCTTTCATTACTTTTACTTTTTTTTGGAACATTTTTGTGTTGATTAAAACGGCCATTTTGTGCGCCCCCGCTGTAGTTTTAAAAATATAGTGACAGACGGCTGTCAAGTGACGTGTGTCAGACACTCACGTTGAACTTATGGTTAGGTTAGGAACAGACATTATTCGCGAGGCCGTGTAAAAGTCATTTTGTATTGATAATTTGATATGTAGGGCACATAAGCAGTAAATTCGGCGGACCGTAATAATAATTAATTAAACTCAGTGATTTGATTGGAGTGCAACACGTGGCGTGAGTGGTGTTAGGTGGTATTGTGCATCAGTGGTATGTATTTGTCTGGGACCAGTACTGAGGGGTAGACGGGACGCCTAGGGCCTTTCCACCTACCACAGCACCAGCCAGAAGATCGACCACCTCCACAGCAGCGGCCTGGGCGCGGCGGACTGCCCCGGGCTGAGCGGCGTGTCTCAAAGGAAGACTAGTACGTAAGTCGTTTTAGATTATCTTTTAGTTAATAGTAATCAAATGGGCCCATCATTGATGTAGACTCTCTATATCAAACATTTTTTGGTAGCAGAGCGTGGTTTATCCCGGACCTCGACTAGTAATTAGTAATTAGTTTTAGCGTTAAGATATTAAATTGCATTCAGAATGCAATGTAATATGTAGGTTGTTTGTGTGATTACAGCAAAGTAGGTACCTAGTGTAAGATTGTCTCACTGCGGTCAGTGTAACAATAGCTAATTTGGTTTTGTCTCGCATTTGGAATGCGTTGAATATGTAAGATTATTTCATTGCGGAAAGTCATTGCAAGTGCAATTGTCATGACCTAACTTGCTGTAATTACTTGCTTAATAGTGAAGTTAGGCATATGTTTCTTGGTTTGGTATGCATTTAGAATGGGGTTAACTGTGGTTAACTGTTGGTTGTATTAAAATCATGTCACAGTACAGTATTTACTTGCTTTGAATTTATTTGAGTACTATCTACTCACCGGGGCGGTGTAATTGTCAGACAACTTTAATGTACTTGCTTTAACTGTTTGCTGCAGTACTTACATTGTTGCTTGGTTGTTTAATTTTAATTGTAATTTAAAATTAGTCTCGCTGGGGACTGTGGATTTGGGACAACAAATAAATATTTTTGATGTTAATTTTGCATTTGGTTTGCAAACGGATTGTCAAGATTATAAATAGCGGTTTGCAAATAATTAATCATTTCGTTTGTTCCTTGATTGCTTAAAAACTTAATTTGGAATTTAAAATTAAAGCATTGAAAATTGAGGTATTTTGATTTGGTTGTTGTTTCATTTTGAAAACATACTTAAATATTGTAGGCACTTAATTCACAATATTTGTAGTTTGGTTGTCTAGCGATTGCAAAGCTGTAGACACATATATCAATATTGCAGTTATGTTACCATATAAATTGTTTGTTTACATAGTAAATTTGGCCTATGTATAATTAAATAACATTTTGTTTATTGTAGTTTTCTTTAGGAAACTAATTTGAGTTCCATTCATTTGTAACATTTGTTTGGTAAATGATTTGTTTACATAGTGGCGTATGTAGTATTAAGGAACATTTTTTTTTCTTTGGAAATCAGTTCAAGCTTGAGTTACTGGTTCATCATTGTGTAATTTTAGTTAAAAATTCATTTTGTTTACTCTGGTTCTTTGGAACCGCATAGATTGTTTTGTTTTACATAGCGGCATATGCGAAATCGGTTGAACACCTTTTGTTTTGTTGGCACATTCATTTTTGAAAACCCATTTTAGATGTATTACATTGATTGAAATTTGGTTGGATTATTATATAACGGTTTATGCAATAACAATGGCACATTTTGTTTTGTTGGTGCCTTCATTTTTGAAAACCAATTTTAAATTTAATTTGATTATTACATTGGTTTAAATTGGTTGATTTATGCATAACGGTTTATGTAAGAATAATACTTGTACATTCTATTTGTTAGTGCGCTTCTCGTTGCAAACCCGTATAACTTTTTTTTGTACTTATTAATTTTGGTTATTGCTACATTGTAATTAAAAGGGTATGTGTGTAGGGAACATTGTCCTGCCTTTTGTGCTATTGTTGGACATAAAGCTCATCCCTCTTTTATTTGTTTTTTGTTGACAACGCGATCGCAACGCAGCTGCGCTGGTTCGTGCATACGCAGGATCTGCTGTCTCGGAGGGGCTGCGATGATGACATCCTCGAGCGAGCCAGGCAGTTAAGGCAGCGGGTGTCTTCGGTTGAGACCGCCATGGTGGTTTTGTCGGAGACTGCTCCAACATCCCACAAAGAGGCATGGTCGGCATATGATAATGATTTTGCCTAAATAATGGAGATCAATGATAATGTCGTCCAGGCGGCCTGCAACATTAAAAGGCGACGGATGGGGGATGTTCAGCCATCCACACCGCCACCAATGGGAGGGCCCAGGATACCTGATAGGCTTCCTACACATCAGGTAGGAAGTTTGCGTGGCGCTGTAGAAGAGGGGTCATTGGTAGACGCACACGCGCGCCAATTGTTGTCGCTACCTAAGGTAGCCAATCAGGCGGACTTAACGACGCAGCTGTTGACGCCAGTCACAGTTGCGTGTACCGCGTTACGAAAATTAGGGTTGCCAGTAGCCGAGTGTTCGCTGCTACTGGTACACATTGTGTTGGACAAGCTGCCAACGGACGTTCGTTCCCGGTTTGAGCGGGAAACGGCAGAGAAGGGTGGGGCTACTCTGCCGGGATTGGAGGAGCTTCTAAAATTCTTCGGCGATGAGACGGGGGTCGTAGCGACCTCCCAGCCTGACCTGCCGCCATCAGTGGCGCAGGTTTCAACGGGACGCCAGGTGAATCCCACGGCACAGCCGCAGCCAGGACACACTACAGCGCGGCTGGCGGCGCTGACTGCAGCAGCCGGTATGGACCCGGCTTGTACCCACTGTGGCCTAACGGGCCACACTACGACGCGGTGCCAGGACCGACGAGGGCTGCGTGTAATTACGAGGCGGCGTATAGCAAGGCGCAGCGGCCTTTGCTTTGGCTATAGGCCTCAACGCCGCATTGCATTTGGTGGACCACTCCATTTATTATTGTTGTGTGTCAACAGATCGGGAGCAGCTTCACTGACCACACAACAGCGGTGGCAGCGTTACACGGGCAGGGGTGCTCCAGCGCGGAGCACACACCTACCAGCGGACTGGAGGAGCGGAGGAGTCATGCGCGAGGCGCGCCCCCACACCGGAAGGTGAACCATGCACAAGCGCGCAAACCCGCGCCTGCAGGTTACCATGCCGCCGGCCCGTGTGCGATTTGGGTATCACACGGGTGGGCGCCCGACGGTGACACGAAGGAGGGACCCCTCTTTGCACCGCGCTCTGTGTGCGCTTGCGTGAAGCAGCGCGATCGAGCAACGGTTATAGTACCACCCGCGGTATCACACGGGCGGGGGCCTTCTTTGGAGATGGGGGACCCGGGCAGGCCATAGCTAGCCTGCCCCTTTGCGAGAGCAAAACCACGGACGGTTTTGCTAACTTCTACGGCGGCCGCGTTTGAAAGATTTTAAAGAAATCTTAAATTTGAAATTTTAATTTTGTGCAACATTCTTTGGTGGCATGCTTACTGGGAGTTTGACGGGGCTAACACAAGTCACCCTCTCCTCGGTACATGCATCTATGTTGAGAATGTCAATTTCGGTAACGGTAATGAATTTACCATTGTAGGTTAACAGCCTTTTACCGATTCGCCCGCAGGGATAACGGCAAGATCGGGCAGACCCACACTTTGTCACCTGGCCCAATTGACATACTTTTGGGCTCGGGTGTACTAGGACGGGTCCTACTAGGCACCTAGACAGCTCTGGGTCGCTTTACACTGCGGGCAGTGCCAACTATTTTGTTTTTTGTTTCTATTATGTACACAGTTTGACGACTCGACTCCGCATAGTCTAGAGTCATTGTGTTTGTGTACCATTTCCATAACTATGCACAAGTTTGGGAAATTGAGAAACTTCCCATGAGCCTTTCAATAGGCCAGTACGTCACGGTTGACGTCTGTTGGATGTGTTACTAGGTAACGTAATTTGTAATTTTGAATATTGTTTGTTCAAAAAGCTTTATTTGTGTAGTGCTTTTTCGGTGTTTATTTTGTCACAGTGGACGTCTTCACCCGTGCAGCCGCAGACGGGGGGTCTGCCTTCGGACTGAGTCACTCAGTCATGTCCGTTCTTGGGGGTCGCACGCAACGGGTTCTGCTGGACTTTTCTCGGTAAAATCGATCAACTTTCGCAACGCCCGGGTTGTAGGTAAACCTTTTGTAGTTTTAATTTGTGCCTGGCTACTAAGGCGTCCTCTTGGGAGTTTCTTCGTTGTCCACGGAGGCCTTCGTCGTCGCGTTGGATCGTTTCGTGTCGCGTAAGTGTCTACCTTCACTTATTCGCTCCGACAATGGCACAAAATGGCGAGGGCACGGGTGTAACTAAATGATGTTTGTAAATTTTTAGAAAATAAGTTTTGGTGAATAAGATAATTTAGCATTATATTAATTTGGCTAATTAGATTTAGTATGTTGTTGAAGGAGAATAACTTGCCCTCCTGCTTGTAGCTAGGGCAGCATTGTAAAGTTGTTAGTTGGCGAGTATGGGACTGCGGTTCGAATCCGCGATGAGCCACAGCAACTGTCTCTCCTTGTCCGATTGATTAAGCTAACGATCGGAGGCTTCCGATCGGGATTAGGGGTGTGTGTTGAATAAAACGGCCATTTCGTGCGCCCCCGCTGTAGTTTTAAAAATATAGTGACAGACGGCTGTCAAGTGACGTGTGTTAGACACTCACGTTGAACTTATGGTTAGGTTAGGAACAGACATTATTCGCGAGGCCGTGTAAAAGTAATTTTGTATTGATAATTTGATATAAAGGGCACATAAGCAGTAAATTCGGCGGACCGTAATCATTAATAATTAAACAGTGTAGAACATTAGTTGAATTGGAACCAGGGCGGGCTAATTAAACTCAGTGATTTGATTGGTGTTAGGTGGTATTGTGCATCAGTGGTATGAATTTGTCTGGGACCAGTACTGAGGGGTAGACGGGACGCCTAGGGCCTTTCCACCCACCACAGCACCAGCCAGAAGAACGACCACCACCACAGCAGCGGCCTGGGCGCGGCGAACTGCCCGGGCTGAGCGGCGTGTCTCAAAGGAAGACTAGTACGTAAGTCGTTTTAGATTATCTTTTAGTTAATAGTAATCAAATGGGCCCAGCATTGATGTAGACTCTCTATATCAAACAAATTTAATTATTGAAATCTTCTTCATGATGCTGCTCATTGTTTTTGTTTGCTAACAGGTTAAGCGGTTCAACGATGGGTTTCAATATTGTTTTCAAGGTCATGTCACTTGTATTTTTTAAATCCTTTATCATTTCAACCTTTCTTTTTACAGCCTTTGCAGATTTTACAATTTTTTGTTAAAGATCTCTTTCCATTTTAGTAGGATTCCACTCGGTTCCGAATCATAAATGAAAGTGGTGCAATAACAGTACAACAGCCATTTATGTATTTTAATCTAGCACTATAAACGTATCAAAAGCCATTCTGTAACATCCATTATTTCGTTCACAGTCCTTATTGATTACAAGATAACTGAAAGGTTTATTCCAAACAGTTGAGCACATTTTACAGAATTGAGACCCTGTCATGTCTGACCCTACATGTTCATCATAAACATGTTTTAATTTAATATCGTCTTGTTTAAATAATATTATTAGTTTAGAATTGTCCCTTACCAGTTGCTTAGGTATTTTGGTATAAGTTTGGTTAATATAGAAACAATCAATGTTCTGGTGACGCCCCATCGCAAAATAATCTCTAATATTATTTTGATTTTCACAGGCAACATCGTCGAATAAAATAATTGAGTTTGGCATAGCTTCGTGTGGACTCATAATGTCATTGTTATTACTGTATTTGTTATAAGATGTGCCTGCAACCATACCCAACACCTTTTGTAGGTATATGTATTTAGGTTGATATAAAGATTTTGAATACACGTAAAGGTTACGAAAGCGACTGAAAGCGTGGACTATCTTCATGTAATAGCAAACTTATAACTAAGTTGGTCTTCACACAGTTTGATGGACCACAAACAATACAACGTATAGTGTTTGGTAATAAATTACCATGACGCTTTGGCTTATTTGAAACCGGAGGACATATATACACTCTAATTTTAATGATTCCTTTTGTTTCACAAATTTCATTACAAAGTATGAACCCGACCGCAGTGTTTAGTGTGTTTCAATAAAATGAGCTTAAAGTATATTTCTACAATATTTAAACAGTCCTGTATATAAGAAAGGGATCACCAATATGAGTTTCCCCACCTTTATTCGTTCGGGCTCGTGCCGAGCCCTCACTCATAGTTATGGGGTAGAATGCCCAATAACTCCCTACTTTTCAGATTTTAAAATTCCCGTTGCTAGGTGGAGTACCGTCAAGATTTATGAAGTCATGCAATTATTACAAACGGTGTACGAAATCACCAAATATGAGACAAACCTCATTAACCCTTTTTACATTAACAGCTGCCATTAGACGAGTATCAAGATGCCATCCTCGACTGGAAAACCCTAGGCTTCACTCTATGGTCCCCGCCCGCTACCACCACCGGAGTCGTCAGGTCTTACTGGACTCAGCAGCAGTACTTCGTCAATGAAGGTATTTCTGCCGTTGTTAGTCCATCAATATAAGGAGGCCCTGTAGCGAACTAAGCCACTTTCACGATTGATCTCTAGACGGATCAAGTAAGAGACCAAGTAAGAATATTTGATACTCCTACATCTTCAGAGGAACGTCGTGGTTTTTGTGTGCATTAGGCCTTTTTTAATTATGTCACAACACGTTAGCGCTTACCAGCTAAAGCGCACTTCACTAATCTAATAATGAAAAACTGGTCATCTTACTCATAACAGTCGAATCACAATAATGGTACCAATATTCTTTTCTAAATTCTAGCTTCTGTTTTTTTATCTGTTTATTGCACAGTATGTAACTTTTTACTTCCTTTCCCAGACACTTTGAAGAAGAGCGCCGCAGACCGTATCGCTAAGCGTAATAACAAGAAGACATTGCAGGAGGACCTTGTATGGGTCAGCGGCTTCAACGGCGAGCGGCTGCCGATCTCCACCGACGCTGACAAAATCGCTGACACTGCCACCTCTGGATTCACTCGCCAAGCTTGCGTCGCTGCTACGGGTAATACTATAATACATTCGATTAATCCGTAGGCCTTAAGCAGCATAAAATTAAAATCAGATTGCACCTACCTGTAGATAAAAAAATAAGTACATTCCAAAACGGATACCCCTTTCAGTTGCTGCAATTTATATACTACTAGTATATTACTAACAGGGTTAAAAAGTACGTGATCTTAATAACTTGCCATAATTATTACCAGAACTATGCCTAGAGCGTTGGGAAACATTTGACGAGTAGTCTGACGCTAATGCTTTACTCCTCAGGTCGCCACTACTACTACAACATGACCGCCACAACCGAGTGCACCGCCAACAGTTTGCTGCCCTGGGTCCCCCTGGTGCACTCTGGAGAGCTCGTCGGAATGGGCTTCATCTCCTTCGGCAAGCTGAACGAAAAAGCGCTTGTGAAGGACTACTTCGAACGACCTGACAGGTCTGCTGTAGAGGTACGTAGTTTTGAACAGGCTTTATAATGAATAATTTTTAGTCCATTTTCTACAAACTGTTCCAGTAGATGAATTTAAGAAAGCGCAAGCGGGTCACTATGAACTCTTACCCGAGGACCTTTCTTAGCTCTGTTTCTTGCATATCTATAATGCTCGTGTGCCAGTCCTCAGTATAGGTTCTCTTGCCATAGGCTTAAACACTGGTACAATAAACTTTATATTATTATGTGCAGTTGATAGGGGAGGACGGAAGTAGTCAATACTGAATAAACGCGTGAATATTAGGACGAGTAGACTAGTAAATATAGCTCTAGACCATTTAAGCTGTGGTATCTGCCTACCCATCTGGGAATCGGACGTGATATGAAAAGGAATAAACTATTTTTTTTAAATTGTACAACGGGTAAGCGCTTGGCCTTCATCTCACCTGAAAGTAAGTGACGATAAGGCCGAAGGTAGAAGCGCGCTTCACCCGGAATCCTCAACCACTGAGGAACTGGCTATCTATCTCAAACTGTTGGAACACAACAAATAAACGTTGTAATGGCGACAGACTTAGATAAGATGGTGGTAGATAGCCAGGCGAACTTAACAGCCCTACCACCAACCAAACCGAGCACACAAAGATGTACCCCCGCTGGAAATCGAACCCGGGACCTCTGGGTCTGAAAGCGGTGGCTTAGCAACTGCACCACAAAAAAAAAACGATTGAAATTGTTCACAATAACTATTTATCTTAATCACAACCAAGTATTTTACCACAACTACCAAAAGCGCGGTAGTTCAAGACAAGTGTCAGACTGTGCTGGGGTACGCTGACATTAGGGATGCGCTAATTGATTGATCTAATTTTCATCAATTAAAGAGTAAGGTAGTAATGTATAGATGAATTTTATGAAACAAGCTACCTTAACCAACAGATGATTGTTCCTGACGGCCCCAGGTGCCTGTACGACCTAGCTGCCAGCCCTGGCCTGGTCACCGTCCACATCTACTTTATCGAGGCCCCCTATCTCCTCCACTGCTTCTTCCAATAATACCTCAATTCTATGCTTAAGGAGTCATGTTGCCCTATATTGCGTGTTTGAAAATATATGAATAGTAATTACCGTTAATTTTGTTTTTTTTTTCTTTAAAGCACATTCAGCCATTCAGTTTCAGTTGCTAAAGTAATGAACACTAACACCTAATACCCACTCACTATTACCTCTAGAATTATAGATGTGGTTTTGACCAATGTCCTCAGTCAAACACAGTTGTGTTTGACTGAGGACACAGTTGTGTTGTTGCAGTAGTGCTAATCAAAAGTGGTTATTTATTAGTTTTGACTATAACATAATAATAAATTAAACATTTTCGCAAACTTATTATTAGAGTTCATTCATACCAAGTACTAATGAAGGCATGAGCACATGTGCAGCCGATATTTGGTGAAAAGTGGACCATGGTAGAGGACTGATTTTGCTGTCCTCATTGCCTAGTCTCTGACAAACCCTTCGGGGATAATAGTCGTGATTATAAGTTTGTATGTGCTATTGAGGAAATCCTTTCCACATAAATATGATATCAGGTAAGTAAATGCAACTAATTGCTACGTTAACGTTAACGCTAATGATTTTTTTCGTCTCGCAGAGCTCGGCTTACACTGTATATGATATCTATCGAATCCTCCCTGGCAATTAGCCTAATTGACGTTTCCCGGAACTAAGCTAACTTAATACCTTTGATATCTGAGAATATTTATCTATTTACTTAATGTAGGTTTGCTATATACGAGTGTTGAATGTTGTAACACTTACCAACTGTATAAAACAGTTACTAAGTGTTACCTATCATATTAAGGATAGACTATTCGAGTCACCCGCGCGCCGCGGTCAACATCGGCCGTGTGTTGCTATATGATCGTACATATTGCGTGTTTGAAAATATATGAATAGTAATTACCGTTAATTTTGTTTTTTTTTTCTTTAAAGCACATTCAGCCATTCAGTTTCAGTTGCTAAAGTAATGAACACTAACACCTAATACCCACTCACTATTACCTCTAGAATTATAGATGTGGTTTTGACCAATGTCCTCAGTCAAACACAGTTGTGTTTGACTGAGGACACAGTTGTGTTGTTGCAGTAGTGCTAATCAAAAGTGGTTATTTATTAGTTTTGACTATAACATAATAATAAATTAAACATTTTCGCAAACTTATTATTAGAGTTCATTCATACCAAGTACTAATGAAGGCATGAGCACATGTGCAGCCGATATTTGGTGAAAAGTGGACCATGGTAGAGGACTGATTTTGCTGTCCTCATTGCCTAGTCTCTGACAAACCCTTCGGGGATAATAGTCGTGATTATAAGTTTGTATGTGCTATTGAGGAAATCCTTTCCACATAAATATGATATCAGGTAAGTAAATGCAACTAATTGCTACGTTAACGTTAACGCTAATGATTTTTTTCGTCTCGCAGAGCTCGGCTTACACTGTATATGATATCTATCGAATCCTCCCTGGCAATTAGCCTAATTGACGTTTCCCGGAACTAAGCTAACTTAATACCTTTGATATCTGAGAATATTTATCTATTTACTTAATGTAGGTTTGCTATATACGAGTGTTGAATGTTGTAACACTTACCAACTGTATAAAACAGTTACTAAGTGTTACCTATCATATTAAGGATAGACTATTCGAGTCACCCGCGCGCCGCGGTCAACATCGGCCGTGTGTTGCTATACGATCGTACATAGTGCGTAGACGCATCTCGTAAAATGGCGAATACGCTAAAATGTGTGGCCTGTAATATCGTCATTGACGAATTACTTGCCTATGTGCAAAATAAAATATCAGTTATTGACGAAGAAACGTTAAAACGAATCTGTGTGTCCGCGTTTACGACAAGTGAAATTAGTAAATCAAAAATGTTACTATTTGAATCTCTTCCAACGGATCAGCGCAAGATTGTAAGGAAAAGGAAAGGAAAGGAGGAAAGAGACTTAGATGACATTATTCGTTTGTTAAAGTGTACGGATCCGGATATAATTCCAGTCTTTGTGGCGAGGGAACTAGAAAGACTACCCCCCATTCTATTTGATCACCTTGACTGCACGAAACTATTAAAAGATTTGACAAGATTAAACGCCGAGATTGAAGAGGTTAAGAATACTTATGCTACTGTAAAACAAGTCGAGGAATTGCGATCATACGTGGATAATCTCTAAAACGCATCTTTACCTCCGTCTTTAAATCCTAATACCTACGTTAACATGAGACGTGGAGCTTGGAATCTCGAGAGTGGCCCGGTCGGACTAACCCTAAGCCACTACGATACATCTGATGAACAAGAATTACATCAATCTCAAAATAATGATTACAACATTAGTAAAATAATTAATTCGGAGACGTCATTAGTACCAAAAACGACGTAAGACGACGGAGGGGGCGGTGGCAGTGGCTTCGATCAGCTGTGAGCGTAGCAGTGACGCGCAAATTGCACCGTTATCTCCACTATCTCCGATTACAGCTCGAGCTAAGTCGTCAAAACAAATATAGCTGGCGGCTTTACCAAAACAGGTGCGGGATGAACAGGCAAAACTGTGTTCACAGTCAATTAAATCGTCACAGCACCAAAAGGAGACAGTAGCGACTGGCAAAAGGTAAATTATCGTAAAAGAAAGCCAAAGTACAGATATTTAGGCGAATCGGGTAAAGCAAAAGTGTTAGTGTCGTCGTTTAAAGCGGCAGAGAAGAAAATGCCTATTTTCATCACAAACGTACATAATGAAACTGTGGAGACCGATATCGTTGATTATATAAAAGCGAAAACGCAGGAGAAAGTATTGCTTGAAAAAATCAATACGAAGAAAGTTTTAGATCACAAAGCATACAAATTCTTTGTACCGATGTCCAAATTATCCTTGTTTTTAGATGAAAAAATATGGCCTGAAGGGATAATATTCAGACGTTTTATACATTTTAAAAATAGACGAGCTGGCGCGATGACGTCAGATAACGGCCCTTTGTTCTCCACCAATGAATAGTACGACCTACAAGTTTGCCAGCTACAATTGTAAAAATGTAAAAAGGGCGGTGAGCGATATTACACGCTTATGTGACGAATGTGCAATTATAGCACTTCAGGAAACCTGGCTACTTCCAAATGAACTACCGTTTCTGAATAGCATAGACAGCAGATTTAGTTGTACGGGAAAATCAGCTGTTGACACAACGGAGGGATTATTGCGTGGCCGACCATACGGAGGCACGGCGTTACTATGGAATACCAGTGTCTTTTCTACCGTTACGGTAATAAGTTGTGATAATCCGCGAGTGAGTGCTATTCGTGTTGATACGGCTGCGAGCCCGTTTATAGTGGTGTGCGTATACATGCCGGTTAATAAATCGGTCAACTTAGCGACGTTCACGGACTGCATGAGTACTGTAAGTGCGATTAGTAATGACTATAGTAACGAACCTATTTATGTATTAGGGGATTATAATGCTCATCCTGGAAAATTTTTTTTTAAGGAATTAAACAATATATGTGACGAGTATAAATGGGTAGTTTTTGACATAATAAGGTTGGGATTGACATCCGATACTTTTACATACATAGATCCAGCGTGTGGATCGAAGCGATGGTTAGATCATTGTGTGATGTCACAGTCGGCCGCGGTATCCGTGTGCAATGTTTATGTAAAGTATGATATATTATGGTCAGATCACTTTCCTATTATTTGTGAGTGTGATTTGGGGTGTTTGACTCCTATAAAAAGTATGTTTAATCTTCATAAACATTACTTGAATCGTTTGCTTGTATATCTGTGAAGGTCTTCTAGCAGGAAATAAACTCAGGTTTTTAAATAATGTTTAATTTTGAAAAGTAAAATACAAAACAATGCTATGTCGTTGATGCGTCTAAGGTGAATGTAACCGATCACATTTATATCTCAAGTACCCTCACAACAAATGTTAACGCCTGCGAGTATAACGGAGCAATGTTCGCAAGCCGCTGTGTGTAGGTGAAGCCGCAACATCTTCCCCTCCGTTGAAAGTCCCAGACTTTTAACCCTGCAGATCCTCGGTGGTGAGAAGAGGACACAATCGTACGAAAGGCCGTCGAACGCAGCCTCTAGTAGTTTGGATATCAGCCACTCTTGCAATTCCGTCGTTGCCCGTGAAAAGACGAACCACTCTTCCAAGACGCCAACAAAGTGGAGGAACAAAATCTTCCTTAAGCAGGACCAAATCGCCGATGCTAAGTGTTCTGGTATTTGTCTTCCATTTTAATCGCTGCTGGAGCTCGCTTATGTACTCGCGCTGCCAACGTTGCCAGAAGTGCTGGTGTATTTGCTCAATGCGGGCGTATCGTTGAAGATTGGCTTCCTTCTTGTCATTCAAGTCCGGTGCTGGCAATGCCGTTAGTGGTCTTCCTACAAGAAAATGCCCGGGGGACAAAGGTAGGTAATCATCAGGGGAAGAGGACATAGGACACAAAGGCCGACTGTTTAGAACTGCTTCCACCTGTGCAAACAAGGTGGAAATCTCTTCGAAGGTAAGATGAGTGTTTCCTATAACGCGTTTTATGTGATACTTTGCTGATTTTATACCGGCCTCCCATATGCCGCCGAAGTGAGGAGCGTAAGTAGGAGTGAAATTAAATGTAATGCCTTCGCGACTTGCAAATTCAGTAAAAGCGTTATTATTAATTTTCAAAAAGTTTTCGATTTCTTTGGCTGCAGCTACAAAATTTCGACCATTGTCACTGAAAATTTCGAAAGGTTTACCTCGTCGGGAAATAAATCTGCGCAGAGTCATTACAAAGGCATCCTTGGAGAGGTCAGTAACCGCTTCCAAATGCACACATTTATAGCGTAGGCACACAAATAGACATACACTCGGCGTCAAAAAAATCGCACCTCTTAGAAAATCACTTTCAAATGTCATTTACTCTTGATATGCACATGCAGTCGCATTAATTATGATTTTATTTACAAGGTTACTTAATTAACTTAATAAAAAACATTACTTTTCATTATCAAATAAAACCTAATGCAACAAATAAAGTGTCACAAAAATTCGATGCAAATTTTGCTACCCGTGAGAGTTGCTAGTTGCGCTTCCTTTGTGGGTATAAAACGGTCAACACGGGTTCAATGTGGGTCATTCGCTATTCAACCGTTGAAGAGGACACACGCACAGATTTTGATGGATACCACAGCTGATAAAGCCGCTCAAGTGGTTGCACTACTGCAATCAGGGGTGCGGCAGTGTGATGTCGCCCGGCAACTGAACCTGAGCCGTTATTCCGTTCGAAGAGTGTACCAGCGCTTCATAGAGACCGGTGGCTATATCCGCAGACACGGTTCGGGTAGACGTCGCTGCACTTCGGAAAGAGACGACCGGTTCGTTGTGTCGAACTCTTTGAGAAATCGTTTCTCCAACGCTGTTGAGTTGCAACAGCAGCTCCAGGCAGTTCGCAGACGCACCGTAAGCGTATCTACGGTTAGAAGAAGATTGAAGGAGAAGAAGATAGCGGCCCACAGAGCTGCTACGGGTCCAAAATTGACTGCAGCGCATCGGCGAGCCCGCTTGCAGTTTGCTCGTGACCACGTCGATTGGACCCTTGAGCAGTGGAGAGCTGTTCTCTTCTCAGACGAGACGCGAGTGTGTCTTTTCTGCAACGACCGACGGAGAAGAGTATACCGGAGGCAGGGTGAACGTTTCGCCCAAGCCTGCATCCAGGAGACGGTGGAATATGGTGGCGGATCCTGCATGTTCTGGGGCGGTATGTCTGCTGCCGGCAAAACCGACCTTGTCTGCGTCTCCCGGACTGGAGGTGCTCGCGGACAAGGGTCGCTGACTGCTCGCCGCTATGTCACTGAGGTCCTGGAAGTGCATGTGGTCCCCTTTGCCGAATCTTTTGGCGAGGGGTTCACATTAATGCACGACAACGCTCGCGCTCACACTGCAGGCATCGTGAGCGACTTCTTGCAGAGGTCCCAAATCTCTGTGATGCAGTGGCCAGCGCGAAGTCCGGATCTGAATCCTATAGAGCACCTCTGGGACCATCTTAAACGTAAGGTTCGATCTCGGGATCCAGCTCCTTCGACTCTACAGGAGCTCCAAGACGCGGTGATTGAAGAATGGGGGCTTATCCCTCAAGAAGAGCTCCTGAAGTTGGTGAGGTCCATGAGGGACCGTATGGAAGCCGTGATCAGGGCAAGGGGGGGTAACACTAGATTTTAAGTTAATTTTAAGACACTTTTTGTACATTTTTCTTTGTAAATTATCTGTTGTTAATTAGGACTTAATTAAGGATTTTTATTATTTTATTAATTTTAATGTTGTTTGTATAATTATAATTAAACAGAAAGTTAAATTTAATTGTTTTTTGATACTCCTTTTTGTTACCTTTCTAATGATACCCAACACTATCCTCTACATAAGGTTTAAGAATTTTTAAAGATGATTTTTAAAAGGTGCGATTTTTTTGACGCCGAGTGTAGATAGCACTTTTGTAACTTGGCCCCGCGGCCCCTTCTATTTAAGATATAGAACGGTCCAGCAAAGTCCACGCCAACCGATTGGAATGGTAGGCCTGCTGTTATGCGTTGGGCGGGTAGATCACCCATTTTTGGGGTGAGCGTACTGCTTCTGAAGCGCTTGCAACACACACAATCATGAACTGTACGTCGCGCCAATCGTCTTCCATTTAAAGGCCATACTGTTTGCCTGATCACAGACAACAATAACTGTGGCCCAGCGTGCAAATGACGAAGATGTTCACGATGAAATAACAATTTAGTCAAACGATGAGAAGAATCAAGCAATATTGGATGTTTTTTGCCATAACTAAAATCAGAAGCATTTATACGTCCTCCCACTCTAATTAAATTATGTTCGTCAATAAAAGGCGACAAGGATATAATTTTAGATTTTGGAGGTAAACTTTGTCCCTTAAGAAGCGTCTTATATTCATTACGAAAGCACTCTTGCTGAGATAGAAGGCACAAGTAATGAAAAGAATCATTGATTTCGTTCATGGTTAATATTCCTACCTTTTTAGATTTGGGATTTCGCAAGTTATAGATGAATCTCCTTATGAATGCTATTACATTTTGTATAAAATTAAGTTTTGAATATTTATCAATATTTATAAACGACTGACCTTCAATCGTAACATAACTATTTATATTTCTGTTTACACCTTCAGAGTCTATTTTATTTTCTAATATTTGTTTTGTTTGTGTATTTTCTTTTACAGGTTTCAAAGTTGCCAGAGGAGGCTGCGAGCTACGAGCATCAGGTGAGTATTTTGATTGATTGGTATTTTTAAAACCTTATAATATTTTAATTTCTGGTAACTCTTGTGCTTTAGAAGCGGACAGCACTGGCCATCCCTGTTCATTTTCAGTTAAGAACTCAGGACCAAACCACCATAATGGCATATCCTTCAGAAGACCGGCATCGACGCCCCGAGAGATCAGAACGGCTGGATTACAATTAGTGGGCACTTAACGCCATGATGATACATGTGACAACTCAGATATTTCCACTATTCGATTTGCTACAAAAGTTTTAAGTTTTGCGGGGTCTGTTTTCATCCAGCTCAAGACGACGCTAGAATCACACCAGTGGACTATTCGTGAAGGTGTGTATCTTAGGGATTCGACAACACTATTGCAAAGCCTTGCAGCCAACAATGCAGCGCACAACTCTAACCGAGGAATTGTCATTGGATTGATACGCGCTACTTTTGACTTGCCACATAATAGTCGCACATAAATTTCACCAGTATCCCTCACACTTCTCATATAAATACAAGCCCCATAGGCTATCTGAGAAGCATCACTAAAGGAGTGGATTTCTATAGAGCATGGTGCGTCACACAAAACTCTTCTTAAGATGGCTAATGTCGACAAACATGGAATATTTTCTGAAAACCTTAACCATCTTTCTTTGATTTCTGGAGGCACCGGCTGATCCCAATCGATCTTCTGAGCCCAGAGTATTTGAAGCATAACCTTAGCTTGAATGATAAAAGGACTTAGAAGTCCTAGTGGATCAAAAATTTTAAATGAATTTGACAAAATTAATCTTTTTGTTATTATTGCATCGTTTTTAGTATAATTTTGTACAGTGAAGTTTAAATTATCAACTTTAGGGTTCCACCCTAGGCCTAGAGTGCTAGAAGCTTCACTTAAAGTTAGATTTTCTTGTGTATTCAAAGAAGAATTTTCAAATAAATCATTCATATTTGTTTTGTACTTTCTTAGGTGAAAGCATGCTGTGCTTAAAGCAGAAGAAATTGACTTTTGCAGGTAACGGACCTGCACCTTGTCGTCTGCCCCCGTTATGAGGTCGTCGACATAGAAGTCATGTTTTATGATTGTTTTTACAAGCTCATCCTCACATTCCTCACCAACAAGCCTAAGGCATCGAGTGCTTAGATAGCTTGCACTAGTGGTACCATAGGTGACGGTATTTAATTGCATGGTTTTGATGGGTAAGGAATTATCCTCTCTCCATAGAATAAGTTGTAGATTTTTTGACGTTTCGTCAACAGCCACTGGTCTATACATTTTTTCGATGTCCCCTGTCAACAAGAACTTATATTGTCTAGCTCTAATGAGAATAGAAAAGAGTGAATCTTGTATATTTGGTCCTACCATCTGAATGTCGTTGACGGAGAGGCCGGTTGATGTGGGGACTGAGCCATCAAACACCACACGGAGCTTGGTTGACTCGCTATTTTCTTTAAAGACTGCATGGTGGCATAAAAAGTATGAAGGATATGGTTTAGCAACAGGGGATTCGGACATGTGACCCAAGTCTTCATATTCCTTCATAAATTGCACGTATTGATGCCTTAATGCAGGATTTTTAATGAATTTCCTTTCTAAATTAAGGAAGCGTTTTTTTGCAATATTATAAGATTCGCCTAGGTTTTCTGATGCACGAGTTAGAGGCAGCTTGACGCAAAATCTGCCATTGCCTAACCGTACTGTGTTTTGCAAAAAATGTTGCTCAATGGCTCTTTCCCTTTCGCTAAGAATGATCCTTGGAGGGAGCTCTTCAATCTCCCAAAATTTGGTGAGCAAATTGTCAATTCGATTCTCCTCTTGAGTGGAGTTATTGTTTTTTAGGACGGCGTGATTGCATCGTATTATGTTGCTATTTGTAGTGGTTGCACCAGTTACTAACCAGCCAAAGTAAGTTTTTATTAGTTTTAGATTAGATGGACCTAGCGAAATTTGCTCGTTTTTAAGTACATCCCAGAACAAATCTGCACCGATCAAGACATCAATTTTAGATGGTTGATTGAACTTTGGATCGGCCAGTACAATGCCCCTCGGAAGATGCAAGTTACGTATATCAATTGGATTTTTTGGTAATTGACCAGTTAAGTCATTTAATACGAGTAAATTAAGATTCACCTTGAATTTACCATCGAGAGACTGCAGTTGAGCTGTTCAACTCTCGATTATTTTTTGCGAAGTTTGATTGCCTATGCCAATGATCTCAAGACCTGAAACTGGATTTGAATTAAGTGAAATCTTATTTTTCAGAGACTTGGTGACAAACAAGGATTGATTTCCACTGTCAAGTAAGGCTCGAACCCGTTCATATTGATTTGTAAACGGATTGCGAATTTCTATCATAGCAGTGGATAAAAGAACCTCACAGTTATTTTGGTCGGCTAAGTTGACGCATGCATCAACATCCTTGCATGCTACATTGCTACTTAGTGAAGTCGCAGCCTTATTGTGTAATAAAGTGTTATGCAATTGTCTACATTCCCGACATGGACCAAGGCGGCACTCACTAGTAGGGTGTCCTTGTTTTAAACAATTAGTACATAATTTGTATTTTTCTACATCTGCCAATTTGTCATTTAATGATTTTGATTTAAAAATAGAACAGTTGAAAATTTTATGATTTGCGTTACAAATGACGCACATAAATGAATTGTTGTATTTATCACCCTTTGACGTTGTAAACGATTTTAAAACGTTACCCCGTTCATGTTTACCATTATGATTATAACTATAAGGATGAATGTTCGGATTTGTTCTAGAAAAGGTTGGCTGACTCCGGTGCGTTGATTGATGAGGTTGATGGGTTTGGTTATCAATTTTGTTTCTATTTAACGCCTCCAAAACATCCGCACGATCAACCAAAAATTTTTTAAAATTTGCTAACGTAGGTACACTATCACAATCATTGCGAAATTCTTCCCATTTTACCAATGTACGGTTGTCTAATCTAGATGACAAATGAAAAATTGTAAGGGTATTATCATACCGTTCGCATAACAAATTCCATGCCTCTTTATAATTTTCAGACGAAACCTCAAGATTTGAAATGACTCGCGCAGCATCTCCCTCAAGATAAGATATTAAATAATGATACTTATGAATGGACGAAATTTGCTTATTTTTATCAATTAAGCTTAGAAATGTATCTCTAAACTCAATCCAACGAAAGTACGCCCCGTCAAATTTGGCGATTTGAATCTGAGGTAGCTTGACACCAGTGTCTTGAGGATCAGGTGTTGGGAGGTCAATGACAGACTGTCTACGTTGGCTAAATTGATCTAAAACGTTTTTTGCTGAAGCCAGTGACGTCACCAACTCTAATTCTATTTTCTCCCTTTCCTCAAGTTCTGAGTCCAAACTGTCAGAATTTAACACTTCGATCTGACATTGCAAGTCGTCGAATCTAGTGGACAATTGTTCAATTTTACCAACTCTAATTGTTAATTCTGCTATTTCAATATTTGTTATATTTTGATTTAATTTTAACTTATCCAAATAGTTTTTAAACTTGGTAAATTGACCCTTGATTGAGCTACGCCGCACAATAAATTCCTTTAGCCTTTTAACGTCAGAGTCTTGTACTTGAGCCATCATTGTGTGAAATTAGTAGTTAAAAACAATTAAAAGGAACTTTAACACTAAATGTAAAAACTATTTAGTAGTAGGTAGGTACTCAGAAGTTACTTTAATGTACGGTATAAGCTCGCATTAAAAACAATAAACAAAAATATCTCACGCTCCTCAATGCGACAGCATACGCAGGATATTTAGTCCAACTCGGAGCAGACGGGATCACAGCTCTCGATAAGTATTGTTGATGTTTCGTTGACCTACTTTTATATAGGCACTACCCATGCACCTGGAATGCACGTTAATTGGTGTAAATATATGCAAGAAACTATTTTACGACAATTCGTTCGATTAACCTACATTAAATGTATGCAACAAAACAAAAAAAACTTAGATATTCAATAATGTTAAAATTACAACTAATAAATATGATTCATATATTTTTTCAATTTTAATTTTGAAGGTATAATGACCTAGTTAACTTTAGATATATTATTTGCTGTAGTAAAACAATAAAACTGATGCTAATTAGACAATGATTATCGTTAGACACTTAAAAACAAAATGTTACAAATACCTTTGTACTGCTAGTTAACCCGTTTGCACTGTGGAAGTAATTTTAACACTTTTCTTTTCTAGTTTAAACTTAGCTTATTTTATGTGATGAACTAACAAAAGGTTGGGATTCTAGGTAAGGTATTTAGGGTAATAAGATGGTGAAAGAAGGGAATAGCACTTAACTTATAGTGAGCACGGCCGACAGCTGGCGCCTTTTGTTATAAATTTAAGCACTTTGGTTATTATTTCGTCACAGATGGGTCGATGCTTTAGCTGCACTGATGCCCTTTGTGGTATATGATCGTCCTTCTTCAACGTTTCAATAAATTTTGTGCTCTTGAAGCAAGCTTGCAGACAATTGACCTCTTCAGGCGGACTTGTCCTGTCACGGTCGCCAATTTTTATGTTTAATCTTCATAAACATTACTTGAATCGTTTGCTTGTATATCTGTGAAGGTCTTCTAGCAGGAAATAAACTCAGGTTTTTAAATAATGTTTAATTTTAGAAAGTAAAATACAAAACAATGTTATGTCGTTGATGCGTCTAAGGTGAATGTAACCGATCACATTTATATCTCAAGTACCCTCACAACAAATGTTAACGCCTGCGAGTATAACGGAGCAATGTTCGCGGGCCGCTGTGTGTAGGTGAAGCCGCAACAAAGTAATTATGAGGCATCTGTTAGTAATATAGGGTGGGGAGAAAGAACGTTATACCAAATTTCACATTATCGATATGAATGTCATCTACGGCTGAAAATTATTGATTTTCCAACTGAGTTTGTAAACTGTGCGGATAGGAACGGCAATGAGCCGACTCATAAATTGATTATTGATAAACTGTACTCCGACATTGTGTCTGCCTTATCACAGGCCGCTATGGTAGGGAGGGGAAGCGAGCGTGGGCAGAGTAAGCGTAGCCGGCCTAAAACAATTGTAGCTGGAATGAGTATGTAAGTGGCAGTCACAGAGAGGCCAGGGCGTGTTTTCAGGAATGGCTGTTGTGCGGACGTCCGAGCACGGGTCATATTTATAAAAACATGTGTGAGAGTAAGAAAATTTTTAAGTCGCGTCTGAAGTGGTGTCAAAACCATCAAGACCAATTAAAGATGAATATACTCGCCGCTAAACATTGTAAGAAGGATTTCAGTGGGTTCTGGAAGAACACAAATCGTCTGACGAATAGGCCTGGTCTGCCGGTGACTGTGAACGGTACTAGTGATCCGGAAGATATTGCAAATAAATTTAAAAACAGTTTTATTGTAAAATCACCGCTGGGACCGTCATTGTTACCATTATCTGGGAGAGTTAATGATAAACATGTTAATATCAGAATAACGGCCAGCAAGGTAATGAGGGCAGTAAAATCAATTTCGAAAGGAAAATCTCCTGGACATGATGGATTGAGTGTAGAACATGTGCAGTACGCTGGTCCTCATATTTATAGGGTTTTAGCTATGCTTTACAGTCTTTGCTTGTCTCATTCATACCTCCCCGCCAACATGATGAGGACTGTGGTGGTCCCAGTGGTGAAAAATAAGGCCGCGGTGACTTGTCAGACTTGTCTAACTATAGGCCAATCTCTCTTGCCACAATAGTTGCTAAGGTGTTTGACAGCATACTTATTGCACAATTAAATAGTAATCTGCACTTAAATGACAGACAATTTGGGTTTCGACCGGGACTGTCTACGAAAGTGCGATATTGTGTATGAAGAGTGCTGTCAAATACTACACTGCTAGAAAAACACCTGTCTACGCCTGTTTCCTCGACCTCTCGAAGGCCTTCGACCTTGTGTCATATGACATACTGTGGAAGAAAATGAGAGAATCCCATATGCCGGATGAACTTATAAATATCTTTCAGTATTGGTACGCGAATCAAGATAATAACGTTAAGTGGGCGGGCAAGATGTCGGATCCGTACAGGCTGGAATGTGGAGTGAGACAGGGGGGGTTGTCATCTCCTACCATTTTTAGCCTCTACGTTAACGGTCTGATTGAGGCGCTCAGCAGGCAACATATAGGTTGTCACATAGACGGCGTATGTTTTAATAACATCAGCTACGCGGACGATATGGTGCTGCTGAGCGCCTCGGTCTGTGGACTAAGAAAGCTGATGAGGATATGCGAGGTCTATGCGGCTGATCATGGTCTGCTGTACAATAGCAAAAAGAGTCAGTGTATGGTTTTTCAGAGTGGCTCACAGAATGTGACTGAAATGCCACCGGTATTACTAAACGGAACGCCGGTAACGAGGGTAAATCAGTTTAGATATTTAGGTCACTTAGTGACGCCCGCGCTGAAGGATGATGCTGATATGGAGCGGGAGCGGAGGGCGCTGTCGGTCAGGGCGAATATGGTAATTCGTAGGTTTGCGAGATGTTCCACTGGGGTAAAGATTACTCTCTTTCGAGCTTACTGCACCTCTTTTTACACGTGCAGCCTGTGGACTGACTACACGCAGAAGACCTACAGCGCCCTTCGAGTCCAGTTCAATAATGCGTTCAGGATGCTGTTGGGTCTCCCCCGGTTTTGCAGTGCGTCTACAATGTTTGCAGAAGCGCGTGTAGATTGTTTTCACACCACTATGCGCAAACGAGCCGCCTCGATGGTGCGGTGTGTGAGAGGGAGCTCCAACAGTATGCTGAACGCACTTGCTGACAGGCTCGACAATCCCTACATTAACCATTGTTGCAAACTGCACATTTCGCACTGTAGTTGGACTGTCTGAACCTTTGTATATTATATAATAACTGACATGATATGATATGACATGAATTAATTTAATTATAATGGAATGTATGTATTAAGTATAGAATTTTCGGAATAATAAAGTAATTAATAATTGTATGAATCATATGTACCTAATCTTATAATTTTGAATAATGTGACTGACAATGTATTAATATGTGAAATGTGATAAGTCTTGTTACTTGAATAAATGATTTTATTTATTTTTATTATTCATTACACTGTAATTATAATAATAATAATAATAATTTTTATTTCACCAACAAAGCATAGTCTTATTGCTAGTTACATTTTGTGAAAATAAATTAATGTTAGGGTTAATACTTTGTAGAAGACTGGTGCCTAAGCTAGGCAGAAAAATGCCTGTACATCCGGACACCAGGTTCCCACCCCTCAGATACACTAAGTATAAAACAAGTATATACGATGTTTTTTACACACTACTACTTACTACTACTTACTACAAACAACATGAAAACATTAATAAAATTGAGAAAAAACATCGGATCGGTTATATGTATATATAAAATATCCCTATACAAACTTCTATAAAAATATAAACTAATATACATAATAAATATAATATTTTTATTTTTTTATAATAATGTCAATTATAATATACTCTTACCTAAATCTAAGAAATTGGTGGCTACAGCAGTGGCATACAGTTAACATATTATCACAGTGTCACCAACCGCACTGAGGCCTCGCGTTAAGGCTTTTGGTACCAGTCACTAATCCGCTGGGGTGAATGGCTTATTTATTAACAATACTGTTATTGAAGAGTCACAACAGTGGACTCACAAAGTGAGTCTGATCCATTAAGCAATATGGAAAAGACAAACCTCGCCAGGTGGCGCTCATACGTAAACAGTAGCTCCGTACAAAAATTGTTTAAATTATTTGAAATTATCTTTGATCAACGAAAAAAAGTTGTAATCACATAAAACCAAGTGAGTGTCCGACTGTGAAGTGTTATCTGTGCCATCAACAAGAAACAATTGTGGAATTGGACAAATGGTCAGTACAATGCCAAAAAAGTTTAAATACTACTTTATCAACCTTAAAATCTGTGCAATTATTAGTGAAACACTGAATTTATAGCAAGTACATTACTAGTAATTACTGGAAAGTGTTAATTATACAATAACCAACAAATTCTATGAATCAAAAGTGCAAAATCGTTAGATATTTGAAACAGCTGATAGGCTATTCTAAGAGTGCCAAAGCAGACACGACCGTATTACACTCCACTTATCGTTTATTTTAACTCAACTACAACATCTAGCACCATCTATCAGGAAAATACGCTAATTGAGGGTCATCGATCGCTCCTGTCAAACACGACATCTAGCGTCATCTTACATAACTACCAGATACAACAAAAGCACCGGTTGTCGGCGCGCGAGCGGCGGCGCACGACAGCACACGGCGCGGCGTGCGAACGGCGCGGCGCTTGTCAACGGCGCGGCGCGGTGATGGTGGGACAAGCCCGCCGCGCAACGCCACTTTGCTTCACAACCGCATAGGCACCGGGCGATCATACTTTGTACGGGCACACGAATTTATTGTAATCAATATAAACCTATAAAATACAGTCCACTCTTTATTTAAGCTATCGACCCAACAAATGGTACTTTTAAATTAATCTCGCCGAGAGTACTACTAGTATCATCTGCAAGCAAGTAAATTCGTCTTCACGTTCGAGAAGCGCGGTTAATCGCGTGGTATCTTATCGTGCCAACGTGGGATCGTCGCCACAGCCTGCGTCGTCGAGGAAGCAGATGTCACCTTTTCATATGGGAGTATAATACAGTTAAAAAGTGAGTTCGTTCCAAATAATTGCTTTCCAGTCCGAATTTAATCCAATTTTATGCCGATTTATAAAATCATATTTCCGACATCTTTTTCTTTTTTTCAAATTTGGCCCATAAAATCCATTAATTTCATTGCATATAGCCATATTTACAAATCGCACATCATATTATTAATCAATCCTAGCTGATTGCACGCACGCGGTCGGCACGTTTCGCAATCGCAGGCGCGTAGGTAGGTTAGTATCGAATCGAGCCATCCTTTTGTTCGCCGGCCATCGGTTAACAAAAGATCTTTACCTGCTCGCGCGCACTGCTATCGAATCGACCCTTTTTTATGCGCATTCCTTAATTCATCAGCGTATTTTGCTACTTGCATAGCTCATTTGCATTCGATTGATCATTATTTACCTACAACTTAACAATGGCTGAACTTAAAACGCTATTTAAAAAGCGCAGCTCAATGAAATCGAAGCTTACAATATTTGACAATTACCTTAAAATTATTAATGATGTTCAAAGCCTTTCACAGTTGCAACGCTTAGACTTAGATGAGCGCTTTAAGAAATTTGTAAACCTGTACGATGAATTTGATGCGTCACAGACCGACATCGAGGTATTGGCGGAGGAGTCGGACACCGCCTTTGCTGAACGAGAAGAGTTCGAGTCCCAGTACTACGAGCTGGTGGCACTTGCGCGCAGCATACTCGGGGCTTCCAAGGGTGCAGGTTCCGTATCTAGCTCCGAGCACGATAACTCAGGTGCACAACATAAAAATAGTTTTGTTCGCTTACCCAAAATTAATTTACCCACTTTCGATGGCAGCTATCAGTACTGGCTGGAGTTTCGTGATACATTCATATCATTAATTCACGATAATCCTTGCATAGACGAAATAAATAAATTTCATTATTTAAGAGCTTCACTCCAGGGTTCGGCTGCTTTAATTATTAAAAATATAGATTTTAAAGGGGATAATTACAAAATTGCATGGGACTTATTATGTGAGCGTTTTAACAACAACGGCTTTTAATTAATAACCATATTCAGGCACTTTTTGATGTTCAGCCCATATCAAAGGAATCCAGTATTTCTCTTCGTAACCTTGTTGACATCACAAATAAAAACATAAGGGCGCTCACAACCTTAAATCAGCCTACCAAGCATTGGGATACTCTTCTAATTTTTACTATGGCTAAGAAATTAGACATAGTTACAAGTCGTCATTGGGAGGAGTATCGCAATAGTTTGACTGAGGATCCCACTTTGCCACAATTCTGCACTTTCTTAAGCAGTATTAGAATCAATGGAATTGAACTACAATAGTATGTCTAATAACTCAATAGTGGCCTTAAACAATAGTCATTATACATTAAATAATAATCTTTTAAATAACGAAAACTTAAATAATAATAATAAATATTTTAATCGTAATAAAATAAATTCAATAATTTGTCCGCTTTGCTCCCAATCTCATTCTTTATTTACATGTCCATCTTTTAGAAAATTATCAATTCATAATCAGTATACAAAAGGCCAAGGATCTTAAAGTTTGCCTAAACTGCTTGCGCTTGGGTCATGGTGTTAAACAATGCAAGTTGACACATTGTAAATATTGCAAATACAAACATAACACGCTTTTACACTTAGAATCAAATGACCCTAAGCCTCTTGTTAACCCCCTGCCTTCCACATGTGATACGATCGCTTTATCTACCAATTCCATGCAGCTTGCTACTTCTGCGAATATTTTACTGTCCACAGCACTGGTGAAAGTGGTGAGCGCTGCGGGTAAGAAGCATACGGCTCGGCTACTGCTGGACAACGGTAGTACGGCCAACTTCGTTGCTTTGAGTTTGTGTGACAAACTGGGTTTGTCGCGACGCGGTACGAGCACCAAGGTCACAGGTATCAATAATCACTCATCCACTAGTACACAGTCTTGCAATCTTACAATCGAGTCTTTGAGCTGTGCGTACGTAACGGACATCGAGTGTCATACTTAAATAACTAAGGTCTTGCCGTCTTCTTTCATACATATAAGCCACGTTCCTATCCCTTCAGGACTTAAGTTAGCTGACCCGTACTTTAATATTCCGTCGGTCGTTGACATCCTGATAGGGGACTTAGGTAAAAATCTACCCAAATTATGCGAAACCAAACTCGGCTGGTTAGTGTCGGGTTGTGTTTCTCGTCATACCGATTTTACCTCTTCTCAGTCATGCAATTTTACGAATTCTTTTCCCGACCTTACTAAATTTTGGGAGCTAGACAATGTTTCAATACAACATGCTTTATATTTAGAAGAAAAAACTCTTTGCTCAAAATACCATTCGTAAAGACGATGGTCGTTTTGTGGTCACTATGCCTCTTAAAAAGGATCCTAGTATCCTAGGGCATTCTTATAGTGCCGCTAAAAATTGGAAAAAAGGATATTAAACCTTCTTGTTTATCAAATAATTCCTAAGCTCAATATTTCATTCCACATCATGGTGTTATTCGCGAATCTAGTACAACCACCAAACTTCGGGTCGTGTTCGACGCTTCGGCCCCCACCACTTCGGGTTTGTCGCTGAACGACCTTCAAATGGTAGGACCTGTTGTTCAGAACGATCTTCTATCAATTTTACTTCGTTTTCGTCAACACAGGTACGTCGTTTCAGCCGATATTGAAAAAATTTATCGGGTCATCAATATGTCATTTACACAACGACCTCTTCAAAAAATTATTTTTCGTTTCGACCCCAAAGACCCGCTTAGTACCTACACTCTCAATACGGTTACGTATGGTACTGCTTCCGCTCCATACTTAGCAACTAAATGCTTAAGTACTTTACTTAATGAGACTGACGACGACCGGGTCAAGTCTGCTATTTTACGTAACTTGCGACGATTTTTTAAATGGTGGTAACACGATAGAGGAAACCTTAGAAGTATCCCAGCAGGTACAAAATATTCTTTCTTCCGCCAAATTTAATTTACGCATGGCACTCTAATAGTCCAGAAATTCTAGCTCAAATAAGCACTTGTTCCACCAACGAACCGAGTAACAACTTAGTTTTTGCTGAGCAGGGTCCGGGTACATTATCTAAAACGTTAGTATATTTATTGTTGAAATTTTGCATTCACAATGCTATAGATAATAGGATAAAATGTTTACTAGAAAAAAAGAAGCGAATAAAGAGCAGTGGACCGGCAATCCAAAGGTCGTGGGTTCGAATCACACTCGAGCTTCCTGAGACTGGTTGATTTTTTTCTAGTAAACATTTTATCCTAAAACGTTAGGTTTAAATTGGATTTGCGACATAGACTCGCTAACCTATACCATTAATATTACTAAATGTTCTAAAATTATTACAAAACGTCGTATTTTATCCGTGTTAAAATACTTGATTATTTGATCCTCTTGGTCTCATTGGTCCATGCATCGTAGAGGCAAAACTTATTAAGCAGCGATTACGGATCGAAAAGTACGACTGGGATCAAACAGTTTCGCTAGATATGGAGCAGAATGGTTTTCGAAAGAACAAATCGACTTCGTTAACAGCTTTTAACTTAATAAAAAACGTGACCGAGAACATTGATAGAAATATAGACACCACAGCGGTATTCTTTGACATGAGCAAAGCTTTCGATTTTGTTTCTCATGATATACTCTTAACCAAATGCGAGAAATGTGGTCTAAGAGGTAATGCGCTGAAGTGGTTGGAAAGCTACCAACGAAATCGCTTACAATATGTTGAATTAAAAAATGTTAACGAACATAAAGAAGAAACAACATCTAAATCTGAAGTAACTAAAATTAATGTCGGTGTCCCGCAAGGTACTGTACCAGGGCCGTTATTATTTATTATTTATATAAATGATCTACCTTGCGTGACCACTCATCAGTGTAACTTGTTTGCTGACGATATATCTGTAGTAATACCAAAAAACTCTAAGACAAACTATAATAGCGACATAAACAATACCATCAATAATATTAAAAATTTGCTCACAGCGAATAGGTTACACATAAATATCCCTAAAACTAAGTACATGCAATTTTACAATAGAAAACCTAAATTTAATGATTTGACCGTTCTTATTAATAATGAACCCATTATGAGATCAGACGAAATAATTTTCTTGGGCATAACAATAGATAGTCAATGTTCATGGAAACCACATATCAAAAAATTGTGTACCAAAATAAACAGATTTGCTTACGCACTGTGGCGATTAACGACACACATAAATCAAAAAGCTGCCCTGGTGGCTTATCACGGCTACGTGGCTTCAAATCACAAATACGGTATACTACTTTGGGGAAACTCAACGGACTTAAATAGAGTTTTCATATCCCAAAAACAATGTATACGTGCCATTTGTGACGTACCACCTATGATATCATGTAAGCAATTACTCCCAAAACTAAACTTACTTACTCTCCCTTCGCTATATATATTGGAATATTGCGTAAAAAAACACCTATATTTATTTACTGAAAAAGATGTAGACTCTTGCAGAAGTAGAAGGTATCGCGGAAACTTATTCTTACCCAAAATGCAAACCCAGTTGTATAGGACCAATTGTTTTCCTAGCTGTATAAAAATGTATAATAGGTTGCCACACTCTTTAACTGAGCTCGATATGCCTATATTTAGAAATAAGCTATTAAATTGGTTGAAAATGAAATGTTTTTATTCAGTTCAAGATTTTTTAAATTGTAAAATTGACATTTAAGTAATTAATGGAATATTTTTAATAATGAGTAATCTAATTTAATTTACTTAAATAAATATTATTTTTATGCTCTTTATTTTAAATATTATCTTAAGTAAATTTTTTTACAATATTTTATATTAAAAAAACATATTTACAATATAAAATATTATAAAAAACTTAACCTAGGTTGCCACCGGCAGCGGGGATAGACCCAAGCTACCGGTGGTTAGGGCTGCAGAGTGAGGAACCTCCTGACAATACGTGCCGTGTCAAGGAGTACTGCCTTCTGTATCTGACCCTTGACCCAACCTTTTAGCGAGAGCCTCTCCAGATGTTGATCGAGGCTCTTAGCTAAAAGACCGTTTGCCGATACGACTATCGGTACAATAATGGTTGAATCCACTTCCCACATGGCGGTAACTTCGTGAGCCAAGTCAAGGTACTTACTGAGCTTGTCCTTCTCGGCTTTCACGAGGTACTCATCATGAGGTACGGTGATATCAACCAATATTGCCCGGCGCTGAGATCGGTCGACCACCACGATATTAGGCTTATTGGCGACAATAGTCCTGTCCGTGATGATAGAGCGATCCCAGTACAGCGTGGCATGACCATTTTCGAGAACTGGCGCAGGTCCGTACTTATAGTACGGCACCTCTGATTCAACAAGGCCATATTGAAGAGCAAGTTGCTGGTGAATTATTCTGGCTACTTGGTTGTGTCTGTGCAAATACTCTCTGTTAGCAAGATGAGAACAACTGGAAATAATATGTCGAAGTGATTCTCCAGGACGGCGGCATGCCCGACAGATGTCGACCGTACCGTCCTTCATAATATATTTCCGGTAGTTATTCGTCTTGATAACTTCATCTTCAATGGCACAGACAAAACCTTTGGTTTCCCCAAAAAGGGCACCGAAACGTAGCCAGTTCACCGAGGCAGGCAAATCTACATCAGGCCCAGTTAGAGCCCGATAGTAGCGCCCGTGTAGCACCTTGCTCTTCCATATGTCCTTGCGATCGAGAATGCTTAGCACCACTGCTTTGCGCCAGTTTTCTGTTGCCAAGGAGGGCGGCGTAAAGTGTCTATCAACTGCCACGACATCCAAATGCATCCCACACTCACTGTTAAGAAAATAATCCCTGAGACTGCACACCTCACGGTTATGTAGATCCTTGGCATTTAAAAATCCGCGACCTCCACATCTCCGCGGGATATACAGCCTCATAACAGATGAGCGCGGGTGTAGCATTCTGGAAGTCGTGAGCATTTGACGGACTCTTCTATCCAAGGCGTCCAATTCGGTCTGAGTCCATCTTATTATGCCAAAGGAGTATGTGAGCAGAGGCCCATATTAATATGTATACAATAACCCAGCCATTAAAAGCACGCGTCCTATTGCCACCTGATAAAAGACTGTTATGTACTTTTCTCAGGCGGCAAAAGAATCGCTCCCGTAATGACTGTTTTATGTCCCTGTCCTCAACACCCAAAGACTGTGACATACCAAGATATTTATATGTTTTAACTTCGGAGAGAGATCTGAAGTTTATCGTTTCGGAGAGTTGTAAATTGGTTGAATTTACTACTCCCCACGCTGTACATGCATAACCGCACACTTATCCACACCAAATTCCATCCTGATGGCACTACTGAAAGTCTCAGTAATTTTCAGCAGTTTCACCAAGTCTTGGCGGTTTGGTGCGAACAGCTTGAGGTCATCCATGTACAACAAATGCGACATAACTTCACCCCTTCTCCGCAGTCGACAGCCTAACCTTGAATTTCTCAACAAAGTACTGAGAGAATTCAAAGCTACTCAAAACCATAAAGGACTCAGACTGTCGCCCTGGAATATGCCACGCTCTATCCTTATAAGATCCTGCGTGGCAAAAACACTATCTCGAAATCCTGGTTAACGCAAGACCGTGGTCCACTGCCGCATACATGACATCAAAAAGGATTTTAAAGTTATATCAATTTTATATAACTCTAAAATCCTCACCAACCATGTATGCGGCACCGAATCATAGGCCTTCTTATAGTCAATCCAAGCTGTGGAGAGAGTCCCTCTGCCACGCCGAACCTTCTGGCATATGGTCATGTCAATGAGGAGAAGCTCCTTAGTACCACGGGACCCAACCCTACATCCATTCTGAGTCATGTCCAAAATATTGTTTGCAACAATGTGCGTGTTAATTTTTGTTCTCAGAATGGATGTAAGGAGCTTGTATAAAGTAGGTAAGCACGTGATGGGTCTATAATTTTTCGGTTCCGTGGTACTACCTGATTTATGGAGCAGAAAAGTGACACCAGTAGTCAACAAACTTGGGAGTGAGCTGAGCTCTATGGCTTCTTGGAATTGCGTTGCCAGTAACTCGTGTGAACATCGAAACCATTTGGTCCAGAAGTTGTGCAACCCGTCCGGTCCTGGGCATTTCCAATTTTGGGCCGTACGGATTGCACAACTTACGTCAGCTGTACTAATATTAATAGGCTGCATGGTCTCGATATGTTCACACGCCTCACTGACAACACTTATCCATTCACCTTCCGTGTGCTCGACGGGCACCGACCAAATGTTGCGCCAGAAATTAGTCATGGCATCAACATCCGGTAGCTGCCCGTCGCTCACACTTTGATCAGCTCCTTCCCAACGTCTGTATACTTTTCTTTGGTCACTTTGAAAGAGGCGATTTTGTTGGTATCGGTCCACACGCACTCTGTAGCGACGTATACGGTTTGCCCATGCATAGACTTTTTGCTTCAGAAAGTCAATACGTTCCGTCACACAAGCTATATAGTTTTCCGGTCGAACATCAGTCCCGACAAACGACGGCTTGTGTGATGAATCGCATGACGCGAGGCCGATTATTGCTATTTCTGAAGCAAATTAGCTTTGCAATGAGTGTTCTGAACCTATTGATACGCCCCTTGATCCTCAATTGCCAAGCAGGGGCAATCTCGGTTCGCCGCGGTACTCGGTCAGAATCCTGAAATTTTACACGAGCAACGCGACACACCGCGATGGCCCCACAATTTTGCCCGTGTGGTGCCGGGTCAGAATTGCACCACCCCCTCCACTGTACCTTGTTACATTCGAGATTTTGTCCCTTTTGGGGAAAAGGAAGAAAATCCCAAATGCAAGCTTCAGTGGGTTGTTATCAAATAAAACCATAAAATGTTCAACAGCTAGGCAGTATATTGTACAAGAACACACACAAATATTTTGTCCAACAACAATAAAATAAAACTATAAATTTTATTTCATTCTTATTATTTAAAAGAGGGGGGTTAGTCACAATTTTGTCTTATATTATGTTAGGTACAAATCATCTACGTTACACCTTTTAATTTATTTAGCCGAAAATAACAAAAAAAAACTATCAGTTGAAATTGACCCTAGGGTCAATCTCAAATGAAAGTTCAACAAACTTTCTATTAATTTTGCCAACTATAATTTACTGTTTAAAGTACTCTAAACCTTATTCCAAAACTATATCACCCCCTAAAACACACTAAAATCCTAAGAGTCAAAAGTGACCAAGCGGGTCGGTGATAATTTTAATTTAAAATAAATTTTATAATACTGTTCCTACTACTGCCTAACCAGCCAGCTAATATTTCAGTCGTGCAAGCTATGGTCGTGGGGGGTTGGGATAAACCAGTACCGTCCGGAGTATGATGTTGAAATTAAAATTAAATTACTCCGTCTATTAAAATATTAAATTAAATGTTTTAAACCGTTTAACCGTATCAAAACTCTCACACGTTTAAAGCCGATACTCTAGAGAACCGTGGGGTTATACCGATATAAAATTAATAATTTTGGGCGCCAGGGTCTGGATGTAGACCCGAATCTGGAGACGATGTCACCATACAACTTCACACAGGTCGAACTCGCAGATCCTCAAATGTTTCACAACTTCACCAACGCTTGGTGTAGTTGGATATAAAAGAAAATACTAGGTTAAGGTTTCGAAACCCTAATGTAAAAATATGTTCCTGAATAAAGAACGATTAAACCCAGAGTAGGGGTACAAAAACCGTCAACGCCTGGTCCTCCGCTAGGCGGCGTCAGTTCGACTGGCAGCAGGTGGCCGCTGGTGCCCCGAAGAGGCAGGTCTCGCGTCCAGGCTTTAGGGCCCAGCTCTAAATCCTGGCGGCGAGACGGGCCTCTCGAAGCATGCGCTGGGATATCCTATATTTACGCGTGGCTGCCAGCGGCGTCACGACCGGTCGGTTGTGGCACGGATTCCTGAGTGCATTGATCTCAACACATCGCACCACGTCACGCCAGAGATTCAAATCGTTTCGGCGTCGCAACTCGGCAGCTTTCCTTTCGCCGGAAACACTTATAAATCGAAGGCCAGCTTATGATTTCTACTCCCATTGTCGGGTAATTCATAAGAAATTGTTCTTTTAGAATTTTCCTTCAAACTAACAAAACGTCAAATATGACGTCTGTCACAACTCGCCCTCTGCTAACAGAATTTGCCAACAATAACAAAACAAGACCTAAAAAAAAATTAACGTTTAGCAATGTGAAATGTGTTTTTCTTTAATTTAAAATTATTTTTTGTGATATTTAACTCACTAATTACCCTGTCTTAATATTAAGGAGTATTAGTTTCCTCTCTGGTAACCCCTACGGGCAGAGACAATATCCATATAAAAAATATTACTCCCGTTCGAATGTTCTAGATAAAAGTCCTTATAGAAAAAAATAATTAAATTTAATTACTTAAAGTAATTATTATACAAATTAATTTATTATGTAATTTATTATTAGAACTGTTTCGACTATTTTTTTAAAATTGAATCTTTTATGTGAAATCAAAAGCTGACAGCTACTTCACCCCGCTACCGCTAGGCGTCGCTACGGTGGCTGTCATTTTGTCTATGGTGTTATGTCAAATACAAAACGTAAACAAAGGAACTTAATTTTCTTCAAATCCAACGCAAAGTCTGCTAAAACTGATTTAAAAATATGTTTTAATTGAAAATGCAAGAAAAGTGTGTCTTGTACCCAACTAGCAAAATAAGTACTTAAAACGATCTCAAGACTACTTTTATTGTCACTTATAAGAAACTTGTATCATGCTACAAAGCTGGATTTGGGCGCAGTTATAGGAGCGTTTATTTCTATAACTATCTTATAATCATCTTTTAAAATGTTACTAAACCCTATAATATACTTGACGAAGCGCAATAGCTTCTATAATGATATGAGACTACACAATTACAAGCACAAACGCTCTTGTTAGTATCTGACATAAGTATCTTACTAAAGCAATCTTGTTTTTAATGCACTAGTAATGTACTTAGTTATTAGTAATAAGTATATTTTATTAGAAGTTATCTTTTTTGTTCCTTCGGCTGGTGGTTCCGGTTGTTTTGTGGTAAATACTTAATAAGAACGTATGTTTCTATTACTATTATTTTGTATTATTGTAAAACATTAATTACTAATAATATATTGTCAATATAGTGTATGAACTCGTGGGGAAGTCATTTTTACTGTAAATGTGTACCGCAATTTAGTTATTTTCACAATCCCCTCCGAAAAATAGCACATTAGTATATTGTTGTAAATAAAATATTTCATCAATTCTTATGAATATTCGCCATGTTTTGAAATTGCTCTCCATTAAGTACTTTATAGTATCATTGTAGGTAAATTAGTACTTGTAGCAGTTTCAGTCCAGATAACTCGCCTCTATTTAAAAACAAATTAGGGTTCCCTTGAAATATGCCTGCTAATGCTAATTATAATTCTTTATACCTATTTGTCACTTTTCTCCTGTAACCACCACTCCTTTTCAATCGTTTCCAATCGCTTAAATTCATGTTCAACTTATTTCCTCAAGACGAAGGGTAACAACTGAATCTCAACAAAATGGCTAACGTTTACTAATAAAGTTATTGATCTAGTAGCTTATAAGCTTTTTTGATCAAATAGCGCTCTTATTAAGTACTATTAGATTTAAAAGAGTCTCGAGCAAAACTATACCGGCCCAAACTTATAGTGATCTCAGCTAACTATATTATTATATCATGTTTTCTCACAAAATGCTACTATTGGATCAAAATGTTATTCCAGATTATTTAGTTTTACAGTAAACAATTATAAGAGACTTATTCCTAAAAGTGTCCTAAAAGAAAATCTTGTAGCTAACTATAAGACTAACTTACAAAGACAAAACCTCTTGAGAATTATCTACGTTTCTGAAATGCTATTACTAGTAAAAGTGTCCTATAGATGTTTTGTAGGTCAGTCTTGTAGCGAACTATAAGACCGAGATATAAAAACGAATGCACTTAAATATGTTAAGGCTTAGCAAATGCTATTATAAGTTAAATAGTCTACCGCAATGTCTTTATAAGAATGTTATTAGTAGTGACAGACTTATAAACTTTCTTTATAGGATTACTTTGCTAGTTGGGTAATGTGTCAGCCAAGGCTCCATGTCTTTAATGTGAAGAAAAATGGATTTAATTCAAACAAGCTACACGGACTAATGTTTTTGGACATTTGATCATTCTAAAGCAATGATTTCAGGTAAGTACTATTCAACCATTGCGAACTTCTTTTGTAGATTAGTAAAGGCAGACCGGGCCCTGAATTTACAACGTAACAACCTTAGCGGGTGTCGTAAGAGGCGACTAAAGGGATTTTGCTGGTGGGAGAGCTTTGCTCGTCCGGCGCTACCACCATGCGGACTCGTAAAACCCGCCAAGTGTTCGGTGCTCGACACAGGACGCGTTCCGGGTTCAGAGCCGTAATACCGGAGCTTGGGGAGGAGCGGTGGCGGCAGGGTCAAGGTCCGGTGGGAGTCTTTGTGGACGCATTGTTCGGTTGACTTGGGTCGATTCGCCAGCCAGGGAGACCCGTAGAAACGGTGGTGCCGCTGGCCGCCCGCGGCATAGTACAGGAGCCCATCTAGGGCTAACTACCCTAGGAGGCTGCTCTACCAGGCCACGCATAATCCCGAAGTGGCTCGTCGTGCCGGTTGGTGACCGGATTGGTGGGACCCGGCGACTACTTTCGGGGGGGTACGGGGGCCTTTCCGTCCGGCGGATCGATTAACGTCTTACCGGACAACTACATGCACCAGTTCATGTTAGTCTCCCACACTTTGTCTTTTCCCCTTGCCGCCACAGCATCTCTTTTTACTCACGCCCCCATCAGACCACCATGTCAGTGTCTAAAAACAATGCAGGTCAGACAGCGGCACTCCACTTCCCCACCACCAAGTCGCTTTTTGAGGTGGAGTTCACTAATATCCGTGGACTCCATTCAAACCTCAACGCCGTCCAACAACACCTTGAGACGGCCCCGCCTGCATTGCTCTTTCTGACGGAGACACAGATCCGCCGTCCTGCCGACATTGCATATCTGCACTAACCCGGCTACGTGCTCGAGGAATGCTTCCTCGCGAAAGCCGGAGTTTGCTTTTTCGTCAGGACGGACGTTTGCTGTCGACGTTTGCGCTGCATGGAGGACCCCTCCTTCTCAATCCTATGGGTACACGTGGATCTTGGTTCCGAGAGCCATGTCTACGCTTGCCTGTACCGTTCCCACTCCCGAGACCACGAGACAACTCGGTTATTCGACTACCTGAGCCAAGCAGTTGACGACGTACAGGAGCGGTATCCGTCTGCCGATGTGAAACTTTTGGGAGATTTTAATGCCTACCATGAGACCTGGTTGGGCTCTTCCAAAACAGATCACGCAGGCCGAACTGCCCACGCATTCGCTCTCACGCATGATCTGACTCAACTGGTTCTCAAGCCCACCAGGATTCCAGATATATCGGGTCAAGCGCCTTCCCTGCTAGACTTACTGGTGACGAGTCGACCAGCCGGGTACAGAGAGTCGATAAGTGCTCCGTTGGGCACTTCTGACCATGGTCTAGTTGGTGCCACCGTACTGCGCCGTAAAAGCTCTCCCTCAGTGGAGTCTAAACGGCGTTTATGGCACTACTCGTCGGCAGATTGGGATGGTATGCGCGACTATTTTGCGTCCATCCCGTGGGGCCAGCGCTGCTTTGTGGGTAGGGACCCATCGGAGAGTGCCTCTGCTGTAGCTGACGAGGTCATGTTGGGAATGGAATATTACATTCCCTACACTGATGTCGTCAGCAGAAGTAAGGCGCGCCCTTGGTTCAATCGCGAATGCGCCAAAGCTGTTGAACTTAAACAGGCGGCGTATCGCGCTTGGACCAAGGCTCGCACGCTCAACGATCGTAACATCTCTTCCCTCAAGGTAGTCTTCAACAAGGCTACCAAAGTCTGCAAGAGAGCTCTCTCGAGAGCGAATGCCCAGCGCGTTGCTCGCGTTGGCCAAGAGCTGTTGTCGCACCCAACGGGTAGCCGAAGTTATTGGCGACTGGCCAAAGCGGTGCAAGCCAACTTTTACGCGCCTTCTCTGCCCCCACTGCGGTACCCTGATGGCTCGTTGGCCCATCGGCCGCTAGACAAGGCTAACCTCTTAGCAAAGCTCTTTGCGGCGAATTCGCGTGTCGATGACTGCGGCGCGGAACCACCTACCATCCCTCACTGCGGTTCCTCAATGCCTGACGTCCAAATCAGACAACGTGACGTCCGTGCCGTGCTGCAGTCACTTGATGTGCGGAAGGCTAGCGGTCCTGACGGTATACCGGCAGTCGTCCTTAAAAAATGTGCTTCCGAGTTGTCTCCAGTACTGACACGCCTATACCACCTCTCGTACTCTACTGGAATTGTGCCGGAGGCTTGGAGAAAGGCTAACGTCCAGCCGGTCCCCAAAAAAGGGGATAGATCTGACCCAGCCAACTATCAACCTATTGCTGTCACCTCTGTCCTTTGCAAGGTTTTTGAGCGAATCATAAACAGACAACTCATTCGCTACCTAGAAGATCACTCCCTGATTCATGATCGACAATACGGGTTCAGACCGAAACGATCAACGGGTGATCTCCTGGCGTTCATAACACACCTGTGGGGTGAAGCAATGGACAAGCATGGAGAAGCACTGGCTGTTAGCCTGGACATCTCCAAGGCTTTCGATCGAGTTTGGCATCGTTCGCTTCTCTCCAAGTTTTCGTCATACGGCTTGCCACCTCGCCTATGCGATTGGGTCGCCGGGTTCCTGCATGAGCGCAGCATTCGCGTACTCTGCGAAAGCAGTGCCTCACAGTCTCTGCAGGTGAACGCCGGAGTGCCGCAGGGTTCTATAATATCGCCAACGCTGTTCCTTCTGCATATCAATGATATGTTATCCTTGGGTAACATTCATTGCTATGCAGACGACAGTACAGTACATCGGCGTTATTTGGGTCACCCTGCGGCAAAGCAGGCCGATATAGTGGCGTCAATAGTCAAAATATATTTATTCAATAAACTCAATTAATAAGTACTTTGAAACGTCCAAATATTTTTTAACCTACCACCCATTCAGGACATCATTTTTTAACTGTGGCAAAGAACGGGCGCAAGAAACCACAGCGCACAGAAGCAACGACATTTACAAAAAATATATATATTATATGTCGTTACCAGGCACAGACATATAATAGAAGCAGACCAAACATTATTTCACAACTACATAGATGAGAATAAAACATTATTTCAACTTCTTTCTCTCCAACCACAAATTAATGAGACTATCTCGTTTCTTTTTAATGTCGCAACACTTCCACACACATAGACAAACTGGACCGTGAGGCAAAACGCCATCTTGACAAGCTACAATTAAGCTACACAAATGTCTTCCTAGACTTGTCAACAAAGGACGTACAGGAGATTGTTTTTGCTTATTTTTTGTGATCTAATAAAGTTTATAAGCCAAAAGTACTAAATAAAATGGTGAAGTGTAGTGCGCCCTTGTGCGGCAACTCCTCATATAGAAAAACACCTGAAATTACGTTCCATTGGTAAGTTTTGTTGTGCCATCTAATCTCATAATGTTTTTTTTAGTCATTGTGTGATTATTATTAATCTTTCGGCATTCTAGAAGTAGTGAATAATTGTCATAAGTGCAAATCTCGTAAAATCTTAACGTAAAGTAGTTTCTGAAAGATTCTTGTGGTAACAATAATCAATTATATAGTAACTTTGATCTCGTTTGACGTTTCATATACTTGTACAATTTTATGGAGCCGTATTTAGACTCCAGTTTTGTTTAATAGGTATATTTTTGAAGATTGATTAGATTTAAGTATGCAATATATTTTTTCATTAGGGATAAATTAAATATGAGTAAATTATTTTTATAATATTGTTAACTTAAACCCTATCCTATCCCTTTAACCCTATGGTAGTCGTAGGGATGTATTCTTGTATGAAAATGTGCATAAAATAATAACTTTTTACATTTGTTTTTCAGAATTCATCTAAATCTTTACTAAAAAGTCCGCTAAGAAGCAATGCTAGTGGAGATCATGTTTTGAGGAATTTGCAAAATTTACAGCCGAGTACCTCAAGTGCTGTATTAACTACATTAAGTGAGTTATCGTAAGTATTATATTGTTGTACAGTATTCTAGGGTATAACATGAAGAAGATGGGTCTGAGTAGTCTCTCAATCTCAACTCTGTTACTTTGAAATATACAGAAAATGATAAATTTATTTGTTTTCAGAAACCTTCATCATTACTTCCTGAACAGACTCAGTAAAAAGTATACCGGATATAATTTTTTCGGGTCTTGCAAAATATACAGTAACCCGCAGTCAGAGTCGCTGACTACTCGACCACCCGGCGGTCTTATCACTAGTTTTAAAAATTGTGACATTATTTATTGTAATTTTTATTTTTATTAAAAAAATACCAGCAGAGTACCTATATATGTATGTTGTTTTTAATTACTTATTTCATTTTTTTTATTTTACCTAACGATTCTACTACGAGTTTTTTATGCATTTTATTAAGAGATCTATTACATCTCAAATGTGATTTTTGCGTAAAATGCGCATTTTTGCATTTTGTAGTAACGTATCGAAATAGGAAATAAAATCATGCTTAATATTACAAATTTCTACTCTGCGAGAATAAGCTGAGTTCGAACGGCCGGCGCATCGTATTTTGTAGTAATTTTGCAGTTATATTTATCGTTTTTATCGAAATTGGATAATAAATTCATTATACTTACAATCTTTATTTCTCAAGAAATAACAATTATTCTGGTATAAATTTTGCTCAATAATATCGTAGATAGGAGAAATTCACAGTTAACTTAAACCGATTTTCGAAGTTTTTTGGTTTCGAATAAGATTTTTTTTCCAAATAAAATCAATGATATCTATAAATTCCGAGGACGCTCCGCACTATATGACTATATAATAGATAACATTTTTTTTTTCATATCTTTAGAACAGTATTTCAATCTAGGAGTTCAAAAAAGTGCCTTCGCGCATTTTATGAAAACCTTCATCAATTTTAGGTTTCATAAAAAAGTTAAGCAAAATTTACATAAAGCGAGACCGCTACGAACTATGCCAATAGCTATTCTACATTATTCAATAATTCAAAACTGGTGATGTATTTTTTTTCTTGGATCAAGATCGCCAAAATTGGCCATTTTACGCAAAAATCACAGTCGAGATGTAATAGGCCTATTAAGTTAATGAGGTGGCGTTGCAGCCAGATACAGATACAGACATAGCCTGCCTGGCACTCAATGATAGATAACTTAGCATTCTACTGGTGATTTTTTCTAAATTTAATGAGTATCTTCAAATGTCTATAAAATATAAAATTATCCTCTTTACGTAGGTATAACATTATTATAGATGTAGGTACTTGAGGTCCCTTGCGTGCCTGAGTTCAGCCCCTTTTATTGTAAATGTGTGCATGAAATTTGTCTGTAGGCGTAATGGGCACGCTTTTTTGTTGTAATGTTTGGTCTGCTTATTATATGTCTGTGTTACCAGGTCACAAAATACAAAATATGAATTTGAATGTAAATAATTTAATTAAATATGGTGCTCTATATAAATTAATTATAGGCAATAAGAAATAGCTGTTGGAGTAGGTACTTGGAGCATTTCAGACCCAAGCTGTTTTGTCTTCTGTATAATCCGACACTTTATAATAAGCTTTTTCATAAAGCTTTTCTTTGATTTTGATTTTAAATTTATCAAGATCTAATTTCTGAATATCATTTGGTAATTTGTTGTATAATCGTACACACAGACCCTTAAAAGAATTATTTATTTTATGGAGCCTAGTATAAGGCACTGCTAATATGTTCTTACTTCTAGTATTTAATTTGTGAATATCACTGTTTTTTGAAAACATTTCAATATTTTTATGAACATACACAAGATTTTCATAAATATATTGTGATGCAACTGTCATTATACATATATCCTTAAATCTCTCTCTGAGAGAGTCACCAGCCTGTAGGTTATATATTGCTCGAATAGCCCTCTTCTGCAGCACAAAGATAGTTTGAATGTCGGCAGCATTTCCCCACAGTAAAATGGCGTACGACATTACACTATCAAAGTAACTGAAATTAACTAATCTAGCTGTATCAACGTCAGTTAACTGACGGATCTTCATTACTGCATAAGCCGCAGAGCTAAGTCTATTCGACAATTTAGCTATATGTGGGCCCCACTGAAGCTTGGCATCCAACGTGATGCCTATAAACACAGTGGTGTTCACTGGATTCACATTCTTATCTTTAATTTGTACACTAGTTATTACCTGCTTAACATTAGGCAATACAAATCTTACACATTTGGTTTTTCCCTCGTTTAATAGCAAGTTATTAACACTAAACCAGTGAACAATCTTTGAAACCGCATTATTCACATCGTCATAATTTGGGTGTCGTCGTTTCACTTTGAATAAAAGTGAAGTATCATCAGCAAACAATACTATCTCATGACTGTCTTTTACAAAATAAGGTAAGTCATTAATATAAACCAAAAACAAGAATGGACCAAGCGGAACTCCCATATTAACCACTGATCCCGGAGATCTTTTACCGTTAATGTCGACCTTTTGAATCCTGTTACTCAAGTATGAGATTAGAAGGCTCAAAGAAGCATCCCTAATTCCATAGTGGTTAAGCTTCCTGACCAAAGTTTCATGTAAAACACAATCAAAAGCCTTGGATAAATCACAAAATACCCCTAGGGCATCCTGTGATTCCTCCCAGGTATCAAATATTTGGATTAAAAGCTCAACACAGGCGTCAGTTGTAGAGCGACCCCTAGTAAAACCATATTGTTTACAATGTAAAAGTTTATTTTTATAAAAATGAATTTGCATTTGGTCTAGCATTAACTTTTCAAAAATTTTACTAAATGTGGGTAGCACAGAAATAGGTCTAAAATTAGAGGGGTCAGAAGTGCTACCTGATTTAAATAATGGAATTATTTTACTATATTTCATGAGGTCAGGAAAAACACCACAGTCAATGCATTTATTAAATATGCAAGCTAAAACTGGAGCTATTGTCATAATTACTGATTTAGCGACGTCCACGGAATTACCCCACAGATCAGCAGTATTCTTTTAATTGAAGGTGTTAAATGTTTTTATTATATCTATAACACAAATTTTTTGAAAACTGAAATTACTTTCACAATCTTTAACATTCTCCTTCAAAACAGATTCAGCTACAGTGGGGGAGGAAATCAAGGCTTTTGTAGTTGAAACTGGACTGTCAGTAAAAAACCTCTCAAATGCTTCAGCAATATCAGCATCAGAAGTCAAGGTTTTATTATCACAATTTCAATTGTACTTATTATTACGACTTTTGACCTTTCCTGTTTCACTATTTATAATATTCCATGTCATTTTTATTTTGTCATTACTATTCTTAATCTTAGAACTCAAATAGTTTGTCTTGGCTAATCATAAACATACTCTTTTGAATAACTTTGAATAATTTTTAACATATAATTTGAAGTCGTCGCTGGTGTTATAGTTGCGTTCACCATAAAGTTCATAAAGGCGTTTCCTATTTCTGTGAATACCAATTTTAGCCCATTCATTAAAAGTTACAGTACTACTAACTGAGATCTTTTTTGGAATAAAAGATTTATTAAATTCTGAACAATAAATGTTAAAAAATTATTATAAAAGACATTAGGGTTGTCATTGTATTCTAAATAATTTAATTTTGTATCTAGATTGCTTTTAAAGCGTTCCAGCCGACCTGCAGTTTTTGGTACAACAGTGATATTCTTTTTCGTCACTTGTTTACGCTGGTGTGGAAAGCTGACCATTTGGCCACAATGATCAGAGTCCAGGTTATTAATAATTTGCTTAGCCAGTGGTTTTACATTTGTATATATGTTATCAATACAGGTGGCCGAAGTGGCAGTTATTCATGTCGGCTCCAAATATAAATGATTTAAGTTGTATGATAGAAATAGGTTTTTAATTTTAGTTGACATTGTGGAATTTTCTAACAAATTAATATTAAAATCCCCGCAAACAATTATTGTTTTACCTACAATACGAACTTTATGTAATGCCTCATCCATAACTTACACGTACACACTTAATACAACAAACTGCTCCAACTCCACACAAGCTATTTCTATTGTTCGCTCAACCGAGAGGCTCAGTATGTCTTTGCGTTCCTTTAATTTAAACTTTTTACTAACAATAATTAAGGAGCCACCATGTATTGCATTTCCTCGACTGAACGAACTTCCTACCAAATGATTCTTAAAATTGAACATGAACTGATTGTCTTTAAGCCAGTGTTCTGTTATGCAAAGAATATCAATTTTATTACAGTTCATAAACAATTCAATTTCCAAATCTTTGCCCATCATTCCTTGGATGTTCTGGTGGACAATGTTTCAAGATTGTACATTTTTTAAATTTAATGATTGACATGGGCTTTTGCTAAAGCTATTTTTACATTCATTTAATTTCATTTTATTAACAATCATTTCGCAAGAGTTTACCTCTTTTGTCATATAATTTAATTTAAATAATTAATTGGAATGTCAGTAGAAACACTACTAAAGTCTATGTCAAATATACATTGCTCAATAGAAGCAACTTGTTTAGCCAAGTTTTTGGCTGACGTTTAAATACAATAGGATAGCGATAAAGCTATTTGTCGCTTAAAATAATTTGGCAGATAATAACTATCTCTTGTCAAATAAAAATCGAGACGAAAGATTGTCATTGAGCTGGACGAGGAGTTAGACCGCATTTATAAATGGGGCTCTGATAACCTGGTCCAGATCAATGCCAAAAAAACACAGGTCTGCGCTGTCACTGCTAAAAAATCCGCATTTCTGCCCCAACCCTCCTTCCAGAGCAACCTATTACCCATCCAGACTGGTCTCAGTCTCTTAGGTATGGACATACTCAGCGACCTCAACCCGAAGAGCTATATTGAGAGCATTATAACCACAGCCTCACGTAAACTCGGAATCCTGAACAAGGTGAAGCGGTTCTTTACGCCGGAGCAACGTTGTCTTTTGTATAAGACTCAGGTGCGCTCCTGCGTGGAGTATTGCTCTCATCTTTGGGACGGATCCGCCAAGTACTTGCTCAAAGCTCTTGACAGGTTGCAAAGACGTGCTGTCCGTATTATCGGTAACGATGACGTTACGACCAGTCTGGTGCCGTTACAGCTACGTAGGGACATTGCTTCTCTTAGTGTTTTCTACCGCCTTTACCACGGTGAATGCTCTGAGGAGCTCTTTGACCTCATCCCTCCCTCTCCTTTCCTTTCCAGATCGACGCGTGCAGGTCTTAGAAGCCACCCTCATACCGTGCTGACCATCAAGACACGTACCAAAAAGTTTGGACAATCGTTCTTTTGCCGAACTGCCCGTATGTGGAATGCGCTTCCCGCACACGTGTTTCCTTCCTCTTTCTCTCCCGGGTTATTTAAGCGGGGCGTGAAAAAGCATTTATGCAGGCCGCCATAGTGAGAGCATTCGGCATAGCGTGGTAGCACTGTGATGAACGCTTTCACTTCTTGGGCTTCACTGGCTGCTTTTCATCAGGCAGAGTGAAGCCATTATGGCGTGCCACAATAAAAAATAAAAAAAACAATAAAGAATCGAGTGGGTATCAATTAAATTTTCACTGGTTCCAAGATAAGAAACCAGTAAATCGTTCAAGCCACTCATTAACGCTAAATTATTCCTATTCGTGGGCAAACAAGGTATACGCGGCCTAGAGTTACGCGTGTCACGATACTATAGAATGGCATCGTTCAAAGCGCTCCTCATTTGCTCATTCGCCTGTGTACTTACATTCGTATTTATGTAATCTTCATCGTCGGGTACCGGATCTATTCGCGCCACCAAAACCGGCGTCAAGGCCGGTAATTGTGGCGCAGGCCGATCCTGCACCGAAGAGGAAGCCGCACAAATACGTAGTGACTCCAGGCGTAGCCGATCAAGTGCTGACTGATCCAGCTAGTTGTTACGCTGGATCACCCGCACTTGATCCGTCAATCGTTGGGCAGACACGTCGATGGTCGGTTCAAGGGTCTGAAACAAAGACAGCAGCCGAACACGATACGCAGTAAGGTTAGTTCCTCCCTCTGTTGCCCCATAGTAGGCGCGCATGCAGTTCTCATTTATAGGCTATTGTAATGGCGTTGGGACGGAGACCCGAAATGAAACAATGTCTTGCGTTGAATCAATCCTCTTTATCCTCTAGTGTATCATCTTAAATACTAATTAACATCACATCTATACGTGACTAGAGGAAGGACGCCTTGTCAATCAGGAAGACCTTAATTATCACGTACTATTGAGTACGTGCTGATAGTGTAATTCACTATATCACACCTCCCCTGAAAAGGCTAGGCATCCCTTCCCTGAAAAGTAAACTCTTATTTTCTAAATATCTTAGTCCTATTCTTATGAACTATATATTCTTTATTATTCTTTAATATTTTTACATTAGTACCTAGCTCTTCTAAAACTTCAAATGGACCTAAATACAAGTCATTCAATTTATTATAATTTTCATTCTTATACAAGAGTAGATCACCTTTTTTGTAGTGTACTTCCTTACAATCTAAATCATAATTAGTTTTTCTACTTTGTTTTGATATTAATAAGTTGTTCCTGGCATCATTATGAGCTTTTTGCAATCTAAATTTTAACTCCGATGGATAATTGTCGTATACATATAAGGGATCAACTTTACTAACTAAATTACTAGGTACGTTACATGTTTTCCCAAAAACTAGTTCATAAGGGGAGTATTTGGTACTAGTATTTACAGAATTATTATAAGCAAAGCACCAATATGGTATCCAGGTACTCCAATTTGCCGACTGATTCTGTGTTTGTATTCTCAAGTAACATCCGAGATGTTTGTGCCAGTTTTCTAGCGAACCTATACTCTCATGATGATAGGGTGTTGAATTTAACTTATCAATATTTAGCAATTTACATACTGTTTCTAACGTGGAATTAATAAATTCCGTTCCACAGTCAGTCGCAATAACCCTGGGAGTACCATATCGTAAAATAAAATTTTCAGTAAAAACCCTAGCAACAGTTTCAGCTGACTTATCAAGTATTGGGTAAGCTTCTACAAACTTTGTCAATTCGCATTGTATTGTTAATATGTATTTATTACCCAAATTATCGACCTCCAACGGCCCCACAATATCTAAATATAATTTTTCAAAAGAAGTAGATGCTGTAGTGGTTATTACCATTTTCTCTTTATTATTTTTATTACAAAATTTCTGCTTTTGGAAATCTTTACAGCGAGTCACATATTCAGTTATGTCTTTTTGCATATTACTCCAAAAATATTTTTTTCGAATATTCTTAGTCATTTTATTTATGCCTACATGACCACTTGTCGGCAATAAATGATAATCATTTAGTATAACACGTATCAAGTCTTTATTTGTAACATGTTCAACTTGGTTATTAATAATACATAACCGCGGTAATTCTTTATGTTTCATGAAAGTTTGGGTCAAAATTTTAATAAACTTTTTATTAAACCCATTTTTAATCACAACGACTTCTACAATATTATATTTTTTACATAATGCACTCAGTTCTCCTATCGTTGCGTCTCGGCGCGCCTCCGTTAGTAGAGATTCCTGATTTATGTAAATAGTAGAGTCACTAAATAACATATCACCCGTCTGTGAGACGTATCTTTTCTTTTTCCTCAACTTCACGAAGTTTTCATACGAACAAATATCTAACCTTACATCATTTTGTGATTTCTGCATAATATCTACCACTCTTGGTTGCCTATGATCAACAGGGGGCTCAACCCTGCTACTTCCAGAGGTAGCGGGTTCATTATTTTGCTCCATGGTTCTTTTCATTGAACGGGTTAATACCCCCAAAAAATTTGAATTTAGATTTTTTAACTCGTCTGATGTTATAATGACTCTCGATAAGGCATCTGCCGTTACATTTTCGGAACCTTTTATGTATTCAATATCGAAATCATATTCTTCTAAACAAAGTCTAAACTTAGTTAAACGGCTACTAGGATCTTTTATGCTAAATAAATGAACCAATGGTCTATGATCTGTTAATATTTTAAATTTTCGTCCGTATAAATATGGTCGAAAATGTTTTATAGCCCACACTACCCCTAATAACTCTTTATGAATGGTTGGGTAGTTTATTTCTGAACTGTTTAATTGTCTGCTTGCATAAGCTACGGGCTTATTATTTCCATTTGATAATACAGCCCCCAAGGCTACCCCTGACGCATCGGTTTGCAACCGGAAAACATTATCTTTTCCAAAATCTGGATAATCTAAGACAGGAAATGAACTAAGTGACTTTTTTAAGGTCTGAAATGCCACGTCACATTCTTCCGTCCACTGAAACTCGACATGTTTCTTACAAAGACGGTTTAGTGGGTACACTATTGTGGCAAAGTTTTTTTATGAATTTTCTATAAAAGTTCGCAAAAGCCACAAAACGACGAATCTCATTTACATTTTTAGGTACTGGGAACTTTTCCAAGACCTCGATTTTACTGTTGTCTGGCAACACCCCGTTTGGCGTAATAACATGCCCTAAATAATTAATTTCTTTCCTCAAAAATTCGCACTTACAAGGGTTTAGTTTTAAATTAACTGACCTAAACCTCTCAAATACACTCATTAAATTTGTATTATGCTGCGATAGGCTTTTCCCGAAAACTATTACGTCATCGAGATATAGAAAACATATCTCGTAATTTAAACCCGATAGAGCCATAGACATAAGTTTAGAAAATACGCTAGGACTCGTTTTGAGACCCATAGGTAATCTTTTCAGTTGATATTGCTTATCAGCTGTAAAAGAAGTGAATTTCCTACATTCTGGTGATAACCCTAGCTGGTAATAACTAGAACTGAGGTCTAAATGAGAATAGTATAAGCATCCCGAAAGTGAGTCAATAATTTCTTGTATATTTGGTAACGGGAACTTTTCGTCTACTATTTTTTTATTTAAAAGTCTATAATCTATTACGATTCTCCACTTTTTTTCACCGCTACTGTCAGCTTTTTTCGGAAGTAATAATAATGGAGAAGACCATTCGCTGGTACACTCTTCGATAATATCTTCTTCTAACAATTTACCTACCTGTTTTATTAACTCAGCCTTCTGAGCGTGCGGTATTCTATACGGTTTGACATAAACAGGAGACGCGTCATTTTGCAGTTTAATGTTGTACTCGTATAAGTTTGTAACGGATAGCTTATCACCCGGCATATGAAAGATATCTGCATATTTTGCACATATTTTCTCAATAGACCGTCTCTCTTCATCACCAAGATATGTTTTTAATTTAAGAAAATCGAATAGTTGTTTAACCCTCTCGACAGATTTTCCGTTTTCCGTATCAAAAGAGCATACGAAATAATCCGAGTATTTTCTAATTTTCGGGCTAAAGTTATTTAATTTTACATCTTCTTCCCGTGTGTTTAAAAATCGCACCGGAATCTTTTTCCCGTCTCCTACTACCACGGCGCCTGCTACAAATACGCCTGCAATAACTTCCTCCCCTAAAATGACACATTCGCCCTTTATCTCTGACGAAACATATTTTACGACCTCACATCTCCCTGGAATAGTCGTTATTATGTTTTTACCTAAGCCTAATTCTAGACTTATCTTATCCTGTAATGTAACCAGCTTATTTTCATAGTTAATTTTACAACTATATTTTAATAAAAAATCTTCTCCTAAAATTCCATCATTTTTACAGTGGAAGTTGCTAAACACATAAAACTTATGCCTAAAATTATAATTGTTAACACATAAGTCTAGATAAACATAACCTATTGATACTAAATCCCCACATACTCCTTTAATCTTAATTTCATCCCTTACTAGCTTTGCGTCGCGGGACACGCTACGGAGTTTATTTAACCAATCTAACTTTAAAATTGAAATGCTTGCTCCTGTGTCTACTAATAGAGAAATTTGAGTTTGACTACAAGTAAAACAAACGTAATTACCACTACCATAACTACAAATATCTACCTCAGCGCTATTCAGAACGAAAAAAATCATCGCTATGATGTTCGTTCTGACGTATACTCTGACGTTCACTTTCGTTCTCGTCATTAGACTGTTCTGCTGAGTCAACTAAGAAATGTACATTCCTACGTTTATTATGAGGTGACGTAAACCTGGTGTTGCGCTGACCCTGAAACCTATTCGAGTTATAGTAGGCACGACCCCGACCTTGCTGACTCGTCGCGTTGTTGTTACGTGACTTATTATATTGTTGATGATAGTTTTTATTTATCTTTTCAAATCGCTGGTTCGAAACATAGTTAACATAATTGTTTATTGGTGGTTTCACTACCGAGTCTTCTTGTTCTAAGGCTATAGTTATTGCCTGCCTAACTGTGCTTACGGACCTAGACGTAACTATAATGCTTGTACGAGCATTGTTTAGGCCGTCAGCGAAACGCTTGATAGCCATTTTTTCATTAATCGGCTTTAATAAATTATATGCCGACTCGTCTCCATTAGCCTGTGCTGTACTTAAATCGTTGGACATTTTTTCGATTTCACTACCAAACACTTCTATGGTCTTGTTTCCTTGCCTACATCGTAGCATTCGGTCTAAAATGGCTGTGTATGATTTAATCGGAATTAAAACATTTTTTATATCTTTTATTAGGTCTGCCACAGACACATAAGACTTATTAATTTTTGTTTTAGCACTGCTAGAAAGACGAGTTTTTAAAACAAAATTGATTAACAGAGGCTGGTCCTCGTTTCTAAGGGTACTACTATAATACTCTATTCCGTCTATTAGTTGGTTAATTTGCGTTTCGTCGCAATCTACTACTGGGAGGAGCGTGAGCGCGACTTTTAGATCGAACGTGGCCATGGTTGTGATCGTTTCTGAATGATGCGGGTTAACGAGTGACTCGATTTCCTCAAAATTACATAAAAACTTTGACGATATTGCTTTTGTTATTTGTAATTCTACAGCATCTATCCCTTTTTTACATAAGTCTGCAGATATTTGTTCAAAAATATTTTTAATTTCCTTTGCTCTTAAAAACTTATTCTGCCCCTGAGCGGAATAACGTTTGTCCTTACTTAATTTAATAATAGAGTCTCTAATAGCCTTAAGCTCACTCAAGAGTTCTGACAGGTTTGCCATGAACACACTTTAGAAAAAAAAAAAAAAATCACTCACACACCTAGATTCTTGGTAGCATAGTTATATTAATTCGTGCTGGCTTACACGTTCTGTGCTGGTCCAATTGCCCGTCGAACCGCTCTGCGTTCTACCTCTTCTAATAGTCGTGCGTTGAAGTAACGTAGCAGCCTAAGTACTATATAGCCCGCTAGTACAACGACGATGGTCAGTAAAAAGATCTCTGAAAGTTGCATCCCAACGGCCAAGGGAGTTGATGCTGCCGCCGATTGAGTTGGTGATTGACTGACAATAATATTGTCTTTAGATTGTGGGTTTCCCATAGTTTAAACAATTTTGGCTTACAGTTTTTCTTCTTATTTCCTTCGTCCTTCTTGTAGGCCCGTGTAGCACTATTTTCCTGATATTTTGTAGACTTCAACTAGCGATTTCGCGGCGCGGACTTGTGACACCATGTCACGGTCGCCATGTAATGGCGTTGGGACGGAGACCCGAAATGAAACAATGTCTTGCGTTGAATCAATCCTCTTTATCCTCTAGTGTATCATCTTAAATACTAATTAACATCACATCTATACGTGACTAGAGGAAGGACGCCTTGTCAATCAGGAAGACCTTAATTATCACGTACTATTGAGTACGTGCTGATAGTGTAATTCACTATATCACACTATATAGGTTCTCATTCACTGTCTCACAGTACGCGCCGTTCTGTGCGGACGCAGCGATTGCAATTTAATTTAAATCGTATATCAGACACGTAACGCGGCGCGAGTCGCCGCGCGAACCACCACCATGAGCGACAAACTGGTGGTTAACGAGCTCCTCGCCTTCCTGCAACAGAAGCTGGACGTGATGGATGAAGTAAGTGCGGTGCAGATATGCAAGTCCAGCTTCAGCGAGGACGACATATCTGCGGCCAAGAAGCTTCTGTTTGCATCTGTAAACAAGAGTGACCAGATGGTGTCTCATCGCCGTGATGGGGCACCGAAGAGCCTGCAGGAAATAATCACGCTGCTGAAGGAGACCGACCCTGACGACGTGCCGACGTTTGTGGCGAGGGACCTAAACAAGCTCCCTCCCGTCACGTTCGACTACGTCGACGTAACCTGCTTGCTGAAGGACATTGTGACCTTAAAGGCGGGCTTGGCGGACGTGGTGCTAAAGTTCGAAGCATCACAGAATACTGTGAGTGAGTTGCGCAAGGAAGTGGATAGTTTGCGCGCATCACTCGCAGTAAGTAGGTCAGTCGATGACTCAAACGTCAACACGCGGCGCGGTGCATTCGTCAACGCGCCGTGGCTGAGTTTCGAGTCAGCATTTTCGACGCCGACCTCGTCGCCGTGCAACGCTGACGCAGCCGTTGCCCCCGCGCGCACGCCGGCTCGGTGCGCCCCGCAGACGCCGGCGCCGGCCCCCCGCGCCCTGCAGTCGCCGGTCTCCCGTGCCGTGCAGCCCGCTGTCGTCGCGCCCCTCGCGCCGCCTCCGCCGTCCACCCGCCCCGCGCCTTCGCCCGCGGTGCCGCACGTGACAGCTGAGCCTGAGCCTGTCACCATCCAAACGAAGCCCAGCCGACGTGACTACGCCTCTGTTGCTGCTTCCAACCTAAGCGCTCAGAGAGTGTCAAAGCATGCCGCCGTGGAACGAGACGACGACGGTTTCGTCAAGGTCCAAAGGAAGAGGGCACGCCATCACCGGCCGAATCAGAACCGTTGCGGTACCGCACTGACAGGGCCCCAGTTCCTGCTGCGTGCTGCGACGCCGACTACGCCGATGTACCTGTCGCGCCTGCACCACACCATCACAGTGCAGGATGTGGTTGAGTACATTAAGACAAAGACCAACTTCCTTCTGAGGGTGGAGCCGCTGGAATCGCGACATAATGTCAGTTTTAAGGCATTTGTGGTGCGAGTCCCAACAGCTAAGCTGCACGACACCTTTATGAAGGAGGACTTTTGGCCGAAGGGCGTGGTGTACCGGCGTTTCCGCGGGAAATTGCCTACCACCACCGAAACAGCACAAGCCAGTGCTATGTAAATTACTAACATAGTTTTAAGTTATTATACTAACAATAAATGTTTATAAGCTATGTATATGTTAGTTTTTAAGGTATGTATCTATGGGCCTGTTATATTGTAACTTTGTTGCCTGATAATAAATAAATAAATAAAAAAAATAAATAGGCTGAGTCCATAGCATGCGGCGCACTACACCACCGGTAGCGGGGGTCGTGCGTGGGGTAGATGGCCCCACTGATCCCAAGCGTGCCGGCAGCGGTGGTCGTCCACATCGCGCAGGTCGTTGTGGCGGCGGAGACAATAATCGCCCGCTCGCGCTGCTTGACTCGTCAGTTGACACCCTGGTGAGGTCATCATTCGACGAGGAGCTTGAAGTCGGCGGAGCAGGCGATGGTAAAGGGCGTGCGCTTCGTTTAGCTCTGTTTCTTGTTATCATTCTACATTTTCAACGTTTTTCAAATTGTCAGGTAGGTACTGGATTGAATCACTGTTTCTAGTAATTTTTAAAGGTACAGCCATTTCGGTGTTTTGTATATTTGATAATGATCCATTAATTTATTTTACTGCTAACATAAATTTTGTACCAAAGAAAACAACATTAAAACCAATAAAACTAAATAAATATTTCCATGAAGAATGACAAGTTGTGACAGTGACAAGAGCTTTTTTTTTATTATTATTATTATTATTATAAATCGAATTACGTAAATTTAATAAATGACGAGTTAGTATTTTATTATTTACAATGTTGTCTACCTAAGTACGAGTATATGCATGTGCTACCAAAATAAATTATGTAACTTAAGATTCACACGCCCTGCGCTGGCAAGATAGACGAACTATTCGCATCATACTCCATCTTTTATCTCTATTTTATGTGAATAAATTCTATTTCGTATTTCATTTCATATTTAAGGAGTTCAACATGAATATTACCAAAATACTAAATTATAAATGATTGATTACTTTATATATATTAAATACACTAATTATGGCTATAATAATATTATTACATAAACATAAAAACTGGTGGCTATACAGTTAACCTATTATCACAGTGTCACCAACCGCACTGATGCCTCGCGTTAAGGCTTTTGGTACCAGTCACTAATCCGCTGGGGTGAATGGCTTATTTAACTAAACAGGTTACTGAAATAGACCTACAGTTATCTCACTGGGCAAGTCTGATCCATTAAGCAATTGGGAAAGACGAAGCCCAGAGAGGCACAAAATAATAAATACATACACCATACGTCTATATATGTTTCACACGTTAAGTCTGATCCATTTACAAACATAGAAAAGACGAAACCCAAAGAGCTATAAAATAATAAATACATGTAAGAATCGTCTACACAAACATCTAAATGCTCCTACCAATAAGCAAATATTTAAAGTAATGCCCAGTATACTACTAACACGGCTAGGCATCCGCAAACAAAAAAAAACCACAAACAAACCCAACAAATATCATCCACCACCTAAATGTTTGGCTAACCGCCCCAAAAACAAATCCAACAAAAAACAACGTATTCCATCAATAGGCTGCATTACACACGCCCGTCAATAAATGGCCACCTTCCTCAGGACTATTATCACGTTGCCTCATTAACGGTCCGGAGATTGAACCCATTCAATGTGGTGTCTAATCTATAATCTAAAATAAAAAAATAATAAATCACTCCAACTAAACAAAAAGAATGTCACTACGCCAAAAGTCGAAACTTTCCAATGTGCAAAAACACAACCACAAACATCAAGCTCCTTTTAAAAGAGCTTCCAGCGCCGCGGCATATACAGCCATAAACGCTAAAAACAGCAGTCACTTAAAGGCATATACAGCCTCCTTCGTCACTTTTAAACCCTCTAGCAACAAACCAAACAACATAAATAATTCCAGCACCGTGGCATATACAGCCACCAATGCCAACAACACCAGCGACTACAGGGCATATACAGCCCTCCTTTGTCACTTTTCAACCCCTCACAACAAGCAAGACATTGTACAATGATACAATGGTCGATAAATCACTATAACTAAAACATCTCAGTCCTCCCATGAAGACATAAAGTCCTTGGTGTGCCATTCACCAAGGTTTTTACCGGAACTACAGCCTTCTAATTCATACACTAGGGGGGAAAGTTTTTTTTATAATAAAACATTTTTCATATTTAGGAGTTAATTTGGACATGAAAAATTTGGAGGCGTCACTCTGTGGATATGTCTTTTTCCACACAGTGTCACCCACCTCAAATTCTAAGGGCCTCCTCCCTTTGTTATAATGACGAGCACCACGGTCATGTGATTTAATAAGCGCGCCTTTCACTTTATTAAAATTTTCCTCTAAGACGCCTAACTGGTTCGCATATACGCTGCGAGAAGCGCACGCTAGGGTGAGCGGTCCATCGGTATTATTGCCGAAAACCTCTCCGCAACTAACTGCCTCCCAACCATGTACTAGAAAGAATGGGGTAAAACGTGTTACTTCATTAGTGGAAGTGTTTATTGCATACTGAATTTTCGAAATGTTAACATCCCACGATCTATGGTCATCCTCCACAAGAATTGATACGGCGGTCATAATCGTACGGTTATAACGTTCAACTGTGTTCACGCTGGGGCAATAGCGAGGTGTAAAGTGACTCCAACAAAGATTTAATTTCATTGCCCGTGAACTGCGTTCCGTTGTCCGCTATCACCGTACGGGGTATGCCGTGAACCAAGAAAACGCCATCTTCAAGTTTCTGAGCTATAGACTTACCAACAGCTCTTCGTAAAGAAAAGAGCAAACAATATTTCGTAAAACAGCATACGACTACAAAAAGATATGTGAAACCCGCTCTAGACCGTGGTAAAGGACCGACGAGGTAGAAAATTATTGTTTCAAAATGTCAAAATTTAATGGTTTAGAGCAGTATTTCGCGCTACCTAAAAGACCAGGGGTTGGCAATTGTGAGAGTTTACATGCGGCGCACGTATCACATTTCCCCACGTAGTTAGTTACATCCTTATACATTGAAATGAAACACTTTTTTACGGATTAACTCGCGTTTAATTTACTATTTACATAGTTTTAATATTATCCTGACGTTTCGAACCCTTTACAGGGTCCGTGGTCACAGGGAGACTGAGGTGTTGGTCGGTCGGCATTTAGCAAAAATACTTTCCACACTAAGAGGTAATACAACAGCTTACGTGAAGGATTCTTACCAGTTTGTCAGTGATATTAAAGACCTACATCTTGCTGATAATGAAACCATGGTTAGTTTTGATGTCCAGTCCCTATTTACATCTCTACCAGTACAGGACTCCATTGAAATTACCAAGAAAAGACTAGTTGAACAAAATATGCCCAACGAATATGCAGTACGATTAGAGTATTGTCTAACATCTGGCTACCTTTTGTGGAATAAAGTTTACTACTTGCAAATAGAGGGTGTTGCTATGGGGTCCCCTGTATCACCCGTTGTCGCCGATATTTTCATGGAAGACTTCGAGGAGCGGGCCCTAAGCACAGCACCCGTAACCCCAAGGTTCTATAAGCGGTACGTAGATGACACTTTCACTATCTTACCAACTGATAAAGTATCTGCTTTTCTAAGTCATCTCAACTCTATACACCCTAAAATACAGTTCACAATGGAGTTAGAGGCAGACCAAGTTAGCTTTCTTGGACACTTTAATCATCAGGAATCCTGACCATAGTTTGAGCCACACTGTGTTTCGTAAAGTAACCCATACAGATAGGTACCTCAATGGTAATTTTCACCACCATCCTAGACAGTTGGCTACTGTAGGGAAATCTTTGTTTCAGAGAGCACGCGGCATCTGTGACACCCAACACCTGGCTGCTAAACTTCAGCATGTCAAGCATGTACTACAGGATAACATACTGCAAGTACCGCGGCTTAGTCACAAAAAAGCAAAAAACCAACCACAGTCGAGCGCTAACCTGCAGTACTTCCATATATGAAAGGCGTCACTGACAAGATTGGTCACATCTTGAAGCGAGCTTTAATCAATACTTACTTTAAGCCGCCAAAGAAGATCAACCAGTTCTTACGACCTGTCAAGTGCAATATACCCCTTCAAGATGCAGGCGTGTACAAACTGGACTGCGACTGTGGGCTCTCGTACATCGGGCTAACAAAGAGAAGTGTAGGAACGCGCGTAAAAGAACAAATAGCCGACGTCAAGCATAGGCGCGAAAATAAGTCTGCAGTGTGTGAACATGCTCTCGAGGGACCCAACCATTACATCAGATTTGACAAACCTCAAATACTCGCCAAGGAACAACGATTCATCCCTAGGATGATACGCGAGCCTATTGAAATTAAAAAACATCGTAATTTCAATAGAGAGGATGGTTGGAATTTACCACCTGCCTGGGACCCCATCATACAGGTCATCAAATCCCACCCCCAACATTGCCAGACCTAAAAATATTGTTAGCTCGTATTGTGTAAACTTGAACGCACCCGGTTAAATATAAAAATTATTGACGGTAGGCAAATAACTTCTAACAATGAAACGACCAACAACTCAGTCTCCCTGTGACCACGGACCCTGTAAAGGGTTCGAAACGTCAGGATAATATTAAAACTATATAAATAGTAAATTAAACGCGAGTTAATCCGTAAAAAAGTGTTTCATTTCAATGTGTAGTGTTCGCTTAAACCTCAGAAAACAATATCCTTATACATGTTAGGCCAGTAGTAACGTAGTGCAAGTCGTTTATAGGTTTTAAATATTCCATAATGTTGAGATAATTCACCACTATGGTGATTCTTTAAAAGTTCAAGACGATTTCCCTCCGGTACTACTTGTTTCCTAATCTCTCGCCACACCGAATTTACTTTTTGAAAAACGAAAAAGTTTATTATCTCTAATAATAAAGTTAGGACACGACCTAGGAGTACTAACACACTTGTTCCACATTTTTTTTAACCAAGTGTCTGTGTCAGGCACCTTTATTTCGAGCACCGGAACGGCACGCGATAGTGCATCTTGAACTACGTTGTCCTTGCCCTTGCGGTGTTAATAATAACAAAGTTGTAAGGCGATAACCGACAACCCCAACGAGCTAATCGACCCGTAGGATTGGTTAAATTAAAGAACCACTTCAGACTTGAGTGGTTGGTTATCACCTTAAACGCAGGACCTCCTTCCACATAAGGACGAAAGTGTTCTACAGCAAAAACCACCGCCAGGGCCTCCCGTTCCGTCGCCGAATAATTGCGTTCTGCCGAATTCAGTGAACGACTACAATATGCTATTGGATGCTCCTCTCCCTTTGTAAACTGAGTCAGAGGGCCCGCTATCCCAAAACTGGATGCGTCACAATGAATCTCAAATGGCTGGGAAAAATCGGGACAAGCCAATACTGGGGCAGAGAACAACGCTGTTTTTAAAGTAATAAACGCGGTTTCTGCCTCAGCAGTCCACTTAAAAGGCGGGGCTTTTTTGCTAGTACTCGTAAGTGCATTCAAAGGCACTATAGAACTAAAATTTTTAATGAAACGTCTATAATACGACGCTGTTCCAAGGAACATTTTCACCTCCTTCCGGGTGGTAGGTGTGGGAAAGTTGACTATTGACTGAACTTTCGTCGGATCAGTGTGTAAACCATGTTCATCTACCCTGTAACCTAGATATTTTAACTCCCGACGAAAGAAATAGGATTTTTGTAAGTTAATCGTTAATTTAGCCTGTCGTAACTTTTCTACAACCCGTTTAAGAAGCGAAATGTGTTCCTCGAATGTCGATGTGCAAATTATAATGTTATCCAAGTAAACAAACACCTTATTATTAAACTCAGGACCAAACAGTTTGTCTATTAACCGTTGCTGGGTAGCTGGTGCTCCCGTCAACCCAAAGCACATAACCTTAAAATGGAAAAGATCTCGTCCGGGAACCGTAAATGCGGTTTTTTCCTTAGATGTAGCGGAATCAAGCTCAATTTGCTAAAATGCAGATTTTAAATCAATTGACGAAATGTATCGAGCATCACGCAACTGATCTAAGATGTGAGAGACGTAGGGAAGCGGATAAGCATCTTGTTTGCTGACTGCATTCAATTTTCGGCTGTCAAGGCAAAATCGCCATTCTCCGTTTGGTTTAGGAGCTAATAGGACTGGGTTATTCCACGCGCTATTGCTAGGCTCAACTACTCCCATCTCTAACATCTCATCCAGCTGGCGGTTAAGTTCCTTAAGGCGTTCAGGTGATAGTGGATAATAACGCTGTTTGATAGGAGAAACATCACCCGTGTCTATCTTATGACGCAACAGTTGGGTACGACCTAACCCTTTAACCTCAAAGGACACCTTCTTAAATTCATTTATTAATGACTCCGCTTTCAACCTCTGAACGGGTGTTAATTCATCAAACGGCTGCAAATGCCTAACCTCAGAGACGCAAGTACGGTGCTTAGAGATTTGAAAATACCTAAAAGGCAATATATTAAAAAGTTTAGGAGCTAAATTATAAGCTTTCCAAAAATCAACACCAAAAATCAACGGTGTGGTGATGTAAGGAATTATAAAACATTTAATAACTTGAGTCACTCCCATAAGAGTAACTGGTAAATATAAATAACCTTTCACGGTTGCACGCGAGTTATTGGCTGTTACGATATTGCCCAAGCACCCATCATAGTGTAAGGTTGCACCAGCTTTTATGAACTGTTGGCCAACATCGGAACCCAATACTGAAATGCATGAACCCGAGTCAAGTAAACCGTAATAATCCGCATTATATATAGAAACGGTTAAATGCGGCCGACCATCCTCAGTAGTCTTATAACATACTGAATCTACTCTTAGAGAGTTTAAAAAACCTTGTAACCATTTTAAATAGTCATCCCAATCGGACTTAATAAAATTATGGCTGTAGTTCCGGGAAAATAATTTTTTGAATTGCAGTTCTGACAGGATTGACCTTTAGTCCCGACTACTCTTTTATTGCAGTTCTACTTCTGTGGATTTGCAAGTAGATAATGAGTGGCTCCTTACCCTACAACGAACACAATACATAGCAGGCTCAGCTTGCACGGCCTCGATTCTTAAAGAACCCCTCGGAGCTTAGTAAGCCAAGTCTGGTGCAACAAAAGAAGCGGTAGGTTTCGGCGGTTCACGGAACTGTGCCTTGCTAACAAAACCTAGCTCGTGTTGCCTACACTTCTCCTTTAATTCCTCCAGGGTATTGACCGCCAACATTGACAACGCCGTCGCGTATTCCGGCCGCATGTTGAACTTGATCCGTGCCAAACGCTCAGGTTCCGCTACTCTATAAGACAGCCTGTTGAAGAGGTTCTCCATGACTGCTATGTAAATGCAGGACAATTCAGTTTGCCCCTGAGTCCTATTTGTAATTTCTGAAATGAGACGCATATCGTAGTCTGGCGGAGCGAACGCTGTGAGTAAATGCCTCTTAAGTTCCGACCAACTACCAACCGACGCTTTTATACCACGGTACCACAACAAAGCACTATCCGAAAACAAGTCCAGAGCCGATTTATGTAACAAAGTTTCGCTTATACCCCTAGCTTCGCAAAGTTCTTGGAGACGCTCAATAAAAGCATTTACGCAACCGGTACCATTAAATTTACAGTCGAGAGATCTGACTGTTGCATCCTTCTAACTTGTATAGACAACTTCAGGAGTAGGTTCAACCTCCAGTACTTTAGGAACCTCTGGTATGGATCAAACGACGCATGGAAGCTCGCGTTAATATTGTCTATCTTTGACAAATGATAGGTAAGCTGTTTGTCAATGGCCTCATTATCAGAATCAAGTTCAAGTGGGGGAGTTATCCTGCTCAAGCGATGAAAAAGGTGGGAACTTAAAGACTTTATACGGTTAAATTTTTTAAAATTGGAAAGATGTTTACCTAAAACTTCGGCGATCTCTGCCAATTTGGCTTTAATTACTTGTAGTTCTACTTTAGAATCCCGAGTAGTCGCCACGATATCGTCTGAACATACTAGTTTACCAAGTTCCCTAATCTGAACTCGTTATCCCTCTACCGTTGTGGCCGGTGCTGCGTCTCGAATCTCCACCTCATAGGTAAGCTCGGCTTTATGAAGCAAATTAAAAGAAATTGGGCGTTCCAAAATGAAATTTAAAAAAAACTACTAAAATATAAGCTGGCTTCCTCAATAGGCGATTTCAATTTAAGTATTCCGCTATAATCCACAGAAGATAGTAACAAACCATTAAAAACACAGTATTACAATAATACTGTCAACACTTGTATTAAAAAAAATTAAAACACTAGTATTCAATTAAAATTAGTGTCAATAAAGTTTACATAATATTTCAGGCAAGTGTACGCGGTGACACATTTATACAATATTTAAAATAAATAACAAGAACGAATAAAAATTCGTTATTAAAAAAAATTAAAAAAGGAGGATTCCGTGCCCACTGCACGCGTGACGGTTTTCTTAAAACTAATAATCCCCACGGCTCTGTAACGCTATTGATACTCTGGCTTATAAGTTATAGCATAAGACATAACTACTATCCCTAACCAAAACACACGTTGAGTGCGCCACTGTTACATTTGTGATTTTGGCCCTTTTGGGGAAAAAAAAGAAAATCCCAAACGCAAGCTTCATTGGGTGTTGTAAAATAAAACCATAAAATGTTCAACAGCTAGGCAGTATATTGTCAACGAACACACACACCCTAAATTTTGTTTAATAACAATAAAATAAAATTATTAATTTTATTTCACTACTATTATCTAAAGAGGGGGTTAGTAACATTTTTTCCTTATATTAAGTTAGGTACTAATCATTTACGTTACTCATTTTAATTTATTTAGCCGAAAATAACAAAAAGAACTATCAGTCGAAATTGACCCTAAGGGTCAATCTTAAATTAAATTCCAATAAATTTTCTAATAACTTTGTCAACTATAATTTACTGTTTAAATTAATCTAAACCTTATAACAAAGCTATAACACACCTTAAAACACAAGAAAATCTTTTGAGTCAAAAGTGACGAAGCGGGTCGATGATAATTTTAATTTGAAATAAATTTTATATTATTGTTCCTTCTACTACCTAACCAGTCAGCTAATATTTCAGTGGTAAAAGCTATGGTCGAGGGTGGTTGGGATAAAACCAGTACCGTCCGGAGTATGATGTTGAAATAAAAAATTAAATTACTCCGTCTATAAAAATATTAAATTAGATGTTTTATTCAGATTAACCGTATAAAAACTATCAAACGTTTAAAGCCAATAAACTAGAGAACCATGGGGTTATACCAAAACACAATTAATATTTATGGGCTGTTACGTTGTAAATTCAGGGCCCTGTCTGCTTTTACTAATCTACAAAAGAAGTTCGCAATGGTTGAATAGTACTTACCTGAAATCATTGCTTTAGAATGATCAAATGTCCAAAAACATTAGTCCGTGTAGCTTGTTTGAATTAAATCCATTTTTCTTCACATTAAAGACATAGAGCCTTGGCTGACACATTACAAGACACACTTTTCTTGCATTTTCAATTAAAACATATTTCTAAATCAGTTTTAGCAAGACTTTGCGTTAGATTTGAGGAAAAGTTCCTTTGTTTACGTTTTGTATTAGACATAACACCATAGACAAAATGACAGCCACCGTAGCGACGCCTAGCGGTAGCGGGGCGAAGTAGCTGTCAGCTTTTAATTTCACATAAAAGATTCAATTTAAAAAAAAAATATCCGAAACAGTTCTAATAATAAATTACATGATAAATTAATATGTATAATAATTACTTTAAATAATTAAATTTAATTCAAGCAAATCCGGAAATAGAGCTATTTTTTCTTTATGGACTTTTATCTAGAACATTCGAACGGGAGAAATATTTTTTATATGGATATTGTCTCTGCCCGTAGGGGTTACCAGAGAGGAAACTAATACTCCCTAATATTAAGACAGGGTAGTCAGTGAGTTAAATATAACATTAAAGTAATTTAAATTAAAGAAAAACGCATTTCACATTGCTAAACGTTAATTTTTTTTTTGGTCTTGTTCTGTAATTGTTGACAGATTCTGTTAGCAGAGGGCGAGTTGTGACCGACGTCATATTTGACGTTTTGATAGTTTGAAGGAAGAATCTAAAATAACAATTTCTTATGGATTACCCGACAATGGGAGTAGAAATCAAAAGCTGGCCTTCGATTTATAAGACTTCCGGCGAATTGAAAGGGCCGGGTCTGATGAGGTCGAAACGATTTCAATCTCTGGCGTGACGTGGTGCGATGTGTTGAGATCAATGCACTCAGGTAGGCATGAGTCGTAATCACATTTTGTTTTAATCTGAGGTCGTAATAATGTAGTGGATTTGAGGCGTCATTAGCTTGAGAATATAGTCAACAAGTGTGTGGTTTATTTACAGGAATCCGTGCCCGAAACAAAGTTCTGGTCGCTGGCAGCCACGCGCACAGTTAAAATCTCCCAGCGCGTAAGTATCCCAATATCATTGTTTAAGTATAATAAGCCGTCATCCTAGGAATCCAGATCGATTTTTCATGGTGTCCGAATCATGCCTTGTCGCCAGGCGACGCAAGGCTCTTGGCCATGTGGCAGACGTGTCAAACCCCCTTATTAAGTGGATATTGCCCCATCCAACAATAGTCTGGCATTGTTTAGTTATGTTTATTGGAATATCGTAGCCGTGTAGTGCCTTGGGTACTAGTTAAATGTGAAACAACGGCGCTGCGAGTCCCTGGTTGATAGGTTGCAGCCCCAGATACACAGATAGCAGACTGCGGGACCCTAATTTATGTAACAGATCTGAACTGGGCGTGCAGTGTTATAATCAGTTATAATCAGTCGTGTGCAGTGTGCGGTTCGGTGCATACCTACGTATCGGATTAATAAATACTTTTATTAAAACACGCGCAGCGCGGCGCAAGCCGCTGCTTGATTTCCGCCATGAGTGAAACCAAACTTGTGGCGAACGAACTCCTTGCGTTCTTGCAACAAAAGCTGGACGTCATGGATGAGGTGAGCGCTCTGCAGATATGCAAGTCCAGCTTCAGCGAGGACGACGTGGCTGACGCTAAGAGAGTGCTGTATCAGTCACTCAACAAGAGTGACCAGATGGTGTCCCGTAGACGAGACGGGACTCCGAAGAGCTTGCAGGAGATCATCGACCTGCTGAAACAGACCGACCCCGATGACATGCCGACGTTCGTGGCGAGGGACCTCAACAAGTTGCCTCCCGTGACCTTCGACCATGTCGACGTTACGAGCCTTCTTAAGGATATTGTGATCCTGAAAGCGGGCTTGGCGGAGGTAATGCGAAAATTCCAGGCATCAGAAAATACCGTGTGTGAATTGCGTAAAGAAGTCAATGATTTACGCGAATCACTCGCGGTAAGTAGGTCATCGATCGCGGGCTCAAATGTCAACATTCGACGTGGGGCTTGCCTCGATACGAGCACACCAACATCGAGTTGCAAGTCTGCAGTTTCAACGTTGCTGTCTACGCCACGACCCGAACGGAGCCGAGCGCAGGCGGCGCCCCCCGCGCCCCTCGCCGCTGCCGGTGTCACGCTGACGCCGCCGCCCGCGCCGCCTACTGCGGCGCCGCGCGTGCCTGTGGCGCCGGCGTGTGCGCCTGTCAGCTGTCGCAGGGATTATGCTACCGTAGTTGCAGCTACAGCCGTGGCTCCGCGAGCCGTTGTCCCGGACCATATTGAAGATGATTTCACTGTGGTCCGGCGCAAGAAGGCGCGTCGTGTGAGCCAGAACCGTCGCGGCACCGCACCGACAGGACCCAACTTTCTGCTGCGTGCTGCGACGCCGACCACGGCCATGTATCTGTCTCGCCTGCACTACACTACTACCGCGCAGGAGATTGCAGACTACATCCAAACGAAGACCAACTTCCTTTTGCGGGTGGAGCAGTTGCAGTCGCGCCACAACACCAGCTTCAAAGCATTTGTGGTGCGAGTCCCATCAGCAAAGTTGGATGCCTTCATGAAGGAGGACTTCTGGCCGAATGGAGTGGTTTATAGACGTTTTCGTGGAAAAATACCTATAAGTGCCACCGATACGACACAGAAAATGTCCTAATATTAATTTACTAACATAGTAACTATAAGTTTTCATATTTACTAACAAAATTTTATTATTGTATGTATGTTAGTCTGTAAGGTATTTATCTATGGGCCTGCGTTGCCTGATAATAAACGAATAAATAAATAAATAAAAATAAATAAATAATTAGGCCCCGTGTTGATAATTTCAGATGCTTCGAGAGGCCCGTCTCGCCGCCAGGATTTAGAGCTGGGCCCTAAAGCCTGGACGCGAGACCTGCCTCTTTGGGGCACCAGCGGCCACCTGCTGCCAGTCGAGCTGACGCCGCCTAGCGGAGGAGCAGGCGTTGACGGTTTTTGTACCCCTACTCTGGGTTTAATCGTTCTTTATTCAGAAACATCTTTTTACATTAGGGTTTCGAAACCTTAACCTAGTATTTTCTTTTATATTCAACTACACCAAGCGTTGGTGAAGTTGTGAAACATTTGAGGATCTGCGAGTTCGACCTGTGTGAAGTTGTATGGTGACATCGTCTCCAGATTCGGGTCTACATCCAGACCCTGGCGCCCAAAATTATTAATTTTATATCGGTATAACCCCACGGTTCTCTAGAGTATCGGCTTTAAGCGTGTGAGAGTTTTGATACGGTTAAACGGATTAGAACATTTAATTTAATATTTTTATAGACGGAGTAATTTAATTTTAATTTCAACTTTATACTCCGAACGGTATTGGCTTTATCCCGACCCCACACGACCATAGCTTGTACGACTGAAATATTAGCTGGCTGGTTAGGTAGTAGTAGGAACAGTATTATAAGATTTATTTGAAATTAAAATTATCACCGACCCGCTTGGTCACTTTTGACTCTTAGGATTTTAGTGTGTTTTAAGGGATGACATAGCTTTGGAATAAGGTTTAGAGTACTTTAAACAGTAAATTGTAGTTGGCAAAATTATTAGAAAGTTTGTTGGGCTTTCATTTGAGATTGACCCTAGGGTCAATTTCGACTGATAGTTTTTTTTGTTATTTTCGGCTAAATAAATTAAAAGGAGTAACGTAGATGATTTGTACCTAACATAATATAAGACAAAATTGTGACTAACCCCCCTCTTTTGAATAATAAGAATGAAATAAAATTTATAATTTTATTTTATTGTTGTTGGACAAAATATTTGTGTGTGTTCTTTTACAATATACTGCCTAGCTGTTGAACATTTTATGGTTTTATTTGATAACAACCCACTGAAGCTTGCATTTGGGATTTTCTTCCTTTTCCCCAAAAGGGACAAAATCTCATATGTAACAGTGGCGCACTCAACGTGTGTTTTGGTTAGGGATAGTGGTTATGTCTTATGCTGTAACTAAAAAGCCAGAATACCGATAGCGTTCTAGAACCGTGGGGATTATTACTTTTAAGAAAAACCGTCACGCGTGCATTGGCACGGATTCCTCCCATTTTATTTTAATAACGAATTTTTATTCGTTATTATTTTAAAATATTGTAATAATAGTGCATTTTTTTTAACGTTTATAACACTTTTTTATATGTATACAAGTGTTAATTATTTAATTATTGTACTCAGCTGAACTAGAGTACTATTTTATGACACAATTTTTATTTGAAAATAAGTGTTTTTTTTAATGCAAGTGTTTATAGTATTATTATTATAATACTGTGTTTGTGGTGGTTTACTACTATTTTCTGTGGATTGTAACTGTATACTTAGGTTGAAACTGCCTATTGAGGAAGCCAGCTTATATTTTAGTAGTTTTTTTGTTAAATCCAAAATGGAACGCCCAATTTCGTTTAATTTGCTTCGTAAAGACGAGCTTACGTATGAGGTGGAGATTCGAGACGCAGCACCGGCGACAACGGTAGAGGGATTACGAGTTCAGATTAGGGAACTTAGTAAACTAGTTTGCTCAGACGATATCGTAGAGACTACTCGGGATCCTAAAGTAGAATTACAAATTATTAAAGCCAAATTGGCAGAGATCGCCGAAGTAATAGGAAAAGATCCTTCAAATTTTAAAAAATTTAACCGTATAAAGTCTTTAAGTTCCCACCTTTTTCATCGCTTGGGCAGGGTAACTCCCCCTCCTGAACTTGATTCCGTATATCAGACTATTGACAAAGAGCTTAACGGTTATTTGTCAAAAGTTGATAATATTAACGCGAGTTTTCATGCGTCGTTTACATCGGCACCAGAGACACCGAACGTCCTCGAAGTTGAACCTACTCCTGAAGACGTATATTATAGTAAGAAGGATGCAACAGTCAGATCTCTCGACTGTAAATTTAATGGTACCGGTTTCGTGAAAGCTTTCATAGAGCGTCTCGAGGAACTTTGCGAAGCTAGGGGTATAAGCGAAACTTCGTTGCATAAATCGGCTCTGGACTTGTTTTCTGATGGTGCTTTGTTGTGGTACCGTGGTATAAAAGCGTCGGTTGGTAGTTGGTCGGAACTTAAAAGACATTTACTCACAGCGTTCGCTCCGCCAGACTACGATATGCGTCTCATTTCAGAAATTACTAATAGGACTCAGGGGCAAACTGAATTGTCCTGTATTTACATAGCGGTCATGGAGAACCTCTTCAACAGGCTCTCTTATAGAGTAGCGGAACCTGAGCGTTTGGCACGGATTAAGTTCAACATGCGGCCGGAATACGCGACGGCGTTGTCAATGTTAGCGGTAAATACCCTGGAGGGATTAAAGGAGAAGTGTAGGCAACTCGAGCTAGGTTTTGTTAGCAAGGCACAGTTCCGCGAACCGCCGAAACTTACTGCTTCTTTTGTTGCACCAGACTTGGCTTACCAAGCTCCGAGGGGTTCTTTGAGAATAGAGGCCGTGCAAGCTGATCCTGCTATGTATTGTTTTCGTTGTAAGGTAAGGAGCCACTCATTATCTACTTGCAAATCCACAGAAGTAGTTTGTTTTCGTTGCGGTAAGAAGGGTGTGAGGACACCTTCGTGCCCCAACTGCAATAAAAGAGCAGTTGGGACTAAAGGTCAATCCTGTCAGAACTGCAATTCAAAAAATTAGTTTCCCGGAACTACAGCCATAATTTTATTAAGTCCGATTAGGACAACTATTTAAAATGGTTACAAGTTTTTTTAAACTCTTTAAGAGTAGATTCAGTACGTTATAAGACTAGGGAGGATGGTCGGCCGCATTTAACCATTTCTATATATAATGCGGATTATTACGGTTTACTTGACTCGGGTTCATGCATTTCAGTATTGAGTTCCGATGTTGGCCAACAGTTCATAAAAGCTGGTGCAACCTTACACTATGATGGGTGCTTGGGCAACATCGTAACAGCCAATGACTCGCGTGCAACCGTGAAGGGTTATTTATATTTACCAGTTACTCTTATGGGAGTGACTCAAGTTATTAAATTTTATATAATTCCTGATATCACCACACCGTTAATTTTTGGCATTGATTTTTGGAAGGCTTTTAATTTAGCTCCTGAAATTTTTAATAGATTGCCTTTTAAGTATTTTCAAAACTCTAAGCACCGTACTTGCGTATCGGAGGTTAGGCATTTGCAGCCGTTTGATGAATTAACACCCGTTCAGAGGTTGAAAGCGGAGTTATTAATAAATGAATTTAAGAAGGTGTCTTTTGAGGTTAAAGGGTTAGGTCGTACCCAACTGTTGCGTCATAAGATAGACACGGGTGATGTTTCTCCTATCAAACAGCGTTATTATCCACTATCACCTGAACGCCTTAAGGAACTTAACCGCCAGCTGGATGAGATGTTAGAGATGGGAGTAGTTGAGCCTAGCAATAGCGCGTGGAATAACCCAGTCCTATTAGCTCCTAAACCAAACGGAGAATGGCGATTTTGCCTTGACAGCCGAAAATTGAATGCAGTCAGCAAACAAGATGCTTATCCGCTTCCCTACGTCTCTCACATCTTAGATCAGTTGCGTGACGCTCGATACCTTTCGTCAATTGATTTAAAATCTGCATTTTGATAAATTGAGCTTGACTCCGCTTCATCTAAGGAAAAAACCGCATTCACGGTTCCCGGACGAGGTCTTTTCCCTTTTAAGGTTATGTGCTTTGGGTTGACGGGAGCACCAGCCACCCAGCAACGGTTAATGGACATACTGTTTGGTCCTGAGTTTAATAATAAAGTGTTTGTTTACTTGGATGACATTATAATATGCTCATCGACATTCGAGGAACACATTTCGCTTCTTAAACGGGTTGTAGAAAAGTTACGACAGGCTAAGTTAACGATTAACTTACAAAAATCCTGTTTCTTCCGTCGGGAGTTAAAATATCTAGGTTACAGGGTAGATGAACATGGTTTACACACTGATCCGTCGAAAGTTCAGTCAATAGTCAACTTTCCCACACCTACCACCCGGAAGGAGGTGAAAATGTTCCTTGGAACAGCGTCGTATTATAGACGTTTCATTAAAAATTTCAGTTCTATAGCGGCACCTTTAAATGCACTAACGAGTACTAGCAAAAAAGCCCCGCCTTTTAAGTGGACTGCTGAGGCAGAAACCGCGTTTATTACTTTAAAAACAGCGTTGGTCTCTGCCCCAGTATTGGCTTGTCCCGATTTTTCCCAGCCATTTGAGATTCATTGTGACGCATCCAGTTTTGGGATAGCGGGCACTCTGACTCAGTTTATAAAGGGAGAGGAGCATCCAATAGCATATTGTAGTCGTTCACTGAATTCGGCAGAACGCAATTATTCGGCGACGGAGCGAGAGGCCCTAGCGGTGGTTTTTGCTATAGAACACTTTCGTCCTTATGTGGAGGGAGGTCCTGCGTTTAAGGTGATAACCGACCACTCGAGTCTGAAGTGGTTCTTTAATTTAACCAATCCTACGGGTCGATTAGCTCGTTGGGGTTGTCGGTTATCGCCTTACAACTTTGTTATTGAGCACCGCAAGGGCAAGGACAACGTAGGTCCAGATGCACTATCGCGTGCCGTTCCGGTGCTCGAAATAAAGGTGCCTGACGCAGACACTTGGTTCCAAAAGTTGTGGGACAAGTGTGTTAGTACTCCTAGGTCGTGTCCTAACTTTATTATTAGAGACAATAAACTTTTTCGTTTTTCAAAGAATAAATTCGGTGTGGCGAGTGATTATGATTGGAAACAAGTAGTACCGGAGGGAAATCGTCTGGAACTTTTAAAGAATCACCATAGTGGTGAATTATCTCCACATTTTGGAGTATTAAAAACTTATAAACGACTTGCACTACGTTACTACTGGCCTAACATGTATAAGGATGTAACTAACTACGTGGGGAAATGTGATACGTGCGCCGCATATAAACACTCACAATTGCCAACCCCTGGTCTCTTAGGTAGCGCGAAAGACTGCTCTAAACCGTTTGAAACAATAAGTTTTGACCTCGTTGGTCCCTTGCCACGGTCTAGAGCGGGCTTCACATATCTCTTTGTGGTCGTATACTGTTTTACGAAATATTGTTTGTTCTTTCCTTTTTCTTGGTTCACGGCATACCCCGTACGGTGATAGCGGACAACGGAACGCAGTTCACGGGCAATGAAATTAAATCTTTGTTGGAGAGGTACAAGGTACCTCAGGTTCACTTTACACCTCGCTATTGCCCCAGCGTGAACACAGTTGAACGTTATAACCGTACGATTATGACCGCCGTATCAATTCTTGTGGAAGATGACCATAGATCGTGGGATGTTAATATTTCGAAAATTCAGTATGCAATAAACACTTCCACTAATGAAGTAACACGTTTTACCCCATTCTTCCTAGTACATGGTAGGGAGGCAGTTAGTTGCGGAGAGGTTTTCGGCAATAATACCGATGGACCGCTCACCCTGGCGTGCGCTACTCGCGGTGTATATGCGGACCAGTTAGGCGTCTTAGAGGAAAAGTTTAATAAAGTGAAAGGCGCGCTTATTAAATCACATGACCGTGGTGCTCGTCATTATAACAATGGGAGGAGGCCCTTAGAATTTGAGGTGGGTGACACTGTGTGGAAAACGACATATCCACAGAGTGACGCCTCCAAATTTTTTATGGCTAAATTAGCTCCTAAATATGAAAAATGTTTTGTTAGGAAAAACTTTCCCCCCTAGTGTATGAATTAGAAGGCTGTAGTTCCGGTAAAAACCTTGGTGAATGGCACATCAAGGACTTTAAGTCTTCATGGGAAGACTAAGATGTATTAGTTTTAGTAATTTATCGATCATTGTATCATGGTACAATGTTTTGCTTGTTGTGAGCGGTTGAAAAGTGACAAAGGAGGGCTGTATATGCCCTGTAGTCGCTGCTGTTGTTGGCATTGGTGGCTGTATATGCCACGGTGCTGGAATTATTTATGTTGTTTGGTTTGTTGCTAGAGGGTTTAAAAGATGGTTTAAAAGTGACGAAGGAGGGCTGTATATGCCTTTAAGTCACTGCACTTTGGGCGTTTGTGGCTGTATATGCCGCGGCGTTGGAAGCTCTTTTAAGAGGAGCTTGATGTTTGTGGTTGTGTTTTTGCGCATTGGAAAGTTTCGACTTTTGGCGTGATGACATTCTATTTGTTAAGTTGGAATGTTTTAATTCCTTTTTTTTATATTTTAATATTATAGGTTAGATACCTTAATGGAAGGGTTAAATCTCCGGACCGTTGGTGAGGCAACGAGATGATAGTCCTGACGAAGGTGGCCATTTATTGGCGGGCGTGTAGGCTGCTTTGATGGAATTCGGTTTTTTTTTAGTTGGATTTATTTAGGGGCGGTAAGCCAAACTTTTAGGTGGTGGTGAATATTTGTTGGTTTGGGTTGTGGGTTTTTTTTTTTGGTTTACGGCTGCCCAGCCGTGTAAGAAGTTTACTGGGCATTACTTTAAAAATGTGCTTATAGGTAGGAGCATTTAGATGTTTGTGTATTGAGGAGGTATCGTTTGTTAGAAAGGGTAGACTTGGACGTGTAGACGATTCTTACATGTATTTATTATTGTATAGCTCTTTGGGTTTCGTCATTTCCATGTTTGTAAATGGATCAGACCTAACCTGTAGAACATATATAAACGTTTGGTGTATATATTTATTATTTTGTGCCTCTCTGGGCTTCGTCTTTTCCATATTGCTTAATGGATCAGACTTACCCAGTGGGATAACTGTAGGTCTATTTCAGTAACCTGTATAGTTAAATAAGCCATTCACCCCAGCGGATTAGTGACTGGTACCAAAAGCCTTAACGCGAGGCGTCAGTGCGGCTGGTGACACTGTAATAATAGGTTAACTGTATAGCCACCAGTTTTTATGTTTATGTAATAATATCATTATAACCATAATTAGTGTATTTAATATATATAAAGTAATCAATCATTTATAATCTAGTATTTTGGTAATATTCATATTGAACTCCTAAAGGTTTGTCTTTTCCATATTGCTTAATGGATCAGACTCACTTTGTGAGTCTATTGTGGTGACTTTTCAGTAACCAGTAGTGTTAAAAAATTAAGCCATACACCCCAGCGGATCAGTGACTGGTACCAAAAGCCTTAACGCGAGGCAACAGTGCGGTTGGTGACACTGTGATAATATGTTAACTGCATAGCCACCAAGTTTTTAGATTTATGTAAGAGTATATTATAATTGATATTATTATATTTATTATGTACATTAGTTTATATTCATATAGAAGTTTGTATATTTATTGGGATATACAAACTATATATATATATGGGATATTTGTATATTTAAATATATATATATATATATGAAGAATTGTCGTACATAAGTCTGCGTTTTGTTGTTTTTTTTTACTGTCATAGCATATTGTATAGCTATTTACAGGGAAGTTTTAAGTTATTGTGTAGTGCAGCTACACGGGTAGGTTTTCTTTTGGTTGTTTGTGCTTGCTTGGTTGTTTAAAGTGTAGTGTGACGCTGGAGGGCCAGCGTCGAGATTTGCCCTGGTCGGTCAAATCTCTGGTGGTTGGGGAGGTACTGTTACGTTGTAAATTCAGGGCCCTGTCTGCTTTTACTAATCTACAAAAGAAGTTCGCAATGGTTGAATAGTACTTACCTGAAATCATTGCTTTAGAATGATCAAATGTCCAAAAACATTAGTCCGTGTAGCTTGTTTGAATTAAATCCATTTTTCTTCACATTAAAGACATGGAGCCTTGGCTGACACATTACAGGACACACTTTTCTTGCATTTTCAATTAAAACATATTTCTTTTGCAAGACTTTGCGTTAGATTTGAGGAAAAGTTCCTTTGTTTACGTTTTGTATTAGACATAACACCATAGACAAAATGACATCCACCGTAGCGACGCCTAGCGGTAGCGGGGCGAAGTAGCTGTCAGCTTTTAATTTCACATAAAAGATTCAATTTAAAAAAAAATAGCCGAAACAGTTCTAATAATAAATTACATGATAAATTAATATGTATAATAATTACTTTAAATAATTAAATTTAATTCAAGCCGGGACAGGCAGGCATTCTATAAGGACTTTTATCTAGAACATTCGAACGGGAGAAATATTTCTTATATGGATATTGTCTCTGCCCGTAGGGGTTACCAGAGAGGAAACTAATACTCCCTAATATTAAGACAGGGTAATCAGTGAGTTAAATATAACTTTTTGGTCTTGTTCTGTAATTGTTGACAGATTCTGTTAGCAGAGGGCGAGTTGTGACCGACGTCATATTTGACGTTTTGATAGTTTGAAGGAAGAATCTAAAATAACAATTTCTTATGGATTACCCGACAATGGGAGTAGAAATCAAAAGCTGGCCTTCGATTTATAAGACTTCCGGCGAATTGAAAGGGCCGGGTCTGATGAGGTCGAAACGATTTCAATCTCTGGCGTGACGTGGTGCGATGTGTTGAGATCAATGCACTCAGGTAGGCATGAGTCGTAATCACCTTTTGTTTTAATCTGAGGTCGTAATAATGTAGTGGATTTGAGGCGTCATTAGCTTGAGAATATAGTCAACAAGTGTGTGGTTTATTTACAGGAATCCGTGCCCGAAACGAAGTTCTGGTCGCTGGCAGCCACGCGCACAGTTAAAATCTCCCAGCGCGTAAGTATCCCAATATCATTGTTTAAGTATAATAAGCCGTCATCCTAGGAATCCGGATCGATTTTTCATGGTGTCCGAATCATGCCTTGTCGCCAGGCGACGCAAGGCTCTTGGCCATGTGGCAGACGTGTCAAACCCCCTTATTAAGTGGATATTGCCCCATCCAACAATAGTCTGGCATTGTTTAGTTATGTTTATTGGAATATCGTAGCCGTGTAGTGCCTTGGGTACTAGTTAAATGTGAAACAACGGCGCTGCGAGTCCCTGGTTATGATAGGTTGCAGCCCCAGATACACAGATAGCAGACTGCGGGACCCTAATTTATGTAACAGATCTGAACTGGGCGTGCAGTGTTATAATTAGGCCCCGTGTTGATAATTTCAGATGCTTCGAGAGGCCCGTCTCGCCGCCAGGATTTAGAGCTGGGCCCTAAAGCCTGGACGCGAGACCTGCCTCTTTGGGGCACCAGCGGCCACCTGCTGCCAGTCGAGCTGACGCCGCCTAGCGGAGGAGCAGGCGTTGACGGTTTTTGTACCCCTACTCTGGGTTTAATCGTTCTTTATTCAGAAACATCTTTTTACATTAGGGTTTCGAAACCTTAACCTAGTATTTTCTTTTATATTCAACTACACCAAGCGTTGGTGAAGTTGTGAAACATTTGAGGATCTGCGAGTTCGACCTGTGTGAAGTTGTATGGTGACATCGTCTCCAGATTCGGGTCTACATCCAGACCCTGGCGCCCAAAATTATTAATTTTATATCGGTATAACCCCACGGTTCTCTAGAGTATCGGCTTTAAGCGTGTGAGAGTTTTGATACGGTTAAACGGATTAGAACATTTAATTTAATATTTTTATAGACGGAGTAATTTAATTTTAATTTCAACTTTATACTCCGAACGGTATTGGCTTTATCCCGACCCCACACGACCATAGCTTGTACGACTGAAATATTAGCTGGCTGGTTAGGTAGTAGTAGGAACAGTATTATAAGATTTATTTGAAATTAAAATTATCACCGACCCGCTTGGTCACTTTTGACTCTTAGGATTTTAGTGTGTTTTAAGGGATGACATAGCTTTGGAATAAGGTTTAGAGTACTTTAAACAGTAAATTGTAGTTGGCAAAATTATTAGAAAGTTTGTTGGGCTTTCATTTGAGATTGACCCTAGGGTCAATTTCGACTGATAGTTTTTTTTGTTATTTTCGGCTAAATAAATTAAAAGGAGTAACGTAGATGATTTGTACCTAACATAATATAAGACAAAATTGTGACTAACCCGAGGGGGGTTAGTTTTGAATAATAAGAATGAAATAAAATTTATAATTTTATTTTATTGTTGTTGGACAAAATATTTGTGTGTGTTCTTTTACAATATACTGCCTAGCTGTTGAACATTTTATGGTTTTATTTGATAACAACCCACTGAAGCTTGCATTTGGGATTTTCTTCCTTTTCCCCAAAAGGGACAAAATCTCAAATGTAACAGGGCGCCAGAATCGTATAGTCGATCCGAATCTGCAGTCGACGTTATCATGCAACTTCACAACACAGGTCGAACTCGCAGATCCTCAAAAGGTTGGTAAGTTTACCAACGCTTGCAAGTTGGAGAGAGTGGGTATGATACCCTACTTAAAAAATTGTAGTATTCAGATGAAAATTTTAGAAAGTTTTAATATAAAAAAAAACGTCAACGCCTGCTCATCCGCTAGGCGGTGTCTCTTTGCCGTACAGCAGGTGGCCGCTGGTACCCCGAAGAAACAGGTCTCGCGTCCAGGCTTTAGGGCCCAGCTCTAAAACCTGGCGGCGAGACGGGCTTCTCGAAGCACCTGGAATTATCAACACGGGGCCTTTTCACTACATTACACATTTAGGTCAGAACTGTTAAATGAATTGGGTCCCGCAGTCTGCTATCTGTAACCGAAGCTGCAACCTATCATAATCATGGACTCGCTGCTCAACGGGGTTCTCAAAAGCTTCCCAGCGTTGTTGTACAACTATAAACTAACACTATTTCTATACTATTTAACACCATTTTTTAATTTTAGTGTTGTTTCTCATTTAACTAGGACACAAGGCACAACAAGGCTACTATATTCCACTATACAATACTAAACAATGCTAGACTATGGTTGGGTGATGGAGTATCCACTTTCTAAAGAGGTCTGACACGTCCGCCACATGGCTAAAAGCCTTGCGTCGCCTGGCGACAAGGCGCGATTCGGAAACCATTAAAAATCGGGTAAAAGACGACACTTTATTAGTTAACAGCACTCCAGAATTACGCGCTGTGATATCTTATCGTGGCGCGTGGCTGCCGGCGACAGGAACTTCGTGGGCACGGAATCCCTGTAAATAAACCACACCAGTGGTTGTTGACCATATTCTTATAAGCTAATGACGCCTTAAATCCACTTACATTATTACGACCTTAGATTAAAACAAAAAGTGATTCCGACTAATGCATACCTCAGTAAATCGATCTCAACACATAGCACCAACTCACGCCAGAGAATGAATCATTTAGGCGTCGTGTCTCTGCAACTTTCCTTTAGCCGGAAGTGTCATAAATCGAAGGCCAGCCTAGGAAATCTACCCGAAAACTTGGAAATAAATAACATGGTGGCTCCTTGAGATTTTTTCCTTCAAACTATCAAAACGTCAAATATGACGTTTTCACCTCTCGTTCTAACACAGAATGAATCTGTCAACCGTCTAACTACATTAACTATGGATAATTTAACGTTTAGCAATCTGAATTGCGTTTTTTTTTATTTAAATTAAATTTACTGGACTAATTACCCTGTTTTAATATTAGGGAGTATTAGTTTCCTCTCTGGTAACCCCTACGGGCAGAGACAATATCCATATAAAAAATATTTATCACAATAGAATGTTCTAGTTATAAGTCCTTAGAGAAAAAATAGTTCCATTTCCGGATTTGTTTGAATTTAATTTAATTACTTAAAGTAAATATTATACATATTAATTTATTATGTAATTTATTATCGGAACTGTATTGGCTATTTTAAAAATTGAATCTTTTTATGTGTAACTAAAAGCTGACTGTAACTTCGCTCCGCTACCGCTAGCTGTCGCTACAGTGGCTGTCATTTTGTCTTTGGCGTTATGTCAAATACAAAACGTAAACACAAATTACGTTGATTTCTTTAGATTTAAGTTTAAGTATTGCCAAAACTGATTTAGAAAGGTGTATTAATTGAAAATGCAAGAAAATGTCTTTAATATGAAGAAAAATTTATTATAGTCTAACAAGCCACAATGACTAATGTTTTTGGAAACCCGATCATTTAACAACAATGATTACAGGTAACTATTATTCAATTATTGCGAACCTTTTTGTAGATTAGTAAAGGCAGACAGTGCCCTGAATTTACAACGTAACAGTAGCATAGAATCATCTCTAAATGCTCTCGACATTAATAAAGGCGCAGGCAGCGACAATGTGCCGCCCGTGTTTCGGCGTCATTGTTCGAGGTCACTGGCTCTGCCTCTTTTCATTTTATTTAATAAATCATTGAATGAAGGGTACTTCCCAAACATCTGGGGCCCAAGTCTGCTAATTTACGAATGGCATAAATGAGTCGTAATTGTATCGCATTGTAATTGTTTGACACATTTGGTATTCGTAAATGAGTAAGAGAATTCAATTATGCCATTCGTAAATTAGCAGACTTGGGCCCATGGAAACAAGCTCATATCGTCCCGTTACATAAAAAAGGCGCCAAAAGTAACATTAAAAATTATAGGGGTATCTCTATTTTGAATACGGTTGCCAAAGTTTTCGAGAGAATTGTTTATAAGGCTATCTACCCAGTAATAAAAAATGGAATACCTGACGAACAGCACGGTTTTCTTAAGATGCGTTCTACTCTAACAAACTTATCATGTTTCACTAATTACTTGTAAGAAAATATGGATGGTGGGGGGCAGGTTGACGTGATCTACACTGATTTTGAAAAAGCTTTTGATCGTGTGGATCGCGTCATCCTTTTGAGAAAGTTGCACAGTTTGGGAATTCGTGGTGATTTGCTCCGATGGGTTATATCTTACTAACCTAACCTAACCTTTGTAAATGTACTCACTGGTGCCCCTCAAGGTTCACACTTGGGACCCCTTTTCTATAAAGCTTATTTATTTGATATTGGTAGTTGCTTTAAGACTTCTGGGTTTTTAATGTATGCAGACGATAAGAAAATTTTTAGTTTAATAAAATGTGAACAATATTGTATCAAACTTCAGAGGGATCTTGACTCTTTATACGACTACTATTCAAAAAATAAGATAACTGTTAATGCTCAAAAATGTCAATGTATATCATTTACCCGCAAAAGAAATAAAATATCGCACAATTATTATTTTAATACCGTTTTAATAGAAGAAACCAATAAGGTTAAAGATTTGGGCGTTATCCTAGACAGTAAAATGATTTTTGATCAACATATTGGTACTATAGCTAATAAAGTTTTCTGAATTGGGGTTTCGTTATACGGTCATGTAAGCCTTTCTCTGACGTTAATGCTCTCAAAACAGTATATTTTGCATATGTTAGGAGCGTTTTAGAATATGGTAGTCCGATCTGGACGCCACAATATGAGGTGTATATTAAACGATTGTAGCGTACTCAAAAAGTATTTATCAAACATCTGAATTATCGTCTTCGTTGCTCCAGTGACTCTTATCTTGACGGTTGTCGCCGAAATAATTTACTTACCGTTGGGGAGAGACATAAAGTCATGGATTTGTCTTTATTGTTTGACATCATTCGAAATCGCGTAGATTGTTCACAAAATTAGTGTCTAAAGTAGCATACCGTGTACCTTCACGTCGCACTCGTCACACTCCTCTGTTGCACGTTCCAAGCCATTCCACCAAGTACTCCAATAATGCTGTCCTAAAGCGCATTGCCCGCACCTATAATACTCTTTTTAGTAAGGAAGATGTTTTCTTCCTGTCCAAATTCACTTTTAAAAAAACATAATTGAAACAATTAAGTGCGTTGACTAAGCGAATAAATAAAATGACCTCTACATTACAAACAAAAAGGTAATTAAGTGGCGTGTTTATATGTTTATTTAACAATATGTATGTATGCGTAGTTGTATAATATTTATTAGTAGGTTTTATTTTTGATTTTTCATTAATATAGCAGCGTTCAATGACACTGTTACACTCATAGCTGGGTTGATTTTGTAGTTTTGTGGCTGATGGGATTTAATTTAAGTTATTTTAAATTACTTGTAACTTTGAGCAAAAAATTTTATTTCCATTACACAAATCTTAAAAGTAATATATTAATATACTTATATTAGTAAATGCAGAAACCTGTAATATGCTTTACTCACGATAATTGTTAGCAGAATAAGTATACATTGTGATAAGCTGTTGGTTTCTATAAATAAATAAATAAATAAATTGTAAAGTTTAGCAAGCTCGGTTTTCAATTGTGTGTTCTTCCCTATGATGATTTTTATTTCTAGGCAATTGACTTAGCCAAAATAATCGTAGAGTATCATCGTTTATCTTTCCATTGCTGACTTGCTTCATCTGGCGCAGTAACTGGGATGGCCGTTGGTCGCCGAGGTCCATTTCAGAGAGTAATTTCTGAAATTGTCTTTGTTCTGACTCTTCATAACAGTCAATTAGTCGCTGTTTGACTTTTTCGTATTTGTCGGCCTCTGGCGGGTTAACAAATAAGTCGCTGATCTGCTGGATTTCTCTCTTCCGAAGCTTCGCGATGACTAAATTGTACTTATAATCGTCGCCCTGCTTCTGTGGTGCGACCACTGCTTCGAATTGCGTAAACCATAACCGTGGTGCGTCCGTCCAAAAATGGGGAATTCGCTCGTTTACGGTTACGGCTGCCACCTCCGACAAAAAGGTATTTCCACCTGATCCACTGGTGTGTGGTTGGTTGCTCGTGACGCCAGTGGTATGTGGTAGGGCCATTGGGAGTTGTGGTAATGGCGAAGTCAACGTCACGGCTAGCAGTAAAACTGGGCTCGAAAGTTCACCGTTGCTGTAGCTGTAGTGCAGCGTAAGTTTTGCCTCCTCGTCTCGTCCGTCGCGTAGTTATAAACGTATATTGCAATGTTGTTGCGTGACTAAAAACGCGGGGTCACCAAATATTGCGAACTTCGGAGGAAACAAACAGCGGTGATAGTGTAGATATATATTTAACTCTTACTTTCAAACTAACTTAATAAATTAAATAACAAAGTTTATATAATACAAAAATAGTGGCGGGAGTTAATGCTATACTTTTGGAAATGTCACGGATTAGGAAATCGATCAGAAATTGTTTACACAGAAATTACATCACGTTCTGATGATTTCCAAGGTTCCCCACGAGTGGTACGTCGCCTACGTGATAGTATGTTGTGCTTTCGGCACAGTCATAAAACACCGCTATTTGTCTTTAATTATCCGCTTTCCAACAAAAAATATCTTTATATGCTTAAGGGCATGGTATAGTTTACATTATTTTTATGGAATCATTTATCTGTAGATAACCAATACTTGAATCACGGACACGGTCAATCAAACATTGCGTAGTCCTGATAGTAATTTAACCTATACTTATAGATAAGATTATCATTCCGCAGATAATATGGAAGGTGAAATGTACGGAAGATTGTTTTGTACTCACTATATCCTTATAAGTTTGTTCTAGATTAGGTTTGTTTATGTTCCCACTAAAACGTTTTTTTATTTTTATTAAGGTAACTGACGATAAGGCCCGAAGGTGGAAGCGCGCTTCACCAGGAATCTTCAACCATTAAGGCACTAACTGTCTTACCACAAAATCGTCGGAAAACAACAATGCTATAAACATCGTTGTTATGGCGACAGACTTAGATAAGATGGTGGTAGCTAGCCAGGTGGACTTAACAGCCCCACCACCAACCAAACCGAGTACACAAAGATGTACCTTCTGCTGAAAATCGAACCCGAGACCTCTAGATCTGAGACCGGTTGCTTAGCCACCAGACCACAGAGGCGGTATTCATAAGCGAAGACCTCTTATTGGCTATCAGTGTATAATAACATCATGCTACTACTACATAGAATTATTTTAAGCTGTTGGTTTTTCAAAATTAAATAATAAAATAAATCTATTCTTCCCTATTATATCTATAAACCTTTAAAAGTTTATGAATATACCAGTCAAATTGTACAGAAAACGCTATCAGCAAATCATCTACTACAAAATGTCAAATTTCTTAAATACATTTGAACTTTATCATTTGCAAATTGGAACGAGCAGGATTGGAACTTGCACTCTTCTGACAATCCAGCGTTGTTCAACCAATGAGCGTTCAAAAATTCTTTATTATTAATTAAGGATCCACCAAAGAATGTTATTACTTGATATCTGATAAATCCAGCCCTAATACATTCGGTTGTCGTTCGGTACTTTTCTATTATCAACCCACTTTAATCGATTATTGTTATAAAATGATATTAGTTGAGTTTTTCGAGCAAACATGGCGGACGCGTATCCTACCCAGTTGGAGAGCACTCTTCGCAAGATCGCCGAGGACCACGGCTACCCCGACTGCAAGCTGGCCATCACGCCCACCTCCTCCGACGGCGCCAACTACAGCTCGCAGCTGTTCCTCGGGACGATCTCCGCCTTGGACAAAGCGGACTTGAAGGTCTTCGCCAAGGTCGCCTTAATAAGCCCGGAGTTGCGTGCAATGATGCCTTTCAACATTTTCCACAAGGAGCAGTACGTATATTCGAGAATGGCAGATGTTTTCGAGAAGATTCAGGATAAGTTTGAGGTCGCGCCGGAGGATAGGCTGGCGTTCCCGAAGATTTACGGGTACAATGCGACGGAGCTGGAGGAGGTGGTGGTGCTGCAGGACCTGGGCGCGGAGGGCTACGCCGTGCTGGACCGGCTGCAGCCCTTCGACTGGCCGTACGCCGCCGCCGTCGTGCAGCAGCTGGCACGTCTCCACGCGCTCTCCATTGCCACACAGCACTACTACCCAACGGAATACCAAGAAATCGTAGATACCCTCAAAATCGACGAGTCTATGATAAGAATGTCATTTCAATTTATAGAACAGTCCGTGATGAAGTACATAGATTTAATCGAGGAGGATAACAGGGAACTGGTCCGCAAATTTATGGCAAACAAGTATGCCAAGCTGATGAACGGCATGTTCAACGTCCGGTGCCAGAAAGTATTTGCGCACGGGGACTTCAGAGCGAGCAACATCATGCATAAAATTGACGAGGTAAGTTTTATAACTCAAGACGGCACCCCACATACAAAGTAATATACCTGAGCTTGGGTGCTGATAACAGCAATTATGCTTTGTGTATATGAAGCTGTCATCAGCACGCAAGTATTTTTGTATCACTTTTGGGTATTATTCACAATGTCTTATCGAATTTTATTTACTTTTCGACCGAATTAAGGTAAACTATAAATTGTTGGAAAAAATCCGTTACTCGCGATCAAACCGTCGTTGTCGCGATACGCGACCACGCGTTAATTATTCAACCAAGATACATTTAACTGTCAAGCTGGTCCGGATGCCATTTGCTAAGTTAATCTAATGAACACAGACGAGCCGTTGGCCATTTGCACACTTATTTTATAACTTGAATACTGGCTCCGCGTTTAGCATTAGGTAAGCAAATTTCAAGTGGTATATATCTATATACTTACGGTAGATTAAAATAAAAAGGATTCTCACAACACGTAATGTTGCTAAAAGAACACGATAGAAACTGCATTTGCACACTCAAAAATCAAAAGGCAAAGTGACACTGTCTGACAGATACAGATTTTTTTTTAAATATTTGTTCCTTGAACAGGCTAAGATCAGAGACCATACTTTTATTTCTTTTTTTCTCTTGATGATGATGAGTGGTGATTAAGATGATGAATGATAAATGATGTTCCCCAAACCCCTTGAGTCCTCACTGAGGACTCCTCAGTAAAGATGTGGGACTTTACTGAGGTCTCACGCGGACTTCTTGAGAGAATTTGAAAAGTGATGTTGCACTGTTTTGTTTCATTTGCCAACACTCATGCACGTTTACAAACTCTTAACGGTTAATAATCCACTATTATTTCACATTAATATTCGAAAAAACACAAATTTTAGAAAATAAAACAAAACTGCAGACATAACGCTTCACTTTCCCGCCAAGAAGTCCTGACAGATACAGAGTTGTCATACATTTGACAGATACAAATTGACACGTTCCGTTCCACTGCTTTTATTCCGGGGTGCGCATTTAACAACAAACCGTTGATCAATTGCACTGACCGCAGTGAGATAATTTTCTCTTAACTCAACACTTTCTAAATGCAAAACAAATACAACAAACCAAATTAATTGTTTATCAATAATTACACAACTTCAAATGGAATATAGTACCTAAACAGCTATAATTTCAAAACCAACCTACATATTTTATCAACACATTCCAAATGCAATGTAACTTTTTAATGTAATTGCAATCTTAAACCTAACCTACTACATTGTCTAACCTATTGTGTTGTTACAACATCTGATGCGCTCTGCTACCAAAAAATTTTTGATTCAGGAGCCCAGATCTAGTCTCGCGACGGCACTCGTTCGATCGAGGTACCCGTGCGTTATATTGTTTACGCAGTGAATACGACCATTTACCTACGTCGCGCGCCCGCTCCCTATCACAAAAAACATTTAACTCCCTTGTCTCGACATAGGTACACGCGCGCGGCGCGCGAGTGGCAGCGGACTACCTGTTGCCACGCCAAATCACGCCGAATGCGACGAGATCATGATCATCGAATGATATTATTATGTGCAGATTCAATCCCTGATTGGCCTATTTTGCAGGCAATAGTGTTATAATAACTTTTTAGGCAACGATGGGTAGTACAAAACAAAAATATATTACTGTTAACATAATTCAATGGAATGCCCAAAGTGTGAAACCCAAGCTAGTTGCGTTAGAACAATTTTTATCTCAAGAAAATATCCACATTGCCGCCCTCAGTGAAACTTGGTTGGACTCAGATACACACATTAAGAGGGTTTACGCATTTCGGTTTCCCATACAAACTTCCAAGTCGAAATTTTTAAAAACCAATCAAAAAGTCAAAAGTCAAAAGTCAAATTATTTATTCAATGTAAACCTTTACAGGCACTTATTGACGTCAATACTAATAATAATAAAAAAAACAGTTAACTAACTTATAGTTAAGACTTAATAACTAATCTAACGAGCTATTATAGTCTGTGCCAGACAAATGCGCATTGCTACCCCCAGTACCACTGCACGCCGAAACAGAATCGCGTCGAACCGAAATATAAGCCGTGGTCATTGAATTGTGTAATATGATTTCCAATTATCGTATTGATACTGTGGTAAGTAATATAAATTGGAGAGTTATTGAAGTAAAATAAAGTAGCGGCTGACATGAGTTTTGGAAAACATTAGTACCTAACCAATAAGGTTGACATTTTTAATCATTCAAATATCTTTTTTTATAAAAACTTAAGCATAAAAAAACGTCAAAAATATAAGCATAAACTTGTGTGTTTTAAAATTGTTTCGTTATTCGTCTTGGTACAAGCACAGAATAACCAATACTACTACCGTACAGAAGGTTCACCCTCCAACGACCCCCACGCGAAACTGAAACCTATCTCGTGACCCGAGCGTTCATATTCCGATAAGCACAGCCGACTCGATATCGATTTGACGTCCGTTAGGAGCGCAGGGTTTACGCGCGCGCGTAGGGATTACGAGTTAAGAGGAAACACCACGCCGACGCGGCACCCAAAACTCCCACACCAAACACAGAAAAACGACGCCCCGCAGCCCCCTTCCAAAACCGGACCAACCCCCACCACCCCTTCAGCAACGGTTGAAGAAAGAGACCCTTCACGTCCGTATGCTTGATTCCTTTGCATTAAGTCATTTATTTAATAACCAGGAGCCTTCAAAATTAAGCGAAATCACTTCGTTTTAAGGCGTCTTCAGAAACATTAAGTAACTCGTTTAAAAAAAAAAAAAAATTAAACACACAGACACAGAAAATCTCCTCCCCCAACCGACGCTTAAATAAAAATTGGTCCACCTCTGAAGGAGGAAACAGGGGACCACGAAACGCCGCTCCCCCGTGCCCCGCATGAGAATCCCGAACGCCACGCCGACGCAGTGTTTCCTCTCAAGGCCAGATAGATCGCGCTTTAAGTTTTTTCAAACCATCTGAGACATAGAAAATAATGGTTTAAATTCTGGAAAAAAAAAAACTATGTATTAGTTAAGGATCCAATCTATTCAAAGTCTCATTCAGTTACAAAATCCAATAAACATCACTCGATAAAAAAAAAAAATAATAATAATAAAAGCCAATAAGCCAATTTTGATGAAACTTTGCATGCTGAAGTAAAACACAGGGATCTAAATAGTTTGTTGAAAACATATTAAAAAAATGTATATTTAACTGAGTTATTGTGATTTTTGACTTTCTGTAGTGGACTTTAAATTGTAATAACTCAACTAAAAAAACGTTTTTCAAAAATGTTTTTAACAAACTATTTAGATCCCTGTGTTTTACTTTAGCATAGAAGTTTCATCAAAATTGGCTTATTGGTTTTTAAAAATTTCGACTTGGAAGATTGTATGGAAAACCGAAATTACAATATCTACCGTAAAGACAGGGATGACGGATATGGTGGCGTCGCTATTTTAGTTCATAAATCTTTAAATCAAGTTTTTAGAATTTTAAAAATCCAAATGCTGGCATTGTAATTATAGGTATACAATTAAATAACTGAAGTCAAGTAAAACATATTATATCAGTATATTGTTCACCATCGATAAACATTACTCAACGAGACTGGGATCACTTATTTTGTAGTCTATATAAAAAAACCTATAATACCTACTAGGAAATTTTAATGGCCACTACAGTAATTAGTCCTGTAGGATTAACCAAAGAGGCGCACATATATTTGAAGCACTGGTCGATAATAATATTAATATTAACATTAAATGATGGTCAACCTACCAGTATCAAATTAGTTAACAATATATTACAAATGTCGTCACCCGTTATCACGTGCATGACATCATCATAAATAGTTTTAAAACATGGCTCCTTCTTACCGCCCGTCTCTCTCATTTCACTCTTTCTGCACTCTTTCCTCATTTCAATGTGGCGGCCGCGGCGCGGCAGTGCAGTAGTAGCACATGAGGGTATTTATTCATGTGTTAGTAGTGCACTGCTAAGCGCTGTAGGTACCTACATTATTGTGTGACATCGGGGTAGACTCCACCACAAGCAACGTTACCAAAAACTATCACACGTAACACATGTTATTACTCCGCTGCGAGAAACAAAATCCACCTATGCGCTAATTTGGCGTATTTGAAATTAATAAAAATTTATTTACAACTTTCACACCATTCATTCGGCCCTAAACTGAGCCTGTACTATGGCGACTGATAACAGATAAACATACATAAATACTGATAAACATCCATGACTCAGTCACAAATTGCTCGTGCTCATCACACATGTGTTGCTAGCGGGATTCGAACTCGCAATCGTGGGTTTCGCAGTCAGGGTCGCTGACCCACTCGACCACCCGGCCGTCATTTTTAGTTATAGTTACACAATTACAAATTACTGTACTGGCCAAAGCCCTAACTACGATTTGTCGGGATATTTGTCCAGTAAAAGGCCAGTGGACTGTATAAAAGGCTGGTGTAATTCGCTATACTGTACAAATTTTACCCGACGATGTAATCGTCCGCGGTATGTGTGACGTGCGCCTGAGTGGCTCGTAAGACGTCGTAGCGAAGATTGCTGGTGATCGCCGCGGTGAGCGGCGCGCTGCCTTAAGCCCGCGTTGCCCCCCGCGATCCCTCTGTGCCCGTGGACTTGGTCCGTGCGGCCCTGTCCTGACCAATTACCTACCTAGCACGATTAGTTTAATAGCGAGCGGGGGACATTCCCAAAAAAATCGGAGCGAATCCGTGTAGGTAAAGCTAGAAATTTAAAAAATGATAGAAACTAACTAAAAATTAATTTACAATCTACGGTTCCGGACCGCCTATGTAATGAACGAAATAACAAAAATTTTAACAAAAAAAAAACCGACTCCAAAAGTTTACTGAAATAAATGCACTAAAACGTAAAAAATAATTGCGTAGTTTAGTTTGTTCAATTTACTTGCAATATTAACCTTTATTTTACTCAATCTTATAATCTTAAAAAATATTTTTGAAGTCGGTGCCAGCCAAGGTAACGGTCTTTTACGTGTGTTGGCCACTCCTTCGCGTAAGCATCAAGCTCATCTCTCCACCTCCGTCTGGGTCGGCCTTGCTGCTGTTTAACGCCATCGTCGTTTTTATTTGTAAATATGTTTAATTATCCTGTAGCGGCGCCACCTACCTGCATGACGCCGCAGATAGTTCGACACGAAGCAAACACCTTCCTAACCGTGTCAACAGATGGCGCCCCAAAACTAACTGAACGACATCTCCATACCGCGACAGAAAATAGTATGGGAAGCTTGCATCGCGGTAGCAAAGTTTCACCACCTCCTTCGCCATATATAGAACCTCCAACCAACATCCGTTGGACCTCGGTCCCCGAGCTATACCACCCAGCTCGGAGGAAGATCTTCCCTTTTCCTTCCTCAAAGTGGCATCCATCTCCAATCTACCCACCATCGGCTTTCCTAGAGTGGTGACCCCTACGGAGCACAGAAGCACCTTCAACATCGTCACAGCCATCGTCGCAGCGCCCATCTATCACTTCACTCCTCATCCATATCTTCAAGTCTACCTTCGCCAGCAGACACAGCAAGCCAGCAATCAAGCCTCAAGGTTCCACCGCAGCATCTTGGACGACGCTTCCTGGACATCCGGCACACTCGACGGCATCATCCCGACCTGGTCTCCGCAGCCCACAACCGGTGCATCAAAGTCGGCCGCATCACTCCGGCGTGGCAGCCCTGCACACCAGCAGCTTGGACAGACCGTCATCACCTGTCTCGACTCACCGCAGACAGGAGCAGCACACTGCATCACTGGCAACGCGCCTTCACCCCGCCCGTCTCGACTCACCGTAGACTGGGGCATCCTGCAGCAGCACTCTCCACTAGCACTTGCAAGCTCTGATGCACTGACTGCTGAGCACACTCACTGACATCGACCTCCGGTCTCAGGGGGGGAGTGATGTAGCGGCGCCACCTACCTGCATGACGCCGCACATAGTTCGACACGAAGCAAACACCTTCCTAACCGTGTCAACAGATGGCGCCACAAAAACCAACTGAACGACATCTCCATACCGCGACAGAAAATAGTATGGCAAGCTTGCATCGCGGTAGCAAAGTTTCACCACCTCCTTCGCCATATATAGCACCTCCAACCAACATCCGTTGGACCTCGGTCCCCGAGCTATACCACCCAGCTCGGAGGAAGATCTTCCCTTTTTCTTCCTCAAAGTGGCATCCATCTCCAATCTACCCACCATCGGCTTCCCTACAGTGGTGACCCCTACGGAGCACAGATGCACCTTCAACATCGTCACAGCCATCGTCGCAGCGCCCATCTATCACTTCACTCCTCATCCATATCTTCAAGTCTACCTTCGCCAGCAGACACAGCAAGCCAGCAATCAAGCCTCAAGGTTCCACCGCAGCATCTTGGACGACGCTTCCTGGACATCCGGCACACTCGACGGCATCATCCCGACCTGGTCTCCGCAGCCCACGACCGGTGCATCAAAGTCGGCCGCATCACTCCGGCGTGGCAGCCCTGCACACCAGCAGCTCGGACCCACCGTCATCACCTGTCTCGACTCACCGCAGACAGGAGCAGCACACTGCATCACTGGCAACGCGCCTTCACCCCGCCCGTCTCGACTCACCGTAGACTGGGGCATCCTGCAGCAGCACTCTCCACTAGCACTTGCAAGCTCTGATGCACTGACTGCTGAGCACACTCAATGACATCGACCTCCGGTCTCAGGGGGGGAGTGATGTAGCGGCGCCACCTACCTGCATGACGCCGCACATAGTTCGACACGAAGCAAACACCTTCCTAACCGTGTCAACAGATGGCGCCACAAAAACCAACTGAACGACATCTCCATACCGCGACAGAAAATAGTATGGGAAGCTTGCATCGCGGTAGCAAAGTTTCACCACCTCCTTCGCCATATATAGCACCTCCAACCAACATCCGTTGGACCTCGGTCCCCGAGCTATACCACCCAGCTCGGAGGAAGATCTTCCCTTTTCCTTCCTCAATGTGGCATCAATCCTACCCACCTTCGGCTTCCCTACAAGCCTATAACAGTTGTCGTGTTCATTTGTGAATATATGGCATTGCTACATTGTCGTATGAAGCTGGCACTTGACTTATTGCTGAAAATACCAAAATCGCTATAGGTATGCCTACAATATTTGAGGAGTTTTCTCAATTCCTGAGGATTCCTTCATCAGAACTGGATTTTGATAAAAATGGGACCAATCTGGAAGTATATCCTTTCAAAAAAAAAAGAATTTTCTAAATCGGTGTATAAATGACTGAGTTCTGAGGTAACAAACATAAAAAAAAAAACATGCAACCGAATTGAGAACCTCCTCCTTTTTTGAAGTCGGTTAAAAATTAACGTAAACAGGGAAGGTAAGTACCTACTGCTTGGCTTCGCTTCAGTGGAAATGCACATAGTATAAGATGTGAGTAGGTAGGTACCTACCTAGGTATTGTAAATAAATGAAACTCATAGATAATTTATTTGTTTTTATTTAAATGCTTTTACTATTCACAACGAATTGCTGGAATCACTGGAAATCACATCGAACGCATTCACAATTTGCGCACGTAACTGTTCCACGGTACTAATTGTATGGCCGTCGTTCCCATACACTAGGTCTTTAGCCGTTCAACACTCCTGCCCACACATTTACACTAAAACGGTGTTGTAAGTGGTCCGGCCGAAACACTCGCGGATTGTACTCGCACCAGTAATGCACATTAATGAGTCCCTTGCGCTTAAACGTGCACTCATCCGTCCACAGCACGTTGTAGGTAGGGTTCCGCAGCAACCAACGGCAGAAGTCGACCTTAGGCGCGTAGTCCTCTGGCAGCAACTCCTGGACTCGAGTGAAGTGGAAGGGATGGTAACCTTCGCTGCGCAGAAGCCGCCACACGTAGTACTGGCTTACGCAAAACATACGGGCAGCGTCTGTGGTACTCGCCACTGGGTGCCGATGGAAGAAATCCCAGCACGTTCTCCTCGAGGCGCACTAGGTATTGTGGCCTCCCAGAGTCGAGATGTGACTGGAAGCTGCCGCTCTCCCTGAAGCGCTGCACGGCTCCAAGGTCCAAGTATGATGCGAATGTTAACTTCGCGTCCGTATCACTCGCGGTACAGTACTTGTGTCCGCAACATAATTTCACCTGCATTATGGAAGCAGATAGCCATATTCATGTACTCCTGTAATGAATATCGGTACGGCATTTTAAAAACTTTCGCAAATACTCGTGCGACTGCGATTAGTTTAGTGCGATAGGTATGTTTTTGGCGAACTGACTATCGCCGCGCCGGCGCGCGGGCGGCACCGTGGCGGGGGCGAGGCGAGGGAGGATGGCTTTCGCTTTCTTGCTCGCTCGGCACGGTAGTAAGCGGTGCGGTGGTGTAGGCATTACGGTCGGTCGGTCTCTCTGTCGGCTCCCATGAATGAAACTACGGCACGTGTAGCGGTGTAGGCATTGCGGCCTCTCTTCTGTTTCGGCTCGTGCCGTGCGTAAGGGGTGTTTTATTTTACTTTTTAATTGAAAAGTCTTTTGGCGTTTTCCTTGAAAACTAGCGTATAAACATTTAAGATTTTTTTATAAAAATAGTTTATTTATGCTGTTTAATTTATCCTTAAAAGATTTGCGGTTGATAAAATTTAACCTTATATATTGTAGCCTATGTCACCCGGAGATAGTGTAGCTTCCCAACTGTAAAAGATTTTTTTAAATGGGTCTAGTAGTTTCAGAGCCTATTCAATACAAACAAACAATCAAATCTTTCCTCTTTATATAATATTAGTATAGACGAAAATTACACAATTTCCTATCTACCACGTTCAACGACCGATTTCAGCAATAAAAAATCCCATTTAGTACATTTTTTTGTATTAGTATGAAAGCATATTTGGTTGGGTATGAAAGCATTTTTTAATTTTTTTATTTAAGTTGAAAATTCCATTCTGTTCTGATTAACCCAATTTTTAAAGTTAGGATCAAAATTTTAGTACCTTAGGTTAAAGTTTTTTTTTCTTATAAAAGTGCAATCAATAGGCTTTGTATTAAAAAAAAATGAAGAAAATTCGACCCAAAAAAAAGATATAATTTTTTTAGAGCCGTCGTTGTTTTCTCGTCGTCGTATATTAAACATAAAACTAAACCTAAATCCAGATTCGAAAGGACATCTTTTTTTGTATGGATCTTGGTACTAAAATCAAAACTCTTTAAACCAAAGAACGTTATGTAAAAATCAGAAGACTAAATTACCTCCATCTCATTAATTATAAAAGTAAAAATAATTAAGAGACCCCCATTTTTTTATTATTTAATAAAACAAGTTTATTTTTTTTTCAAATAGCAACAGCCTCTTAAATTGGAAACACCTGCGATTCAAATAAACAACGTTTTATTTTTGCTGTAAGCGCTGTGTGAAAGAGACAGCGCTATACAAATAGTCGGCGTGTCTTTTTCAAACAAAGTATTAGAATAGTTACTTGTTCCACAATAAAACACAAATGACGTTTGATTGACATTTTGAAAACGTCACCTTTCGACATTGAAAATAAAGTCATTAATTAGACGGCCACGGGTTCTACTGAGATACCCCTAATGTGCTATTGCGACGTCGCACAATGGGACACGTCCCATACCCAAAACCTAAATTATTGAAATAGACAAGGGTAGTTTTCAAACACATGTAGTATTCTTAGATGTCTGCTCTTCTTTTAAATCAAAATAATATCGTATTCGTCAACGCCAATAATGAGTTATTGCTTTGTGAACTGTGACAAGCAAACAACCTGCTATTATTTTCATTAAAAAGTATGTTGCATTATTAATTTATTACGGCTTATTTATTGAATATTGGTTCGATTTTTCATTCAAATATTGTCATGGAGAGTACAACCGACCGTAAGTGATTTTAATTTGAATACATTAGTGTATTTTAAGAACTTTAAAGTGTAACATAAATTTATATTCAAAATTAATTCGATTGCCAAGATATATCGAAAGTTTACTAAAATACCTCGAAACCCTCTCTGGGATATTTGTTTTGTTAAGTCAATCTATGTCTGTACTTTAATTATTCGTTAACTTTTTTTGCAACTACTTGCAAACTTAGCCGTAATTTGCATTTTTGGAGCCCCTCCCAATCCTCCCAATAATAAAAAATAGGGACCTGTTCGAAACTTGGGTTTCCAGCCCGAAGAGTATAAAAAAGACATCAGTAGCGACTCTTATTAGGGAATTGTTAGGATTAACTGAGTGTCCAGACGATGTTCGTCTACAAATATCAAAGTCATCAGAGTTTATTCCTTAAGACTACTTTATAACAAAAAATGAATAGTAGCTTAGTCAGAATTTGATATTACCAGATAAATAGTATATTACATGCGTGAATTAGTTCAACCAACACCCATGCCAAGTACAAGTAAAGGTGGAGACCGCAGAAAAATTTTGAAGACTGTTGTTTAAGAATTGGTTCAAAACGTTAGTTATGCAAGAAACTTTTGGCGTCCAATTTGTCTAACCGCCTTTCATCGAAAGAGAACAAGACTCTGACACTTCAACAAACTCTTGCACTTTACTTAGACTTAGATTTATCCAAAAACAATGATTTATCTAAAATAAAGTATAATATTTTAAAATCAGTGGCAAACTCATTTCATAAAGATTGTTTTTCAAGCTGAAACACCTAATAGAAAATACGAAACAATATAATCTACAAAATTACAGCTGGTATTACATGCCAAGCACATAACACAAATTATTAATTCACGGGATTGATATAATTTAATTTTTTGACTTGCCTATAGGAACATTATCGGAGGAGGCATAGAAGCAAAACAAGGAATATCGGAAAAATCGTTTTTTTCATACTAGAAAGACCTCTCGTATAAATACAAATGTAAACCTAATGAATGTTCGTTTCTTCAGATCCCTATGCCTAGCCTATGGAACATCACCACAAATAAGTCTTTTGAGAGTGATGAAGACATTAAAGAATATTTACTGGCCCAGAGTCGTCAGAGTCTTCTTTACGTCTTTCCTTAGGCATACCAACCCTCTTCGACCTCAGCTCAGATACTGACATTTCTGATGAGTAATTTCACATACCATTACTATTATTTATGTGTTACTATGAGTGAAAGTGCATATTTTTATTTTTATTTATGATTATTGGCAATTATAAAAGTAAAACATGCATAATTTATTTTAAATTTAATATAATCCTGTTTTAGATCAATAATAATGAATTTTTAGTATATAAAAAGATGACACAAAAAAAAGTAACGAGCCTAGAATTATACTTTAAAAGTTATAGGTTTTGCCGTTTTTCCCATACAAACGTCCCACTGTGCGTCGTCGTGTTCACAGCGAAGTTTGGAGCTGCGCGGGTTATAGGTACCACTTTAATTATGCGTCAGTCACCGAATAAAGTGTTTCATTGTTCACTGTTGTTGTAGCAACGATTATAATTATAAGTAACAGTCGGCTTGATATCGTTCGCGCACTAACAACACAAACACAAATAATAACCACATACAACGTAAGTTGAAATACCTAGGTTATTTTAATTAGAGACTGCATGCGGCAAGTCCAAGTCAGGGTGAAATGGCGCACGTTAGGGGAGGCCTATGTCCCGCAGTGGACTAATAAACAGATAGACATGCTCATTACTAGCACGAATGCATGCCACTATCAATGAGTAAATTTACTCATGTGCCACTATTGAGCAATTGCTACTTAGTATTATGCGTGTCAAAGCGTTGTAGTAATTAGCATGCTTATTACGTATACGCTTGTAATAAGCATGCGAATAAGCATACTTATTTAGTAGCATGTCTATCAGTTCACATTTAAGGTAAAATCATACAATAAAATCTAGACTAGTTACGCACATCCAAATTGGTTTTTTGCAGAAAAAAATTACGTTAGCATGTCGATACCGGAAGTATCAATTAATATAATAGTCTAAGATTCGAGCATAGAACGACCTTCACCGGGAAGGTTAATAGATGAAAAGTATTTTATATCAAATATGTTAAAAAATATGTCGCGAGTGCGTTGGCTGAAAAATTTCAGTCCAGTACCTTTAATGATTAATTTAATATTAAAAAATATATTTTTTTTACATTGCACTGGTTTAGTGTCTGTGTGTGGGGGTGTGTGTGCGTGTGTGTGTGTGTGTGTGTGTGTGTGTGTGTGGGGGTGTGTTTGTTTTAAGTACTATACGAGGACGTGGGCCTGAATACACAAGGCACATCCGAGGACGTTTTCAATCCGAGGACTTTTTCGTGGGTCCTCGGTTTGACTTGACTACGCCATCGTACTCTACGTGCGATTGTGAACCTTCCTGTATACTTAATAAGAAAAAGTCAAGGAATCCTCGGATTGGTCTTGAAAATTTCGGTTCACACACCGACAGAGTGTGAACACTAGGCGGCGCCACTATCGATTTGTATACACTCGCTATACACTTGACTCATGTTTGTTATACTGTGTGAGGACTTATGTGTAAATTTTACACTCAAGACCTCGTATTGGTGTCAGTACCTGACAGTGTGTATTTAGGTCCTCATATGGATACATTTTCACGTCGTGATCAAAGAGTGTTAATTTTCCGTCTTTGTTTTGTAAGAACGTAAGCAAAGTTAGTATTTTTACAAGCTTTTATTTAGTTTCACCTGTCCGTTTGCAAATTAAATTTCATCCACTTCCCGGTTACCGATAGAGCTGAAATTTTGCATACATGTGTAAATCGCGTGACATGGTGCTGATCTGATGATGGAGCTGGAAGGTGGCCATAGGAACTTTGCAAAGAAACGACACAATCTCATCGAGTTTGGGCTCGTTTGAATCGTCTTGACGAGTAGTTTGTCTTTCAATGGTAACCACGGTCTGATGATGGACCTGGAAGGTGGTCATAGGAACTGTGTAATGAAACGACGCAACCCCATCGAGTTTCGGCTCGTTTCATTCGTGTTGATGAGTACTTGCTTTTTAGATTGTTACCAGGGTCTGATCTGATGATGGAGCTAGAAGATGGTCATAGGAACTCGGTAAAGAAACGACGCAACCTCATCGAGTCTCGGCTCGTTTGATTCGTCTTGACGAGTACTTTTGTGCTAGATGGTAACCAGGGTCTGATGATAGAGCTGGAAGATGGCCATAGCAACTCAGTAAATAAACAACATAACCCCATCGAGTATGGGCTCGTTTGAATCGTCTTGACGAGTACTTTTGTGCTAGTATAAGTTTAATACTAACTAATAATAGGTAATGTACCTATCTCACGATATGGGATTATTGTGACGTAGACGAATATTGTTAATTATCGTTAAAGATTGCAATGTAGGTACTTATACAATGATATTTTTCTTATCAGGTTTAAATTATTATTTTATAAAAAGCATTTTTTCTCTAATTTTAAACCGTTTTATTTAGCTTGCCCTGTTTATTTCTTTGGGTCAAATCCAGTAATTAAAATTAGACCCACTTCCTGTTGACGGATTGATCTGAAATTTGGTACGCACCTTTAGTTCTAATAAGAATATAATTTAATTCATTTGGTATCATTGTAAATCCAAGATGGCCGCCGCTACAAAATGGCGGATTACATATTTTATCACTACATCCTCAATAGGGGTATCAAATGAAAGGGCTTGATTAGTAGAACAGCGTTCTCTATGAAATAAAATGAGAATCCAATATGGCCGCCAAAAAAATAGCAGGTTCATTTTTCTTATGACAACCCCTTCAATATTGGTATTAAATAAAAGGTCTTGCCTAGTAGAATAGATTACACTATGAAAAAAATTAAAATCCAATTTAGTCGCCAACAAAATGGCAGGCAAATTTTTTTTTCACTTCCCCTTCAATATGGATATCAAATGAAAGGGCTTGAGTAATAGAATACTGTTTAAAAGTTTTGATATATTTTTAAATCTAAGATGGCCGCCGGAAATGCCAGTTTTCATATTTGTTTCAATATGGGTGATGGATATCAAATGAATGGGCAAGTTGAATGAATTAAAAAGAATGAGAAGTATGATATACTTTTCATTCTTTTTAAATCGTAATAACAAAATTAAAATAAAAAATAAAGATTAAAATGATGTAGACAATGTACTAAAAGCTAAAACATAATTCTGTAGGTCTTAGGTACCAGTCATCAAACTACTCTCCTCATCATTCTAGAACATTGATCAGACAAAAAAATAAAATCGTTGGGCGTGTGAAATTTCTATCAAGTGAACGATTTTTTTTGTGTGATCAATGCCCTAGAATGCCCTAGATTGATGAGGAGAGTGGTGTGATGACTGGTACCTAGGACCTACCGAATGCTTTTTTAGCTTTTCGTACATTGTCAACATCATTTTAATCTTTATTTTTATAGTAATTTCAAAAATTTCTATTTTTTTAAATAGACGATCATAACTTTTAGTTCAATCTTCATTATTGACGAACGCTCTAGTCGAGTGGCTCGCACGCCGGCGGACTCTTATGTCGCCACCTCTGAGGTCCCAGGTTCGATTCCCGGCTGGGTCAATGCAGAATCAGAGCAATGTATGTGATGTTGTCTAATATTTTTAAAGGACTTCTGAAAGGAGTAGGTTATGAATTCTGTTGTATATACTATGTTTCTTTAATGTATTTTCAGGTTACACTGATTTGGATGATTTTTTTTGTATCGATAGGTTTTAATCGTTACATTTAAAATATGGTGAAGATATGATGAAGACTCTTGGCGACAGGCGACAAAACTCCTCAATGACGAATGATCAAGTTGTGATTGGTTATTGTATTAAATACAAAGAAAATAGCTGGTACCTATGAGCAGACAAGGGATCACAGACTTCGTAGATACCTTATGGAACTCCTTAATAACCGACGTACATATTTTGTGATTATTATGTTGAGTACCAAGAAAAGTAGCTGATTAGGTAACTATCAACGAGCTAAGTATCCCAGACTTCATAGATACCATATGGAACTCCTCTATGACCGACAGTACACATATTATGATTGGTTATAATGTTGACTACGAGGAGAAGTAGCTGGTTAGGTAACAATCAATGAGCAAAGGATCCCAGACTTCACAGATACCATATGGAACTCCTCAATCACCAACAGTACACATATTGTGATTAGTTATCATGTTAAGTTCGAAGAGAAGTAGCTAATTAAGTAACTATCAATGAGCAAAAGATCCCAGACTTCACAGATACCATATGGAACTCCTCAATCACCAACAGTACATATATTGTGATTGATTATTATGTTGAGTACGAAGAAAAATAGCTGCTTATATAACTATCATTCCGCAAAGGATCACAGACTTCAGAGATACCCTATAGAACTCCTCAAAGACCAATATTACACATATTGTGATTGATTATTATGTTGAGTACAAAGAAAAGTAGCTGCTTATGTAACTATCGATGCGCAAAGAATCACAGACTTCAGAGATACCCTATAGAACTCCTCAAAGACCAACAGTACACATATTATAATTGGTTATTATGTTGAATACAAAGAAAAGTAGCTGGTTAGGAAACATTCAACGAGCAAAGGATCCCAGACATCAGAGATAGCATATGGAACTCCTCAATGACCGACAGTAGACATATTTGGATTTATTATTATGTTAAGTACGAAAAAAAGTAGCTGGTTAGGTAACTATCAATGAGCAAAGGATCCCAGACTTCACAGATACCATATGGAACTCCTCAATCACCAACAGTATATATATTGTGATTAGTTATCATGTTAAGTTCGAAGAGAAGTAGCTAATTAAGTAACTATCAATGAGGAAAAGATCCCAGACTTCGCAGATACCATATGGAACTCCTCAATCACCAACAGTACATATATTGTGATTGATTATTATGTTGAGTACGAAGAAAAGTAGCTGCTTATATAACTATCAATTCGCAAAGGATCACAGACTTCAGAGATACCCTATAGAACTCCTCAAAGACCAACAGCACACATATTATAATTGGTTATTATGTTGAATACAAAGAAAAGTAGCTGGTTAGGTAACATTCAACGAGCAAAGGATTCTAGACATCACAGATAGCATATGGAACTTCTCAATGACCGACAGTACAAATATTTGGATTTATTATTATGTTGAGTACTAAGAAAAGTAGCTGGTTAGGTAACTATGAATGAGCAAAGGATCCCAGATTTCAAAGATACCATGTGGAACTCCTCAATGACCAACAGAACACATATCGTCATGGGTTATCATGTTAAGTACAAAGAAAAGTAAATGGTTAGGTAACTATCAATGAGCAAAGGATCACAGACTTCACAGATACCCTATGAAACTCCTTAATGACCGACAGTACCCATATTGTGATGATTATTATGTTGAGTACGAAGAAAAGTAGCTGGTTTTCGTACCTATCATTGGACAAAAGATTATAAAGTCTTAGTCAAAATATGTTTATTTAATAAACTCAATTAATAATTACTTTAAATCGTATAAATCTTTTTAACCTACCACCAATTCAGGACATCATTTTTTAACTATTTCAAAGAACGGGCGCAAAAAACCATAGCGCACAGAAGTAACGACATTTACAAAAAAAATGTCGTTACCAGGTTATAAAATACAATACATACTCATCATATACCAGGTCATATAATATTTATATAGATACAAAATACAATAAGTATATAATAGACTTTAATGGTAACTTATGGAACCAAATAATTAGCTATTGTACAAAATATATAACAACGTCGGTGGTTAGTAGTAGTAGTGGACTACCTAGCCGTAGTCAACTAACAATCACTACGACGAAAGCATATGCATAAGTTCGCAATGTAGAAAACAACAATGCTAATAACATAGTCGTCATGGCGACATACTTAGATAAGATGGTAGCGGTAAAACTGGTGGTAGAATTTCATAGCCTGTCATAAAAATTTCAACATTTTTAGTAACTTTAACCGCCTCTGTGGTCTAGCGGTAAGACCTTAAACCATGAGGTCCCAGGTTCGATTCCCAGCGGGGGTACTAACTGTGCTCGGTTTGGTTAGTGGTAGGTGTGGCGGCCTGCGTCGCCACATAATTTATTATCCTCACGTATGGTTAAAGAGTTTGTAAGCGCATTCCTAAACGCGTGTAGATCCGATAAAGATAAGACGGCATCCTCCCTCCAACATCTACGTAGTATAAATCGTCTTGTATGTTTTAGAGACAATAAGTTAGTTACAATGTAGTCACTATAAATATACAACATCACATGAAGAGACGCAGTCGTTATTAACCATCACCAAGGAACCTTCTATCATCACAACCTCCTATAACTCGCCAGACGGAACAGTAGGCCTTGTTCTAAGTCCGCCTGGCTATAGCTACCACCAACTTATTTTAGTATGTCGCGTCGCCGTAACAACAATGTTATCAGCAGTTCGAGGTAAGATAGCCAGTTCCTTAGTGGTTAAGGATACCGGGAATAACGCGATTTCACATGCCTTATCATCACTTAACATAAATCAGGTCCGGTCAAGTAAAGAGCTTATGTACATCAGGGCCACATCGAATGTTAATTACAAAATAAATGTTCTCGAATGGTACTTAAAACATGTTATGTTTACACATTAGTGGTCCTCGCTTTGTACATGCGGGACTCGGAAAAACGTCCTCATATTGTTTCTGTACAGTCAAACACACGGTCCTCGAATTGTATTGGATTCAAGAGAAAGTGTGTGAAAATGAGTCCCCGGATTGCCATCTGTAGTCAGGCGATTGGGTCCTCGAAAGGTACACACAGACGTCCTCGGAAAGATGTCTCCACAAGCGTTGGCAGTGTATAATAAGTCCACGCATTGGTCAAGAAAAGTTAATAAATAAAATGCTGCAATAACGTTAGACAAATAGACCTGATCATTAACAAAGTGTTTTCTGTTTCTTTCTATCGTTTTAAAGTAACAATACAAGGTCATTAACATGGTTTTTGAGAGAGTCCTCGGATGGGTCATATAAAACCATAGTCCTCGAAAGGCCGTCTGTACAAACAGGGGTGTGTGTGTGTGTGTTTGTAATGAGATTATCTTCATATAAACATTTTGGTTCAACAGGTGTGGTTGTGGTATTGGTGGTGGTAAAAATAAATAGTCCAACTTACGGTTTAAGTGGTTTATGTTGTCCAAATACCAATACACATTTATAACAAACAGTAGGCACAGAAGGAACAGTTTTAGCACGTAAATAGCACAGCACAATAAATATAAGCGTAGCGTAAGCATGAAGGAGAAGTAGGATAGTTCACAGAATAGATTTAAGCACAGCGCGGAAAGAAATAAGCGTACTACGCAATCGGTATTTATAAGGCGGGAGACAAAGCAGCGTGCGCTCCGCGTCGTACATAGGTCTCGACTGGATGTGTCCACTAGGCTTGTGTAGTACATGTACTAAAGAACTAAAAGAATTGCTTCCTAGCACTGAACTAGAACGAACTATTCCGCATGCTTATTCGGTCTTCGTTCATTTAGTACACTCAGTCGGACAGGAACGAGATGTTCCGTTCGGCAGTCTCGGCTCTCTCGGTCTCCATGGTCTGCATCGGAATCGGAACGGTAGAGCCGAGAGCGTTTACAAGGGAGCATCTTTAGTGAGAATGTGGTGTTTGCACAATTTAAAAGATAATAATGTCGTAGGTGCGGTTAGCATAATATTACGATTCACTTTTTGAAAAGACAGTCCTACGTAAGCCTGCCAAGTACGAAGAGAAATCAAATTTTTATTATTTTTTATTAAGCTTTGTTGTATATGACACAAATTCACCTTTTTTTACCTATCTAATTATTTAGTCTTAAGTAATTTGTGGTCTTTTTACGCAATAAAACTATTTAATAACTTAATAAACTCTCATAGTACATCCGTGACTGAATATTTATCATCAAATAAATCAGTGTACTAAATGAACTAATAGTACTATTAGAGTGAACTAGTACATTGCCCGTAATGTACTAGTACGGAGCGATCTTTGAGATGACCGAGCAGGCACAAGACTAGTGTCCACGGCGGCTGCTCGCGCGCAGATGGCAAGAACAATAGAACGTAGGTAACGGCTAGTGCCTATGGTCATGCGTATCGATAGGTGTTTATCGATATCGACTAACTAATACACACTCGATATTATGGTGTGAATATTATTGTAGATATAAATAGCTAAACAAATAGTAATTACCTATAGATATAAGTGTACATATATAGGTGTAAATATTATTATAGTAAATCAGCTGTATGTTTTAGATATAAGTTAGAATTACGTTATTATTAATGTTTATTTTGTTATTTAGGTTTTAATAAATATTTAGTGTAAATATGTGTGTGTGCTATTTGTGTATGTGTTTATACCCAAAGTAGGCTACACCACCCCCCTCCAGAGACCGTCAAGGGCGATAAAAAATTGTAAACTTCACCTGGCGTCCAGAGCGTGTTGTGTATTCTTTCTGAACATCTGGTAGGGGTTCAGGTTCGGTTTGGTCAGACAATATGAAGGCCGGCTTAACGCGGTCTATCGATACCGTGACCTCTTTACCCTTCTGAAGGATTTTAAAAGTTTTGTCATCCCTTGCTAAGACTTTGTGTGGTCCTGAGTATGCTGGTTGGAGAGAACCACGTGATGCGCCTTCGCGAAGGAACACGTGATCACTGGTGGCTAATTCTCTATATATAAATACTTTAGGCTTAGAATGACGTGAAGCTGGTGTAGGGCGTAGTTTTGTGGCAATTTGTTTCAGGCGTGCAGAAAATTCGGATAAATCGGTCGTACCACCGTCAGTAGGTTCGAAGAATTCGCCTGGTAACCTTAACGGCTCTCCGTATACGAGTTCCGCAGAAGAGCTTTGGAGGTCCTCTTTATAGGCGCTTCGTATACCTAAAAGAACCCATGGCAAAGACTCTGTCCATCTGTCGTTCGCGTGGCAGACTATTGCGGCTTTCAGTTGTCGGTGAAAACGTTCCACCATGCCGTTGCACGCCGGATGGTATGCAGTAGTCCGCTTGTGCTCAAATCCGGCTATTTTCGACAGATACTGAAATAATGCCGATTCAAATTGACGGCCACGGTCAGTGGTAATGTCTGTCGGACAACCGAATCGAGCGATCCATATTGACAGAAGTGCCTTAGCCACGGTTTCCGCAGTTATGTCTTCTATCGGCACTGCTTCCGGCCACCGGGTAAACCGATCTACGGCCGTCAGACAGTACCGATAGCCCTGCGAGATTGGTAATGGGCCAATCAGACCTATATGGATTTTCCGAAAACGAATGCGAGGCAAGTTGAAAGTGCCTAGAAGTGCGCTGACGTGACGACTCACCTTAGCCTTTTGACAAGCCAAGCAAGTGTGGGACCACTCCCTACAATCCTTTGTTACCCCGGGCCAGACGAATCGCTCTGCAACGAGTCTTGCAGATGCATTGGCACCAGGGTGACTTAATGAATGCTGGCTCTCAAAAACCTGTCTGCGATAGTATTTTGGGACAAAAGGCCTAGGAGTCGTTGTACTGACGTCGCAGTACAGGGGAACACGACTTCCAGGAACTGTCAATTTGTCAATACGCAGGGATGTTTCACCAGAGAGCAGTTTCTGTAGTTCTGGGTCAGATGATTGACCTTGGGCTAAGGCGTCGAAGTTGACTGGTGCGCCCAGTTCTGCGATCCGCGACAAGGTATCGGCGACTACATTATCCTTGCCAGATATGTGTCGGATATCGGTCGTGAACTGGGCAATGAAGTCTAAATGTCTGAACTGCCTAGGCGAACAGTTTCTATTCCTTTCATGGAATGCGAAACTGATCGGCTTATGGTCAGTGTAGACGACAAAGTGCCGGGCTTCGCACGCTGCTTTGTCTCCCGCCTTATAAATACCGATTGCGTAGTACGCTTATTTCTTTCCGCGCTGTGCTTAAATCTATTCTGTGAACTATCCTACTTCTCCTTCATGCTTACGCTTACGCTTATATTTATTGTGCTGTGCTATTTATGTGCTAAAACTGTTCCTTCTGTGCCTTCTGTTTGTTATAAATGTGTATTGGTATTTGGACAACATAAACCACTTAAACCGTAAGTTGGATTATTTATTTTTACCACCACCAATACCACAGCGTTGTGTTGGTGAAATAAACCGCTTACGCCTGGTGAATAGAGCCTGTGTGACTCACGGTTGACGCTGGTATCTGGTTAATGTAGCGAGTCTGCCTGACCCTCTACCGCTGGTTGCTAGTTATGGTAAGTCGACTGGTAATCCAATGGTACTGGTTGTCACAGAACACTCCTTGAGCTTACAGTTAATCACTATGGTTTGAGTCACTATTCACTCGCTGATGGTTCTTTCACGATTCGAAGGACCACTAAAATGTATGGTTTGTACGTCTATAGAAGATTGGTAAGATAAATTAAAGTCACTGGTAAGAAAGGTAGAAACTGTATTGACAAATAACTAAAAAGCTAGAATGGTAAAATGGTAATGGTTAATGATCTGCACGCCGTCGAAAAGTTCGGGGTCAACATATCTACTTGGGGTCCACTTTTGGTACACCTTTTAGCCCAAAAGCTGGACGCCGATTCTCATAACGACTACATAGAGTCGCTTCAGAAACCACGAGAGCTACCAAGAATAGAAGACTTTTTAAGCTTTTTAGAGACCAAATTTACATCTTTGGAAGCTTATAAGCGAAAGCAAGACACTCCTAAGTTTTCCCACCAAGAAGATAACCGCTTCAAAAAACCAATCCATCAACAGGCAACTAATAACCACTTCAACAAATCATCTTTTAAACCATCGCAATTTAAATCTTTGCACGTGGAATCCCATAAGTGCCTATTTTGTAACCAAAACCATCCACTTTATTACTGCAAAACGTTTCGTGAATCTAGACCAGACATAAAGCGGAAGACGGTTGCGAAATTCAATTTGTGTAAAAATTGTCTTTTTAATCACCAAGGCAAGGGGAATGCTTATCTAACAAAACATGCCGGGACTGCAACGGCAAACACAACACGCTATTACACGATGCGCTTGCGTCACCGAGCGAAATACCTACCAACGTTACCAACCTGGAAAACAATCAACGAAAATGCAATGTATCTCAGGAAAATATAGCCGAAATTCTTCTAGCTACTGCCTATGTCAATCTTTTAGCCGCAGATGGAACCTACCATAAGATGGGAGCACTGATTGATCAGGGGTCCCAGACCTCGCTGATAACTGAAAATGGGGCTCAGTTATTACTGCTACAACGACAGCGTTGTAAGGGTGTCATATATGGGGTTGGGGCCAAAGAGAACAACTGTAAGGGCGTCATTAATATAACGTTATCATCTCTTCATAACGATTTTACCATGACAACAGATGTTTTTATTATGAACACGTTGATAAACAAATTACCAAACCATTCGTTTAAAATACCATCTTGGCCATATCTTAATTCAATCCAATTAGCCGATTCCGAGTTCAATACCAGTCGGCCCGTGGACATGCTGCTGGGGGCTGATGTGTACTCGTCCATTATTATGAGTGGAATCATCAAACTAGATTCGCATCACCCAGTTGCGCAAGAAACCCAACTAGGCTGGATTTTGTGCGGCAACGTAAAAATGTACCAGTGTAACGTAGTCATAAATGACAACCAAGATCTTCAAAGGTTTTGGGAGATCGAGGATATAACACCAGATACGAGTATCACTGCTGCTGAAGACCAATGCGTGCAGTTTTATTCATCAACGACCAAGAGAAACCAAGACGGAAGATACATCGTCAGACTTCCTCTCAAAACCAATTTGGAAGAAAATTTGGGATCTTCTAAGCCAATGGCCATCGTACAATTTCGGCAATTAGAAAGAAAATTTAACAAAAATAAAACATTAGCGGAAGATTACAAATTATTTATTAAAGTATATCGCAATCTCGGTCATATGCCGGCGCCGGTAACACGACGCCGGGTTATTTTATGCCACACCACGGAGTTGTACGCCCCGACTCTACGACTACTACACTTAGAGTCGTTTTTAACGCGTCCGCTAAAACCACAAGCGGTCATAGTTTAAACAATTTAATGGAAGCAGGACCAAATCTACAACAAAATTTACAATCTTTGATTTTAAATTGGAGGCAATACCAATACGCCTTTACCGCCGACATTGAGAAGATGTTCCGCCAGATCCAGGTTCATGATGATGATCAGATATACCAGAAGGTCATCTGGAGAGATACTCCACAAGAAGTACTGCAGGAGTACCAGCTTACCACAGGAACCTACGGCCATAAAGCAGCGCCGTTCCTGTCAATGATGATTTTGAAACAGCTAGCCCTGGACGAGAAACCAAATTACCAACACAGCAGGGCGCCCAAGGTCATTGAAGAATCCTTTTATATGGAAGATTTGTTGAATGGAAGCCATACAATACCAGATGCTAAGCAGCTACAGTCTGATTTAATACAGATTTTAAAATCAGGTGGTTTCAACTTGAAAAAATGGCGCTCCAATACACCAGAGTTGATACCAAATCAAACCATAAACCAGCCAAACTTTGATTTTAAGCAACCATCATCTACCAAAACTTTAGGCCTTGGTTGGAATCCTGAGCATGATGTATTTACGTTCAGTTCCACAATAACAATAACCACTAATCATCCTACCAAACGATCATTACTATCCGATATATCTAAAGTGTTTCATCCGTTGGGGTGGTTATCTCCCGTTACAAAGAAATTAAACCTATTGTTCCAAACTGTCTGGCAATCAAATATTGAATGGGATGAAAAGCTACCAGGAGACATCTGCACCGAGTGGACAAAGGTAACAGCAGATATTAACCATATTGACCAGTTGCAAGTACCAAGGTGGCTTGGCACTCGAGAGACAGATCTGATAAACCTGCATGGGTTCTGTGATGCGTCGACCAAATCATACGCGGCAGTTATTTATTGCAAGTTAAACCACGGTGACTCATCGCCTGTCACTCTGGTGGTTGGGAAGGCCAGGCTTGTATCTGCTAGCAAGACCATCAGCTTACCACGGCTGGAGCTGTGCGCAGCGGTTCTTTTATCCAAGCTCATGGCAAAGGTCAAGGATAGCCTACCAAACTACAAGATCCAACTGTATGGCTGGACGGATTCCATGGTTGTCTTGGGATGGCTTCATGGAGATACAAATCGCTGGAAACCATTTGTAGCGAACAGAGTGAGCCAGATCACGGAGATAATACCACGCAGCTGTTGGCAGTACGTGAAGTCTGAGGAAAACCCCGCAGACTGCGCGAGCCGTGGCATCAGTGCAGACCAATTGAACCAACACCAACTATGGTGGCACGGACCAAAATGGCTACCATCATACACCGACCAAGAACAAAAAACCAAATTTACCACAGATATCGAAATTAAAAAATGTAAACAAACAAATGTTGTCACGAAACCAGCTGATAACATTGTGCAACAAATAATTAACAAGTACAGTACATTCACGCGAGCCGTGCGCGTCCTGGCTTAGACATTGCGTGCGATATCACGTTGCCGAAACCAGACACCTTATTTATCGCTACAAGAATTACGGAAAGCAGAAGAAATAATTATTAAAAATGCACAACAGCTTGAATTTACAAAGGATATTAATAAATTAAAAAACCAGGAATGTGTAGAAAAGAAGAGTAAAATTTGTAATTTAAAACCATTTTTAGATGAAAAAGGCATCTTGAGAGTTGGTGGCAGACTCGTAAACGCCTATATCGAAAGCGAGATGAAGCACCCAGCCATTATTCCACACACTAGCAAGGTGACCGAGTTGTTAATTGACCATGCCCACAAAACGACTTTCCACGGAGGTGCTAGAGTTACATCGGCCTATCTCAGGCAAAGATATTGGATTGTGGGCGGTAATCGGACAACCAAAAAACAGCTCCGTCTCTGTGCGAGGTGTAGAAGAACGGATCCAGTAAAACATCAACAGCTGATGGGGGACTTACCAGCTTCAAGGAGCAACCCCTCGCGACCTTTTTACCAAACAGGGGTTGATTTCAGTGGCAGCGTTCTTATAAAACCCAATAAGGGTCGCGGAGTAAAAACCACAAAGGTTATGTGGCAGTGTTCGTGTGTATGGTGACCAAGGCCGTACACTTAGAACTCGTCTCAGACCTTACCACGTCGTCCTTTATGGCCGCGCTTCGGAGAATGGCAGCTAGAAGAGGAACTCCGCGCCATATTTACAGCGACAATGGTACCAACTTTTTGGGAACCAGCCGCATCTTGAAAAAGGAATTTGAGGAGTTAAAGCACATTTTTAGCAGCGAGTTTATAACAGAGATCATATCGATTGGCATTAAATGGCACTTAAATGCACCGTCGTGGCCTTCAGCTGGAGGTCTTTGGGAGGCTGCCGTGAAAAGCACAAAATACCACCAGAAGCAAGTCGTTGGTAAACAGAAGCTCACCTACGAGGAGTTTACCACCATCTTAACTCAATTGGAAGCTTGCTTGAACTCCAGACCTCTGTGTCCTCTTACGGATGACCCAGATGATTTAAATTATTTAACACCATCCCATTTTCTAAGCAGTGGTCCGACGCTTACCATTTTCGAGACCGAAAGAGACGAGAGAACCAGGTGGCAGCTTACCCAAAAAATATACCAGGATATATGGAAGCGGTGGCAAGCTGAGTATCTCACTCAGTTGTCGGCAAGAACCAAATGGCTTTTACCAAGAGAGAGCTTAAAAATCAATGACGTCGTCCTAATTCACGACGCAAACTTACGAGCCGGTAAGTGGGCATTAGGAAGAGTCATAGAACTTCACCCGGGAAAAGATGGATACGTCCGGGTAGTGACCGTAAAGACCAAGAATGGAACCATGAAACGACCAATAGTTAAGTTATCTCTTTTACCTGTTAACTCAGACCATAATGAGGAACGAAACCACAACCAGCCAGCCAACGAACCATCAACCAGCGAGGACACTCCGCCAAGGAATACCATACGGTCAAAAAGGTCCTGCAACCTTTTGTCGTTCGTGTTAACATTGTTTATGTTATTATGGACACCTATCAGCGGAAATTACCACGTTTCCAGCCTCCAAAACAGTAACAACATGTTTTACTTCGACCAAATATCATCTATGTGTCTCGTTCGTGATGAATGGAAACTGATAAAATACTACGATCTACAACCATATCGACAAGGAAACGTTCTATTTACCAAATACATTGATCACCTGGAAACCATATGTTCGAACTCTAAAATAAAAACACAATGCGACGTTATCTTATCACAATTACGACACGGATATGCGGAGTACGATTACTACAATACAATGTTACTCAATCAGCAGTTCACAAGGCCGTCTAGACAGCGTCGCGGGCTAATAAATGGCGTAGGATCAATTGCCCACACTTTGTTCGGAGTCCTGGACGAAAGTTTTGCGGAACAATATAAAAAGGACATAGATTTACTTCAGACCAACCAACAGCACCTCGCTTCATTATGGAAGAACCAGACTTCAGTTGTCGAGGCTGAATATAATTTATTGAAAAGAGCGGAAAATACCATGGGACAAGCAGCATAAACTCTTCAACCAGCATCTGAATTCGCTAGAAAAAGCCGCTAACGATTTGAAGACAGGTATTCAAAGCGTCGCCAACAGTAATGATTTTGTAATGTCATCTATAATCGCTACCAACATCTTAAATAACTTGAGACACATCCAGGACACCTTATTAGAAACCATTACCAACATATTCCATGGAAACTTCAATATTCATCTTCTGAAATCAGAACAGCTTCTTCAGGAACTGAACATCATAAGTGGACATCTTCCCAAAGATCTGTCACTACCTATAGACAACATACAAACCAACTTAGCCAAAATTTACCATGTTTTGAAGGTCAAAGCAAGAGTTATCAATGAATACGTGATCTTTAAAATCAAGATACCATTAGTCAGCCGAGACCAATATGACATCTACAAACCCATACCAATATCCCGAGACGTCAACGGAACCATGGTCACCCTAGTACCGATTGCTACTCATATTGCAATGAATATCCGAAAAGATATGTATTTGCCTTTGTCCGACAATGATTTTAATATGTGTATTAGTTTTGATGAATCAACACATCTCTGCTATTTACACGGTCCCCTGTACCAGTTAGATAATGACCAGTCCCTGTGTGTCAAAAGTCAAACCACGCAGAACTGCAAAACCAATGTAGATATATAACCAATGTGTAAACAATCGTGGACACAATTACAAAGAATAAACACCTACCTGTTCTCCTGTTGCGGTCAGTGCCCTATAGATACGAATAATATGCGGTAACATGATAGTGACAGAGGGACTCAGCAAGGCCGGTGTTATCACTTTAGACTAAGACTGCGTTATCAAGGGCGACTCGTACACCATAGTGTCGCATAAACAATAATTTTGTCACCTTTAATTTACTGTCTAAATTTTTTTTTTTTTTTATATAAGAGGGAGGCAAACGAGCAGGCGGGTCACCTGATGGAGAGTAATCACCGCCGCCCATGGACACCCGCAAAACCAGAGGAATCGCAGACGCGTTGCCGGCCTTTAAGGGAGGAATAGATTTAAGGAAGGAATAGGAATTGGGAGGGGGGGGGGGAAGGGGCCTCCGGAACCCTCACTGGTCGGACGAAACACAACAGCACCAAGTGCCATTATTTCACGCCGAATATTAGTGAGAGGGTGGTATTACGCTAGGCGAGCCGGCCCAATGTGTGCTGCAACGCAGCGTGGCTCTACCACTCAGAAAAATCACTCTAAACCTTATTACAAAGCTATTACACACCCTAAAACACAAGAAAATGCTAGGGGTCAAAAGTGACCAAGCGGGTCTGATAATTTTAATTTTAAATAAATTTTATTATAGTGTTCCTTCTACTACCTAACCAGCCAGCTAATATTTCAGCGGTAAAAGCTATGGTCGTAAGTGGTTGGGATAAAACCAGTACGTTCGGAGTATGAAAAGAAAATTAAAATACCCGATCTATTTAAAAAAAAAATTAAAGTTAGCGTTTAACCAGATTAACCGTATAAAAACCTAAAACCGTGGAACCATAGAGTTATACCGAAATAAACTTAAAAATAATGAGCGCCAGGATCGTACAGTCGATCCGGACCTGGGAGACGACGTTAACCTACAACTTCACAATACAGGTCGAACTCGCAGATCTTCAAAGTTTGATAAGTTTACCAACGCTTATAAGTTGGATTAAAAAAAAATATTGGGAATAGTAGGGTATGGATCCCCTACTAAATAAAATTGTGGTACTAAAAAAAGAATTTTAGGTCAAAAAGAAAAACCGTCCACGCCTGCCAGTCCGCTAGGCGGTGTCCGCTCGCCTTACAGTTGCGGCTGGAACCCCCGATGAAACGGGTCTCGCGTCCAGTGGCCTGATTCACGTATTTCGTAACAGTCGAAATGTCGTTTACGTTTAGAAGTCGTCCTATTGAAAAACAGTCACAAATCCGTATTCACCTGTCATTTCGCTAGAACGATTACTCGATAGGAACGCAACTCAGCGATTTGTCAACTATTTAAACTTAATGTTGCCATTACAGTTCTAACAAATAAATTCAAATACTTTTTGTTAACAAAAGATGCAGAAATGTTTATAATTTTTTCCAACGACTTGTAAATTGTTTAATTTGACGTGTAATCGCTGAAATCCGATAAAACTAAACGTCAAAATAATAGGTGAATACCGCGGAGGCAACGATCGAACTTCGATTAATGCACGTAAATACGCTTAAACAAAACCGACTTAAACAAAATCGTGCGATTGATACGTGAATACGAAAAGTGACTTCAGCGATCAATTCGCTTGCATGTCGTTGAAGTTTTGTTACGTGAATTAGGCTACAGGCTTTAGGGCCCAGCTCTAAATCCTGACGGCGAGACGAGCTTCTCGAAGCATCTGGAATTATACGGACAATACGGAGTCTTAGCACTACATACCACATTGTTATGTCAGTATCGATAAAGAAATTTGGTCCTGCAGTCTTCCATCTTAAACCTGTGCCGCTACCTATAAGAATCAGGGACTCTCTACTTAACTGGTGTGTCCCTAGCATCCCTGCGTTGTGGTACACCTATAAACTAACACTAGTCCAATACTATTGACCACCATTTTTTTAATTTTAGTGTTTTTCACATTTAACTAGAACACAAAGTACAACAATGCTATTATATTCGACTAAACATTGTTGGGTGATGTAGTATCCACTTTCTAAAGATTAAGGGCTGACACATATGTCACATGGCCTGGCGACACAAGTTGACAAAGAGTGAATCGAAAACCTTCAGAATCGAATTTCTGGATTCTCAGTAAAAGATGACAGTCTATTGGTTAACCGAGCTTGAGGGAAACACTTATGAACAATGATTAGGTAATACTTACGCGCTGTTGTAAGACTTATTTCGCACGTGGCTCTCTGGCTGCAAGGCGGCGGCAGGAACTGATGTGATGTGCATTGGATTCCGTGCACATCACATCGGAGAGTGTTAGGACCATATTGTCCTAACACTCTCCGAAGAGCTGTTTTAAATCCACTCACACTTATTGCCGACTCGGTCTCACCTCAGTAAAATGATTCTCTCTGCGTCAACAACCTCCAAAAGAATGTTTCCATTTCGGTGGCGTCGCTTCTCCGGAAGTCAAAAATAGAAGGCCATCTTAGAAATTTTTCTCTAAAAGTGGTAAAATTATGAGCCTTAAGTGGTGAAAATAAAGTTAAGAAAAACAACCAAAACGTCATATATAACGTTTTCCCAACTTGTCCTAGAACTGAAAGAATTTGTCACTAATCAAACTACATGCATTCTAACAAAAAAATAATGTTTAGCTATGGGAAATCCGTTCTTTACGATGTTTGCGTACAATTTTCAGTATTCTTTCTGGCAACCCCTGTATCCCATTTTACGCAATTCTCTCTAGTTTAAAAATGTTTTATTTCCTGTATTGTTTGAATTTAATTTAATTGGTAACTTAATTTAATTTAATCCGTAAAACTACTGACGTGTCCCTCCCGGCGTTCTTGTCCTCAGTCCATGCTTCCCTGCCACTCACGAATAAAATACTAGAAGCAACATCTAATTCCTTTTTGACACCTTACATGGACGAGGCCAAGGCCGCCTGGAGAGCAGCTTGCCCGTATTCTGATCTTCCAAACAAAACCTCCTCCCAAAGGCTTTGGGAAGGGCCCCTCTGCGAACTGTTGCGAAATAACCTTATCAACACGTCTTCTAGTTCCGCAGAGCGTGCCCGCCTTTTAGCTGTAGGGAGATGGGAGTCGGGTCTTTGGTTGCATGCACTACCCTCAACGAATACGGGTACTCTGCTAGACCGCAGTACTTTTCGCCTAGCAACTGCCCTGCGTCTTGGTGCCCCCAGTATCGTCCCCCATCAATGTCGTTGTGGCGCACCGGTAAACACCCTCGGCCACCACAGGCTGTCCTGTGCACGGAGTGCTGGCCGCATTGCCCGCCATCATTCCTTGAATGACATCATTCGTCGGGCTCTAGTCACGGCTGGTGTGCCAGCAGTACTAGAGCCCGCCGGCCTGGCGCGCGATGATGGCAAGAGGCCAGACGGCATGACCCTGGTACCTTGGAGGGTGGGACGGGCACTTGTGTGGGATGCTACATGTGTTGACACGCTTGCCCCGTCCCACCTTTCAAGTACATGTATCAACGCTGGCTCTGCTGCCAATACTGCGGAGAACCTCAAACGGCGCAAGTATGGGAATCTGACTGGAGATCTCATATTTTAGCCGTTTGGGGTAGAGACGTTGGGACCATGGGGGTTAGGTGCCCACCAGTTTTTTTAAAGATATTTCAAAAAAGCTGGTGGAAGCCACCCGAGACCCCAGAGCCAGCAGCTATCTGGGTCAACGCCTATGCCTCGCCATCCAGCGCGGCAATGCGGCTAGTGTACTGGGTACTCTGCCTGATGGGGATGATCTGGGGCAATTCTTTTATTTATAGTTTTTATTGTAATTAAGTTTTTTTTTCTTTTTAAATTGTAAATATTTTAAAATCTAGCTAAAATTAATGTGTAAGATAACTTTGAAGGATTATTTTAAATACTGATATTTATTGTAGAATAAAATTTAATTACCGAAAGTAAATATGATAACTATTAATTTAATAAGTAGTTTATAATCCGAACTGTTTCGGCTATTATTTAATTTAAGATATTATTTGTAATGAAAAGCTGACAGTAACATCGCCCCGCTACCGCTAGTTGTAGCGACAACTATGTGGCTATCAGTTTTTTCAATTTAATTGTAAAATAATGTATAAAATTATTATTAAATGAAAATAAAAATCACTGTTTTGATCTTTGATATCCTTCATTGCTTTTCTTTTGTCTCAAAAATTTTTAGGGTTGCTTCACATGTGTGTCGGAACTGTGACTTCACATTATGTATGGTACCGGCACAGTGAAAAATATTCTTTCGTACATTCTCTATGAATTTTGTCAAAACCAATACGTCCGTGATTTGCCGGTGGCGGCACTGACACTGAAAGCTTTATCACTGACAAGTGGGGATGCATTTATTGATAATGTATGAAAAATGGGTGCGCATTTTTTCACATAACTTTTTAAGTCGTATTATCGGAAGTCCGAAAATATTTCTTATGCCATTTTACATCATAACGATCACTCTTCATAAAAATATTTAATACTAACGATCGAAACCCATAATCATCAGAATTCATAATATCTCTCGCCCCTCTCTCCGTCCGGTGGGTGTCGTAAGAAGCGACTAACGGACTCTTTCGAGCGATGATCTGCTCCACTGGTGGTAGGGCTTGACCCGTCTGGTTGGTGACCACCGTACGCATGGTGTAAAACCCCTCAAGTGACTGCTTGTCGGTCGCGTTTCAGGATCAGCCAGCGTATAACCAGAGCTCGAGAGGATGATGCTGCGATGTATTTGGTCTGTGGAGGCTTTCGTCAAACCAGTGCCACTTCGTTAACCTGCCGACCAGGGAGACCCATAGAAACGGTTGTCCCGCTGGCCGCCCGTGGCACAGTACAGGGGCCCAAGCGAGCCTAACCAGCTCGTGAGGCTGCCTCACCATGCCACGCATAATCTCGGGGTGGTCCGTCGTGCCGGTTGGTGACCGGAAGGTGGGGTCCCGGCGGCCATTCCCGGGGGGGTTCGGGGGCCCCTCCGTTCGGCAGGTTAATAATACTCGTCTGTGGGCAAATTCCTGGCGAAACAGGCCACCACACTTTGACCATTCGCATCGCGGCATTTTCTCGATTCACGCCTGTCTCTTTCCACTCCTAAAATGACAGCGCCTAACAACAAAACTGGTTCTACAGCGGTGCACACCCCCACCACAACCTTACCGTTTGAGGTGGAGTTCGCTAACATCCGCGGACTCCATGCAAACCTCAATGCCGTCCACCACCATCTTGAGACGGCACGGCCAGCAATGTTGTTCCTGACGGAGACGCAAATAATCCGCCCAGCTGACACCACCTACCTGAACTATCCCGGCTTTGTGCTTGAAGAGTCCTTCAAAGCCAAAGCCGGAGTTTGCTTATTCGTTCGGGCGGATGTTTGCTGTCGCCGTCTGCGCTGTCTGGAGGACCCTTCCTTCTCCCTCCTAGTGGTACACGTCGACTTAGGCTCTCATTGCCGTGTCTACGTCTGCGTCTACCGATCCCATAACGGCGACATGGAGACAACTCGACTAATTGAACATCTTAGTCGGGTAGCAGATGATACGTAGGAGCGGTTTCCATCGGCGGAACTGGTGTTTTTGGGGGACTTCAACGCCCACCATGAGTTGTGGTTAGGTTCCTCCAAAACAGACCATGCTGGTAGAACTGCCCACGCATTCGCTCTCACGCATGACCTGACGCAATTGGTGAACCAGCCCACCAGGATCCCAGACATAGTTGGCCATGGGCCTTTCTTACTCGACCTTCTGCTGACGAGTCGCCCAGCTGGATACCGGGTGGAGATTCGAGCTCTTTTAGGTTCCTCGGATCACTGCTTGATATCCAGCACAGTGCCCTTGGCATCGCGCCCGCCAACAGCGGTTTCGAAACGCCAGATTTGGCACTACGCGTCGGCAGACTGGGACCGGGATGCGGGAGTATTTTGCATCCGTCTCTTGGAGGCAGCGCTGCTTTAGTGGGAAGGACCCGACCGCTAGCGCCACTGCCGTTGCTGATGAGATAGTATTAGGAATGGAATACTATATTCCACACTCCTATGTCATCAGCAAAGGCAGACGCAACCGCTGGTTCAATCGCGAGTGTGCCAGCGCTGTTGAGTGCAAACAGACGGCATACCGCGCTTGGATCAGAGGTAAAGCTCATGGGGCTCCCGAAACTCGCTCGCTAAAAGCAGCCTATAATAATGCCACCAAGTCGTGTAAGAGGGCCTACATTAGAGCGGATGCCCAGCGCGTTGCACGAGTAGGCCAAGAACTCCTGACGCATCCTACGGGCAGCCGTAGCTACTGGCGTCTGGCCAAAGCCGTGCAATCCAACTTCTGCCAACCCTCGCTGCCACCACTGAGATGTCTTGACGGAACTTTAGCTCACAAGCCGCAGGAAAAGGTCGATCTCCTGGCCAAACTCTTTGCGGCTAACTCCCGGATCGATGACTGTGATGCACAGCCACCCTCAATTCCTCACTGTGGCCACACAATGTCTGATATTAAAATCAGGCAGTGTGATGTCCGTGCGGAAATGCAGTTAATCGATGTCCGGAAAGCTAACGGTCCTGATGGCATCCCAGCAATAGTCCTGAAAATGTGTGCAGCGGAGTTGTCCCCTGTGTTAATGCGTCTGTACCGTCTCTCGCTCTCTTCGGGTTGTGTGCCGGAATCTTGGAGAGAAGCTAATGTGCAACCGATCCCTAAAAAAGGAGATCGGTCAGATCCGACTAATTACCGCCCTATAGCCGTAACTTCAGTGTTGTGTAAGATCCTAGAACGAATATTGAACAAACAGCTTATTCGATACCTAGAAAATCACTCCCTAATTCACGATCGTCAATATGGGTTTCGGCTAAAACGGTCAACGGGTGATCTTCTAGCGTACGTCACACATCTCTGGGGTGAGGCTATTGACAAGCGTGGCGAGTCACTGGCAGTTAGCCTTGACATAGCCAAGGCTTTTGATCGGGTCTTGCACAAAGCTCTTCTCTCCAAGCTCCCAGCATACGGTTTGCCCGCTCAGTTCTGTACCTGGATTGCCAGCTTCCTGCATGAGCGTAGAATCCGTGTCCTTTCGGATGGATGCGCTTCGCGGTTGATATCAGTGAACGCTGGTGTTCCTCAAGGCTCCGTTCTATCCCCCACGCTGTTCCTTCTGCATATCAATGACATGCTTCCTCTTGGAAACATTCATTGCTATGCAGATGATAGCACAGTGCATGGGGGATATAACGGGCACCCAACGGCTGGGCGGGTAGACACCGAAATGAAGCGAGCAAATCTTGTCATTGAGCTCGATCGGATGTTGGACCTCATTTCTAAATGGGGCTCCGATAATCTGGTGGAGTTCAATGCCAAGAAATCACAGGTGTGCGCGTTCACAGCGAAAAAGTCGCCATTCCTTCCCCTTCCCTCTCTTCAGGGTACATCTCTAGGCCTGCAGAGCAGTATTAACATGCTCGGTATGGATATCCGCTGCGATCTGAACCAAAAGGACTACATCGAAACCGTGATTAAAAATGCCTCACGTAAACTCGGTGTCCTGAACAAGGTGCGGCGATTCTTCACGCCTGATCAGTTGTGTCTATTATACAAGACACAGGTGCGGTCTTGCGTGGAGTATTGCTCTCACCTTTGGGACGGCTCCGCAAAGTGATGGATTGCTTCTCGATGTCTTGGACAGATTGCAGCGCCGCGCTGTGCGCATTATCGGCAATGCAGAGGTCACTAAAACTCTCGAGCCTTTGCAATTGCGTAGAGATATTGCGTCACTCAGCGTATTTTACCGTTTATACCATGGCGAGTGCTCTGAAGAACTCTTTGACCTCATCCCTCCTTCTCCCTTCCTCCATAGGAGTACGCTTGCTGCTCTGCGGAGTCACCAATTTACAGTCTCTAACATTCCATCACGCACAAAGAAATTTGGTGACTCGTTTCTTTGCCGCACTTCCAAAAGATGGAATAGTCTACCAGCACACGTATTCCCTCCTACCTATGACATAGGGTCCTTCAAACGAGGCGTGAAGAAGCACTTTGTGGGCCGGCAGAGTGAGGATGACTGATGCTACGTCTCTTACGCTGCACCAGTTGTCCTCGCGCCTGGACCTCATTTCCACTTAACATCAGGTGGAGTGGGGTCATTTGCCGGGCTTAGTATAAAAAAAAATTATAAAATTTTTTTTAATCATACACCTTATTTTTACTAATATTTTTTTGATATACACACATCAAAAGTGTCTAGGGATCAACATATATTTTTGCAATAACTTTTCTCCTGATTGATATTAATTAAAATTTTCTTTAAGGATTCATCAAATAAAGTGTTTTCGTTTGTCTACAGTAACGATAAACCAAGTCACCTTTGCATTAATAAAGAAATTTGCCATTTTCCTAATAAAGGGATTTTTGACATTTGAACCACTAACATTAAAGTTCGAAAAAAGACTGAAATAACAGTTTTCTTTAAAATTTTATTGGGTAACTTAAACAATTAATAATCCGTGTTTCTACCGCGAACACTAACAACACAAGAACATCGGTTTGGCATACTCAAAATGAGTTCATCCAAATCACGCTGTGGAATGGCCGCCCATGTTCGTTGCCACAACAAAAAAAGGTCTTCTTGCGACTGGATACCCTCCATATTCGGCAGAGCTCTTCTCTGTAGCATATCCCATGCATGCTCAATCGGGTTCAAGTCTGGCGACTGAGCAGGCCAGGGCATGACATTGATGTTAGCTGCGGCGAGAGTCTGTCTTACAACTCTTGCGGTGTGCGGTCGTGCATTATCATGCATTAACTGAAATAAGGGACCGATTTGCACTTGTAGAGGAACGATGACGTCTGATACAATCGTCTCAGCATAAATTTGAGCGTTGAGGTTGCCTCTGACCCAAATCAACTCAGTTCTTCCGCCGATCCAAATACCCGCCCATACCATGATGGTTCCACCACTATAAGGATGGACTTCCTGGCAGGATTTTAATCGCTGTTGGCGTCCAGGGGTTCTCCAGTGTCGTATACGTCTTGTATCCGGTCTCATACCAAAACGAGACTCATCAGAAAAGCACACGAAACGCCATTGTTCTTCTGCCCAATTTCTGTGTTCAAGAGCCCATTGATATCGAATCCTACGATTGTGCATTGCTATAGGTGGTACCCTTAGCGGTCTTCGGGAATGAAGGTTCACTTCATGCAAGCAGTTTCTGACTGTTTGGTCGCTAATTAAGTTCCCTGAAGAGTGATGAAGCCTCACGGCTAACATCATGGCGGTTATTGTTGGAGCTCTTCGAGTTGTGATTTGAATGTATCGGTCTTGTTTCCGTGTGGTGCAGCGATACCGTCCTCCATGGCGCTCAGCCACGGTACCAGTGCTTCGGTAACGTGTCCAAAGTCGACTGATAACACTCTGACTTGTATTCAGAGCTAAAGCCACAGTACGTTGCCGGGAACCAGCTTCTATCATTCCCACGGCTCTGAGCATTTCTTCCCTGCTTAAATGACGTCGCCGCTCCATAATAACGTTGGTTTTAATCAGTAGTAGGGAAACAGTAGCACTAATAATGTCTTCAATGCGTTGTATGTTTTTATAGGGAAAATATTGACAGCTGATTTTCATCTTTTACTAGAAATTGATTGAAAGTTCCTGTTTCAAATTATGAAATGCACCAAAAAGGATCCATATAAATTTATAAAATCATAAATTTATTACAAAGCCACATCTCAATCTCAAGAAATCCGCATAAAAATGCTTGATCCCTAGACACTTTTGATGTGTGTATTTTCTTATTAACCGACTTCAAAAAAATGAGGAGGTTCTCAATTCGGTTGTATTTTTTTTTATGTTTGTTACCTCTGAACTCCGTCATTTATACACCGATTTAGAAAATTCTTTTTTGATTTGAAAGGATATACTTCCAGATTGGTCCCATTTTTATCAAAATCCTGTTCTGATAATGGAATCCTCAAGGAATTGAGGGAACTCCTCAAACATTGTATGCAAACCTATAGCGATTTTGGTATTTTCAGCAATAAGTCATGCATTTGCATTCAGAAAATATCATTTGATGAAGTAGAACTGATGAAGAAGACCACAGAATGCCATTGGAACTCCTCAATGATAAGTATTTCACGGGTGGCGATAAGATATCTCGATTAAGATAGTTATGCGTATTTTCAGCAATAAGTCAAGCATTTGCATTCAAAAAGTATAATTTTATGAAGTAGAACTGATAAAGAAGACCACATAATGCCATTGGAACTCCTCAATAATAAGTATTTTACGGGTGGTGATAAGATATCTCCATTAAGATAGTTAAGCGACTATGACGAAGCAAAAGAAGGCAGGTACCGGAACACAGTTCTAATGGAGGGATCCTTGAGGAATTGAGGGAACTCCTCAAATATTGTAGGCATTACTATAGCGATTTAGGTATTTTCAGCCGTAAGTCAAATGAGGCCCACTTCGGCAATAAATCCTTCATAACTAATGTTGTAAATGCGAAAGCGTGTGTGTTTGTTTGACCGTCTCTCACTTGCGCATCGACCTGATTTTGCACATAGATAGCTGAAGGACAAATAGTAACATATTATGCCACTTTTTATCACTGCTTCTGAAACTTTTCTATAAGGATTTTAAAATACACTATTCACACTATTAATTCTGTCACTTCTTATCTAAATTCTTCTTAATATGCCGATGACTTACAAATTTACTCTCAGGCTTTGGCTGAGAACCTCTCAGACGCGATTGAGCAGATCATTGGTGACTTGGCTACGATCTACGACTGGAGCACGTCAAAAACGTCCCTGTAGTTTGCCTAACGGTGAACCCTAGTAACTCGCAAGTCATCATCGTAGGGGGCTCTATACAGCGTTCACGAGTAAATCTGGGTAACTTGCCGTCTGTTTTGGATGTAGATTTCCTACGTGATAGGCGTTTCTCGTTTTCTTCGCTTGTCGCATTTAAACGGCGCTGTCTCATACGAATACCGCGTTTTGTAGGTTTACCAATATTCGCTTTCGATAAATAGATCGGAATAATTCACTAAAAAGCGAGAAATAAACAAAAATTTTAACAAAAGTAAAAACCGACTCCAAAAAATTTGACTGAAATAAATGCACTAAATCGTAAAAAATAATTGCATAGTTTAGTTTGTTCAATTTACTTGCAATGTTAACCTTTATTCTACTCAATCTTATAATCTTAAAATTATTTTTGGAGTCGGTGCCAGCCTAATACGACGATGTCGCAATACCTAATCCATGAAACGGCTTATCTATCTCAAATGAACACGACAACTACTAAAGGCTAATTAAACATATTTACAAATAAAAACGACCATTGGGTTAAACGGCAGCGAGGCCGACCTAGACGGACGTGAAGAGATGAGCTTGATGCTTACGCGAAGGATTGGCCCACACACGCAAAAGACCGCGAATACTGGAATAATGGGGAGAGGGAGGCCTTTGCCCAGCAATGGGACAATATGGGCTAATATAATAATAATACAGTATGTCGTTTAATGTTAATGTTAAATTTATCTTGGCTGGCACCGACTCCAGAAATAATTTTTAAGATTATAAGATTGAGTAGAATAAAGGTTAATATTGCAAGTAAATTGAACAAACTAAACTATGCAATTATTTTTTTACGTTTTAGTGCATTTATTTCAGTCAAATTTTTTGGAGTCGGTTTTTACTTTTACTAACGATCGAAACTCCTAATCATTCTAATAATAACGCCAATATTCATAAATTATCTTCATACTAATATTTGTTTTCATATATTTCTTGATCATAAATCCTTTTATGAGCCAACCGCGCTATAAAGACAAAGTTAAGTATGTAAGTTATTTAGGTTAGACTTGTGACAAATAACTTTGTAATTAGAATAAATAATGTGTGCTTGCATTCATGTTGAATGCATGTTGCATGTTTTTTGGAATACTGCATGCTTGTTTGCATATTTGCATGCTTGTTTGCACGCTGCATGCCTGCTTGCATACATGATGCATGTTTGCTTGCATGCTGCAAGCTACATGCTGGCTTGCATGCCGGGGGGGGGGGGGGGGGTCAGGGGGCATGTGACCCCTCGCCATAATGAAAAAATTAAGTATGCAAAAATATAGGTCTGTCGGCTAGGTTAGACTTTTGACAAAGGAGGAGGGCCGCAGGCCTCCCGAGCCCGTCTATTTTTTAATCATAAGTGTATGTATTGAAAACAATATTATGAGTTTAAATATTTTCTTAGTAAGTAATAACATATTATAAAGAAAATTATGATTATTAACTGTTATGAAGGAAACGATTATGAAAAAAAGGATTATGAGTTTAAGTTTGTTCTTAGTAATGACAGTATAAATAAAAAATATATGATAACTGTCTGTTATGAGTTCCAATAGTAGTAATAAAAATTTAAGAACAAAAAAGTATGAGAGTAAAAATTAGGAAGAGTGATTATTATGAATCGGTAGTAAAACAAAAAATAGGAATAATAGTTTTATGTGAGCCAATATGGACCCATGAAAAATACAGTGCCGGTACTGTGTCGGAACTGTGAATTCACTGATATGCTCGAATTGTCGACGACGTGGTTATTTCAGGTCGGCTCGATCCACTGGCTCTTTGGAAAGACGTTGCGTTGCGTCTATCTGTATTTTGTACGCATATAATCATGGGGAGTGTCCTGAGAAATTGTTCGGCGTGATCCCTGTCGCTGATTTCCTTCACCAATAACACGCAATCGACTGTCATTCCACCCACATCATATTGATGGATGGCGGTCTAGTCTCTAACTACAGTATTGTGGAACTAGTATAATAATAATACATAATATAATAAGTAATAGGAATAGTATTTCGTATTTATGCGGGATAAATAACAAAATTGTAATATAAAATAGATTAGGGGGGGGGGGGGGGGGGAAGAGAGAGGAAGTCCAAATCGTCGAGCGATTTAGTTCCTTTGTGGCCACACGGCAAAGAGATCGTGCAAGCGAAACTCGACGATCTTAGGTCCATGGAACGTCTTGTCCCCGCATATTGTCGTTCTTTTTATGACAATTTGAATGCTGGTGGGAGAGCTTTGCTCGTCCGGCGCTACTACCGTGCGGACTTGTAAAACCCGCCAAGTGTTCGGTGCTCGACACAGGAAGTATTCCGGGTTCAGAGCCGTAATACCGGAGCTTAAGGAGGTGCGGTGACGTCAGGGTCAAGGTCCGGTAGGAGTCTTTGTGGACGCATTGTTCGGTTGACGTGGGTCGCTACAAAGTCAAAGTCAAATTATTTATTCAATGTAAACCTTTACAGGCACTTATTGACGTCAATACTAATAATAATAAAAAAACAGTTAACTAACTTATAGTTAAGACTTAACAACTAACTAATCAAACGAGCTATAGTCTGTGCCAGACAAATGCGCATCGCTACCCCCAGTACCACTGCACGCCGAAACAGAATCGCGTCGAACCGAAATATAAGCCGTGGTCATAGAATTGTGTAAACAAACGTATCCTGGTACGAGACAAAAATAGCGGGCAAGTGTCTCTCCCCTAGCGACGCAAACGGCTAAAATTTATAGGTAATTTATCGTTTTTTTGGGATGAAAGGTGAAGAATCATAATGAATACTTTAAGGAATAAAATTAAATGTGATTTCCAATTATTGTATTGATATTGTGGTAAGTAATAAAAATTGGAAATAACTGAGTTTTTGAAGTAAAATAAAGTAACGGCTGAAATGAGTTTTGGAAAACATTAGTACCTAACTAATAAGGTTGACATTTTTAATCATTCAAATATCTTTTTTTTATAAAAACTTAAGCATAAAAAAATGTCAAAAATTAATAAGCATAAATTTGTTTCGTTTTTCGTCTTGGTACAAGCACAGAATAACTAATAGTACTACCGTAGATTAATGTTTTATATTTTAGCGTTTTATTAACGCTTAAATATACTTAAGTAAAATTTTAGACACTGAAAAAAGACGACAACCTCAGGCGGGAATCGAACCACGCACCTTCCGCATTCCGGGCGGCTGCCTTAACCACTTGGCTACCGAGGTCTGGCTATCAACCGTCGAAATTTGTCTGTGCTTGATGCTTATGTTTTTTAGTCAACATTGCTTCATCAAATCTTAGAAGTTTTCACCTTTGAGATCCGAAAGAAATATTTTTACAAATATTTGAAAATTCGGTTAAGATGAAGCTGCGTTTATAGATTAATGTTTTATATTTTAGCGTTTTATTAACGCTTAAATATACTTAAGTAAAATTTTAGATACTGAAAAAAGACGACAACCTCAGGCGGGAATCGAACCACGCACCTTCCGCATTCCGGGCGGCTGCCTTAACCACTTGGCTACCGAGGTCTGGCTATCAACCGTCGAAATTTGTCAGTGCTTGATGCTTATGTTTTTTAGTCAACATTGCTTCATCAAATCTTAGAAGTTTTCACCTTTGAGATCCGAAAGAAATATTTTTACAAATATTTGAAAATTCGGTTAAGATGAAGCTGCGTTTATAGATTAATGTTTTATATTTTAGCGTTTTATTAACGCTTAAATATACTTAAGTAAAATTTTAGACACTGAATTCATCTTAACCGAATTTTCAAATATTTGTAAAAATGTTCTTTCGGATCTCAAAGGTGAAAACTTCTAAGATTTGATGAAGCAATGTTGACTAAAACACATAAGCATCAAGCACTGACAAATTTCGACGGTTGATAGCCAGACCTCGGTAGCCAAGTGGTTAAGGCAGCCGCCCGGAATGCGGAAGGTGCGTGGTTCGATTCCCGCCTGAGGTTGTCGTCTTTTTTCAGTGTCTAAAATTTTACTTAAGTACTACCGTACATAAGGTTCACTCTCTAACGACTTTCACGCGAAATTGAAACTTATTGTGTGACCCGAGCGTTCATATTCCGATAAGCAAAGCTGACTCGATATCGATTTTCGTCCGTCAGGAGCGCAGGGTTTACGCGCGCGCGCAGGGATTACGAGTTAAGGCTAGATAGGTCGCGCTTTGAGTTTTTCAAACCATCTGAGTCAAAGTCTCATTCAGTTACAAGATCTAATACACTTCACTCGATAGAAGAAAAAACAAAACAAAAAACCCAAAATTACCCCTTTTTGTAATGTTTTTTTCAATATTATGACTAAACTACTGATACTTTACATTTAATTTTTGTACTCAACGAAAGACACAAATAATTCGCAGATAAATTAGCAGAGAATCCTATAAAGTCTATACATATAGGCAATAAAAACCTATAAAACGCGCCGCTTCGCTGTTATACCCGTCCCGTACCGTCGTACCATCGAGAGAGCGAGAGAGAAGCCGCGGGAGAGAAATACCTGGCCTTAAGCGACGACGCGCGACGTGGAGCATGCGAGCCGAGCGGCTACCTTTACTGCCATACGCCTTCCTGGGAGGCACGCCGGCCGAACGTACCTAAACTGCGGCACCCCACTGGAAGTGAGGTAAATGACCCTTCATGCACATCTAGCTGGCACAGACCATAATCTACTTTACCTACCTAATCTACCTACCTAACTAATCTACCACCAGTTCGGATTTTGGGAGAGCCTTTGACTGAGAAGAAGCTGGCAAGAAACTTAGGAGGCCTTACTTTTATCTTCCTCTATGTAACAAAAGTTACATTACAGTGTCATAGATCTAATTAAGTAGGTACTTACAATTTATTAAACATAATTAAGTACAATTTGTACGCATCAATAAAATAAATAATAACAAAATTAAATAATTTCAATAAAATACAATTCATAATAATAGAATGAAACAATAGTTAATAGTTAATAATAGTCTAAAAATACTAATAATAAATAATACACCAGTACAGAGTAGACTTATTTCCATGCATTTTTGTCTGCAACATAGTCATTGATCTTATAATAAGCTTTCGCAATTAACATACGTTTAATGTGCGTTTTGAATTTGTTGTCTGTCAATGCAGTGATGTCGTCAGGTATTTTGTTATAAAAACGAATTGAGTTGCATATAAAAGATTTACTACTTTTGCTAAGTCTGAACTTCGGAGCACACAGTTTGTTCCTGTTCCTTGTTGTATATCCGTGAACCTCGTTGTTTCTGGTATAAAGGTGTAGATTTTTACGAGCGTACATAATATTTACAAATATGTACAAGGACGGTAAAGTAATGATATCTATATCTTTAAATAATTCCTTTAACGAATCATGTGCTTTTAACTGATATATAAACCAAACTGCTCTTTTCTGGAGAATGAAAATTCTACTTACGTCTGTTGCCGTTCCCCATAGTAGTAACCCATATGACATAACGCAATGGAAATAAGCAAAATAAACTAGCCTAGCAGTAGACTGATTTGTAATTTTTCTTATATTTTTAACAGCAAAAGCAGCCGAACTGAGCCTCTTAGCCAGACCCTCGATATGAGAACCCCACTGTAATTTAGAGTCTATCCTAATACCAAGAAAAGACGTTTCACTAACGATTTCTAACGTTTTCGAATTTAATTCAATATTTAACTGACTGAGCCGTGTATTAGGTATAGACAATTTAAGAAAGCACGAAGGCGCAGCGGCTAGCGCGTTCGGCTTGCGATCTTGCTTGCTAAGCAACTTTCGCAATGCCGTGTCGCTGGGTGGGTGACCAAATTTAAAACATCTGAAGCTTCTCCGTGCTTCGGAAGGCACGTTAAGCCGTTGGTCCCGGTTGCTGTCGTAAGATGGCAGTCGTTAAAACCCACCAACCCGCATTAAGCCAGCGTGGTGGGTTATGGCCCAATATCCCCACGTGCTATTGTTCACGTGGGAGGCCTGTGCCCAGCAGTGGGACGTTTATAGGCTGATGATGATGATGAATTTAAGAAATTTAGTTTAATTAGCATTAAGTGCTAAGCTATTAACAGAAAACCATTGTGATACTCTGCTAAGCGTTTCGTTAATTTTTCCTTCTCCAACCTTTGGGTCTTTCCTGTCTAAAGAAAATATTAAAGAAGTGTCGTCAGTGAATAACGCTATTTCCGACATTTCCTTAACCATGAAGTGAAGGTCATTAAGATAAACAAGAAACAGAAAGGGACCGAGAATAGATCCCTGGGATACCCCCATTTTGACTATCGAACCTCCTGATACTACATTATTTATACCTACTTTCTGACTTCTATTGTGCAGATAAGATTTTATTAATTTTAGTGCATTACCACGAACGTTTAACATTAAAAGTTTGGACAATCGTTCCTTTGCCCAACTGCCCGTATGTGGAATGCGCTTCCCGCACACGTGTTTCCCTCCTCTTTCTCTCCCGGGTTATTTAAGCGGGGCGTGAAAAAGATTTATGCAGGCCGCCATAGTGTGAGCGTTCGGCATAGCGTGGTAGCGCTGTGATGAACGCTTTCACTTCTTGGGCTTCACTGGCTGCTTTTCATTAGGCAGAGTGAGGCCATAATGGCGTGCCACAATAAAAAAAAAAAAAAAAAAAAAGGGAACAATAAAGTTTACGATGATGTGGATGGGTAATGGACTATGCCCAACTTTGGTCTAGAAGAACGTTTTAAATCAAAGTCAGGCATAGTGCCGTCTAGACTTTGATCTAATTTTGTGCGAATATCTCGAGAACTATGAAACCTATAAATTCCATTCTATTACAAAAAAAGTAAGGTTTTTTTACACAATATTCTTATAATTTATTGGATAATAGGTTTTTTTTAAAGTAGAAAACGATAAAAATTTACATTACCTACTAAAAAGTATTAATAGTATTGTCACGCTAAGTAGCTTTACAATAGTGCTTGACGGAAATCACAAAACAATATTACCATAGTAATAGTGCATTGTGATGGTGTTCGATGATAAAAATGTGTGTACTTTCAAATCGTTAGATGATATTGCAATCTTATTTGCTGATGTTATATTTAATAATATTTTTGGATCTGAAGTGGGGGTTCTATTAAGCACATAAAACAATTAATTTAATACTAGGAATTTCAATCCCGCAGATTTCAAAAGATTTCGCTAAAGTATGTTGTCTTAAAAATGTCAAATTTTTATACTCTATACCTCTCTTTGTCAACATAGATGTGCCTCCTCTTTGCTTCTCGCGACTATAATTAGCTGCTAGTTCAAAATTGTTTAATTGTAAATAACTACTGTGCCCAGTCTTTAGGAAAGTTTCTGATAGGCACATTATTTCAGGGTAACATTTTTTCTCGCCTAACTCAAGTAAAGTCAACTCTAAGATCTTCTTTTTTGACATAATACTAGCAATATTCTGGAAAAGTATTTTTAGACGTTTAGGTTGATTGTGGATCCTATTAACGAAAAAAAGTTTTATTGTTATGATCATTTATTTTAAAATTATACGGGACGGTCCCCTTTTTGGGCACATCTAACTCGTTAGGACTATACGTGTTTTGCGAATTCCTTACAATTGCCATAGCCTGCATGCGACCAAAATAATATGGAAATTGAATACTATATTTCACTTGTAGCAAGTCGTTTTCGACATTCTTCTTATTTTGGATAGGCAGTATGCACAATAACGTTTTTTTAACGACTCATTTCCTCATTCTAACTTGTGATGGGGTTTTTTAGCAGAAACTCTTGAATATTTTTTCGGACATGTCGTTTGAGTTTGCCAACTTTTTTTCCATCCAAGGCGATGTGAGTTCAGTACTTAGATTTTTCATGTAGTTCTTTCGGCTAAGAGGCTTTTCGTTCTTGGGAGTAGGTAACATTACGACAGTATATTACATAGGAATTCATGAATGCTGTTTTCATCATGTAGACCAGCAATGTCTATTCTTCCGTCGAAGAATAAGTTGAGTTGGAATGCGTGAGTCTTAGGTTGGTTCGTTCTTGTACTCGTTCGTTTGTGGAAAAAGTAGGTCGATTTGACGGTACTAGCATATTTCAGATGTCGTATCCATTATTTAATCACTAACTTCGTCGACTAATTCGTCTTCGGTGTCACTGCGCGTCATCAGGGATCAAGACATCTTCTGTTTCGCTGTCGCTGTCTGAAGGTGTTTTGTTATTATCACTGTACTCAAATACTGTCTTAATCTGACTAGAATGAAGGGCAGTGCTTCTAGCTATCGGTGTTTCATGCCAAAATTACATAAAACAACGTAAAAATATTAATAAAACGTAAATAAACAACTATGTTAAATAAGTCCGAAAATCACACAAAAGGTTATCATACGTCATTCAGACGTGCGTGATCCGCATACCTTCACAAATATTGTACTTATTACAGTAAAACAGCTGTCTGGCGAAAGCTCTGCCCGGCGACTTAGTTTGCTGAGACGGACAGAGCGTTATATCGCGAAACAAAAAAGGGACAGCGATACTTTTGTTTTCAGTACGTCGAAACGACGTAGATTATCTTTCTAGGGTTAAGGTGTCAAAACAAACACCTCTGTAGTAAAACTTGCTGATTCAATTTCATTTCTATTCCGCTTGTTTTACAGAATGGCAAACTTCATGCGGTGTTACTGGACTACCAGACGATATCGGTGGGCAGTCCGGTCACCGACCTGCTGTACCTGATCTTCTCGGGCTCCGACGCAGAGTTTCGTAGGCGGAACTTCGAACCACTCCTGGACCACTACTACGACCAGCTCACCCTTGCGCTAGCAAGGTTTCAGCTGCAGGCTCCTAAGATATTGCCCAGGCACGAGTTTGATCGTGAAATGAATCAGGTGGGGGATTTTCGATTTTATTTGTAAGTGTTGTGCAGCGATATGCGCTCTTGCCGTTCCGCTGTCGGTGAGCTGCTGAGCAAATGGCGATCAGTTGACTTGAATTCATCCGGCTCACTACTCCCGCGTGAATTACCTGAACGTCTATTCGAAAAACTACCTACATTACATAATAAGTCTCCATTGGTTGCTTTGTGCGACATTTTTCTGGTATTATGTTCCCTGTAATACTGTTACCTAAAAATCATAAACTTTGTTTAAGAAGTGCAAAAATAGGCAAAAAAATCTCATTGAATATAACAGCGGAGGGTCTAATAGTCCTAAAAAACTTAAAATATCCATGTTTCTTTATGTTTCTCTAAACTAAGTGGCCTCAAAAACAAAAAAAAGAGGTAAAATATTGTATATACTTTTTTTATTGTATATACTTTTTCTACAAACAAATCTTGTCGAATCTTTTAAAGGCTTAATTTTACCTAGATTGTACAGAAGCGGAGCCAAGAAATAAAAACCTTGAGCAAAAGAAGTATGGCATGCAAGAACATCATACACTTTAATTAGCTTTCTGATAGATGCGTTACGAACTCTTTCACAGAGGCGTTGTTTCAATGCTTTTTATAAACAGTTGTCTTACATCCAAGACTTCGAACTCTTTATACAGTTTAGTTGTGATATATCTGAAATGCTTTGAACCTATAACCCTTAAAAATACATAGTTGTGCCCTTCCTATTTTTATTAAAATACTTTTTCTGGCACCTCCCCAACAAGTAATTCCATACGTTGCTATAGATTGACACTGTGTAAAATACCCAGTTTTATTCGTTTTATTTTCTTTTTTTGAATAAAGGTGAGTATTTCTCAAAAAAGTGTACATCTGAGGAAAAAAAAGTGTGCCTCGAAATAATATAAAAGTTTCATATGTTTTATATGATCATACAAAACATAATTATGCATTTGAAAAGGAACTTTATAAATCTTTAAAACTATATGATGAATAAATAGTAAAAACTTATTATATCTATGTGGGAGATTGGCATTTAAATGTAGATTACTATTAATGTTAGCATTAAAAACAAATGTTTGAAGAAAGCAAATTCATCGCACTAATTAATAAGAATAAGAAAACACGTGCATGCCCATTGCCACCACGCTCCCCACGCCATGCGTCATTAGCAACTTGTTTGTGCATCAGTATACACGGCACTACACGTCGGCCGACGCATCCGCAGATGACGTCTGCGGATGCGTCTGCCGACGTGAAGAGGGGGCATAAGCGACCGATGTGATCTGTTGTCTCTTTCCAATTCTATGAATATGAAAGAGACAGAGTCAATTCTCAGCGCTGCGACAGCCGCTGCTACCAAGGCTTTAACTTGCTAAGGAGAATCGCACTGCTGTGTGCTATTGTTCATGGGGAGGTCCAGCAGTAGGACGTTAGTATGAACGTTGCGTAGAAGAGGATACATTAAAAACTATAAGAAAACAAGAGCCGTATGTATAACGGCTCACTAAAAGTATACTACCAACCCCTCTCTCCCGTTGGGTGGGTGTACGGTTTAACTCCGCGCATACCGACATAACGCTTAATCAGCCGTTTGAGTGCGTTGCACTGCTTATTAGCCTAAATGACGAAGATATGTTTGTTTATAAATAGTACGCCTAACATCAATATTTTTAAGTGTCTTACTAACTCGACTACTATACTGTAAACTACTACTAAATAAAGTGAAAATCTTATACCGTGGCTTTTCTTCTCAACACTTCGCAACAACTCTGATACTAACTCAAAACTATTACAATAACGTCATCTGACAAATTTATGGTGAACTGAGGCGGCGTGGTCGACCAAGCGCTGCACTGTACAGTAGGTATCGCAAAAGAAGACTGCACATACAAACAGCCTAGAACTGCGCTGAGCACATGTCAGTTGTAATTTGGTGAAATGTGGACTACGGCAGTGGACTGCTTACTGCTGCGGTCCTCGTTGCCTAGTCTCTGACTAACCCTTCGGGGATCATTAAATAGCCGTGAATCGTATGTATGTAAACAACAGGGGGGTTACTCTTGAACGCAAACTCAATCTCAATACAATTCCAATGCGATTAATATTTATCGATATTGGGACAAGTAAAGATAATTCCGGAACGCCATCTCGATAATAATGTGTTCGATCAATTTCCACGCAATTTAATTCCAATGTGGCGCTATTGTCGCTTACAAAAGAGCCATTTGACATTTTTTTAGATTTGTGATTGGAAATTGATTAATGCAATTGTGTTTCAAGAGTAAGCCTACAGGTACTAAAAGTATTTAACGCTTTTACAGCACTTCGCCATGGGGTTAATGAACGCGTTCTTCGTGTTGCCGATAGTGACGGTGCAAAGTGAGGACGCACCGGTGCTGGACGGCAGCTTCAGCCTGGAGGTCATGCAGGCCGTGCGTGTGAGCCCCCTCTGCGTGCAGAGGCTCAACGAGATAGTCGACGACTACATCAAGTGGGGCATCTTGTAGACCTCTATTTCATATTAAATTGAATGTGCAATAGTAGCTAGTTTATATATTTATTGTTATCATTATCCTCTGATCCTAACGTCCGCGTCCTTATAAATAAAAGCAGAGCGCCTTGAAAATGCATGTAAAATAGAATAATCTCGTGGCGACCTCCTGTAGACCTCACTGCTTTTGTATTCTATTATCGTTATTGACCCTTAGCACTAATTTAAAATAAAAAATATCGGTTGGATAATGTTATTCTCGTCTCTGGGTGCGGCGGCGGCGCGGCGGGCGGTTAGATCACAATATCAATCGTGTGCTTTAAATTAGGAAGGCAGGTTTCACCAGCATCGTGATCTTAATCGGAATATCTCATCACTTTGTAATTATTATCAATTATAAAGAATGCAGTAATTGAAAACCATTTTGCATCGATATCTATAAGTAGTGCACATTTGATATGTGTGAGTATACGATAATAGGTCAAAAGTCAGAATATATTTATTCAATAAACTCAATTAATAAGTACTTTGAATCGTCCAAATCTTTTTTTAACCTACCACCCATTCAGGACATAATTTTTTAACTGTGGCAAAGAAGCAAGAAACCACAGCGCACAGAAGCAACGATTTACAAAAAATATATATATGTCGTTACCAGGTCATAAAATACAAAATATGAATTTGAATGTGAATAGTTTAATGAAATATAGTGCTCTATATAAATTAATTATAGACAATTAGGAATAGCTGTTGGAGTATTTGGAGCATTTCAGACCCAAGCTTTTTTGTCTTCTGTGTAATCTGACACTTTATAATAAGCTTTTTTTATAAAACTGTTCTTTGATTTAATTTGTGAATATACTGTTTTTTGAAAACATTTCAATATTTTTATGAACATACATGAGATTTTTATAAATGTATTGTGATGCAACTATCATTATACTTATATCCTTAAATCTCTCTCTGAGAATCGCCAGCCTGTAGGTTATATATTGCCCGTATAGCCCTCTTCTGCAGCACAAAGAATGTCGGCAGCATTTCCTCACAGTAAAATGCCGTTCGACATTACACTATGAAAGTAACTGAAATAAACTAATCTAGCTGTATCAACGTCAGTTAACTGACGGAAGCTAAGTCTATTCGACAATTTGGCTATATGTGGACCCCACTGAAGCTTGGCATCGAACATGATGCCTAGAAACACAGTGGTGTCCACAGGATTCACATTCTTATCTTTAATTTGCACACTAGTTATTACCTGCTTAACATTAGGCAATACAAAGCTCACACATTTGGTTTTCTCTCGTTTAACAGCATATTATTTACACTAAGCCAGTGTACAATCTTTGAGTCCGCATTATTCACATCATCATAATCTGGGTGTCGTCGTTTCACTTTGAATAAAAGTGAAGTGCTAGAATAAACGATAATAAAATGATTATGAAATAATCAGCCAATACTTTATCTAAAGCAGCCGAGCACGTGCCTGATTCGCACAGTAAAAGGATCTGATGTCTACATAGGTATTATAAAATTAAGTACCTGTACATGTATGCCTACAATCCCTATCACTAGCAAGGAGATAGACAGTAAAAGACGATCGTATGAGTTTAACAATTATACTGCGAATAAATACAGAGTTACAGCGAATTTAAGTTTGATAGCGGCGGAGCGAAAAGTGGAGTTGCGTGGAGGCCGATGCGCTGCACACTGAGCTCCAGTCCGGTCGACTGCGAGCTGGCCCTCTTTGCCTGTGTTCACGATGGGAACAATAATTGAAACGATTACAAACAAATGCCTTTAAATCTTTTGTTTGTGCTTTGAGCCACCCCAAAACCACAGTGGAATCTGTCCAAATGTATTTATCACGGATATAGCATCTCAATGATTGACATACCTTGTCGCATAAGCGCGCTCCTAACAGCATACCACATAGTTCCAATCGCGGAATTGTAGTAGGTTTTATAGGCGCCACACGAGCCTTAGCGCACAACAAGTGGACATTAACTGCCCCTTCATTATTTTTAGACCATAAGTACACACAGGCAGCGTAAGCTTGCTGAGAAGCATCGACAAAGCAATGTAAATCGATAATACTTGGACAATCACACAAAGCACGTCTTGGAACGTGTATTTGAGACAGAAAAGAAAAATCTTTAATAATTTTAACCCAGTCTTTAATAAAGTTATTCGGAACAGGCTCATCCCAGTCTAATTTAACACTCCACAATTTTTGGAGTAGTATTTTGGCTACGATCACACATGGACACAGTAAGCCAAGAGGATCAAAAATTTTACACGTTACTGAAATAATCGATCTCTTTGTGTACGCAGAATCTGGTTCTAAGTCTTTGGAAAACTGTAGCGTATCAGCTGTTGGTGAGTAATTAAGACCTAACACGCTGGATTCTTTACTTAAATCGTGAGATGATGACGTTTCTACATTGCTGTCAAATAATTGAGGACAGTTAGTGCGAAATTTTCGCAGAGGTAGACAAGCCGAGTTCAATACTTGAATTACGCCATTAGCAATATGTTTAAGTTCGTCTACACTATCTGCCCCTGTGTTGAGATCATCACAGTAAAATGAATTTTGAATGACATTTGATATGGTACTGTCAGGGCATTCATGTGCTAATTGCAGCAGACATCGCGTGCTTAAAAATGGAGCGGAGGCAGTACCATACGTAAAATATCGAAAGTAACTGTAAATCGTATTTAACTGTAAAATATCGAAAGGTTGGTCCTTTTCATCACGCCATAAAATTAACAGTAGGTGGCGCTGCGATGGATCAATGTCCGTCTGGCGGAACATCTTTTCAATGTCCGCAATAAGAATAAATTTGTATTATCGAAAACGAAGCAAAATAGACATTAAATCACTTTGTACAACAGGTCCAATGGCCTGGATATCATTTAATGACTTTCCGGTGGCAGTTTTGGAAGATGCATTAAAGACTACCCTAAGTTTAGTAGTTTCACTTTTTTCTTTGATTACCGCATGATGAGGCATAAAGTGACCGAAACTTGGTCGATCGATTTTAACAAGGTGCCCTAAATCAGCATATTCTTTTAAAAACTGTTTGTACTGTTCTTTTAATTTCGGAAGTTTAATAAATCTTTTTTCTAAATTTTCAAAACATTTTTTTGAAGTGTACCAATTTTCCCCAATTGACTCTTCCGGTATTTCTTTGAAGGGAATTTTGACACAAAAACGACCATTAGGGCCACGTGTAACATTATCTATAAAATGCTGTTCACAAAATAGCTCCTCCAGAGAATATGATTTTTATTAAGGGGTAGTTCATCAATTGACCAAAACTTTTCCAAGGAGTCAAGAATTTCCTGACTAAAATGACAATTGACATTTAATTCTGCCTTTGGCTTTGCAACGGGTCCAGCCACTAACCACCCCAGATTAGAATCTTGCAAAACAGGCTTGTGAGTACCCAGCCTTACGAGTTTAGATTTCACAATTTCCCAATAAACATTTGCTCCAAGAAGAATGTCCACTTCGGAGGGACAATGGAAATTAGGATCAGCAAGTACAATGTTTGTAGGTAAATGCAATTCGTTAACATTAATTGATGAATTCGGCAAAGTACCTGTAATTACCGGAATAAATAAAAATGACAACATACCCTCTATTAATAAATTTCATTATTTACGTTCGACAGCCTGCGCCCGCGCCCCGCGTCCCGCGGTCCGCCCCGCGATCGCCCGGCAGGTGCGGCTAGTAATGAGGGCACATCAAGTAGTGATGCGCCACACCACCCCCTTCGGAGAATCAAAGCCCTGCTGAAAAATATTGGGGAAATTTAACATGACGCCCTGAGCGAGTTTTTCTAACAGGCTCGAGGTCAGGGCGACTGGAAAACGGTGATGTACGTGATTGTTGTACATTTTCAGGGTCCATTAGAATAAATGCTGGCTTGGTCCTGTCTATGGAAACTGTAACCGGTCCTCTATTTAATTCAACAGTTACTGTTTTATCTGTGCATTTTAACACTTTGTGCGGACCAGAGTAGGGTGCTTCTAAAGAACCACGCAGAGCATCTTTTCTAAGAAATACATATTTTGCTATCTGTAGATCTTTGTGAACAAAAATGGTCTTTTGACAATGTCGAGAAGCTGGTACTGGTTTCAAACGAGACATGTGAATACTAAGTTGTGATACAAAGTCTGATGGCTGAGGTAACTGGGAGAGTTTATTAGGTTCTAAGAACTCACCAGGAATCCGCAGGGGCTCACCGTATACCATCTCAGCCACAGTACAATGCATTTCCGGCTTCCAGGCTGTGCGCACTCCTAAGAGCACGGTCGGCAGGACCGTGTATTCCACAAAGATCTGTCAAGGATTTAAACAAATGTGAAACAAATTGACGTGGTCAGTTGTCACCGTTTCAGGGCAACCAAAGCATACTCACATGTCATAAAATGCTTTTGCGACAGATTCAGCTGTAATGTTTACAAGCGGCATGACTTCTGGCCAACGAGTGTATCTGTCCACGGCTGTAAGACAGTATCTAAAGTCATTAGATGGCGATAGAGGACCTATAAGGTCAATATGTACATGGCTAAATCGGTAGGTAGCCAAAGGAAAATCAACTGCTGGTGAAGAGGTATGCCTTTGTACCTTAGATCTTTGGCATGATACACAGCTTCTAACCCAGTCACGACAGTCTTTTCGGATAGAGGACCATAGGTACCGTTCGGTAATAAGCTTGGTAGTAGGCCTAACTCCAGGATGGCTCAAGTTGTGAGCACTGTCAAAAATTTGACGACGCAACCCTTTTGCTATGTAAGGGCGAGGCCTTGATTGAGAAATGTCACTGTAAATGGTTATATCTGTACCTGGTGCTGTAACTTTCTGAAGTTTCAGAGAAGTGGAATGGTTTTCCAACAGTTCTCGAAGCTCTGGATCATTATGCTGTGAACGAGCTATTGTCTCAAAATCAGGAGGGGCTGTTATACCCTCTATACGGGAGAGTGTGTCAGCAGTAACATTATCTTTCCCTGATATGTGTTTGATTTCAGTTGTAAACTGAGAAATAAAATCTAAGTAATTAAATTGCCTAGGAGAACACTTCCGGTCTTTCTGTAAGAATGCAAATAGGCTTATGGTCTGTAAAATTTGTAAAATGTCGACCTTCGACTAAATAACGAAAATGCTTTACGCTTTCGTAAATGGCAAGCAATTCGCGATCGTAGGCACTGTATTGCTGCTGAGCCTGATTTAACTTTTTTGAAAAGAAAGCTAACGGTTGCCAACTATCCTCAATGTTTTGTTGAATTACCGCACCTAAAGCTACGTTCGAAGCGTCTGTAACTAAAGCAAGCGGCGCATTTTTTTTTTTTTTTTTTTTAATCTTTCCTACAATCACACCAATTATCTAGCCCAAGAGAAGCTTCGAAGAAACTCGTTAAATGGTTACTAGACAACGGATAAACATACTTAAAACACTTAAATACATACTTATTATACATAGAAAACACCCAGACCCGAGACAATTTAGAAAACAATAACTTCTTAATTGACCCGACCGGGGTTCGAACCCGGGACCTCAGAGATGGCGACACCATGAAAACCGGTGTACAAACCACTCGACCAAGGAGGTCGTCATCAGTCGGCATTATGAAATGGGTGTGCTAGAAGAGCTGATCTTGAAAGGCTTGTCTTACATTTATCAAATGCTGTCAGTTGTTCTGAAGTCCAGGTCAGTGGTTGCGAACTCTTGTTCTTAGTACCAACTAACATATTGTTTAATGGCGCCTGGTCTTCTGCGGCATGAGGAATAAAGCGTCTATAAAAGTTAAGCATTCCTAAAAAGCGCAATAAGCCACCCACTGTCTTTGGAGGGGGAAATTCCTGCACAGCTATAACTTTGTCTTTCATGGGGCGTGTGCTAGCCGCAGAGATAGAATAACCAAGAAATGTTACCTCATCTTGGCCAAAACTGCACTTAGCCTCGTTGATCAGGATGCCATACTCCTCCAGGCGGCCGAATACCCTCTCCAGGTCCTCCAGGTGCTCAGTATTGCTTCTGGAAAATACGAGAATGTCATCAACGTACGCATAATAAACAATCAAGCCCCCGAAGCACTTCGTTGACAAAACGTTGGAATGTTTGAGCTGCGTTCCTTAAACCAAACGACATAAATGGAAACTCAAACATTCCAAAGGGTGTAGTTATGGCAGTCTTCGATATATCTTCCTTGAAAACGGGGATGTGATGATACGCCTTAACTAAGTAAATTTTTGTAAATACTTTGCAGCCCGCCAGCCTATGTGAGTAATCCTCAATATGCCTTACCGGGTACCTATCTGGTACGGTTCGGGCGTTGAGTGCTCGGTAATCTCCGCACGGCCTCCATCCATCACCTTTCTTTGGGACTAAGTGGAGAGCCGATGCCTAGGGCGAGTCAGAACGACGAGCAGTCCCATCCCGAAGCATTTCCTCAAATTGTTCCTTAGCGATTTTTAATCGATCTGGTGCCTAACCTCGAGGCCTGCTGTAAACTGGTGGACCAGGCGTGGTGCGAATGTAGTGCACAGTATTATGCTTGACTTCGCGAAATACGCCTGATGGTTTTGTCAGAGATGGAAAACGAGCTAACAAGGTATGGTACTCACTTTTGCCTGAAATCGCCTTAATGCTGTGCAGCTGACTGTACTTGTGACTGGCGTTGAGAGGGTAGTAAGGCTATCTTATAACTGACCATGCTTGCAGTCAACCAGCAAACCATAATGTGCGATGAAGTCTGCCCCTATAATAGGCTTGTCTACATCTGCCACGACGAAGTTCCACGAGAAGTCGCGCCGAAGACCCAGGTCAAGACGCATCTTCATCAATCCGAAAGTACGGATGCTGGAACCATTGGCTGCTGTAAGGCTGTAATCAGTCGGCGTTATATATGCACGTAAAAATTTACGAGGTAAAACGCAAAGGTCAGAACCAGTGTCGATCAAGTATTGAATTTTACTTTGTCGGTCGGTTATAAAAAGGCGACGGGTACTTTTACAACAGTCGGTTGTCGCCATTACAGACCGTCTCGAGAGTTTTCCTTCTTGTAGTTGCAGGGGAAAATGCATTTGTGTGCCTTTTCGGAAAATCTAAAATGGTACCAACACATACCTGAATCTCTAAAATGACCTGGTCCGGCGCTTCTAGATCTACTTTTCGACCTACTAGACCGTCTCCGGAACGACTGTCGACCACGCATTGATTTAACATCTAGCTGAGACAACTGGCGGCTTAATTCGTCCTGTATTCGCGACGTAAGCGTCTGCTCCAAGCGTTGAAACATTCCTTCAATACTACTAGAAGAGGTACTAGCAACTTGATTATTGGGGGTAGGAACGACATCGTAAATTTGATCGGCGAGAACCGCAACCTCATCTAGACACGTGCCTTTCTGTGACGCGATAATTAATTGAATATGCGTAGGAAGGCGACCTGACCACAAGCTGCGCAAAAAATCGTCACTAACGCCATCCCCTGCCAAAGCTCTAAGGTGCCGTAAAAACTGAGACGGCTTCCTGTCTGCTAACTCTTCGTGAGTAAGTAACTGGCGCATGCGATGATCTCGAGAAACGGAGAGACGATTAATGAGCTCTTGCTTTAATTTGTCGTACTTGCCCGTCGACGGTGGATTCGTAATAACGTCGCGAACCTCTCGTGCAGTGCGCTGATCTAGTTCACGAATTACTTGAAAAAATTTTGTACTATCACTCTTCGTCCCCGTACACGCGAATTGAGTTTCAACTTGAGCGAACCAAATCTCCGAGTCTTCCGGCCAAAACGCGGGCAAACGTAAAGTAACGCGGTCCACGGCGCCCGGCGGTTCTTTGCTCGCGTCCTTATATTCTTCTATGACGTCATCGTGACTCGGCGATCTGTTAGTAGGCGCGCTCATAACTATCCGAAGGTGAAATAACGACGGCGCGCGGATATATAATAAACGTGTTGTTACGGCGAAAGGCGTTCGCAGTAACAGCCACGTAATAAATTTTAGGCGGAAGGTAGAAAGAAGCTTACCGGGAGCAGACTTGACGAGGTCGCTGGCACCGGGACACGAGCTGGCGGGCGGCAATTAAAGGCGATGTGATGGTCACGGCACAGCACAAAGTCACTTCACCTGATCACAGGCACTATCATCCCAGGGTCACTATCTATAAGGTCACTTCATCTAGGGTCAAACTTTTACTTAAGGTTCAGGCTGTTGCGTGCGCGCGCGGTACCTAGCTAGCTGCCGAGTGGCGCGGTCTCCTCACGAAGCGAGCGGCCGCAGGTCGCGCAGCGGTGGCGCCGCGGCAGATAGGCGGACGCGGTCGTCAACAACCGTTGAGTCAACCGCCTTACAGATGGCGGTATGATTTGAATGGGCGTCCCGGCTTTGGCGGGAACATCTTCCGGGGCCCAGGGTGGGCTCATCCAATAGGAGCCTGGCGATCCGGAATACAGGTCTCCGAAGATGTTCATTCGCGGTGTCCAGGTCTACCACCCGCACGATGCCATCCTTCCCAGGCAGGGTGCGAGCAATGCGCCCTAGTCTCCATTGGAGGGCAGGCAGGTTGTCCTCCTTGATGAGGACGAGCTCGCCAACTCGGGGAGGGAAGGATGGGGACAACCATTTGGAGCGGGTTTGGAGGATATGAAGGTAGGACTGGGTCCACAGCGTCCAGAAGCGATGGGAAAGGGCCTGTACCATCTGGAATCGCCTACGTGTGGAGATCGGCCTATCTTCCACGGATAGTTCGGGAAGGGCCGTTAGTGGGCGGCCTAAAATGAAATGTCCGACTGTAAGCGGCTCAAAGTCTGAAGGATCAGACGAAAGTAGGCAGAGAGGTCTAGAGTTAAGGACCGCTTCGATTCGAGCTAAAAGTGTGGAGAATTCCTCGAATGTGAGGTGTTGTTCGCCAATTACGCGATATAAAAGTTGCTTTGTTGATTTTACGTTGATCTCATGTAACGTACCGAACCATGGTCCCTTAGGGACGTTCAACAACCAAGTAATGTGCTGACCAGCGAGCTTGTGCGCAATCATGTCATTATTCAAGGCAAGAAAGTTTTGTACTTCAATGAGCTGATTTCTAGCGCCTACATAATTTGTACCGCAGTCCGAGCGGATGAGAACCGGGGCAACGCGGCGTGCTATAAAACGCTGTAACGCCGCGAGGAACGCTTCCGTGCTGAGGTCCGAGACCGGTTCCAAATGAACCGCCTTAGTGGAGAGGCACACGAATATACAGAAGTACGCTTTTAAGAGTTTAACGTTACGCAGGGTACTAGATTTAACGAGGAATGGTCCGGCAAAATCGGTCGTGACTTGACTAAATACTGGCTGAGGCGTAACTCTATCGGCTGGCAGTTCGGCCATGAAGGGCGCTTGCGGCTGGGCCCGGCATCGAAAGCATCTAATGCATTTAAAGACTCGGTGTCTAATAATACGGCGCGCGGACAATATCCAAAATTGTTGGCGTAGGATAGCGTGTAAAGTGTCAGCGCCAGGGTGGCAATGTATTTTGTGGTAGTGGTCAATGATGAGGTCTACAAGTGGGCCAGAGCTGGGAAGTATGAGCGGATGCTGCGCGTCATATCGGATAGACGCATGGGACAGTCGTACACTAACTCTAAGAAGCTCATCTTTAATGAGAGGTGACAGCCGCTGGAGTCTGACGGAGCAGATTTTGCCAGTTTGAAGGCGGTGGATGTCCTCTGCAAACTCATTGTGCTGAACACTGCGCACCCAGTAAAGTAGGGCCTCTCTTCGTTCACCGACGTACAAGGGGCCTGAGCGTCGCGAAAAGTGTCTGCAGTTGTGCAGAAAGCGTTTTAGACAAGCTGTCACTCCGACGAGCTTGTCTAGTGATCTGAACCGAGTGAGCAGGTCAAAGTCAAGACCGGGCACTGTGACCAGTGACGGGACGTGTTTGGGCTTAAGGCCGGGCAGGGCGTGATGGCCCAGAGCTAAGGGCATCGCAGGCCAAGACTCACAAGGCTGTCTAAGCCACGTGGGAGACCACCATAGGTCGTGGGCTGACAGGGATTGCGCAGACATCCCTCTGCTTGCGCAATCTGCCGGGTTGAGCTCGGAAGGTACGTATCGCCAGGTACATTCTGGTGAGCCTGAGCTGATTTTGACTACCCTGTTGGCTTCAAAGGGTTGAAGACGGTGAGGCGGTGTATTGAGCCAGGCCAGGACTATAGTACTATCTAACCAACATATGTGTTGTTGTATACTGATATGGGCCGATAACTGATCATGAGCTGGGAGAGTAGGGTGGCAGCCGACAACTCTAACTTGGGAATTGTGAGGCGATTCTTGATTGGTGCGACTCGCGACTTGGCGACAATCAAGTGTACCAAAGTATCTCCGGAGGCATCGAGCTCATGGAGATAAACAACGGCGGCAAACCCGGCTTCAGAGGCATTTGCAAACCCGTGAAGCGAGTATGCAGCTGAGCCTTTGTTTGCACAAACGTGCCGAGGGAAGCGAATGCTAGACAACAGCGGCAGATCCTCTGAGATGTGGTGCCACTCCGTTTGTACTTCAGAGGGAGTGGGCTCATCCCATTCCAGCTTCAGTAGCCACAATTGCTGAAGCAGCAGCTTTGCGCGGAAGATAACGGGAGAAACCCAGCTGTTTGGGTCATAAAGTGAGGCTACGGTGCTGAAAATAGACCGCTTTGTTACATGTGTGATGGGGGGCAGAGAGATGCGGTAGGTGAACTCGTCTGACTGAGGGCTCCACTGTATACCCAAGACCTTAATGGACGTGGACTCTGGGTTCATGTCGAAGTCCTTGGGCATGTCGCATTGGTTGTCGGGAAATCTCTCGAGCAGCTTAGGCGAGTTAGATGTCCACTTACTGAGCTGAAAGCCGCCGACTTATCAACTCGTCCTGAAGTGCTTGGGCGGATTCAACTGTGTCATGACCACACAAGATGTCATCAACGAAGATAGACTTGCGAAGAACCTGAGCGGCTCCAGGGTAGCGATGGCCTTCATCATCAGCCAGCTGAAGCAGAGTGCGGATTGCATGGTATGGGCTTGATCTTAAGCCGTAGGTGACTGTATTGAGGGCGTAGGTGAGCAGAGGGTGATCTGGTGAGGACCGCCATAGTATCAGCTGATACCGTCTCTGGTCTGGGGCAACCAGCACATTTCTGAACATCCTCTGGATGTCAGTGCTGAAAACGACTGGATGCGTTCTGAAGGACATGGTGATGTCCACAATGTCCTGTTGAAGGGCGGGGCCTGTGTGTAGGCATTCATTTATGCTGACACCATTGGAGCTTTTGCAGCTACCATCAAAAACAATGCGCAGCTTGTCCGACCCTGACTTAAATACGCCATGGTGAGGGATGTAGAAGTGAGGTTTATGGGCGAATGTATTTGGGTGACAGGGAGCCATGTGCCCTAAGTCGATGTATTCGGCCATAAAGTCGACGTATTTAGAACGCAGAGACGGGTTCGCCATTAGCTTCTTCTCAATATTGAGGAATCTGCGTAATGCGATAGGGTGAGTTTTACCTAGTTGAGGGGCGTCCTTTAGAAAGGGCAGAGCGACCGTATATCTGCCTGAGGGATCGCGTGTAGTGGTAGAGCGGAAGATTTCCTCGCATTGTTCCTCCAGGGGATCATTATGAGTGTGAGATTGAGGGAGGGGCTCCTCAGACTCCCAGAACCTTTCCAGACTCTGACGTATGTCCTGGGCTGATTCAGCTGAGTCTGGTTGTGAGCTAACGACGTGAGCTGAGTTAACCTGCTGCGCCGGCTGCGCATACAAGTCCTCAATGGGTCCTATCAACGCGAAGTCGAAAATCGTGCCGAAGGCTAAGGGCTTGCCCGGGCCCAACGAGACCTTAGTCCCGTCCAATACCTGGCCAAGAACGTCCGACCCCAATAAGAGGTCGATCGGGGCTGGTGTGTGGTAAAGCTGGTCAGCCAATGGCACGGGTGGCTGGCCTAGTACGTGGGAAATGTTTGGTACCTTCTCTAAGGGAAGGTAGCCAGTGACGTTTTTTAAAATGTGAGCTGTGGCAGTGATTGTAGGAGTATCATTGTGAGTGGGTCGGCATACTATTGTTATTGCCGCCTTTGACTCGTGTTTGTGCTGATTCCCAACTCCTGTAATTTTTAAAGAAGTGGGTTTTGATGGCAGGTTCAAAAGTCATGCCATGCGTGACGTTATTAATGTCAGCATACTGCCACAGTCCAATAAAGCTCTGGCTGTGTGAAGATGGCCATGTACGTCCGCGACTCTTAGTGAGACGGTTGGCAACAAAATGGGTGTGCCCGTGGGCACAGAAGGTGAGTGAGCTGATCATAGGCGCGGTGAGGCGATGGAGCTGAGGAACGGCCACGGTAATGGTCGGGTTGTTGCTGAGCCATCTGAGCATAAGTGCGATGGGGCAGCTGAGGAGGCGCGCGGCTACGAGAAGGGCCGGGCTGGGGCTGAATGGGTTGAGCCATGGCTATGTTGGAGAACTCTGTCTCCACACAGCGCGCGTGCTCCTCGAGGTAGGAGATAAGGTCCCTTAACGTGGGCAGGGTGTTACTAGACCCGTGCCTGCGTTCAAATAGCGTGCGGAGCTCGCCCTTGAGCTTCCGCACCACTATTGACACAAACACGTATTCGTCTCCTATGGGCAAATCTAAATTGTTGAGGGCACACTGAGCCGATATGAGCAGCGTGAGGAACAGAGTGCGGATGTTCGAGCGCGTATGGATGCTTGGCAGCCCCAGGATGATGTCCACAAAACTATCAATGAGAACACGGCGGTTCTCGTACCGCTTGGTGAGGATGTCCATGGCCACGGCAAAATTTTCATTGGTGACCTTTAGGTGGGACACCATGCTTAATGCCTCACCGCTGAGGCTTGAGAAGAGATAGTGGAGCTTGACTGCTTCCGACAAGGTCGCCATGTCGTCAGTCAAACTCCTGAATAGTGCAATAAAGGAGGGCCAGTCCTCCACTTTTGAGCTGAACCTGGGCAGCGCTATCTTGGGGAGGACGGCTGTAGGCGTATTAACGCCGAAACTGGGCTGAGCGCTATGGGTTGGGGATGACGTGGAAGAGGTTGAGATTTCCTCCCTAGCCATAAGTATCCCCAGGTACGCCCCGGAGACCTTTGTGTGGTTCTCAGTGTATGTCCTTTCAATCCCCTCGTCCAAGTTCTCCTCGTCGAGAATGCTGTAGTACACTGAGTCCAGCTTGTCCTTCACGCCCTGTATCTGTGCGAAACGCACGTTGAATTCCGTTATGGAATGTTTGGTGTCGCCAGCAATGATCCTTGATCCCACCTCTAGGAGCTGGTGTATAGCCTTGGCGGCCTCCCTAAATATCGCGGCTTGTGACTTGGTCGGCATCGCGATGAATGACAGGAGACAAAAAACTAATAAAAATAATTTAAAAAAAATAAACAAATTTAAAGGCAGTAAAAAGGACAACACCCTGTATATATTCTATAGTTGGGCTGGACGTATTTGTTTACTAAGGTAATGGCAAATGGGCCAAAATTAACGCAACAATAAAGTTGGGACGCCTTGTATATGGCCCACGGGTGGGCAAACGCATGTGTATGTGTATATTGAACGCGCGTACGTAATATTAGCCGACCGCAAAACAAAAAACAAACAAAACAACAATAAAAAATCACGTTATCCGTAGTCCACTATTGGGCAAGGCGCTCACAGTCGGGCAGACCTGTAGCGGACACTAGCGCGAAGAATGAGTCGGTCGCAACCAAAAAATATAAATAAACAAATAATAAAAACTTAATTAAAAAAATTGGGACACTCTGTCTGTGTCCCACAAGTGGGCAAACGTGTGTAGAAGCACTATGCTCATGTGGTGAGCACGCACAAAAATGAGCCGATTGCAAAGGCAAAAATTAAAAACAAAAAAATATATAAAATTAACACGAGCGAAAAAATAAAGCACGCTACTTGGCACGCGTGGTGAGCATGCACGACATCTGAGCCGATTTAAAAAAGAAGAACATAAAAAATTCATTAAAAAATAAAACAGGAAAAATAACAATAACATCTCTCGTTATAATATTACGTCTGTAATAATTTAACTACTAAGTGTAAGGTCTTGACTTCTCATTTATAAATCACCAAACTTTTATAAATTATTAAATTAAAATTTTAATCTATTTTTGAAAATCTATTTGATCAAAATCTATTTACTACAAACACAGACCACTTAGGGTCTGTGACAACAAATGTTAATGGTTTCTCTTTTGACTTTAAAACTATAAGACTGACAAGCTCGGCAAGTGGCGGCATTGTGGTTTTGGGCGTCGCGTCAGATGGTTGCCTAGAGGTGATTGTGAAAAGAAATAAAGTGAAGTTTATCCTAAAGGAAGTTTCATTTGGAAGTGGTCTTACAATTCAGAAGTGGGGATTACAAACGTAAGTACACGCTGAGATGTTTTATTTGCAGAAATTATTTTCCTATAGAATTAATGTAATGAAAAATTAAAGTAATTAAACCTAGTAAAAAGAGTTAATGTTAGGTGATTTAATATTAATAAATCATGATATAATAAGATGGTCATTTGAAATTAATTCATTGTGGCTTTGAAGCACGCCAAAACGCAGTAAGAAAACGGCTTCTAGAAAAATTATTTGGTAATCCGTTTATATTAAGGCAATCCGTTAATGGTTTAAGAAAATAATAGTGGTTCAAGGATTCCTCTTCGGTTTTCTATTGTCACAAGCCAATACTTTTCTTTTACCACCATTTTCAATTTTGATTTTTCTATCAAGGCATGGTTGGATGAAAAACGGATTTGCAATCTCAAAAATATTTTTTGAGATTGCAAATCCGTTTTTATTACAACAATCCATTATTATTTTATAAAAATAAAGCTAAAAATAAGGTTTTGCTTTGGTTTTACGTTGCTAAGTACATATATTTTACCAATTTCTTTCTAGTCTGCTACTTTTTGTTTGTATGCCATTTTGTGCATCGATAAAGAGAAGGCGAGGTAACAGCCTTGGAATGTTAATCCATTTTTATTAGCACAATCCTTTATCGGTTTGCCAAGATTAACTGAAATAAACTTTCTTCTTATACTTCGCATAATAAAACATAGATAGTTCTTTGCCCTCTTGAATTGATAATTACACGAAAAGTAAGAAATTTTGTTTATTTCCGAGGTCCAATGGAGAGTACAAGTCATGACAAGAGTGATGTTGATGGCTTGGGAACTCAACGTCGTAACCGTAGCTGGTCGAGGAGTCCCACCCATCGCGATGTCCGCAGCCAGAGCCGCAGTTTGCGGGACCAAGAGAGGGAACGACTACGAGTTTTGGAGGATCAAAATGTGGGTAGTTACGAAAACAGCCACCAACGAAGGGTGACTCCTGGCCAAGAAAAAAGCACTTCTAGACAAAGTCGACCACGCAGTCGCCACAGTGTGCATAGTCGAGGCCGTAGCCGGAGTCTGCGAGCTCGAGAACAAGATTTACAGCTTGAGAAGGAACGCCTTCGTCAATTGGAGTGCATACTTCAGAAAGAACGAGATTTGGAATTCCGCGAGCAACGCAGGCGCCGCCGAACGGACAGCAATCAGCGTGGGCGTCGCCTGGACAGCGAGAGACGCGAGTGCTGCTTGGATGACGAGCAACGCAAACGCCGACGTGACCGCGATCAACACGGAAATCAGCATCAAGATCAGCGGAGTCGTGACGTCAGTTCGGGGCGTCACTCAAGGTCATGTAGCCCATTTTTCTCAACTAAAGATGTCGTTAAACTAATTAAATCGTTAAAAACCAGTGCTGCCTCGCAGCCGTCAGATCTGAGTGCGCATTCAAGTAGCAAACTTGACTATAGGAATATTTTACCAGAATTCGATCCTTCTGCTAAGAACCAACGTATGGACGTGTGGTTAAGAAAAGTGAATGAATGCGCCTCAGTTTATGGCTGGGATGAGAAGACGACTATACATTTCTCAAAGCAAAAACTACAGGGGCTGGCCAAAGTTTGGTATCAAAGTCTGAACACCATTCTATTTACATGGCCTGAGTGGCAAGAGAAGCTTCAAAAAGCTTTTCCTTGCGAGCAGAACTATGGCCAGTCCTTGGACGACATGTTGCGCCGCAGGAGTAGATTTAACGAACCGATTGAAAATTATTTTTATGAAAAGCTTGCACTTATTAATCAATGTGAAATTACTGGCAAACGTACTTTAATTAAACAGTCCAGTGCTATTAAATTAGGGATCGTAAATGATGAAGTACCTTCCACTATGAAAGGTTTCGGTAACAGACTAGTCCAGTCCTTAGGTACGGTGACACTGAATTTATCGATTGATGGGGTTTCCGCAGTAGTCGCTTGCAAAGTGGTTGACGACTGTTGGCTTGACAAACCTATGTTAATAGGTCAGACATATTCGGAACAACCTCACATAGTAGTTTTTAAAGATGCAACAACGTTTAAATTTCTCGATGTTGCCACTGAAGTTGCCTCGAACTGTTATAACGATGACGACGAAAGTCGTTCCATAAGAGTTAGAATGGTAGGGCGTAGTAGACTTTACGGTACTGCCAGCGTTAGGGCGGCAACAGAAATCAATTTCAATGGAAATACTGTATACAAAAATAGTAGGAAAATCCAATGATCAGTATGTCGTACATGGTGATAGTTATAAAGTCAGTAACGGTTTGCTAAGTGTAACGGTAACCCCATGTTCAATACCATGTATGCTGTATGAGAATTTTGTATTCTCTCGTGCTGAAAAAATTGAACTCATCCAAAAGGTAGCCGCTGTAACATCAGAGTCTGTATATGTTGCGAATAGTCAGACTTCTGAGAAATTAGATACAAGCAAAATTAAAATAGGCACGTTAGTACCCGAGAAAGACAAAGCCAGGTTATTCGAATTAATTAAACGATATAATCATTGTTTTGCATCTAGTTTGACTGAATTAGGATGTACTGATGTCACGCAAATGGAAATTGAGATAAACAGTGACCGACCGGTCATCTATCGACCGTATAGGCTCTCACATCATGAACGTGAAAAGGTTTGTACCATGATTGATGATATGTTAAAAGCTGAAATAATTAGGGAATCAGTTTCGAATTACGCTAGCCCTATCATATTAGTTTAAAAAAAGGATGGCACAGTACGCATGTGCATCGATTATAGGATGCTAAATTCAGTCACGGTGAAAGAGAGGTACCCAATGCTAATAATCGATGATGAAGTGTGTCGACTATCGGGTCAGGCATGCTTCATCACCTTGGACTTAATGTCAGGCTATTATCAGGTGCCTATTGCAGAACGGCACAAACATCTGACGGCTTTTGTCACTCCGGACGGACAATACGAATTCAATCGTATGCCGTTCGGATTAGCTAACGCTCCTGCCGTATTTCAGAGGATGATGAATCATGTCTTAGGATCGGCACGATTTGATAAGGCTACTGTTTATATTGACGACGTATTGGTATATGGCAGGGATACAGACGAAGCCCTTACCAGGCTTGAAGAGGTATTAAAGCTCCTTGACGAAGCTAAACTTAAATTGAATCTCTATTAAATTATATCAATTGATTATAGGTACCATACGATTACTTTGTTTTATATACACTATTTTTGCATTTGTCACTCAATTGGCTTTTCATATAAAACCGTTGTCCCAACGGACCGACACTCACTTTAATAAAAGCATTCGTTCAGACAATTACGAAGTTTTACTTTGCCGTCACTGCGTCCCTACCAACGTTATGGGTCCAGGGACCATAATTTTAAAAGTATTTTTTGTAAGTCAATTTTAATAGTAAATTCATATTTAAATAATCAGTGCTGTACGTGAGTGATGAAGAAATACCAAACAGCCTCAATTAAAATTAGCTGAAACGGAACCTAATTGCTAAAGGTACGATTGTTGAGTTTTTGGGCTATGCTTTTTTGAATTTTGCAAAAGAGTCAGCCACGGCTAAATCAATCATAGGCATCATGGCAGATCTTGACAAAATTTATATAAGAAGAAGCTTGGCGGCTCAGTTAGCATTACGTAAGCAATTAATTCACCTAAAATTACAACCTGATGTCAGTTATTCCAACATATCACGAGTTTTGATAACAGAAATTACCTAATATTAGAGGGCACCACCGTCCACACTTACACGTCGTATCCGTGTTTGTTATTTATTTAAAATTATAAAGGTTGTTAATTTAGAAGTAAAAATCTATTTAACTGGCTTGTTTTACCCCAATTTTAAAGTGACAGTGTTTGCAGAAAGAAGCAGTGATTACAATAACAACAACAATTATTTGTAAAGAAGATTACGTGCAATTACAAAAATACAAAATATTTCTTAATACAATCAATAAATAAGCGAATCAGTGCCACGTAATAGTGGAAAATCGAACGTAATGCCTTAAAAAACCGTGTTATTAACAATTAATTAGTGAAAAGGTGCAATATCAGAACCGTTGATACTTTAAATCATAACAAATACTACCTAACAGCTGACTTGAATGTGCAACGATCAGAATCACAAACCGGTTTTGATTTCAAATATCTGTCGTAATAGTGCATACCTGTGCGCCTATTTCGGCACTGTTTCTATCGCTTGGTTGGCTCGTCTCGACTAAGGACGGACTCAAACCTCACATTTCAAGAATCCCGAGTTCAATCCTCGACCATAAACAAAAATCTTTTTGTACTGGAAACATTGTTTTTAATTATTGATATTCAATGTTTGTTTGTTTTAAGCGCTGTCTAGCGTATTGGAACAGTAACAGCTTTGATTAATTGAAAATCATGTCTGCTGCTTCGAAGAACAATAAGAGCATAAGAAGTACATGTAACGGCCGCAATATATCACTGCAAGTCGAATGTTACAAGTGTGGAAATAGAGTTGAGACTGGGAGTACGGTACTGTGCTCAATATGCAAAAATCACTTTGAGTATGACTTGTATTGGGTATTCCGAGAAACTGTTTCGCCTAAAAGACACGATTGCAAAGAAAAACTGGAAGTGCAAAGTATGTTGTTCTACATGCACACCTAATTGTACTGACCAAGTTGACGAAATTTACCAGTACAATGTTTCAACTGAAAACTCAATCGCATCGTTATCTGATGATGAACACACAGACACATTACCACTATTATCACAAAATAGTCGATTGAACAATAGCTGTCCAAACCTTTGTAACATAAATTTGCAGGAAAAAATTGACGAGATGGGAAAACAAATAAAGACTCTTAGAGAAAAATTACAGATAGCTAACAATGAAATAGAAAATATGTTAATTGAAAACTCAAAACTTAAGAAACAATTAGAGAATCAAGAAAATAAAACAAAAATACTGACAGAAATTAGTACTAGCACAAAAAGAAATGTAACACATAGAAGAAAGAGGAAAAGTTTTAAAAAAATAGACTGGATTTTTTACTGGACGTTCACAATACTAACCGATCATCGCCATCTAGCCGCATTGTTGAGAAACTTTGTCCCTCAATGTCGAGCACTCCAAACAGTCCAAACATACAACCTACGTCAGAAGGAAAATTAGTTAACTCGCCAGATGTCACTACCATACCCAATAAAGTGACATTGATGTTACAAAAACAACAAAAACAAACAATTCATGTAATTGGAGATGAACAAATTAGAGCTTTAGCTGAAGAATTAAGAAAATCTCGATGCGGCAAATGGAATGACAACTACAGTGTTAGTGGTACAGTGAAACCACACGCCCCTAGCTCGGAAATATTAAAAAACTGTAAATATCTGTATGACAATATAAGCAAAAATGACATTGTAATGAAATAATGATGACAACCCATATCAAACAATTACCAATCTAAGTAACATCTTATATTTAATACAATGTGAAGTGTTTATTTTGGGTGTGCAACATAATAATTGTTTAAATACTAAAAAACTAAATACCAAACTCAACCTTGTTTGTAACCAATACGTGAACTGCACTTTTATTGACATTAATCAGCTATTAAGCCAGAAACTACACTGTAAAATGTCATTAAAAGGTATAATTTGCTTTAAATTAAATATAGAAATAGACTACATAAAGTACAACCACGATTACATTCAAAACAGCTTAAAAATGATTAAATCACACACACTTATGACATCCAACAACAAAACATGTATTAATAACAGTTCCAATAGTTGTTTGTATAAAAAAGGGACCATTCCATATTATTTCCAACCAGTAAAATCATTAGACAACACACATAAGTCCCCGGAACCAGAAAGAGTTAAGTTTTTGGTGTACTGCACCAAAATATTCAAGGTCTTACTTCTAATAAGGAAATTATTCAGCTAACTATCTCTGACCTGGACAATGACCTCACTCCAGATGTACTGTGTTTCACCGAAACATTTATAAAATGTGGTAAGGAAAAAAATATTAATATAAATAACTTTATTGTAGCAACTCACTTCTCAAGAAACAAAAGACGAGGGGGTGCATGTATCTTAGTAAAAAAAGGGAATCTCTTATAAAAAAATTGCATTGGGTAGTGATTTGGCGGTCGACTTCCATTTTGAGTGCTGTGCTGTACACATCTTATTTAGTAACGTTATTGTTTTATGTGTATATCGTGCCTCTACAGCCACAAAGAAAAGACATTTTGACTGTTTCTTTGACAAGTTGCAACTTCTTCTAGATAAGTATCAACATAAGTACCAGAAACAAAAAATTATAATTGTAGGTGACATAAATATTAACACTTTAATAAATAATAATATGACTATCCCTTTCTGACATTTTAGTAAATTATAATTTGACCCAGCACATAACAACACCAACACGAGGTAACTCATGTATTGACCATATTTTTAGTAACATACAGAGTGCCATAGGAAAAACCCTACCTCTCTGCTTGTCTGATCATGACACAGCCCAATTGTTAGTTTTTAAAACAAAAAATAAACCTGTTACTCCTAGAGTTATATACAATTATAAAAGGTGCTACTCCGCTGAGAACATTAAAAAGTTCAAAACTTATCTAACACAGACCTCATTTGCAGATGTATACAAGGAAACTGACTCAAATCAGGCCTTTAATATGTTTTATGACTGGTTCTGCTTATTGTACAAACTATGTTTTCCAGTTTGTAAAGTTAAAATAAATACAATATACAAAATAAAATGGATCTCAAAAAGTATTAAAAAAAGCTGTGCTACAAATAGAGCCCTCCGACTAAAATATTACAAAAAACGTAACATACCAAACAAAAATAAATACCTTGCAAACTCTAAGCTTTTAAAACAATGTATACAAAAAGCTAAAAAACTAAATAATAATAAATACGTTTTAAATAGCAAGAATGTTTGCCAGGCAACATGGAAAGTGATACAGACTGAGCTAAATTCCGAAACTCACAAAAATCACTAAATTGAATCAATAGAATATTGTGACAAAATTATTACAAGCCCCAAAACAATTGCAACAAAATTTAATGAATACTTTATCGAATGTACTAATAAAATAAACAATATAAATTCACACGAGCCCTCAAATGACATCTTGAAAAATTCCATATACTTGATACCTATTGACGAATATGACTTAAAAAAATATATAAGCTCTTTAAATAATACAACTTCAGAAGGGTATGATGAAATATGCACAAAAGTTTTGAAAGCATGCAGCGAACAACTAGGCACCATTCTAGCATATTTAATAAATCTTTCAATGGTATCAGGTACTTTCCCGGAAAAGCTCAAATTTTCTGTAGTTAAGCCATTGTTTAAAAAGGGTGACATACTGAACCTAAATAATTATAGGCCCATAACACTGATACCTACTTTGGCAAAGATTTATGAAAAAGTCATGCTCGAGAAACTCACTTCTTTCTTTAGTAAATTTAAGATTCTAAATAACGACCAGTACGGATTTCAGAAAACTAAGTCCACTACGCAGGCTGTTTTCAACCTTGTAAGTGAGACATTGACAGGCTTAAATAACGGTATGTACACAACAAGCCTCTTTTTTGACATGTCAAAAGCGTTCGATTTTGTCTGTCACAAACTATTGTTAACAAAACTGGAACGATACGGCATAAGAGGCGTTGTGTTAAAATGGATTCAGTCATACTTGCAGAATAGAATGCAATTGGTACAAGTATCGCGGTTGGACAAGAATAAGGTGTCTCAAACGTATAAATCAGAGTACGGGGAAAACCATTTTGGCGTCCCGCAAGGAAGTATACTCGGCCCGTTTTTATTTCTGGTTTATATTAATGACCTACCTAAAATAACTAATCACCGTTGCATTCTGTTCGCTGACGACATATCGGTAGTAGTAACAACAACAACCAAAAATCTAGATGAGCATAAAATTGACATTAATAATACTATTTCATTAATTATAGACTGTCTGCATAATAATAATCTAATAATAAATATTAATGTGGGATGATTAAATGAGCAACGCTGGATCGCTTTGTAAACTTTAATTTTCCCCGTAACCACATGCGCGTATACACCCAACTTAATCTAATCTGCCATAGTGCTCGACCGACCCGTTCTCTCTATATCATTCATCTCACTCATTCTTCATCTCATTCATACTTGACTGCGTTCATTGATAATGAAATATAATTTAGGCTGTGTTCAGTACATGCTAATATTTTAAATCCTACAGACTCGGCCCTTCCTGCAAAGTCTGGCCCCCAGACTAACATAGAATTACAATTTATGATCCCTAGGTACCAAGTACTAATAACTTTAAATAATATTACAACTTCCTATCTTACAGTCAAGTATTTTCATTTACATACCTTGATACTCCCTTATTGTCTCCTTACATTCCTGATACATTACTTGCTTAGTACTAAAAGTAGGTAAATCTAGGGTACACAACAAAACAGTTCGTACATAGATATCTATTCTTTAACAAAAAAAAATTAACAACTGGACAATAAAAACGTATCATCTTATATTAAACAAAACTCTACCTAAGCTTAATGTCGCGCCTTTTCGTAACTTTAACTTCGTACAAAATAAGTTAAGAAATACTAAAGAAAGTTGACCCATAATGTTATGCCTCATAACATTAAAATAGAGACGATGGCCAGACACCTATGCACACAAAACAACTGAAAATAAACATAGAAATTAGTAATAATCAGGAATAACTGCCCACCTTTTCATGTACTCGGCACAGGTTGTAGTGACGTTAGGACCCTCGGTAGCGCTGTCAACCTTTTCAACGTTGTATCTGTCCTTCGGCTTCACCTTGGTTACTCGGTATGGCCCAAAGTAATTTGGTTTGAGCTTTAGACATGGTCCAAACTGTGTCCTCTTTATGGCAACCAAATCACCTCTTCCGTATTTATTACTCTCTTTCCTTTTCTTGTTATAGGTTCTTCTGTTCTCTTCTTGAATTTTTAATATTTGCACCTTGGCTACTGCCCTCAGATCTTCTCTGTTTTTTGTAAATTCTTCTACGCATTCTTCTTGTAAAAGTTGAACTATTTTGACATCTTCCTTCTGTTTCATTTTAGTCCCCACCAACAACTCAAAGGGGCTGGTTCCAATGCTTCTTTGATACGTGCAGTTTATGCACCTTTGTACTTTGCTAACATGCTTGTACCACATTCGCTCATCCTCAATGCACATCTTGGTAAGAACTGAAATCAAAATGCGGTGTATTCTCTCCACCTGACCATTACCACGTGGAACTCCTGTTGTTATGGTAACATGGGTGATACTCTCATCCTTACAGAACTCTGCGAACTCATTACTCGTGAAAGCAGACCCTTTGTCTGTTATGATCCGACTTGGGTTCCCAAACGTCTGCTGGTGAATTCTCAGCTTATCTATGGTTTCTCTAGCCGTTGTAGACTTTGTAGGGAAGAGCCAAACAAACTTTGTGAACGCATCTACTACTGTCAGGATGTAGTTATATAACTTCTTAGTTTCCGTCAGTGGTCCAATATGATCGCAGTGAATAGTACCCAAAGGAATATCTTCTTTAATAATGGTATTTAAAAACCCTTCTTGCTTTCCTCCTTTTCTCATGGCCAATATACAAGGGATACAAGATGATATGACTTCTTCAATTTTCTTTGATACATTTTTTATATAATAATCTTTGTTTAGTAATTCTGTCATTTTCTTTCTTCCAAAATGTCCATTTTCGTGTATTCTTCGTATAATACCATAATCCATCATATTAGGTATGACAATCTTGCCATCTTCACCTTTGTAAAGTAAACCGTTCTGTTCATAGTAATCCAAGTAGGGATTCTTCTTAAGTATCTCAATTATAGCCTGAAGTTCTTCATCTAATTTCTGAGCTTGTATTATTTGTTCATGCACACCTCTTGTGATGACAGCAACGCATGGGTTGCGGCTGAGCGCATCTACATGTCGCATTCTTGTCCCTGCTCTGTGCTCAATAGTGTAATCATATTCTTGTAAAAGCAGAACCCATCTTGCAACTCTGGTAGACAAATCTTTTTTCTTTAGGGTCATCTCAAAAGCTAAGCAATCTGTCACAATTTTAAATGGTATTCCTAACAAATAGCATCTGAACTTCTTGACACCTTCTACAATCGCCAACGCTTCCAATTCATAACTGCTATATTTCTTCTCAGCATCTGATGTTTTTCTGCTCATGTAGTATACAGGGTGTAAGCTTTTGTCATTGGGATCTTGCTGCAAAAGAATTGCAGAATATGCAACTTGTGACGCATCTGTATGTATCTCTGTTAGTCGTGCTGGATCAAATATTCTTAAGACTGGGTGTTCTGACAACTTTTGCTTAAGCATTTGAAGAGCATTGCTTTCCATTTCTCCAAAGCAGAAATTACTATCTTTCTTCAACATATCCGTGAGCGGTTTAGCAATCATAGCAAAGTTTTCTATGAACTTTCTAAAGTAGGAAGCGAGACCTATAAAGCTTTGCAACTCCTTTTGATTACGGGGTTGTGGAAATTTCATCACCGCTGCAGTCTTGTCAGGAGACGGTCTAATTGTATTATTCTCAATCACATACCCCAAATACTCGACTTTGGTCACCAGTAGGTCGCACTTCTTCCAGTTGATTTTAAGACCATATTCGCTCGCAGTTTTTAAAACCTCTCGTAGCTTCCTTAGTCCTTCTTCATAACAATCTGCTGGAATGATCACGTCGTCGATGAATATCATGATTCCCTCCTTTGCCATGAGCTCCCTGAAAATAATTGTCACAAAACGAGTAAAACAATTCGGACAAATCGATAATCCATAAGGAGCCCTTAAAAATTCATATTGTCCACTCGGTGACATGGTGACGAACGCAGTATACTTTATACACTCCTCCTTAATTTTCATATGAAAAAATGCGTCCTTGAAGTCTAATTTACTGAACACGTGGGCATGCAGTAATCTATCTATGTAGTCTTCAATTACTGGTAGGGGAAACACGTCTTTTACCATCTTTTCATTTATCTTCCTGTAATCAATACATACACGAGTAGAACCATCTTTCTTTTTCACCAGTACTAGAGGGCTTGCATACTCTGAGACACTTGGCCGAATAATGCCATTGGTTAACCACTCACCTATTTGTTTTTCAACTTCTTGTTGTTCCTTGATAGCTAATCTTCTTGGTCGCTGTGCCACCGGAATGTCATCTTTCAGGATAATCTGCATTTCTATCGGTGCTTCCTTGTGTTGTTGCGGCTTATACTGCTTTACTAAATCTTGAACTTGACACTTTAACTCCTCAGGCAACCTACCTATTTGTGGTTGCTGAAAATCTGAAACCAAAGCAGCATTAAAGTGTGGGAAGAAATTCACTGACCCCTTATCGAAAATTAATGTTGTGTTTTGTAAAAAAGGCTGACCTAGAATAATTTTATAAGGCATAACATCTTTGGGCACAACATGGAAAAACATTTGAAAACAATTTCCATCAATTTTAGTCGCACACTTAACCCTACCAAGCGACTGAACTTGAAACGCGCCCAACCCCTTGAAAGTGATGCTTTCCTTATCAAAAATTGCAACATTAAGTTCTAAAAATAAGTCGTATGACATTAAATTTTCGTCGCTTCCCGAATCAATAAGACTTTCTACCGGTACACCACCGATTTCCGCGAATTTCACCGATTTATTTCCGTACAACTGTTTGTTTACACTTAATACCGCACCAGCACCGCACTGACATTGACGATCACTGACACTGACAGCTCTGTTGACAGATCTGTCATGTGACGCCGATTGAACCTCCGAATGAACCCGCTCTCCGTCGCTGCCAACTGCACCATCCGAATCCGAACCTCCAATCGCCATCTTCACGCACATTGAACGCTGCTGTTGCCAACTTGACGAGCGAGCGTCGCCACCAGCGCCCCCTTGCGAATGCGAAACTGCAGCTTCCCGCCTTGTGCACCGCGTTGCAATATGGCCGAATGCGTTACATTTGTAGCACTTTACGCCTTTGATGCAAGCGTCTGCGATGTGATCATGGTCTCCGCACTTGAAACAACGACGTGTAGGCTTCCGAAATGCTTTATTTTCGTCTTTCTTTGGCTGTTCTTGCCTTTTCGTCATCTTATTTTTCATAGTTTCGTACATAGCCAGTTTTTCTTTCAACGTGCTGTAGGTAGTTACGCCGTACAAGATAGATTTGTTCGGTTCATAGTCGATGATCCCTTCTATAATGTACTGGATTGCTATGTAATCGGCGAGCTTCCCTCTTCTTCCTAGTTCTTTCATGACCAACATGTACTCATAGCACGATTCATCTTTCTTCTTCTTACGCGCTGACATCACCTCATGCACTTCTTTTGCATTTAAAGCCTCTGGGAACTCCTTCAGTATAGCGGCTTTTAGGTCATTATACGTTTTGAAAGTGCGTTCCGACTTAAACCATAGCTCTGCCGTGCCGCGCAACGATCTTCTCGCTATGATTAATTTTTGGACGGGCGTCCATCCGAAAATTTCTCCATTATCGTCGATGTCCTCTATCCACTTTTCGCAACTGTACGTCTTGTCCACACCGTCGAACGTCGGTATGCGCGCATCCATGAACGTGGAACTCGAGGTCGGCGTTACTTCTTCGTCTTTCGTCATCTTTCTTCTTAGTATTTCCACCTTGACACCTTGTGCTTCTTAAAAATCACCTTCTTTACGCGACGAAACCACTGTCTATTTTCTCATCCCGAGCGAGCCCCCAAAAATGTGGGATGATTAAATGAGAAACGCTGGATCGCTTTGTAAACTTTAATTTTCCCCGTAACCACATGCGCGTACACACCCAACTTAATCTAATCTGCCATAGTGCTCGACCGACCCGTTCTCTCTATATCATTCATCACACTCATTCTTCATCTCATTCATACTTGACTGCGTTCATTGATAATGAAATATAATTTAGGCTGTGTTCAGTACATGCTAATATTTTAAATCCTACATTAATAAAACTAGTTTTCTTAATTGTAATAATAAAACATTTGACATAATCTACCAAGGACATATACTTAAAAAAGAGAATACAACAAAATTTCTAGGTATTGAAATTGACCAACGATTGAACTGGAAGAAGCAAGTAGAGGTAGTATGCAAAAAAATCAATAGTTTCACTTTTGCTCTTCATAAATTAACTAAAATAGCGTCTAGAAGCACTGCACTTAGTGCCTACTTTGCTTATGTTGAGTCAGTACTCCGTTATGGGCTCATAATATGGGGAAATAGTGTTGACGTAGGTAAAGCTTTTATCTGTCAAAAGAAATGTTTGCGGGCCATAAGTGGTTCTCCACCCGATGAACCCTGCAGACCTCTTTTTAGATTACTCAAAATACTACCCTTGCCTTGTATTTACATCTTAGAGACTGCCAAATTTGTCAAGTTAAATATGTCCCACTTTAAACAAGCGAAGGATGTGTACTTGCGGAACACACGTAATGGTTGTCGACTGATCTCTGCGTCCATACCTAGGAGCACCCTTTATCAGAGAAACTGTAACTCGATGTCCATCTTAATTTTCAATAAAATACCTGAAAGTATAAAACAATTACCCTTTAGCAAGTTCAAGACTGCATTGTATAATTGGCTTTCTGATAGGATGTTCTATAGTGTAAAAGAATTCTTGGGTGATAAATTTAAATAATTGTTATAAGTATATCTGGTGTCTCCGTTTTACTGGAGGGCGGGTAAATAATGCTAGGCGCAGTCAAAGTCAAAGTCAAAGTCAAATTATTTATTCAATGTAAACCTTTACAGGCACTTATTGACGTCAATAATAATAATAATAAAAAAAACAGTTAACTAACTTATAGTTAAGACTTAACAACTAATCTATATCTATATCGCTACCCCCAGTACCACTGCACGCCGAAACAGAATCGCGTCGAACCGAAATTTAAGCCGTGGTCATAGAATTGTGTAAACAAACGTATCCTGGTACGAGACAAAAATAGCGGGCAAGTGTCTCTCCCCTAGCGACACAAACGGCTAATATTTATAGGTAATTTATCGGTTTTTTTTTAGGATGAAAGGTGAAGAATGATAAATCACAATGAATTGTTAACTTAAGTTATTACTTTAAGGAATAAAATTAAGTGTGATTTCCAATTATCGTATTGATATTGTGGTAAGTAATAGAAATTGGAAATAACTGAGTTTTTAAAGTAAAATAAAGTAACGGTTGAAATGAGTTTTGGAAAACATTAGTACCTAACCAATAAGGTTGACATTTTTAATCATTCAAATATCTTTTTTTATAAAAACTTAAGCATAGAAAACGTCTAAAATTAATAAGCATAAATTTGTGTGTTTTAAAATTGTTTCGTTTTTCGTCTTGGTACAAGCACAGAATAACTAATATTACTTTCGTACAGAAGGTTCACCCTCCAACGACCCCCACGCGAAACCGAAACCCATCGCGTGACCCGAGCGTTCATATTCCGTTAAGCAAAGCCGACTCGATATCGATTTGACGTCCGTCAGGAGCGCAGGGTTTACGCGCGCGCGTAGGGTTTACGAGTTAAGGCTAGATAGGTCGCGCTTTGAGTTTTTCAAACCATCTAAGACATAGAAAATCATGGTTTAAATTCTGGAAAAAAAAGTATGTATTATAGTCTGACCGCCACCGCCGCACCGCGCCCCGGGCACGCGAGCGGCGAGGCGGGGGGGCGAAACAGTTGCTCCATTTAGTTATTCTGCCGTCATCGCTCACGGCGGCAACTAGTGTGTCAGACGCACATGAGATAAAATATCCAAAATGGGTCGTGCATTATCACGAGATAATCAAGACAGTCATTTTTAAAGTGGCCGAATATTTTAAGAAAAGAAAAGCAAACAAAGTTTATATTATATAAGGTGACTGCCAGAAACCGCAAGAAACTTCAAGGGCCGATCAGGTCAAGCGTCCTAAACATGACAAAAATGGTATCATTGCAGATTAGGGTAGGTACTTATCGCCCAGCTGACGCGAACGGGTCAACAGACGGTCGACCGGCCGGCCGTTGCCCGCGCGTTGTAAATAATTGTTTTTCATTTAGTTTTCTTATGTTATTGCTTTAAAATAAATTAGATACTCAAATAAATACAAAGACTATCCAATTAAAATTCACAAAAAGAATTATTTAATTAAAAATGAAAAAAAAAACACGAATTCCTTTTTTGTCATCTTTGTCATGTTCAAAACACCCGAACCGACCAGCCCCCGAAGCCCCCCGCGGCCCCTAGCAGTCACCTCATATATTTCCAAGAATTAAAGATTTATTTCATTTATATTGGTTCTTTAATTCAAAAACGGATTGGATGTAATTATACTCGTAAATATAAAGCTTCAATAAACTGTGCTTCGATATCGTAAGAACTGTCTGACACTACGAATCTCATGTGAGTTCATGCTCTTTACTTCCCACTCCCCCCACCACCCGCGCATACCCAAGGCGCGGCACAGCGGCTGCGGCCAGGCCATAGTTAAGGATCTAATCTATTCAAAGTCTCATTCAGTTACAAGATCCAATGAACTTCACTCGATAGAAAAAAAATATCCCAAAATTACCCCTTTTTGTAATGTTTTTCAATATTATGACTAAACTACTGATACTTAACATTTAATTTTTGTACTCAACAAAAGACAAACAATTCGCAGATAAATTAGCAGAGAATCCTATAAAGTCTATACCTAAAGGCAATAAAACCTATAAAACGCGCCGCTTCGCTGTTATACCCGTCCCGTACCAGCGAGAGAAGCCGCGAGAGAGAAATACCTGGGGCCCAAGTCTGCCAATTCACGAATGGCACAATTGAATCGCAGCTGGATCGCACTGCAACCGCTTGACACATTTGGCATTCTCTTACTCATTTAAGAATACCAAATGTGCCAAACAACCACAACGCGACACAACCGCGACTCAACCACGCCACCCGCAAACTAGCAGACCTGGGCCCCTGGCCTTAAGCGACGACGCGCGACGTGGAGCGTGCGAGCCGAGCGGCAACCTTTACTGTCATACGCCTAGGCGGCCTTCCTGGGAGACACGCCGGCCGAACGTACCTAAACTGCAGCACCCCACTGGTACAAGTGGGGTAAATGACCCTTCATGCACATTTAGCTGGCACAGACCATAATCTACTCTACCTACCTAATCTACCTACCTAACCAATCTACCACCAGTTCGGATTTTGGGAGAGCCTTCGACCGAGAAGAGCTGGCAAGAAACTCAGGAGGCCTTACTTTTTTCTCCCTCTAAGTAACAATGTTACTTTACAGTGTCATAGATCTAATTAAGTAGGTACAATTTATTAAACATAATTAAGTACAATTTGTACGCATCAATAAAATTAATAATAACTAAACTAAATAATTTCAACAATTCATAATAATTGAATGAAAGAATAGTTAATAATATACTAATAATAAACACTAGTACAGAGTAGACTTCTTCCATGCATTTTTGTCTGCAACATAGTCATTGATCTTCTAATAAGCTTATAATAAGTCAATATTCATAAAACAATTATATAATAAAATAAAAGATAAAACAAAAGTGGATCTAAAAGTTTTACTCGGGCACTATGAACGCATTAGAACAATGTGTGCGAAACTAAAGGAATGTTAATTCCATGCATTTTTGTCATTGATATAATCGCTTACAGTGTAATAGCCCTTTTCTAAAAGTCTATCCTTAACATGTGTCTTAAATTTGTCTAGTGGACTGTATGAGCGGGGGCGGTTATCACATATATAAATAAATAGAAAGGGGCAGTTTGAACGAAGGAAGCTAAGGGCGGCGGTTACGGCCTTCAAATGTTCCCCTGCGTGAAATAAGCAGCAACACTAACCTGGTAATCGGCGTCTTCAGCACCCTGGATTCTGGCAGCTAGCTACGGCGGCGGTGTGTGGCACGGACTCGCGCGGGCGGAGAGCGGTTAGCGGCGGTGACGGCGGCGGTGTTCGCGGCGGCGGTGAAAAGGGAACTAGCGGGAGCGGGCGTTCAGCTCAGCGGTGATTTCGCAACTGTCAGATGACAGTCAGAGGAATGCTGGGGCGCGCCGAGAATTGCTTGTGCGGACGGTACACCAATAACCATTTATGGTGCTACTACCCTCTCACACAAGGAAACAAATAAAAGCGCGCAAACATCCTCCCCGGCTTGAAAATACTAGGGATTTTCGAAACCATAAAGCGGTATAGAAGTCTCTCCATCAGAGAGGATGAGCGGAAATACAATTATAGCGGGTAATAAGCGGAAACATATGTATATAAATATGTTGATATGAAGTTAAGTTAAACAAAAATATATATAGGACTACATTGGGATTAAAATAAACTAAATAAGTGCAGATATAACTGTATTAACTATTGCGTAGGCAGTGGGCACAATTTCACAACAGGACGTTTGTACGTGCCAGTTGTTGTCCGTACAGAAGCGACGCGAACTACTCCGTCTTTCCCTGGGAAGACATGTTCTACAATGCCAGTAGGCCAGCGTAGAGGCGGATCATCGTCTTGGTGAATTAGTACGAGAGTACCGGGGCTAACAGAGACGTCAGGTGTATTCCATTTTTGTCTTAGTTGCAGGGTGTATAAATAATCTACACGCCACTGCTTCCAATAACCACGCACCAAATTATCTAGCAATCTTTTACGAGCGGAGAGATTAAGCGTTGTATACAGCTCACACGTGGGCAGTGACTGTAAAGGAGTAGTTTGCAAAAAATGAGCGGGAGTGAGAACAAATTGCGGCTGATCGGACAACAAGCATAGCGGACGCGAGTTTAAGATACATTCAATTTGCGTTAACACAGTTAGAAGCTCTTCATAACAAAGCAATTGGTTACCAATGGTGCGATATAAGTGAGTTTTAATTGATTTTATATTAGACTCCCACAAACCTCCCATGTGAGGAGCGCGAGCGGGAATAGTTCTCCATTCAATTCTGCGGTTACTAAATTCGTTTTGAAAAGCGGCTGATGTTTCATGAGCGACAAAAAGAACTAAGTATATAAATTTTTCAACTGTCGTTTTATATTGCGAAATTATCCAATAGCGTCCTAAAATAGGTGTACTAATCAGTCCTACAGTTTTTATGTTAGTGTTATTAAGCGGTTTAATTTTTAAGTTTAATTTCTTACAAGATGCGAGCGTTATTTATGAGATTGTTTTGTGAAGCACTATCTATTAAACACCGTATATTAGCGTTATCATTATCAGAAGTAGGCACATAAACTTGAGCGGTTGGCCAAACAGTCGTATTATTCTTAATCTGAGTGCACGCATAGCTATCATGAACTGCGAACGCGTCGGCTGTGTGTAAACACAAAGACTCGCGCGCCGTCGGAGCTGGCGGCGCGATCGGCCTATTCCACAGACTATATTATAGTGAACAAGTTCAGACGGACATCTATCATACAATTCTAGGAAGCTTTAGAGCTGGCCGCCATCTTAGCTCAAGATTGATGTATGACATTTGTAACTTTTTAATCTTGAATGCTTAGTATGAGGCAACAACATTTTCTACATTCAGCCAGAGCCAAAGCGACATACCAGGCAGTTTGTTTTTCTTGGGTAAATTAGGATACATCAGAATCTACCAAGGTAACTATTAAGCAAGATATTTTGTAATTGCTAATAGTTACCTTTTGAAATAAAAACAAATATTTCTTTAGTAGGCACGTTTATTTTCTTTTTAACTTTTTAGTAAATAAGTATATTTTATGAAAGCTTTATTTTGCATCATTGGAATTCTCTTCTGCAACCTGCGGATGTCAGTGCCTCCTGATATTGCACCAGTGCCTAATAGGCGAGATTTGGAAGTTATAAATCTCTTCTCAAAATTTTTATAACAAACAAAGCGTTTCAAGTTCAAAGTTCATCAACATTCAACGCCCGAAGAGTTTCACTGTTTATGCACTCCAGCCATTTATTGCGTCTAATAGCATTAACACATGGAAATACATGTAATTTAACGGTCTGTTGTAAACACTATCACAGTTGGGAACACTGCAATGATTAAACATCGTAGAAAGCACTAAAACGTAACTTAACACAAAATAATCTGAGTAATACTCAAGTAACACTTAGAAGTTATCTGGAGAAAAGATATGTACGGAAATAAAATCAAGATCGCCTCGACACAAAACAACAAGTGATGAATTGATGAAAGTGACGCCTTTTCAAAGATTTTGACAGTAGTGACATTCGCATCGGGAAGAAACTGTCATACATCATTCTTGAGATGCGTTCTCTATAGCAACTTTTTTCAGTAGGGAACATTTCTACCCGTGGCCTATTCTTATCTGACGGTGCAACGCCGACGGGCGGGCGCTCAGCCGTGTCAGCAGTGCCAAAATGTAAAAGTGAATGGTGATTTTTATGACATATGTTACAAGTATTAAGCGATTTACAATAAGACGTTGAGTGTTTTGCGCTTAAACAGTTTATACATAACTTACTTTGCTTCACGAAATTGAAACGATCCTTAACCAGTAATTTTTTAAATGCGAGACAATTAAATAATTGAGAATGATTGGAAATATTGCAATAACCACAAGTGGAAGCGGGTGCCGACATTTGACGGTTATGATTACTGGTTAAAGCGAAGGTATGCGACATCTTAGTTACTGATTGGCGAGGTAGACTTCGAACTTTCGACTTTAAATTAACGGCGGTAGATTCTAAATTGTTAACGGTCGACGTTCTCTCGAGTATTTTAATATGATGACGAACAAAGTTAAATAAATCGGAACTGTTAGGAATATCTTTGTCCTTTAGCGATAGTTCAAACGATTGCACAAGCTGCAAGTCTAACTTTTTTAATGCTATATGCGTGACGATAAAATCGGCCAAATCAGAAATATAAAGCGGATAGTGACGAGTGTATTTTTTCTAGAAAATTATTTAAATGAGCGGGTGAATTAGCGGGCGGTTGCGATTCAAAAATATTATTTAAATATAAGGTACCCAACATTCTTTTATCTTGGTACTTAGTTATGAGCGAATCCCAAATTATGGGATAATTAGACTCGTTAGGTATAATACCTGCAAATACCGAAAGAGCTTTCCCACTCAGTTTACCCACTAAGTACTGGACCCGTTGCGCGTTAGACAAACTATTATTAGTATGGATGTTTACCTTGAATGACTCATAGAAAACAGGCCAATGTTCCGGGTTCCCATCAAACGATGGCAATTCGATAGGCGGTAATTTGCATTTAGGAGGGTCACTATCTGCAGGCGCTGATGGCGACTCATTACTCCCAGACATTAGAGTGCGTGTATGACTTATACGCGTATATACGAGTAAGGTCTCAAAAGATTCCCAGTCATTATAATTAATTTCAACGTCTGGTTTTTGTTGCAACAACAACAAATTGTGTTTATCACACAACAAGCTGAATTGTTCATATGAACCTTTTAAGTTAGACGACATCGCCATAAACTCAGATTTAGTTCTAGTATCGACGGCGCCTGGCACCAATTGCTTAGAAACATCATATAACTTGGTAACGCGTTTATAAATCGATTGCTTTTTTGCAATGACTAATTTTAATTTTGCTTCTTCGGCTGCCATTTTGTAGTCGAAGAAACAATGAATGTGCTATAAGCGCGGTTGATTAAAATCCGTTAAATAATTTAGCGGTGGGTAAGTGCCCCCTACCACGGAATGTGGGTAGGTATGTGCGAGAAAATAATGACTATTGAAAATACAGTTATAAATGCGATGGCGTATTTAAAAAGATATATTTAAAAATATATGCGATAAATAAATAATTATAAACGGAGCGGGTAAATAAATAACTGGTTTTAATCCTGCTCGGAGGACCAAAATTTATGGTGTCTCCGTTTTACTGGAGGGCGGGTAAATAATGCTCGGCGCAGTGGACTGTATGAGCGGGGGCGGTTATCACATATATAAATAAATAGAAAGGGGCAGTTTGAACGAAGGAAGCCAAGGGCGGCGGTTACGGCCTTCAAGTGTTCCCCTGCGTGAAATAAGCAGCAACACTAACCTGGTAATCGGCGTTTTCAGCACCCTGAATTCTGGCAGCTAGCTACGGCGGCGGTGTGTGGCACGGACTCGCGCGGGCGGAGAGCGGTTAGCGGCGGTGACGGCGGCGGTGTTCGCGGCGGCGGTGAAAAGCGAACTAGCGTTAGCGGGCGTTCAGCACAGCGGTGATTTCGCAACTGTCAGATGACAGTCAGAGGAATGCTGGGGCACGCCGAGAATCGCTTGTGCGGACGGTACACCGATAACCATTTATGGTGCTACTACCCTCTCACACAAGGAAACAAATAAAAGCGCGCAAACAATATCATTATTTGTATATTTGCATACTGCATGCAAAATGGCTAAATAGGTTAAGCTCCATTTTGTTTTCACAATATACATAATATTGTAATAACACCTTTACTGTAACCCTATTTAGAGCAAATAAAATTATTTGTATTTGTATTTGTAATAAATTTGACGAAATGGATAAAATATTACATTTGTTAATCACCTCATAATATGGCGGTGTGATCACGGCGCTGAAAGGAGACGATCACCTTAACCTTGCATTCGTAATAACTCGTTTGCTAGATCATAAAGTTAATTTGAAAACCGAAATATCTACCGAATTTGAAGTTTTGCCAAGAAGTTTTATATGCGTAATAATTATGGACCGAACAAGATGAATAAAAATGTGTACCCTCAATCTTCAGGAAGAAATCAATATCGTGGCAATTCAACGCATAAAATTACGAAACTGTACTGCGAGCATGTGGTCGTAGAAATCACATGAAAAAGGACTGCCGTTTTTTCAAGTAGTTGTCGTAACGCGAGGGCAGCAGCAGTAATTTTAACTGTACCTACAGCGAACGCTGTTCATCACGTGGAAACCGAGGGCAGTATTGCTTTTATGATTTCAAATTGTGAGTTATGAAACGAAACATTCTACTATTAATGTTTATTTTCTTTTACTGTTGGCAACACTTGGGACGTGAAGCAACGGAAGACAGCTGGCACTTTGGAAGAAAAACCAACGGTCGCGTGCGCGGTTTTACGGATTAGGGAAATAATATGAGAGATTTACATGTTTTGATACTTTGTTTGAGTAAAAGGATATGCTTTGTAATATCAACAAGTAAATACAGTTCGGTTTATTCTACGTTCATGGTTTCACTTGTCCCAGACGTAAAGAATTGTTAACATCAGAAGTGGGATGTTTCACACGTGGGAAAATACTGTAGGAAATAATATCTACCTCATTGCGCCAAAGACGCATTATAAGTAATAAGTATATCGGTTATTGCCCATTGGGCGCATTTACAGTGCTGAAAACTGTTCATGAAGAACTGGGTGAGCTTATTTCATGTTATACTTACCTACTATTGAGTTTTGTTTCAAAATATAACTAGGTAACTCAGTAAAAGTCTTGTGTGGTGAAAAAGAACACTTAAGTAATTTCTTTATTTTGAACTTGCATTGCAAGGGTGCAAGAGTGTTTCAACTGGGTGTGGTCACAAAATTAAGCTAGGTATATTACATTAAGAGGCACTATTTATATTCTAATACAGTGGGACATTACAGGCTAAGATTAATAAAACAAAGTATAATAATATAAAAGTTATCAATAATTGCTCTTGTAAATAAATATTATCATGTGTCATTCATTATAAGCAGACACATAAAGATAAAAATAATATTCTTTAATGTACTTACACTATAATATTAGCAGCAAAGGGACAGACACAAGGTAACATACAATTGGCAGCCTTATCGCTAAAAAGCAATGTCTTCCAAGCTACCGTGTTGGACTGGATAAAAGTGAAATTTTAAAGGGCAGTTATGTGTTTTAATTAAATAAATTAGATAAATAAATAGATAGATAAGTAATCAGCAACAGTTCAAGTTCTAGAAGTAAACATAAAGTAAACCTTAAAAAGAAGTAGGTACCTATAAGAAATAGTTGAATAGAAATTATATTTACAACTTGACGCTACCTACTGAAAATCCTATTGAGTTCTGTCTGTGGTACTATTACGATAAACTTGCTAAGGGCATGTCATGTCAGCTCAGTGATGAAATTTAAGTTAATGACAACACAAATATTAAGATGAAGACGCCAACTAGCAAGGCTAGCTCAAATAGGGCTATACAATGTTTAACATGTGGTAAGATGGGCATAAGGCTTTGCATGTCTTGGCTCTTCAAATAAAGAGATGAGCAGAAAAAGTGCTTGTTTTGTGATAAAATAAAGTTTTGTGGGTCACATTAACAGTTTGTTTTAAAAAGACACTTACCTTAAATAAATATTCAAAGTCAAATAATTTATTTAATATAAGCCTTTTCTAGGTATTGTTCCTTCTGTAAGATTATACCTATAGCAATAAGCTGAAGACTGTAGAAAACAATCCACAAGCTTACAAGATAAAACTATTAAGTACATAGTTGAATTTAGTTTGCTCTTACTTATTATTGACATAGGTACTTACTTAGTTATAACAATGGGATATCAACAAGTTCTATCATAGATTTTGGCAGCTCATGTAATATTATTAACTGATTTTGATTCTTGAGTAAGTACCTACCTAGCTAAGTTAAAATTAGAAGATAATTTAAAATAAAGTGATTGTGACACCTTCATAAGTTTCTTTTATGGCTAATGATAATGATATGATATCATTGTTAAAATAGAGAAAATATAAATGGTTACACTTTGATAAAAAAAAGTGTTGGTTAATAAAATATGTCATATTAGTTGTAGTAGTTGATGGTCTTAAGAAGCATACTGAATTTTATGAATATAATATATTATGATTTGGTAATTCAAGGCACTCAATATTGTCTTTTTAGTATTTTCAGGTTTGAGTTAATAAAACTACATACTTACTTACTAATATCAAATTGGTTACAATACAACACTGAACTTGAGTCTCAAAGTGGAGTTGCACACTGCACACACACTTATTATATTCATAAAATTCAGTATGCTTCTTAAGACAATCAACTGCTAATATGACATATTTTATTAACCAACACTTTTTTTTCTTTTTTTTTCAAAGTCTCAAAGTGTGCAACTCCACTTTGAGACTCAAGTTCAGTGTTGTATTGTAACCAATTTGATATTAGTAAGTATGTACCTATTAATGTTTTATATTTTAGCGTTTTATTAACGCTTAAATATACTTAAGTAAAATTTTAAAACACTGAAAAAAGACGACAACCTCAGGCGGGAATCGAACCACGCACCTTCCGCATTCCGGGCGGCTGCCTTAACCACTTGGCTACCGAGGTCTGGCTTTCAACCGTCGAAATTTGTCAGTGCTTGATGCTTATGTTTTTAGTCAACATTGCTTCATCAAATCTTAGAAGTTTTCACCTCTGAGATCCGAAAGAAATATTTTTACAAATATTTGAACATTCGGTTAAGATGAAGCTGTGTTTACAGATTAATGTTTTATATTTTAGCGTTTTATTAACGCTTAAATATACTTAAGTAAAATTTTTAAACACTGAAAAAAGACGACAACCTCAGGCGGGAATCGAACCACGCACCTTCCGCATTCCGGGCGGCTGCCTTAACCACTTGGCTACCGAGGTCAGGCTTTCAACCGACGAAATTGTCGAAAAAAAAAAAATACTTAAGTATGTACCTAGTTTAATTATGATTCGAGGATCATTAATAGTAAATGCTCTGCATGACCTTATTTTGTAGGAGTGTCAACAAGGACTAATGGAAATATTAACTAAATACTGAAACAAATATTTTAAATAATAATTAATAAGTAACTACCTACCTATATATATTATGTTTAGGTGCAATGTTTAAATTAATGATTGCATTCTGAAGTTTCAAGATTATTTTATGTTGAGTTGCTATTAGAGGCTCAAAAACAGTGCTGCCAAGGTGGCATAATTATAATTATACATATTATTAAAGGGTGAAACTTAAAAATGCGAACAGGTTATACAAGCTAAGTTAAGTCCAATAGTTAAGGAAAGGCGATTGCAAATGTGTGGTTAGTTGCATTGTTGTTGTAGCCAGGGTTGATGCATCCTATTACCAGAATGTCTTTTTCTTTCGATCCTGTATGTAGACCATCTGGGGCCTTTTTGTTACAAAAATGGTAAAGTTTATTGCAATTATTGATGGTTATATATTTTTTTTATTAAATATTAGTATGGCTAGAATCTGTGGCATATGCGAATAAGGGTGCTTTACAGATCTAAATAAGCATAGCAAAGTGTTTGGTTATCCAGTGTGAGTAGTAAGTGATACAGGCATTGCCTTCAAAGGAAAGTAACTGAGAGAGTGTTTAAGGCGTAACTGTTACCCTGCGGTAAGGCCGGCCGCAGACCGGGCATTGCACAGTACGACAATGTCACATTTGTAGGAATATTTAGGTTTACGTTAAAAATCCTAATTTTTGTTTATTTTTCGTAACAAATGGACATAAGTACAGGAAAAAGATACAAACTATAGAAACGTCTATACTTACCGAGTTTCGGTTTAAATGGATTTGTCAAACTGAAAAAAAAAATGTGTGCTAGATAAATACAGAACTTAGTATTTCAAATTAGTTATGTGCTAATAAAGCTAACAGCAAGTATTTCGAACCGACAGGTAGAGTTTAGGATATGGTTAAAAGCGTATATTATTTTCGAAGCTTCACATTTTATATTTTAGCCAGGAAACATGTCTAAAGTCATCCCTTATACTTACATGTTTACTTAGTACCCTATAAAAATAGCAAAAGGAATATAGCAAAAAGCGTTTTCGTTCGACATCAATAAATAGCAGCATAGTGCGCATCCGCTAGTCGGGAGAGTAGCTACGTCACGCCGCCACTAGCACCTCCATTTCGGAAAAGGGTAAAGGTCAAACAAAGACATTAAACAATATCGCAAAATAGTACGAGAGCTTAATTTACATATTTTAAAATTCCGCCTATTTATTAAACCTTATTATAAACAACAGCAATATTACAAAGACCTAATATAATTAAGAATATGATAGTACTTAGTTAACCAAATAATTTCGAATTAATTTGTATTTGTGTGACAGTTTAGCTAAATATTATAAAAAGTCGAGTAAGTATACGAGTTTATGCCAAAGAGTAATAAAGACAAGAAAAACAACTAAGACTTGTTTTAATATATGGCATGTTGGCAAGCTAATTGTTATTTATTTACTTTTAATAAGTTGTCTTAACATTGTGTATCTGTTTTAGTGTAAAAAAATATACACTTCGCCATCGATATGACAATTACCTATGTATGTTTGTTATATTTGTATATCATAGATAGATAGATAGATAGATAGATAGATAAAACGCTTTATTGCGCACACAAAAATACAGAAAACATAAAATAAGCATATTAAAACTAATTGTGGGCAAAGGCGGTCTTACCGCTTAAAGCGATCTCTTCCAGGCAACCTTTGATGTACAAGACTACAAAAAAATAGCGACAGGCAGTGCACCGAAAACAAGCAAATATAAAATAAAAAATGGAATTCAAATACTTAATATAAAAATAAATTTAATATATTAACAATACAGATACGTACTAAGTATATATAATAAAATACTAAAATAGAATAAGAATTGTTAACAAACCATGTAATTATTTAAAAATCTATAAATGCATTTTAAATTGTTTTTTTAAATTCAAATAATGTCTTCTTTCAGTTAAATGTTCCATCTACAATATTCAAGTTTCAGAATGTAAAGATAAATGGAAAAATATGCGAACTAGGACAGGGTCGATCTCCAAAACGGGCGTATTTGTGTGATCGCTCTGGTGCTTTTCAGATATTGATATTTAATGGTAATTATGTATCTTATTAAAAAGAATGATATTCAAATAGTACATTTTTACTATTGGCCTTCAATTTACGCAAACAGTTATGGAAATATTTAAGTTAAAAAAATTTCGCGACCAGAGCAATCATAATTGGTGCCAGAGCGATCATAAATGGTGAAATCAGTGAAACAAAAAAATAATAATATTGATAAAATATTATTTATTTAGCCGTTTTCAGTCTTATTCAGTGTACGTGTAACAAGATTATATGTAAGAGAAATGTATTATTTTAGAAAAAGGTCAAGGCATATTATCAGTCATACATATTATTTTTTTTTTATTATTATTTTTTTATACTAAGCCTGGCAAATGACCCCACTCCACCTGATGTTAAGTGGAAATGAGGTCCAGGCGCGAGGACAACTGGTGCAGCGTAAGAGACGTAGCATCAGTCATCCTCACTCTGCCGGCCCACAAAGTGCCTCTTCACGCCTCGTTTGAAGGACCCTATGTCATAGGTAGGAGGGAATACGTGTGCTGGTAGACTATTCCATCTTTTGGAAATGCGGCAAAGAAACGAGTCACCAAATTTCTTTGTGCGAGATGGAATGTTAGAGACTGTAAATTGGTGACTCCGCAGAGCAGCACGCGTACTCCTATGGAGGAAGGGAGAAGGAGGGATGAGGTCAAAGAGTTCTTCAAAGCACTCGCCATGGTATAAAAAGACGCTGAGTGACGCAATATCTCTACGCAATTGCAAAGGCTCGAGAGTTTTAGTGACCTCTGCATTGCCGATAATGCGCACAGCGCGGCGCTGCAATCTGTCCAAGGCATCGAGAAGGTACTTTGCGGAGCCGTCCCAAAGGTGAGAGCAATACTCCACGCAAGACCGCACCTGTGTCTTGTATAATAGACACAACTGATCAGGCGTGAAGAATCGCCGCACCTTGTTCAGGACACCGAGTTTACGTGAGGCATTTTTAATCACGGTTTCGATGTAGTCCTTTTGGTTCAGATCGCAGCGGATATCCATACCGAGCATGTTAATACTGCTCTGCAGGCCTAGAGATGTACCCTGAAGAGAGGGAAGGGGAAGGAATGGCGACTTTTTCGCTGTGAACGCGCACACCTGTGTTTTCTTGGCATTGAACTCCACCAGATTGTCGGAGCCCCATTTAGAAATGAGGTCCAACATCCGATCGAGCTCAATGACAAGATTTGCTCGCTTCATTTCGGTGTCTACCCGCCCAGCCGTTGGGTGCCCGTTATAACCCCCATGCACTGTGCTATCATCTGCATAGCAATGAATGTTTCCAAGAGGAAGCATGTCATTGATATGCAGAAGGAACAGCGTGGGGGATAGACTGGAGCCTTGAGGAACACCAGCGTTCACTGACATGAACCGCGAAGCGCATCCATCCGAAAGGACACGGATTCTACGCTCATGCAGGAAGCTGGCAATCCAGGTACAGAACTGAGCGGGCAAACCGTATGCCGGGAGCTTGGAGAGAAGAGCTTTGTGCCAGACCCGATCAAAAGCCTTGGCTATGTCAAGGCTAACTGCCAGTGACTCGCCACCATTGTCAATAGCCTCACCCCAGAGATGTGTGACGTACGCTAGAAGATCACCCGTTGACCGTTTTGGCCGAAACCCATATTGACGATCGTGAATTAGGGAGTGATCTTCTAGGTATCGAATAAGCTGTTTGTTCAATATTCGTTCTAGGATCTTACACAACACTGAAGTTACGGCTATAGGGCGGTAATTAGTCGGATCTGACCGATCTCCTTTTTTAGGGATCGGTTGCACATTAGCTTCTCTCCAAGATTCCGGCACACAACCCGAAGAGAGCGAGAGACGGTACAGACGCGTTAACACAGAGGACAACTCCGCTGCACACATTTTCAGGACTATTGCTGGGATGCCATCAGGACCGTTAGCTTTCCGGACATCGATTGACTGCATTTCCGCACGGACATCACACTGCCTGATTTTAATATCAGACATTGTGTGGTCACAGTGAGGAATTGAGGGTGGCTGTGCATCACAGTCATCGATCCGGGAGTTAGCCGCAAAGAGTTTGGCCAGGAGATCGACCTTTTCCTGCGGCTTGTGAGCTAAAGTTCCGTCAAGACATCTCAGTGGTGGCAGCGAGGGTTGGCAGAAGTTGGATTGCACGGCTTTGGCCAGACGCCAGTAGCTACGGCTGCCCGTAGGATGCGTCAGGAGTTCTTGGCCTACTCGTGCAACGCGCTGGGCATCCGCTCTAATGTAGGCCCTCTTACACGACTTGGTGGCATTATTATAGGCTGCTTTTAGCGAGCGAGTTTCGGGAGCCCCATGAGCTTTACCTCTGATCCAAGCGCGGTATGCCGTCTGTTTGCTCTCAACAGCGCTGGCACACTCGTGATTGAACCAGCGGTTGCGTCTGCCTTTGCTGATGACATAGGAGTGTGGAATATAGTATTCCATTCCTAATACTATCTCATCAGCAACGGCAGTGGCGCTAGCGGTCGGGTCCTTCCCACTAAAGCAGCGCTGCCTCCAAGGAACGGATGCAAAATACTCCCGCATCCCGTCCCAGTCTGCCGACGCGTAGTGCCAAATCTGGCGTTTCGAAACCGCTGTTGGCGGGTGCGATGCCAAGGGCACTGTGCTGGATATCAAGCAGTGATCCGAGGAACCTAAAGGAGCTCGAATCTCCACCCGGTATCCAGCTGGGCGACTCGTCAGCAGAAGGTCGAGTAAGGAGGGCGCATGGCCAACTATGTCTGGGATCCTGGTGGGCTGGTTCACCAGTTGCGTCAGGTCATGCGTGAGAGCGAATGCGTGGGCAGTTCTACCAGCATGGTCTGTTTTGGAGGAACCTAACCACAACTCATGGTGGGCGTTGAAGTCCCCCAAAAACACCAGTTCCGCCGATGGAAACCGCTCCTGCGTATCAAAAATACGGAATATTTTATATGAAATAATTGCTAAAATAACAAATTAACATAATTATAAAAATCAACTTTTGGCTTAGTTTTATTTATTTGGAGTTAATTAAATCACTTCTAGGTAAATGAGACAAAATTAAAAACCGTTTGAAATCAACCATTATTACCTAAAGTCTTTTATAGTTATAAAATGACTTAGACTCATTAAATATTAGTTTTTAAAAAGTAATTAAAGAAAACTAACGTTTATAAAGAACAAGATAGATCATCATTATTAAGAACAATCTCAAAACCTTTCCATGGAGAGGTTTTTTTTGGAACTGATGATATTTTATGTTTAGGGAATATATCTAGACTTTTTTGTGACGTATGTGACAAGTTGCTAATTGAGCTTTGTGGACTACTGGGACAGATGCTGGAGGAAGCACTGCCAATGCATGTTAGTTCGTTCGTTCGTTCAGTATCTTGCGATAGCCTCTGAGATCTTGTTATTCTTCTTAGTCTACTAACCGGTGACGCGAGTGAATCAAAATAAGACCAATTTTCGTATTCTTTAAAGGTTCTGGAAGACAGGAACTTGTCTGAGAATGATTTTTTATACGATTAATAATGTTAAACTCATTTTCAACATCTTGTGTTACAGTTTGCAGTATCTCTTTATGTTTTGTTACATTGTTGGTGCTTAAGGTTAGAGATAATTGAGGAACATTTGAAAGAGGATCACGGTTCTCAGATATATAGATAGGTTCTTCATTTATTGGGAGCTCATCAGTTGCTGGTAACTTGTCCACTTTTTTCTTTAAATCTCGTCGAGAACTCTACCTACTTTTCTTCCTACGAACCTTTTGCTGGCTTGGAGTCAAATTACTTATTGGTAGTACTGTGCCTAGAGCTTTTTTTCTTTGGTAACTCTCTCTTGACTTTACAAGCCATTGTGCGTATAGATCTGGATCATTTTTTATCTTGGCCATTTTACGACGCTCAGCCAATTTCTTCATAAGACGTTTTTCTTCAATACATAATTTATTTCGAGGCATGATTTCAATCTGCAACTTTAGTTGCCATTAAATTTTAGAAAAGAAATGGTTTCAGTTGTGGTAAGCTAAATGCCAATTGATATTATTATATCATCAAAGTAAAGTACGTCAAAATCTGTTTATGGGTTTAGGTTACCCAAAGAAACCAAGGAAAGGTTTTAAATTAAAGGTTATATGCATAGTTCATCGTTTGTCATTGTTACAGTTCGGTACTACTACTTAAAATAGATTTATAACGTACCTAATATCATCGCCCTGGTCTTTTTGGACAGAGCAATCACAGCTATAGCGATCAGAAAAAGTCACAAAATCATAAATATAGCCGAATTTAAAAGCAGTAGAAAGTTGTGATTACGTCTCATAAAAAACATCATAACAATCACTTAATTCACATAACAAACACATTCACAAGCTTACTATTTAATTTAAATAACGAGCCATAGCAATTATAAAATTCGAGAACCAAATCCAGAGCAATCATAAACTTACCTTCGTAATGTTGGAGCCCGGGCACGTGGCACCCAGGTATCCTCCTCGGCGATTAGACCACAGCAGCGTTGCCCCGCGGGAGGGAAATAAGAGCGTAACTAGGGATGAGCGCGATGTTTTACCTCAGCGCAGAGCGATGAGATAAAATGCCCGGTCACGATTTTAAATTCCAATTGTGGCAAAAGTATTGTTAATATAACTAAAAATATTTGATTACTATGAAGATTAACTATTTGTTATGTAATCTAAATAAGTTGTTTCATATGAACCTTCTCATTAATAAGTTAAAGAATATTTTTTTCATTCAATCGGGAGCTGGGTCAACCCAGAGCGATCAGGATTTTAGGGTTTAAGATTTATTTTAAAAATTTAAAATAAAGTTATTCATAATATTAGCTTTGCATCACGTACATTAAACACAGAACTATATATCCAAAAATATTTTGAAAACGTTTTTCGATTTTAAAATGGGTTTATCCAGCCCGACACGAAAAAAATGCCTCTGGAGATCGACCCGACAACACATTATAAGGAGTTTGAGAACTTCAAGAAAAAAATATTACCTACAACACGAAATAGAATTTCTGATACCTTTTATAAATACACAGAGACAAAGAAGCAGCATAGCCTTGTTTAATGAAAGTGACAAAGGGGAATGTGCTGAAACAGTCATTTCCTAAGCCTAAAGGTATGAACTGTAACAGGCATTCTTCAAGACTAAATGAGAGAGTAAAATAATGATCATAGGGGGAAAATACTGCTCCATTAATAAGGGGATTGTGCTGAAACAGTCATTTCCTAAGCCTGTTAAAAGTATGAACTGTAACAGGCTTTCTTCAAGACCAAATGAGAGAGTAAAAGAATGATCATAGGGGGAAAATACTGCTCCATTGATAAGGGGAATGTGCTTAAACAGTCACTTCCTAAGCCTAAAGGTGCGAACTGTAACAGGCATTCTTCTAGACCAAATGATAGAGTAAATAAAGATCACAAGAGAGGTTATCTAAGCCTAAAGATAACTATCAACTAGCAATTATTATTATTATTTTTTTTTATTGGCAACGGGTAAGCGCTTGGCCTTCATCTCACCTGATGGTAAGTGACGATAAGGCCGAAGGTGGAAGCGCGCTACACCCGGAATCCTCAACCACTGAGGAACTGGCTATCTTATCTCAAACTGCCGGAACACAACAATGCTATAAACATCGTTGTTATGGCGACAGACTTAGATAAGATGGTGGTAGCTAGCCAGGCGGACTTAACAGCCCTACCACCAACCGATTTATAGCGATGTTGCAAGGCTTGCATAAGACTAAGAAGCCTTGAGGGACTCTAAGGGTTTTTCAAAGAGGAATATGGTCATGATAGGCCGAGTTATGATGACCTATTTATATTAACGTTACAAACATTTTCAGATTATTCATCAACATCGATATTTAGATTGGTGATTTCTGCTGATTTGCGGCGTGCCTGAGGACATGCACGATGCAGGAGGGCCGTGTTGGCAACACTTGGGACGTGAAGCAACGGGAGACAGCTGCGGTTGCCCAAATTCCAAACCTAGTAACAGGTAATTTTGAAAAAAAACCGTTTTTGGCATTTTTCGACTTAATAGGCAGTATCAATATAACGTGGACCTTAAAACACCCAGTTTCATACGTAATTTTAAAAATATAATTTAGCAACCCTTAGCAATTTGGCATGATTATGAAAATTTTCTTGAAGTACAAATTCTAAACATAGTATGTCAGAATACAAATTTAAAACCCTAGTAACTCAACCGACTTACTGAGTTATGAATTAGAAAAATCGACTTGCTTTGTTTTGAATTTGTCGCCGATTATAAAATCAATAAAATGTCATTTAGTAAGTCCAGTACGTGACACCGGCGCACGAGGGTTTCGCTCCATGATATGAGTAAATAAAATAATAAAATGAGTTATAAGCAATTTTATCGGTCCAGGCGTAAATTGCGTGCTTTGCAGAACGAAAACGATTGCAGGTAAGAAATAACTTATTCATTAAAGTTATGAAAATGTAAAAGAAGCTTGATATTTGAAATAAACTTGTCGCTGCATTATCTTCTTAATAAAGCTAACAAAACTTGTCTGTGGTGTTAGCTTTTAAGTTATGAATGTGCAAAACCCGATTTTGCTTATTTTAAGGGTATGTTTTGATAATTATCCACTGTAAATGCTAAGGTTATAACCTATTTACTATCTAGCTATTGATTGTGTTGTAATGAAGGAATTGTATGTGTCTCACTCAGGAGATTTATATTTTTATCTAATAGGTATCCTCAAACTCGATCGACAGCTGGCACTTTGGAAGAAAAACCAACGGTCGCGTGCGCGGTTTTACGGATTAGGGAAATAATATGAGAGATTTACATGTTCTGATACCATGTTTGAGTAAAAGGATATGCTTTGTAATACAGTTCGGTTTATTCTACGTTCATGGTTTCACTTGTCCCAGACGTAAAGAATTGTTAACATTACATTCTGGAGCTACCGATTACACATTAATTCACGAGATTATTTTTCTTCACATAATAATAATAATCGGCTACGCCTGGAGTCACAACGTATTTGTGCGGCTTCTTCTTCGGTGCAGGATCGCCCTGCCCCACAATTACCGGCCGTGACGCCGGTTTTGGTGGCGCGAGTAGATCCGGTACCCGACGATGAAGATTTCATAAATACGAATGTAAGTACACAGGCGAATGAGCAAATGAGGAGCGCTTTGAACGATGCTATTCTACAGTATCGTGACACGCGTAACTCTAGGCCGCGTATACCTTGTTTGCCCACGAATAGACATAATTTGGCGTTAATGAGTGCCCTGAACGATTTACTGGTTCCTTATCTTGGAACCAGTGAAAGTTTAATTGATACCCACTCGATCCTTTATTGTGGGGCCATCACGGTGTGTCGCGTTGCTCGTGTCAAATTCCAGGATTCTGACCGAGTACCGCGGCGAACCGGGACTGCCCCTGCTTGGCAATTGAGGATCGAGGGGCGTATTAATAAGTTCAGGACACTCATTGCAAAGCTAATTTGCTTCAGAAATGGCAATAAACGACCTTGCGTCATGCGATTCGTCACACAAGCCTTTGTTGGGACTGATGTTCGTCCGGAAAACTATATGGCTTGTGTGACGGAACGTATTGACTTTCTGAAGCAAAAAGTCTATGCGTGGGCAAACCGTATACGTTGCTACAGAGTGCGTGTGGACCGATACCAACAAAATCGCCTCTTTCAAAGTGACCAAAGAAAAGTATACAGACGTTGGGAAGGAGCTGATCAACGTGTGAGCGACGGACAGCTACCAGATGTTCATGCCATGACTAATTTCTGGCGCAGCATTTGGTCGGTGTCCGTCGAGCACACGGAAGGTGAATGGATGAGTGTTGTCAGTGACGCGTGTGAACCTATCGAGACCATGCAGCCTATAAATATATGTACAGCTGACGTAAGTTGTGCAATCCGTACGGCCCAAAATTGGAAATGCCCAGGACCGGACGGATTGCACAACTTCTGGATCAAATGGTTTCGATGTTCACACGAGTTACTGGCAACACAATTCCAAGAAGCCATAGAGCTCGGCTCACTCCCAAGTTTGTTGACTACTGGTGTCACTTTTCTGCTCCATAAATCAGGTAGTACCACGGAACCGAAAAATTATAGACCCATCACGTGCTTACCTACTTTATACAAGCTCCTTACATCCATTCTGAGAACAAAAATTAATACGCACATTGTTGCAAACAATATTTTGGACATGACTCAGAATGGATGTAGGGTTGGGTCCCGTGGTACTAAGGAGCTTCTCCTCATTGACTTGACCATATGCCAGAAGGTCCAGCGTGGCAGAGGGACTCTCTCTACAGCCTGGATTGACTATAAGAAGGCCTGTGATTCGGTGCCGCATTCATGGTTGGTGAGGATTTTAGAGTTATATAAAATTGATATAACTTTAAAATCCTTTTTGATATCATGTATGCGGCAGTGGACCACGGTCTTGAGTCAACCAGGATGTCGAGATAGTGTTTCTGCCACGCAGGATCTTATAAGGATAGAGCGTGGCATATTCCAGGGCGACAGTCTGAGTCCTTTATGGTTTTGCCTAGCTTTGAATTCTCTCAGTACTTTGTTGAGAAATTCAAAGTTAGGCTGTCAACTGCGGAGAGGGGGTGAAGTTATATCGCACTTGTTGTACATGGATGACCTCAAGCTTTTCGCACCAAACCGCCAAGACTTGGTGAAACTGCTGAAAATTACTGAGACTTTCAGCAGTGCCATCAAGATGGAGTTTGGTGTGGATAAGTGTGCGGTTATGCATGTACAGCGTGGGAGAGTAGTAAATTCAACCAATTTACAACTCTCCGAAACGATAAACTTCAGATCTCTCTCCGAAGTTGAAACATATAAATATCTTGGTATGTCACAGTCTTTGGGTGTTGTGGATGGGGACATAAAACAGTCATTACGGGAGCGATTCTTTTGCCGCCTAAGAAAAGTACTTAACAGTTTTTTATCGGGTGGCAATAAGACGCGTGCTTTTAATGGCTGGGTTATGCCTCTACTCACATACTCCTTTGGCATACTAAGATGGACTCAGACCGAATTGGACGCCTTGGATAGAAGAGTCCGTCAAATGCTCACGACTTCCAGAATGTTACACCCGCGCTCATCTGTTATGAGGCTGTACATCCCGCGGAGATGTGGGGGTCGCGGCTTTTTAAATGCCAAGGACCTACATAACCGTGAGGTGTGCAGTCTCAGGGATTATTTCCTTAACAGTGAGTGCGGGATCCATTTGGATGTCGTGGCAGTTGATAGACACTTTACGCCGCTCTCCTTGGCAACAGAAAACTGGCGCAAACCAGTGGTGCTAAGCACTCTCGATCGCAAGGACATATGGAAGAGCAAGGTGCTACACGGGCGCTACTATCGGGCTCTAATTGGGCCTGATGTAGATTCGCCTGCCTCGGTGAACTGGCTACGTTTCGGTGACCTCTTTGGGGAAACCGAAGGTTTTGTCTGTGCTATTGAAGATGAAATTATCAAGACGAATAACTACCGGAAATATATTATGAGGGACGGTACGGTCGACATCTGTCGGGCATGCCGCCGTCCGGGAGAATCACTCCAACATATTATTTCCGGTTGTTCTCATCTTGCTAACAGAGAGTATTTGCACAGACACAACCAAGTAGCCAGAATAATTCACCAGCAACTTGCTCTTCAATATGGCCTTGTTGAATCAGAGGTGCCGTACTATAAGTACGTACCTGCGCCAGTTCTCGAAAATGGTCATGCAACGCTCTACTGGGATCGCTCTATCATCACGGACAGGACTATTGCCGCTAATAAGCCTGATATCGTGGTGATCGACCGATCTCAGCGCCAAGCAATATTGGTTGATATCACCATACCTCATGACGAGAACCTCGTGAAAGCCGAGAAGGACAAGCTCAGTAAGTACCTTGACTTGGCTCACGAGGTTACCGCCATGTGGGATGTGGATTCAACCATTATTGTACCGATAGTCGTTTCGGCACACGGCCTTATAGCGAAGAGCCTCGATCAACACCTAGAGAGGCTCTCGCTGAAAGGTTGGGTCAAGGGTCAGATGCAAAAGGCAGTACTCCTTGACACGGCACGTGTTGTCAGGAGGTTCCTCACTCTGCAGCCCTAACCACCGATAGCTTGGATCTATCCCCGCTGCCGGTGGCAACCTAGGTTAAGTTTTTTATAATATTTTATATTGTAAATAGGTTTTATATAAAATATTGTAAAAAATTAAACTTAAGAATTGTGTTAAATAAAGAGGATAATAATTATATTTAAGATAATATTTTATATAAAGAGCATAATAATAATAATAATAACTGTTTATTTGCCATAAATAGGGTATAATACAGTTGGTCAAAGAATACAATGTCGCTTAAACCTACTTAGCCGTAAGCTACAGCATGCAAAATATTTAGGTACAGAAATACTTAATTTAACTAAATATGCATCCATGTTTCAAAAATTTATCAACCGAGTAAAATGTATTTTCAAGCAACCATTGACGCAAGACACTTTTAAATATTTTCAGCGGCAAACATTTTATGTTTTCTGGTATTTAATTAAAAATGGTAATACACATCGCATAACAATTTTTGAGGAAGCGCTTTGTTTTAGGCACTGTGTCTAATACTAATCTGTTTGGATCTCTGTTACTCCTACATGTTAGGTCCTTAGACTTCGGAAACTTATCTAAACCTAAACTAACCATACCAAACTACCATGTCCTATGAAAATTGGCGTAGCTAAAAATGGAATTTCAATTTTGGCTTATGGAAAAGGTACAAATAACGTTACTACAAATCTGAAGTTCGAGGTACAACCGACGATTCGAGGATCGTTTTATTTTTCCCCCAAAGTTTCTCATGATTGACTCCTAATAGACTGTCCGTAAGTCGAATGCAGCAAGCAAGCAAATCGAATGTGGTAGATTTAGATCAATCATATTCAATTATTTTCACATCACTTTCAATCGATTTATACTTGTACCGATGCTACGTCCCTAACCTAACTTCTACTACCCTCATCATTTTTTATCCTCGATCCTATGGGGGTAAACCAATATCGCGTCGTGTCATGTCGGCCATCTTCACTTCCGATCTAGCCTGCCTACGCGACAGGGCCTTTGAGTCGAGCTCTTGTGTTCCTCATTTATCGGTCAAGTCATACCATCTTCCAAGTGATCGCCGCGAGTTTACTACTGTGATCACGAACTTTAGCCGTGGAAGGTCAAGAAAGAGTGAGACGCGCGTCCACTACAGCCAGCACGCGGGAGCAACGTCGAACCAGGTTAGCCCCCTAAAACCCCTCTTCTTTGATCGCCCATGTTTTGGTCCTTCGTCCCGATTCCCTTCATTTCCGTAAGCATCAGAACATATTATATTTAAATTTCATCAATTGCATAAAAATCTATTTTTAGAAAATATTTTTTTGCATACCTTCAATAGTTTTATAAAATCTATCTTGGGGATTTCAATTTCGCATACTAGCAACACTGAAAGCATATTCCATTGCCCATCGTTCAATCACATCGTTCAATTAAGCTGTCAACTGTCAAGTGTCAGTCATCTGTCAACTGACAATAATAACCTCTAGTTTGTTTTGCTTGTGTTTACTTGTAAATATAAAATAACTTATCAATTATGGCGAATGAATTGAAAATGGCCACTGTTAAATTCAACATGGCTTATGATTTCGTATGCGAGCTTTATAAACTGGCTTTAGTGCTTGTGCAAACTATTCCTACAACATCGCAGGAATTGTGTAAATTTCGTGTTCGTTTCGTTGATCTAAATCAGACGCGTGAACATTTTGATACTAATTTTACGTTGTTAGTTGCTACTTCACAGCCCGAAGAACAGAGAGGAACTATAGAATCTTGCTTTACAACGTTTTACGAGAAATATTACTCAATTCAAAGTATTTGGTCTGACTTAGGTGTATTGGATTCCAAAACAACCAATGCTCCTGTGACACAAGAAGTAGTTTCCAAGTCTAGTTACGCATCAAGTCGTTTTCATTTACCTAAAATTACATTAACACATTTCAAAGGCATTCACACTGAATGGCCCAATTTTAAATCAATATTTGACAGTTTAATTCATCAAAACAATGAAATATCTTCAATACAAAAATTCCATTATTTATTGAGTGTTTTAGAACAAGAACCTCTTAACTTAATTAAACATTTAAGCATAACTAGTGAAAACTATGGTGTGGCCTGTAATCTCTTACAAGAACGTTATGAAAATAAGCGCTTGATAGCCGACAAACATTTAGATTTATTACTTTCAGTTTCATGTTCCAACTTAAAGAATTTAAAACGTTTTCTCAACACTTTAAAAGAAAACACACAGGCATTAAATACTCTTGGGTTTGATGTCAATTCTTGGAGTTTTCTTTTATATCATATGATATCTAAAAAGTTACCGTTGGACTTAAGAACTAAATTTGAGTTTACATTACAGCAAAATGTGATACCGCGCTTTAGTAACTTGTTGACATTTTTAGAACACAATTTAAGGGTTTTAGAAGCAACTAATTTCACATGCGTAAACAATAATCCCAAAGCGTTAATTCCTCATGCATCCACCTTACATGTAACTAATTCAACTTGTTATTATTGTAGTGGTGATCATGCAATCTATCAATGTTTAGAGTTTGAGAAACTAAAAGATAAGAAATTATTTTTAACTGAAAAAAGACTTTGTTACAATTGTTTAAGGCCACATAGTATTTCACAATGTTTATCTAAGCGTTGTTGTCAAGTATGCAAGAAACGCTAAAAATTACATAATGAGTTTAAAGCAGCGGATTCCTTTGTGAAGCCCGAACCCTCCTCTTCGAAACAGGTGTTACTTAACATAGAACCATTGTCTACCGGCCTCTTAGGTACTGCTCTTGTTGGAAGTCCAGGATGTTGATGGTCAGGTACATGTAGTTCGTGCGTTAGTAGATCCTGGTGCTCAATCATCTCTTACAACTGAATCTTTAGCACAGCAACTTCGACTGCGACGTCGTAAGTCCTGCGATCTGTTCGGTGTCGGTGAACACCGGCAAGCTACCCATGGAAGGGTAAATTGTTCAATCTTGTCTCTCACAGACGATTCCGTTCCTGGTTTGTCCACTGAAGCCATTGTACGTAAGCGCATCACGGGATATCAACCTGCAGCAATGGTCAATCCGATTGTGCCAGAGAAATGTAGCGACCTTCAGCTTGCTGATAAGACTTTCAACATTCCGGGTAAAATCGATCTACTTTTGGGTGTTAATCTTTTCAGTGACATTTTTTGCGGTCCAAAGTTAAAATTAGGTAATGGTTTACCTACAGCTCATTCAACCATCTTTGGTTGGGTCATTATGGGTTCGACCCCAGTGACTACAACTCAGTATCAAAATATTAGCCTTGTATTTGCGGGTCAGAAGACACCGCCAAATACAGCAAGGAATCGCCTACGTGTGGAGATCGGCCTATCTTCCACGGATAGTTCGGGAAGGGCCGTTAGTGGGCGGCCTATAAGGAAATGTCCGGCTGTAAGCGGCTCAAAGTCTGAAGGATCAGACGAAAGTGGGCAGAGAGGTCTAGTGTTAAGGACCGCTTCGATTCGAGCCAAAAGTGTGGAGAATTCCTCGAATGTGAGGTTTTGTTCGCCAATTACGCGATATAAAAGTTGCTTTGTTGATTTTACGTTGATCTCATGTAACGCACCGAACCATGGTCCCTTAGGGACGTTCAATAACCAAGTAATGTGCTGACCAGCAAGCTTGTGCGCAATCGTGTCATTATTCGAGGCAAGAAAGTTTTGTACTTCGATGAGCTGATTTCTAGCGCCTACTCGTACATAATTTGTACCACAGTCCGAGCGGATGAGAACCGGGGCACCGCGGCGTGCTATAAAACGCTGTAACGCCGCGAGGAACGCTTCCGTGCTGAGGTCCGAGACCGGTTCCAAATGAACCGCCTTAGTCGAGAGGCACACGAATATACAAAAGTACGCTTTTAAGAGTTTAACATTACGTAGGGTACTAGATTTAACGAGAAATGGTCCGGTAAAATCGGTCGTGACTTGACTAAATACTGGCTGAGGCGTAACTCTATCGGCTGGCAGGTCGGCCATGAAGGGCGCTTGCGGCTGGGCCCGGCATCGAAAGCATCTAATGCATTTAAAGACTCGGTGTCTAATAATACGGCGCGCGGACAATATCCAAAATTGTTGGGTGTCAGCGCCAGGGTGGCAGTGTATTGAGCGGATGCTGCGCGTCATATCGGATAGACGCATGGGACAGTCGTCCACCAACTCTAAGGAGCTCATCTTTAATAAGAGGTGACAGTCGCTGGAGTCTGACGGAGCAGATTTTGCCAGTTTGATAGCGGTGAATGTCTTCCGCAAACTCATTGTGCTGAACACTGCGCACCCAGTAAAGTAGGGCATCTCTTCGTTCACTGACGTACAAGGGGCCTGAGCGTCGCGAATCTGGGTGGTGTCTGCAGTTGTGCAGAAAGCGTTTTAGACAAGCTGTCACTCCGACGAGCTTGTCTAGCGAACTGAACCGAGTGAGCAGGTCAAAGTCTAGACCGAGCACTGTGACCAGTGGCAGGACGTGTTTGGGCTTAAGGCCGGGCAGGGCGTGATGGCCCAGAGCTAAGGGCATTGCAGGCCAAGACTCACAAGGCTGTCTAAGCCACGTGGGAGACCACCATAGGTCGTAGGCTGATAGGGATTGCGCAGACATCCCTCTGCTTGCGCAATCTGCCGGGTTAAGCTCGGAAGGTACGTGTCGCCAGGTACATTCTGGTGAGCCTGAGCTGGTTTTGACTACCCTGTTGGCTTCAAAGGGTTGAAGACGGTGAGGCGGTGTATTGAGCCAGGCCAGGACTGTCGTACTGTCTGACCAACATATGTGTTGCTGTATACTGATATGGGCTGATAACTGAACCGACACACGGATCATGAGCTGGGAGAGTAGGGTGGCGGCCGACAACTCTAACTTGGGGATTGTGAGGCGATTCTTGATTGGTGCGACTCGCGACTTAGCGACAATCAAGTGTACCAAAGTATCTCCGGAGGCATCGAGCTCATGGAGATAAACAACGGCGGCAAACCCGGCTTCAGAGGCATCTGCAAACCCGTGAAGCGAGTATGCAGCTGAGCCTTTGTTTGCACAAACGTGCCGAGGGAAGCGAATGCTAGACAACAGCGGCAGCTATGCGATTCTTTAAGCGACACATAGACGCTGCGCGCATGGCTGTGATCTGCTGTCTTTATCCAATTCTATGAATATGAAAGAGACAGAGTCATTTCTCAACGCTGCGGCAGCCGCAGCTATCAAGGCTTTGCTTAGAGAATCGCACGGCAGATCCTCTGAGATGTGGTGCCAGTCCGTTTGTACTTCAGAGGGAGTGGGCTCATCCCATTCCAGCTTCAGTAGCCACAATTTATATTAAAAACACATAAGACTTTACCATACATTAACAATAATAAAGGAAAAAGAAGGAAACATAATGTAGCTAAAGTTCCTCAAAACAAAACTATGTTTGCAAGTTCTCAGTACAACAGTCGTTCAGCTCGAATATACAATATAGTTAACAAAGAAATAAACATATATGATAAACTATACAATGAATGTAAAAAGGATGTACACACATGGTTAGAATTTCAAAAATATGAACAGATAGAGTTGCTTTTACATCAAACTAAATAAAACACAACATACGCACAGACTTCCACACACTCACAGTCTTACACACACACGTACACACTCACACTCACTAACACCCCTCACACACACTACATACACACACACTCATACACACACACACACACACACACTCACACACACATACCTCATCACTTCATATCGTTTACACCCACAAAAATTGAGACATAAAATAAATCTATGTAAACTTAGAATTAAGTGGAGTAGTAGAAATTTTTGTTTGTTAAGTTTCTAATTAATAGTCTTAAAATACACAATGATAAATGTAATGGAAGAGCGGAGTCATCTGGTACAGGCAATATTTGCTTAAAAGTTGACTCCGGCCACTAATATTTGTAAAACATATCTTTTTAATGAAATAAACTATTCTTATTCTTATTCTTAATTGCTGAAGCAGCAGCTTTGCGCGGAAGATAACGGGAGAAACCCAGCCGTTTAGGTCATAAAGTGAGGCTACGGTGCTTAAAATAGACCGCTTTGTGACATGTGTGACCACACAAGATGTCATCAACGAAGATAGACTTGTGAAGAACCTGAGCGGCTCCAGGGTAGCGATGGCCTTCATCATCAGCCAGCTGAAGCAGAGTGCGGATTGCATGGTATGGGCTTGATCTTAAGCCGTACGTGACTGTATTGAGAGCGTAGGTGAGCAGAGGGTGATCTGGTGAGGACCGCCATAGTATCAGCTGATACCGTCTCTGGTCTGGGGCAACCAGCACATTTCTGAACATCCTCTGGATGTCAGTGCTGAAAACGACTGGATGCGTTCTAAAGGACATGATGATGTCCACAATGTCCTGTTGAAGGGCGGGGCCTGTGTGTAGGCATTCATTTATGCTGACACCATTGGAGCTTTTACAGCTACCATCAAAAACATACCATCATGCACAGCTTGTCCGACCCTGACTTAAATACGCCATGGTGAGGGATATAGAAGTGAGGTTTATGGGCGAATGTATTTGGGTGACAGGGATCCATGTGCCCCAAGTCGATGTATTCGGCCATAAAGTCGACGTATTTAGAACGCAGAGACGGGTTCGCCATTAGCTTCTTCTCAATATTGAAGAATCTGCGTAATGCGATAGGGTGAGTTTTACCTAGTTGAGGGGCGTCCTTTAGAAAGGGCAGAGCGACCGTATATCTGCCTGAGGGATCGCGTGTAGTGGTAGAGCGGAAGATTGCCTCGCATTGTTCCTCCAGGGGATCATTATGAGTGTGAGATTGAGGCAGGGGCTCCTCAGACTCCCAGAACCTTTCCAGACTCTGACGTATGTCCTGGGCTGATTCTGGTTGTGAGCTAACGACGTGAGCTGAGTTAACCTGCTGCGCCGGCTGCGCATACAAGTCCTCAATGGGTCCTATCAACGCGAAGTCAAAAATCGTGCCGAAGGCTATGGGCTTGCCCGGGCCCAACGAGACCTTAGTCCCGTCCAACACCTGGCCAAGAACGTTCGACCCCAATAAGAGGTCGATCGGGGCTGGTGTGTGGTAAAGCTGGTCAGCCAATGGCACGGGTGGCTGGCCTAGTACGTGGGAAATGTTTGGTACCTTCTCTAAGGGGAGGTAGCCAGTGACGTTTTTAAAATGTGAGCTGTGGCAGTGATTGTAGGAGTATCATTGTGAGTGGGTCGGCATACTATTGTTATTGCCGCCTTTGACTCATGTTTGTGCTGATTCCCAACTCCTGTAATTTTTAAAGAAGTGGGTTTTGATGGCAGGTTCAAAAGTCGTGCCATGCGTGACGTTATTAATGTCAGCATACTGCCACAGTCCAATAAAGCTCTGGCTGTGTGAAGATGGCCATGTACGTCCGCGACTCTTAGTGAGACGGTTGGCAACAAAATCGGTGTGCCAGTGGGCACAGAAGGTGAGTGAGCTGATTGAGTATCAGCCGAAATTGTATGAGCTGAGTATGCGTCAGCTGTGTGGGCATGGGTTGACTGGGCATGGGCTAAAGGGGCATGGGCTAAAAGGGCATGGTCTGAATTTACTTCTTCGCTAGGGTGCTCCGTGATAGTTGGGAGTCATAATTGCTGGCGGCGTTCGCGGGACCTACCTGGCGAACCGGACCTGGGCGAACTGGCTCTGTGAGCAGAGCTGGGTTGCGCCTGTTTGGCATGTGCGGGTTTGTGCCGCCTGCTGTTTCTGGGGCGCTCCCTCGAGTGCTCCCTCAGCTGTGGTGGGGGTATATGTACAGACGAATGAGCTGAGTGCGTTGGGTCGTCTGGTCGATGTAGGGACGTGTGGTGGTTGGAGCTCCCACAGTCCCTGCATGACCCCCTTGACCTGCACTTGCTCTCGTAGTGAGGGCCGAGACAACGCTGGCAGCGCTCGCGTGCCTGTACAAAGTCCCAACGGCCCTGTGTTGGCTGGGCATTGAACCATCTGCACGTCATGAGCCTATGTCCCCTAGTGGCACAATAGGGACAGTAGGACTTCGAGCGTGAGGAAGAGGACGAGGACGATGATGAGGAGCAGCTTTGCTGGAAGGCCGAGTAGACGGGGAAGGGCTGACTGCGAGCCGGGGAGGTGGATGGGCGGTGACGCATTTGCTGCGCTGGGCGGAACGGTTGGTGAGTAGGCTGATCATAGGCGCGGTGAGGCGATGGAGCTGAGGAACGGCCACGGTAATGGTCGGGTTGTTGCTGAGCCATCTGAGCATAAGTGCGATGGGGCAACTGAGGAGGCGCGCGGCTACGAGAAGGGCCGGGCTGGGGCTGAATGGGTTGAGCCATGGCTATGTTGGAGAACTCTGTCTCCAGACAGCGCGCATGCTCCTCGAGGTAGGGGATAAGGTCGCTTAACGTGGGCAGGGTGTTACTAGACCCGTGCCTGCGTTCAAATAGCGTGCGGAGCTCGCCCTTGAGCTTCCGCACCACTATTGACACAAACACGTAATCGTCTCCTATGGGCAAATCTAAATTGTTGAGGGCACACTGAGCCGATATGAGCGGCGTGAGGAACAGTGTGCGGATGTTCGAGCGCGTATGGATGCTTGGCAGCCCCAGGATGATGTCCACAAAACTATCAATGAGAACACGGCGGTTCTCGTACCGCTTGGTGAGGATGTCCATGGCCACGGCAAAATTTTCATTGGTGACCTTTAGGTGGGACACCATGCTTAATGCCTCACCGCTGAGGCTTGAGAAGAGATAGTGGAGCTTGACTGCTTCCGACAAGGTCGCCATGTCGTCAGTCAAATCTCCTGAATAGTGCAATAAAGGAGGGCCAGTCCTCCACTTTTGAGCTGAACCTGGGCAGCGCTATCTTGGGGAGGACGGCTGTAGGCGTAATGACGCCGAAACTGGGCTGAGCGCTATGGGTTAGGGATGACGTGGAAGAGGGTGAGATTTTCTCCCTAGCCATAAGTATCTCCAGGTACGCCCCGGAGGCCTTTGTGTGGTTCTCAGTGTATGCCTTCTCAGTCTTCTCGTCCAGGTCCTCCTCGTCAAGAATGCTATAATACACTGCGTCCATCCTGTCTTTCACGCCTTGTATCTGTGCGAAACGCACGTTAAACTCCAATATGGAATGGGTGGTGCCGCCAGCAATAATTTGTGACCCTATCTCAAGGAAGTATGGCCTTAACTGCCTCCCTAAAAATAGCGGCTTGTGACTTGGTCGGCATCGCGATGAATGAAAGTAGACAAAAAAATAATAAAAAAAATTAAAAAAGATCAACAAATTTAAAGGCAGTAAAAAGGACAACACCCTGTATATATTCTATAGTTGAGCTGGACGTATTTGTTTAATAAGGTAATGGCAAATGGGCCAAAATTAACGCAACAATAAAGAAAGCAAAACTAAGTTGGGACGCCTTGTATATGGCCCACGGGTGGGCAAACGCATGTGTATGTGTATGTCTGTGTTTATTGAACGCGCGTACGTAATATTAGCCGACCGCAAAACAAAAAACAAACAAAACAAAAAAAAATCACGTTATCCGTAGCCCACTATTGGGCAAGGCGCTCACAGTCGGGCAGACCTGTAGCGGACACTAGCGCGAAGAATGAGTCGGTCGCAAAAAAAATAAAAATAAACAAATAATAAAAACTTAATTTAAAAAATTGGGACACTCTGTCTGTGTCCCATAAGTGGGCAAACGTGTGTAGAAGCACTATGCTCATGTGGTGAGCACGCACAAAAAATGAGCCGATTGCAAAGGCAAAAATTAAAAACAAAAAAAATATATAAAATTAACACGAGCGAAAAAATAAAGCACGCTACTTGGCACGCGTGGTGAGCATGCACGAGATCTGAGCCGATTTAACACGACAAGAACATAAAAAATTCATTAAAAACTAAAACGGGAAAAATAACAATACCATCTCTCGTTATAATACCATACGTAACGTAATAATTTAACTACTAAGTTACCGAACAATGTATCATTAGACAACGATCGTATAGATCCCTACGCATAGATCTGTGATCAGAAAATCGGATGCATACACGATGATTTCGTGACATTAAAACAACGTGCAGAAATAATTGCGTTAACATAATTTTGTATGCTGCGTAGTCGTAATCCTCACACAAATGATTCACGACTACCTGACGAAATTTTTATTGGGGCAGGGTAAAGTTACGTGAACAAATGAATTTAGAAATGATGGCACGACTTCGATATAAGATTTAGAAATAGAATAAGATTATGGGCGGAAACAATTATTTTTAGCGGACTGTATTAAAATTGAAAATTAAAATAAAGTTAGTTTCTGATTAGGGCTGAACCTTAGCGGTTATTCCGCGCTCGATTGGACCAAAAATGTATTTGCGGGTCAGAAGACACCGCCAAATACAGCAGAGTAAAGAAAGGCAGAGTAAAGAAGGTGGATAGGTCGGAAGTACTTACAGGGATGATGAGTCACAGGAACCGGGAGACGAGCTGACCACGGGCGGCGAGGTAGGTTGGTTTCCTGGCGCACAATCACTATACTAAACAATAGGCATTCAGGCGTTCTCTTCACTTAAGGTTCAGGGTCACTATCAACTTTCACGGTCAGGCCGTTGCGTGCGCGCGCGGTAGCTAGCTGACAAGAGAGGCGGTCTGCTCACGAAGCGAGCGGGTCGCGCAGCGGTGGCGCCGCGGCAGATAGGCGGAAGCGGTCGTCAACAACCGCTGAGTCAACCGCCTCACAGAAGGCGGCATGATTCGAATGGGCGTCCCGGCTTTGGCGGGAACAAGCCTACTTACCAACGAGTCTAGGTTACAACTTACTATAACTGTATAAAGCACAGGTCAGGCCGCATATGGAATACTGCTCCCATCTCTGGGCTGGAGCACCCCAATACCAACTCCTCCCATTTGACCGCATTCAACGCAGAGCTGCTCGAATTGTCGGCGACGTTGTTATTTCAGGTCGGCTCGATCAACTGGCTCTTCGGAGAGACGTTGCGTCTCTCTGTATATTGTACCGTATATATCATGGGGAGTGTTCTGAGGATTTGTTCGGCTTGATCCCTGCCGCTGATTTCCTTCACCGCACTACACGCAATCGACTGTCATTCCATCCACATCACCTTGATGGAAGGCGGTCTACTACTGTGCGTTTTTCAAGAAATTTCTTGCCTCGAACTACAGTGTTGTGGAACCAGCTCTCGGCGGCGGTATTTCCGGACCGTTACGACTTAGGGATCTTCAAGAAACGAGCCTATTCCTTCCTTAAAGGCCGGCAACGCGCCTGCGATTCCTCTGGTTTTGCGGGTGTCCATGGGCGGCGGTGATTACTTTCCATCAGGTGACCCGCTTGCTCGTTTGCCTCCTTCTGCTATAAAAAAAAAAAAAAAAAAACTAAATTCTGGGAATCAGAAGAGTCTCCTTTGCCGCCGATTCCAGATCCTGATGACATCATATGTGAAAAGCACTTTGTCAACACACACAGTAGAGATCCCGATGGGAGGTTTGTAGTTAGGCTGCCGTTCAAGGTAAAGTCCTCTCAGCTTGGTGATACTCGGTTAATTGCGTTAAAACGGTTTCACAATTTAGAGCGTAAACTTATAAAAGAGCCTACACTTCGTGAACTCTAAATTCAATTTATGAAAGATTATGTAGAGTTTGGACATATGAAGTTAGTACCTTCTCATAGTGCGGTTGACAGATATTGTATTCCTCATCACGGCGTGCTCAAGGTGAGCAGTAGCACTACAAAGTTGAGAGCTGTCTTCGATGCATCTCTACCTAGCTCTACCGGTGTTTCTCTCAATCAAATTTTATTGTCAGGCCCTAAGCTACAACAGAATATACAGGATATCATTTTAAGGTTTAGAACTTATTTAGTGGTCTTCACTTGTGACATCAAACAATGTTATCGAATGGTCAGGTTACATGATGATTAGCGGTTCCAAACTATCTTTTGGCGCGAATCTCAAGATCAACCGTTGCAGGAGTTCGAGTTAACAACCGTGACCTACGGCGTCACTAGTTCTGCATACCAGGCTATCAGGGTGATTCATGAGTTGGCGAATCTTAACGACTCTACATATCCTGAGGCTGCACGTGTCCTACGGGAGGACACCTTCGTAGACGATATCGTGACTAGGTGTGATACGCTAGAGGATGCTAAGACGCTACAGCACCAAGTCACTGACGTGTTGGCTCAAGGTCGTTTCCTTCTTAGGAAATGGTCTAGCAACTCTGGTGAGCTACTCAATGGTTTACCTGCAGATCATTATGAAAAACCTTATCGATTCGAGGATTCCGGTGACAATATTTTCGAAACCTTAGGTATTTAATGGAACCCCTCATCCGATGACTTTCTCTATCACGTCTCTAACATGAGTAAGAATCTAACCAAACGAGATGTTCTATCGAACATAGCTCGTCTCTATGATCCTTGTGGCTTTATCACGCCGGTAACATTTTTCGCTAAATCTTTTATGCAGCGTTTGTGGCTTTTAGAGCTGGGTTGGGACGATGCTCTCCCTTTCGATGTCCAGCAAACTTGGCTGAAGTTTGTTGACGACTTCAAATCTTTAAATCAAATACGGATTCCACGCCACGTTATGGGTGATCCTCATTCTAAATTTCAACTTCACGGTTTCAGCGACGCATCGGAGCGCGGATATGCCGCATGCGTCTATATACGCTGTGAAAGCGGTGACGGTGACAGCGTTCAAGTTCATTTGTTAATCGCTAAATCTAGAGTCGCTTCAGTCAGGCAAAGGCAAACGATCCCTAAACTCGAGCTCTGTGGAGCAGTCCTGTTTTCTCGCCTTATGGCCCATGTGTGTAAAGTCTTGCACTCCAAATTAAAATCCATACCAATAATTGCATGGTGCGACTCTAGCATAGTGCAAACTTGGTTGCGAACTTCACCGCACAAGCTTCAAACTTTTGAAGGAAACAGAGTTTCCCAGGTTCAAGGTATCATCCCAAGTGCTACCTGGCGGCACATTCCTTCACATCTCAATCCCGCGGATTGCGCGAGTCGAGGCTTGCTTCCTCGCGACTTAGTAGTTCATCCACTTTGGTGGAGTCCTTCTTGGCTCAAATCTGATTACAGTTCATGGCCTTCCACATGTCAACTGCTTGACCCTATGGATTCGCCAGGCGTGAAAGTAGGTCCAGTTGCGGCACATGTTGTGCAAACTGTCGACACGAAGACCCACACGGACTCTACATTTATATTTACTCCTCCCGTTGCTGCACACTTAGTGCAAACAGCCGAGACGGGACCGGATAAGCACTCTACATCGGCTGTTGCACCTTCCTCAGACGAAGTTGTCCAACACGTCATTGTAGAGTACAGCTCTCTATCTAAAGTTACACGAGTACTCGGTTGGTGGCTTCGTTATATGCATAATGTTCGCTCACCAAAGGATAACGAGTAGGTAATTTGACGATATACGAATTAAAATCAGTGTTGTCAACTTGTATCAAATCGGTTCAATCTACAGCGTTTGCCGATACCATAAAACTGTTGCGTCAACGTAAGCCTATCAAGGGCAGCCTACGTCGCCTCCATCCCTTTCTCGATGATCTAGGTTTTCTTCGAGTTGGTGGGCGACTGGTCAACGCCAACTTGCCTTTCGATAGTAAACATCCATTTTTGTTACCTCAGTCGCATCCTTTCACAAATCTTCTCATCGATCATTATCATCAGCTCTACGGTCATCCAGATCCTGCTATTTTAATGGCTATCCTATTGCGTAGGTATTGGATTGTGTCAGCTCGACGTGTAGTGCGGCACAGGATTTTTCAATGTCAACGCTGCTACAGACTAAAGGCGAAACCTATGAATCCATTCATGGGCAACTTACCTGCCGATAGAGTCACTCAAGCTAGGCCCTTCCAAAGGGTTGGGTTAGATTTCGCCGGACCGTTCAACGTCAAGGATTCCAATGCTCGCAAACCTAAAATCTTTAAGGCTTACCTATGTGTGTTCATATGCTTTGCAACCAAAGCGATGCATTTGGAAGTAGTCTCCACCTTGTCTACTGACGCGTTCTTGGCATGTTTAGATAGATTTGTTTCGGGAAGAGGGTTACCTTTTGACATATATTCCGACTGTGGCACAAACTTTTTAGGCGCACGCAACTATCTTAAGGATATTTATCGGCTTAAAGCTCAAATCGATAGAGACTCAGATAAAGTTCAATCTCATCTAGCATCTCATGAAATTCATTGGCATCTTAACGTTCCCTCGGGACCACATCTTGGTGGCCTCTGGGAGAATGCAGTGAAGTCTTCTAAAACATTACTCAAGCGTATCATAGGCGAACGTGTATTTAACGTATATGTCGGAAAAGAACTCTCTTGAGCGTTTCCTTGCGACTCAGACATGGCGGTAACCTAGTACGATTAGGGAATCGGGTCGTTAAATTACACAACGTTTTAACACGATTGATTTTAATTTCACAAAACCACTTTTGAATTTTACAGAAAACCAAACTAAACAAATTAACGATTAAAACTAGCGAGGCAACGATTCGTCTGGAGCTGTGCGTGTGCACCGAACGCAAGTCTAGATTAAAGTGCCTTCCGCCCGGTGAAGCCGGCTCCGACGTTCCGTGAGCACGTGTCCGCCCCACTCTAGCGCCAACGGTCGATGCGGTAAACACGTGCTGTGCCTCGGAAGTAGTCAAATCAGCGTTCTTTTATCGTTTCGCCGACACGGCCTTCCTGACGCACGCACGTCCTCGTGCGTTACTCATCTGTAAACAGAGAAACCAAGCTTTATCATCACTTTCATTTAAGAATCAATCGCAACTCGAGGCTAAGCTGGTCAATACATAGCATACAAAACTTCATAATTCGAAACTCTCATCATATCTCATCTTAGTCATCTCATTATAACTCTCAAGAAGACAAAACAGGTATCAAGCTAGCACTCGCCACAGCTCCGCGCCACGCGCTGGGGACCGACACGCGTGTAGCGAGTGGCAGGCCAGCGGCTTGCGGCCAGCAGCGAGATGCTACTTAACGTACCTTCACCACTACTCACTACTTCACCACCATTCACTGAGCCAGCTGGTTCCACGACCACCGCTCCACTCTCCATCTCACGGTGCACTTGCACCACAGTGTCGCCCACAGTACAATGATCAATCTCCATTTCACTTGCACTATCACTATTCGCCGACACGTCATCATCCTGCTCTAAAGCTTGATCACAAAGTACTTCCGCCATTTCTGTTAGCCCTTCTCGCCCTTCAGGTATCTTGCGTAAGCTTTCTTGGGGGTATTTGTACTTTCTCTTAGAGCCGTCAACAGGTTGCAGTTCATAGCGGTCGTTCTCTAAGACTCCGATAACTTTAAAGGGACCCCTAAACTTCCTATCCAATTTCGTCTGATTTCGTTCGCAACACTTAAGAAACACGTAATCACCAGTTTTAAAGGGCTTTATTTGTGCTCTACCTTTATTAAAACGCTTCGTGTCCGATTTTGCTACAAGTTCTATGTTAGTTGAGGCGTCGCTACGGATCTTACTAAGGTCAGCTCTACACTCAGAATTCTCATCAGGGAAGGCTATACTAGAAATTCCTAAAGGTTGTGATTTAATACCGAACATAAGCTCAGATGGGGAATAACCGGTGACCCGACACCTGGTGCTATTTAATGCTAACTGTATTGCACCTAGTTCGTCTCTCCACACGCTGTCTGAACTATTCTCAGTAATAGTGAGTAGGTTTTTAAGTGTTTGCATAACTCTTTCGACCTGCCCATTCGCTCTACTCGCCCCAACCGCAATAACGTGAAGCTCTATATTATTTTCAGAACAAAAATTTCGAAAACTGCTACTTATATAGCAACGACCTTGGTCAGCTATAACGCGTTTAGGGGTACCGAACAAATTAATAGCCTCCTTTAATGAGTCTATGGCGCTGCTAGCATCCAAGCTCGTCGTCAACCGTAATAGCACATATTTAGTAAAAGCATCAATAATAACGCTTACATACTCCTTTTTAGAACTTTTTCCGCTTAGTTTTCCGCTCAAATCAATATGGATGGTGTGCCACGGAACAGACACTTTAGGTATAGAATGCAACTGAATAGGTTGAGCACCTGAAGTTCCTTTACAAGCTCTACAAACTAAACACGCATCTATAAACTTTTTGACAGCCTTTGCCATACCAGGAAACCAATATAGATCAAACAATTTGTCTAAAGTCTTGTCATAACCGAGATGTTTTATAGACGAGTGTACATGGCTTATAAGGGACCACACCAAAGACCGAGGCACAATAGGTAGCCATACTGATCTCTTATTACGTTGGACTTTTCTATACAAAACGCCCTTCCTAACATCATAAGATTGGGCAACTTCTCGCGGTAGGTCGCCAACTTTCCACTTGTCCATAATATCCACTAACTCACTATCACGCTGCTGCTCCACAGCCAACCATTCTTGCTGCAACTCTAAGACTTGGACTTCCTTTTTCGAAACGACATCAATGTTCTTGCTATCGGAATCGGAGTGAGGTAATGGATTTCTGGACAGAAAGTCTACGTGCGACATATGACGACCCTCCCTATATTCAACTTTAAAATCGTAACTTTGTAATATGGCCCACCACCTGTGTACGCGAGGAGTAAGGTCCTTTTTCGTGCTAGATGATTTTAGCGCATTACAGTCAGTGCGAACAGTAAAGTGGCGGCCATATAAATAGTGTCTGAAATGCTCTACAGCGCGTACCACCGCTAGAGTTTCCAACTCATAGGAGTGATAGCGCGACTCGGCGGTGGAAGTGCGGCGGCTATAATACGCTACAACGTGCTGCGCGCGCCCATACCGTTGGATTAAGATTGCACCGTAGCCTTGCGCACTTGCATCAGTATGCAGCTCTATATCTTTATCCGGATTGAATATAGCCAGTACCGGTTCCGACGTCAGTATTTCTACAACGCGCCTATGTATTTCGCTATGCTGTTTAGTCCAACTGATGTTACCTTTATGTTGCGTAAGTGGATATAATGGAGCCATAAGTAATGAGAAATTAGGAATAAACTGCCTAAAATAAGACGCGAGACCAATAAACTGACGAACTTGAGAAGCCGTGCGAGGTGCCGGGATCTCTACTAAAGCTTGCACTTTATTAGGATTGGGCTTGATAGATCCAGATTTTATCTCATAGCCTAAGTAAGAGATTTCTTGTTTAAGAAATTTACACTTTTTCAAGTTTAAAGAGAACCCAGCCCGCGCAAGTGCATCGAGAGTCAATTTGAGACGTTCCAATCCTTGCTCTATCGTTGTTGATGGAATACAGACATCGTCGATGTAAATATGGGCAAAGCCACACTCTTTCAATGCATTTTGAATGGATCTTTGGAAAACAGATGGCGCATTTTTGAGTCCGAAAGGCATGGCAACGTACTCAAATTGTCCGTCAGGAGTAACGAACGCTGTACGTTCAACAGAAGTCGACTCTACAGCAATACAGTGGAATCCAGATGTCATATCAAGTGACGTAAAGTATTTAGCACCATGTAGCCTATCAATTTGGTCACTAATCCGGGGCAATGGAAAGTTATCGCTGCGCGTATTTGAGTTAAGCTCCCTATAATCTACCACCATGCGGTCGCTACCGTCCTTTTTCTTTACCAACAAGATGGGGCTGGAGAAAGGAGAGTTGCTCTCGCGAATGACACCGGCATCTAGTAACTCTGAAGCCTTATCCTTCACTACTTGTCGTTCACTAGCCGATAACCTGTATGGTCGGCGTTGAACAATTTTATTAGGGTCAATCAGATCTATTGTCATTTCTCCTGTAGTGACGCGCTTTGTTGGGGTACCCTCCACAAAATTCTCAGAATATGAACAAAGTAATGATAAAAGGGAACTTTTAGCGTCACCCTCTAAATCCGTATCTATTTGAGACTCTGGTATGGTAAGTACACAAGATACAAACTGAGAAAACTTAGACTTAAAGAAATTGACGCCATTTGCACCAAGCTCTACATACACCCCCATGTCAATAATATCGCGGCCGAGAAGGATGGGTTCGATTAGGGCGGAGTCATCGACAATGTGAAATAAGACTTTCAAAGTTAATCCTTGAACGTTAATAAGACTCCTTAATTGCTTAGTGCACTTTATGTCAGAGTTACCTATACCCACTAATACCACAGTATCATTCAGGGTTGCCCCATTTAATTTTTCTGCAAGACCACATTTTATCAGAGAACACTCGGATCCAGAGTCAAAAAGAAAACGACAACTCTTACCTGCAACTTGCAGCTCACCAGTAACCGCCCGCTTGCCGCAGAGTTTGACCTCTTTCGTTGGGCCTTGTTTGGTCTCCCGGAGGGCGGCAGCAGCCGCGCAGGCGCTGGCTACGTGCCCCTGCTTTCCACAGGCGTAGCACGTCACGGGGCGTCTCTCTTCGTAGCGTAAGGGCGCTGCCGTCGATGTCACTGGTTTATTTTTGTACACCTGGGAACTTGCATCAGGATTTTTAGGACAAGTAATGATTTTGTGACCTATGTCACCACAGCGATAGCATGTGCCATTAAAATTAGAAGTAACCGAGCGCTGGTTACTAAATCGGGGGCGTTTATTTTCAATATAGGTAGTTGTATCATCATTTTGTCGCTTCAATGTTACTCCATGTAATATGCGGCATAACTGTGTTTTTGAGGTTATGGTATGAGCATTTAATTCGCGTCTTAAGCTCTGTTCAGAGTTTGACAAAATAGACACAGCAAAACCCGTAATCACCTCGTCATTAAATTCGACCTTAGGAATAGATTCAATCTTATGCCAAAGACGCATTCCAGCGTCAGCGGCGGTTTCTTTATCTTGTACTTTAAATTTGATGACGCGTTCAAAATAATCTTGGATAAGTAAGGGCTTTGCAAACTTTGCGATTAGAGTGGTTTTCACATTTTCCCACGTTAAACAATCAGGTTGAATCTTAGTTAAGCACGTGGCTGCTCGTCCACGCAAAGCCTGCATAAGCGGTAATAATAAGTCGGTACCTTTGATATCCTTTTGTTTTATAATCATCTTAGTTATACTACACCAGCCTTCGATGTCAGCCTCAGGATCGTCAGGGTCGAATTTGATAAGCACCACTGGAGTAGGCGCCGAAAAGCCGCTAGGCATGCCATTCGCAAGCCCACGCAACAATTGCAACAACGTGGCAGCCTCGCCTGCGCCGACACTTTCACTATGGCCCGCACTCGCGACACCGGCCGCACAATCAGGATTATTCACGTTTTGTTCACTCATGACACCGCCACCAGAGCGTTCCTGGGTCCCGTATCCCACTTCTGATGTCGGAAAAGAACTCTCTTGAGCGTTCCCTTGCGACTCAGACATGGCGGTAACCTAGTACGATTAGGGAATCGGGTCGTTAAATTACACAACGTTTTAACACGATTGATTTTAATTTCACAAAACCACTTTTGAATTTTACAGAAAACCAAACTAAACAAATTAACGATTAAAACTAGCGAGGCAACGATTCGTCTGGAGCTGTGCGTGTGCACCGAACGCAAGTCTAGATTAAAGTGCCTTCCGCCCGGTGAAGCCGGCTCCGACGTTCCGTGAGCACGTGTCCGCCCCACTCTAGCGCCAACGGTCGATGCGGTAAACACGTGCTGTGCCTCGGAAGTAGTCAAATCAGCGTTCTTTTATCGTTTCGCCGACATATATTAACGTTTGAAGAACTAAGTACAGTGTTCTGCAAAATCGAATCTATATTAAATTCACGACCTATCTGTCCAATTGGTAGCGACCCAAACGATTTCGAAACTCTGACGCCGGGTCATTTTTTGATTAGACAACCGCTTCTTGCCTTACCGGAGCACGATCTAGAGCACATTGCTACTCATCGTCTGAATCGTTGGCAATTGCTACAGCAAATCACCCAACATTTTTGGAAACGCTGGCACAGCGAATATTTATACACGCTGCAGCAACGTGATCGTTGGCTTACGCCTGAACGTAATTTACAGATGGGCGACTTGGTGTTGTTGATGGAGCCTAATACACCTCCGTTACTCTGGAAAAAGGCTAGAATTACCAAACTTTATCCGGGGAATGACGGTATTGTCCGGGTCGTAGACATTAAAACAACCAAAGGAGTTTTCAAGCGTCCTGTAGCCAAGTTATGTCGCTTATTTCCCGAAACCTAGATATGTCAACATTGATCAATTAATTTAGCATGTAAGTAACTATAGTAAGATAACATTTACACTTTTTCAATCAGCTTTCAGTTAACTTATTTTAAATTTGTCTGTTTCAATTAAAAGAGCTAAGCCGCTCTTTGGGGGGCGGTATGGTAGATTTAGATCAATCATATTCAATTATTTTCACATCACTATCAATCGATTTATACTTGTACCGATGCTACGTCCCTAACCTAACTTCTACTACCCTCATCATTTTTTATCCTCGATCCTATGGGGGTAAACCAATATCGCGTCGTGTCGTGTCGGCCATCTTCACTTCCGATCTAGCCTGCCTACGCGACATGGCCTTTGAGTCGAGCTCTCGTGTTCCTCATTTATCGGTCAAGTCATACCATCTTCCAAGTGATCGCCGCGAGTTTACTACTGTGATCACGAACTTTAGCCGTGGAAGGTCAAGAAAGAGTGAGACGCGCGTCCACTACAGCCAGCACGCGGGAGCAACGTCGAACCAGGTTAGCCCCCTAAAACCCCTCTTCGTTGATTGCCCATAATGATTGCTATTTTTTTGATTCAAATAGTGTTCATATTTATAAAAATAAAATTTCATTATGCAAGGTACACTGTAGCAACAACCTTTGTAAAATTGAATTTCAAATGAATTTTGTTTTTTTTTAAATTCTATTTATAACTTCGCAATTTGGTGAAAAGTGGACTATGGCAGAGGACTGCTATCTTGCTGTCCTCATTGCCTAGTCTCTGACTAACCCTTCGGGGATAATAGTTGTGATATATATGTACGTTTGTAATTTAAATTATTTCATGCTTCGAAATCTTTTGAATTATGGCATAAACGCTTAGAACATTGTAAAGAAGCAAATAAATTCTTCAAAAATTTTGTTGATGATAAATCAATGAGTCGGTACATTAATCTACTGATGAAATATCTGAGCCATGCAAAATAGGTAATCAGTCTCAGTTCGCGACTCCTTTTTATTTATTTATTTATTTATTTAATTATTTGGCACAGTTACAAGAAACAAATCACGACATTTGTTAAACAAATAAATTAAAAAATAAAATAGATTAATTTGCATCTCTATAACAACTATGCACAACATGCAAATGAAATTTTAAAAAAATAATAATTGTGTGGCCTATTAAGTGTAACAAAGTAAGACACAAAATAACAATATTGTTAACTAAATATTAAACAAATGTGTTGTGAACCATTAGGACACATCTATGTTATTTGCAAGCACACATAAATTAACCGGATCTTTAATAATTTTTACAAATGCATTGGGACTCTGGAAGAATATATCTAGTTCTTTACATAATAAATTATACTGTCTACAAAAGCGCACTAGTGGATTGTTTTGTGACACATTATTTTTTGCAGAAGGTACTACAAACAGATATTGCTTTCGATTAGACCTACTAGTGACCTTCAGCGAAACATGGCTCAAAACAGTGGTATCAATTTTGGAATTAACCATTTTGTATAATATTAGAAGGTCACTAACCTGACGTCTCACGTATAGTGTATCCATACTAAAATGCTCTAGCCTATCCGAATAACTCAACAATGTTTTGCGTAACCCCAGTTTTGAAGCAAGGCCTCGTACAAACCGTTTCTGCATCGCTTCTATCCTATTAATATGATTTGCATAGAACGGTGACCATATTACACTGCCGTATTCAAGTATACTTCTTACCAAACTAGTATACAAAATAATCATACTACGAGTCTGTTTAAATGGTTTTCCAATTCTATATATAAAACCCATCATTCGCTTTGCCTTTAAGATAATTGTATCGTAGTGTACTCTAAAGGAAAGTTTAGAGTCAAACCAAACGCCCAGATCACGCACCACATCTACACGATTTAGCTGAATTCCCTGTACCATATACGACGACGGGACGAAGTTCCTTTTTTTTGTAAAAGTGATAACCTGACATTTTTCAACGTTAAGGCTCATATTATTTTCTACACACCAATAAGTCAAGGTATCGATATCGGATTGCAAAATGATACAATCATCGGTAGAATGAATTCTACGATAAATTTTGATGTCATCCGCAAAAGCCAAGCATTCGCACTTGAGCTTATTCAAGAGGTCGTTTATGAACATCAAAAAAAGTAATGGTCCTAGATTTGATCCTTGTGGAACGCCAGAATCTGCGGTAAATGGAGAAGACTCATAACCACTGACTGTCACAAGTTGCGTGCGATTAAGCAAGTACGAATGCAGCCACCGCAGAAGCGAACCGTGGATACCCAAATGCTCAGCTTTAATACGCAGAATCGTATGATCGACGCGATCAAACGCCTTGGCGAAGTCAGTATAAACTGAATCTACTTGTCCTGACTGATCAAAGGTGGAGCTGAGATAATGCATGTAACTTAGAAGATTAGTAGCAGTTGATCGAGATTTGACAAATCCATGCTGATGGGGGCTTATAACGGACTTCAGGTGTTTTTCACTTCAAATACGTGTTTACTTTTTCACAGCCACCGCCTTTTTAAAAGAAAAGGAATGTCTGTTCAAAATAGACCATTTTATCATTCATTCGGATTCATGCGGTCTGATCTGCCCGACTACCGGCGATGACACACAGTATTTTGTTACTTTTATTGACCATTTTACCCACTATACTTTCACACATTTGATGAATTTTAAAGTCGCTCTTACAATATTTTATTGATTTTGTTAACACAAGTGAAAATTTATTTAATTCGAAGTTCGTTAATTCAATTCAATTCAATTCAAAATATATTTATTCAATAAACTCAATTAATAAGTACTTTGAATCGTCCAAATCTTTTTAACCTACCACCCATTCAGGACGTCATTTTTTAACTGTGGCAAAGAACGGGCGCAAGAAACCACAGCGCACAGAAGCAACGACATTTACAAAAAAAAAAGAATATGTCGTTACCAGGTCATAAAATACAAAATATAAAATAATAAATAAATTAAGCAATACAAAACTACAATACAATGTAAATATCAATTAATAATAGACAATAAAATTAGAAATAGCTGTTGGAGTAATTGGAGCATTTCAGATCCAAGCTGTTTTGTCTTCTGTGTAATCTGACACTTTATAATAAGCTTTTTTATAAAGCTTTTCTTTGACTTTGATTTTAAATTTATTAAGATCTAATTTCTGAATATCATTTGGTACTTTGTTGTAAACTCTTACACAACAACAACAACAAACATAAATCAAATTTTCATATATGTATTGTGATGCAACAGTCATTATATTTATATCCTTAAATCTCTCTCTGAGAGAGTCACCAGCCTTTAGGTTATAGATTGCTCTAATAGCCCTCTTCTGCAGCACAAAGATAGTTTGAATGTCGGCAGCATTTAATTTACTTATATTGTGAAAATGGTTGAGAATGTCTTTATAATGAATTTAAGCCGTTTTGTGTTTCTAAGGGAATATGTTGCCATTTGACAATTCCGTACACTCCGCAACAAAACGTTTCTCAGTGCGCGTGAATCGTACATTGACCGAAATGGCACGAACCATGGTAGCAAGTGTGAAGTTAGATAAAACATTTTGGGTGAAGCCGTTTTAACGGCTACATATCTAACAAAATAACTACCCACTAAAGCGCTGCTAAATGAAACATACGAATGGGGCATGGTACAAAACCTAAAATTATTCACCAAGTGTTTTACAAAACAAAACTTTCCATGAAAGATTACAATACTTCAAAATCACCATTTTCTTTTACATTAAATGACTTAGATTTGAACTCCGGAATATTTTACAATACTTCAAAATCACCATTTTCTTTTACATTAAATGACTTAGATTTGAACTCCGAGAATATTATGATTTTATGATGCAGCTTGTCATATTGTAATAGGTTGTTTAATTTACCTACGCTATTGCTTTGTACACGACCGAGATAGACGAGACATCTGTGCAGCTATCAGTATTTAAAATCGTTTTTAAAAGTAAAATTAATAAGGAATTAAGGAAATGTTTAAAGCATTTAAGGAACTATACAGGTTGTGGTTTTAAACAGGAGCCAAATTTAAGGCGGCGATTGTGTTAATGTAAATGATTATAAATCCATTACAAAAAATACGTAAAAAACAATATAAAAATGATTTTGTTTCTGTTGCATGTCATTCTTATAAATATACTACGTTGCTTATTGGTACCTATTACTTCAAAATGCCGCCGCGAGACACGACATGACTTCACTCTCCCGCTACCCGTGAGCGAGCGCATACGGTTGACAAAGAAATTTTCGGGCCGTTTTCAAACGTAGGTACCTACGATGTCGCGTTATTCCAATCACGATTACGTTGAAATGGTGCGGATGTATGCCCTCGCCGGTAACAGCTTGAGGGGTGCAGTGCAGATGTTCGCGGAGAGGTGGCCAGACCAACCAACGCCGTCCCGAACGACGATGCTGGCTGCTACACAACGCCTACTGGATTACGGGCAGTTCAGTATCCCAGCGCACGCCAGTGGTCGAGGCAACGTGGGCCTGCCCGTCGACTTACAGGAGCAGATCTTGCAGTTCTTCGACGCCGAGCCACGCGCCAGTACACGTGATGCTGGGCGGCACTTTGGCCTTGATCACACCATCGTTTGGCGCTTGTTGAAGAAGAACCAGCAGCACCCATTCCATTTTCGACGAGTTCAGGATTTGCTTCCCACTGACCAGTCCAGCCGAGATGAGTTTTGTAGGTGGCTCCTCGAACATCAGCAAGTCAATATTCTGTGGACTGACGAGGCGCTGTTCACAAGGGTAGGCGTCTACAACGTGCATAATGAGCATGAACACAGAGAACACAACCCTCATGTCACAAAAAAAGACTCCTTCCAAAGACGTTTCAGCCTAAATGTTTGGGCAGGTATTATTGGCCCTTACTTACTGGAGAAAGATTGAAGGTCATCTCAACAGCCTTACCTACCTAGATCTGCTGCACCACGCTGTCGATGAGCTGTTGATGAACATTCCACTGGCATTCCACAGAGACCTTTTCTACCAGCAGGATGGTGCTCCACCACATTATGGACAAATCGTTCGCAGCCAATGATGTATAAAGGTATAGATGCGTTGTACATGCTCTAGAATGGAAATACGAATGAAAGGTAATTGCCCGACTCTAATTGCAGTCAGGCACGCTCTCGCGTCCCGGCTATACATCGCTACAGCGCGTAAATTTATCAAGTTTTTCGTGGGAAAAATGCCTTCCTGTGTTTTTAGGCAGTGCACAAATTACACGGCAATTGTTAGAGACAAGAAAAACGTCTCATTTCATTTGTAAGTAATGATTTTTTTAATTAAACATTAAATGCCCGATAAATAAACTGCTCGCTGCTCCTCACGTGGGTAAAGAGTGAGATGTAATCTGTTCTATGCGTGAGAGTGAAACAGACTATGTTAAGGCGGTCTAATGGTTGCCGTCGCCATGGAAACTCACATGCGTTTAGAACGAGATGTATATGTATATTAATCTCTTTCTAACCACAGGTACGCCCTATAATGTGTATCTTGTTAGCGCAACGTGTCATAATAAATAACTGTATACGTAGATAAAGTACTACTTGCAGCACTTTTTAATGAAATAATTTTAGCGTGTAACCTGTCTATCTTTTCATATGTCTTTGTTCGCAGCTACCTAAACGAAACATTTGGATCGCAGTGGGTGGGACGTGGCGGTCCAGTGTCCTCGCCTCCTCGCTCCCCGGACCTAACACCTCTAGACTTTTGTTTGTAGGGTGATGTAAAAAGGCTAGTGTATGCTAAGGAGGTTACAAGTGTCGAGTGGTGTCCGCTTTTGAAACGGTGAGACAAAACATTGACGTCCTCAACCAATTAAAAGAAAATTCTCGGCGTCGTGCTGCTTTGTGCGTCGCTCGTAATGGGGCACATTTTGAACACTTGTTACGAGTAACATAGGTAAGTCGCAGTTTTACTTAAGCACATTTTCATTTCATTTGATTTCCATACCTACATACTATTGGCATAGGTACGTAGTTTAACTATTTTCTGAATTACTCGACTGGAAATCGAATCAAGAAACTTTTAATTAGGAAGTGGCTATGTAACATACAAACACCTAGACTAAATATCGTAGGTACCTATTTAGTTTCTAGGATGTTAGTAGCGTGAAATAGCCACGAAGACAATGTTTGTTTACGTTAACGGTTGTTGACCTCAGAGTAGTACATGTAAATTTCGAATAGAAACGTGAGATGTTACGAAAGATATAGGACACCGACCAATAGGTAATATTTTATTTTTATATTTTTATTTAAATCATAACTATTTGTTCTACACTTGTGTACAATATGGCAACAATATGGCAACAAATGAAAACCACATCCTGTATATTTAAAATAGTATATAATGATCCCAATAACAAAACCGATAGTTATATTTGAATATAATAACGGTTGTAACAGCATTGCTAACAATCCTGCAGATCATAAAAAGTCCAAACAGATAGAAACGTGAGGTACTACTCTATTTATTTTATTTTATTTATTTACTTTATTTTGGACAACAAACAGTCATGTATTTATATAATTAGTAGTAAAATAACTATAATCTAATCTAGACATTGAGTGCCAATAAAGACTATAAAGTTAATGTAAATGGGGTCGAAATAGGTACTAACAATTTTTACTTAAGTTATGACATTTTGGAAAAATAAATAGTTTACTATGTTCTAGTGCGAAAACAGTTAATGTGAATGGGATCAAAATGAGTAAATAACAAATTACATAAATTTTTAACATTGTCATTTAGAAAATATAATAAACAAGCGGCCGCTCGCGGTTTCACCCGCGTGGTTCCCGTTCCCGTAGGAATATCGGCATAAAAAGTATCCTATGTGGTAATCCAGGTTATAAACTATCTGCATGCCGAATGTCATCCAAATCCATACAGTAGTTTTTACGTGAAAGAGTAACAAACATCCATCCATACGTTCCCGTGGGAATATCGGGATAAAAAATATTCTATGTGTTATTCCAGGTTATAAACTATCTGTATGCCGAATTTCATCCAAATCCATTCAGTAGTTTTTACGTGAAAGAGTAACAAATATCCAAACATACAAACTTTCACGTTTATAATATTAGTAGGACTATAATCAGATTGAGTGCTATCAAAAAGAGAAGGTATTCAATATTTAATGTACTTACTACATAGGGTCTAAACAGGTAAGTATTCAACAATATTGTTAAGAATTAAGTTATACATTTAGGAAAGTTAAAAGTCTACAGAGTAATCCTTTTTAGATCCTGAGTGCCATCAAAAGAGTAGGTATTGAACATGGAGGATATAAATAAGGTCTAAACATTGTATTCAACAATAATTAAGTATTATTAACAATTAAGTTATACATTAATAGGTTATACACTTAGGTGAGGTCTACAATATATTTTTTTAATTATTTAAACTATTGGAAAAAAGATCAAAATTATGAAATGTTCTACTGTAATCTGTCAAACAACATCGAAAAAAACCATTAGAAGTGTATTTCCTTTTTGCTTTCGAAACAACGAAAAGATTATTAGTGCGTCGAATACTTTTGGTTGGAACACGAAGTTTCAGCTTATTAAGTAAGTCAGGGGAATCAATATAATTATTGATCAGCTTATATAAAAACATTAGTGCAAACTGTTGTCGTCGGCATTGTAAAGAGAGTATTTAATGTTTCCTTAGAGAATCTTCATAGGATGCATAAGATGAGCCGGTTCTATATTCTAATGTTTTAAGGAAATATTTTTGTACTTTTTTTCTATTCGGTATATATGGCATGTATAACTAGGGTTCCAGATTACAGAACCGAAGTCAAGCACTGAACGTACAAGGCTAAAATATAAGATTTTATAGGTGATTGCTTTTTTAAATAACTTACAAGCACGAAATATAAATCCGACCTGCCTATAGGTCTTTTTAATTATATGGTCATAATGATCTCTGAATGTAAGCTCATCATCCATAATGATACCTAGGTCTCTTATTATATAAACACGATTTATGTTCTGACTATTTAGTGTGTATGTATGTATGGAGAATTTTATTATGTCATAACAAAGCATTTATCAAGATTTAAATATAGCTGATTGCGTGCACAGTATTTTTATTTTTTTTGCTAGCTGCTCCCGCTTTTTGGCAGGTTTTTGGTTTTCATGTTCATAGTTTCTTTTTATTTATTTTTTCGGGATGTTAATAAAACTGGAGCTTGAAGGGCTCAACTCTTTTTTTCTTTTATCTTTTCTTTTTTTATTTCTCTCTTAAATTAGATTAAAAATCTCTTTTAATTTTTATATACATAGGTTTTTTAATACTATTATACATTTTTTACTTATATTATTTTACAATTTTCCTTATATACAGTTTTCCCTACTTTAAACATTATTTTCTTTTATCTTAATTTCTAATCATTACATTTCTTAACTATCTAGTATTATTACAATTAAAATTATTTCCTTTTTAATTTCTTTTATTTAGTATACATGTATATATTTATACTTCTATTTTGAAAATTTTCTTAATCTAATTACATTTGTCTCCTTCTCTTCCATCCCTTTTTTACACCAGCCACGATGTGGTCTTGCTGTTTTAATTCCTCTTATTACTATATACTAATCGTCCTTATTTCTTCTATTTACAATGTTTACAATCTTACCGGCAAATTCCATAAATAATTTCCTTTCTTTATTATTACTAAAAATCTCCTTCAGGGTATCTTTGCTTAAATGTGTATCTAGTTTTTGTTGCAGAGTGTACCTAGTGTTAGTGGGTATTGGGCAATCGAGTAAGATGTGAAAGATGTCCTCGTCCTTCGTTGGGTCACAGGCACACGAGGGGCTGTCCCTGCGCTTAAACCTGTGCAGGTATGCACAGAATTCCCCGTGCCCTGTCAGGATTTGCGACGCCATACGGTCGATGAACATCTTCCTCACCGTGTTGAATGCGTCCACCCCATTCGGAAAAAAGACCTTGGTGGTCGCGGCTGTGGCTTCGGTCCTATACCTGCAGTCCCACTGCTCGATCGTTTCCGCCTGTAAATGACGTTTAACGAACGAGATGGGGCTGCAGTCATAGTCCGCTCTGGTCTTCAGTTTGAGGGCGGCTTCCTTCGCTAATTCATCCGCTCTCTCGTTCCCTCTCACTCCGACGTGGGCCCGTATCCAATAGAGAGAGACTATGTTGGTTGTCTCTCAGGAATTCCAGGTTACCCTGTATCGCCTTCGTGATCGGGTGCGAGGAGTCTGGATCCATCAGCGTCTGGAGAGCCGACCTCGAGTCGCTCAGAATTGCCGCTTTTTCGAATTTTTGGCAAATTTCGGTTCTCTTGGAGGATAGCGTATAGCTCGGCTTGGAAGACCGTACAGTACGGTTCCTATCATCCATCAAACATAATTCCTATGTTTTGTCGCGATTTCGTGCGTCGATACAAAGTTCCTGGAATTGAGAAATAAATTTGTTGCAAAAAATCTTAAACTATAAACAATCAGATGTTAATTTATCAAATAATGTATTAAATAACTTATTAAGTTGAACATAAGTACATAACATAAGATGTTAAGAGGCCTATTACATCTCGAATGTGATTTTTGCATTAAATGCCCATTCTCGCATTTTGTAGTATTTTTTTTTTATAAAAGAGGGAGGAAAACGAGCAGGCGGGTATCCTGATGGAAAGTAATCAGCGCCGCCCATGGACACCTGCAAAACCAGGGGAATCGCAGACACGTTGCCGGCCTTTAAGGGAGTAATAGCTTTAAGGAAGGAATAGGAATTAGGAAGAGGGGTGGGGGGGAGGGGCCTCCAGAACCCTTACTGGTCGGACGAAACACAACAGCACCAAGTGCCATTATTTCACGCCGAATTTTCGTGAGTAATTTTGCAGTTGTATTTATCGTTTTTATCGAAATAGGATTATAAATTTGTGCATAATATTACAAATCTCCATTCTGTGAGCATAAGTTGAATTCGGACGGCCGGCGCATCGCATTTTTTAGTAATTATGCAGTTGTATTTATCGTTTTTATCGAAACAGGATAATAAATTAATTATAAATTCTTTATTCCTCATGAAGTAACAATTACTCTGGTATAAATTTTGCTCAATAATTTTATCGTAGATAGGAGATATTCACAGTTAAAATATAGCGATTTTCGAAGTTTTTGGTTTAAAATTTAAGATTTAAGATTTTTTCCTATATAAAATCAATAATATCTAAAAATTCCTAGGCCGCTACGCACTATTCGACTATATAAGAGATAACATTATAATTTTTTTATTTCACTTGTTTAGAACATTAGGTTTAATCGATGAGCTCAAAAAAGTGCCTTCGCGCACTTTATGAAAATCTTTCTCTGCAATTTTGGGGTTAATTAAAAAGTTAAGCTACAAAAAGCGAGGCCGCTATGCACTATTTCAATAGCTATTCTACAATATGTATTCAATAAGTCATAATTTTACGCAAAAATCACAGTCGAGATGTAATAGGCCTCTTAATAACATGCGTTGTACCCACATATCTTAAGATATTAATTTATAGAAAGAAAGAAAGAAAAAACATTTATTTGGGACACAACAGTTCATTAATACAGACAAAAATAATAAAAAAAACATACAGAGAACGTCCCAAAACGGTTTCCGACTCAGCAAAATGCTGGCCTTGCGATCAGCGCTGATCTTCCGTCGGAACCGGTTTGGTGATGCTGCGATGGGCAACGCGTACATTATAAAAAACAATTATTACAAAAATAAAAACAAAATGAAACTTCAAAATTAAACATGAAAACTTAACTAGTAGCTGTATACAACAAACCCCTTCGCCTTATTTAAAAACAGAAATTTACAGACAATAAAAAAAAATACAACAAGAGGAAATAAAAATAAACGTGTGTCATCACTAAACATGGAAATTCAAATAAATATACCTATATTAGTTGTAATGTTAGTGAGACAGAATACAATTATAGGGAGGTACAGTCATGAAATAAATGTTCAAAAAGAGTACAAAACACAAACATTTGACAGAATTTAACAAGTACCATAGTGCTTGACAACTAATGTGCTAGCCAGCCCAACACAAGACGCCTCACAACAACCAAACATGACATACAAACAAGGTAAGTGTTTTATGTCAATGCGCTCGTATCTTGGAGCAAAAACTCACAAGACTGATCAGAACTGACGGCTAAGGGTGTCTTGGCCACAGTAAGAGGATTATAGTTACCAAACCAGCGAGCGTCGAAATGAAGTAGTCCGTGGTTGAGTCAACAAAGAGATTTATTTACAATTTCTATTACGTTATATTATTATACTAAGATTACTGTACACACACACACACAAATAACTATTATTTGACTAGTGTTTTGTCCGTGTATCTTGCAACGTAGCGCTTTCTTGCAGTCGGATGAAGTAGGCTAGCGTCCGTCGCTGACCAAATGTTCAAAGTTCGTTTGAACATCCTGGCGCCTCCAAGATGCAGGAATCCAACTCGTACAGCTCGATCGTTTTCAATCGGTACTGGTGGCTGCACCGTGCTCGTTGCCTGACGTCGGGGTTTGGGAGGTGGTCTTGTCGGCGTCCTCTTGGTCGTCCTGTGTGGGATGCTATAGATCTGCGCCTGTGGCTCGACTGCAGCCCGTCGGATAGGGATCTTGGCTCGAACCCATCTGGTTAACTGTGGACCGCATCAATATATTAGTAAAACTAGTAATATAAGAGTAGTTGTAGTAACGAAACTAGCTAAATACGAATGAGATTCTATTTGTGCCCAAACTGTATTTTCTAACTGTGTTTGTAAATTTTGTTCCGAATTTATTAAGTGTTGGAAGGTATCTGTAGAGTAACTGTCTATTATCTTCTCTTTCGGAATGTCTTCTATTTTAGTTGTCGTTATTTCAATGTTTATAGAAAAATTAAAACTTTTAGAAAAGGATTCTGTAACTGTGGTTTTTTCAGTTCTTTTAGCAGATATTACGTTGTTCAGTGTTTTAATTATACAATTTTCGGAGATCCTAAGAACACCAACATAGTCAATGTTTACTTCTTCTCTTTCTTCTCTTTGGCCGTCACAAATGATAGATACAGTTTTTGAATGTGTTGATATAAATAGCCACGTATTTGCCATGTAGAGTTGTGTCCTTATTACGTCAGAAGCACTCCTAAAGGTTTTTGAAAGGCAATGTGTTTGGTTGTGTTTTATGCACTTAAAAAGCTTTTCAACTATGCAGTTGGTATTAAATTGCATGTTCTTCACGGCTACAGGACTACAAATAAAGTTCATATCCTTTTGAATACAGTCATTGTACTCTTCACGATTTAATTCAATATAGTGTTCGTTGTTATATTCAAAGCCCATAAAGGTATGCTCTATCAAAATAGTTTGATAGAGCATACCTTTATGGGCTTTGAATGTTGTACTAATACGTATTTCGTGATGTCATGAATTGGAAAATTGGCAAACACTTGAATTTGAGTGCTATTCTCTGTTATTCTAGTATTTAGTAGTTGCGTCTGTGTGATTCTTAAGTTATGCGGTAACGTTTTGTTCGCCAAATCTATTATTTTTCCGACTTGTTGTGGCGATAAAACATTTTAAATTGATGCATTATCTAAGAAAATCTTTAGTAAATTTTCGTAATGCTTCATGATTTCAGAGATGTAATTGTTTGCTAGATGATAGGTTTGCATCACTTGGATCTTAATATGGTTCCCATCTACAGATCTGTACCAAACATTGTTGTTGTTTATGAATTCAATAACTTAATTAAATTTTGTTTGAAATTTTTGTAGTTTATTGTGTATTCTCTCTTCAGTTTGATTAACCGTCGAGATAGTGGATATCATAAATTTTGTCTGTTGGTTAGATGCTTGAATTGATAAACGTTGATTATCTTGTAGTGTGTTTATATCTTTGTAAACTTCATCATTAACTCCAAATACGGAGGTCAAAAATTGGCCTACAGACCCCTTTTCTTCCTTGTATGTCCTGTATTGGTTAAGGATTGAATAGACTTTACAAACTTCGTTCTTTCTTCTTCTAAGTGATGGTAGAATTCATTACAATGCGTTTCATAAGTAAAATTTTTCGATCTGTGACAGAGGTTTTTAAATTGATTCGTAACTGTGAAAACTCGATCTAACTGTTGTTTCATGTATACTCGGTCGAATGCTGTTTCAATTCTGAATGTTCCGCGGTTTATGGTAGCTGTCCTAATCTGTTCTATGTATAATCACAGAATAAATAATAGTACTACGTGTATAATCCTGGATCGATATTTTTTATGGTGTAGTTTGATGTAGTTTGTGTAGTTGTACCAATTATATGTAGTACTAACATAAACATGAATTGTAGTAATGTGAATGCCTTTGGTATATTTCTATATCGTTTATATTTTTTGTGAGATGTTGCTATATTACCTAGTACAGGCGTTTCTTTCGTCATGGTTTGTGAATCGTAATAATTTTCATTTATTGGAAGGCGTATGAACCGATCTTTTTAATTCGGCCCCAGTTGCCTTTTGTAGGGTGACCACTCTCGTTGCACCATCTGGTCCAGGATGAATTTCTTTCACCTTTGCCATAGGCCATTTGCTTGGAGTTATGTTTATGTCTTTAATGAGAACCGCGGTACCTATTATTAGATTTTCATAATTTTTTGTTCACTTGTATCTTTGTTGTAGCTGATGCAAATAATCCTTTGACCAACTATTCCAGAAGTCTTTTTAATTTTTTTAATTAGTTTCCACATGGTTCCCAGATCTGTAATGGTGTTTGTAATAGGATCTGGAACTCCAACTGCTTCACGGCCAATCAAAAAATGACTTGGTGTTAGTATTATGTTGTCGTTTATGTCTTCACTTAAAGGACTTATTGGTCTTGAGTTGAGACATGCTTCAATTTCATGTAACAACGTTGTCATTTCCTCGTAAGTTAGTGTAGAATCTCCAACCACACGTCTTAAATGATGTTTTACGGATTTTACGCCCGCTTCCCATATTCCTCCGAAATGAGGTGATGATGGCGGAATGAAATGCCAATCGGTTCCAATGTTGATAATTGCGTTTTGGAAATTTGGCGATTGTGTGATTTCAAGTACTTCTAGATATAGTCCATTTGCTGTCTCGACAAAATTTGTAGCATTGTCACTGTACATATGTGAAACGTGACCTCTTCGCGCCATGAGTCTACGCAGTGCAGCGATAAACGTCTGAGTCGATAGATCACCGACTAGTTCTAAATGTATTGCTTTTGTTGATAGGCATACAAACACCGCAATGTATGCTTTACAAGACTTGTGTCCTCTCCCTTTCATACTTCTTATTTTTATGGGACCTGCAAAGTCAACCCCAGTGTGGCTATACGGATGTGATAACGCAACTCGTGGTTTTGGTAATATCCCCATTTTTTGAGATGCTGTGGTGGCCTTGTATCTAATGCATTTTATGCATTTGTTAATTAAACTTTTAACTTTCCTTTTACCACCGATTATCCAGTACTTTTGTCGTATGTAAGATAAAGTAAGCTTATTTCCTCCGTGGAGTGTTTTCAAGTGTGAGTCACGTATAATAAGTGACGTCACATAGTGGTCATACGGTAATAATATAGGATGTTTTTGATTGTATGGAAGCTGTGAATTGTGAAGTCTTCCTCCAACTCGTAATAGTCTACTATTGTCTATGAATGGATCTAAAGTGTAAAGTTGCTTCCTTTCTTTACTTGTTGTTGGCTCGGAAGCCTTTGTATTTCTTGGTAAAAAACTTCATTTTGTATAATTTTGATTACTCGTATAGTGGTTTGATTTATTTTGTCTCGTGATAAGATTTCGTTTGGTTTTTGTTTGTAGTAAAATCTGTAGCAGTATGTTAGCACTCTTGACATACGACCCAGGTCTGAAAATCTCTCCCAGATGTCATTTGATACTTTCTTATCTATTGTTGTTGTATAACTTTGCTTTATTTCCATACATATTTTAGGTATAGTTTTTGTAATCGGCAATTTGTTGTTTTTTAGCCAATGAGGACCATTCCACCAAAGTAAAAAGTTCTCAAGTTTCCCGGGTTCGATTCCTCTAGAAATCACATCAGCGGGATTTTCAGCTGATTACATGATTCCAGTGGGCATTAGGTAAAAGTCGTTTGATCTCTGACACCCTGTTTGCGACAAAGGTTTGCCAACGTGCAGCCTCTCCTCTGATCCATCTAAGAGTCATCATTGAATCGGTCCAGCAGTATATGGTGACATCTGGTTGATTTAAAGCATCTTTAACTGTTTTTATCAATTTAGCTAGCAGTAGTGTAGAACAAAGTTCTAATCTTGGTAATGTGGTTTTGTTTTTCTTCGGTGCTACTTTCGATTTTGCCTGTAGTAATGTGACATAATAGAATAGAATAGAATAGACATTTATTTTTGGCATCACACGACAAAACACAATACAACAATACAAGTAGGCAAGTACAAACTTTTGCGTCAAAATTGTACACAGTAAAGAATTGTGCACTGGCGTGTGATGCTAAAACTGTGCTCAGCTCAGTATAAGCAGCAAGACCAGGTGATACCTGCTGCACTGATATTCTGCTGAACACAGTCGTGACATCAGATGTGCAGGACCATGAACATAAAAAAAACAAATTAATAAACATAGAAGTAAATAACAAATTAAAAAAATATTTATAATGTGTGTTACGGCGAAAGGCGTTCGCAGTAACAGCGGCGAAATAAAAGATGTGGGTTGGGTAGGTTATGGATAGTGAAGTACTTACAAGGATACACAGGAACCTGGAGACGAGCTGTCCACGGTCGGCGGGGTAGGTTGAGTTCCTGGCGCACAGTCACTTCACTAAACAGTTCACTAGGGGCACTGGTTAAGGGCGTTTAGGTCGAGCTCTTCACTTTAGGTTCAGGAGTCACAGCGCGCGTATTTTGTGGGCGTCTCGCCTTAGCTAGCAGACAGACTGGTCGGCGCGGTATTGTTTGAATGGCCGTCCCGGCTTTGGCAAGAACATCCTCCGGGGGCCAGGGTGGGCTCATCCAATGGGAGCCTGGCGATCCGGAATACAGGCCTCCGAAGATGTCCATTCGCGGTGTCCAGGTCCACCACCCGCACGACGCCATCCTTCCCAGGCAGGGTGCGAGCAATGCGCCCCAGTCTCCATTGGAGGGCAGGCAGGTTGTCCTCCTTGATGAGGACGAGCTCGCCGACTCGGGGAGGGGAGGATGGGGACAACCATTTGGAGCGGGTTTGAAGGGTATGCAGGTAGGACTGGGTCCACAGCGTCCAGAAGCGCTGGGAAAGGGCCTGTACCATCTGGAATCGCCTACGTGTGGAGATCGGCCTATCTTCCACGGATAGTTCGGGAAGGGCCGTTAGTGGGCGGCCTATAAGGAAATGTCCGGCTGTAAGCGGCTCAAAGTCTGAAGGATCAGACGAAAGTGGGCAGAGAGGTCTTGAGTTGAGGACCGCTTCAATTCGAGCTAAAAGTGTGGAGAATTCCTCGAATGTGAGGTGTTGTTCGCCAATTACGCGATATAAAAGTTGCTTTGTTGATTTTACGTTGATCTCATGTAACGCACCGAACCATGGTCCCTTAGGGACGTTCAACAACCAAGTAATGTGCTGACCAGCGAGCTTGTGCGCAATCGTGTCATTGTTTAAGGCAAGAAAGTTTTGTACTTCGATGAGCTGATTTTTAGCGCCTACATAATTTGTACCGCAGTCCGAGCGGATGAGAACCGGGGCACTGCGGCGTGCTATAAAACGCTGTAATGCCGCGAGGAACGCTTCCGTGCTGAGGTCCGAGACCGGTTCCAAATGAACCGCCTTAGTCGAGAGGCACACGAATATACAAAAGTACGCTTTTAAGAGTTTAACATTACGTAGGGTACTAGATTTAACGAGGAATGGTCCGGCAAAATCGGTCGTGACTTGACTAAAAACTGGCTGAGGCGTAACTCTATCGGCTGGCAGGTCGGCCATGAAGGGCGCTTGCGGCTGGGCCCGGCATCGAAAGCATCTAATGCATTTAAAAACTCGGTGTCTAATAATGCGGCGCGCGGACAGTATCCAAAATTGTTGGCGTAGGATAACGTGTAAAGTGTCAGCGCCAGGATGGCAGTGTATTTTGTGGTAGTGGTCAATGATAAGGTCTACAAGTGGGCTAGAGCTGGGAAGTATGAGCGGGTGCTGCGCGTCATATCGGATAGACGCATGGGACAGTCGTCCACCAACTCTAAGGAGCTCATCTTTAATGAGAGGTGACAGCCGCTGGAGTCTGACGGAGCAGATTTTGCCAGTTTGAAGGCGGTGGATGTCCTCCGCAAACTCATTGTGCTGGACACTGCGCACCCAGTAAAGTAGGGCCTCTCTTCGTTCACTGACGTACAAGGGGCCTGAGCGTCGCGAATCTGGGTGGTGTCTGCAGTTGTGCAGAAAGCGTTTTAGACAAGCTGTCACTCCGACGAGCTTGTCTAGTGAACTGAACCGAGTGAGCAGGTCAAAGTCAAGACCGGGCACTGTGACCAGTGACGGGACGTGTTTGGGCTTAAGGCCGGGCAGGGCGTGATGGCCCAGAGCTAAGGGCATGGCAGGCCAAGACTCACAAGGCTGTCCAAGCCACGTGGGAGACCACCATAGGTCGTGGGCTGACAGGGATTGCGCAGACATTCCTCTGCTTGCGCAATCTCCGGGTTGAGCTCAGAAGGTACGTGTCGCCAGGTACATTCTGGTGAGCCTGAGCTGATTTTGACTACCCGGTTGGCTTCAAAGGGTTGAAGACGGTGAGGCGGTGTATTGAGCCAGGCCAGGACTATCGTACTGTCTGACCAACATATGTGTTGTTGTATACTGATATGGGCCGATAACTGAACCGACACACGGATCATGAGCTGGGAGAGTAGAGTGGCGGCCGACAACTCTAACTTGGGGATTGTGAGGCGGTTCTTGATTGGTGCGACTCGCGACTTGGCGACAATCAAGTGTACCAAAGTATCTCCGGAGGCATCGAGCTCATGGAGGTAAACAACGGCGGCAAACCCGGCTTCAGAGGCATCTGCAAACCCGTGAAGCGAGTATGCAGCTGAGCCTTTGCTTGCACAAACGTGCCGAGGGAAGCGAATGCTAGACAACAGCGGCAGATCCTCTGAGATGTGGTGCCACTCCTTTTGTACTTCAGAGGGAGTGGGCTCATCCCATTCCAGCTTCAGTAGCCACAATTGCTGAAGCAGCAGCTTTGCGCGGAAGATAACGGGGGAAACCCAGCCGTTTGGGTCATAAAGTGAGGCTACGGTGCTTAAAATAGACCGCTTTGTGACATGTGTGATGGGGGGCAGAGAGATGCGGTAAGTGAACTCGTCTGACTGAGGGCTCCACTGTATACCCAAGACCTTAATGGACGTGGATTCTGGGTTCATGTCGAAGTCCTTGGGCATGTCACATTGGTTGTCGGGAAATCTCTCGAGCAGCTTAGGCGAGTTAGATGTCCACTTACTGAGCTGAAAGCCGCCTAGGTCTAGCAGACTTATCAACTCGTCCTGAAGTGCTTGGGCGGATTCAACCGTGTCATGACCACACAAGATGTCATCAACGAAGATAGACTTGCGAAGAACCTGAGCGGCTCCAGGGTAGCGATGGCCTTCATCATCAGCCAGCTGGAGCAGGGTGCGGATTGCATGATATGGGCTTGATCTTAAGCCGTACGTGACTGTATTGAGGGCGTAGGTGAGCAGAGGGTGATCTGGTGAGGACCGCCATAGTATCAGCTGATACCGTCTCTGGTCTGGGGCAACCAGCACATTTCTGAACATCCTCTGGATGTCAGTGCTGAAAACGACTGGATGCGTTCTGAAGGACATGATGATGTCCACAATGTCCTGTTGAAGGGCGGGGCCTGTGTGTAGGCATTCATTTATGCTGACACCATTGGAGCTTTTGCAGCTACCATCAAAAACAATGCGCAGCTTGTCCGACCCTGACTTAAATACGCCATGGTGAGGGATGTAGAAGTGAGGTTTATGGGCGAATGTATTTGGGTGACAGGGAGCCATGTGCCCTAAGTCGATGTATTCGGCCATAAAGTCGACGTATTTAGAACGCAGAGACGGGTTCGCCATTAGCTTCTTCTCAATATTGAGGAATCTGCGTAATGCGATAGGGTGAGTTTTGCCTAGTTGAGGGGCGTCCTTTAGAAAGGGCAGAGCGACCGTATATCTGCCTGAGGGATCGCGTGTAGTGGTAGAGCGGAAGATTTCCTCGCATTGTTCCTCCAGGGGATCATTATGAGTGTGAGATTGAGGGAGGGGCTCCTCAGATTCCCAGAACCTTTCCAGACTCTGACGTATGTCCTGGGCTGATTCAGCTGAGTCTGGTTGTGAGCTGACGACGTGAGCTGAGTTAACCTGCTGCGCCGGCTGCGCATACAAGTCCTCAATGGGTCCTATCAACGCGAAGTCGAAAATCGTGCCGAAGGCTATGGGCTTGCCCGGGCCCAACGAGACCTTAGTCCCGTCCAACACTTGACCAAGAACGTCCGACCCCAATAAGAGGTCGATCGGGGCTGGTGTGTGGTAAAGCTGGTCAGCCAATGGCACGGGTGGCTGGCCTAGTACGTGGGAAATGTTTGGTACCTTCTCTAAGGGAAGGTAGCCAGTGACGTTTTTTAAAATATGAGCTGTGGCAGTGATTGTAGGAGTATCATTGTGAGTGGGTCGGCATACTATTGTTATTGCCGCCTTTGACTTATGTTTGTGCTGATTCCCAACTCCTGTAATTTTTAAAGAAGTGGGTTTTGATGGCAGGTTCAAAAGTCGTTATTAACGTCAGCATACTGCCACAGTCCAATAAAGCTCTGGCTGTGTGAAGATGGCCATGTACGTCCGCGACTCTTAGTGAGACGGTTGGCAACAAAATGGGTGTGCCAGTGGGCACAGAAGGTGAGTGAGCTGATTGAGTATCAGCTGAAATTGTATGAGCTGAGTATGTATCAGCTGTGTGGGCATGGGTTGACTGGGCATGGGCTAAATCTACCTCTTCGCTAGGGTGCTCTGTGATAGTAGGGAGTCATAATTGCTGGCGGCGTTCGCGGGGCCTACCTGGCGAACCGGACCTGGGCGGGCTGGCTCTGTGAGCAGAGCTGGGTTGCGCCTGTTTGGCATGTGCGGGTTCGTGCCGCCTGCTGTTTCTGGGACGCTCCCTCGAGTGCTCTGTCAGCTGTGGTGGGGGCACATGTACAGACGACGAATGAGCTGAGTGCGTTGGGCCGTCTGGTCGATGGAGGGACGTGTGGTGGTTCGTACTCCCACAGTTCTTGCATGCCCCCCTTGACCTGCACTCGCTCTCGTAGTGACGGCCGAGACAACGCTGGCAGCGCTCGCGTGCCTGTACAAAGTCCCAACGGCCCTGTGTTGGCTGGGCATTGTACCATCTGCACGTCATGAGCGTATGTCCCCTAATGGCACAATAGGGACAGTAGGGCGTCGAGCGTGAGGAAGAGGACGATGACGATGATGAGGAGCAGCTTTGCTGGTAGGCCGAGTAGACGGGGAAGGGCTGACTGCGAGCCGGGGAGGTGGACGGGCGGTGACGCATTTGCTGCGCTGGGCGGAACGGTTGGTGAGTAGGCTGCTCATGGGCGCGGTGAGGCGATGGAGCTGAGGAACGGCCACGGTAATGGTCGGGTTGTTGCTGAGCCATCTGAGCATAAGTGCGATGGGGCAACTGAGGAGGCGCGCGGCTACGAGAAGGGCCGGGCTGGGGCTGAATGGGTTGAGCCATGGCTATGTTGGAGAACTCTGTCTCCACACAGCGCGCGTGCTCCTCGAGGTAGGAGATAAGGTCCCTTAACGTGGGCAGGGTGTTACTAGACCCGTGCCTGCGTTCAAATAGCGTGCGGAGCTCGCCCTTGAGCTTCCGCACCACTATTGACACAAACACGTAATCGTCTCCTATGGGCAAGTCTAAATTGTTGAGGGCACACTGAGCCGATATGAGCGGCGTGAGGAACAGTGTGCGGATGTTCGAGCGCGTATGGATGCTTGGCAGCCCCAGGATGATGTCCACAAAACTATCAATGAGAACCCGGCGGTTCTCGTACCGCTTGGTGAGGATGTCCATGGCCACGGCAAAATTTTCATTGGTGACCTTTAAGTGGGACACCATACTTAATGCCTCACCGCTGAGACATGAGAATAGGTATTGGAGCTTGACTGCGTCCGACAGGGTCGCCATGTCGTCAGTCAGACTCCTAAACAGCGCAATGAAGGAAGGCCAGTCCTCCACTTTTGAGCTGAACCTGGGCAGCGTTATCTTGGGGAGGACGGCTGTGGGCGTATTGACGCCGAAACTGGGCTGAGCGCTATGGGTTGGGGATGACGTGGAAGATGGTAAGATTTCCTCCCTAGCCACAAGAATCGCAATGTACGCCCCGGAGGCTTTTGTGTGGTTCTCAGTGTATGCCTTCTCGGTCTTCTCGTCGAGGTCCTCCTCGTCAAGAATGCTATAATACACTGAGTCCAGCTTCTCCTTTATGCCCTGTATCTGTGCGAAACGCACGTTGAATTCCGTTATGGAATGTTTGGTGTCGCCAGCAATGATCAGTGATCCCATCTCTAGGAGCTGGTGTAAAGCTTTGGCGGCCTCCCTAAATATCGCGGCTTGTGACTTGGTCGGCATCGCGATAAATAAAAGGAGACAAAAAAAAAAAAAAAAAAAAAGATAAAAAAAATTAAACAAGTTTAAAGGCAGTAAAAAGAGCAACACCCTGTATATATTCTATAGTTGGGCTGGAGGTATTTGTTTACTAAGGTAAGGGCAAATGGGCTAAAATTAACGCAACAATAAAGAAGGCAAAACTAAGTTGGGGCGCCTTGTATATGGCCCACGGGTGGTGCAAACGCGTGTGTATGTGTATGTCTGTGTATGTGTATGTATGCTTATTGAACGCGCGTACGTAACATTAGCCGACCGCAAAACAAAAGGCAAACAAAACAGCAAAAACAAAAAAAATTACGTTATCCGTAGCCCACTGTTGGGCAAGGCGCTCACAATCGGGCAGACCTGTTGCCGACACTGGCGCGAAGAATGAGTCAGTCGCAAACAAAAAAATAAAAATAAACTAATAATAAAAACTTAATTAAAAAGGTTGAGACACTCTGTCTGTGTCCCACTAGTGGGCAAACGTGTGTACGTGTTTAGAAGTACTGTGCTCTTGTGGTGAGCACGCACAAGAATGAGCCGATTTAACACGACAAGAACATAAAAAATTCCTTAAAAAATAAAACGGGAATAACAACAATATCGTCGTCTAGACGCGGGTGTGTTATTACGTAACCAAAGTTATATGTGCAACCGAAAAACGTAAAACGCAAACGTAACGCAATAATTTAACTACTAAACCTAATGTATCATTAGACAACGATCTTATTACTTATTACAACGATTATATTACACAATTAGTACACTAGCTCGCTCAAATCACAAAGACATTGTATGACACCATAAAATCAACATCAACAACATAAACACTAAACTTGTTAGCGTAAATTAACTAGGAGTTAGCACGAATCGGATACTGGTACGAACTTTTATTTGGAACACGATACCCGAAACACGAATTTTTATTCGTGTAGGTAGGTCAACTTTGCAACGACTGTCGTGCAGAAAAGATTTTGTATGGAGATGAAATTATAAATGTTAGGAAGTGAAATAGATATAATTATGAAATATTATTTTTAGCGGACTGTAAATAATTAATCAAAGTTAAGGGCTGATTCGGGGCTGATTATGGTCGAAAGACCATGAAATTTAGAGGTAATCTGGCTCGAAGGACCAGAAATGTTACGGCGAAAGGCGTTCGCAGTAACAGCGGCGAAATAAAAGATGTGGGTTGGGTAGGTTATGGATAGTGAAGTACTTACAGGGATACACAGGAACCTGGAGACGAGCTGTCCACGGTCGGCGGGGTAGGTTGAGTTCCTGGCGCACAGTCACTTCACTAAACAGTTCACTAGGGGCACTGGTTAAGGGCGTTTAGGTCGAGCTCTTCACTTTAGGTTCAGGAGTCACAGCGCGCGTATTTTGTGGGCGTCTCGCGTTAGCTAGCAGACAGACTGGTCGGCGCGGTATTGTTTGAATGGCCGTCCCGGCTTTGGCGGGAACAATGTGTCTCCGCTAACTAATGGTCAATAATGTGGCAAAATCATTGAAAAAGGCATGACAAAACTGATCCCATAAACTACGGTGCCAAATAAAAATTAAAATATTTCAAGTCGCATCCTCTGATTTTATAAAAATGGACCTGGCAACACTGCCAACGTGTCATGTATGACGTTAATGACATGTGATTGTGACGTGGCGTTCAATCATAACTTAGATCAAAAATTACTATAATTATACCTAAATTATTTGTGCATGCATTTAAATGACATAGGTACATCTATCATGAAGTGGCATTCATTAGTTCATACTATTTTGCAGGGCCTAGTCAACTGGCAAACGCTCGACCGGTGACAGCTTCAAAATCGCTCATCAAATTCGCTAGGCTACATCGATATCGATAAGCTAAGGGATATAGAACATACAGGCTTGTCTTAGTATTTTTTTGTTTGATGATAATGTAACGCTTATGTAAGATTAATAAATAGGTAGTAACCACACCGATCCTTTTGAGTTTTAGTGATTTGAATGTCACTTTACTAAGAAATTCGGGTAGACTCCTTGAGACAATTTGAAAAATGAATCAATCGCTTTTTTCGCCGGAAGTTCGCCAGGCAAGCACGTTTGTAAATAAGTACATATAATGATGACGAGTGACTTACCCACCATAATATGATATTGATATGAGACCAAACCCATTTTTCAGCTTATAATATAAATAAATTAAGACTGAAGACCACAAGCAAACGCTTGCTGCCAAGAATTTCTCAAATATTAACAACTTGACGTCCGTCTGTAATGAAATAAGTGATAACACTAAATGTTACAAACCGCGCGAACATTTAAACAGTTTGATCTTAGATGCGAGTACCCACTAGGTAGTGATTAAAACGTTTGCATCTTGTATGAGTACATCGATTAAAGTAACTCTATGGCGTAGCGGCTAAGGCTTTCGGGTTTAGTTGTCTAACTACAACACCTATCACATTATTTTCTAATTGATTATTGTCCTAAATAAAATAAAATAAAAAACATTCCAAGTACATGGTTTTGCTAGTTAAATTAAAACTAATTTAAAATATGCAAACTAGCGAAGCAATGTAGTACTTACTGTTACTTGAAAGGTAATGCTAGAGGTTTAACTAATGCAAAAAGTCCCCGCCCGCGCCGCACCGGTTTGTGATCTTGCCAGTTAGTTACGCAACTTTCACATTACCGAGCTAAAGGATGGGTAACCAAATAAAAAGCGTCTCGAGCTCCTCCGTGCTTCGGAAGGCACGTAAAGCACACTGCGGTTGTATTGGCTCAGGGCTTAAGCCTGTTATAGCCCAGTCTGCCTTAGTGCTGTCGTTCATGTGGGAACGTTCAGGACGTTCATAGGATGACGATGAAGACAACATCGCCTTAATATAGGATTGTTTCATTGTTACTTATTTATAGCGGTAGGTACCGAAAATAATTGAAATTAAAAGTCAAATCATTTATTAAATATACGCCTTCACAGACACAATGACATGATAGTGGTCTCTACGCGACAAGTTAAAATATTTATTTATTTTACATTAATTTTTTCACTGCCATTCATTATGAGTTGGTTGATAATGTTTCGAAATAAAACATAGGATTATTTATATGTTTACCAAAAATAATTTTATATAATTACCCTAGTATGTTGATAATGAATCAAGTACAACTTTAAGCCATGTTTAATGCAGTTTCATTGTTGGATACGACATGTGGTACACATCCCTTCTTTATTGTGAGCCTGATGCAGCATTAAATATTGGTGTTATTATGATTAACCATGCTTTTTGAAGGTATCCAGAATCTCCTAAGAAATTGGAACAATATACTTACTTATAGAAAATTGTCATACTTACATAAAAATTTAGTAGGTAGGTAGTATATATTTACCAAAAATAATTTAAAAACAATTAATTTTATTTATTTATTTTATATTCACAAGTGAATCGACAGTTCTATAAAAAGTATAACACTGAAAATGTGAAACAGCAAACCATTTACAGATTCACACAAATAAAAATGTGATAGTAAAATTACAAACTCAAGCAACAATTACAATCGATTACTTCACAATCGCCAAATTGATAATAACTAAACTATTACAGAGTATGCTAGATATGGAACTTAATTTGTATTATATGTATAACAAGCCACCTTATGTTAAGCCACCTATTTAAAGAAAGAACAATATTATAACAAACACAATAGAACCCACCAGATTTAATAATCGGATAATAATAATGCAAGTTTATACATATAATTACCTTTGTATGTTGATAATGAATCAAGTACAACTTCAATAGCTTAATGTTATGACTAGTAGAAATTGATATAAGTAGGTACTTAAACATTTTCTATAGGTACCTACTGCAAGTAAAATTAAATATCAAGTAAAAAATAACATTAATGTTGTATTTCTTAATATATTCTTATTTCCTTACCTAACTCTCTCAAAGTCAAAGTTTATTAAATATGAGGCTTCACTTTCTCTTATTGACATTAAAACTATATGTGTATAAAAATAAATGCCAATTGTGTGTTTATGAATAAACCAAATCACTATTTTATGGGTTAAATATATTTATGGCACACTGTTCCTTTTCTTAAAATAAAAATGTTGTCAACGAAGGTATTGTTTTTTTGTACATAAGTAAATCTTTTTAAATAAAGCACAATAAACTTAGAACTAAATTAACTATATTTATGGCACAGACTGCTCCTTTTTGTAGAATAAAAACGTTGACAACATTAGAGCTCCACAAAAAAAATCATATAAATAACTAAATTCAACGATACCAAAGCCATGTTCAATGCAGTTTCATTGTTGGATATGACATGTGGTACACACCCCTCCTTTCTTGTGAGTCTGATGCAGCATTAAATATTGTTGTTATTATCATTAACCATGCTTTTTGAAGGTATCCAGAATCTCCTAAGAAATTAGAACAATATACTTACTTATAGAAAATTGACATAGATAAAAAGTTAGTAGGTAAGTACCTATGTATTATACAAAATTGCTTGATATTGTTTTTTACCAAATAACCATGTTTGTTCACCATTCTGAGGAAGTCCATCCTCCAAATTATGAGGTAACATTTAAGATTTTTGAATCGTCGTCTCAAATCTGCAAAACCACATAAAATAGTTTTATCTTTATGTCAATACTCTTTATTCTAGCAATTTTAACAAAACTGACATTTCCTGGTAAATCCCAATATAATAATAGGCATAATACTTACCTTTATTATGTAAGTAATAATTTATTTATTAAAACTTACCGTTTGAACGTAAGGACTGATATCTTTTCCTATTAAGAAAGATGCTTGTCTGTATAAGATTTATAGGGTATAGTCAATAGGTACACCTTACTACACTTAGAGCCTTGGTTTAATACTCTAAGCTACCTGGCAAATTAAATCTTCATTGGAACCTGTAAAACAAATAGGCAATCAAGTTATAAATTGATAAATGGACATTATGGATAGGTTACATTTAATATTTATACAAAAAGTCCCTTACTGTTGTCTTAATCTTGACCTTTCTTGTCATGATTAAAGGTACTTAGGTGGATTTATTTGGCCCAAATGTTTGTATGGTTTGAGAGCCCCTACAAATTGTTATGCAGCGACTTGCTCTTCGTTGCGGAAAATGTTGCATGACACACATTTATTTGGTCACTCACATCGCAACAACTATATCAGCACGCAATTCCCGGCAGACCTTAGCTAAATATTTGAAAGTTCGTAAACGAGAACTCTGAGAACTATTCACAAGTACAACAAACTCGATTTCAATAGTCAATAGTCAATAGTCAAAATATATTTATTCAATAAACTCAATTAATAAGTACTTTGAAACGTCCAAATATTTTTTAACCTACCACCCATTCAGGACATCATTTTTTAACTGTGGCAAAGAACGGGCGCAAGAAACCACAGCGCACAGAAGCAACGACATTTACAAAATATATATATATTATATGTCGTTACCAGATCACAAAATACAAAATATGAATTTGAATGTAAATAGTTTAATTAAATATGGTGCTCTATATAAATTAATTATAGGCAATTAGAAATAGCTGTTGGAGTAGGTACTTGGAGCATGTCAGACCCAAGCTGTTTTGTCTTCTGTATAATCCGACACTTTATAATAAGCTTTTTTATAAAGCTTTTCTTTGATTTTGATTTTAAATTTATCAAGATCTAAATTCTGAATATCATTTGGTACTTTGTTGTATAATCGTACACACAGACCCTTAAAAGAATTATTTATTTTATGGAGCCTAGTATAAGGCACTGCTAATTTGTTCTTACTTCTAGTATTTAATTTGTGAATATCACTGTTTTTTGAAAACATTTCAATATTTTTATGAACATACACAAGATTTTCATAAATATATTGTGATGCAACTGTCATTATACTTATATCCTTAAATCTCTCTCTGAGAGAGTCACCAGCCTGTAGGTTATATATTGCTCGAATAGCCCTCTTCTGCAGCACAAAGATAGTTTGAATGTCGGCAGCATTTCCCCACAGTAAAATGGCGTACGACATTACACTATGAAAGTAACTGAAATAAACTAATCTCGCTGTATCAACGTCAGTTAACTGACGGATCTTCATTACTGCATAAGCCGCAGAGCTAAGTCTATTCGACAATTTAGCTATATGTGGGCCCCACTGAAGCTTGGCATCCAACGTGATGCCTAGAAACACAGTGGTGTCCACAGGATTCACATTCTTATCTTTAATTTGTACACTAGTTATTACCTGCTTAACATTAGGCAATACAAATCTTACACATTTGGTTTTTCCCTCGTTTAATAGCAAGTTATTAACACTAAACCAGTGAACAATCTTTGAGACCGCATTATTCACATCGTCATAATTTGGGTGTCGTCGTTTCACTTTGAATAAAAGTGAAGTATCATCAGCAAACAATACTATCTCATGACTGTCTTTTACAAAATAAGGTAAGTCATTAATATAAACCAAAAACAAGAATGGACCAAGTATTGAACCCTGCGGAACTCCCATTTTAACCACTGATCCCGGAGATCTTTTACCGTTAATGTCGACCTTTTGAATCCTGTTACTCAAGTATGAGATTAGAAGGCTCAAAGAAGCATCCCTAATTCCATAGTGGTTAAGCTTCCTGACCAAAGTTTCATGTAAAACACAATCAAAAGCCTTGGATAAATCACAAAATACCCCTAGGGCATCCTGTGATTCCTCCCAGGTATCAAATATTTGGATTAAAAGCTCAACACCGGCGTCAGTTGTAGAGCGACCCCTAGTAAAACCATATTGTTTACAATGTAAAAGTTTATTTTTATAAAAATGAATTTGCATTTGATCTAGTATTAACTTTTCAAAAATTTTACTAAATGTGGGTAGCACAGAAATAGGTCTAAAGTTAGAGGGGTCAGAAGTGCTACCCGATTTAAATAATGGAATTATTTTACTATATTTCATGAGGTCAGGAAAAACACCACAGTCAATGCATTCATTAAATATGCAAGCTAAAACTGGAGCTATTGTCATAATTACTGATTTAGCGACGTCCACGGAATTACCCCACAGATCAGCAGTTTTCTTTTTATTGAGAGTGTTAAATGTTTTTATTATATCTATAACACAAATTTTTTGAAAACTGAAATTATTTTCACAATCTTTAACATTCTCCTTCAAAACAGATTCAGCTACAGTGGGGGAGGAAATCAAGGCGTTTGTAGTTGAAACTGGAATGTCAGTAAAAAACCTCTCAAATGCTGCAGCAACATCAGCATCAGAAGTCAAGGTTTTATTATCACAATTTAAATTGTACTCATTATTACGACTTTTGACCTTTCCTGTTTCACTATTTATAATATTCCATGTCATTTTTATTTTGTCATTACTATTCTTAATCTTAGAACTCAGATAGTTTGCCTTGGCTAATCGACATACTCTTTTGAATAACTTTGAATAACTTTTAACATATAATTTGAAGTCATCGCTGGTGTTATAGTTGCGTTCACCATAAAGTTCATAAAGGCGTTTCCTACTTCTGTGAATACCAATTGTAGCCCATTCATTAAAAGTTACAGTACCACTAACTGAGATCTTTTTTGGAATAAAAGTTTTATTAAATTCTGAACAATAAATGTTAAAAAAATTATTATAAAAGACATTAGGGTTGTCATTGTATTCTAAATAATTTAATTTTGTATCTAGATTGCTTTTAAAGCGTTCCAGCCGACCTGCAGTTTTTGGTACAACAGTGATATTCTTTTTCGTCACTTGTTTACGCTGGTGTGGAAAGCTGACCATTTGGCCACAATGATCAGAGTCCAGGTTATTAATAATTTGCTTAGCCAGTGGTTTTACATTTGTATATATGTTATCAATACAGGTGGCCGAAGTGGCAGTTATTCTTGTCGGCTCCAAAAATAAATGATTCAAGTTGTATGATAGAAATAGGTTTTTAATTTTAGTTGACATCGTGGAATTTTCTAACAAATTAATATTAAAATCCCCGCAAACAATTATTGTTTTACCTACATTACGGACTTTATGTAATGCCTCATCCATAACTTTTTCGAAAAAATCATATGATGCTGAAGGAGGTCTGTACACACTTAATACAACAAACTGCTCCAACTCCACACAAGCTATTTCTATTGTTCGCTCAACCGAGAGGCTCACTATGTCTTTGCGTTCCTTTAATTTAAACTTTTTACTAACAATAATTAAGGAGCCACCATGTATTGCATTTCCTCGACTGAACGAACTTCCTACCAAATGATTCTTAAAATTGAACATGAACTGATGGTCTTTAAGCCAGTGTTCTGTTATGCAAAGAATATCAATTTTATTACAGTTCACGAACAATTCAATCTCCAAATCTTTGCCCATCATTCCTTGGATGTTCTGGTGGACAATGTTTAAAGATTGTACATTTTTTAAATTTAATGATTGACATGGGCTTTTGCTAAAGCTATTTTTACATTCATTTAATTTCATTTTATTAACAAACATTTCGCAAGAGTTTTCCTCTTTTGTCATATAATTTAATTTAAATAATTAATTGGAATGTCAGTAGAAACACTACTGACGTCTATGTCAAATATACATTGCTCAATAGAAGCAACTTGTTTAGCCAAGTTTTTGGCTGACGTTTGAATACAATAGGATAGCGATAAAGCTATTTGTCGCTTAAAATAATTTGGCAGATAATAACTATCTCTTGTCAAATAAAAATTACTAACATAATTGTTAGTGTCAATTAAATGCATTATGTCATTTTTGCAAAATAAATGTAATGTCAGGTTAAGCTTATGTCTAATAGAATTTTCCTCCTGTGGCAAACTACTACAATAAGGTAATGTAAACAATATAATTTTCTTTACAATTAACTTATTCAAACATTCTAAACATTTTAGAAGGCTTGTTTTGTTCAGATTACCTCTATTACCAACAAATAATAATAAGGTGCTATTGGGTTTATATTTATGTTCTACAGCTTTTTTTAAAATATGTTGATAAGAAGCACCCGGTATACAATAATTGATAACTGAATGTCCCAAGTCAGATAACAACCGACCCATGTTTTTACCAAATTCATCACTAAATATTACCAAGTCACTATTACAATCTGTCTTACATGGAATCTGGTTGGTTGGTATAAGTTGTGGTACATTTTTAATTGTGCACTGAGTAAGGGAACCTTTGGAAGAAACATCAATCAATTCGACAGAGGAAGAATCACATGGGATTGATGAACGGCTTGGTAACTGTTTACATTTACAATTACTTGTGAGTGAATCAATCCCTTCATTGTTACCATTACACAGGACTACCAGTTCATCAATGGCCAACATGTGTTCTTTTATTTGACCTTGTGAAAGATCATATTGCTTAGTAATAGATATAAGCGAGTCCTCTAGGTGTGCAATTTTAGTTTGTAGAATTTGTGTATCATTTTTATATTTTAAATTTTTATTGTGTAGTTGTGACGAGTATATATCTAATTTGTCAATTAAGTACAATCTTTCTCTATTTAATTTTACATTTTTAATAAAAAATTTGTGCTTCTTAACTAATTTTTGCGTTTTCTTAATGTACTTATTTATCTTAATATATTTTTTTAGTTTATTTTTGCTACAGCCAACAATCTTCACTGAGTGGTTGCTATTTTTATTTTCTTCACATGTAAGATCTATAGTGACAGTGGGCTGACTGCTAGCTGTCGCAGAAACCATGGAGGGGGCACAGACTACCAACTCATCGAACAAGCTTTGATTTAATGAGGCAGTCATATTAAGTTTAGATGTTTCCAATAAAGTAATTTTGTTATTGGCCTCATGCAATTGTTGTTTCAACTCATCTATGCAGTTCAGAGCCTGGTCATACTCTGAACTACATTGGTCGAACCTGTCCACAATGTTTTGGAGCCTGTCCCGGGCATCAATAGCATCGATATAACGGTCATTTAACTGTACCAACTCATTTTTTAACTTTTGATGCCTGTCTAATGATTCCAAAAGTTCCCTTTCGTTGTCATCTCGCTCTCTGTTTAGTTGATCACACAACTCTTTCGAAGCCTTCAATTCATTTAATGTCAGTTGGAGTTTGGACTCCTCCTGACGAGACAAGGCCTTGCGAGTCATCATTATGGGAAAACTTAAAAATTGAACTGTATAAAAGAGAAATACAAATTTTTAAATACTATGTAGGTGACAAGTAAACAGCTGTACGAGTAGTCGCGTAACCAACAAACAGAGGTTATGTTTACGTATGTTAATCGCAACTAAAGTGGTTGGAATTAAACAAGATACGTATAATAATTAACAAATCGTCAATTTATGCAAATTTATAAGATTTTAAGTGAATTAAGGGTAGGTACCATAAAGATGACAACGGTTCACTTACATGCCGGTAACTGTCACTAAACAGTTTTACTTAAATTTTTGATTTTGCACATGAAATACACTAAAAGCGAAACGCTCACCACTAAAACACAACTTAACTTAATGATTGAATTGGAAAATGGGCGTAAAATGAGTAAATAATAAATTAAATTTCAAATTTTACACAGGAGACATTCAGATCAGCTGTTTACAAAGGTGTTGCCACAGAAGAAAAAAAAGCTTCGTTACTTTGCTCCAAGTAACGTAGGGAAACATTTCTTCCTTAGCGCCTGAGCACTTGATTATTGCAGTCCACAATAGCCCTAAAAAGAGCATTTTAAACAAAACTTTCAACACAACACAACTATTCCTTCATCAGCTGATCAAACAATCGCCATTTTGTGTGAATTTTTATCTTCAATGTTTGAGTGATCGCTAGATTAGCGATTCTTGGCTTGTCAAACTGTCAATTAGGTCTATTTTAGCGTAAATTTTACGTCGTAGGTAACTTTTGCTTATGTCAATCCCATACATTCGGTTTATCGTAGCGAAGATTTCGTAGCGTTTCATTTGTTTGCCAATTGACTAGGCCCTCAGAAAGTTTAAAACGGCATTATGTCAAGCAACAATAACCCAACTTCAATTTTATTGTAAGGAGCTAACAAAATACCAAGCGTAAAAATTCGCCGGCACAGACAGTTCTCTACAGTGCAAATAAGCAGCTCAAATGGTCTCAAAGGGGAGTCGAGTGAGGAGAGAGACCCACCCCCAAGTGCAGCATGTGTATCCCTTAGGTAAGCATTACCTACTTTTTATTACTTAATTATTACGTCACGAGGATTTTTGCAATTCTAATAAATAAGACTTTAGAGATGTACTGAATGTTTGTCTTGATTTCAGCGTGCGAATGGGGGGCGGCAAGTTATTCCAGCACTTCGAGGCAGAGTATTTGAATGATCCACGGAAAGCTGCCGTCCGGTGTTGTGGAGTTTGTATCATGTAAATAGCTGCTCTCGTGTGATACTTATTATTATTCTTAGCCCAGTTAATTTTATAATATAAGTATTCTGGTGTCTTTGTGTGTATGATGTCAAACAGTAAGGTAGCAAAATGATGCATCCTGTGAGATTACATTTTTAGTAAATTAGAGTTGTTCAGGAAAGGTGTGACATGCTCTCGGGGTGGTATTGAGAAACAAAAACGTGCACACGCATTCTGAACACGCTGCAACTGTCGCACAGTTCTGGCCAGCAAGCATGAGCCAAACAAAGTATCTGCGTAGTTTAGTTTAGAGAGAACTAGCGTCTCACATAATCTTACTCTCATATCTTCTGAAAGAAAGGGTCGATATGTATAAAGTATTTTGAGGCGATAGAAACAATTACAAACGGCTTCCTGAATATGTTTTTCAAAGCGTAGGTTAGATTCAAAGATAACCCCAAGGTATCTTGCCTCTTTAACTATCTCGATAGGCTGATTTACTAACCGTATATAAGGCTGATTCTCTAAAATACGCGAAACCTGCTTGGCAGACCCAAGAATCATATATTTGGTCTTTTTAGGATTCAGCACCAGTCTGTTACAGCTAGACCAATCAGATAGACTTTTTAAATCATCATTTATCCTCTTCATTGCCAGAGACGTCTCATTTGGATAAAAACTATAATACAGTTGAACATCATCAGCATATAGATGGTACTGACAATGCTTAATACTTTCAGTGATGTCAGCTGTGTATAAAATGTAGAGGATAGGACCTAATATGGAGCCCTGGGGGACACCTCTGGTCAGGACCTCGCATTTTGATCGAACAACGAAGCCAATCTCCTTTCTCACTTCCACAGTTTGTGAGCGGTTCAATAAGTAATTATGGAACCAGCGAACTGTGGAATGGTCGAACCCATAGTACGCTAGATTTGATAGGAGCAATGGTATATCTAAGCAATCGAAGGCGCGAGAATAGTCAAGCAGTACAAGAATTGTACCCATACCCCTATCCTGGGAGGTAAGAATATTGTCCATAACATCGAGGAGGCCCGTTGCTGTACTTCGTTTTTGACGGAAACCAGTCACGTCTTTTTAAGAACAGACGCTGTACGTGGCGCACTACAGTCTCCATATACTGGACCATACGTGGTAATAAAAAAAGGCGAAAAAATATTTAAAATCTTAGTAAGGGGCAAAACTGTAACGGTCTCTGTAGACAGAATAAAACCGGCTTACATATTGACAGAATAAAACCCACCATTTAATGGACGAATGAATGGATTTCAGGACGCCGAGTACACTTCCCAGAATATTATCGAACATAGATGGTCTCTGGGGGGGGAGTGATGTGGCGACCCCACTATACTACATAATAAATATATATGTAATAATAGTGTAACATAATACGTAAATAATATCACCATTTAATATATATTTGTATTACATAACATCTGCATCTAAATATCTATCTATATATATATATCTATATATATATATATATCTTTATATATATATATATATATACATATAAATCAAGGTAATAAACTCATACTTACTTATAAACTACTAAACATAAACCAAAATAATACTTAGTATACAAACAACATTGAAAGTAAACACATAACATTGAATAATTAACTTTATTCCAGTAATAACTAACACCCATAATATGTTTAAAAAACAATAAATACTAACACAACTTAACATAGCGGAGCATCGCATTAACGCATCGCAGCGCAGCTAGTAGTGAGCGCGCATCCTGATGCAAAAACAAGATGTCGTCCTTGAAGCATTCGTTCGCCCTGCGACCGAACAGAGGGCCTAGTCAACTGGCAAACGCTCGACCGGTGACAGCTTCAAAATCGCTCATCAAATTCGCTAGGCTACATCGATATCGATAAGCTAAGGGATATAGAACATACAGGCTTGTCTTAGTATTTTTTTGTTTGATGATAATGTAACCCTTATGTAAGATTAATAAATAGGTAGTAACCACACCGATCCTTTTGAGTTTTAGTGAATTGAATGTCACTTTACTAAGAAATTCGGGTAGACTCCTTGAGACAATTTGAAAAATGAATCAATCGCTTTTTTCGCCGGAAGTTCGCCAGGCAAGCACGTTTGTAAATAAGTACTTATAATGATGACGAGTGACTTACCTACCATAATATGATATTGATATGAGACCAAACCCATTTTTCAGCTTATAATATAAATAAATTAAGACTGAAGACCACAAGCAAACGCTTGCTGCCAAGAATTTCTCAAATATTAACAACTTGACGTCCGTCTGTAATGAAATAAGTGAAAACACTAAATGTTACAAACCGCGCGAACATTTAAACAGTTTGATCTTAGATGCGAGTACCCACTAGGTAGTGATTAAAACGTTTGCATCTTGTATGAGTACATCGCCTAAAGTAACTCTATGGCGTAGCGGCTAAGGCTTTCGGGTTTAGTTGTCTAACTACAACACCTATCACATTACTTTTCTAATTGATTATTGTCCTTAATAAAATAAAATAAAAAACATTCCAAGTACATGGTTTTGCTAGTTAAATTAAAACTAATTTTAAAATATGCAAACTAGCGAAGCAATGTACTTACTGTTACTTGAAAGGTAATGCTAGAGGTTTAACTAATGCAAAAAGTCCCCGCCCGCGCCGCACCGGTTTGTGATCTTGCCAGTTAGTTACGCAACTTTCAAATTACCGAGCTAAAGGATGGGTAACCAACTAAAAAGCGTCTCGAGCTCCTCCGTGCTTCGGAAGGCACGTAAAGCACCCTGCGGTTGTATTGGCTCAGGGCTTAAGCCTGTTATAGCCCAGTCTGCCTTAGTGCTGTCGTTCATGTGGGAACGTTCAGGACGTTCATAGGATGACGATGAAGACAACATCGCCTTAATATAGGATTGCTTCATTGTTACTTATTTATAGCGGTAGGTACCGAAAATAATTGAAATTAAAAGTCAAATCATTTATTAAATATACGCCTTCACAGACACAATGACATGATCGTGGTCTCTACGCGACAAGTTAAAATATTTATTTATTTTACATTATTTACTTCACTGCCATTCATTATGAGTTGGTTGATAATGTTTCGAAATAAAACATAGGATTATTTATATGTTTACCAAAAATAATTTTAAAACAATTAATTTTATATAATTACCCTAGTATGTTGATAATGAATCAAGTACAACTTTAAGCCATGTTTAATGCAGTTTCATTGTTGGATACGACATGTGGTACACATCCCTTCTTTATTGTGAGTCATAGGTAAAAAGTTAGTAGGTAAGTACCTATGTATTATACATCATTGCTTGATATTGTTTTTTACCAAATCACCATGTTTGTTCACCATTCTGAGGAAGTCCATCCTCCAAATTATGAGGTAACATTTAAGATTTTTGAATCATCGTCTCAAATCTGCAAAACCACATAAAATAGTTTTCTCTTTATGTCAAAACTCTTTATTCTAGCAATTTTAACAAAACTGACATTTCCTGGTAAATCCCAATATAATAATAGGCATAATACTTACCTTTATTATGTAAGTAATAATTTATTTATTAAAACTTACCGTTTGAACGTAAGGACTGATATCTTTTCCAATTAAGAAAGATGCTTGTCTGTATAAGATGTATAGGGTATAGTCAATAGGTACACCTTACTACACTTAGAGCCTTGGTTTAATACTCTAAGCTACCTGGCAAATTAAATCTTCATTGGAACCTGTAAAACAAATAGGCAATCTAAGTTATAAATTGATAAATGGACATTATGGATAGGTTACATTTAATATTTATACAAAAAGTCCCTTACTGTTGTCTTATTCTTGACCTTTCTTGTCATGATTAAAGGTACTTAGGTGGATTTATTTGGCCCAAATGTTTGTATGGTTTGAGAGCCCCTACAAATTGTTATGCAGCGACTTGCTCTTCGTTGCGGAAAATGTTGCATGACACACATTTATTTGGTCACTCACATCGCAACAACTATATCAGCACGCAATTCCCGGCAGACCTTAGCTAAATATTTGAAAGTTCGTAAACGAGAACTCCGAGAACTATTCACAAGTACAACAAACTCGATTTCGTTAATTTGCTCCAAGTAACGTAGGGAAACATTTCTTCCTTAGCGCCTGAGCACTTGATTATCGCAGTCCACAATAGCCCTAAAAAGAGCATTTTAAACAAAACTTTCAACACAACACAACTATTCCTTCATCAGCTGATCAAACAATCGCCATTTTGTGTGAATTTTTATCTTCAATGTTTGAGTGATCGCTAGATTAGCGATTCTTGGCTTGTCAAACTGTCAATTAGGTCTATTTTAGCGTAAATTTTACGTCGTAGGTAACTTTTGCTTATGTCAATCCCATACATTCGGTTTATCGTAGCGAAGATTTCGTAGCGTTTAATTTGTTTGCCAATTGACTAGGCCCTCAGAACGATTGAACGACAGCGGCGCGGGCGACGAGTGGCGAGGAGTGATACCAATCCGAGCTGTCAGAGGAGAACTGTTTTTGCTTTAATGTACTTACGCTACCAACGAATATACAATCTGTCCCGGGAAGTAGTAATCTAACTTTAAGAGCTTGATCTATGGATAATTTTATCGATAAAACTACCTCAAATCAAGGGTCTGACCCGCCTCTCGCCAAATCACAAGAATTTAAGTTTTATTTTTGTATTGACCTCTTCCTTAAAAAAAAAGCTATAACATGGGCACCTTGACACTGATAAGCAACTATTTGATATCATTCGATAGCTAACAAGATTAACTATTAAAAAAAGTAGCAAACATACACGGGCCCTATACATTTCGAGAGAGTAAGGATTGATTTAAGTAAAAAAACATGTAATTTTTTTACGTCTTCTTCAGTTATTTTAAAATATCATAAAAACAAGGTCATTAAAGTATCTTTTATTTGCACCGTATTACTAGTATTTTATCTATTCTACAAAACAAGGGTAAATTTGTTACTGTACGTCTATTAGTTCCGATGCTATCGTTGAACAAAGAGACCCCTTCACAGCGGTCGCGTAGCGCGGCTAGTCAGGTAGTCGGATTAGTTAATGTAATTAATAATTAATTAGTTAAGTTAATTAATAGTTAATTTAGTTAATTAATTATCCATAGATCATGCTCTTAAAGTTAGATTACTACTTCCCGGGACAGATTGTATAATTATTTTGATATTTGCTTTGTTGCTGTGCTTTTAAATTGCTTTGCAAAGTATTGTTTATGTGTGCCTATAAGTGAGTACACCTGTTAACTGAAGAACGGAGTTTAATTGGAGTTACAACCCGAAACATCACGTACGTAACCACATGTAGTTTCAGTAATGTGTCCTCTTGGTTTTTGTTTTGTAAATTTTCCAGTAATTCAGCACTGTTTGAAGACCATTTTCGCAACACGAAACCACCTTTTTTAACATAGCTATAAAAAATCTTGTAGTGTCGTCTGACTAGCCATTGGATAATTATCCTTTTCGTCTAAAGCTAGTTGTTGTAAAGTTTTGACGGCTAGGTATGGTGCGCTTGTGGTACCATATTTGACCGTGGTGAGTTCATACTCTTGGATTTTCTGGTCTGGGTGAAATCTCCACAATATTCTTTGACATGTCATATCGTCTTCATGTATCTTTATGAAACGGTAACATTTCATAATATCCGCCATGAAAGCAATTTTGTAAGTGCGCCACCGTAAGAGTAGGTTGCTAGGTCCTGTTGCAGTCGTGGGCCTTTGTATAAATTGTCGTTAAGGCTGATTTTCATGCTTGTCTTACTACTTACGTCAAAAACAGCTCTTAATTTTGTCGTTAGGGAATCTTCGCGAATAACAGCTTGGTGTGGAATATAATATTTTCCTTTGTTATAGTCCTTTTTGTCAACTTTTCTCATGTGACCCATTTGTAAATATTCATACATAAACTCGTGATATTGCTTTTGTAAATGGTCGTTTTTCTTAAATTGTCGTTCCAACTGTAACAGTCGTGCCCCAGCTCTTTGCCGGGATGCTCCGTATTCCAAGTCGGGATCCTTGAAAGGAAGTCGTACAGTGTAGGTTCCGTCTTTATTTTTTTTAGTGGTATCTGTGGTGAAACCACTTACCTTTTCCACTTCCCAGGTACCTTTTAATTTCATGTAATCATCTCATATTTTAACATTCGTCTCATTTATGTATTTGTCTTTATTTTTCCTCGCTTCTGCAACGATACATAATGATTTAGTAACTACACACTACACTACACACATCACAATTCCTTTATCTAAACACATTTACTTACGTGATCTAAATCACGAAACTTCGGACACTATTTTTCGACACTTTTACGTATCCTACAAGTTTCGGATCACTTCGATAATCTTAGTATGCGTTTTTCCTTGTAATATTTACATTTATCTCACCTTAATTGTTTTCTACATTATTCAATCAAACTTTTTAGTTTCTTATTTTTTACATTTGGCCATCAAGATTTCAGCGTTTTAAAAATATGATTTTGAAATTTATGCAGAACTCAGAAACCGAGGTTTCTTTATAAAGTTCAGCAGACGACTAATCATTACATCTCTAGCTTTTGATTCAAAACGATTAGTCAACTGAAAAGATCACCAGCTTCCGAATTGGAAGGTCAAGACTCCTTACTTTCCTCTTCCAAATTGGAAGGACTAGTCTTCAAGTACAAACACCAGCTTCCGAAATTGGAAGACTACAGTCTCCAGTCATCGCGTGTGCCTAAGCCTGCCTGTGCCTGTCTCGCCTGTCAGCCTGCACCTTCGCCTGCCTGCGCCTGGTGGCGCCTCCCTGCCTGCACCTTCGCCAGCCTGCGCCTGCTGGCGCCTGCTGCCTGCGCCTGCCTGCGCCTACCTGCGCCTGCCTGCGCCTACCGGCGCGTGCCTGTCGGGGCCTGCCTGTCGGGGCCTGCCTGTCGGCGCCTGCCTGTCGGCGCCTGCCTGCCTTCGCTAGCCTTCGCCTACCGGCGCCCGCCTAGCGGCGCCTGCCTGTCTTCACTTGCCTGCGCCCTTCGACGACTGCCAAGTTCAGCGCTTGCCTCCACACCTTCGCCTTCCTCCACGTCAGCTGCACCTACCCCTTCACTTTTTATATCATCAACCTTCATTTTTAACCATCATCACCTCCATACTCACCATCCTCACTCACCTTTTTTTTTAACTTTTGTTTGTAATTTTATTTTGTCTTATAAATATTTGTTAATTTCTTATCATCTTTTCTTTTTTAAATGTCGCTTCACGACATATCTTGTTAGTATTTTTCACATATTTCGTTTTCTCTGGTTAGTAAGGATTTTTCCGGGATTTCTTCTTATTCCCAAAACTTTGTCATTTGTTGCACTTCTTGCGTGCGTACAGTCATACTAAGTATTTTTATCTCATTATTTGTGTGCGTAGTACAGAGTCCTGATAAAATCCACCCCAATTTAGTATTCTGGGCGATTATACCGTTTTGAATTTTTTCGAATCCTTGTTGAAGTATTTTGCTGTATTGATGGGCACCTAATATTATGTCTATAGGTCCCTTTATGAAGTATGTCGGATCCGCAATCAACTTATTTTGCAAGCTTTGTACCTGAAGCGGTTGCAAGTCATGTCGTGGTATTGAACTCTTAAGTTTCGGTAGGATTATCAGTGTTACAGGTAAACTATAATCACTAGAATGTCGTGGTCGTATGTTTATATTAATTGTATAGTTAGAAGTTTTTTTTTTTTACAATCACACCAATTATCTATCCCAAGAGAAGCTTTGAAGAAACTCGTTAAATGGTTACTAGACAACGGATAAACATACTTAAAAATACTTAAATACATTCTTATTATATATAGAGAACACCCAGACCCGAGACAATTTAGAAAAACAATAATTTCTAAATTGACCCGACCGGGGTTCGAACCCGGGACCTCAGAGATGGCGACACCATGAAAACCGGTGTACAAACCACTCGACCAAGGAGGTCGTCGTCTTTGGCTTGTCATCTCCAATGCCTCTGATTTCGGAATGGATTTTTGTCCTTGGGTATGCTAACAGATGGGCTACTTCTTCGGTACAGAAAGACGCCTCTGAGCCTTGGTCACACAGTACTCGTAATAATTGTGGCATACCATCGTTGATCGTTGTCTGAATTAAGGCTGTTGCTAGCAGAACATTTTGTCTTGAAGTTGTCTCTGATACGTTTGACTGCATCTTCTTTTTGTCAATTGGTTTAGCGTGATTATTTGTCTCGACTATACGACGTTTTCTGTATAATTTCTATGTAATAATGCGTGGTGGCCAGATCGTTGACACACTTCGCAGTTTACGTATTTTACGCTCTTGCATTTTTTTGATGAACTATGATTCAAACATTGGTTGCACATTTGTTTGTTTCTAACTACTTTCATGCGTTCATTTACATCTAATAATTTGAACTTTGAGCATAGATGAATATGGTGGTCATTACTTTGGCAATACCAACATTCTTTTGTGCGTTGCTCGAAATGTGGCGCCGTGGGCTTATTCTGAAAGTATGACTGCTTATCTTGTGTATACGATGTTGACGATGATGTTGACGGACTAAGCGATGTTTCTAAACATTTAAAGCGTTTTTCTAAAAATTTCATAACTCTCTCGAAGTCTTGGATTTTAGTGCTGTCTTCTAGTTGGTATTCATACTTGGTGTTCGTCTCTACGTCCCATTTTCGAGTAATTAATCTGTTCAGAATAGGGCTCCATGCTGTCGTGTCAATACTTTGATTTTTTAATGCTTCTATACATTCGCGTACTGTATCATGCATGTCTCGCAACTGCGCCGAATCAGCTCTCTTTATAGTAGGTAAATCAATAATAATTAATTTGTCAATGAACTTAGTTGCGATCATTCGCTTGTCGTCAAACCTTTTTGTAAGTAACTCGCAAGCTGTTTTGTAATTTGATTCACTTATTGTTAAATACTGAATTATTTTTGCCGCTTCGCCTTGTACATGTTATTTTAAATATTGCATTTTTTCTGAATATGATGTTGAATGATCTTCATGTATTATTTTCGTAAACAAATCTTGAAACTTACTCCAGGTGTTGTAATCTCCGGTAAATATTGGAATTTTAATTTGTGGTAGTTTCCCGGATGATCTGTGACTGTGACCCATATTGGTCCCGGTCGGTTGACTTACAAATATTTTTTCTTGTAAGAGTTCTGTAATAATTTCATAATTTCTCTGTGTTTGATCGAATAAATTAGTTTTGAAATAATCAAGTTCGTACGTATTTTCATTTATTAGCAGGTCTAGGTGAATATTCTCGATTTCTTGCCATTGGGTCTAAATTACTTGTAATAATGACTGCAAATGCCAAGTAGGTTTCTGTTCAGTGATTGCAATTTTTGCTTGAGATAACTTCCTCGTTAGTTGTGAAATGCGATAGTTCTGTATAAATAATTTTGGACTCTGTTTTATCGCGTCTGTGAAATCTTCTTGTGGTACGTCTTTAGGTTCCTATAGCTCCTGTTGTACAGTTTGTAGTCGCTCTTTAATTTTTATTAAATATTCAGTAGCTTCATCATATTTCTTCTTAATGTAGCTTCCAAAGTAATTTAATATCATGTATTTATGAGTAGAAAGTATTTCTTGGTCTTGTCATTCCAAGTGGTTTTTTGTGCTTGATTAAAAATGTCGTTTAAACGACTCCTTCTATCGTCTAAATATTGTTGGGTCTGTCGTGAGGCTGAATCTTTTTTCATATTCGCCAATAGTCTTGTGATCTCATTGTAGAAATGTTCTTGCTCTTTGACTCGTTCGTTGACGTCTTGAATCTCCATAGTTTTCCTCTTTTTGTCTTCTTACTATCCCTATTACCCTACCCTACTCCTATCAATCTACTTGTCAGTACGTAATGCGCCTGCGCTCCTGTTCGGGATTTTGCGACTTCTCAATCAGCTGGTGAGACCCGCTTCTGGGAGGTCAGTGACCGAACCGCTACCGTACCAACAGCTTTCCTACAGAACACACTATGTACTTAGTACTTCGGATTGCTACGAAACTGATGCTTTTTTGAGTACACCAGTACGCAACTTTCCAAAGTTGTCAGTCCCTAGGGGAGGGGGTAAGAGGATCGCGTAATTTATATTAACTTCACAGGATCAAATTTCTCGAAGGACCAAAATGTGCAGCTGCCGACTAGTGTAATTGTAATTGTGTTATATGTCAGAGTGTATGTATGTGTGGTCTCTTGTCAAGGTACCGGCTAGCTACACATAAAACTTTTATACTACAGGAAGAGGACTAGAGCTACCCTATATAATTCCCTAATCCCTACAGAACCTAAGTCCCTAAGTTCCTACGGAGCCTCAGTCCCTACAGCCCTAACCTACAGTATAAATGTGTGATAAATAAATAAATAGATAAGTACGGGATGGTGAGGAATAAGGTTTAGGAGGCGGTTATCTCACTGCCAGTCAAGCAGACTCACAAGACTGATCAGAACTGACGGCTAAGGGTGTCTTGGCCACAGTGAGAGGATTATAGTTACCAAACCAGCGAGCGTCGAAATGAAATAGTCCGTGGTTGAGACAACAAAGAGATTTATTTACAATTCCTATTACATTATATACTAAGATTACTGTACACAAACAAATAACTATTTGACTAGTGTTTTGTCCGTGTATCTAGCAACGTAGCGCTTTCTTGCAGTCGGATGAAGTAGGCCAGAGTCCGTCGCTGACCAAATGTTCAAAGTTCGTTTGAACACTACTCAATATTTACGATTGAGGGAGCGCGCTCGACAGATCGGTTTTTATGAGTTTGATGGTTGATGGAACGACTCAATTTTGTTTTCACTCCTCTTGCTCAAAAAGACCGTCATTGTAGCGTTTTAGAGTGAGGCTAAAATAGCTTTTCTTGCCCTAGGGGAAATTTTTTTTTTTTTAATTTTTGTCTGTCACATGACAATGAGCCTACCAAAACGAAAAAGTATTTAGTCATAAGTAGAATAATCATGAATAAAGACTCGACTTATTACTATTTACTTAGATCAACAACTTTTTGAGATTGTTATTATTAAAGTTTAAGGTAAAATTAGTAATCATTTGAATTTAAGGACAACACAGACCACGCCCACAGAGTCCATGCTTCAGCAAGAAACAACTGCACAGTCTGCACATGTGCTTAGGTGGTAAGCCTTTAGCCCGTTAGTCGCTTTTACGACACCCAAGGGAAGAGAGGGGTTGGTAGTATTATTTTGATGAGCCCATCGCCGCTCTATGCTGTTGTATGTATGCGTAGTCTTTAGTCCGTTAGTCCCCTTTTACGACATCGAAGAAAAGTGACGGGTTGGTAGTATTATTTTGATGAGCCCATAGTTTCTCTATGCTGTTGGAGTATGTGCAGTCTTTAGTCTGTTGGTCGCCTTATATGACACCGATGGGAAAAGAGGGGTTGGTAGTATTAGTTTGATGAGCCCATCGCCGCTCTATGCTGTTGGATGTATGCGCAGTCTTTAGTCCCGTTAGTCGCCTTTTACGACATCGAAGGGAAGAGAGGGGTTGGTAGTATTATTTTGATGAGCCCATCGCCGCTCTATGCTATAGGATGTATGTGCAGTCATTAGTCCGTTAGTCGCCTTTTATGACACCCAAGGGAAGAGATGGAAAGACTGCACATACCTACTATTCAACAGAATAGAGCGGCGATGGGCTCATCAAAATAATACTACCAACCCTTCTCTTCCCTTGGGTGTCGTTAGAGCAACTAACGGGTTAATTTTTAATAAAATAAACCAATTCATATTGTATTGGATTGTTTTATTTTCTCGCATTCGTAGTGAAAAGCAGAGTGTAACACACGGCTCTAAAACCCCATTAAAACTTTGTTTCTATTTACTCCCTCGCTAAAGCTCGTGAGTAAAACTACCTCGTATATAATGGGTCATTTTAGCCCCTTGTATAACAATCTACTATTAAGTAGTGTTACCTTACAAGTAGTAATAGGTACCTACTAAATGAGGCGAAGTAAGTAAAATAATGAAAAAATCAGTAGTAAAAAAGAAAGTTTTACATGTATCCGAGCAAAAATAAAATCCTGCGCATTTTATTACCGACTCCCTCCCTCCAAAGAGGATTTAATCTCTACTCCATCATTCAGTGCAAACGGCAATGATGCGCGAATGCGCGCGCCTTGCTACGCACTTACTCATTGCGTTTATTTCATTCTCTTCACCTCACCTCAAATGAGGGGTACCTCGCGAGCACTTCACTAGGTAAAACGAGGATCTCACTCATCCTCAATAAAAAGTGTGAAATCAAAAATCAAAATCAAAATAACTTTATTCAGTAAGCTTAAATTAAGCGTTTTGAATCGTCAAAATTTTTTTTTTTTTATATGGATGGATGGATAAGCACAGGAACCCACCCACCCACCCCACCCATTCAGGAAGTCTTTTAGCTGTGGAGAAGAACGGGCACAACAAACTCCACAGCTTTATAATAATATAGAGGTAACGACATTTACAAAACAATATGTCGTTACCAAATTATACAGTCAATAGTCATAAAACAATTAAATAAAATAAAAGATAAAAACAAAAGTGAATCTACAAGTTTTACTCGGGCACTATGAACGCATTAGAACAATGTATGCGAAACTAGAGGAATGTTAATTCCATGCATTTTTGTCATTGATGTAATCGCTTACAGTGTAATAGCCCTTTTCTAAAAGTCTGTCCTTAACATGTGTCTTAAATTTGTCAAAGGGCAAAATTATAACATCGTTCGGGATTTTATTGTAAATTATAACACTTTAGGGGTCAAAGTTGCTCGCGTCCGTAAGTTTACCCTTGAGACCCTACACGTGATCCCTGGGTGGTGCTAAATGAGTGACACTGACTGAGTGGTAGAGCCACGCTGCATTGCAGCACGCATTGGGCCGGCTCGCCCGGCGTAATACCACCCTCTCACTTATATTCGGCGTGAAATAATGGCACTTGGTGCTGTTGTGTTTCGTCCGACCAGTGAGGGTTCCGGAGGCCCCTTCCCCCCCTCCTCCCAATTCCTATTCCTTCCTTAAACCTATTCCTCAATTAAAGGCCGGCAACGCGTCTGCGATTCCTCTGGTTTTGCGGGTGTCCATGGGCGGCGGTGATTACTCTCCATCAGGTGACCCGCCTGCTCGTTTGCGTCCCTCTTTTATAAAAAAAAAAAAAAAAAAAATTGTCCCATAAATGATCCATAAACTTTCTGAAGTCGAAATTTAGGAATTACAAGTTTATACTTATTTCTAGTATTTAGTTTGTGTATATCGCAATTTTTTTTTGAAATGAGTAATGTTTTGACGCACGTAAACAATACAGTTATAAATAAATTGTGATGCAACTGTAAGAATATTTATTTCTTTAAACAGCTCCTTAAGGGAGTCACGTGATCCTAGGTTATATATGGACCTTATTGCTCTTTTCTGTAAAATTAAAATGGTTTCTATATCTGCTGCTTTACCCCAAAGTAGTATACCATAGGACATAACACTGTGAAAGTAACTAAAATAGACTAATCGAGCAGTTTCCACGTCTGTAAAATGCCTAATTTTCCTAACAGCGTAAGCAGCTGAACTAAGTCTCCCCGCAAGGGTGCTAATATGAGGGTACCACTGTATTTTTGAATCTAAGGTAATACCTAAGAAAACTGTTGAACCAACAAGGTCCAACAGTTCACCATTCAGTTTAATTTTATTTCCTATAATATTCTTTACGTTAGGTAGAGTAAAATTTATACATTTGGTTTTCTTCGCGTTTAATTGAAGATTATTAGTACACTCGGCGTCAAAAAAATCGCACCTTTTAAAAATCATCTTTAAAAATTCTTAAACCTTATGTAGAGGATAGTGTTGGGTATCATTAGAAAGGTAACAAAAAGGAGTATCAAAAAACAATTAAATTTAACTTTCTGTTTAATTATAATTATACAAACAACATTAAAATTAATAAAATAATAAAAATCCTTAATTAAGTCCTAATTAACAACAGATAATTTACAAAGAAAAATGTACAAAAAGTGTCTTAAAATTAACTTAAAATCTAGTGTTACCCCCCCTTGCCCTGATCACGGCTTCCATACGGTCCCTCATGGACCTCACCAACTTCAGGAGCTCTTCTTGAGGGATAAGCCCCCATTCTTCAATCACCGCGTCTTGGAGCTCCTGTAGAGTCGAAGGAGCTGGATCCCGAGATCGAACCTTACGTTTAAGATGGTCCCAGAGGTGCTCTATAGGATTCAGATCCGGACTTCGCGCTGGCCACTGCATCACAGAGATTTGGGACCTCTGCAAGAAGTCGCTCACGATGCCTGCAGTGTGAGCGCGAGCGTTGTCGTGCATTAATGTGAACCCCTCGCCAAAAGATTCGGCAAAGGGGACCACATGCACTTCCAGGACCTCAGTGACATAGCGGCGAGCAGTCAGCGACCCTTGTCCGCGAGCACCTCCAGTCCGGGAGACGCAGACAAGGTCGGTTTTGCCGGCAGCAGACATACCGCCCCAGAACATGCAGGATCCGCCACCATATTCCACCGTCTCCTGGATGCAGGCTTGGGCGAAACGTTCACCCTGCCTCCGGTATACTCTTCTCCGTCGGTCGTTGCAGAAAAGACACACTCGCGTCTCGTCTGAGAAGAGAACAGCTCTCCACTGCTCAAGGGTCCAATCGACGTGGTCACGAGCAAACTGCAAGCGGGCTCGCCGATGCGCTGCAGTCAATTTTGGACCCGTAGCAGCTCTGTGGGCCGCTATCTTCTTCTCCTTCAATCTTCTTCTAACCGTAGATACGCTTACGGTGCGTCTGCGAACTGCCTGGAGCTGCTGTTGCAACTCAACAGCGTTGGAGAAACGATTTCTCAAAGAGTTCGACACAACGAACCGGTCGTCTCTTTCCGAAGTGCAGCGACGTCTACCCGAACCGTGTCTGCGGATATAGCCACCGGTCTCTATGAAGCGCTGGTACACTCTTCGAACGGAATAACGGCTCAGGTTCAGTTGCCGGGCGACATCACACTGCCGCACCCCTGATTGCAGTAGTGCAACCACTTGAGCGGCTTTATCAGCTGTGGTATCCATCAAAATCTGTGCGTGTGTCCTCTTCAACGGTTGAATAGCGAATGACCCACATTGAACCCGTGTTGACCGTTTTATACCCACAAAGGAAGCGCAACTAGCAACTCTCACGGGTAGCAAAATTTGCATCGAATTTTTGTGACACTTTATTTGTTGCATTAGGTTTTATTTGATAATGAAAAGTAATGTTTTTTATTAAGTTAATTAAGTAACCTTGTAAATAAAATCATAATTAATGCGACTGCATGTGCATATCAAGAGTAAATGACATTTGAAAGTGATTTTCTAAGAGGTGCGATTTTTTTGACGCCGAGTGTAGTAAACCAATTCAACACATCTGTTAGGGCACTGTTGATGTCATCAAAACTATTTTTATTTCGATCAGTCTTAAATATCAAAGATGTATCGTCAGCAAACAAAACAATATTGCAAAAGTTTTCCGCATAAAATGGTAAATCATTAATATAAATTAAGAATAAAAATGGACCTACAGTGAGTTACACAACGCTACATCGTGCTGTTGAAATTGTACTCGGAATAATATAACCCCGAATACTTGGGTGAGCTGTCTGTAACGGACAGATTATCGGTGATCAATTAATGGTTAGGTACGTAGAGAACGAACAAGTTAATTGTACGAGTAACTTTTAGTTTCGGAATCAATTAGGGATAGGGATTGGAATTTGTATAGTATACTGATTGGTTTGATAAACATCAGAAACCTAACCGGATGTGGTATCGCTCTTGTTTGTTCTCTACGTTCCTAACCATTAATTGATCACCGATTAATCTGTCCGTTACAGACAGCTCACCCAAGAATTCGGGGTTCTATTATTCCGAGTACAATTTCCATAGCATGATGTAGCGTTGTGTAACTCACACTTTTTATTGAGGATGAGTGAGAACCTCGTTTTACCTCGTGAAGTGCTCGCGAGAAAGTGAACCCACACCAAAGAGATTTAATATAGTAATAGTTTAATGTCTTTGTCCGACCCAAAGAGATTTAATTAGTAATAGTGTAATGTCTTTGCTCCGACCATAAAACATGTACATATTTACCACGATCGCCATGTTAGTTTTATCTCCTATTATTATTCCGTTCGTACTATGCTTACATTGTATGACTAATTATCATTTACAGAGGCTACTTGTTAAGCTGCCCATCAATAAAAATCAAATTCGTGACAATAATTAAAACTATCAAATTACGTAAATAGCAGCTTCATCTACTCATCAAGAGAGGGAGCTGTAGCAAAAGTATCATTTCCTAGAAGGCGATGGTAACTTTTTTAACCGCTACGTAAATACGACGGCTAAAATTTTCTAAGTGTTTCTAAGTGTTTCTAAGTGTTTCTAAGTGTTTCTAAGTGTTTTCAAAGAAAAACTTAGAAAATTTTAGCCGTCGTATTTACGTAGCGGTTAAAAAAGTTACCATCGCCTTCTAGGAAATGATACTTTTGCTACAGCTCCCTCTCGTGATGAGTACATGAAGCTGCTATTTACGTAATTTGATAGTTTTAATTATTGTCACGAATATGATTGTTATTGATGGGCAGCTTAACAAGTAGCCTCTGTTAATGATAATTAGTCATACAATGTAAGCATAGTACGAACGGAATAATAATAGGAGATAAAACTAACATGGCGATCGTGGTAAACTTGTACAAGTTTTATGGTCGGACCAAAGACATTAGACGCGTTTTACCTGAAATAAAACGCATATTAAATACTTACCTCATTAGAAGCTTATAATATTGAGATAGGCATATCCGTTTCCCGTCGTATTTTCCTTCTCTTTCTTCCGGTATATCGCTGTCTCTCTCGCTCATCCCACTCAGTGGCGTCACCAGGTGGCGCGGTGGGGGAACCAGGAGATTTCACCCCCGTGCCCATTTGTTCATCATTGCGTCGAAATATGCATTAAGCACCAGGCGGAAATAAAAACTAAGCTTCTAATGAGGTAAGTATTTAATATGCGTTTTATTTCAGGTAAAACGCGTCTATTAAACACTTGACCGTCATTAGAAGCTTATAATATTGAGACCTGTTTGTTATCGCCTGGTGAAAAACGCCAATGTGAGAAATAAATTAAACAATAAGTGCGAGAGAGTTAATCATATGATTATGGTTTAAACAAAAAGTTATAATAAGAGATTTAATTAAGTACTCATTATTTACTATTTAAGTCATGTAAGAAAATAATTGGCCAGTCATTGATGAAAAATCAAATAATTTAGCTTGTAAACCATGTAAACAAACATTATTATTAGGAAATAAATATTGTTTACTATTTGATTTCAATCACTTTACAGGATAAAAATAAAAAATTAAAAACTTCGTGACGCCTGAATCAATATTTTAAGACAATAAACCTTGTGAAAAGTATTAACTAATCTCCAATTACCAATAGTCAATAGTCAATAGTCAAAATATATTTATTCAATAAACTCAATTAATAAGTACTTTGAAACGTCCAAATATTTTTTAACCTACCACCCATTCAGGACATCATTTTTTAACTGTGGCAAAGAACGGGCGCAAGAAACCACAGCGCACAGAAGCAACGACATTTACAAAAAATATATATATTATATGTCGTTACCAGGTCACAAAATACAAAATATGAATTTGAATGTAAATACTTTAATTAAATATGGTGCTCTATATAAATTAATTATAGGCAATTAGAAATAGCTGTTGGAGTAGGTACTTGGAGCATTTCAGACCCAAGCTGTTTTGTCTTCTGTATAATCCGACACTTTATAATAAGCTTTTTTAAAAAGCTTTTCTTTGATTTTGATTTTAAATTTATCAAGATCTAATTTCTGAATATCATTTGGTACTTTGTTGTATAATCGTACACACAGACCCTTAAAAGAATTATTTATTTTATGGAGCCTAGTATAAGGCACTGCTAATTTGTTCTTACTTCTAGTATTTAATTTGTGAATATCACTGTTTTTTGAAAACATTTCAATATTTTTATGAACATACACAAGATTTTCATAAATATATTGTGATGCAACTGTCATTATACTTATATCCTTAAATCTCTCTCTGAGAGAGTCACCAGCCTGTAGGTTATATATTGCTCGAATAGCCCTCTTCTGCAGCACAAAGATAGTTTGAATGTCGGCAGCATTTCCCCACAGTAAAATGGCGTACGACATTACACTATGAAAGTAACTGAAGTAAACTAATCTAGCTGTACCAACGTCAGTTAACTGACGGATCTTCATTACTGCATAAGCCGCAGAGCTAAGTCTATTCGACAATTTAGCTATATATGGGCCCCACTGAAGCTTGGCATCCAATGTGATGCCTAGAAACACAGTGGTGTCCACAGGATTCACATTCTTATCTTTAATTTGTACACTAGTTATTACCTGCTTAACATTAGGCAATACAAATCTTACACATTTGGTTTTTCCCTCGTTTAATAGCAAGTTATTAACACTAAACCAGTGAACAATCTTTGAGACCGCATTATTCACATCGTCATAATTTGGGTGTCGTCGTTTCACTTTGAATAAAAGTGAAGTATCATCAGCAAACAATACTATCTCATGACTGTCTTTTACAAAATAAGGTAAGTCATTAATATAAACCAAAAACAAGAATGAACCAAGTATTGAACCCTGCGGAACTCCCATTTTAACCACTGATCCCGGAGATCTTTTACCGTTAATGTCGACCTTTTGAATCCTGTTACTCAAGTATGAGATTAGAAGGCTCAAAGAAGCATCCCTAATTCCATAGTGGTTAAGCTTCCTGACCAAAGTTTCATGTAAAACACAATCAAAAGCCTTGGATAAATCACAAAATACCCCTAGGGCATCCTGTTATTCCTCCCAGGTATCAAATATTTGGATTAAAAGCTGAACACCGGCGTCAGTTGTAGAGCGACCCCTAGTAAAACCATATTGTTTACAATGTAAAAGTTTATTTTTATAAAAATGAATTTGCATTAGGTCTAGCATTAACTTTTCAAAAATTTTACTAAATGTGGGTAGCACAGAAATAGGTCTAAAATTAGAGGGGTCAGAAGTGCTACCTGATTTAAATAATGGAATTATTTTACTATATTTCATGAGGTCAGGAAAAACACCACAGTCAATGCATTCATTAAATATGCAAGCTAAAACTGGAGCTATTGTCATAATTACTGATTTAGCGACGTCCACGGAATTACCCCACAGATCAGCAGTTTTCTTTTTATTGAGAGTGTTAAATGTTTTTATTATATCTATAACACAAATTTTTTGAAAACTGAAATTACTTTCACAATCAACATTCTCCTTCAAAACAGATTCAGCTACAGTGGGGGAGGAAATCAAGGCTTTTGTAGTTGAAACTGGAATGTCAGTAAAAAACCTCTCAAATGCTGCAGCAATATCAGCATCAGAAGTCAAGGTTTTATTATCACAATTTAAATTGTACTCATTGTTACGTCTTTTGACCTTTCCTGTTTCACTATTTATAATATTCCATGTCATTTTTATTTTGTCATTACTATTCTTAATCTTAGAACTCAAATAGTTTGCCTTGGCTAATCGACATACTCTTTTGAATAACTTTGAATAATTTTTAACATATAATTTGAAGTCATCGCTGGTGTTATAGTTGCGTTCACCATAAAGTTCATAAAGGCGTTTCCTACTTCTGTCAATACCAATTGTAGCCCATTCATTAAAAGTTACAGTACCACTAACTGAGATCTTTTTTGGAATAAAAGTTTTATTAAATTCTGAACAATAAATGTAAAAAAAATTATTATAAAAGACATTAGGGTTGTCATTGTATTGTAAATAATTTAATTTTGTATCTAGATTGCTTTTAAAGCGTTCCAGCCGACCTGCAGTTTTTGGTACAACAGTGATATTCTTTTTCGTCACTTGTTTACGCTGGTGTGGAAAGCTGACCATTTGGCCACAATGATCAGAGTCCAGATTATTAATAATTTACTTAGCCAGTGGTTTTACATTTGTATATATGTTATCAATACAGGTGGCCGAAGTGGCAGTTATTCTTGTCGGCTCCAAAAATAAATAATTTAAGTTATATGATAGAAATAGGTTTTTAATTTTAGTTGACATTGTGGAATTTTCTAACAAATTAATATTAAAATCCCCGCAAACAATTATGGTTTTACCCACATTACGGACTTTATGTAATGCCTCATCCATAACTTTTTCGAAAAAATCATATGATGCTGAAGGAGGTCTGTACCACAGACATATAATAGCTGTGGTCTGTACACACTTAATACAACAAACTGCTCCAACTCCACACAAGCTATTTCTATTGTTCGCTCAACCGAGAGGCTCACTATGTCTTTGCGTTCCTCTAATTTAAACTTTTTACTAACAATAATTAAGGAGCCACCATGTATTGCATTTCCTCGACTGAACGAACTTCCTACCAAATGATTCTTAAAATTGAACATGAACTGATGGTCTTTAAGCCAGTGTTCTGTTATGCAAAGAATATCAATTTTATGTTCAGTTCATGTGTTTAGTTCATGAACAATTCAATCTCCAAATCTTTGTCCATCATTCCTTGGATGTTCTGGTGGACAATGTTTAAAGATTGTACATTTTTTAAATTTAATGAATTACATGGGCTTTTGCTAAAGCTATTTTTACATTCATTTAATTTCATTTTATTAACAAACATTTCGCAAGAGTTTTCCTCTTTTGTCATATAATTTAATTTAAATAATTAATTGGAATGTCAGTAGAAACACTACTGACGTCTATGTCAAATATACATTGCTCAATAGAAGCAACTTGTTTAGCCAAGTTTTTGGCTGACGTTTGAATACAATAGGATAGCGATAAAGCTATTAATCGCTTAAAATAATTTGGCAGATAATAACTATCTCTTGTCAAATAAAAATTACTAACATAATTGTTAGTGTCAATTAAATGCATTATGTCATTTTTGCAAAATAAATGTAATGTCAGGTTAAGCTTATGTCTAATAGAATTTTCCTCCTGTGGCAAACTACTACAATAGGGTAATGTAAACAATATAATTTTCTTTACAATTAAGTTATTCAAACATTCTAAACATTTTATAAGGCTTGTTTTGTTCAGATTACCTCTATTACCAACAAATAATAATAAGGTGCTATTGGGGTTATATTTATGTTCTACAGCTTTTTTCAAAATATGTTGATAAGATGCACCCGGTATACAATAATTGATAACTGAATGTCCCAAGTCAAATAACAACCGACCCATGTTTTTACCAATAGTTAGTATATCCTCAATGGGTAATTCATATCAATCTAGTTTTTAGATGCTACAGCGGAGCAAAACATAACCAGGTGTGGCTGTAATATCTATCTAGCTACCACAGTGCTTGAAACAGGTGTAGGTGAACCACTCGAAGTTTTAAATAAATTAGTTTAGCCATTTTGTACAATATTTATTGATCCTTTTAACCAGTAGCAATTTCCAGCTTGTTTGTCTGTAGTCCCTACAGTCAGTCTTTGACCCAAACTGTCGCCTTAATATTACTGCATTGTCCTGAACAAAATAATGTTTGGTGTCCACAGCAATGTAACGAAGGAGCAATGCGACAATAATATTGCAGTGTTACGAACTGTTTGAAATCTAGTTGATCCTAGGTTTGAAATACATTACAAAGGTCTACAGACTAATATTAACAAAACCTGGAAAAAGGAGGTTTTGTTGTTTTTAAATGTATAATGAGATTGATTTTAAAACATGTTTAACTATTACCTAGTCACTAAGATTTCCATACAATTGTGCGCTGCATAAAGTAGAAACGACAATTTATGGTAGTGTATAGTATTGTAAGAAAGATTTAAAATATTAAGTGTAAATCTGCCAAAAACTGGACTGACTGGACCCATTTGGTACGCGTTCCGCGTGTGGATGGCGCCGCTGCTGCTGCTAACGCCCTTCCTGTACTACTGGACCAAGCACAAGTGCTCATATGGTTTTATAATAACTGGACGCTTGAGTAGGGAAATTTGCTTGTGGTTCCATAACGATATTTCATTTAAGCACACCAAATTTCAACGTCATGTCTTGAACCTTGGGGGTTGGCAGGCCTGTGGTTATGTCTACCAGGCGTCTACGTTTCGAATTCCATACTGTGAATGAGGCAGCAAGGGGTACCACAATCAGATAAATTCCTGTTGAGGTGTGCTAGCACCCGGGGGATGAGGGAAGGTGGTGCGAATTTCCAAGCCAGAGGGAAGCGTTCTACTTCAGGCTGAAAGCATTGTGAAACATCGATTCGTAATCATTGAGATAAATCTGCATAGTTTACCCACTACTCGAGCGTTCTTGGATACAAACAGGTGAATTACTGGCCAGGCCCACTTCGCGAATATCGTTTGTGTGAATTCTGGCAGTAGATGCCACTCTAGAGCTTGGCTATGTCGAGACAGTTCATCTGCATGGCTGTTCAATTTCCCTAGAATGTAATGTGTAATGTAATGAATTTTGACCACAATTTGGTTGGTGGTCATTTGTTGGTTGGCAATTTGGAGGATTAAAATAAAATTGTCGCAGGCTTCGTGTTCGATGCTTGTAATTCTAAGCCTTAGAACAGCCCGCTTTTCTTTTTTATTGCAGTGCAGCTTTTGTACGGATGCACTCCACCTTCCCGATAGGGCAGAATGGGCGATTTTCTGACAGCCCAAATTAAAAAGTAAAAATTAGTTCAAAAACACTCGATAGATGTCGTTTTATGAAAGCTGGGCTACTTATGGGCTGTAATAAATTCTACACTTTTACTTGTCTACCAAAAGAATAAAAAAATAGTGTTTACTTACCTATTTATATTCAGGACATCCAGAACCTATTTCTATTTTGAAATAGAATAAATATTACGCAGCCATACACGTGCTCTTCATGAACCCGCCTTTTACTAAGCGCCATCTATGAAGTCATTTACAAACCAATTTCTTTTTTTTTTTTGATCTCGAAAAATCGCCCATTGTTGAGTTGTGACCCCCCAATCCTGAAGCAACGGTTGTCAACCAATACATTTAACTACATCGTAAGGTAGAGTCTATTTTACCGCCCAATTTCTTCTCTTAGGTATCGTAAAAGGCGACTAGCGGACCATAGATTGCACATACATCCAACAGTATAGAGCAGCGATAGGCTCATCACTTGTCACGTACATGTGCAGTTATCATTTGGTGAAACGTAGACTATGGCAGAGGACTGCTTTTGCGGTCCTCATTGCTTGGTCTCTGACTAACCCTTCGGGGATAACAGTCGTGAGTATATGTAGGTATGTATGGACGCTTGTGATTCCTTCATGTATCCTAGTTTGTCCTTGCGGAAGACATTGATTTTGGTAAGCGCCCTGCGAGGGCGGTCAAACAGACTTTTTGAAGTTTATGTGGACACCAAAATAAGTAAGTGTTTCTATTACAATGTTGGCATGTCTGGACAGAACCATCTGGTCTTTATGTCTATAAGATAATAGTCTAAGCAAAAACTTGCCGTGCTCATCTCAAATGGAAGGCATATAATTTTTAGTAATTCGCCTTTGTAGAACAGACGACAAAACCATTGTGGGATTTGGCTATAGTCAGATGGTAGTACCTAGGTCTGAGAAAAGTAATTTGTACATCTCGTCTCTTGGCCGTACACAGTCCGGAATTCATATAATAATTTAACGACTTCAGGTTAAAAATTTGGACGGAGTGACCTTTCTTGAGTGCTCTTTGGTACTAAGAACTGGGTTAAAACGAAGTTTGGAAAAAAAACTTACTGTTTCTAGAAACCTGTTCCTTCATCTGTGTCAGCATTGCAGACATTTTGTCCGATACAAGCGTGTAACAACTGTCGATTGTAACGTTTGGAACCTGGAGCGATGGCTTCAGATAAAACGGTATTCGATACCTTTGTGTTATAATAGAAAACTTGGAGCACCTAGTTAGTCCCAACGGTGTCGATAAAGTGCAAATTGACCGGCTCGAAATTTCGGAGCGTCATTGTCTACGTCTACGTCTTTTGTTACCTCTGTTAGCAGAGAAGATGGACGTTTTTGTCCTGATTGATAGAGCTGCCAAGCCTATGATCCTGGGGATCGAAAGTAAGAACAGCCTCCGTTGTTTATATTATAGCTACGATGTGGTTCGTGGCTGGCATAAGCATGTCCTTACGGAGGACATTGATTTTGGTAAGCGCCCTGCGAGGGCGGTTCATAGCCACGATGTGGTTTGTGGCTGGCATAAGCATGTCCTTGCGGAATACATTGTTTTTGGTAAGCGCCCTGCGAGGGCGTTCCATAGCCACAATGTGGTTCGTGGCTGGCATAAGCATGTCCTTACGGAGGACATTGTTTTTGGTAAGCGCCCTGCGAGAGCGGTTCACAGCCACAATGTGGTTTGTGGCTGGCATAAGCCTGTCCTTGCGGAGGACATTTATTATTTAATTTAATTAAAAACAGTTACATAACCATTTACAACAATTAAACGTATTATTCAAATTCAAATAAAATTTAGCATTACATTATCATACGCATTATGTTCTCGCAAAAACCGCAAACACTCAAGTAATATAACCATTGATTTCGGTAAGCGCCCTGCGAAGGCGGTTTATAGCTACGATATGGTTCGTGCTGGCATAACCGCATAAGCATGCCCTTGCGGAGGACATTTATTTATTAAATTTTATTAAAACGGTTAAATACCAATTACAATAATTAAACATATTATTCAAAATCAAATTAAATTGAATAAGATACATTTAGCGTTATATTAACATAATTATATGCATCTTGTCGCAAACCGCGAACACTCATGTAATAACCATTGATTTTGGTAAGCGCCCTGCGAGGGCGGGCCGATTATAGCCACGATATGGTTCGTGGCTGCCATACGTATGTCCTTGCAGAGGACATTGATTTTGGTAAGCGCCCTGCGAGGGCGGTTCACAGCATGCTGTGCGTGTGTCTGTCCCATGAACCAGAAGAACAACGCGATGGTACACTATAAGAAGTTTGCCCTTGCGAAAGGTAACCGTTTGTTGTTAGTAAAGGTTTTGCTTGCGAGGCATTCCCAGTACCAGATTTAATAACTGGCCAAAAAGTTTTCTAACAGGAGTTTTTTTTTTTTTTTAATGCAACTGTAATCTGTTCAGAATTAAACAAATGTGTGTTTGAAGGTAGAATCTTATTCAAAGTAGCAAGCATTAGAGGGTCTTTTACATTTTTATGAGTACCTATCCTCTTTTCGTATATTTATAGTTTCAGTCTACAACTTTAAGAGAGGCATCAGATGTTTGCGACCAACTAGTAAACTGCGCAGACAATTATTAAAAATATCTTTTTAGTTTTAAAATACCAAAAGTTATTGGTGCACAAGATTTATCAGAATATTGGTGCTTAAGGCCTAGCTGGCTCTTTTAGTTTACTTTTAAAATCAAAAATCAAATCTAGATCACTACACGGAATATTTAAATTGTTAACTGTTTTGGTCAGTATTGGTAACACCTGCGAGGTGCAACAATCGTTGTAAGATTTCCTCTAACGATCACTATGTAGTGCACAAGTTACGAAGACGGGAAATTTCACGCCAATGATGAACAAATAGGCACGGGGGTGAAATCTCCTGGTTCCCCCACCGCGCCACCTGGTGACGCCACTGAGTGGGATGAGCGAGAGAGACAGCGATATACCGAAGGAAAAAGAGAAGGAAAATACGACGGGAAACGGATATGCCTATCTCAATATTATAAGCTCCTAATGACGGTCAAGTGTTTAATAAACTATTACTAATTAAATCTCTTTGGGTCGGACAAAGACATTAAACTATTACTATATTAAATATCTTTTGTGTGGGTTCACTTCAAGCAGCAATCCGAGTAGCATATCAACCTGAAACCTATGGAAAATCAGAAAACTGAAGAAGTATTAGATATACCTAGTAAAGTTTAGAGCCAGTGTGGGAAGTTGAGTATTTTGGGAAACTTTATTAACACTGTATAAATTGTGCTTTGTGTATCTGACTGACGTATAACTAACTTGGATTTGACCATTTATGTATACCTGTGTGTGTGTGTGTGTATATATATATAACCTTGCGCGTATAACTTTGTGTGCCTGACTTTAATTTGCGTGGGCCTTACGTGTATTGTGTGTGCATGACCTGTGCATTACCTACTGTGTGTGTGTATTACCTTGTGTGCGTGTACTTGTTATATATATTGTGTATTGACTATTGTGTACAAAGATGTTTTGTGAGTCAAATATTTATATCTCCGGTCGAGGGGGTATAAGTTGCATTCGTGTTTTGTTCATAGTTATTGGCGGAGCACTGACGTCGTGGTTCTGCCAGGAGCCCTACCCTCGACACTGTCTGCCATATCCTTCAACTTAAATTATTTTTGTTTAATTGCTGTGTTTAATTTTACAGCTATTATTAGTGTTTTAAGTTGTTTGGTAATTGCATAAATTGTTAGTGTTTAACGTAAAGCCTAAATTAATGTATTTCTTTTAAAGTCACGTTACCTTCAAGTTGAATATTTGTTATTTCTTCCTTGTTATGATTACTATCCAGGAAGTGTAATGGTATTGAAGTGACGCGAGGTCCCCTATGATCCCGTGGACGAAATACCATTCCCAGTTAATTTAATAATTACTCATTTTAACTTTTTCAGTACAACATTCAATTACAATGTTGGTATCTACTTACTTGTTGTAAATTCTCTTGTTAAAATTGTCTAACGGTTTTGCAATTACAGTTTTACTGAGTAAGTGAGCCTGGTTCAATTGTAGCTGTACTACACCGGACCCCACAAAGGCCGGGACTTAGTGAAAGTAAGTTTATTCCTTTTTCTTTGTGTATTCCAGGGTTCCTGCACCGGAATAACCCCTGGGCCTGTACACTGCCTGCCTGCCTGCCTGCTAGAGCCTGTGCGTGACCTGCTGCCTGGCGTACACGACTCCGCTTCCGTCCCTGCGCGCAGACTGATCCCGCCGGTTCCAGGTTCCGGGTAGCCCAGTCTACGAAGAAGATTAGCCTAAAGCTAAGTCTTTCAAGTCCTACTCAAGCGGGCAGAGTGAGCGATCCGTGTCCCCTCCCTGAATTTTGTAAATTCTTTGCAAAAAGAATAGGAATAAACTTTGTTACCTATTCGCTGTTTCATTCCTATTCTGAAGCAGGGACTAAACCGCTACATACTAATTGTAGGAGGTTTAGCCCCTCTAAAACCGCTTCAGGTTGTACTTTAGGAATAAGGGTAGGTGTTGTTATATGTGAGTATTCTATTATTCTATTGACATTCATAACTATTGCTAAGGCAGTTGTCCCACCGAACAGCGAGGAAACGACTAACTTTCGGCTATTTTCTCGATCAAGAAACGTACAATAGATATACCTACATTCCGTGTAGACAAAAGAGATGCATATATAAACAGTTGATCGCTGACTCATACCCACTCGCTTTCCGCTGCTCCCCAAATCTATTCTAGCTCGAGTCGCTTCTCGTTCATCGTCGGCGGTGGGACAACTGCCTAAGCCAGTTCAAATATAGACACGGACCACCGAACTACCGTGGCTCCATTTATCACAATAGTCAATTTGTTTTATAGAGGAAAATACTTTATTACAAACTCAATTAACATTTAAAGTGAACGTTAAAGCTCCTATTAACGACCCCCTATGTGTTCTATTAACGATCTATTTATAAGTCATTCATATTAGACTTAATATAGGTTCCAGAAAAGTCGCAACATAAATTTTTGTTGGTCAACAAAGAGAGTAATGTTTGTGTGTCTAAATAGTCAGTGAACGGAATAATTTGACAGTGAGTGAATTGCGCCCGAAGCGGACGCCCGTTCCGTAGTGTCTCGTCTCCAGCTACGTAAGTAAGCCTACATACACCTAAATATTACAAGGAAAATTATTTCTATACTTAACTCTTTAAGTAAAGCCGTTTTGCCGATTTTTATTTCAACAAAAACTATTAACCGATCACTCAAGTACGGTGCCTTATTTCTACGAATCTTTAATTTACCGATGTAACAATGCACCGAAAAACCTATTACCGAAATTCATTTCAGGGACCATACATACAGGTTTAAATTTGGATCCCCCGTCATATTTTTTTTCACGTGATACTATAGCAGCAGTACTAACAACCAAATAATAAAATAAAAAAACAATTTTTTTTACATTTTTGTCTCAACTTTTCCATAAGAAAATTAAAATTATTCATTAGTCACCTAGCGCGCGGCCTATCGCGGTTATCAAAGCGCATGCGCGTCGTGACTGGTGAGTTCACCCTGTGCATCAATGACAGCGCGCCGTCGCTTTGACCGTGAGGGTGAGCGCACGCACCTAGAACTTGCCTAGAACTGATATAAAAAGCAGGCAAAAACTGTATTTTAAAAGAAAACATTCATTATTTTATACGTCAAATATTTTATTATTACTTTTTACCCAATATTTACTTTTAGCGGGGGGTCTAAAATTAACCCTGTGTATTCGAATATTATTTAACCGATGCGCGATGTAACATTTCACCTAATTTTAAGCGGCTCGATATCCGAAGGTTCCGCGTTCAATTCCTAGGTTGGGCAAAGTATGTTTTGGAATTTTCGATTAATTTATAGCCCAGCTTCTTCTATTAGGCGTTTCATTACTTTACAAGAAATAAATAAACTTAAATAATTATCGTCTTTGCGCAAGTGCAACCGATTTGGCACTCTAAAACTTGAGCGATAGTGTTTATTTTCGCGACTGCAGCAAGCAAATGGCCGTGACCTCTTGTAACCCCACCGGCCGGCCACGGCCTGACGTCAGCGGAGCGCCGCGCGGCGGAAACTCGATATATTAGATAATTTCAAATCATTTATTCGATGGTTATTGTAGAATACCGCTGTACCTATATATATGTTAAACATCATTAGAAAGGTAATTTTATATAAGTTTCAATAGTAATGTTAAAAAATATTTTTGATAGCAAGAAACAAGTAAAGTATTAGTCAATAATGGTCAAATCTAAGGCAACCGGTCCACTTTCAATTGTAGCGATGACTTGTTTTCAAAGGCCTTTGCCCTGAAGTGGGTCAGTATATAGGCCAATAATATTATATATGTTGAGTCAAGATGGCCTTCTGAATGCTGACCCGACATCTGGGATATCTATCAATAAACAAAGTCGTAAAGTTCAATCACAATTTAATCTCTAATAAAAATAATAATAACAAAATTTTCACAATCTGCACAATAGTGTCTGTTTTCTAATTAGATTAATTAAACTATCATGAACTATTTGATAACTAATCACTAATAATAATTATTGGACTCTACTAAACAAAAGTAGTTCCTCGATGCGCACACGCCCTTCATGGACAGCTCCAATACAAATACTGCGGTGTTATGATTTACGTGCCGCACTGAGACTACTGAAGCGACACGTAGGCAGCTATAGGTATCGCTTGTGTTTTGTAGGTTCCATTAGACGATGACCATCCGACACGGCCATCCTGCTAGACGCACGTCCTCGTGTGTTCACTTTGCAATAGAAATTTTGCAAAGTATCATCTGTTTGCCCAACTCTGAACTTAGCTAAAGGGAACATTATCTCGAAATGATAGTATACTAGTTACATGATACTTGAACAACAAATTAACAACACTAGAAATACGCCGTATTACATTTCTCTGATTATTGATCTTTTCAAGAAATCTTTGACTTGTTATCAATATTGCAACTATTGTTAACACAATAGAATCATAAACTCATCAGTGAAATAGCTGTACATTAAACACATTTGCTACCAGTGGCATTAGATGTCCCCACTTTGTGTGCCCTACTCAGGGCCTCAGCCTACTCTGGGGGCCGATCGCGTTATTAAAAGTTCGACTGAAGCGCAACTGAACCGCGAACGAAACGTAACTTTTCACTCATTTGGTATTGCGCTAACGTTTTGACAGCTAGTTGAGACGCAACTGGAACAGAGTTGGACCGTGGCTGGACCGCTGACAAAAAGTTCAAGCGACGCTACTTTTTGTGGATCGTTCGTTGAGTGGTTTCTTGTAAATTGAATTATTATTAATTAAAAATGTATAACGCGTACATTGACTTATTAGAAAGGTCCTATGAATACGATTTAGCAGTGGCTAGAGCGAAATCGAAGAAGAACAACATTCAGGAAAGACGGAAATATAGCCTAGATAATATGAGCGACCGGCAGTTTGTAAAAAGATACAGACTGTCGAAGGATTTATATTATTCTCTTGTGAATGAATTGACGCCACATATGCCACCAACTCTACGGTCAGATGCTTTGGATGTAGAGACGAAGGTAAGCCAGCAAATATAGCTTTTAACCGAAATTCTTAAAATAACCTCACTGTAACTTTCTTAGTTTTAACTCTATAACTGTACTTAGCAAATTTAATTCATTCTAGATTTTGGTGGCATTAGCATTCTATGCTAGTGGGTCATATCAGACCGTAGTTGGAGACAGCCGGAAACATTGTGTTTCACAAGCTAGTGTGTCCAAGGCTGTCCGACAAGTGACAATGGCCATAAATAAATCTTCAATAATTAATAAATATATAGCTTTCCCCTTTCGCCAACATGAAAGAGAACAAATAAAAAGAGGGTAAGTTGTTAAGTATATTTTTTCTCATAATAAGCAAATGCAAGTGACTAATGTAAACAGATCAATTAATAAGTTTATTTTCAGATTTTACCGTCGGTTTAGGATGCCGGGTGTACTGGGTTGCATTGATGGGACACATGTTGCTATTGTGCGACCAGCAGTTAATGAAGAAAGATTTTTCAATAGAAAAGGATACCATTCATTAAATGTTTTAATTGTAAGTTAGACAGACAGACCAAGTTTTTTTGATAGCTATACTGAAAACCTTTAATACTGTTGTGTTTTACAGATATGTGATTCTAATCTAAATGTAATGTGTGTAGATCCAAGTTATCCTGGTTCTACACATGATAGTGTTGTATGGGCTAACCATTCCCTAAAGCAGTATGTAGAAATACTTCACACATCTGGAGAGGATTTATATCTATTAGGTATGATATAATTTATGGATTATTAATAAATATAATATAATATTTAGTGTGCTTATTAATTAATTTCATTTCAGGGGACAGTGGTTACCCATTACGGCCCACTATGATGATACCTGTATCGGATCCACAACCAAACACACCAGAGGAGCACTATCAAAGCTTGCACCTGACTGCCAGAAGTACAGTTGAACGATGCATAGGAGTTCTAAAAGCCCGCTTTAGGTACCTACTTATTACATATTTTAATTTAAATCTGAAGAATTAAGATTGGATTAGTGCAATTTACATGTGTCCTGTGTATGGCAATAGAAATGAAAAAAAAAAAACTAATAATTTTTAAGTAAATATATTATGTTTATGTAACTAATATGTTTTGTCAATCTTTAAATAAATTTAATCAAAATTTCTTTAGGTGCCTACTGGTCGACAGAAAGCTGCATTACTCACCAGAGGTTGCAGCAAGAATAACTAATGCATGTTGTGTGCTGCATAATATAGCACATAGAGCCAACACGCCGTTTACTCCACTTACGGCAGAAGAGGCGGCTCGCGAACGGGGGCTGACTGATGGGGCCAGTGGTATTGGTCGTGTGCCGCGTGGGTCCCGTGCTCTGACGGATCTGGAGCTGGGCCGAGCGCGCCGACAAGCTCTTATTAACCGTTTGTGGACAAACAGGGCAATAGAATAGTAACAAATGCGTTGCCTATAGTATATTTATTTTAAACACCTATCAAACTACATAGTTAACTAAGACTTACAAATAATTATCAAATAATTTTTGAAATACCCTATAAACTACCTAATTCTATCTTACACAATGCTTAAATATTATATACTTACTATTTTTAGTAATAAATTTATTGTTTATTTCTAACTTAGCCTACTTTAAACCTCTACAAATTATGCACCCTCTGTTTCTCTTAAATAAACTGAAACAAAATTAGAAATATGTTAACTTTCAGAGTTACAATTAACTATGCGTGAATATGATTCACTTAAAAATATTTTTTTTTCTCTTAATATGCAAGCAGATCGATTTTATAAGTTTTTTTTTTAGATTTTACAATAAAGTTACTATACTATTGTTACTTTATGGATTTTACAGTCAGTTTAGGATGCCGGGTGTACTGGGTTGCATTGGTGGGACTCATGTTGCTATTGTGCGACCAGCAGTTAATGAAGAAAGATTTTTCAATAGAAAAGGATACCATTCATTAAAGGTTTTAATTGTAAGTCAGACAGACAGGCAGAGTTTTATTGATAGCTGTATTGAAGACCTTTAATACTGTTATTTTTTACAGATATCTAATTCTAAACTAAATGTAATGTGTGTAGATCCAAGTTATCCCGGTTCTACACATGATAGTGTTGTATGGGCCAACCTATTTCTAAAGCAGTATGTGGAAATACTTCACACATCTGGAGAGGATTTATATTCATTAGGTATGATATAATTTAGGGATTACTAATAAATATAATATAATAATTAGTGTTCTTATCAATTAATTTCATTTCAGGGGACAGTGGTTACCCATTACGACCCACTATGATGATACCTGTATCGGATCCACAACCAAACACACCAGAGGAGCACTATCAAAGCTTGCACCTGACTGCCAGAAGTACAGTTGAACGATGCATAGGAGTTCTAAAAGCCCGCTTTAGGTACCTACTTATTACATATTTTAATTTAAATCTGAAGAATTAAGATTGGATTAGTGCAATTTACATGTGTCCTGTGTATGGCAATAGAAATGAAAAAAAAAAAACTAATAATTTTTAAGTAAATATATTATGTTTATGTAACTAATATGTTTTGTCAATCTTTAAATAAATTTAATCAAAATTTCTTTAGGTGCCTACTGGTCGACAGAAAGCTGCATTACTCACCAGAGGTTGCAGCAAGAATAACTAATGCATATTGTGTGCTGCATAATATAGCACATAGAGCCAACACGCCGTTTACTCCACTTACGGCAGAAGAGGCGGCTCGCGAACGGGGGCTGACTGATGGGGCCAGTGGTATTCGTCGTTCTGACGCGCTCTGACGGATCTGGAGCTGGGCCGAGCGCGCCGACAAGCTCTTATTTTGACCGTTTGTGGACAAACAGGGCAATAGAATAGTAACAAATGCGTTGACTATAGTATATTTATTTTACATCAAACTACATAGTTAACTAAGACTTACAAATAAATAACAAATAATTTTTGAAATACCTTATAAAATACATAATTCTATCTTATACAATGCTTAAATATTATATACTATTTTTGGTAATACCTTTTATTGTTTATTTCTAACTTAGCCTACATACTTTAAATCTCTACAAATTATCCCCCCTCTGTTCTTCTTCTTGACAAAACTGAAACAAAATTAGAAATATGTTAAGTTACATTTAACTATGTGTGAATATATAGTTCACATTTATGTAATATTTAAGTGAATATTATAATCATAAAATTTGAAATGAATGCAAGTAGTAAAGGTACTTAATAATTTGATTTTAAATCAACTTCATGAGTTGAGTGGCTAACATGTTTAGTTTGGAGATGCTCGATATCTCAGAAGTCCCAGATGAATGTATAATGGAATATAATATACAAGAAATTAACTTTTCTATTTGTTTTGATCTGAGTAGGTGTGACATTTGCTTTCGCATTGTTGTTTCTAATTTCCATAACAGCTATTATGCAATAATATGATGTTGTCCACGTAATAATTATAAAATTTTATAGAAATACCTTCCGACTTAAGCGGTTTACACTTTCGGCAATTAATTGAAAAGATTCCGCCATCATCTTAAATGCCTCTGCGTTATGCATCGTCGTCTCGGCTTTTATTCTCTCAATGGTGAGAATCATTGACCTCGACTCTTCTAAAGCTGTTCTAGTTGCTAAAAAGAAAAACAATAATTCAGTACAATTATTTTAGTACCTGCAGGATAAAATGAGCTGATAAGTTTTTATTTTAATATATACAATATTACATCATAATTATAGTCATTTTGTATAATATTAGTTATGCGATAAAAAAGTATCGCTACTTACTCATGATTGGTCGACTCAGAGGTTGATTTATTATTTGTGTCCTTCTGCGTTCTCGGCCTGTACGCCTCACTGTAAAAAAGATAGTTATACAAATAGTTTAATAAATATAATATGTAAGTCTGTAAATTGCATTGAATTTATTATTAGTTTATAAAATAGTAATAGTAAGATAGCAAGTAACTTTATAAAATTTATTTAAAAAGTATGTAATAATAATAGGATTTTTATAAACCATTTTTTATTTCTTTCCCACTTGACAACCTTTGTTTCTGAAATCCTGGGTTTGACTCTGGGACAAGGTAGATTTTCTTGTTGTCTTAGGTACAATGGTTTTAGTGTCATGAATGACAATTTATTTGCATAATGTTATCTAATAATAAATGTAATTAGTATAATTTTTCTTATCTTACCGGGGCCGGGAGGTGTTGTTGGCACCTGTCCTGTCCTACTAGGTGATGGAGGAACTGATGCAGGATACTCTGGTTCTATAATGTTTAATCTGAAATAAAAAAATTAACTTTTAAAATAACATAATAATGTATAAGCAATGCAAGTCAATGATTTTGTTTAATATTAATATTTTAGCCTTACACTATTGGAGGTGACATATTTTGCACTTCATGCACATTATCCTGCACCTCGTCTTCCACATGTTCCACAATGATTTCACCCTAGAATTATCAACAAAACATTTTATACAGTCAATATTAAACTAAAATTATCTCTTCATAATATAACTTAAAATATCTTGCATACCAATTGGTCTTGGCTAATGTTTGGCATAGGACCCACATCCCTGCCTAAAATGTTGGCTATTCTATCCTCCAAAGCCGACAGCGATGGAGCATTTGAAGGTCCACCACCGGTTGCCCTCTGGTTGGCATTTATGCTGACCAACTTCCCTCTGACCCTACACTTTTGGTCATTCCAAACCTAAAATTACAAGGTAATGTTAACTATTATCTCAAGTAAATTTTAAGGAATTCATATATAATGTCAGTACCACCTACTTTAGACCACTCTTTGGCGGTCCTCGCAGGCCCTTCCGCATTTAATATTTCGGCACACTCATGCCACAATCGCGAGGCAACCGATCGAGCTTCCTTGGATCGCACACGCCCAAGGGCGAGGTCTCTGCGTTCCTCGAGGAACTCCACCAGCAGTTCCAGCTGACGGAAAGTTGTAACGCGGCGGCGCTCTTCCATTTTCCTACGAAGTTTTTCACAAAACAAAGTGAATTAAGTACCTACTTAGGCCAAAATATTAGACTTTACACTATAATACCAAAAACTTCACTTACCTATTAATTAATCCTTTGTTCTAACTTTATTTTAATAGCACACTTATGAATTCCACGAATATAGCACAAGACTCCTAATGTTTTATAAGCTCTTATCATTTGAAACTTGATCGTAATTTAAAACAAACAAAACATTCCATTCCCCGCCCCACCATCATCTGTCAAATAACACGTAGTGATGTAGTAAAATTGTTTAGTCGACCATGGATTGTACTTAAGTAGCAGAATACCAACAAAAATACTAGGATCACATCACTATCGTCTCAAAGAACGATTGGTCCAATTCAAATCCAACTCTGGTTCAGACTTGAAGTTTATCGCGATACGAATTTTTCGCCCAGCTGAGTTAGAATTGGAACACGATCAGAATTGAAACACAAACGAACCTAAACGTTTTAAAATAACGCGATCGGCCCCCTGGGCATAATACATCTCCTCGCTGAATCCACAGCTTGCGCATTCCGCTTCGCGGAATTGCCACGCGCCGCCTGTAACTCAAATCGCACCCATGGTAACTGTATTCCGCGTGCTCACGGACTACGAAAATATATACTACAGCTACTCATGGAGCATATCATATCTCAATGCAAGCTATTCTACTATTTGGGTTTTTAATTGCCCTTCACTCTCATTATCAAAATTTTCCTCGTCAAAGTTTTCCCCTGGCATTTTTCGTAGTCTGTCATGGGCGTATTTGTAGGTACGTTTAGAATTTAAAGCTCGTAAAGTGTATCTACCGACATCTAAAATTTCTGTTATTTTCAAGATTCAATATCATTTATTCAGGTTAGGCCATGTTTAGGTTACAACACTTATGAATGTCATTTATGCCATCGGTTCGTAAGTCTGACTGTGGGGCGGGAGCCTTGTACTGAGAAGAACCGGCAAGAAACATAGCAAGGGCATTTCTTTTCTCCCTTTCTTTTACAGCGTCAATTAGAATTGTAAAATGCCCTCATATCATAGAATGAACCACGATACGATTATACGACGATTACACAACACGATACGAACCACAATTTTGAATGGACCACGATATTTTTGATCTAGTTTTGTTGGTTTTCGTTCCTCATTTTGTATTAAAACAAAATCACCTACAGAGAATTTATTCAGTCTTGCCTTATTTTTGTCAAATCTGTAGTGGGTGTACCACGTGTAGGTAGGTATTTCAAAAGAATTCATAAACAAATATGTAACATGAGACTAGAGAGATTTTAAGTATGGTTGTCGGTATGGATCAAAGGCATAGTTCTAGGAAAACAGATCAAGTTCAAATGTAAACAGTGTAACTAGAAACCATAACATAATATGAGACCTATCTATATTTGTATACCTATTGTATTAGTCATAAGTTAAGTCAAGTCAAGTCAAAATATATTTATTCAATAAACTCAATTAATAAGTACTTTGAATCGTCCAAATCTTTTTTAACCTACCACCCATTCAGGACATAATTTTTTAACTGTGGCAATGAATGGGCGCAAGAAACCACGGCGCACAAAAGCAACGACATTTACAAACAAAAAAAAGAGTATGTCGTTACCAGGTCAATACAAAATATGAATTTAAAAATAAAAAAAATGATGCAATACAAAATTACAATACAATGTAGTATCAATTAAATAGAGACAATTAGAAATAGCTGTTGGAGTGCTTGGAGCATTTCAGATCCAAGCTGTTTTGTCTTCTGTGTAATCTGACACTTTATAATAAGCTTTTTTATAAAGCTTTTCTTTGATTTTGATTTTAAATTTATTAAGATCTAATTTCTGAATATCATTTGGTACTTTGTTGTAAAATCTTACACACAGACCCCTAAAAGAATTATTTATTTTATGGAGCCTAGTATAAGGTACTGCTAATTTGTTCTTACTTCTAGTGTTTACATTGTGAATATCACTGTTTTTTGAAAACATTCCAGTATTTTTATGAACATAAATTAAGTTTTCATAAATGTATTGTGATGCAACTGTCATTATATTTATATTCTTAAATCTCTCTCTGAGAGAGTCGCCAGCCTTTAGGTTATATATTGCTCGAATAGCCCTCTTCTGAAGCACAAAGATAGTTTGAATGTCGGCAGCATTTCCCCACAGTAAAATGCCGTACGACATTACACTATGAAAGTAACTGAAATAAACTAATCTGGATGTATCAACGTCAGTTAACTGACGGATCTTCATTACTGCATAAGCCGCAGAGCTAAGTCTATTCGACAATTTAGCTATATGTGGGCCCCACTGAAGCTTGGCATCTAACGTGATGCCTAGAAACACAGTGGTGTCCACAGGATTCACATTCTTATCTTTAATTTACCCGTTGCCAGTAAAAAAAAAAAAAAAATTTGTACACTAGTTGTTACTTGCTTAACATTAGGCAATACAAATCTTACACATTTGGTTTTTCCCTCGTTTAATAGCAAGTTATTTACACTAAACCAGTGAACAATCTTTGAGATCGCATTATTCACATCGTCATAATTTGGGTGTCGTCGTTTCACTTTGAATAAAAGTGAAGTATCATCAGCAAACAATACTATCTCATGACTGTCTTTTACAAAATAAGGTAAGTCATTAATATAAACCAAAAACAAGAATGGACCTAGTATTGAACCCTGCGGAACTCCCATTGTAACCACTGATCCCGGAGATCTTTTACCGTTAATGTCGACCTTCTGAATCCTATTACTCAAGTATGCGATTAGAAGGCTCAAAGAAGCATCCCTAATTCCATAGTGGTTAGAATTACTATTTAAAGAAAGACTGTTGTAATAAAATATTCAGTAGTTATCCAACATTCGTGCGTATTATTTCTATCCGGTCGTCCCCGCATCGCATGGCGACCCTGCCAGTGCTGCCTTGCGGCAGCGCTGAGCTGATGGTTAAGAAAACAGGAATAACGTGTTTGTGAAATTGATTTATATTTAAATAAAAAAAAAACCTCAGTGCTCTAAAATTTAAATTTCAAAATGTAGACCGCGCACGTAAACTCTTTAATGTTTGCTTGACATGGTGGACATGGAAGACAGGCGACGTAAAGGCAAAGTTGGAGCTGGGCGTAAAGTTGGTGTTGAAGATGCCAAAGAGATCAGAGGCACGGGCTCTCATCCCGAAGAAATAAAAAAGGTAAGAGCTGGGTGCTCGGAGACAAACGAGTCTGATGTGGTAGCAGCAGGGAGTTGTACGAGTCCGAGGTTCCAAGACCAACCAAGAGAATGGATATCAACTTCAGACATTTCGTAAAATGCATGTTTTTTTTTATGAATGTAAATCATCATAATTAGATAGATATTTATTCTGTCTAAAAACTTCAATTGTAGGATTGTGATTTAAATAGTTTTTTTTTTATAGAATCAACAGTTTCTTTTGTAAAATTAGGTTACAAATTTAGGGAAAAAACACCACATTCTATTCGAATAAAAATTTCCGTATTATTATTATTTTGACATAATTTTTGTGTAATTAGAACTGTTGGCAACTAATTTAAATTAAGATTTTTTTTTTGTGAATGCGATGAATATGTACGAAGTTGTTTTCTTAAGTGTTGATTTACAGAAATTAGTATTAATCAGGGTTAGAAATTTACCGATTTTAGTAATTTGTTTTATTAAGAAATTTATTATTTTATCAATATAAATATATTTCCGATGTTTTACTTGGTAGGTACCTTGAGTGAAGTAATATGAATCGTGATGTCATAATACTCATGATATTATTATGGATTGCCTGGTTTTGAAATTTACAATTTTCTTCTTAGACTTTTTTTTTGGTCAAGAACGTAATAATTGGGGAATTGTAGTTAAACATAAATAAAGAAATCTACAAACTCAGTTATAAAAAACTTTTAAGAATATATTATATTTTCGTTTTTTTTATCTCATTTAGTAACTATGTCGTTTTATTTCAGTGAGGTATTTATTTTGCTGACGTTCTGTTCTATAAATAATGTCGCACAAGTTATCGTTCTTATTTATTTTTTATTTTTATTCAATAGGCAGGTAAACAGATTACATCCAAAGATAAAGAAAGATAAATTAATAAAAATACCTATTGAACGTTTAAATAATATTAGATAAATATCATAATAATGGGAATGTTTTTTTTTCTAAGGGAGAAAGATTATCATCATACTACCAGAAAAATATATTTTTGAAAATATTAATGATAAATAGTCGAAAAGTATTGATAGGGTTTTATGAGAGTATTTGGATTGATAGGGTTTTAGCTAGCTGTATTAAAAAGTCTTTTTGCACCTGTTAGTTAGCAATTAGGTACAGCATAATAAGTTAGATATAGAAAATGCGATGTGTTTATTATATAGGATTTGGAATGATGATTAGGATTTATTATAGAAGTTAAAGAATATACGGTTTATAAAGTTTCACATGCGATTGGACTGATCACCCGAGAGCGATGAAATTCTTATTTACCTTATATTAAATTTAGGATTGTTGGTTTATTTTTGATATGTTTTGGAAAGACAAGGTTAAGATAAAAAGCTCGATTGTACGGTACACGTAAAGTAAGAGGTACTATAGGGCTGATCCTTCAGATTTATCAAGTGTGGACGAGTATCCCCTTCGAAACTGTTTGGAGACCAGTAGATGTCTTAATTCATGACCCTATTAATGATGGTACATACGTGGAGGGTCAGGTCCTTCCATTCGATCATGGTGTAAACGAGATTTCCCCGTGAGAGTTGTTGGAGGCAGCTCATGACGAAGGTGCGCGAGTACGCAGCGTCAGAGTAGGTCCTTAAAACTAATGACCCCCATAATAATTAGGTTGTGGCCACAACCCAAATGGCACTAAGTTGTCCATTTTATGTTATATTTTTATGAAGTAAAGTCGACTATAAATAAATATGTTAAAGTACCTATGTACCAATAATGATGAATTAAAATAAAAGTAAATGATATATGTGAGTACCTAGTAAGCAATGTGTAATAATGTGTATAAGTGTACCGTACCGATATTGTGGTTATTATGAATTATTGAGATTATAACGAGCAATTATTAAACCATTTTCTCCATCGCAAACGACGCGACGCGCCTTTGTGCGAGAACTTGGTATTATAAGTAAAAAGGATGACAATAGATAAAAGAATATTGTGGGATAGAAAGATCGAAAAATAGGAGGTTTCGAAATATGATAAACTTATGAAATGGCTAAGGATTATTTAAGATTAATAAATCATAGTAAAGAAATGAGTGTACCAAATAAAATAAATAAAAGGTCAAGTTTGTAATGTTATGAGTGGTTATGATAGGCAAAGTAGCTATGATTATGTTGTGATAAGTGTACCAATGATGTACATTAAAAAGATATTATGAAGTAATTATGAGCATGAGTATGGAATAAAGTGTTATTCAAAAGAAGTCCGGTTTAGATGATAAGTTATCCCTACATAGTGTGAGAGCGAAATAAAAAAAAAATATAAATAAACAAAAATAACTACGTAAAAATTAATGTTTGTATTGAAAAGTAATATTTGAATTAGGCACTATTGTTATTAATCCTACAACGATCATGACATAAATCAAGGGCATACCATCCGGCCGCGCCGCCGTTGCCTGCCGTAATTAGCATCAGAGTATCAAATTGACTCCAAAATCCATAACTAAGATACTGTAATTCGATGTGTTTATATTTAGAAGTTATACTGGGGACGACATGTTTAGTTTAAGACTATCTGACCTTAAGTGCGGTACGTTAAATAGTTCGATAAAAAAAAATGGAGTACGAGTTTAAACTAAATGTTTTCACGCATAATGACATATACGCGAAATGACATAAACGCGAAATGACATATACGCAAAACGACATGTACGCGAAATGACATATACGCAAAACGACATGTACGCGAAATGACATATACGCAAAACGACATGTACGCGAAATGACATATACGCAAAACGACATATACGCGAAATGATATATACGCAAAACGACATATACGCGAAATGACATATTATACAGGGTTACAGGTTAAGTCGACGTATTGCCGTTAACGGAGTTTAGTTTACATCGTTTCTGACTAATTTGACAATGAAACACCCTATCCTAAATGTAACTGTTTTCGAGATATTTTAATTTAATTGTTTTTTATAAAATAATCCCGATTTTCGGCTATCAGCTTAGATGTTTTGAAATATCTAAGTCTTATTATTAATATTATTTAATTTTTACATGTAAAATAAGATAGCAAAAAAAGCTAAATAAAACAATAGGTGATAATACGGTCATAAATATGTTGATAATAATGTATTCTTCAAGTATTTATACATTGGCGTCAAGTTAAAAGACTTTGGAATTTAGTACCAAGCCCCATAGTAAAAAAAATATGTCCTTTACTAAACTTTCAAGTTCAACAAAACATCATAACAGACAGTACGTGTAATTTTTTGTTTTTTTTTAGTACGGTCAGCATCAAAATTAGCTAAATACTTACTATAATACCATGTCTCAGTACTAAAGTGCTCAGCTACTTTTGATGCTGACTGTACATATAATATGAAAGCGTGGATTTTCTTTTTAGTATGAAAATGTTTCATTTTTGTTAATTATTACAATAAATAAATTACAAATTAATCTAATATAAATGCATCATATTTATTTTTAAACCCATTGAAATGTGTCATTATGCGTGTGTGTCATTATGCGTGTGTGTCATATTGCGTGTGTGTCATTATGCGTGTGTGTCATTGTGCGTGTGTGTCATATTGCGTGTGTGTCATTATGCGTATAGGTAAAATTATGTACAGTTGTCATTATGCGTGTAACCCTATTTTTCTATTTTGTGCCAAAAAATTTATAGGTACATAGATATAATTTAATTAGGTACCCAATGGTTCGTGTCTGAAAACAGTTTTAGGTAGTTAAGTTGAAAAAAAAAATAGTATTATAAGATTTTTTTTTTCATAATGTTTCGACAACATTGTTTGTAAGAAGATACTAGATAAAAAAAGTTGTATATCCTGTAATTCTCGATTATATAAAAGTTATCCCTACATAGTGTGAGAGTGAAATAAAAAAAGACAATATAAATAAACAAAAATAGGCACTATTGTTATTGATCCTACAACGATCATGACATAAATCAAGGGCATACCATCCGGCCGCGCCGCCGTTGCCTGCTGTAATTAGCATCAGAGTATCAAATTGACTCCAAAATCCATAACTAAGAGAGGTACGCTCACGACATGTTTCAATAAACTGTTCGGCGAGTTAAAATTTGTGAAAAATTAAGTGCTTTTCAGTGATTTACAAATGTAGTCGAATGAAATTGTTGTCAGTGAAAAAGTTTTTTTTTTGTGTAACCGCATTCATAATGATATTATATTTAGAAATCGTGTTTGTCAGTGTAAAAATTGAGGAATTGTACTAATAGATCTCTTTTTTTTATGTACGTGTAAACTTTTATTTATAAACTAAATTTATGCAATCCGTTATTGTGCTGAGTCTAATAATAGCATAAATCTGTCACTGGGTGTTGAATCTAGCAGTAGATACGTCAAAAGATATCTTGGATCTATTAATAAATTATTATGTTAAATCTATCAATATAAAGCATCTACAGAAAAATAGTAGGAAAATATGTATTTGCGATATGTATATTTTTTTTTGCTGTCTTGTATTTACTAAGTAGAACTATTTTATGTATAATCTAAATATGTGTTAAAGCTAAAAATTCATACTTTTTACTCTGTATGTTTAATCTGAATGAAAATGTAGGTAAGCTTAAAGTAATTTTATTTGTTACCTACGATGTTTAAAACATAAATAATTATTATTGTTTGCATTATCGAATCGGATCACTTAAAAATATATATACTTATTTTTGTAACTTTCGTAACTTTAAGTGCTTTGTAAGTGAGAACTGATATGCGGTCATGTTTATAACAAAGCCCTGTTTTAAAATCTCGCGACCTAATGTAATGTTCTATGCATATAGATATCAGGCAAGACATGAAATGAAATCTCTATTTTACATTACATATTTTAACACAACATACAATTTGTTCGGTGCTGAATATTGACCCTTGGCCTATACCGGTTAACTTTATGGTATTATAAATTATTTTTCCAGAAAAATTGGAGGCCACACTTTCTTTTATCAGTGAGCACCCGAATCAAACTGAAAATTATACAACACACCTTTATGATTAAGTTTTCCTGCAGGGGGATCCACCGCGCAATCGTTCAAGCGCCGCTCTGCCTGAGCCACTCCGCCTCGCGACGCGCTGTCTCCGCCGTTGTCTGCGTCCTTGCTCGCTGAGCACCGAGACGCGAAGTGTCTTGGTAAACTACACTTGTATTGTAGCATTGTATAGAGCTAGCTCACAGACACCATGTCTGTGAGCTAGCTATTGTATGCTGCTGCGATCCTTTCTTAGTCAAACCGGTGTTTGAAGTTGGTATTTTCATCGTCATAGCTGCAGTTTTGAGTCTGCATTGATGACATTTTATTGTTTGAGACTGCATAAGACGCATCTGTTTAACTTCTGGGATATTTTTGTCATGAGAGTAATCTAGTTTTTGTTTTCGGTATGAGAAGGCATGTACCTAATTCCTTCTGTTAGTCTTGCCGCATAGTAATTTCTGTTAATCTGTAAATGCAATTCGTTGCAATCGAGAGTCCATTTTAGCCAAATACGCCAGTGCCTTAGAAATAATAATTTGTTCGGAGCTTGTATGCGGAGATGAAATTATTCGACTCACATATGCTGCATAAGTTTCATTTTCATTTGGCTTATCATAACTCAGATTTATCAAAGTGGCGGCAGTAGTTTTTGAAGTGGCAAATCGTTCAAGAAACAATTTCTTGAATTTTTCCCACATTATGCCGGGATATCTAACGTGGGAAAGCCATGTACAAGCCGCCCCTTTTAAGGCCTTGTTTATCACAACAATTATTTAACTTCTTTGAAGTGGTTTTTCACCGAAGCATAATTCAACGGTTGCGCATCACGATTTACCATCCATATCTGGTATATCTGGGTTGAACTCTGGTAATTTTACTTGGTTACTTACATGCGGCATGTTCAGCGTTTGTATGAGTGCACGAAACTGCTCTGCCTGTAGTTCAAATATTTCTCGCCATCGAGTATCTTCCTGGTTACGTCCTCTGATATCACGAAAATCTTCTCCATTTTCCGATCCCACTTCTGATGTTGGGTCAAGATTTGGTTTGGTTGGTGGAAGAAGCCTTCTGAATGCTGACCCGACATATGGGATATCTCTCAATAAACAAAGTCTTAAAGTTCAATCACAACTTAATCCCTAATAAAAATAATAATAATAAAATGTTCACAATCTGCACAATAGTGTCTGTTTTCTAATTAGATTAATTAAACTATCACTAACTATTGGCTAATCACTAATAATAATAATTGGACTCTACTAAACAAAAGTAGTTCCTCAATGTGCACACGCCCTTCATGGACAGCTCCAATACAAATACTGCAGTGTTACGGTGTTTTGTAGGTTCCATCAGACGATGACCATCCGACATATACAACAGATATGTTATACGCGCGCGCGATGTGAAGACTCAAATACGTCTTAATTAGGACGTCTTGTATTTAGTCTGCGTCGAGCGCAATCACGAACTTGTCGCACCGTAGTTCCTGTGTCCTTACCAAAATAAATCAAAAAGCCATCGTGAATGTTTCGGAAGTGCACCTATTATGACTCTAAATTAAACAAAATACAAGAGTTCTCTTACCACATGTGAATGCAAATATACTTAGATTATTTAGTTTATTTCAATTTTTTTCCGAACAATCTAATAACTGACGCAAAGACACCATGTTTAGGTGAACAAAGAGGGAGTAGTTTTGACGCTAGAGCGATAAGGATGCGTGAGCTGCGGACATAGATTAGTTAGTGCAGACTCGAATATTGATATTGATTTAAATGCCTACAATTAAAGACCAGTTGTTCTTTATTTTTACTTCGTTTTAAAAAGCTATCTGTTGTATGTAATGGACTAATATAATCAACATTAAAATAGGTTTACTGAATTGGCTATTTGACAGCTGTAACAATAAAATATGAAATAATTTAACGATAATTATCGAATAGTTTTTTTTAAAAGATAATTTGTAAATATTTTATTATAACAAAATTTTGCGATTATTTATCTGTGGATTACAAGACCCGAAACACGGGCCATGATTGAGCTAAGTGTGACGCCACATTTCACAAAATAAACAAAAATTATCTTTCAGGTTTTTAAGATAAAGTTTGTTTATTGTGGTGTGACGTCACAGACATTTAGCCAAATGTCACGTGACGAACCGTTTCCGCACGAAATTTTAAATGACTAAAAAAATATGTTTTATCTATTAAATAAAGCTTTTTCGAGAAAAAATTATTGTACTTGGTATAAAAAGCCGATAGGGTCGATTGTCCCTTTATTCGTAACTGCTGTAACGGTCATTTTCCGTGGCTTCGGGTAAGGCGACAATAAAATAAATTTTTATTGTTACATTATAATTTATTATTATAATTTTTTTTGACCTTTTATTTATTTAATTAATTGATTGATTGTTGACATTTCTTTATATTATTTATTTTATTAATTTTACTGTATTATTTGTGTCATTGTTATAAATGTAGGAATTTTATCTTTTTATAATTTTTAATTTTTGAATTGATTTAGTTATTTTGCTTTTAATTTAATTTGTTGAATGTTAATTTTGTTATTTTAATTTTGTAATCCATATTTTTAATTCTATTTTTTTTTGTTATTTTTATTTGAATTATTTGTACATGATTATGATCCCATGTTGGTTGAAATAAACGCATTTTAATTTATTTATTTATTATAAAATTAAGCGTTTGTAATTTTCAAAATACTTTTCCGAAATCTGTCAAGTAGCCAATTTCTTTTTCCACTATTTATAATACATTGTACTGATAATTAAGGATTATTAATGTTATTTTCTTTTAATGAATTAGGTTTCCGAGTAGTCAGGTCAGTTCGTGAACAAAGAAACGAATTTGTCATAAAATCTCATTTAAATGAAAAAGGGTTACATTTTGCTAGCAATGAAGACGTTGAGAAATTAAAATGCCGCATTTTAAAAAACTTTTTGAATTATAATGTTTTGACTTATTTTTCGAACATTCAAAACATCAGACACATCAGACACCCATTTTTAATCATCGAGTACATCTCATTAAAACCATAATTGATAAATACATAAATATTCGTAGCCATTCTGCACATAAAAAAACCCCTGAAATACAAAAACTTTCAGAGACGTAAAATTTTTTTTAAGTTATTCAAAATATGTATTTTGTTTCGTTTCTTTTATTATTAATTATTTAATTTTTCAAATTTTTAATTAATATGATAATAATAAACCTGTATAAACCTGTATGATAATGTAAACACTAGAAGTAAGAACAAATTAGCAGTACCTTATACTAGGCTCCATAAAATAAATAATTCTTTTAATGGTTTGTGTGTAAGATTTTACAACAAAGTACCAAATTATATTCAGAAATTAGATCTTTATAAAAAAATCAAAATCAAAGAAAAGCTTATTATAAAGTGTCAGATTACACAGAAGACAAAACAGCTTGGATCTGAAATGCTCCAATTACTCCAACAGCTATTTCTAATTGTTTATAATTAATTGATACTTACATTGTATTGTAGTTTTGTATTGCATAATTTAATATTTTTTAAATTAATATTTTGTGTTTTATGACCTGGTAACGACATATTCTTTTTTTTGCCACAGTTAAAAAATTACGTCCTGAATGGGTGGTAAGTAAAAAAGATTTGGACGATTCAAAGTACTTATTAATTGAGTTTATTGAATAAATATATTTTGACTTTTTTGACTTTTTTTTGAGGAATGGGCGATTTTCCGAGATCAAAAAAAAAAGAAATTGGTTCGTAAATGACTTCATAGATGGCGCTTAGCATAGATTAGTATGGCGCATGTAAAAGGCGGGTTCATGAAGAGCACGTGTATGGCTGCGTAATATTCATTCTATACCAAAATAGAAATAGGTTCTGGATGTCCTGAATATAAATAGGTAAGGACTTACTATTTTTTTATTCTTTTGGTAGACAAGTAAAAGTGTAGAATTTATTACAGCCCTTATGTAGTTACGGCTGGTGGCCGGCTTTTATAAAACGACATCTATCGGGTGTTTTCAAACTAATTGTTACTTTTTAATTTGGGCTGTCAGAAAATCTCCCATTTCAATGAACTCAGTGATGCCATAATAAAACTTTTTTTTCCTTTCCTCTATATTAGTAATAGAATTAAAAGTGGAAAAGTATAAAAATCCGCACTCACATTGCCCATGTAATTCTAAAGTTGGTGAATAGTTAGTTACTAACGACGCTCCTTGCCCAGTTATGGATACAGTGAAAGATATTTTTATACTGTCAAGTTTTATTATTTTAACCTGAATATAAATGATTTTTAAAATACTTTCTTAAAAATAATAAACAAAGATGACCACAGTTTACAGTACCGAAAGTTTGATACTGTTTGATACTGAATCCATGTGTCCTTGCAGATGATTGTTTATAATCCGCAGGGCGACGCCGACCGTTGACCCAGTAATTTTGCTTGCTTTGCAAGGCGCATTGTTGTTACGTAGATCCGAGACAGGCAGGTTCATGTTACAAATAAAATTATCAGTTTTTATTTGTATGCACGAGTTCATGTCGCCTTCGGTAAGGGAAACATATGTGCTCTTCTCTAAGTCTACCGCAATGTATTCGGAACTCAATTACATTGCGATGCTTCCTGTCTTAGTGGTGACTGGTAATGGAATCGCATGAAACAATTTAAAGTTTTCATGCGAAGTTAGCGGTATATGCATCTCAAATAGGAGGAAAGTCTTTGTTCCTCGTGCTTTTAAATACAACAATTTGTACAAGTCTTTTATATCATCTCTAATGTTTTCTACAGGCAAGGCGAGTGATCTCGGTAATTTCCCAGAAATATAGGTGATCTGCTTCACAAGGTTTGGGGGAGTTTTCAAATGCACATCTATCTGCGCCTTGTAAACGTCAGTTAACGTAGTGATAAATAAATCTTGCACTTTCTTTAAGTTGTTAATCAGTAGTGACATGCGAGCGATTCCGAGCTAAAGTAGCTTACAGCCATTGCGATTTCTAATTGTGATTCCATTTGTACAAGGTTCGATTCCGTTTCGTTGACGAACTTATCCAATAAATTAAGTTGGCGATTTATGTGGTTTGTCGCTTGTCTTTAAAATGTTGTTTTGTAGCTTCACAATTGAAGTTCGGTTTTTCATTAAATCTATTAAATGGTTTTCGTTGTTCTGAATGGATTCTATGTCATTGTTGTATTTGTCGGCAAAGCTTTGATCCAAATAGGCTGTTTGCTACCGAGCCCACTCCATTGATAAGACCTCGCTTCTTGCCGTCTATTCATACTATCTAGCTATGCACACGTTGTATTCCATTAAAATAATTTGTTAAGTTGTAATACATTAGTAGTATCCATTCGTCATGTATCGTTTGTATCTTTCCAATAGTGTCGTAGTAAACTGGGCGCTCGGAATCTATGTTAGTAATCTGAGCGCCCGCTATCGCGCCGTTGCCGTATGTCTGGGCGCGTGCGCTTGTTGCTATGAGCATCATTGTATATACAGTGCAGACATGCATTTCTTAGCTGTCTTATTGGTAGTTTTATTTAGTTACTCGTTACTTTTTTCTGTTTTTGCTGTTTCAGGTTGCTTAACTGCGTCTTGATTTTTCGATTTTGTGTTGCAGGCTTGTGATGGCAGCAGAGCTAATTTGACTACAGGCCGTTTAGTCGTTCCAGTTTGTCTTGATAGTCGTTACCCGAACATAGCCATCGGAACCAGGATGTAGTTGCATAACTCGTCCCAAGGCTCATTTTCCAGGAGGTAGGTTGTTTTCCTTAACCAGAACGATATCACCCTCTTTGTTTGCCTTTGGAGTATTCCATTTAGCGAGGGTTTGAAGTTAAGTCAGATAGTCGCTGCACCAGTTTTTCCAGAACTGCTGGAACATTCGCTCTGTGAGTTGCCAGCAAAGTCTTATAACGAAGTTGTTGCTGTCAGTGTAGTCAGATCTTGGAAGTGACGTTATTGGGCCACCGGTAAGAAAGTGACCGGGAGTTAAGTAGTTATAAAACTCCTCTGGATCTTCAGTCAGCGGGCATAGGGGTTGAGAGTTTATGCAGGCTTCGATCTTGATAAGCAGCGTCGTGAATTCCTCAAAAGTGAGCTTCTGATCCCCGAGTACTCGACACAGATGATATTTGAACGACTTTACGGCCGCCTCCTACAATCCCCCAGCGCTGGGCCAGGCAGGAGCGTTGAAATGCCACTCCACTTCTAGCTTTGCAATCTCATCAAAGAAGTGTGGTGACAGTAATTGTTGGAACTTATCAAATTCAGTGGATAACTGCTTTGCAGCGCCAATAAAGTTTGTTCGTCAGTCGGAATAGACGTGCTTTGGGGTGCCGCGTCTAGCACACATCCGTTGAAAAGCACTTATAAAAGTATCGGTACTCAAGTCGGACACTAACAGCTTACGTGGCCATACATACAAAGACAGCTATGTAACCCTTTGAAGTACGTACTCCTCTTCCCTAATTCTCCTTGACCTCCACGTAACCAGTGAAGTAAACGCCAGTGTTAGTGAAAGGTTTTGATGGATTCACTCGAGAGGGTGGTAGTTCACCCATTAGTTAGTTAGTTGCGCTTGCTTTGTAGCGATGACACTGTACGCAGATACGTAATTGTGACTTGACCGCTCGGTTTCCGCCAACAATCTAGTATCTTTGCCTGATATGTACCAAAACAAATCGAGCTCCACCATGCAGCATTTTGATGTGGGTTTGCTTAATTAGTAGTTGTATGAAACGTCCTTTTTGCGGTAGAATGATGGGATGTTTAGCTTCAAGTGGTAAACTCAAATTGTTCAGTCTTCCACCGACGCGGATATATTAAACGAATAGTTCGACATATTGCGTTAACTACAAGTGAAAGCGGGTGCCGATATTTGGCGAGTATGATTATTGGTTAAAGCGAATACCTTAGTTACTGATTGGCAGAGGTAGACTTCGAACTTTCGACTTTAAATTAACGGCGGTAGATTCTAAATTGTTAACGGTCGACGTTCTCTCGAGTCTTTTAATATGATGACAAACAAAGTTAATTAAATCAGAAATGTTAGGAATATCTTTGTCCTTTAGCGATAGTTAACATGATTGCACAAGCTGCAAGTCTAACTTTTTTAATGCTATATGCGTGACGATAAAATCGGCCAAATCAAAAATATCTCATTGTCTTAAAGCAGACAGACAAGTGGATTTTTTCTATAAAATTATTTAAATGAGCGGGTGAATTAGCGGGCGGTTGCGATTCAAAAATATTATTCAAATGTAAGGTACCCAACATTCTTTTATCTTGGTATTTAGTTATGAGCGAATCCCAAATTATCGGTTAACTAGATTTGTTAGGTATAATACCTGCAAATACAGAAAGAGCTTTCCCACTCAGTTTACCCGCTAAGTACTGGACCCGTTGCGCGTTAGACAAACTATTATTGGTATGTATGTTTGCCTTGAATGACTCATAGAAAAGAGGCCAATGTTCCGGGTTCCCATCAAACGATGGCAATTCGATAGGCGGTAATTTGCATTTAGGGGGGGTACTATCTGCAGGCGGTGATAGCGACTCATTACTCCCAGACATCAGAGTGCGTGTATGACTTAGGGTGGATTCGACCAAACTGGAATAAGGTCTTATACCTAGATTAAACGCAGAATTTGTATAGACTAATCTCGGAGTAAGTCTTATTCCAGTTTGGTCAAATCCACCCTTATACGCGTATATAAAGTCTCAAAAGAATCCAAGTCATTTTAATTAATTTCAATGTCTAGTTTTTGCTGCAACAACAACATATTGTGTTCATCACACAACGAGCTGAACTGTTCATATGAACTCTTTAAGTTAGATGACATCGCCATAAACCCAAATTTAATTTTAGTATCGACGACGCTTGGCACCTATTGCTTAGAAAGATCATATAACTTATTAATGCGTTTATAAATCGATTGCTTTTTGCAATGACTAATTTTAATTTTGCTTCTTCGGCTGCCATTTTGTAGTCGAAGAAACAAAGTGCTATAAGCGCGGTTGATTAAAAATCAGTTATAGAATTAAAGGGAGGGTAAGTGCCCCCTACCACGGAATGTGGGTGTAGGTATGTGCGAGAAAATAACGACTATTGAAAATACAGTTATAAATGCGATGGCGTATTTAAAAATATATATTTAAAATATATGTGATAAATAAATATAATTAAAAGTGGAGCGGGTAAATAAAAAAATAAAACTGGGTTTAATCCGGTCATATGGACCAAAAATATGGTTTCTCCGTTTTACTGGAGGGCGGGTAAATATGATAGGGCGCAGTGGACTGTATGAGCAGGGCGGTTATCACACATATTATGTAAATAAATATAAGGGGCAGTTTAAAACGAAGGAAGCCAAGTGCGGAGGTTACGGCCTTCAAGTGTTCCCCTGCGTAAAATAAGCAGCAACACTAACCTGGTAATCGGCGTCTTCAGCACCCTGGATTATGGCAGCTAGCTAAGGCGGCGGTGAATGACACGGACTCGCACGGGCGGAGCGTGCTGCGAGCGGCGAGCGGCGGTGGCGGCGGCGGCGAAGGGCGAACGAGCGAGCGTTCAGCTCAGCGGTGAATTTGCAACTGTCGTATGACAGTCAGAGGAATGCTGGGGCGCGCGCAGAATCGCTTGTGTGGACGGTACACCGATAACCATATATGGTGCTACTACCCTCTTACACAAGGAAACAAAAAAGCGCGCAAACAATAATAATAATTGGTAATTTTCCTTTTTTTTCATATAAACAAACAATAATTATGTATACATATACTGCTTTCATTCTATGTTATTTTATTAAATGTATCATCGGTAAAGATTTAGGATCAAATGACATTTTGATCAAACGTCATTCGATTGAATGTGTTTTAGATAGAATGAACCAACGATATAATGACATTTTGATCAAACGTCATATTCGATTGAATGTGTTTAGTTAAAATGAACCGACGATATAATGATATTAGGTGAAACGAACCACCGATGTTTGATGATGTTTTTTGTTCAATAGAAGCCTGGGTTAAATGGACTTTCGATGAGTCGTCGAAGATAAATGTTACGAGTTGAAACGTGTTTCGATATTGCGTAGTGAACCCCATATAAGTACGTATCTCTATAATAATATATCCTTTATTTTTATGAAAAAACGGGCAGTTGCATGCACCATGATCACGGAGTAACTGCTACTGTTACTCCGTGATCATGGTGCATGCAACTGCGCCGAAATATCCAGGGACTCAAAACCAACAACTCAAACATGGTAATAATCCCACTTTTTCATAATAATAATAATTGTAGTGACCATGAAAGTTTAAAATGTTAATATATCCTTTATTAAATTGCGAATACTTTTGAAAATCCATAAGGTCAGCTTGCCATAAATCATCTAAGTACTATTTTTATAATTGTGTCTGTACTTTTATAAATAAATAAATAATTGTAGGTATTCATCGACGAGGAAAATTTCTTAACTAAATCTATTAACTTTATTTATTTCGTTCCTTAGATATTGTACAGTTTTATCCCAATATGCCGTATTTACAGCTTCGTCGTTCTTGTCGGGAGATGATAAACCTTTTAGTTTTAATGATTTTTAGTCGTATTCGCCGGTTTCGCACTTTTGTAACGTATCTTTTATGGTATCGAGGTTTTCAGATAGCCTCAAACGTTTATGAATGTGATGACCAAAATCTGTATTCATTATATAGTCTCGATGCTTTGCTTACTACGAGTACACTTACTGTTTAATTTTTCCCGCGTTATTTGTTTATATTCTGTATTTATGATGCCCGCTTCGCGCTGTTCTTCAATTATTGCAATGATTTCACTATCCAAACCCGTGTTACCAGCAGCTTTTGACGCAAACAGTAATTTCAATCGTTCTATTAATTCATTTGGACCATCCCAATAAACTAAATCTGTATGTGTTTTAACTTTTTTTTAAAGATCTATGCCTTATCCACGTGAAAGACCCTCAGTGCTAGTAGTTTGTGGTTTAGAGAATTTAAATAATGGCTTTATAATATTTATGTATTTAAATCCTTTATTGCTGTTTATTGGTTTGACAGGGTCAAAGTTACGATTGTGTGCATAGTATTAATAAGTAGTAGCTTATAGTTTTCAAGGTCGTCGGTATCTGTAATAACATCTAGATTTGGTACCTTTTTATACAATAGTTATTTTAAGCCAAGAGTCATTTCGAATGTTTCCCACTTTCAGAAGACTGCCGTCATCATAAACGCGAGTTTTTCCAAGCTTAAGTTTTCCTCGCTAATTTCGAATTCTAAAAGGTATGGCATCAATTACTTCAGATGACGTAGATAGACCATGAGGAAGATTGATTTTAATTTATAACGTTTGGTGAAGATTGGAGGGACTTAAAAGGACCTTCACTTATACATCATGGGCCTTAAAAGGTGACACAGGTTCATGATTATACCAGTCAAATTGAACAGAAAACGCTATTAGCAAATCAATGTAGTACGAAATGTCAAATTTCAATACATTTGAACTTTATAAAATTAGCAAATTGGAAAATGTTGAAAAATATTTCCACGAACAGCATTGGAACCAGCTCCCTTCTGACAATCGAGCATTTTTGCTATCAAGAGCTTTAGCAAAAAACGTGCCGTAGCGTAAGGCGCTGCCAGTTGATTAATAATTTTTAGTTGGAAGTTCACACAGTGTGCTTGATATCTGATAAATCCATGCTATAGGTCAGACATTCGGTTGTTGTTCGGTCCTTTTTTATTATCAACGCACTTAAATCGATTATGTTTATAAAATGATATTAAGTAAAACTTTAAACACTGAAAAAGACGACGACTTCAGGCGGGAATAGAAAAACGCACCTTCCGCATTCCGGGCGGCTGCCTTAACCACTTGGCTACCGAGGTCTGGTTTTTACCCGTCGAAATTTATCAGTGCTTGATGCTTATGTTTTTTAGTCAACATTGCTTCATCAAATCTTAGAAATTTTCACGTCTGAGATCCGAAAGAAATATTTAAACATTCGGTTTGAAGCTGCGTTTATAGATTAAGTTTTTAATATATTTTAGCGTTTTATTAACGCTTATAATATACTTAAGTAAAATTTTTAAACACTGAAAAAGACGACAGGTGAAAACCAGACCTCGGTAGCCAAGTGGTTATGGCAGCCGTCCGGAATGCGGAAGGTGCGTGGTTCGATTCCCGCCTTAGGTTGTCGTCTTTTTTCAGTGTTTAAAATTTTACTTTTAAGTATTTTTAAGCGTTAATAAAACGATAAAATATATAAAAAACATTCTAATGATATTAGTTGAGTTTTCAGAGCAAACATGGCGGACGCGTGTCGCATCCAGTTGGAGAGTACTCTCCGCAAGATCGCCGAGGACCACGGCTACCCGAACTGCGAGATGGCCATCACGCCCACCTCCACGGACGGCGCCAACTACACCTCGCTACTGTATCTCGGGACAATCTCCACCCAGGACAAAGCAGACTTAAAGGTCTTCGCCAAGGTCGCCTTAATAAGCCCAGAGTTGCGTGCAATGATGCCTTCGAACGCTTTTCACGCAGAGCAATACGTATATTCGAGGGTTCGAGATGTTTTCGAGAAGATTCAGGATAAGTTTGAGGTCGCGCCGGAGGATAGGCTGGCGTTCCCGAAGATGTACGGGTACAATGCGACGGAGCTGGAGGAGGTGGTGGTGCTGCAGGACCTGGGCGCGGAGGGCTACGCCACGCTGGACCGGCGGCAGCCCTTCGAATGGCCGTATGCCGCCGCCGTCGTGCAGCAGCTGGCGCGTCTCCACGCGCTCTCCATTGCCACACAGCACCACTACCCAACGGAATACCAAGAAATCGTAGAAACCCTCAAAATCGGCGAGTCTGTTATGAAAATGATATTTCAATTTACGGAACAGTCCGTAATGAAATATATAGATTTAATCAAGGAGGATAACAGGGAACTGGTCCGCAAATTCATGGAGAACAAATATGCCAAGCTGATAAACGGCTTGCTCAACAGCCGGTGCCATAAAGTATTTGTGCACGGGGACTTCAGATCGAGCAACATCATGCATAAAATTGACGAGGTAAGTTTTACAACACAAGACGGCACCCCACATACAAAGCCATATACCTACCTAAGCTTGGGTGGTGATAACAGCAATTATGCTTTGTGCATATTAAGCTGTTATCAGCACCCAAGTATTTGTTCATCTCTTTTGGGTATTATTCACAATGTCTTATCGAAATTTATTTACTTTTTTGACCGAATAAAGGTAAACTACAAATTGTTGGTATTTTTACAAGCTCTACCACCGACTAAACTAAGTGCTCAAAGATGTACCCCTACTGGGTGTATACTAAGGCTGTATGAGCTTAATCCTTTTGCTACGCAATTTGCATCTCAAATAGAAAAGGATCGACAGCTGTCAAATGGCTCTCTTGACTTTTCGGTGAGATACGCAGCGTGCGTTTATATTTTTTGGATTCGTTGGTACTAAGTGCATTAAAAAAATGTATCTGCCGCGACGCGGAGCAATAACAATTACGCAAAATATATATAATGAGAACAATTGAGTTTTAACCTCGTGGCTTACTCCTTTACTTATTTAACCAATTGTTCCAGACAACCCTGGACCTATGTAAGTTCCCGATCAGAGGGGTTACTCTCGAACGCAAACTCAATCTTAATACAATTCCAATGCGATTAATATGTATCGATATTGGGATAAGTAAAGATAATTCCGGAACGCCATCTCGATAAAAATTTGTTCAATCAATTTCCACGCAATTTAATTCCAATGTGGCGCTACTGTCGCTTACAAATGTGCAATTTGACATTTTTTAGATTTGTGATTGGAAATTGATTAATGCAATTCTGTTTCAAGAGTAGCCTACCAGGGTTGCCTGAATCTGCTGCGTTACGCAACGTTACTTCTTAAGTACTAGATACAATAAACGAAACTTATATACTAAGGGCTTACCTACCGATGGGCCGATGTTCAGCTCGTCTTGCGACCCTAGGAGGAGGAGGAGGTGGTAGTGGAAAGAATTAGATTTGGGTTGCCGCGCAGCTGCCGTGATGTGACGCCTAGCTTCTGGTAGCGTATCAGGCGTACCAACGCCTGCCGATCCCTGGAGGCTGGTCCAAATCACACACACACACACACACGTCCGTTACACCGACCAGTGTTCACTTAGTCCTCGGCTTCCCGATTATCACGGGGAACCGATTCCCACTAACTTACAAGCAACGCTGTTCGCGACGCGACAATGACGCGTGCTAAAACGCGAAGGATTTTCGATACTCGTATGCGCGTACGTAATCGCGGTTGTTTTTACACCATATAATAAGGTCTGGCGCTGTCACACCGATGGGAAATCAAAGCAGCGTACCGTACTCAGACCTACGTACGCTATCGAAATTTCCGAGTAGAAAGCCGTTTACCAACGCCTGGTTTCTTTTGTTACCGGCAGGACAAGCACTTTAGCGGCAGAGGTCAGGGTGTTACATTGCTTGTCAGAAAAGACTTAACACACTCTTTAATAAGCTTACCTAAAAGTACAAATCGATGGCTCCTACGTAAATAATTTTATCCAACATTTTGGCCATTTTTATGTTTTAATCTATTTGAAACTAACTAGCTATTATTTCAAAAACAAAAAGTGAAAAATCTTAAAAAACTTGATTTTTTTTACGTATAATGGTAAGTAATATACAATAAATATATATATATATATATATATATATATACAGGATGGACCAAATAGTGACGTCAATCGATTTTTAATAGCTTCCTCATATCCAGGGGTGTCCAAAAATACCCCATGTATGTTCCCCGACTTTTTGTTGTTTTTATGTTATGAGTTTTTTTAGTGGTTTTTCAGAATATTCTGTCCGATCGGCTTAAAAAATTAAAAAAGTAACTTTTAATTGCGTTTTCTTAATTTTTTTTTTAGCATTGGTAACCTTAATAATGTATCTATCACACGTAAAATAACCAGCTTTCTAACACTAATGCAAGTTAGAATTATTTTGATCTAAATTCAAAATTTCACGTTCCAGCAAGTAAGAGTTTAATTCTAAACTTAAAATTGAAAATCTAAAAAAGCCATTTCAAAGCTTCAAAGTAACTTTAAAAACTGCCAGGTTTTCAGCTTTCATAGTAACATAACACATGGGGGCTCCTCAACCTCCCAAAATTTTAATAACACTTCCGAAAGAGAAACTCCGAAATAGTCAACAACTCCGGAATTAATATAAGACTGCTTAGGTACTGCCTCCTACAGGCCCTAAAAGCACATAACCGAAAACTGTAGGTACGATATGCCGTAAAACCACTAGTATTTAAATTTAATTTTATTACTACCTGCTAATTCCAAACCGATAGTGAGATCAGCCACCGAATCCGATAAATCATAAGTTGGCTGGTTACCGACCAAGTTCCGTAAACATGTCACAGGTGTGGTGACAATAGGAAACTCTTTATTTACTGGAGTGAACGAAGTAACCAAACGTCCGAAAGTTTCCGTAACCTCAAATCCTACCCCTCTCACTCGCCTTTTTACTGGTTGTAGTGACAACCCTAGCTTCCGTGCCAACCCGATACAAATTAGGGATCCTTGGGATCCCGCGTCAAGTAACGCCCGAACCGAAATATACTTATAATTTAATGAAAACCGATTTAGAACCGATAAAAACTTTTACAATAGCCGTAGGTAATAAAATAGTCTGTTTTAGAGCGAGTGAGTTTGTATGAGAGATAGAATAGAAACCGTATCCTAGCCGCGATCGTGATCATTATCGCGATAACGAATATCCGCCCGAACATCTTGGCGAACATTTATTGGCCGTTGGTCCCGATCATACAACCGCCGCTCATCGTTAGAGCGCCTTCCATCCGAATTAAAATTATTGTTATCAGGACCCGGTGACCTTCGCTGACAACGCGGGGGTGACGCCTTTGGCGAACCACCCGACTGCTTATCCCGTCGTTGCGGTGAATAGCCCCCGCCCGTGCGTGGCGGTAAATCCCTTGGCGAACCACCTGATCACCTATCCTATCGTGGAGAACAACCTCCGCCCGTGACGCCGGTGATGGGATCAAATCAAATCAATAATCTTTATTTACATTACCATGCTGTTCTATACGGGAGCGGGAGAGCGACACGTGCAAATGAAACAACTGTTACTTTGACACTGACCATTAGGTCTCATTCTCATGCTTTATTATAAACCAGAGGCGAGGGGAACGCAGCCCGCCCGCTGCACGCTTATATAGCTATACACGTTCTACGTATACATACATAAAATCCCTCCACCATAATTTAAGAACTATTTACTAACTAATTTTACCTAGTAGATTGTATAGAATTAACTCTGGGTCTTTCCCGACGAGCACGTAAATTCGGGGTATTTTCCGGTGGCTCATCATGTCGAGGGCTGGAAACGGCTGGCATCTCACAGCACCTCCCCTCTCCCTCCGTTGAACCAGCAGCGCCAGCGCTCTCGCTGTTGCAACTTACTTCTGGGTCCCAATCGGTGTGACTACAATTACCAAAAGACTTTTCATATTTCTTAATCTGATTCTTATGTTTTTTTGGTTTCTGGGATACATTGAGGTACCAACTCGCGCAGGAGCGACCATCTGCGTTAGGTCTTGATGCCGAATCAGTGCCCGCCGAAGCGCACTCTTCATTCGGTACTCATAAGACTTAAGTGTCTCGGGAGAGTTTCCCCGTGAACACGTGTAGTTCACTGCCTATTTTCCAGATAGGTTACCGGAGCTGTCAAGCTCGCTCACTTCTCGTTGCACGAAGGGCACAACTCACAGTTGGGACTGCTCGGGTCGTCAACTCTAAAGTCAACTCCCAAGTGGCCACCTTGGTAGCGGAGTAGTAAGCACACTCACTTCTCGGAACCCATCCGGGAGCCTAGTCAGTTCCCACGTCCTACGCGGCTGGCTGGACCGGTGGCTACGGCATCTAGGGGGCCGCCTCTATTAGTTCTCCAGACTAGTACCGGAGATGCCGACAGCAATGTCCAATGAGAACCACCGAACAAAGCTGCCGACTTTAGCGGGAAACTCACGTTCCCCGCAGGACTTTTCGCTTCTGGCCCCACAGAGACAGCTACTAAGCCCCGCTCGCTGTGCAAGAGTTTGGAAGGCCTGGCACACAATACCAGGACAAACGAACATTCCCAAGCTCTACTGCTAACCACAAGCCACTACAAGTCCAACCCACGTCCAAAATCCCGCCGGAGGCGCCGGTTAAAGCACAACCAGCGGGGGGCATGGAACCGGAACCCCGTAGTACCCCTGAGCGTCATACAGCTGGACCCTTTAGATCCAGATGCGAAACCCTATCTATAGGGGTGAGTAGATAGGATGGAGGAGGATAAACTAGGTACAGTACAATAAGTCTATTTAAATTGTAATGTAAGTGCATTATAACTCAAAGCTCGTGGCGTACTCCTTTACTTCCAATCCAGAGGAGCCCCTTGGTGGGTGTGTAATTTTTTTTTTAAATAATTATGATCTAACGTTCATTTAATATAATTTCATTTCATATAATTTCATTTGATATAACAACTGACTTGATATAATTAACATTTAATATAATTTTAGAATCTATAATTTCATGTGATATAATGTCCACATGTTAAAATAAACATTTGATATAATAATCTAATGGTATAAAACATTATTCATATAATACTCAGAACCAAAGGGCACCATCGAAGAAAGCTAGCAAGCAGCATGCTAGCAAGCATGCAGCATGCTAGCAATCATGCAGCATACAAGCAAGCATGCGGCGTGCAAGCAAGCATGCAGCGTGCAAGCAAGCATGCAGCGTGCAAGCAAGCATTCGGCGAGCAAGCAAGCATGCAGAATGCAAGCAAGCACGCAGCATGCAAGCAAGCATGCAGCAGGCATGGTTTCTTTCACGGCTTCGGCGCTGCGGGGCTCTGGCGGTCCCACGCGAGCTTATCGTCGCAGATGGCTTACGCTCACCACCTGCTACTCAGCTCGCGGGCCGCCTCGCCCCTCCGCGCCTACGCGGGCTTAAATTACACTGTATAGTCCGGTCGTGGGACATTAAATTCCATAAAGAAGCTTTGATAATTCTAAAACTTTTCGTTTTTGCTGAGTGTATAGATTATGTGGATTGTGAGCTACTTTTAAAAAGTTAGAAGTTTTATGACTGTGCTTTAGGTATGGATTAGGTATTTCATAATATTTCGTGTAACGTAATGTATATAATATTAAAGTTTGAAATGTTGAGTGTTTCTTAATAAGAGTTATCTTATCTTTATGTTGTAAAAAGTTTAGAAACATATTATATGTGGAACTATGAAAATCACAAAATCACTCTTTTTGTCTTTGAATAAAATTTTAAAATTTATGAAATAATATTTAAGACTTTCAGTGGTTAGTGGTATACATGTTGAACAAAGTTTAGAAAGTTAAGTGGTGTGCTTCTTTGATAATTTCATTTTTCTTTCGTAACACACGCAATAATAAATTAAAATTGACAGAATCGCTCATACATGGCCTTTGTAATGCTATTTTATACCACACAAAAAATTAGAAACATACATACAGTGCATTTTGTTTAAATCACGAATAAAACATTTCGCTAAATACGTTTGTTTATGCGGGACGCGGCCGGCTGCGGGCGCGGCGCGGCGGTGGCGGCGGGCAGGCGCGGGGGTGGGGGCGGCGCGCGTGACGGACGGGCCAAGATAATACAAGAAGACGTTATACAGAAAAGTAAACTAAGTAAGAAGTACCCAATGATACTAAGTACCTTAACCTAATTACTTTACATCTTAGCACAAACAAAACATTATTAAATGACAAGTTTTGAGTAGTTAAGTACAGATCGCGCAATTCTTCTTTCACATAAGATTATTCCACAATCATCCGAATTGGATGAATGGGATGAAAACGTACGTAACGTAAACGATGAGTATGTAACATATTATAATTAAAAATAAAAACTGCAAGTGATTAAGTATGCTTAACTGTTAATTTTTCATTTTGGTTAATCAATCTATTATCCTGTCATGTTCACAAATCACAATAATTATTATTATATTATTATTATATTAGCCCTCGCTGTCCCACTGCTGGGCAAAGGCCTCCCTCCAATAATAGTAAAGTAATTTTTAAGATGTACAATAGGCTATAGAATTGCGTATCTAGCTAGGGCCACATCATACGATTAAAGTTTTTTCCACAACCCTTACATGTCAATGACAATTAATCAATTAAAAACTTCAGGTAAGTATGCAAAAGTATTCCTAAATTATAGTAAGGTAAGTAAGTAGGTACTCTTATTATCACTAAATCATTCATCACTACCTACCTATTTATTATAAAACAAAGTCCCCCCGCGTCTGTATGTCTACGTAAGTACGTAGGTACCTATTTACTTAATTAAGTATTATAATTTCAATTCTACTAGTCACCTACAATTATTAAGTACCTACCTGCATTATTACAATTTACAAGTACCTAACTAGGTTGGTAGTTACTTACTTAATGGAGTAACTGTATAAAATCGTAAGAAGTATAGGTAGGTAGTAGGTACGTTATCCGTCTGTACCTACTTCTTACCTATCATCCGTACGACCTACCTTTCACTTTCCTACTTAATTGTCCTTGCACAGGTTTACATTACATAACATACTATGTAACATACACATACCAAAGAAGACTCTTTGGCACAAGTCTAAAAATCCATTTCAGATTAAGCCTAGTGTTTACACGTTCCGCTCAAGGTCACCAGCGCTCGAGCTCTCACTAAGACTACTTGATGCCCTAAGCAATTCACGCCTGTGGGCTCCCCTATCCGTATGTCAACTATAATCGGTCTTTAAACCAGTACCGCCTAAAAACATTAGTTTTTTGTAAAATAAGATGTTGAGACGTACCTTAGAAGTGGAGTAGGTGCGAAAACAATAAAAACCAAAGCATTATTTATTTATTAATGCTGATTAGGTATAAGTAGGAGCTCGATGGCGCAGCGGCTAACGCGTTCGGCTTGCGATCTTGCCCGCTAAGCAACTTTCGCAATGCCGGGTCGCTGGATGGGTGACCAAATTAAAAACATCTCGAGCTCCTCCGTACTTCGGAAGGCACATCAAGCCGTTGGTCCCGGTTGTTGTCGTAAGATGGCAGTCGTTAAAACCCACCAACCCGCATTGGGCCAGCGTGGTGGGTTATGGCCCAATATCCCCACGTGCTATTGTCCACGTGGGAGGCCTGTGCCCAGCAGTGGGACGTTTATAGGCGATAATGAGGTATAAGTATGATATCATATAATTTTACATACATATACATACATATAATCACGACTATTATCCCCGAGGGGTTAGTCAGGGCAATGAGGACAGCAAAATAAAGCAGTCCTCTACCATACTCCACTTTTCACAAAATAGCGACCGCAGAGATTTGCTGACAGGTAGTGAGCCATTCGCCGCTCTATGCTTATGGAAGTATGTGCAGTCTTTAGTCCGTTAGTCGCCATTTACGACACCCAATGGAAGAGAGGGGGTGGTAGTATTCTTTCACCGCTACGCGATACGGTTATATAATATAATTTTAAGTGTAGTAAATTTGTCATAAGCCCATATTGATTTTTAATGATGGAGACCGGGGCTTAGTACAGTACGAGTACATCTACGAATATTCAACGTTATCTGTCTATAAACACCAACTCTCAGAACAATAATTAGTTATTGTTCTGAGCACCAAATCTTCCGACTGTCTTTCGTTTTCCTAACTATTTGTTGCATACACCTTACCTTTTTACTTTATTTTTCTTATTAAGACCTCCGTGGTCGAGTGGTTAGCTCGCCAGTTCCAGCGTCGCACTATCGATCTTTTAATATGCGCCACCATTATATTTTGATTGAACCAAAAACAAAACTGTATAGATTTTTGACTCCCAAGACACAGGCACTATGGTGCCGGTGTCTTGGGAGGAAGCGAACATACAACCCATCCCCAAAAAGAGGATCGTTCGGATCTGGCCAACTATCGACCCATCTCTGTAACTTCTGTACTGTGCAAGGTTAATTAATTCCCAGCTCATTCACTACCTAGAGGATCACTCGCTGCTCCATGATCGCCAGTATGGGTTGAGACCAAAGCGATCAACGGGTGATCTTCTAGCGTACGTTTCTCACGCGTGGGGTGAAGCGATGGACAAGCATGGCGAATCCCTGGCAGTAAGCCTTGATATCGCCGAAGCTTTCGATAGAGTGTGGCATCGTTCCCTTCTTTCCAAGTTGCCGGCCTTCGGTGTGCCGCCCCGTTTGTGCGCCTGGGTTGCAGACTTTCTAGAAGGGCGGAGGATTCGTGTCCTTTGTGAGGGTAGTTCCTCCCCGTTCTACAAAGTCAATGCCGGAGTGCCGCAGGGTTCTGTGCTCTCACCTACTCTATTTCTTTTGCATGTTAATGACATGTTGTCCTTGGGCAATATTCTTTATTATGCGGATGACAGTACGGTGCATGAGCGGTACTTGGGACATCCTGCGGCAAAGCAAGCCGATATCATGGTGAAAAGGCAAGAACTGGTTGCCAAACTGAACCTGAATCTCGATCGTGTCTCTAAGTGGGGATCTAAAAACCTGGTCGAGTTTAATGCTAGCAAACCCCAGGTTTGTGCATTCTGGTCCAAGGTAACTCCCTTCCTTACTCCTCCCTCTCTTCAGAACTTTCCGTTACCCATTTTGGTGAACCTCAGCATTCTTGGCATGAACATCGGCCAGGAACTGAATCCAAAATGCTACATCGAGAGTGCTATTTTAACTGCCTCCCGGAAGCTGGGTATTCTCAATAAGGTGAGGCGGTTTTTCACTCCTGAGCAGCGCTGTTTGCTGTACAAAACTCAGGTGCGATCGAGTATGGAGTATTGTTCCTATCTATGGGACGGCTCCGCTAAATACCTCCTCGATGCACTTGATAGACTGCAAAGGCGAGCGGTACGGTACGCATTATTGGAGATGCTGAGGTTACAGCCTCCCTTGATTACCTCCAGCTGCGTAGAGACATTGCTTCTTTCAGTGTCTTCTACCGGAACTACTACGGAGAGTGTTCTGAAGAACTTTTTGATCTTATCCCGCCCTCTCCTTTCCTCTCCCGGACTACACGTGCTGGTCTTAGGAACCACCATCATACTGTACTATGTGACTATCAGTACTCGTACCAAAAAATTTGGCCAGTCATTTCTCTGTAAGACCATTCGGCTTTGGAATTCCTTGCCGGCGCATGTGTTTCCCAGCTCCTACAGTCCCGGGTCTTTTAAGCAGGGCGTGAAACGGCATTTATGCAGGCCGTCATGAATAGGTGCGCTCGTTATCGTAATTATTCCACGGTAGGGAGCGCTCTCATTATTTTGGACTGCATCGGCTGCTTACCATCAGGCAGGATGCAGTCACTATGACGAGTCATAACAGAAAAAAAAAACCTAACGAAAAAAATTTTACAGCTGCTAGGCAACAATCCACGGCGCTTTGACCTACTAAATTGAGAGATGGACTGCGCATGGTATATATATTGCAAACGGATTCGCCTCTAGAATCTTCTGCGGTATGCCATTGTAACGCCCAGACATATTTGAAGCATTGTCATAAGACTGGCCTCTGCATTTTGAAAAATCTAATCCACAATGTTCTTCAAGGTATTGAAGAGTTTGCTTTGGCAGGTCTAGGTCGGACTCTATGTCAACTTATAACGCGCGAATTTTCAAATTAGTCCTAGAATTTTTTTTTGGTTTGATATTTCGTGAGAGTGAGATGTGATGCCCTAAGGACGGATTTTTTTGTGCTTCTTCTGGTGCCCTCCTAGACGTGATGCCCTAAGCAATTGCTTAATATGATTAAGGGTTAATCTGTCACTGCACATCATACGTCAAAAATAGGTCTCAAAAGGTAGTCATCAATGGTTATCATTCCAAAAGCCTTACGGTAACTTCAGGGGCGCCACAGGGTTCCATCCTTGGGCCGCTTATGTTCATTTTATATATAAATAATATAAAACAATGCTTTTAAATTTCAAAAGTTCTATTGTACGCCGACGATTTAAAAGCATATAAAACTATTAAATCCATTGAGGATTGCATCGCTTTTAATTTTGTGCTGTAGGCACATACAATAAAGAGTTCGAATCAATCGACATATTTTTACATGACAGTGGTTTTAAATCTCATATCTTTAAGAAACTTTTAAATGTAAATTGATAATTTATTTTGTTTTTTATTTTTGTACTTGTATTCTATGTAAGTATACTTTAGTTACTACTACAATGTTATGTGTAAAAGTTACATTATCTTATAATAATATATGGTGTATAATTTGTATTATTTCGTACTTCAGCACCCTCTAGCCTTTAGTAACAATTTCTATTACTCTGAGAATAGCGTTGTGGGTTGCATTACTGTTAATATTTATTTAAATTTATTTTAGTTACAAGCTGTAATGTAACTGTTTGCTGTTCCTGAATAAATAAATAAAGATACGAAATAAAAAAATATATTATCATTTTTATATAAATTTAATAATCTAAGCAACATTGTATTCAACATTGTTTTTTTACCCAAATAAAGTAAAAAAATATATAGTGGCATTGTAGACATTTAATTGCTAAAAATATTTTGCCAAAAGTCACTCACTGTTGACACGATGCTCTCTCTTCGAAGTTCCTTCGCTCACTGACCGCGGCCGCGGCGTAAGCCTGCCTACCGACAGGCGAGTGTAGGTGAGAGAGCGGGCGCGGGATGTCGCCAAATCCTGGCTACTGGATTACTTATTCTGTGCTACTGGTCACACACACCGCAAATCTGCTCCTATTCGTCATTCCGTCAAACAGTTCTAACTGGTCACAAGGAGGATATTTATGGTTTGATATGATTAAAATAAATACATTATTAATAAATAATTGGCATTTTTGATTTATTATGTTGTGTTTGTCCCAAAATTTGTTGTACCACACGTTTGGCGGGTAGTGAAATTTGTTTAGGTATCCTCCTTCTTTGTGACCAGTTAGAACTGTTTGACGGGATGACGAATAGGAACAGATTCGCAGTGTGAGTAGTGTGACCAATAGCTACAAAAATTACAATGTGTCCTAATAGAAATAAATCAACTTGTGACGGGTTGACACAAATAATACTGCTTTTGGCGGTGTGACCAGTTAGAACAAAATTTTGGTGTGACGAGTTGATGCCTAAATCCACCCGCCTACGTCCTGCATGCCTAATCGCGTATTTAGTGAAATATTTTATTCGTGATTTAAACAAAATGCACTGTATGTATGTTTCTATTTTTTTGTGTGGTATAAATTAGCATTACAAAGGCATGTATGAGCGATTCTGTCAATTTTAATTTATTATTGCGTGTTTACGTTTTCATCCCATTCATCCAATTCGGATGATTGTAGAATAATCTTATCTGAATGAAGAATTGCGCGATCTGTACTTAACCACCTACTCGAAACTTGTCATTTAATAGTGTTTTGTTTGTATTAATGTCAGCTAAGATGTAAAATATTTAGGTTAAGGTACTTAGTTTACTTTTCTGCAAAACGTCTTCTTGTATTATCTTCGCCCGTCACGCGCGCCGCCCCCACCCCCGCGCCTGCCCGCCGCCACCGCCGCGCCGCGCCCGCAGCAGGCCGCGTCCCGCATAAACAAACGTATTTAGCGAAATGTTTTATTCGTGATTTAAACAAAATGCACTGTATGTATGTTTCTAATTTTTTGTGTGGTATAAAATAGCATTACAAAGGTCATGTATGAGCGATTCTGTCAATTTTAATTGATTATTGCGTGAGTTACGAAAGAAAAATGAAATTATCAAAGAAGCACACCACTTAACTTTCTAAACTTTGTTCAACATGTGTACCACTAACCACTGAAAGTCTTAAATATTATTTCAGAAATATTAAAATTTTATTCAAAGACAAAAAGAGTGATTTTGTGATTTTCATAGTTCCACATATATTATGTTTCTAAACTTTTTACAACACAAAGATAAGATAGTTCTTATTATGAAACACTCAACATTTCAAACTTTAATATTATATACATTACGTTACACGAAATATTATGAAATACCTAAACCATACCTAAAGCACAGTCATAAAACTTCTAACTTTTTAAAAATAGCTTACAATCCACCTAATCTAAACACTCAGCAAAAATGAAAAGTTTTAGAATTATCGTAAGTAATTTTTCTCCGGCTACGCGACTATGTAGCGTAGGGCAGACAAGTCTACGTGGAGACGGTTTTGCCGCGATTCGTTTCTGTCACTGACTTTTGTGGCACAACCTTACCAAAAACACAACGTATAAACTTTTAAAGATTATTTAAAATCAAATTGGGGTTAAAAAGCTAGTTTTATTTTAAAGTAACAAATATGTCAAATGAAGTTATAGAATATGTTATTATACCAATATAGCTTTATTGAAAAAGTTGTTATAGAATATGAGTATTATATCAAATGACTAGTATACGTAATGCTGTTAGGGGAAGTGTATATAGATCAAGTAAAAATTATATCCAATGAACGTTAAGTCCTTTGTAATTAGTTCATATGTCATTATATGAAATGATACGCACCCCTCCTGGGTATCTCCTTTCTTGGCTAGTAATAGGCTAACAACTTAATACCGAAATTACCGCATAAAAAACTCTAAATCACCGAATCCAAAAAATATGAACGCGCGCCGCGTGTCCCACAGAAAAGTCAAGTGAGCCATCTGCTGACATGAGCTGACATTTCTTTTCCATTGAAGATGAAAATTGCGTGGCAAAAGGATTCATAAAGTGCTCATACAGCCTTAGTATGAAACACTGGGAATCGAACCTAGGAACTCTAAGACTAGGTCTAAAACCGGTGGCTTAGCCACTAGACCACAGAGGAGGTTGAATGGATAGTACAGCATCAAAGCAGTACAAGTTCGTCACTATTACATATTCTAAAATTAATTCAGAATTGGATATTTACTCTGGGTTTACTGAGTTCAGGAGAACATTTTTAAAAACTTTGTTGCAATAAGTAGCCTGTAAGCCGCACAGTACTTCTCTATGTATATCAATATACTTCTAAAATTTCTACAGTATGTACTTAGTACCTACTTAATTAAATTTAACTTAAGTAAATTCAAATTTAAGTAGTTCAATATTACAAGTTTAAGGAGTTCATTATTTTAAATTTGAGTAGTTCATTATTTTAAATTTAAGTAGTTTACTTATGCTTCCAAGTGATCTGTGCTTGTCGTGGCAGTTTGTAACTAAGGCCACACTACAACATAGTAATGCTTAATCATGTGTATTTGATATTTTTGGTGTGTGACTTGTAAACTGTCCTTAAATAAAAAAATAAATTATGTGACGCTGGTTCGATTACATATATAACTGAAGTTAACCTTAGGTACCCTTTTTCCTGAAGAAATGTGATTGAAATATAGTCGTCGCTACAATTGATGGGTATATTAGCTTATGGTGCTTGTTAAATGCGGTTTGGGTGGTCACAAACCCGAGCTATACATCGATAAAATCCGAAACACACTTTGCCCGAGCTCGGAATTTGCGAATCTTCAGCTACAGAGGTTAGAACAAAAACCTCTGTGATAAAACTTGCTGATTTCATTTCATTTCTACTCCGCTTATGTTTTACAGAATGGCAAACTTCATGCGGTGATACTGGACTACCAGACGATGTCGGTGGGCAGTCCGGTCACCGACCTGCTGTACCTGATCTTCTCGGGCTCCGACGCAGAGTTTCGTAGGAGGTACTTCGAACCACTCCTCGACCACTACTACGACCAGCTCACCCTCGCGCTGGCCAGGTTTCAGCTGCAGGCTCCTAAGATATTGCCCAGGCACGAGTTTGATCGTGAAATGAATCAGGTGAGGGTCTTCAATTTTATTTGTTAGCGTTTGTCGCCATCTCTGAGGTTCCGGGTTCGATCCCCGTCGGGTCCAATTAGAAAATTTTGTTTTTCTAAATTGTCTTGGGTCTGGGTGTTTCTATGTACCAGTATATTAAACTGATTTTTGTATCACGCACGACGAGACGTTTGGGGCTCGCTCCACTCTCGTCACGAGTCGGCCCGGCATCAACCAACTCAAGAATTAAGGACTCTATGCTGTATTATGTTGATAAATTTCCATCATTGGGCCTCCTTGTTTTATGATTGAGAATCCAACGTAAAGCCAACTTTTGGGCTACTGCCACGTGGTTGGCCCAGTGTAGAAAATCATTTAAGCCCAACGATGATCCTACCGTTGGTACTACTATTATTAGGGGTGACTAGCCTCACGGCTGGCCAACTAAAAAGTGGACGGAAGCCCGACGAACACCCAACTCAAAATGCTAGTAGCAGCTGGTTCTGCGATCCTCGTTGGCTAGTCTCTGAATAACTCTTTGGGTATAATTAAACAGCCGTGAATCCAGGACCTACCTATGTAAACAATACTAAAAGTATTTAACGCTTTTTCAGCACTTCGCCATAGGTTTAATGAACGCGTTCTTAGCGTTGCCGATGATGACGATGCAAAGTGAGGACGCGCCGGCGATGGACGGCAGCTTCACCCTGGACGCCATGCTGGACGTGCGCGTGAGCCCCCTCTTAGCGCAGAGGCTCAACGAGATAGTCGACGACTACATCAGTTGGGGCATCTTGTAGACCTCTATTTCATATTAAATTGAATGTGCAATAGTAGCCAGTTTATTTATTCTTATCCTAATCTTTGATCCTAACGTCCGCATCCCCTTAAAAAAAAAGCAGAGCGCCTTGACAATGCTTGTAGAATTGAATAATTTCGGGGTCGTCTCACGGCGCGGCATCTTGTAGACTTCACTGCTTTTGTATTCTTATTATCGTTATTACTCATAGCACTATAATTTGGAATGAAAAATATCGGTAGAAAGTATATCTACTTATTCTCGTCTCTGGGCACAGAATCAGTAATAGTACTTACTACCGTACAGAAAGTCTACCCTCTAACGACTTTCACGCGAAATTGAAACTTATCGTATGACCCGAGCGTTCATATTTTAACGACTCGATATCGATTTGACGTCAGGAGCGTAGGATTGATATATTTAAGTACGATTACGATTTAAGCGACGACGCGCGACGTTTTTTTTTATCTACAACAGGTAAGCGCTTGGCCTTCATCTCACCTGGTATGTGACGATAAGACCGAAGGTGGAAGCGCGCTTCACCCGGAATCCTCAACTACTGAGGAACTGGCTATCTTATCTCAAACTGTCGGAACACAACAATGCTAAAAACATCTTGTTATGGCAACAGACTTAGATAAAATGGTGGTAGCTAGCCAGGCGGACTTAACAGCCCTACCACCAACCAAACCGAGCACACAAAGATGTACCCCCGCTGGGAATCGAACCAGGGACCTCTGGGTCTGAAACCGGTGGCTTAGCCACAAGACCACAGAGGCGGTTGAACCATAGAGGACGTTGGAGCGTGCGAGCTGAGCAGCAACTTTTAGTGCCATTTATTCTGTGACCATACGCCTGCCATGCCTGCCTGGGAGGCGCGCCGGCCGAACAGTTGACACCCCCCCTCTGGGAAGTCAAGTTTAGGTATAAAAAATTACTCGTAAGAGAGTTTCACGCGAACTTAAAACTTATCGTGTGACCCGAGCGTTCATATTTCGTTAGGCAACGCTGACTCGATATCGATTTGATCGACGATGAATCAGGAGCGCAGGGTTCTCACTTATGGATAAATTTTATATATTAAAATAAATTAATAAAGATAATAGCGTGAATTAATTCACAAACATCCTTCAAAAAGTAAGCTTTAATCAAACACATTATTAACTTGTATAACAACTAAACAACAGATTTTATATTGGCAAAAGAAAATCATGTCTTTTCATTAAATTGTTTTTGAATAACTATTAAAGATTTTTATGGCTAAATAACTACAGACTTACGCAACTTAACCTACTAGCACAAAATAAATAATAGTAGGTACCTACTAGGTGGAAAATAAGAGAAGCACAGATTTAGATTTAAGTAAGTATTATTTATTTAGACATCCGTAAACACAACAGTATCTTTTATACGGTATAAAACGTCGTTTTGTAACTAAGTACTTAGTCATTTTTCGATGCTCAAAAATCACAGATATTATCGTTCGTTTTACGCGCGACGTGGAGCGAGCGAGCCGAGCGAGCGGCAGCCTATCAGCCTACTGCCAATAATTATTGCCATACGCCTGCAGTGGCCTGCACACACACGAGAGGCGTCGGCGTGACACCCCCCCTTATATTATCCCCGGGGTTAGTCAGACACTAGGCAATGAGGACAAAAGCAGTTCACTTTTCACTAAATTAGCGACTGCACATGTGCTCAGCGTGACAGGTGGTGAGCCCATCGCCGCTCTATGCTGTTGGGTGAATGTGTCTTTAGTCCGTTAGTCGCCTTTTACGACACCAAAGGCAGGAGAGCGAGTGGTAGGTAGGTACAGTGCCACAAACTTATCTGACCCGGTGACGGCGTCGCTGCTGTTGAATTTAGTGTTGCCGCTAAGCAGTTTGTAGGGTATAATGACATTGCACTAGGCTCTCCTCCTCCTTCAAAATATTTATTTACTGATTTAGACATTGACAACACGATATAACTAGGAATATAATAAATAAATAAATAAATAAATAAATATACACATTTTTATAGAATTATGTTTTAGTTCCAGTTTTGGCCACCGGGTCAGATAAGTTTTTGGCACTGTAGTATTCTTTCACCGCTACGTGCACGCGCGACCCTTCCTTGTTTGAAAACCACGTTAATTCCTTAAAAACAATATCTTCCCAAAAACAGATGCGTTTGACGTTTGTGCGTAGTAAGGTTTAGGTGTGGAATCTATAGATTGCGATACAAAATCAGGGCCCAGGCTGATTTCACAGTCACGCGTTTGAGCAGCTATGCGATTCTCTAAGCGACACATAGACGCTGCGCGCATGGCTGTGATCTGCTGTCTCTTTCCAATTCTATGAATATGAAAGAGACAGAGTCATTTGTCAGCGCTGCGGCAGCCGCAGTTATCAAGGCTTTAGCTTAGAGAATCGCACGGCAGCGCCGGCCACACGCGCGCGCTTAGATACGCCCCACACTGGCGTCTTTCGAGCGTCAGCGTCATGCCGGCGTCTATGCGGCGCGCGAGCTCTGCGCTGACGCCGCGTGTACGCCGGCTCGACGGCGACGTCGAAAGACGCCAGTGTGGGGGGTCTCACAGTGTCATACCGGCGGCGTCCACGCGGCGCGTTGCAGCGCTCACGCGACGTCGATGCCACGCGAGCGCTGCACTGACGTCGCGTGGACGCCGGCTCGACGCCGACGCTCGAAAGACGCCAGTGTGGGGGGTCTCTTACAATTACATAAGTAGTTGCGCTTCATAGTCACGCAGTTCAAACGCGCCGTTCGTGAGACGCGCGCCGTTGGCCAGCGCTGCCGAAGCGCGCGCGGTCCGAGCTCCTCTACTGGCAGTTAGCGTTTCAGAGTAACGCGCACGAGCACGCGCTGTCGCGTACACTTAAAATGAGTAGTTAACGATTTCATGTTCCTCGATACGGGGCGTCTGATCGATGAAGCTCGTATAAGAAGATGTTTGTGGGATGCCTCAGATGACAGTACAAGAATAGGGACACGGAAGGTAGGTAGCGTACTTTCCAATTTGTAGAGTAATTCGTCAAACGATCTGGACGAAAGGTGAAAATGTTTAAAAAACCTGTAACTACAATCTGGTAAATCGGAGAACGATGTTACGAAGGCGCCTCTCAGTAACCTTGTGGCATTAAACGGATCTATTTGCAATCTTCTGCGACGACGTCGCTGTTGCATTCTTTTCTATAAAAAATAATTAGCTAATCCTTTTAATCGGTTTGTCTCCATGATGACGATTATACACAACTGTATACATTGCAAAGAAACGCAAACTCGTTTCACAGCGGTCCGCCGGTCCGCGCGCGCGCTGTTGAGACGCGCTGGCCGCCGGCGCGTGCCGCCGGCGTTACCCTGAAACCAGCCTCAGTAACAAAATGGAATAAAAAACCAAAATGGAATTTACACATTTATTTAATAATTTGATTTCACTTGACAACAATAAATTAATAATATTTTCACATAATTTGCTTAAGTACCTATAACTACTAGTTAACACTTTCTATGATTAATATTTTTACACCATGTACCTACCTAAGACCAACATTAATTATCATACTTTTAGCAAAGTTTCCTATTCCTATTGTGTGGCGTAGTGTTTACAACCATTAGTAAGGCAATGAACACTAAAACCACGGTAAGTACCTAATATCGATGGCTTAGAGCACACATGTACTAATTACAAAAACTTGATTTTTCAGGAGAGCATTTTAGAGTTTAAGCATGAATATTACAAAAACTGTGTATGATATGGAATTCAAATTACGTTTATTCATAAGACTTATTCTTTGGTTCTACAAATAAGTAGATTTCACAACCGAATTACGTCAAATTGATAACAAAATCAGCTGAATTTCTAGATAACCCCATCACTTAGTACATTTGAACCCTTAAATTTAGTAATTTGAATGCACGAATGTACTAAGTGGGACGGGGTCAATATTCTAGTAGATAAACAGGTACTTATCAAAATTAAAATATTAAAATATTTATTAAATACCGCAGAATACCGACTCAAGATATTTTGTGCAGGTTAGAACATAAAATAATAATAATAATAAAAAGTAATAATTTATTAAAGTTCTACAACATTTAATTAATTATTAAGAATAGTATAGGTACCTAAATCACTCTTTCTTAAACACTAACAAAATTAGGGAAAGTACTTATTTATTCAAGTTTCTCTAAATCAGTAATTAGTCTTAAAATAAGGTAGGTTATTAATAATACTCTCATCCTGATTCTTAACTTCATAATCAGATGTTTCAGTGTCAGTGATATTGATATTAGGAATATTTGCAGAACTTGATGGTAAGTCTCTATAGTATTGCCCATAGTCTGATGGGATCACAACATCCTTTAAAGAGTAAGAAGATCTTTTTTCTTACATTGTGAAATAGGGAGCACCAAATTTGTATGCTCTTTTCAGGTTTTTTAAAAATATATTAAAGAAGTCTTTCTTTTTTCCTCCATTTTTTGCCTTGCAAATATTGATTTCTTCCAAATCTAAGTCGTTCAAGTCGTAGTCATAAAATATCGAAGTAGGCGATTCTTTGTTTACCCGAAGCCACTTAATTTTAAACCATTTCAGTCTTTTTTTATGTTTTTAGTTGTGTTAGTATTTAAAGTTTTTTCAAATGCCTTTATGTCATAGAAATCGTCATGTTTCATAATATTAACATCATAATGTTTTGGTTTGATCGTGGCAGAACCCATTATCAAAATATAAAATAGTTAGATTGTACTATGAGAGTTTTCGTAAATAATATATTTTGCAATCACCGGTAAGGGGTATAGAAAGAACAGGTTGTAGGTCGAATGTATTTGCTCTAAAAGCACCATATTTCTTTGTCTTCTTTTTTCATATCCAAAGAGTCTTTTTCGCGTTTTTTGTGTGCATCCATATTCTTCTTGTAAACTAGCTTTTTCATTTGATCGCTTATACACATTGCAGGGTTTATAAAATGCTAGTTTTGGCTCATAGGAGTGAAAAATCCTGTGGTATATACATACTACGGGAGTTATTTGTTTTTCTGGGCAAAAAATTTCTTTGTAAATTTTGTACATGCGAGATAAGTTCAGATTCAGATCACTATCTAAATATAATTTTTGGAGTCTTTGCGACAATAGTAAGACTCAGTTCGAGGGTACTGGTCAATATTGCTCTTTCACAAATTTCGTAGCCTAGGGAAGTTATATTTGCGGGAATTTTACGTACATAAGAACTTGCATGTCCTCTATTTTTGGAACAAATATTAATAATACTTGTGCTAATAATACAAAAAAATGTTTGGCAAACACGGTGTTTTCTTATGATTAGTGAAAAAGCCAGTATGAACGTGACATTGACCAATTTTCTTAGCTTTCGTGCATACACGTAAAAATTGCCCGCCTAAACGATTATCGAAAGCACACTTAACTTAAAATGTCGTTAGTTGAGCATTTCAAAAAACAAAACAAAAATAAGTTTACTAATAGATATGTGATTTTTGATGATTTTGTAAACATATGTACAGTTATTTTTTGTATCATAGCGACTTAGCACATTTGTGCACTTAAAAACAGTTGAAAGCATTAGATTTGTTTTGTATTAACTGCACTTACAACATTTGGATTGTCTGTAATATGTAAAATTACATATCGTAAATGTACTTAATATTTTTGTGCGTTAACTAGTACCGCGGGTGGGAATCTTAAAATCACTTAAGGAGTTTTCGTAGCAGATTAGTAAAAATAAAGGATTTTAATACTTTTGGACAAAACCGAAGCTTACTTGATACAACCGTGACACTGGGTTTTTGATAGAAAGAGATGGAATATGGGCACGTGGGTAAGTGCAAACGGTAGAGCACGTCAATTAATACAGTTGGCAGTCAAAAAGTAAAAATCGCAATTTTTGTAGTTAATACATGTGTGCACTAAGCCATCGATATGATAAAACTTAAAAAACGTTGCATTTCTGCACTCATTTTTGGAAGACATTTCTAGACACGGAAGTAAAAAAACTTGTAGTACACAAAAAACAAAAATTGCTGCCGAGTCTAGATTTAGGAATGTAGGTATCCATTACATTTTACTGTATTTATTTAGACACACGCCGGCAGGCCTACCTACCCGAAACTGCCAATAATCTGTGATCCACATTAACCCTTAAAAGCTTATAACATAAAGTTCAAAATTGACATTTAGTGGTAGGTTGACCTGGCTGGCGTCAAAAAATCATTAAAGAGGAAATTTGTGTGATTTTCGCTTATAAATAATTTATTTAACAGAATGTTTTACTTTGTAAATTATCATTGTTCTGTAAATATTACGTTTAGTTTTGGACAGGTCGTTCTGCTGGCGTGTTTCATGCAAAGCGAATACCGCCAAAAGTAGTCTACCGGGTACTTCCTCCATCGTACAGAACAAACCCTCCACCAGCCCATGGTCCTGCCTACCTTGCGGCATAAGGACCGAATCTCGGGAGAGCGCGTGGGTACTGCATAGGCTCTTTTCCCCAGCGGCGCTTTTCACTTCGCTCCCTACAAATCTTATTCCGCCCCTTCTGTTACCACCTCTCCCCCTTCTGGGGCGTGGACACCACAGTACGTGACTTCGCGTCGGGCTGCTCTCGTTGTTATACCTAAACCTCTTATTCGAATGTTCGTCGAATCGTGTGCCAGGAGTGCACGAACTCGCGCATTGCTTCCCAATTGCTTCGGCTACTGATGAGGTCCCGGCGGTAGACTGGACCGAAATCCTGTCTGGGTAACCTATCCAACAACCTGACCCTAATCTCGAAGTATAAGCTACACTCCCATAGTGCGTGATCTCGACTCTCACTAGACTCGCCGCAGGGACACGTGGCAGACTCGCACAGCGCAAGTTTGTGTAGGCGCTGTCTGAAATAACGGTGCCCCGTGAGCAACTGAGAAACAACGTAATCGGGCTCAACCCAGTCATGGGAGTCTCATAGTAACGTCTGGGAAGAAGCTAAATAACTCGCGGCCATCCTAGCTGGACTTCCATCGTTCTTGCCAAATGGCGACGATCTCCTCTCTGACTTTACATCTCAATTTGCGGCGCTCCCTGGTGGCCAGTTGGAGTCTATCCTCTGCAAGACGTCCGTGACGAAGAGCGACGAAGAACGCCCGCACGAAGAACCTCCAGATCGGCTGGCAGCACGCCCGCAAGCACAGGTAACGCCTCGGTGCTGCACGTTCTGTAGGCCTTCGTTAACAATGTAAGTGCCGGTCTTTTCGTGCTAAGTAACGCCCTTCTGACGATGAAAACACGTGCGTCGGTACCATACGGCCGCAGCGTATGTCAAAGTGGCCACATAGGTCCCTGAAAACAGGACCCTAAGGGCACGGTACTTGACGCCCCAGGTCGACGCGGAGATGCGTGACACTTTGCCGAAGCAGTTGCGAGGCCGCTTCACCAATCAACTTAGCATGCGGCGCGTAGGACCTAGCCACGTCCAGAGTCACTCCCAACAGCTTCGCCTGAGTGACGCTCGCGATCGAGGACCCACCGAGCCGGATAATCGGCGACCGTTGGAATTTTCCTTTGTACGTCATCGTAAGTGACTTTTCCGGGGAGAAACCAAGACGATTACGGGTGCCCCAATCGGATATGGCACTTAACACCGACGTAGACTTGCGCTCGATATCGGAACGCGATGAGGCCTCGTCGACGATCATCACGTCATCGGCATACGCAACAACGTAGACTCCGTCAGGTTTCGGCAGCAGCAGGAGGTCGTTGAGGAGGTTCCAAAGTGTCGGGCCTAGTACTGACCCTTGTAGACATCCCATGGTGTTGTTTCCACGACGTCTGGTTCCCAACAAAGAGCCCCACACGCCGGTTCGTGAAGTAACTGACCAAGATGCTATAGATATTAGGCGGACAACCCACCTGTTTAGCTTTTAAAAGAATCATTGGCCACCACGCATTGTCGAAAGCACCAGATATGTCCAGAAAGATCAACTGCACGTAGGATGCTGCACTGGACTGTTACTGAGTTAATAAATTTGAGCGCCGTGACTGTAGAACGGCCGCGGGTGAAACTGTGCTGGGCATCTGAAATGTGACTGTGCAGACAGGGAGCGCAGGAAATAATTACGCGTTCAAATATTTTACCTAAAATGGGTAAAAGAGTTATAGGCCTATACGCCTTCGGGTCCGAGAGAGGCTTACCATTACCCTTAGGCAGTACCAAAAGCTTACCGGTTTTCCAGATATCTGGGAAGATACCCTGAGCAATGCACAAACGATACATGTTCCACATCTCGTCGGACGCAGCCTTCCAAGCCCACTCGACGAATTTGGCGGATATACCGTCCGTACCTGCGGCCGTGTTCGGTAGAGCGCGGATGAAGTTCTCAAGCGAGCGTTTGCTTGGATCCGGAGAGTCGCACCCAGAAGGGGCGAACGCAGCAGCCACACGAACGTCGCGGTGGTAGGAGGTATCGGTCTCTGGTTGATCGTCTGGGTACAGCGAGGTGAGTAACGCGGTCATGGTGTCACTGGTAGAATCAGTGTGCCGCATTATGAGTTTCGAAGCGTTGATGACGTTTGATGGCGGACAAAAACGTCCGCTCGCTGCCCGATTTGCCTTACCCCACGGGTCGTCGTTACCTGAATCAGCGATTGCGCGGTAGAAATCCAACTCTGCCTGCTTCATGGCGTGTTTGCACGCAGTCCTGAGACTGCGGAATGACTCACGAAGTAGCTCTTCTTGTATTCCTCCCGCGCGACGTGATCGCTGCCAGTCACGACGGGCTCGGCCACCTCTACGGCGTAGCTGATCTAATTCGGGTGACCACCATTCGTATTTACCATCATCCTTGCGTGCACAGCGTCCGAGGACCTCCCCGGCGTTGGCCATCTCTAGGGACCCATTGTGTAGTGATCTTGCACAGCGCTGGGATGCATGCGGCTAACGTGACCAGCCCAAACCCATTTGAGCTTGGCAGCTTTGTTGCCTACGTCCGTTAAGCACGTTGTAGAGGCAGGACACTATTATCAAATTAGTCCTCATAAATATACTGTTGATCTAAGTAAGCCATATTTGTCAGCTTTGAGTCAGTTTTACGAAAAAGTTCATGGCATTTCTCAGGTACTTTTTATAAACGTCTTTACGGCTACTATCCCTTCCTGTATCCCATCAATCATAAATCTTTTATTTGCGGAATATCATGTACACCCACAAAATTACTGCTCGGTAGCCTAGGAATGAACTCGTTGGAGGTCAGGAGAGCATGAGATAAGTTATCTATTGCCCTTAAAATATTGCGTGGGCTTGTCGATTCTGCTGAATCTGTTGAAGTGCTGTCGAGGCTGTATGTGCCCAATCATTATTTGTGTGTGCGAGCATATCGTCCGCATCGGCACCGTCTATTCTCGCGGCATCCGTATGCATACCGCCCTCAACAATGCCTCAACGGTCTCTTGATTGCTTTTCCTGATTTGGTGGTCGTTGCTGATAATATAAAATCGTTTATGTCTACATTTTTGGAGTTTAGTGAAAATAATATGTAATTTATATAATATTTTATAATTATTGAATGATTTTATTATTGTAACTATTTTGTGAATTTTAATTTAATAATGTAGATGTTTTGTTACAATGGGCGTTTTTTCGAGATCAAAAAAAAATAAATTGGTTCGTAAATGACTTCATAGATGGCGCTTAGCATAGATTAGTATGGCGCTTAGAAAAGGCGAGTTCATAAAGAGCACGTGTATGGCTGCGTAATATTTATTCCATTCCAAAATAGAAATAGGTTCTGGATGTCCTGAATATAAATAGGTAAGTACTTACTATTTTTTATTCTTTTGGTAGACAAGTAAAAGTGTAGAATTTATTACAGCCCTAGAGCGCAGGACAAACACAAGCGGCGTCGGGCGCGGGCGCGGCGCGGGCGAGGCGCGGGCGTCATTCGTATTTCATATGAATCGTATAGAAGCGGCGGGGCGCGGGACATATACATGCGGCGTGGCGCGGGCGGGTTGCTCATACGCCTCGCCCGCGCCTCGCCCGCGCCGCGCCCGCACCTCGCCCGACGCCGCTTGTGTTTGTCCTGCGCCTTAGGTAGGTACGGCTGGTGGCCGGCTTTTATAAAGCGACAGCTATCGAGTGTTTTTGAACTAATTTTTACTTTTTAATTTGGACTGTCAGAAAATCGCCTATTATGTAAATTGGGAATAGAGGGCTGAGATCCCGTGGTCGCTCTCCAACCAGATGGGTAGACCTCATTAGATCCCTCACTCAATCTACCATGACCGACTGCTCACACAATGCCACTAACAGAGCCGAATGGAGACGAATAACGAGAGCCGTCATTCACCCAGACCCCCCATAACCACGAGTGTCACTCTGTCAATCAAGAGTCCCTGACTAAGAAGAAGAAGAAGAAATTGGGAGAAATTTTGTATCATTATTAAAATAAATAAATAAAGTGTATTTGCTCAGGCAAGCACACTTTAGGACTCATCATCATCACCAGCTTATAAACATCTCACTGCTGAGCATTCCCACGTGGAGATTGGGCAACAACCCACAACGCTGGCCCAATGCAGGAGTACTATGGGACTATGACATGAACTTTACTAAAAGTTGACAGACCCAGAAAGAGATGGCGGAACGAGTTGGCCTTTCTCCTTTAGGGATTGGCCTCACATTGCTCTACCATTGACTATACGATAAGATAACAAACCTGTTAAACCAAACAGGCAATAGTAGAGCAATATAAGGCCAATCACTAAAGGAGGAACTCGTCCCGCCATCTCCTTTTGGGTCTGTCAACTTTTAATAAAGTTCATGTTACACATTGCACATTAAGTGAGTCTATAAACCAAAGGTTAAGACCGTCTTTGCTCATACTAGATTTAAGATTTGTTATGTATAAAACTGTCACATATGTATATGCAATTTATCTATCTAACTGGTTAGGTATTTAAATCTACAAGGCATTGTCGCCGTCCTTCAAACTGGCGTCCCTCACTTTGGCCGCCAGCTCGGCCTGGTCCAGCTGCTCCAAGCACAGGCCCAGCAGCCGCTCCAGCGCACGCGCCGTCTGCCGCGGCGGGTACACGCCCGCGTCCGGCACGTGCACGAACAGCGTGCGCGCGTTGTCGCGGCTTAGTGACGTGTAGTAGACGTACTCACATAGGTATCTGCAAGGAACGATCTTATAACAATAATAACTAGCGGCCGCTCGCGATTTCACCCGCGTGGTTCCAGTTTCCGTGGGAATATCGAGATAAAAAGTATCCTATGTGTTAATCCAGATTATAAACTATCTGTATGCTGAATTTCATCCAAATCCATTCAGTAGTTTTTACGTGAAAGAGTAACAAACATCCATCCATACTTACAAACTTTCGCGTAATTATAATATTAGTAGGAAGTAGGATAGTAGGATTACACTTTGTTTGCACAAAAGAGTTACAAAAACAGAACAAATCATAGAAAAGAGAGTACAACAAGGCTGCTTTATTGCTTGATAGCAATGTTCCTGGCAACGTTGGGTGAAAAGAGAGAATATTAAAGGATAATAGGGGAGTGGGGGCATCTGAAGAAAGAAAGTATTGAGAATAAATCGCTCTCTCTCTCTCTCTATATATATCTCTCTCTCTTTCTCTCTCTCTCTCTCTCTCTCTCTTATACCTTGAACCACTCAAAATATTTTTATTCAAAATACATAAAACATTTCTTTTCATCAATTGTACCAAAAAATTGAAGCCTATGTGGAGGCCTATTTACCTACCAATGGCTAGTAATATTATTGTGCCAATGGGACAGTAGGAACATAGACTATACTTTACTTTATTCTTCTTTTACACTACTAGCAGCCCGCGACTTCGCTCGCTTGAACACCCCATACAATGTGATGTATTTCCAAAATTTTCTTATATGCACAAATGTTGTCCTGACAATTACATTTTTTTTTGACAATGGACAATGGGCAAAAGTGGTCCAAGAGCTGAGACTAGATCCTCTACTGATGAGACTGGTGGGAAATTAAAGTTTATACTTGTCATATGAATCTGGCAAAAGCTTATTTAAATCCGTACAGGGAATTTTTTTTATGGTAATATTTTGCAAAAATCATATATGACAAATATGTACTTTTATTTCCCACAAGTCTCATCAGTGGAGGATCAATCAGTCTCATCTTGGACCAAGTTCCATACATTTTTGCCCATTGTCCTTTATTTATTAAATCTGCGAGCAGCCATATAGCTTTAATCAGATTCGCTGTGCATCAGTTAGTCTGGTAGCAGATACTGACTGCATTAGGTAGTCAGACAATTACATAAAAAACAAAAAAAATATTAGGCAAATAGGTGCTAGAACGGCTGTTCTAAAGTGATGTGAGTACAAACAATTGTGGCAATCGATTTTTATCTAGGTATATAAATTAAAAGATAAGCTTACCTTCCAGCATCTTTGGAAGCCACTGCTTTTGTGTTAGGCTCTGGGCATCCGTTGTTGAAGTCCTTACACATTTGGTCAACATTAAGTTTGGTGTGCAGCCGTATCGCGCCCTCCGCTGGGCACGTGTGGTTGGCGGGACAGCTGTCGTAGTAGTCCAGGCGCTGGTAGCCTTTCCGGTGCGCTTGCATCTCGAGAGTTAAGCAATCTGCAACACTTGACACTCCAACGTGAATCATAAGCTGGAAACAAAGATAGTCGTGGTTGAAATAAAACATTTTACAGTAATACACGTCTTGTATTTGTTGAAAATTAATTTAATCCTTATTTTTACTATATATATTTGGTGTTGTGGTTTATGTACATTTTAGAAAAGAAAAAGATTGTATGTACAGAAAGAAAATAAGTAAATTGAGGAGCTATGGTTATAGCTTTAGAATACCTAGGTACTAATGTTGTACAAAAAATAATAGTATTATAGGAGATGAATATTTTTTTCTTTGAAGATTATTCTAGACATAAGTTCTTGCACATAGTGCACTATCTTTTTTAGCAATGCTGGTTTACCAGACATCAAATCAAATGCTGGAATATATGCTAGAATACTATGCTTTGACTATTATTAGCAAGAGATAAGTTGTAGGTGCCATCACGGCTACTAATAATACTGTTACTACTATGAAATGGAGCAAGGGCATATTTTTCTCCCCTACATAAAGCCTTCTATAATTTTCTTCTCTCATAGTTCCATTTCAACCCTTGCAGATCAGCATCTGCTGTGTCAGCACACAGCTGGTGAAAAGGGGCAGTATAGCTCACTGCTCACCTTAGGAGTGTGCGTCTCCCACAGCGCCGGCACGAACTCGTCCACATTGTCGTAGGTCACGGACAGCTCCAGCTGGACCAGCTCTATGTTGTGCTTCTTTTCTATTTCGTCTTTGTTCATGAGTTTTACTGCCTCCCAGCTCGCGTTTACCGGGTGATTAAGAAATGGCCCGAAACCCGTCACAATGACTATCGGCTTGAAAAGCTCATCTAATTCGTTACCCATTGTTACCTCGATTCTTCGCTTAAATTTATAGACTTTTAGACAAAATTTATATTTTAAACTTTTGAAATGTTATGACTTTACTCTAAGACTTGTTGATATGATGACAAATAAGGTCAGCTGATTTTGCTTTCTTAAGTTGGCATTATTTTACAGTCGACACGATGAACCTTTAGGGTCGACTCGAACTCGACATACCTACTCTACCACAGACATATAATAGTATGTCTGTGTACTCTACACAAAGCTAAGCTAAGCTAAGTTACCTAATACTGGAACGCAGTGCAGTTACCTCATAGAGTACTATATATTAGTTACCTCACAGCAGACGTTTAACGTATAATACGTCTGTGAGGTACCTACCTATTATAGTTCTAAGCATGATAGCCTGAGGCCTGGGCCCCAATCACAATAAGCACCAACGATAATACCAAAACTAAACCTTTACCGTTCAGCACGCACTCGATAACGCTATACGAAGTCGTCGTATAGCGTTATCGAGTGTGTCACACGCGATAGCACTATAAAAGTACGTCGAACGATTGCGTTTCAGTTGTGGTTTGGTTGAGATTATTTAGCGTGATAGCCCCCCTGTCAATGATAGGTATTATCTCAGAACAATATTTAGTTATTGTTCTAAGGGGAATTATAAAAATATCATTGCCCCCCCTGTATTCACTTTGATTAGTGCGAGTCACAGACTTAGTAGAGATGGTGCGAGTGCATATATGATTTGTTGCGAGAGTGAATATTGCGATTGCGAGTGATTAGTACAGTGCAGGCTGTGCAGGTGTGTAGTGCGAGTAGTGTCCAATTTTGTCAAGTGGCTGTGTTTAGTAAATTCAGTTATTAGCCGTCGATCAGCAAGTATGGACGCCAATTTAATCCTCTAAGACGCCAATGGACGGACGTCAAGAAGCGCGCTTACAATTGCAAGAAATAATAAAAGAAATTTTAAACGCAGTGGTGTCCGAAACCGAAGAAAAAAAAATTAAAAAAGGGGGAAAATATAAGGGGTAACAAAAGGAATATTTTTTCTTTTTAATTATTATAATTTACAGGTTATGTCTTCGGTCCACTTCGCCGTTTTGCAAAACAAGAGAGCGTCCGACGCCAAACGCTTAACACTTATCACTAAACAGTTAAACACTGCTGTCCAGACGTGTGTGGCTGCGAGTGAGGGGAAAGGGAGGTCGCGGGACGTGGCTACTCGCAGTCCACTCGCAAAAAAGTAGAACCCGCGTCTAATCACTTTACTACGCAGGCTACTAATCACTCGCACTAATCAATCACTGTCAACACGTGTTTACTCCTAATCACTAAGCACTTGCACTTGTCACCTGCACTAATCAAAGTGAATAGGTACGGGCTCGGACCAAATATGTCCGAGGGTACGGGCCTTGTTTAGACGGAAATATAAAATAAATAAAAAAATAAAAAAATTAACAACACGAAAGAGGCCTATTACATCTCGACTGTGATTTTTGCGTAAAATGGCTAATTTTGGCGTTCTTGATCTTAGAAAAAAACACTTTAACAATTAATTGTGACTTATTGAATAGTGTAGAATAGCTATTGGCATAGTTTTGTTGAACAAATACCTACATTTAAACGTGTTTGCCGGAGTTTGTGCAAAACATCCCCAGACGCAGACAAACGTCTGCGGGTAAAGGGGATCTTTCATTTTATGTTTGATTTTGACGCAGGAAGACGTTTCACTCGGAATAAAAAGTGTTTTGATGTGAAAGTGACTATCATGATGGAGTGCATCCTCAGAACAATAACTAAAGCATATTGTTCTGAGAGTGCATCACATTGTAAAGTGGAATGCTGAGACAACACCTTAATTAATAATGTTGATACTTAAGCCGCGTCCGCTACACCGTGTTTTGAACAGAACATTGTTCATGAACATTTTTTGTTCGAAACATTTCCCGTCCGCTGCGACCTTGCTGCGACTAGCAATGTTCAGTAAACAAAGTTTTTAAACAAAACTTCACAATTAAAAAAAAAACAGCGACGAGGAAGACAAACATTGTTTTGACTGTGGTGGATTTAGTTTTTTTTTTTTTTTATTTAAATTTGTTCCATGGAGGAACAGGCTAAGGTCTGAGCCATACTGCCTAGTCATTAGTTTTTTTATTTGTTTTTTTCCCTAAATAAATGATGTTCCCCAAACCCCTTGAGTCCTCAGTAAAGATGTGGGACTTTACTGAGGTCTCACGCGGACTACTTGAGAGAATTTGAAAAGTGATGTTGCACTGTTTTGTTTCATTTGCCAACACTCATGCACGTTCACAAACACTTAACGGTTAATAATCCACTATTATTTCACATTAATATTCGAAAAAACACAAATGTTAGAAAATAAAAGAAAACTACAGACATGACGCTTTACTTTCCCGCCAAGAAGTCCGTGGATTTAGTTCTCAAAAGAAAAAAAAGAAATAGATTTCGTGTTGTTAATCTTTTTTTTTTTTTATGTTGCGTCCCAAAACACGGGTCCTAGAACAAATATTGAACAAACAGCTTATTCGATACCTAGAAGATCACTCCCTAATTCACGATCGTCAATATGGGTTTCGGCCAAAACGGTCAACGGGTGATCTTCTAGCATACGTCACACATCTCTGTGGTGAGGCGATTGACAAGCGTGGCGAGTCACTGGCAGTTAGCCTTGACATAGCCAAGGCTTTTGATCGGGTCTGGCACAAAGCTCTTCTCTCCAAGCTCTCAGCGTATGGTTTGCCTGCTCAGTTCTGTACCTGAATTGCTAGCTTCCTGCATGAGAGTAGAATCCGTGTCCTTTCGGATGGATGCGCTTCGCGGATCATGTCAGTGAACGCTGGTGTTCCTCTAGGCTCCGTTCTATCCCCTACGCTGTTCCTTCTGCATATCAATGACATGCTTCCTCTTGGAAACATTCATTGCTATGCAGATGATAGCACAGTGCATGGGGGATATAACGGGCACCCAACGGCTGGGCGGGTAGACACCGAAATGAAGCGAACAAATCTTGTCATTGAGCTCGATCGGGTGTTGAACCTCATTTCTGGCTCAAATGGGGCTCCGATAATCTGGTGCCAAGAAAACACAGGTCTGTGCGTTCACAGTGAAAAAGTCGCCATTCCTTCCCCTTCCCTCTCTTCAGGGTACATCTCTAGGCCTGCAGAGCAGAGGGCCTAGTCAATTGGCAAACAAATTAAACGCTACGAAATCTTCGCTACGATAAACCGAATGTATGGGATTGACATAAGCAAAAGTTACCTACGACGTAAAATTTACGCTAAAATAGACCTAATTGACAGTTTGACAAGCCAAGAATCGCTAATCTATAGCGATGCGCAGAATAACTCACTGTTAAGAAAAGAGTGATTACATCTTTTGTATCCAAAGATTTATATCACTCTTTTATATCTTTAACTCTTTAACTCCCTGGCTCAGATATGAACCAAATGAGCTAGGGAGTTAAAGATTAACTTAGTTGAATATGCGTACGACAAGAAAGAGAATTAGAACAACCATAGATATTTTCCACACCTCTGCTTCTCAATTTAAGAAGCAAGTGAGTTAATAAACTTAATAAAATTTTATTTGTAATTGTTTAATTCTATTTTTTTGTTCATGCTAGTTGTTACGTCTGTACTTACTCTCTTTGTTCGAGAATTTGTTTAGCTGTTAATTAATTATTACTATTGGTGGAAAGTTAACTGATGTACGTGTAACATGTATTTTTGTTATTCTTTTGAACACACCGAATTTACAAATTCCCTACCAGCGAAATTGTGCCTTATTGCGTGAAAGATTTATTTACCATAACAAAACTACCGTATAATATAATTATATATCCCGCACTACGCATGCGCGGGCGAAATATTCTATCTCTTTTTTACCCACAACCTAGACACATCTCTGTATCTTTCTATTCTTCGCAATGAGTTTTGACCAAAATACATCTTAGCTACATGGATATAAAGATATAATTGGAGTTAAAGGGATATACGGAGTTAATCACTCCTTGCCTGGGATACTATATCTTTTGCGTTTGTCACTCCTGAGTTACACATCGCTACTAATCTAGCGATCACTCAAACATTGAAGATAAAAATTCACACAAAATGGCGATTGTTTGATCAGCTGATGAAGGAATAGTTGTGTTGTGTTGAAAGTTTTGTTTAAAATGCTCTTTTTAGGGCTATTGTGGACTGCGATAATCAAGAGCTCAGGCGCTAAGGAAGAAATGTTTCCCTACGTTACTTGGAGCAAATTAACGAAATCGAGTTTGTTGTACTTGTGAATAGTTCTCGGAGTTCTCGTTTACGAACTTTCAAATATCTAACTAAGGTCTGCCGGGAATTGCGTGCTGATATAGTTGTTGCGATGTGAGTGACCAAATAAATGTGTGTCATGCAACATTTTCCGCAACGAAGAGCAAGTCGCTGCATAACAATTTGTAGGGGCTCTCAAACCATACAAACATTTGGGCCAAATAAATCCACCTAAGTACCTTTAATCATGACAAGAAAGGTCAAGAATAAGACAACAGTAAGGTACTTTTTGTATAAATATTAAATGTAACCTATCCATAATGTCCATTTATCAATTTATAACTTAGATTGCCTATTTGTTTTACAGGTTCCAATGAAGATTTAATTTTCCAGGTAGCTTAGAGTATTAAACCAAGGCTCTAAGTGTAGTAAGGTGTACCTATTGACTATACCCTATAAATCTTATACAGACAAGCATCTTTCTTAATAGGAAAAGATATCAGTCCTTACGTTCAAACGGTAAGTTTTAATAAATAAATTATTACTTACATAATAAAGGTAAGTATTATGCCTATTATTATATTGGGATTTACCAGGAAATGTCAGTTTTGTTAAAATTGCTGGAATAAAGAGTATTGACATAAAGATAAAACTATTTTATGTGGTTTTGCAGATTTGAGACCACGATTCAAAAATCTTAAATGTTACCTCATAATTTGGAGGATGGACTTCCTCAGAATGGTGAACAAACATGGTTATTTGGTAAAAAACAATATCAAGCCATTTTGTATAATATATAGGTACTTACCTACTAACTTTTTATCTATGACAATTTTCTATAAGTATATTGTTCTAATTTCTTAGGAGATTCTGGATACCTTCAAAAAGCATGGTTAATGATAATAACAACAATATTTAATGCTGCATCAGACTCACAAGAAAGGAGGGGTGTGTACCACATGTCATATCCAACAATGAAACTGCATTGAACATGGCTTTGGCATCGTTGAATTTAGTTATTTATATGATTTTTTTTTGTGGAGCTCTAATGTTGACAACGTTTTTATTCTACAAAAAGGAGCAGTCTGTGTCATAAATATATTTATCCATAAAATAGTAATTTGGTTTATTTGATGAGGAAAAATTAAGTATAAAGTTAATTTAGTTCTAAGTTTATTGTGCTTTATTTAAAAAGATTTACTTAAGTATGTACAAAAAAACAGTACCTTAGTTGACAACATTTTTATTTTAAGAAAAGGAACAGTGTGCCATAAATATATTTAACCCATAAAATAGTGATTTGGTTTATATGATGGGGAAAAATTAAGTATAAAGTTAATTTAGTTCTAAGTTTATTGTACTTTATTAAAAAGATTTACTTAGGTAGGTACTAAAAAACAGTACCTTCTTATACACACAATTGGCATTTATTTTTATTCACATATAGTTTTAATGTCAATAAGAGAAAGTGAAGCCTCATATTTAATAAACTTTGACTTTGAGAGAGTTAGGTAAGGAAATAAGAATATATTAAGAAATACAACATTAATGTTATTTTTTACTTGATATTTAATTTTACTTGCAGTAGGTACCTATAGAAAATGTTTAAGTACCTACTTATATCATTTTCTACTAGTCATAACATTAAGCTATTGAAGTTGTACTTGATTCATTATCAACATACAAAGGTAATTATATGTATAAACTTGCATTATTATTATCCGATTATTAAATCTGGTGGGTTCTATTGTGTTTGTTATAATATTGTTTTTTCTTTAAATAGGTGGCTTAACATAAGGTGGCTTGTTATACATATAATACAAATTAAGTTCCATATCTAGCATACTCTGTAATAGTTTAGTTATTATCAATTTGGCGATTGTGAAGTAATCGATTGTAATTGTTGCTTGAGTTTGTAATGTTACTATCACAATTTTATTTGTGTGAATCTGTAAATGGTTTGCTGTTTCACATTTTCAGTGTTATACTTTTTATAGAACTGTCGATTCACCTGTGAATATTAAATAAATAAATAAAATTAATTGTTTTTAAATTATTTTTGGTAAATAATACTACCTACTAACTTTTTATGTATGACAATTTTCTATAAGTAAGTATATTGTTCCAATTTCTTAGGAGATTCTGGATACCTTCAAAAAGCATGGTTAATCATAATAACACCAATATTTAATGCTGCATCAGGCTCACAATAAAGAAGGGATGTGTACCACATGTCGTATCCAACAATGAAACTGCATTAAACATGGCTTAAAGTTGTACTTGATTCATTATCAACATACTAGGGTAATTATATAAAATTAATTGTTTTAAAATTATTTTTGGTAAACATATAAATAATCCTATGTTTTATTTCGAAACATTATCAACCAACTCATAATGAATGGCAGTGAAATAAATAATGTAAAATAAATAAATATTTTAACTTGTCGCGTAGAGACCACGATCATGTCATTGTGTCTGTGAAGGCGTATATTTAATAAATGATTTGACTTTTAATTTCAATTATTTTCGGTACCTACCGCTATAAATAAGTAACAATGAAACAATCCTATGTTGGCGATGTTGTCTTCATCGTCATCCTATGAACGTCCTGAACGTTCCCACATGAACGACAGCACTAAGGCAGACTGGGCTATAACAGGCTTAAGCCCTGAGCCAATACAACCGCAGTGTGCTTTACGTGCCTTCCGAAGCACGGAGGAGCTCGAGACGCTTTTTATTTGGTTACCCATCCTTTAGCTCGGTAATGTGAAAGTTGCGTAACTAACTGGCAAGATCACAAACCGGTGCGGCGCGGGCGGGGAATTTTTGCATTAGTTGAACCTCTAGCATTACCTTTCAAGTAACAGTAAGTACATTGCTTCGCTAGTTTGCATATTTTAAAATTAGTTTTAATTTAACTAGCAAAACCATGTACTTGGAATGTTTTTTATTTTATTTTATTTAGGACAATAATCAATTAGAAAAGTAATGTGATAGGTGTTGTAGTTAGACAACTAAACCCGAAAGCCTTAGCTGCTACGCCATAGAGTTACTTTAGGCGATGTACTCATACAAGATGCAAACGTTTTAATCACTACCTAGTAGGTACTCGCATCTAAGATCAAACTGTTTAAATGTTCGCGCGGTTTGTAACATTTAGTGTTATCACTTATTTCATTACAGACGGACGTCAAGTTGTTAATATTTGAGAAATTCTTGGCAGCAAGCGTTTGCTTGTGGTCTTCAGTCTTAATTTATTTATATTATAAGCTGAAAAATGGGATTGGTCTCATATCAATATCATATTATGGTAGGTAAGTCACTCGTCATCATTATAAGTACTTATTTACAAACGTGCTTGCCTGGTGAACTTCCGGCGAAAAAAGCGATTGATTCATTTTTCAAATTGTCTCAAGGAGTCTACCCGAATTTCTTAGTAAAGTGACATTCAATTCACTAAAACTCAAAAGGATCGGTGTGGTTACTACCTATTTAATAATCTTACATGAGCGTTACATTATCATCAAACAAAAAAATACTAAGACAAGCCTGTATGTTCTATATCCCTTAGCTTATCGATATCGATGTAGCCTAGCGAATTTGATGAGCGATTTTGACGCTGTCACCGGTCGAGCGTTTGCCAGTTGACTAGGCCCTCAGTATTAACATGCTCGGTATGGATATCCGCTGCGATCTGAACCAAAAGGACTACATCGCAACCGTGATTAAAAATGCCTAACGTAAACTCGGTGTCCTGAACAGGGTACGGCGATTCTTCACGCCTGATCAGTTGTGTCTATTATACAAGACACAGACGTGCGGTGTTGCGTGGAGTATTGCTCTCGTCACCTTTGGGACGGCTCCGCAAAGTACCTTCTCGATGCCTTGGACAGATTTCAGCGCCGCGCTGTGCGCATTATTGGCAATGCAGAGGTCACTAACACTCTTGAGCCTTTGCAATTGCGTAGAGATATTGCATCACTCAGCGTCTTTTACCGTTTATACCATGGCGAGTGCTCTGAAGAACTCTTTGGCCTCATCCCTCCTTCTCCCTTCCTCCATAGGAGTACGCGTGCTACTCTCCGGAGTCACCAATTTACAGTCTCTAATATTCCATCACGCACAAAGAAATTTGGTGACTCGTTTCTTTGTGGCACTTTCAAAAGATGGAATAGTCTACCAGCACACGTATTCCGTCCTACCTATGACATAGGGTCCTTCAAACGAGGCGTGAAGAGGCACTTTGTGAGCTGGCAGAGTGAGGGTGACTGATGCTACGTCTCTTACGCTGCACCAGTTGTCCTCGCGCCTGGACTTCATTTCGACTTAACATCAGGTGGAGTGGGGTCATTTGCCGGGCATACAAACACATAAAAATACATACGAACTTGGCTTTTTTCAGTGACCACGTTGTATGTAGGTTGTAGGTTGAAGATAGCGGTTTGTGTGTAATGGTGTGTAAGGCAGTGGCAACACAGCGGAGCGCAGCAAGTTTTCAACGCGCACCCGCAATCCAAGGTCGTGGAAAGGTCAACCATAATTTCGTTTTAAACAACTTACCACACTGTGTTGTAAACGTCGGTTTACAACAGTCTGGTAGCCCCATTATCAGTGTTGCCGCAACTGAGTTCCCAAAAGGTACATAATTCAGCGCTGAAAAGGTACATTTTGGGGTAAAAAGATACATAAGCATTTTTTTTTAACTCAAATCACTTGTAACTACAGCTTTTATTGCTCTTTCGCAATTAATGCTCTGAGAGAGCGAGAGATTTATTTTCCTGCACACCAGGAGAATGCTATTTTTTTATTTTAGGAGGAAAGTTTACACTGTGTGAATGTTAAATTTCGTACAAAGTATTCTGATTTAGCAATTCGTACATTCTAAGTTCAGAAATAGTCTCAATTTGTACGAAATTATTGCTTTTGCTGGGTTGGTGAAAATTCGCAAAAAATTTTGTACAAAGTTTTTTGGTATTGCATCATCATCATCATCACCAGCCTGAAGACGTCCACTGCTGAACATAGGCCTCCCCCTTTGACCTCCATCCTGACCGACAACTCGCCACTCGCATCCACCGGTTGCCTGCGACTCTCACGATGTCGTCGGTCCACCTAGTGGGAGGCCTACCAACACTGCGTCTTCCAGTGCGTGGTCTCCACTCGAGAACCTTTCTTCCCCAACGGTTGTCGGTTCGTCGAGCGATGTGGCCTGCCCATTGCCACTTCAGCTTGCAAATCTTACGAGCTATGTCGGCAACTCCGGTTCTTTGGCGAATATCCTCGTTTCGGATTCTATCGCGCAAAGAAACTCCGAGCATAGCTCTCTCCATTGCTCGCTGTGTGACTCTGAGCTTTTCTAAAAGGCCAACAGTTAAGGACCACGTTTCGGTGCCATATGTCATCACCGGCAACACACATTGGTTAAAGACCTTTGTCTTTAGGCACTGCGGAATCTTCGATGCGAAGATATCTCGTAATTTCCCGAACGCTGCCCATCCGAGTTGGATTCTCCGGGCGACCTCTTTGTCGAGGTTGGACCTACCTAACTGGACAATCTGTCCTAAGTAGGTGTAGTGGTCGACAACTTCGATAGTATCGCTCCCAACAATTACCGGTACGGGTTCAACATGGACATTCGACATGATCTTCGTCTTGTCCATGTTCATTTTAAGACCCACCTGTTGGGATACGATATTGAGGTCGCTGAGCATGGTGTTGAGGTTCTCCAGCGACTCCGCCATTATGACTATATCATCGGCAAAACGAAGGTGAGTGATGTATTCGCCATTAATGTTGATGCCGAATCCGTTCCAATTCAAGAGCTTGAAAACGTCCTCCAACGCATTTGTGAACAGTTTCGGAGACGTCTCCCTGTCTCACACCTTTCTGCAATTGGATTGGTTTCGTACTCTCGTCTTGTAATCGGATCGACATAGTAGCGTTTCTATACAAACATTTCAACACTTCGATATACCTATAGTCGATATGGCAACGCTGGAGGGACTGCATCACAGCCCAGGTTTCGATAGAATCGAAGGCTTTCTCGTAGTCCACAAACGCTAAACATAAGGGCCGATTATACTCCTCAGTCTTCTGTATAATCTGGCGGAGCGTATGTATGTGGTCTATGGTACTAAAGCCTTTTCGGAAACCGGCTTGTTCGGGAGGCTGGAAGTCGTCAAACCTGCGTTCGAGACGGTTCGTAATGACTCTCGAAAACAGCTTGTACACATGGCTCAGGAGTGAGATGGGTCTATAATTCTTCAATAAGGTGTTATCGCCTTTCTTGAAGAAGAGCACCACCGCACTCCTGTGCCATGCTTCTGGCGTAGTACCTTCGAGCATGACGGAATTAAACAACTTCTGGAGGACTACGAGTATCGGTTTTCCACCCGCTCGCAGAAGTTCAGTGGTAATTCCGTCATCACCCGGCGCCTTGTTGTTTTTAAGCTGTTTAAGAGCTATACTAATCTCATACAGGCTGATGTCAGGGATATCTTCGGTATAGTGTCGGGTTAACTTAGCTCTGGTGTCCTGAGCTGTACCAACAGCGGGCTCTTGTGTTGAGGTGTACAACTGTCCATAAAACCTCTCGAGCTCTCTCAGAATCTCCGGCTTCGACGAAATGACACTGCCGTCCTCGATCTTCAGCTTAGTCATTTGGCTCTGACCAATAGACGAATTCTTTGCGAACACTTTGGCGCCTTGGTTCCGCGCAATTGCGTCCCTAATGCATTTAGCACTATAGGAGCGCAGGTCGTGTCGCACAGATTTCGAGATTCGTCTATTGAGTTTGCCATATTCCGACATATCAGCTGAAGATTGCAGTATCATTTCTTTCCGGTCTTCCATTAACTTAATGGTTCCGTCTGAGAGCTTTTGAGGCTTTTTCCGGCGTGGGGTCTTAAAGAACTTAGACCCCACAGCTTGGACAGTTTCCACAAGCCCGCTGCTGATCTCGTCCACAGTTTCGCACTCGGCTAGGCACTGGAAGCGATTTTGGAGTTCGAGTTGAAAGTGTTCCGGGCTCTGGATCTGGGCAGGGCCAGGACGGAGTGTGGACTTCACCAGACGTGACCTCTCGAGCTTGATGTTGATATTCAGTGTGCCTCTAACAATCCGGTGATCGCTACCGGTTTTCACCCTACTGATCACGGAGACATCACTGAATATACGCTTCTTGGTCGTCATGATGAAGTCGATCTCATTTCTGGTTGAACCATCGGGGCTTATCCACGTCCACTTCCTGGTTGGTCGCTTCCGGAAGAAAGAGTTCATCAAAAAGAGTTCCTCCTTCTCCATAAAGTCGACCAACCGTTGGCCCCTTTGGTTCCGCTGTCCATATCCATATTGCCCCACTCTCAACTCATCGCCGTTCCTTGTGCCCACCTTTGCATTGAAGTCCCCCATAACAACGGTGAAGTACGTTTCGGAGGAATGTATGGCTTCAGATATCTCCTCATACAGAGCCTCTACTTCTTCGTCAGGGTGTGTCGAGGTTGGTGCATATACCTGTATGACCTTCAGCGAATACCGATCGGTGATTCTGAGTATAAGGTACGCAACTCTACCTGACACACTATCGACCTTGATAACGTTGTTAACAAGGGACTTGTGGACGAGAAACCCAACACCACCCTGGGATTTTCGTTCTCCTTCCCGGAAGAAGAGCATGTTGCCAGAATCAAGGACTACCATATCCTGCCCCTCTCGTCGGATTTCTGATAGTCCCATGATGTCCCACCGCAATCTGCTCAATTCTTCCTCCAGCTCTACAATCTTTGCATCGGTCCTCAACGTGCGGATGTTGTGTGTTGCCAGGGCCAAGGTTCGTTGGTGGGTGTGTGGGTAGCCGAGCAACTGCCGGTGATTCTTCGCACCCCCTGCTCCTCCGTTACCTGACCAGCTACCCGTTGGGCCAGGGATAAAGGAGCTGCCGGGGACTGGGGGCCGTGGGCAAATATTGTCTGTCATGGGGGGGGGGGGGGGGGGTTTGCCATAATCCCCACGCTTGGCAGGCGGCTTGGGGATCGCAGCGGGTCACCGTTTAGCTAGAGGACGCTGCGGCCCGTCCTCCGGTGGCTGGTCGTAGTTTTAGGACATACCCGGGTCCTTTGGTATTGCAATTGGTGCATTTTCTTAGTTTTTACAATTTCGTAATTCGTTAACATTTAGTAAAATATTAACAATTTTTTTTAAGTAATTATAATTTTTTTTGATATAGCGATTGGTGATTTTCTTAGTTTGTACAATCTAAAGGTTGGTACAAAACCAGATTATAATTCAGTGGTTTAGAAGCCCCAAAAAAAAAGATCGGGTTCAATCTCAGAACAATATATCTAATGCTGCATTTACACGAAGCCAATACTTGAGACAATCCACTGAGCCAGTCCAATATTGGCATCGTGTAAATAGAGACAGTCCACTACATTGGATTGTCCTCAAGCCATTTTAGCTTAGCATTATGCTGGATTTACACGAAGCCAATACTTGAGACAATCCACTAAGCCAGTCCAATAAGCCAATGCCAATGCTAAGCAAAAACACTTTGAGGACAAGCCAATGTAGTGGACTGTCTCTATTTACACGATGCCAATATTGGACTGGCTTATTGGATTGTCTCAAGTATTGGCTCCGTGTAAATCCAGCATTAGCATTGGCTTATTGGACTGGCCTAAAGGATTGTCTCAAGTATTGGCTTCGTGTAAATGCAGCATAAAGTTAGTTAGGTAGGTACTTTAGTTATTGTTCTGAGGGTTCAATACTTACAGACGATTTGATTTAAGAGTTATTGTACGAATCGCGAATGAACGAACATACAACCCATCCCCAAAAAAGGGGATCGCTCGGATCCGGCTGATAAAATACTATATGTAGATAGTGAAATTATACAAATGAACTGGAAAATAAATATATTTTTACAAAGAAAATAATCTGATACATTGTGACAACACAAATTATTCTAATAGACAGACGTATTCAAACGCAATACATCAAAGTGAAGAAACATAAAGGAAAATATAAACCAAAGAGTCTTTAAGTTTTCTAACACCGGCCAACTATCGACCCATCGCTGTAACTTCTGTGCTGTGCAAGGTGTTTGAGCGGATAATTAATTCCCAGCTCATTCAGTACCTAGAGGATCACTCGCTGCTCCATGGTCGCCAGTATGGGTTCAGACTAAAGCGATCAACGGGTGATCTTCTAGCGTACGTTTCTCACGCGTGGGGTGAAGCGATGGATAAGCATGGCGAATCCCTGGCAGTTAGCCTTGATATCGCTTTCGATAGAGTGTGGCATCGTTCCCTTCTTTCCAAGTTGCCGGCCTTCGGTGTGCCGCCCCGTTTGTGCGCTTGGGTTGCAGACTTTCTAGAAGGGCGGAGGATTCGTGTCCTTTGTGAGGGTAGTTCCTCCGCGTTTTACAAAGTCAATGCCGGAGTGCCGCAGGGTTCTGTGCTCTCACCTACTCTATTTCTTCTGCATATTAATGACATGTTGTCCTTGGGCAATATTCATTGTTATGCGGATGACAGTACGGTGCATGAGCGGTACTTGGGAAGTCCTGCGGCAAAGCAAGCCGATATTGCCGATAAAGGCAAGAACTGGTTGCCAAACTGAACCTGACTCTCGATCGTGTCTCTAAGTGGGGATCTAAAAACCTGGTCGAGTTTAATGCTAGCAAAACCCAGGTTTGTGCATTCTCGTCCAAGGTAACTCTCTTGCTTACTCCTCCCTCTCTTCAGAACTCTCTGTTACCCATTTCGGTGAACCTCAGCATTCTTGGCATGGACATCGGCCAGGAACTGAATCCAAAATGCTACATCGAGAGTGCTATTTTAATTGCCTCCCGGAGGTTTGGTATTCTCAATAAGGTGAGGCGGTTTTTCACTCCCGAGCAGCGCTGTTTGCTATACAAAACTCAGGTGCGATCGAGTATGGAGTATTGTTCCCATCTACGGGACGGCTCCGCTAAATACCTCCTCGATGCACTTGATAGACTGCAAAGGCGAGCGGTACGCATTATTGGAGATGCTGAGGTTACAGCCTCCCTTGAGGACCTCCGGCTGCGTAGAGACATTGCTTCTCTCAGTGTCTTCTACGGAGAGTGTTCTGAAGAACTTTTTGATCTTATCCCGCCCTCTCCTTTCCTCTTCCGGACTACACGTGCTGGTCTTAGGAACCAACATCATACTGTACAGACTATCAGTACTCTTACCAAAAAATTTGGCAAATCGTTCCTCTGTAAGACCATTCCGCTTTGGAATTCTTTGCCGGCGCATGTGTTTCCCAGCTCCTACAGTCCCGGGTCTCTTAAGCGGGGCGTGAAACGGCATTTATGCAGGCCGTCATAAATGGGAGCGATCGTTATCGTGCTTATTCCACGGTGGGGAGTGCTCTCATTATTTTGGACTGCATCGGCTGCTTACCATCAGGCAGGATGCAGTCACTATGACGAGTCATATTTAAAAAAAAAAGAACGAATTGAGAATTGTACGAATCAGGAGTGCGGCGACAAACTGCTAATATGAACATATTGAGATTAGTACCAATCAACAATTGTACTAATTGCTAATTCCACAGACGTATAATTATACGTCTGTGCCTAATTCACACGAATTGAGAAATTGTACGATAAGCGAATCTGTACCAACCCCACCCTTAGAGCGTTGGTTCAATGCTCTAAGACCCCACCACACTCCCCCATGAGTGAATCTATAATTTAGCTGGACTGCGCATTATCGACGTAAAATCAAGGCGAGTGAGATGCATAAAAAGTAGTAGTTAGTCTCTTTCTACAAATATGGTGTCCATATATTTTTCAATATTTACCGGGATACAACAATCAACAAAGTTGTAATTAAGTTTTATTTAAACATGCGTGTACCTGAGAGATATCTACAAACAGCCCAATTTATCTGTTCCGCCGGTAAAAGGTCTGACATTACGTACATTCGATTACAGCTATAATGACTGACTTATTTAGAAATATAGGCCAAACAATGCGATCAATTTTTTTATTATTTTATTTTATCAAATAAATGACTTTGAAACTGCAAGAACTGTTTGCTTTAGTTATTTTCACAGTGTCATGTCGTATAGCGTATAACTGTGGCTAACAGCAGCTAATGTTAAAACTTCCCTAATTTTAGGCTGATTTCACAGTCACGCGTTTATCAGCGCCGGCCACACGCGCGCACATAGTAGTTGCGCGTTTGAACTGCGTGATGACTATGAAACGCAACTACTATCTAGTGTCATTGTAACCGTACGCGTGTGGCCGGCGCAGATCAAACGCGTGACTGTGAAATCAGCCTTACAGGAACGAGCATGAAGCATCTAGAATTGAGTCAGAAACTTCTATAAGATTTATTTAGATTTTTTTAATTATTTTGAAATTGATGAAATCTGTGTCTTTTTAATATAGATTACAAATAACAGATGTCTTGGTGACTTTTTAGGTATGCTCTGTTTCCAGCTCTTATACATTATTTCATCCTTGGGAATCCTATAAAACAACAAACCGTTGAGAGATAAAACAAGTTAATAATGTGAAACGTCTTTGAGTTCGGTAGTACCTGGGTAGTACAATAATAATAATATTCTATAATATAATATATTTATACGACCCTTGATGGATATCAAAGGCAGCTAAAAATGAAAATAACGCCAATTATCTAGCCCGACGCCCTAGTTCAAAATTTTAAAACTTGTTGAAATGGTTCACTATTTATCGGATAAATAAACTAGAAACTAACATAAGTACATAAAAAAACCACCTCAACTCGAAATCGTTTAGAAGGGCTCCAGGAACGGCAGCGTGCTAACCACTCGACCACGGTAGAAAGTCGTCAAAATCGGCATAAATAATGAACACCCTTCATCACTAGGTACTATTTTGGTACTTAATTACAAGTACAAACTGTTTTGACACTAACTTGACAGTGTTGCCGCGTAAGGATTACAAAAGACTGCTAATGTATTTTTCAAAATAATTAATAATTGTATATCGTTTTATATTTATAATTTTTGTTTTTATTGGCAAAGTTCAGCACAAAAAATTTTTTATACACATATTTCTAAATTTTAAAGCAAGTAGGTACCACCCTGAGTTATCAATTAAACATCCATAGAGGATTTTTTATTTCCAGTGGCAACATTAGACAAGGGCACGTTACTACTTTTTAGCTACCTCATCTCGACTGTTTTTTTACTTTCATGTAGAACAAAAACCACCTTATTATAATGTGGTAGAGTTGTAAATCTGTAATAGTAGTAAATTGAAGTACGCAGTCCAGTTCATTTTTGCGTCATGGTCAAGGAGGATTTCGTTCCGTTACATGCAGTGTTCAATAATATTATTTTTAGCGGCAGTTTAAAAAATATTAATGATTTTGGATGAGATCAAAAGGTACGTCAGCTGGTCCCAGTTACACATGACACATTGGAGGCTAAAAACAATCTTTTGTTCTGAGCTAAAAAGGTACGTCAAATGTGTAAAATGTACGCTAACGGCAACGCTGCCCTATTTAACCCTTTACCGCATACGGTATCATAAATGATACATTAAGAGTTTTCACAGATTAATAATTTTTGAGCCTTGTATAGAATGTGTTGATGGCTGATATCTATACTATGATTGTATCCGTACATGAAAAAAACATTGACAGTTTTATATCTTGTATGTGGTTTGTCATTTCTGTCACAAAACCTAGCAAACCGCCATTTCTGACAGTGAGTACGGTTTGTGAATTGAAAAAAGCCTCCTTTCGCTATTTTTTCGCTCATCTTTAAATTATTTTAGTGCAATCTAAAAGTGTAATGGATCCTAAGAAGTTTTACGGAAAAATATGTAAGTAATAGCAAATTCTTCTTGACGAAAACCAGTCTAGAACTTTGTATATGAAATGATACTCTATTCAGTTAAGGTCAATTTTCGTTTTCAAATATGATACTTCATGCATTAGAGTTTGTATCATTGCTCGATCAGATATGAGACTACATGCATTCATGGGTACATCCCATGTAATAAAAATATGTTTTTTTTTTGGTGATTTGGTATACTTATTTACCGCTAGTAAAAAAACTTTGGGATTTATGTAGGTACCTATTTGCTATTTTATTTATTTTCAGGTATACTCAATTGGGGCGACAAACGGCAGGGATGCAAAAATTTCTCACGCATGTCCTACATTTACTGAAGTAAATGCCAATGTTTTTTTGGCTTAAACAAAGAAAGGAATTGTTTTAAGTATTTTCATCTGGTTTTTAATTAAATATTCCCTTAAAATATCAATGTTTTTCCTTTAATAAAAGAAATATTTATAAATATATACAGTCGTGGTCAACTAATTAGGGACATTCAAGATAGTGAAGAGCAATAACCGGTTATGTACATATAAATATAAAACCCTATTGATTTTTCAGCACCTATTATTTGCATAATTTGGTCCGATTACTATACTATAAATGGCTGTAAATAAGAGAATAATTAAATAGAAAAAAGTATTTAATATCAAAGGTTGAACATGTATTAAATTTTAAGGTATAATTATGTAGCTGGACATTTAATTAAGGACAGTAAAGTATAATGATGAATAGAGTTAAACAAAACGAATAATCTCCAGTATTATAATATTTTTAAAAGCTCCATTTTATTACGTGTAAAATCAGTACCCAGTAGCAAAACCTTTGTTAGTAATTACCGCTTGACACCGATGTGGCATAGACATTATCAGTTTCTGACATGTTTCGATAGGAATGTTTGCCCATGCCTCACAAAAAGCTTGATTAAGTTGATCTAAAGTTGTGGTACGATAAGTTGAAACTTTTTTCTTGATTTCGTGCCAAAGGTGCTCAATTGGGTTGAGGTCCGGGCTATTTGCTGGCCAATCTAGCACCGATACTGACTGACTGGTAAGAAACGACTTGACTGAACGGGCGGTATGTTTCGGGTCGTTATCATGCTGAAACGTCCATATAATAGGGAGATGCTCCTCAGCATAGGGAAGCATAGTTTCCTCCAATATTGTTTTGTATTGATGTTGGTCTAAGTTACCCTGAACTTTTCTCACAGGTCCCACTCCACGTCCAGAAAATGAACCCCAAATTTTAATGTTTCCACCGCCATGTTTCACCTGCTTTTTTGTGAATCTTGGATTCATTTCCGCTTTTACAGGACGCCGTACGTATTGCCTTCCATCTGAAGAAATTAAATTAATCTTGGTCTCGTCAGAGAATAATACATGTTGCCATTGGGCGTAGGTCCAATGTCCATATTTACGTGCAAACGCCAAACGAGCATTTCTATGTTCTTTCTTCAACAACGGTACTTTGCGAGCCACTCTTCCGAACAACCCTGCTTCTACCAGACGTCGTCGAACGGTCCTCGCTGATACACCGGCTCTTTCGTCTGCCCCAAACACTTCGTGTTTAATTAAAATAGAGCCTAGAAACGGATCTTTCTTAGCTAACCTGGTTATCATTCTATCTTCTTGCGGAGTTGTTTTTCTCGATCTTTTTGTCCTGGGCACATTTAAAGCTGTGTTATTGCGCCTGAAATGTTGCACTGCATTGCATACCATAGTTTTTGAACAATTTAAATGTTCTGCTATCCCTCGGTATGACCAACCACGCTCGACAAACTTCATGATAATTGTTCGTAGTGTTGGATCGCAACTTTTATTTTTGCCCATATTTCTTCAAAATAATTCTCAAAACTTAAAATTAAAAATCTGGATTGCCGCCAAAACTACCACAAAACAATAAAAGAAGAAATAAAAAAGTATTGAGATTCAAATTTTGAAAATAGAACGCAATATCTCAGTGTCCCTAATTAAATGGCCAGCCAGCATTCTTTGAACAAATAGCACACTGATAATCTATCAGCTATACTGAAAAGAGGTTTAATGTTTAAGAAGTTGTTATTGTTTGTATAATCGGGCACATCAATGACTAATTATACTTACGTGTAAAAGATATGGAATATTGTTAAGACTCGTTGGAAAATAAAAAATAAATTCACAATTTGGCTTAACTAGAGATTGTCCCTAATTAGTTGACCACGACTGTATATATATAAATAAAAACACTTACCTTAACTGCATGTTGTACCATATAAGATTTGTTACCTCGACTGCATGTTGTATCAAATGTGAGATTTTGGGATTCAGGTCTATTATTTTGGTCTTTAATGATCAAAACAAAAAAAGTATTTTTTTCTAGTGCATCTATTAGGCCGTAGAATCATGTAAATTAATTTGAGCCAAATCAAAAAATCCATGCGGTAAAGGGTTAATACGTCTGTGTGTGGTTAGCAATGTTAACCACAGACGTATTAATTTTTTTTTGTAATTTTTCATTACTCATTCACTTTACATTGTCTTTTGCTTACTCTCGTTTTTCAGTTTGTTCACTGAGTGAACTTCACTCGATCCATGCTCGGTCCCTAAACATCTGTCAAATTGTCAATCTGTCTCTGTCTTTTCTTTCATTATTCATGGCGCGATTTAATGAAAAAAGCATGGTGTTTTTATTTTTACGGTGATAGGATCTGAATCCTAAAGTTCACTTTATCATACTTTTCAAAAGCTTGATCGTGATAATTTAATTTCTTCGTGACACGTTCACTAAAGTGTTTACTTCACTTTTAGGTTATGTTAGAACCGTGCCCATATTTTATAATTGAAGAATTTGTAAAATGACCGAAGGAGATTCTAGTAACAATTGTCGGGTGGTAGTAATACCATTCCCGTTCGTGAAAAGGAAAGTAGAATGCGCTGGCTCGCCATTTCTAAGATATTACAACATAAAGTGTCATGGTGAAGATGCCTCGTTCCAAACGACGGATTCCAAAGAAAAGGCCGAGGAGGTGACCTTTGACGATGATGTCGAGTACTTAAGGAGTTTAGACCCGAAGGACTGGAAATCTCAAGACCACTATGCAGTGTTGGGTATGAAAAAACTGCGGAACAAAGCAACCGACGAGGATATCAAGCGAGCTTACCGCCAGAAAGTGCTAAAGCACCACCCCGACAAGCGCAAGGCGCAGGGCGAGGAAGTGCGCAGCGACGACGACTACTTCACCTGCATCACTAAAGCTTACGAGATCCTTGGAACTCCTCTCAAACGTAGGTCCTTTGATTCTGTGGACCCACAAGTGGACGATTCCTTGCCAAGTTCGACGGAAATAAAGAAAGGGTTCTTCAAAGCATTTACTAAATGTTTTGAGATAAATTCACGGTGGTCAGAAAAGAGAAATGTGCCTTTGTTGGGTGATGAAAGCAGTCCCCGAGAACAAGTAGAAAGGTTTTATGCTTTTTGGTACGAGTTCGATTCCTGGCGCGAGTTTTCGTATCTTGATGAAGAAGAAAAGGAGAGAGGTGCAGACCGTGAGGAGAGAAGATGGATAGAGAAACAGAACAAAGCGGCAAGAGCCAAGCTAAAAAAAGAGGAGATGGCTAGAATTCGAAGCTTAGTTGATTTAGCATATGCAAATGATCCCAGAATTCAGCGATTCAAACAAGAGGATAAAGATAAAAAACTTGCTGCTAAGAGAGCCAGACAGGTAATGTATACCTTTCTTATTGTCAATTAAGGTTATTCTTTGTTCTATAAAAGGGTTCTCGCATTTCAGTTTTGCATACAAACTTCAAAGATCATGTGATTTTGAACTTTCTATGGTGGACTTTAAATCGCAAGTTGAGTTCAAAAATTTGAAATCAAAAAGCTGAGTTATCAGCTAAAAAAACGTATTTTTTAAATGTTTTCAACAAACTATTTCAATCAATCAGCCCGCAACCACCCACTGCTGGGTATAGGCCTCCTTTAATATGTGCCAGTTCTTCTGTTCTGTGCAGATCTCATCTAGGTGCTGCCAGTGACCCTGACAATGTCATCAACCCAGTGTGCCTTTAGACATACCCTATTTAGATCTCTGTATTTTACTCTAGGACACAGTTTTATAAAAATTAGGTAATTTTTTTGGTTGGTTATTAAAAATTTGAAGTTTGTATGGGAAACCAAAATGCGTAAACCTTCTTCATCTGTATTTACTTATTTCATCATCATTAGCTGATAGACATTCACTGTTGGACAAAGGCCTCCCCCAAAGATCTCCACCAAATCCAGTCTTGTGCTGCTTGCATTCAGAGGCTACCCGTGACCTTTCTGTCAGTTGATTTATTGTACACATTTCCATTTATTACATTATGTTATTATAGGTCATTTTGTATGGTGCCTATAGGTCTTCTCAAATGGACTATACCAAGTGACATGAGCATAGCAATGAACATTTTATAGCAGTTGCATTATTTCAGGATGCTGTTCAAGCCAAGAAAGCTGAAGAAGACCGTTTGATCAAAGAGGCCCAAGCTGCCAAGCAGAAAGCTGACGAAGCAGAGAGGGCACGCATAGAAGCAGCCCGGGCAGAGCGAGAACAGGTAAAGAAGGTCTTACGTAAGGAGCGAAAAGCACTCCGAGACATCTGCAAATCCAAGAATTATTTTGCAACAAATGAAAATGAAACAGTATCACATATGGCAGCTGTTGAAAAGATTTGTGAAATGATGAAAGTTGTAGAATTGCAAGACTTTATGAAGAAATTGGAGGCAGACGGTAGGAATGCTTTTTTGGAGACTGTCAAAGATACTGATGAAAAGCTTGAAGCTGAAAGAAAAGCTCTTTTTGATACAAAGAAAACAGAAGATCAGAAGGTCAAGAAAGAAATTGCTCTTAAAACTCCTATAGAATGGTCTCCAGACCATACCCAATTGCTTATAAAAGCGGTCAATCTCTTCCCAGCGGGGACCAACCAGAGATGGGAGGTGGTAGCCAACTTCCTTAATCAGCACAGTACGTTCACTGATGATAAACGTTTCACTGCCAAGGATGTGCTGAATAAAGCAAAAGATTTGCAGAGCTCAGATTTCTCTAAAAGTAGCCTCAAGAAAGCAGCCAATGAAGATGCTTTTGACCAATTTGAAAAAGAGAAGAAGAAAGTGGTCAATCATGTTGACGATGACAGTATTTCTAAGATTGACAGCGGAGTGAAAATGGTGAATGGCACTTCAAAACCTAAAGCGGAGGAGCAACCTAAGCAAGACAAAGAATCTACTAAAGAGGATAAGGCTTGGACGAAAACAGAACAAGAGTTGTTAGAGCAAGCTATCAAAACCTTCCCTGTTAGCACTCAGGAGAGATGGGAAAAGATAGCCGATTGCATCCCTAACCGTACCAAAAAAGACTGTATGAAAAGATACAAGGAATTAGTAGAATTAGTCAAAGCTAAAAAGCAAGCTGCTAATCTAGCTAAATAGCAATAAATGACCACTAGCTGCATATTAAATAATGAAAGCATATTTTTATGAGGTAGACTTTCACAGATAGTTTATTGGAATCTTGATGCAGATATGATTGACCTTGGCACATTTATGCACCTTACATTTCAAGATTGTATTATAATTGGTCTGTGTCAGGCTCTGTATAAATAAGACGTCGCCTTATTCCTGTGAATGAAGAGTTCATACATAATCTATACATAAAAAGTCCAATAGTTGCATATTCAATTCTGCCATGTATCATCATAACTCAAAGAGATTTAAATATATGAACCTGGTAGTGTCATAGGCAATGTTGCCTAATCTCACAAATGTTTCATCTAAATTCTTGTACATTAAAGGTTTGCAGTAATTAGATCCTCTTGTGACATATTTTTGTATTTATTTTTGTTTATTGTGATGAACATAGTCAATTTGAAATTTTATATAGCTTTTTATTTACACCTTTAGGCACTTTAAATACCAGAGATAGGAAATCTTAATTTCATTTGCTGCAAATAAATCACAACTCCCTAGTTGTTGTAAGAGTCTTTAAAGTTTGAAGGATTACAATAATCAGCCTGTTGCATTTCCTTATGTTTTCAGATGGCTATACTGTGTGACCTTTTAAAAATAATCGAAGAAGGTATCACTATGCTGTCATGGTCTTGCTACCATCATAGACAAGTCCTTGCTACCATGGACGATAATGTTTGCTACAATCTGCAGCTGAAGTTAATTTCTAGTTCTTTTACAAAAGTCGAAAAACCATGTTCATAGTTTTATGTCGCAGCAATATGCGCGTTCGGATTGTAGTTTTGCAAGTTAAGATACTTTCGCAAGGCCGGGTCACCGCATGTATGCCCAAATATCTCCCTATTTTATTATTATTATCTCCCTTGTGCGTGCTCCAGAAGGTACGTTGGTCACGGTTGTCATCGGTATGGCAGTTTTTTAAATCCATTAACAACCCTCGTTATGCTAGCGTAATGGCTTATGGCTTAATCCCATGTGTTTATGTATCGTCCTTCGTAGACAGACAGAGAATAGGATTCTCTGTCTATAGGCGTCGTCCTCCTTGGGCTCCCTGGTAGTTGATACGCTTTTAGTCTGCTGTTTTTCGAAGAGAGAAATGCTCTCTAAAAGCTTTTTCACTCCTCTTGCTCAAAAAGACCGTCATTGTAGCGTTCTAGAGCGAGGCTAAAATAGCTTTTCTTACCGTAAGGGAAAAAGTTTTTTTTTTTGTCTGTCACATGACAATGAGCCTACAAAAACAAAAAAGCATTTAGTCATAAGTAGAATAATCATGAATAAAGACTCGACTTATTACTGTTTACTTAGATCAACAACTTTTATGAGAAAGTTAATATTAAAGTTTATGGTAAAATTAGTAATCATTTGAATCTATGGACAACACAGACCGCGCCCACACAGTCCAGGCTTCAGCAAGAAACAACTGCACAGTCTGCACATGTGCTTAGGTGGTGAGCTTTTAGGCCGTTAGTCGCTTTTACGACACCCAAGGGAAGAGAGGGGTTGGTAGTATTATTTTGATGAGCCCATCGCCGCTCTATGCTGTTGGATGTATGTGCAGTCTTTAGTCCGTTAGTCGCCTTTTACGAAACCGAAGAAAAGTGAGGGGTTGGTAGTATTATTTTGATGAGCCCATTGCCGTTCTAAGCAGTGGGATGTATATGCAGTCTTTAGTCCGTTAGTCGTCTTTTACGACACCGAAGGGAAGAGAGGTTGGTAGTATTATTTTGATGAGCCCATCGCCGCTCTATGCTGTTGGATGTATGTGAAGTCTTTAGTCCGTTAGTCGCCTTTTACGACACCGAAGGGAAGAGAGGGGTTGGTAGTATTATTTTGATGAGCGCATCGCCGCTCTATGCTGTTGGATGTATGTGCAGTCTTTAGTCCGTTAGTCGCCTTTTACGACACCCAAGGGAAAAGATGGAAAGACTGCACATACCTACTATCCAACAGCATAGAGCGGCGATGGGCTCATCAATATAATACTATCACTCCTCTCTTCCCTTGGGTGTCGTAAAAGCAACTAACGGGTTAATTTTTAATAAAAATAAACCAATTCATATTGTATTGGATTTTTTTATTTTCTCGCATTCGTAGTGAAAAGCAGAATGTAACACACGCACGGCGCTAAAAACCCATTATACCTCGGTTTCTATTTACTCCCTCGCTAAAGCTAGGGAGTAAAACTACCTCGTATATAATGGGTCATTTTAGCCCCTTGTATAACAGTCTACTATTTAGTAAATCTTCACCTAAACTAAGAAAGGAGTTAAAAGCTGAAGATTGTGCAGTAGAAAAACCCTATAGGTAGATACACTCTTTACACGGTGCGGTGCCTATAGGTAAAAACGGGCAGCCTCAGAAGTAGCAGAACACTAGTACCTTGTGACACCACACCAACTCACTCGAGCAACAGCTATGTATGAATGCAGTACTTGTAGTTGGTAGGACATGGTAGGTTACTGTAGTTTGTTAGAATGCAGTGACGTCATGCCGTACATCAGTGAACTGCAGAGCAGGGCATTCACTACATAGTGTATTCAAAATACAAATATTAATTTAAATGGATTTATAAAAATACACATAAAGCTGTCAAAAAATTAAATTAAACATTCCCCTATATAACTCTACTCTTTGTTAAACATATTGAATGTACCTACTTTTCTCCTTACAGAACAATGTCTAATTCATCCATTGAGATACAATAAACTAGAGAAGACACCGCGAAGCAAGTTTGTGCGCACTAAGGTGCAGCCGCAAGGTCCACAATCGCTTGAATCACGCGCAATCAATCACTGAGGCGTTTGCAGCCCATGGGCTGCACCTTAGTGCGCACAAACTTGCTTCGCGGTGTCTTCTCTATACCTTAAAGAATTCATCGAATTTCGTTCTCTTTTTCACTGGCTATTTTAATGTATTAGTTTCGTTTTTTTCTTTCAGAGAATATTATAAACTGTTCTCTCGGACACACCGCATGCAGTTGCTGTTTTTTGTACTGTAATGTAAGTAATTGCTGTAATGTCCAGTTACTATTAGTTATTCTGTGGTATAAGCTCCTTCTAAGGTAGCATCCGACTTATGGCCGCGCGGCGACCGGCCGCATGCGGCTGGGCTGGTGACTAAGTTTTCGACCGTGTAAAACGATCAGTTGCAGCCTGCAGGCAATCGCCCACCGCATGAAGGAGTGTTTCGCCAATCCATTCATCCACGTACCCAAATCTTACGTTTTCTTTTTCTCTCTTTGTTCTTCAAGCAATTCTTGAATAATGAATAACTAAATATTTCAATTCCGGCACGAACACCTATTCTGCTCAACATTTTCGTAGGAAATGACGGATTTTAGTCACCTGTGTGAATGAGCTAGCGATGCGACTTGTGAAGCGACTAGCCGCACGGCGAAAATCGACCCGTGTAAATACCCCTTCACTATAGACAAACCCACCAACAAGCAGGGCAGCCAGCGTGACGGGTGATGATGGCCCAAACACCCCCATGTGTGTGCTTTTGTGTAGTCAGTGCATATTATGAGAAGGCCTTGCCCATCACACCGCACTGGACTGGTTGAAGTCTGAAAATCCATGATCAATAATAGGCACCAAATAAAAAACAGAAACTACATTTTATTAATCATTTTTAATTCCAATTAAATAATCATTAATGTAATAGAATTGTAAGAATAGGCAATAAAAAAAATATTTTTACCCTTGACGTGTGCCCAGCCCACTTAGGTAACTAAGTAAGTTTATGATTCGCAAATTACCTTTTTTTTTGTTAGATGCTAAGTTGAATTTTAAAATTAGTTGAAATTATTTAAAAAATAATTTGCATGAGACCGCTAATATTTAGATGCAGCCCCATCTAGAATTTGTGAAACTAACTTGTCAGCGACGCCGCTTAGTACTACACCAAAACGTCGAAATTCTGCAATCGATTTTGAACTCTACTCAAACCGCTTAAAGTTGAAAATCGTTTGGATAATTCTGTCTGTTTTATAGTGTGAATAATCGAAGTCGAAATATTCATCCTAATGTAGTCCCTAATGCCATGGGACCACGGTAATTAAAATTACCCGTGGACCCGGTAATGGGTCGACCCACCGGGACCACAGGTAAAGACTGAATACCAACAGTACGCTCACCGCTGTTGCAGCCGCTGCTACCAAGGCTTTAACGATGTTTGCGCTTAGAGAATTGCACTACAGGTTTGCATAGAGTAAATCCATAAGGATTCTGTTTCTGATGGAACCCTAAAAAACTGCAAAAGGTAACTTTAACCAGGAAGTTTTTGTGGTTTACCATTTCCTTTGATTATTCAGTAACATAAAACGTTATCTTCTGACGAACTGACGGCATACACTACGTTGACGAATGAGTGGGTTTGTAGATCTTAATTCTTAAATCAACATACTGGGACTAATACTTTAACAAGTTTTTTATATAGGCGGTCTAATAAGTAGCACTTTAGTACTATGCTACACCAACTTGCTCGCACGGTTGCGCTCGTCCAACCATTAAACACCACAATGGTACGTAACGTACGTGAACACAGTATTTAGTAGGTATTAATATTTTGCCATTACGAGATAGAGTACTTTTCAGTGTATGAGAAAATGATTAGAAGCCTGCTAGTCCACATAGTTTGAGCAAGCTGGTAATAGGGTTAGAGGCTGAAAGTGAGTGCCAAACTTATGAAACATATTTGTAAATTATAATGAACACACTGAGCACTACGTACATTGATCTTGTACTTTATAAAACTGAGACACCTCGCTACACTTCTTGTTTAAAAGATAATAATTAAATACAATGCAAATTATGAAAGTTATACTGATTAACACAGAAGGTACGTTGTGACCAAAGTTTGTAGAAGATATGAAAAAGAAATTGGTCATTTACAACCTTAATTTTTCTTAATACAAAAACAATGAAGGGTAAGTTTTATCCATGGAACTGAACAACTTTCCCCAAGAAACCATTGTGCAAAAAAGACAAATATATTTCGATCTCCCATACTATTATTTTGTCGTCAGCAGTTCGGACAGTTTTGTATGGGAGGTCGAAATTTTTTCGTCATTTTTGCACATAGGTTTCTTGGGGAAAGTTGTTCAGTGTCATGGGTGGAACTCACCCTTAATTGTTTTTGTATTAAGAAAAATTAAGGTTGCATATCTTAATTATGTACAATGTTAGTATTTAAAATACAACTATAGATCTAAGTATTCTAAGTAATTATCATTTATAAGATTAAAGTAATAAATTATTCGAGTTTGGTTCGGTTGCATTAAGGCACATATAAGGCCGTAAATAGCGATTAAAGCTTATTCATAATATAACTTCTATACCCATATTGTTGTATTGAGATCTGCAGTGTGTTGTGATTTGTTGAAAAACTATTTACCCAGTAAATTGATAAGTACGCAGTTACTCCATCTCTGTATACCAAAGATGTGGCCCTCAATTTAGACAAACAGGCACTCTATATGCTCGCACAATGGTCAGCAACCAAAAAATTATCATTTTTGTAAAGCTTTGGAGGGACAATCTCGATGTCTACACAAGAGATTGGTGGGAGATCCCAAAGAATCGAGACGTATGGAAAAATTACGGGACGACGTTCCATATCTAAATGTTAAGTTACCTGTAACTTAATTTTACATGCTAAGATACTTACGAACAACACAGATCTCAAATCAACATAATTCAATCAAATAAATCAAATGATACAACCTAGCAATTACAGTTAACTTCTGTCACAAAACAGAAGGAACATTAAAAACTTATGTCTAAGGAGACTCAAAGTATCCTCAATTACTTATACCTCAGCATAAAAAATTTAATTGTAACACTATCATCTCGAATTAATGATCAATTCCACATAGATGCTTAATGATATGTTCAAAGAAGAGAAATTTTATGTGTTAATTTAAATAATTAAATATGGCCCCACATACAAAAGAAAGTAGGAAGGAACACCAGATTGTTTAGTCATTGATATTATATTCATAATTGTTATTCATGCTAACTACCAAAAAAATGAGGTTTCCAACACTTACATACCAAAGTAAAAATAATAATAAAAATGTGGAGCACCATTTTCATAAGTACAAAAAGTGAACAATTTCCAATATTTGTGAGATACAAAATACATAAGCTTTATCAGAATTATCAGTCTTTTAAGTTTAGAATTAAGTACTTACATACATACAATGTTTATATTTTTGAACAACATCTGTAACTATAGATACCATTGTATTTAATTTATAAATTGAGCAGTATAATATTCTTATTATTAAATTCTAATAGAAAGCAATTATTATCATATAAATAGTCAAATGACAAAACTTTCAAATACTTGAAAATACAATATTTTGTAAAGATTATGAAAGAGATTTCTAGCTATTACGAGATTCTTAATCAATGTAATCACAAACTGGAATGTGACATCAGCACTATCAAGCGCAGCCGAACTTAACACATACCTATTATGTGTAAACCTATGTCTCGGCTTGATTGCACAACTTACAACTACAATAATAAGGCACACCAGGGACCTTAATAATAATATAAAAATGGCTCATTGGTTCCTCCAGGTACTTCTGTAATGATGAACTTGATCCAAATATTGCATAACAATGCTCTAATTCTAAATACAAGGATCAAGTATTACAGAGTAATAGTAGAATAAATAATTTCTTTATAACTAGAATAAAGTACTATTAAATACTTTTGTAAATAAAGTTTAAAGAATCCAGCTCAGAGCATGTCCTGAAGTGTGGTTTGGTTCTTCTTATGATTAGTGACACACAATTTATGACACATTACTAAATGGACTCTAGTAATAACGAAACTCAACCCAGCAAGTGTACTCGTGCAGAGCCTTTAAAGTTACAGAAATTAATTCGTAAATAACATTCATCAGGAAGATTATTGACTAATTGACAACTATCTTCTACCAAGAATGATGATGTTTGATGACATTTCTAGTTCACCTCACAGTTTATTGTATTTTGCAACCTTTTCTCTTTCTTTGCATCTCGGCTTGTTTAGTTTTTCTTTTGGAAGCACTTTCAGATGTTATGTCTGATATGACAGACAGCCTTTTAGAGGACTGAGTTGAATTGTCAAGACTCATGCGCATTGGAGTTGTAGTCCCTTGGTCTACAGGGAATGCTGAACTGTATAGATTGTTATTTTCACTGTAACTGTGAGGTATGCTGGTCATATGCAGAGGGTTGTCATCAACAGGGAGGGTGTTGTCTGTGGGGTAGTGGGAAGCTGGTCTGATGCTCACCGGATCAGGGAAACGAGGCTTTTTACAAGAAGTTGGTGGAGGTGGAGGTTGTCTGTGCTGCAAAGAATTGTTATTTGACGTTGGATGTACATCGGACTCAAAAGATCTGCTGTGCACATAAGATGTGTTTACATTAGAGGTAGAAGTGCCAGGCTGTTGATGGCCGTAGTATTGGTTTGATATTTCCTTAGACTGAAGAGCACTTGCCTTTGATTGTATGTGTTCTTTTTCAAAGGGCTCAACATAATTCAGATCGGAATCAACAGATTTGCACAGTCTCATCTTGGAAAAATCTCGTATCATGTCTCTGGGATTACTATACGCATCACACAGAGTGGCTTGTGGGGCTGACTCACTCTCATGTGGTTGAGGCATACCTTGCTGTTGTGCTGCTAAACGCTGTTGTTTCTTTAATAAAGCTTTTTGTTTAGCCTTTTCTTTAGCCCTTTGCAGCTTTTTGTATTCACGTTCTTGTAACAACCTTGCTAGTTCTCCGTCTTGCGCTTCAACAGCACACTTCATATCTGCCAGGAGCGCATCATGGCCCTGAGCTTCGTGGCTTAGTTCTCGAGCTAATTTTGCATCTCTCTCTTCTTGTTCCAGCCTCCTTCTCATCTCTTCTAACTCAGCAGCGGACAGCCCCAACTCTTCAGGGTTCACATCACCCTTCACTGGCGCTGGCACAGGCACAGGAACTGGCGGCAAATTACGCGAAGAACTGGGCTGTTGGAGTAGTTCAGACGAATGTTGGCGTCGTTGTCTACGAAGGTTGATTTCAGCCATTTCTCTCGCTATTTCGGCATCGATCTCTGCTTGGCGGCGGCGTGCCATCTCGCGCAGGTGGACTTCATGTTCGATACCTCTTTGCTCGCTTAAAGCCACTGGGAAATCTTCTCGAATCTGTTGGTTTCGGTACCTATTCTCGCATAGGTGCGACGAGATCTCGCGGTCCTGCAGCCGGTGTGCTAGAGCTCCGTCGGTACGCACCAGCCACTGCTCGCGAAGATCGGTCACATGTCCGATTTTCGGCATCGTATCGCTAGCCTGGAAGCTAGACATCTCTCGTGCAAAACGAGAGAAAGTACAGCTCTGCTTTCGAAATTTGAGATATACAAATAATTCGATTGAATTACCATAGCATAGCGTAACAGTCGGCGATGATTTATGTCAAGCGCACAATGAATGAAGATGATGGCACCAACCCGAGGAACGCACGATCACAATCACAACAACCTTTCACGTGCACTTTCTTTGCTTTCCGTGAGAAGCGACGTCGACCGACCACTTTTTACATTTCCCTTGTGAACTTGTGAACAATAGAGAGCTAGGTTTGATAATCTACAATCTACCTATTTAAATAATTGTATTTGCGCTGCTCACTCATTCATCCCTCCCCCATTTGCCTTGACAACACAACAAAAATAATTGTATTTACCTTTTTTATTTAGCTTAACAAAAGCCTAAGGAAATCGAACCGTACAGCCAAGTCTTATGTTATTTTTCTTGATGTGAAATGATGTGACGGTTATAGATGATCAATATATGGTTATTCCTCCATATACCTTCTTTTGAGTCCTATTACCTAACAATAAGATCCTACTTATCGCAAAAGTATAATGTTACTTCGTAACTGTCCCAGTAATTTAGTTCAGTAGAAATACACATTGCTTTGCTAGTTTGCTTATTCAAAACCATGTTTTAAAATAATCATACTTGCAAAGCCATACCAAATAGACGATGCGGTGTGCAACGAATTTTGGCCTTTAAACTGGTAAAGAGACGGAGACCGCGATAGTACGTAAGCCCGTCCGTGAAAGCGGTGGCGAAGACATCAACGTCTTCGAGATCTAGGACACATTCATCAGATTCCTTTTTCGTCAGAATAATTTTTAGGCCGTTTTTTCTGACGACAACGGAATTCTTCTTTGAACAGATAAAACTTAAAAGGATAATGTTTTTCTTGTCCAAATAATTAAAATGTGCTTGCCACATGTTTCGTTTAAAAGATCAGCTCAAGTACAAAATTTTCTTCTATGGAATCGAAAAAATCTGTCCCGCAGAAATCTAAATATTATTTGTTTTACTTTTTATGGACATACAGCAACCATTTTTTAAAACAGGTATTTAGCTAGCACGCGAGCTTGCCGTACCAGTGGTCTGATTTACGTATTTTGTAATAGTCAAAATATCGCTTACGTTTGGAAGTCGTCCTATTGAAAAATAGTCCTAAATCCGTATTCACCTGTCATTTCGGTAGAACGATTACTCGATAGGATCGCAACTTAGCTTTTAGTGATTTGTGAACTATTTAAACTTAATGTTGCCATTACAAATTTTACTAAATAAATTCAAATACTTTTTGATAACAAAACATGCAGAAACGTTTATTTATTTTTTTCCAACGACTTGGAAATAGTCTCAGAACAATAACTAAAGCATAGAAACCGTCTGAGTAGAAAAAAAGCGTACCAGGCAATCTGTCATAAGCTGTCAAAAGTGAAGCCAGTGGAGCCTTTTAATACTACCAAATTAAGTTACTCGCTCTACCATCGACTTTGTCAGCCAACAATGACACATATCATATAATTTGTCGTTGGCGTGCGTTTCTGTTTATATTGGAAAAGTGATAATTGTGTGAATACTGAAATTTTGTTGCAAAATACTGTTATAAGTGAGTGATAAAGCAATGAACTATGACGTGCGTCGTTTAGAAGTGTTAATCTCGCATAGGAAATAAAGAAAATAACGGTGAAATAGTCGGCTTCCACTAGTAAGTGATATTTCTATGTTTATTTACCGTTTTTTTGTATTTATAGTTATATCTTCGTTTGACTAAGTATTATCAGTTACCATTCATTATATTATATTGGAATAAATAGTTAAATTACTTCATTAAGAGTTTAAAATCCATTTTACAATTTCGTCGTAGATGTCATGAAAGTGTTGTGAAAAATGATAAGTATCGATAAATTAAAAAGTAATCGTAATGTTCACTTAAATGTTTTAGATTTCTTCTGGATGTAATTCGACGTGCACAGTGGACTGCTGCAGTGTCTTCCGAAGATGGCTGGACACAAAAAAAACGCCATCGAGTTTGTTCAAAACATTTTACTGTCGGGTGTTTTACCAGTGATGACAAATGACGTAAACTGAGAGATGATGAATTGGTGAGTAATGGTCAAACAAAGTCGTATAATATTTACCTCAGCTACACGCTCTGCTTGAAGGTTTCCAAGTTGCCTCTAGCCTCTAATCATTAAAATATATTTTTCGATCATTCGTTTAAAAATTAATCAACTGAGCACCATTTTGTATAAGGTTTATTTTTTGGAATTTCTTAAAGTCGTCATAACATAATGTGTTCAAAATGATGGGATAATCTCCACCCCCTAAACCATCGGCGTATACTGCAAGTAATATTTTTCCCAACTTGTTGGCCATAGCCGTTCTCCACTGTACATACATACGTACCATTTCACCGTTTCTAGGCAGGCAGATAATTGTATCAAGTCAAGTCAAGTCAAATTATTTATTCAATGTAAACCTTTACAGGCACTTATTGACGTCAATACTAATAATAATAAAAAAACAGTTAACTAACTTATAGTTAAGACTTATTAACTAATCTAACGAGCTATTATAGTCTGTGCCAGACAAATGCGCATTGCTACCCCCAGTACCACTGCACGCCGAAACAGAATCGCGTCGAACCGAAATATAAGCCGTGGTCATAGAATTGTGTAATATGATTTTTAATTATCGTATTGATACTGTAGTAAGTAATATAAATTGGAGTTATTGAAGTAAAATAAAGTAGCGGCTGAAATGAGTTTTGAAAAACATTAGTACCTAACCAATAAGGTTGACATTTTTAATCATTCAAATATCTTTTTTTATAAAAACTTAAGCATAAAAAAACGTCAAAAATTAATAAGCATAAACTTGTGTGTTTTAAAATTGTTTCGTTATTCGTCTTGGTACAAGCACAGAATAACTAATACTACTAACGTACAGAAGGTTCACCCTCCAACGACCCCCACGCGAAACTGAAACCTATCTCGTGACCCGAGCGTTCATATTCCGATAAGCACAGCCGACTCGATATCGATTTTACGTCCGTCAGGAGCGCAGGGTTTACGCGCGCGCGTAGGGATTACGAGTTAAGAGGAAACACCACGCCGACGCGGCACACAAAACTCCCACACCAAACACAGAAAAACGACGCCCCGCAGCCCCCTTCCAAAACCGGACCAACCCCCACCACCCCTTCAGCAACGGTTAAAGAAAGAGACCCTTCACGTCCGTATGCTTGATTCCTTTGCATTAAGTCATTTATTTAATAACCAGGAGCCTTCAAAATTAAGCGAAATCACTTCGTTTTAAGGCGTCTTCAGAAACATTAGGTCAAAAAATCAAACACACAGACACAGAAAACCTCCTCCCCCAACCGACGCTTAAATAAAAATTGGTACACCTCTGAAGGAGGAAACAGGGGACCACGAAACGCCGCTCCCCCGCGCCCCGCATGAGAATCCCGAACGCCACGCCGACGCAGTGTTTCCTCTCAAGGCTAGATAGATCGCGCTTTAAGTTTTTTCAAACCATCTGAGACATAGAAAATAATGGTTTAAATTCTGCAAAAAAAAAAAACTATGTATTAGTTAAGGATCCAATCTATTCAAAGTCTCATTCAGTTACAAAATCCAATAACATCACTCGATAAAAAATAATAATAATAATAAATAAGTGGTAGATTTAGATCAATCACACTCAACCACATTCACATCACCATCAATCGAACCAGACCCGTACCGACGCCACGTCCCCAACCCAACCCCCACCACCCCCACCACTCCCCACCCCCGATCCTACGGGGGCAAACCAACATCGCGTCGCGTCGCGTCGGCCATATTCACTTCCGATCCAGCCTGCCTACGCGACACGACGCGACACCGGTCCACCCCCACAGGACCGAGGACAAAAAATGACGAGGGTAGCAGAAGCCAGGCTAGGGACGCAGCATCGGCACAAGTCCAACTCGATCGACAGTGATGCGAATGCAACCGAATACGACTGATCCAAATCCACCAAATAAGATATAAAATTATTTTAAAATATAATATATATACATGCATACATATATATACACACATACAATACATTCATACACACTATACACATATATAAATACGATACTGATACTTTACATTTAATTTTTGTACTCAATGAAAGACAAATAATTCTGACTGAGCCGTGTATTAGGTGGAGAAAATTTAAGAAATTTAGTTTTATTAGCATTCAGTGCTAAGTTATTAACAGAAAACCATTGTGATACTCTGTTAAGTGTTTCGTTAATTTTTCCTTCTCCAACCTTTGGGTCTTTCCTATCTAAAGAAAATATTAAAGAAGTGTCGTCAGCGAATAACGCTATTTCCGACATTTCCTTAACCATGAATGGAAGGTCATTAAGATAAACAAGAAACAGAAAGGGACCGAGAATAGATCCCTGGGGTACCCCCATTTTGACTATCGAACCTCCTGATACTACATTATTTATACCTACTTTCTGACTTCTATTGTGCAGATAAGATTTTATTAATTCTAGTGCATTACCACGAACGCCATATTGAAATAATTTACCAACTAAAGTTGAATGATCAACACAATCAAAGGCTTTAGAGAGGTCGCAGAAAATACCTACTGTATCCTGCGAAGATTCCCAAGTGTCAAGTATGTTTTTGACCAGTTTTGCTCCAGCATCTATAGTTGACCGTCCTTTCGTGAAACCAAACTGATCACAGTGTAAAATTTTATTCATTCTAAAGTGTGCATTCATTTGCGTATAGATTATAGATTCGAAAATTTTACTAAGTGCCGGAAGAACAGAAACCGGTCTATAGTTAGCAGCGTTAAATTTATCACCTGATTTATAAATGGGAGTTACTTTACTATATTTCATTAAATCTGGAAATGAACCTACTTCGATACATTTATTAAATATTCCTGCTAAAAACGGTGCGATTACTTCTATAATAGGCTCCAAAACTGTCACAGAGAGACCCCATAAATCTTCCGTTCTTTTCTTATTCAAGCTTCAAGCTATCTCTAAAATTAAAGATCGGTACTTTTTTCTTAAAATTAAGTTTTAATAAACTTTGTGCTACAGTAGAGGACGATTCTAAATGTCTAGTTGTTTCAATAGGTATATTGGCAAAAAAGGAATCAAAAATGTCAGCAACTTTAAGATTATCTTTAATAAGCTCATCATTCAACTTAAGCAGAAAGCCTGACTCATTTTTACTCACTTTGCCAGTCTCTGAATTAATAATTTTCCAAGTAGTCTTGACTTTATCTTTAGACTTTATAATTTTGTTGCTAATAAATTTAGACTTTGCAATAAAACATACATTTTTAAATATTTTGGAATATCGTCTAACATAATCATGAAAAGCTGGATTAGAATTGAAAGATTTCTTGTCATACAGATCATAAAGAAAATCCCTACTTTTTCTTATTCCCTTCGTAGCCCAGTCACTAAACACTGTCTTTTCCTTTACATTAACTTTTTTTTTTGTATATATTTTGTCAAATTCTTTAGTAATCACACCAAATAATTGATTGTAATATTTATTTGGTTCATTAACATTGCAATCAAATAACGAGAGTCTCTCAATAATTTTATCTTTAAATATTGCAGATCTACTACAAGTTAAGGGCCTATAAGTAATTACTTTATTTTTCGACAATTTTTCCTTGCAAAATAACTCTATCTTTTGAGCTTTATGGTCAGAGGGTACTCCATTTATCAGTTCCTTGCTTTTGATTTTACAATTTACAAAAATATTATCAATACATGTCTCTGATTGAGGTGTAATTCGAGTTGGCTCATTGAAAACAATCTAAGTTATAACATTTTAGCAATGAAATAAAGTTTTCCTTATCCCCAGACTCAGCAAGTAAATCTATGTTAAAATCTCCACATACAACAATGGATTTATTGCAGGCAAATATCTTGTCAAGTAAATTTTCTAATATTCTAATGAAAGACATAAAATTGCCTGAAGGCGGTCGATAAATACATACTATAAGAAAAGCGTCTATCTCTGCACTAGCTATCTCGCAAACGCGTTCAACGGAATAACTTACTATATCTTTTCGTTCTTTACATTTAATGGAGTCTTTGACCAGAATTATGCAACCGCCCCCCATAGCAGAGTTTCTGTTGAACACACTAGCGACTTTACAATTATTTACTGAAAAGCACATAGTTTCAGATTTCAACCAGGTTTCTGTTAAACATAATATGTCCACATTATATTTGTCTAGCATTAATTCAACATGTAATATTTTGCCAGAGAAGCGATTTACATTTTGGTGAACTAAAGTAAAATTATTATTACACTTCTCTTTAGTCAACCTTACATTCCTAAAAAAGAGTTTGCCTCAGTGCATTTAGTGGTACTACTATTGGTCACTGTCTTGTCATTGCATTCTATGTTGATATTATTTGCTAATAGAGTAGCTATATTATGTTTACATCGTCTAGACAGATACATATTATCTTTAGTCAAGAAAAAGTTTTTAATAAATAAATTGCTATCAAATAGCTGGAAGTCACCACTGTGACGACTGATCATGTGATGTAACATATTGTTAAGTTTATAAATTTTATTATTTTGATTGTCATTCAATGACTTTGAATATGGAAACGTACACCATGTTAGTTTCTTACAGTCTATCTGGCTTAATCTCGTAAAGCTGTCAACAATATGTTTTGTTTGCAAGGCTAAACTGTCCCCTACAAGCAGAACTATTGAAGTATTACTGTTTACATTTGCAGAACATACCTCTGTTACAATCTGTTGCAGCGTTGCCCCAGGCATACATTTATTCAACACAGAACCTCTTGTATGGTTATTCAAAATAGAGCCAAAGTCCTTCCCAATCTTATCAGTGAAAACTAGGGTGTGGGCAGAATTTCTTATTTCTTCGTGGTATTGAGGCTGGTCAATAGCAACCTCAGGCAACGCTACAACTGAACAGTTGAAGGGGAACTGAGAGTCCGATGTCGGGGCAGAGTGGTCAGGTGTATAAAAGTTGTCACAAGGACATGTCGAAGACTCAGACCTTTCTGTGCCGATTTCCTGCTTTTCCAATACCGGACCCCCAGTATTATAAGAGTGGTCAGCAACACAACAAGTACGCTTTTTATTTAGGGATTCAAATCGCTCAGCATTATAGTTGCACATATCAACCATGTCATTTGCAGCAACAATCTGATAATTTAGGTGTTTATGTGACAGATCGCTTATATTGTCATACATACTTTTCAGTGACCTTTCTAAGTTATCAATTTTATTAATTATGATATGTGAGTCGCTGTCATGTTTATCATTCCTATCAATTGTGCTATTACTATACAATTTCAACTTATTTAATAATTGAATCCTTTCCTTCCTAAGTGACATATGCTTCTGTAAATGATTTTGTCTATGGACTAGTTTTTGGGTCTTAGAAATATACCTTTTAACATGGATATATTTTTTTAACTTTTTGACACTTCTAAAATTATGGTTGTTTTTACACAGTAATTTATTTAAGGCTGACTCTTTTTTACACACCGGACTATCCATTACATTTAACCTGTCCGTTAATTCTTCAAAGTAACTTTGATTGTTAATAAAACTATTTCCATGACTCTGGTTTTCGAGAATATCTGAATTACAAGATAATAACTCGTCGAACAGGCTCTGAGAATGATTTACTTTAACATTATTACAGCTTTCATTTTCTAACTTTAAAATCGTTGCATGTGCCTCACATAAACTCATTTCCAGATCACTTATACGCTTCAATGCCTGTTCATGAGTGCTATTACATTCCGTGAAAGAGGTGATTATGTCCTGCATCTGGCTACAATTGTCAACGATATCTAAGTATTTGAGATGTAAGTCAGCAAGTTCACTCTTCAGCTCGGAATTTTTTTCCAATGATCTTCATAATTTCCTTTTCGCTGTCATCCCTTTCTTGCAACAAGTTAATATTGAGGTCTTTTGTTGCCTTCAAATCCAATAGGGTCTGTTTCAGCTTCATCTCAACATCCTTTGCAGTTGCCTTGCGGGTCATCATCATGCCTCAACTGTTACCCCAACACAGCGATAAGGCTGAAAGAGTAATGTATAAATATGAGTAAATTGTTACTATAATTGTTGCAAAGATGAGTGGATAATATGTAATGATTATGTATTATTCAATCTGTCCGTTGTATGGTGTAAGAGAACACTCAACAAAAGATAGAACAATCCTAAAGAAAGATTTGCTGTTATGACGTGGGTAGGTCACTTGTAAAAAAAGATTTACCTATTTAAAAAAAAACACTTTTAAAAGTTTCTAATACAATTGTGAAAATAATCAACTTTTAAATGTGCAGTCAAGTTCTGAATGTAAAGTGTTGTAGTGTGTGAAGGTCTGTAGCAAGAGAAACTCACCATCAACTTCACTTCCACTATATAGTCAAGTCAAGAGAGGTTAACCAAGCCAAATCGTAATTGAGGTGTGACGATACTCACTATTTTGTGAGATTTGTAAAGTTGATAGATGTATTAGTGTGAGGAACATGTAGTTACAAATTAAAGAAAAAATAAAATAAAAATAAGACCAATCAATATGTAGTGGAATTAACTTTCACAATGATAACTTGCTAATTGAAGGTAGGTAGTGTTAGGTTATTTTAGGTCAACGATTTTACTAGTTAAATTATGTACATAAGGAAAAATTATGAAAACAATACTCCCCGGGTTTTAGATGCAGCTTTTCAGTTTTGCAGCTTTTGTTATATTATACTTTTCTTCAAAAAGTTATTTATTTTTGCCGGCCGTTGACAGCTCCGGTATAGTCGCACATTTCAATAAGACGAAATTCAAATATTTTTGCATAGACACTGATGCAAACACTCGTACTTATATTTTGTCACAATATGTTCACTTTAAACACAATTTTATAGATACATAACAATGATTTATAATGAAAATTAATTTTTAAAGAAGAAGCTAAGTTTTGACAACTAATCGTGGCAAGTGTTGCCAATTTCCCTCTCTCTATACTCATCTCATCTCATACTCATAGATATTCTTTACTTTCCAGGACACACACACAAGTGAGCTATCAAGCACTACGACTTCAGCAACTTTGCTGTTACCACAATTAACAAAATCTGTTGCTGCTAAGCGTGACAGCACCATCGCTAAATTACAATAGGAAATTCTGAGGCCAAAAATATTAGCCCAACCACAAACAATAATAATTGGTGGCAGCACTAAGTTTCATGTCTTGTCTCTTGTCGTCGCCTTGAAGCTTGTTTGTTTTGCTTTTCAGTTAATATTTTTGACGCAGTCAGATTTTTTGTTTTCTTTCAATATTTTTTTATTTTACACTTTTATGTTAAGTACCTACTAATAATTAGTCGGGTAAAAATTACAAATTACTTTCTTTAGTAAGTAAAGGGTTTTTTTGTTTAAATTAAACACAATTAATATAAATTAATGTAATAATGGTTGTTTTATTTGAATACTATACACCTAACTCATTGGCAGTGCTTTCGCTGAACTACGCTCAGATGCTAGCACTGCCACACTGACTACAAAGTAACGTGATGCTCCGGGGCGAGACCAACTTAAGCTAGGTAAATTTAATAAGCATGAAAAAAATGTAGATAATATGTATATAATAATTGTAAACCTAATTTTAAAAAAATGTATATCAATAGTTTTGTTGTAATATTTAAAACAAAGTGGGCGCGCTGGAGAGCATACTCGCCAGCAAGAAAATAAATAGTCCAGTTGAATATTCTCATTAACTTAAAAAATTAACATATCAAGCCAACGCTCTGATAGAATTATCCTTGTGGGCTCGCTGGCGAGTATGCTCTCTAGCGCGCCCACTTTGTTTTAAATATTACAACGAAACTATTGATATACATTTTTTTTAAATTGGGTCTACAATTGTGTACATATTATCTACATTTTTTTCATGCTTATAAAATTTACCTAGCTTAAGTAAAGTTGGTCTCGCCCCGGAGCATCACGTACAAAGTACCGATGTTATTATGTCGCTCTATCCTTGATCAAATTTAAATTTGCACTACCATTGTACGTTCAACAGTACAACACGGTAAACACTTGCAGTTCGATAATAGCACTTGACCTCCGTCATAAGGGCGGTACAAAGTTCAAACTGTATAGTCTCACTGCTTTGGACTTTACAGACAGCATCACATCGACTTATCCTGATTTTTTTTACCTAATTTCGATTACATAGATTTCAGTATATCAATTGGTTTTTTTAATAGATAAGGGTATTGTGTTTCGATAGGCCCCTGGCCTATCGAAACAGTTAAAATTTATAAACATTTATAAACATATTCTACTAAGGGAATAATTAATAACAAAAACAAGAAAAAATCAAAGTTCCCGCCCAATCCGACTCGTTTGATATAATCGATATCGATAGATATTACATCTCCTCCATGCCTAGTGAATCAGAAAACAGGTACAACCTTGTAATTCGCCGTCCTGTCCAAAGTATATCTATCTTGTTCTAACTCTAACAATTTTCCTATAGGAATAGGAGTACAAAGCGTAGCTATATTCAGCTTGTTCATGCAATATAGCGCTACTTCTATGCTTTAGTTATTGTTCTGAGGAAATAGTCTAATTTGACGTGTAATCGCTGGCATCCGATCAAACTAAACGTCAAAATAATAGGTGAATACCGCTGAGGCAACGATGGAACTTCGATTAATGCATGTGAATAAATACGCATAAACCTTAGAGCGAAAAACCTTAAAACCGACATAAACAAAATCGTGCGATTGATACGTGAATACGAAAAGTGACTTCAGCGATCAATTGTTAGTCAGCCACGCCTCCGCCCCCTACCAGGCGCACAGTTTTACAAACAAGAGGTTTTACTGTGACGGCGGCGGGCGGCGAAAATCAAAAACCTTTGACCATGGCGGCACATTAGACACAAACAACCCGCCTGGGTTGTTTGTCGGCAGTCGCTCGGCGGCATTTTTTGTTGGATTTGTTAAACAAAGACAGATAAGTAGGCAGCTATTTGACTTTCGTGATTTAATAATTTGTATTAAGTAGGTACCTACCTACCTAAGTAATTATTATCAAAGTAATAAAAATATTTTCATTTTACAGTCACATTGTTTCGACTCTAAAGTAGATAGGTACGCTTACCTACGACTAGGTAGGTACCTACATAGGTCTTAGATTAAAATGACTTATTTTTGAAATAACTCAATACAACTAAAGCGAAGCACTTTGAGGTGTAGTCACAGAATAGATAATCGTACTACTCTTAAACTGGCCACTGACGATCAGTTTTGCGCGTCAGTCCTGGCGTAAAACTGTAGCGTCACTCCAAATGGTTTTACGCCAACAAGATTTCCCCACTCACTGGCCTCACTCTGGCTCGTCAGTTCTCGACTGGCCGGTACAATCAATTTTGAACTTTATTGTTAGGATCTAAGGATCAATATTCATTGGAGAAATTCACTCACTCACGGTCAGCCGATAAAAAAAATGGTCAAGCTAAAAACTGTTTAAAACATTAAAAATAACAAAGTTATCATGTAACAGTAAACAAAACAAATATTGTTACAATTCACTCGAAAATTGGAAACATGCTAACGGATTACACCACGTATTATTTTACTCGTATTTCGATGTATTTCTTACAGCTTATTACCTACTGATCATTAGTCAGAATAATAATTTTCTAATAAACAACAGTAGGTACTTACATTATATAAATCTGATAAAAACAGCACACAAAGATTCACTTCTTGCCGCTTGGGGCTTGAGAGGTAAAGCGAAGCACGTGTAGTCCACTGCACTTCAAAATAAATAGTTTACAAAAGTGGCTCCAACACAGTCTCATCAAAACTCGGGTCCCGCATATTTGGCTGGACCTCCGGACTCGTCCCACGAAAGAATCCAGTCTGCTGGAGACGCAAAACCATTCGTCGAAAGCAATCCGCCGATGGCAAGCGTCGCTGCTCAGCTTCTGGTCTGCCGTCGACGAATCTCTCGCGGTACAGTTCACGAGCACCACGGAGACTGCCATAAGCTGCTCCGACACAAAGAATAATTTCGTAATACTCCTGATTACTTAGAAATGCCATATTAATTTAATAGGTAGTCGAATCGAAACCAAACTGCAAAAAAATAACTAAAAGTAGGTATGCACTCTGCAAGCTTTCACAAACAACTGCGAACAAAATTGTAGGCAAACATGCAATCAAACCTACCGTACCGTTGGGCGTTGCTATGGTGGGGTGTGCCGCCTACTCCTGGTACTTAGAATTCGGAAAATGTAGTTCGCCTGCTCCCACAAAGGCACGGAAATGCGCGCACTGTCAACTGCAGTCTCATGCGACCGCTTGGGGTTCTAGAAGTTAATACCGCCCATAACCCTAGTAGTTTTTTGGGTTCGAAATTTAGACTACAGATACGAAAACTAGCAATATTTTTAAATTAGTTAAGTTATTCATCAATTCATTACAAAATACTACCAAAGTGTAAACTGGCTTAAGCGCTGCGTATTATTTTTAGGTTTGTTGCCATTAATTTGGAAAATTAGTGATAAAATCTTCCATCACACGTAAGTTTTATTTAGTACATGTTACAGATGTTTAAAAATGTTATTCTTATTAACATTATTGTTGAAAACAAAAACGAATGTGTTAAGTATTGAAACTTTGTGTGATACAACCTCGTTAAACTTAGTTAGTTAGTAAAGTTTAACTATGTTGTATCACACTAGTTAGGATTTCAGGAATGCTTACATTTATAGCGGGTCAACCAAAGCGGTTAGAATAATAAAATGAGCTACAGAACCCATTAAGAAGAAAGACGCACGCGCACGCTTTCTTGTGTCTCCGCCCATACCAGAGGGCCTAGTCAATTGGCAAACAAATGAAACGCTACGAAATCTTCGCTACGATAAACCGAATGTATGGGATTGACATAAGCAAAAGTTACCTACGACGTAAAATTTACGCTAAAATAGACCTAATTGACAGTTTGACAAGCCAAGAATCGCTAATCTAGCGATCACTCAAACATTGAAGTTAGAAATTCACACAAAATGGCGATTGTTTGATCAGCTGATGAAGGAATAGTTGTGTTGTGTTGAAAGTTTTGTTTAAAATGCTCTTTTTAGGGCTATTGTGGACTGCGATAATCAAGTGCTCAGGCGCTAAGGAAGAAATGTTTCCCTACGTTACTTGGAGCAAAGTAACGAAATCGAGTTTGTTGTACTTGTGAATAGTTCTCAGAGTTCTCGTTTACGAACTTTCAAATATTTAGCTAAGGTCTGCCGGGAATTGCGTGCTGATATAGTTGTTGCGATGTGAGTGACCAAATAAATGTGTGTCATGCAACATTTTCCGCAACGAAGAGCAAGTCGCTGCATAACAATTTGTAGGGGCTCTCAAACCATACAAACATTTGGGCCAAATAAATCCACCTAAGTACCTTTAATCATGACAAGAAAGGTCAAGATTAAGACAACAGTAAGGGACTTCTTGTATAAATATTAAATGTAACCTATCCATAATGTCCATTTATCAATTTATAACTTAGATTGCCTATTTGTTTTACAGGTTCCAATGAAGATTTAATTTGCCAGGTAGCTTAGAGTATTAAAACAAGGCTCTAAGTGTAGTAAGGTGTTCCTATTGACTATACCCTATAAATCTTATACAGACAAGCATCTTTCTTAATAGGAAAAGATATCAGTCCTTACGTTCAAACGGTAAGTTTTAATAAAAAAATTATTACTTACATAATAAAGGTAAGTATTATGCCTATTATTATATTGGGATTTACCAGGAAATGTCAGTTTTGTTAAAATTGCTAGAATAAAGAGTATTGACATAAAGATAAAACTATTTTATGTGGTTTTGCAGATTTGAGACGACGATTCAAAAATCTTAAATGTTACCTCATAATTTGGAAGATGGACTTCCTCAGAATGGTGAACAAACATGGTTATTTGGTAAAACACAATATCAAGCAATTTTGTATAATACATAGGTACTTACCTACTAACTTTTTATCTATGACAATTTTCTATAAGTAAGTATATTGTTTTAATTTCTTAGGAGATTCTGGATACCTTCAAAAAGCATGGTTAATGATAATAACAACAATATTTAATGCTGCATCAGACTCACAAGAAAGGAGGGGTGTGTACCACATGTCATATCCAACAATGAAACTGCATTGAACATGGCTTTGGCATCGTTGAATTTAGTTATTTATATGATTTTTTTTGAGCTCCAGCTCTAATGTTGTCAACGTTTTTATTCTACAAAAAGGAGCAGTCTGTGCCATAAATATAGTTAATTTAGTTCTAAGTTTATTGTGCTTTATTTAAAAAGATTTACTTATGTACAAAAAAACAATACCTTCGTTGACAACATTTTTATTTTAAGAAAAGGAACAGTGTGCCATAAATATATTTAACCCATAAAATAGTGGTTTGGTTTATATGATGGGGAAAAATTAAGTATAAAGTTAATTTAGTTCTAAGTTTATTGTACTTTATTAAAAAGATTTACTTAGGTAGGTACTACTAAAAAACAGTACCTTCATAAACACACATATGGCATTTATTTTTATACACATATAGTTTTAATGTCAATAAGAGAAAGTGAAGCCTCATATTTAATAAACTTTGACTTTGAGAGAGTTAGGTAAGGAAATAAGAATATATTAAGAAATACAACATTTATGTTATTTTTTACTTGATATTTAATTTTACTTGCAGTAGGTACCTATAGAAAATGTTTAAGTACCTACTTATATCAATTTCTACTAGTCATAACATTAAGCTATTGAAGTTGTACTTGATTCATTATCAACATACAAAGGTAATTATATGTATAAACTTGCATTATTATTATCCGATTATTAAATCTGGTGGGTTCTATTGTGTTTGTTATAATATTGTTTTTTCTTTAAATAGGTGGCTTAACATAAGGTGGCTTGTTATACATATAATACAAATTAAGTTCCATATCTAGCATACTCTGTAATAGTTTAGTTATTATCAATTTGGCGATTGTGAAGTAATCGATTGTAATTGTTGCTTGAGTTTGTAATGTTACTTTCACATTTTTATTTGTGTGAATCTGTAAATGGTTTGCTGTTTCACATTTTCAGTGTTATACTTTTTATAGAACTGTCGATTCACTTGTGAATATAAAATAAATAAATAAAAATAATTGTTTTTAAATTATTTTTGGTAAATATATACTACCTACCTACTAACTTTTTATGTAAGTATGACAATTTTCTATAAGTAAGTATATTGTTCCAATTTCTTAGGAGATTCTGGATACCTTCAAAAAGCATGGTTAATCATAATAACACCAATATTTAATGCTGCATCAGGCTCACAATAAAGAAGGGATGTGTACCACATGTCGTATCCAACAATGAAACTGCATTAAACATGGCTTAAAGTTGTATTTGATTCATTATCAACATACTAGGGTAATTATATAAAATTAATTGTTTTAAAATTATTTTTGGTAAACATATAAATAATCCTATGTTTTATTTCGAAACATTATCAACCAACTCATAATGAATGGCAGTGAAATAAATAATGTAAAATAAATAAATATTTTAACTTGTCGCGTAGAGACCACGATCATGTCATTGTGTCTGTGAAGGCGTATATTTAATAAATGATTTGACTTTTAATTTCAATTATTTTCGGTACCTACCGCTATAAATAAGTAACAATGAAACAATCCTATATTAAGGCGATGTTGTCTTCATCGTCATCCTATGAACGTCCTGAACGTTCCCACATGAACGACAGCACTAAGGCAGACTGGGCTATAACAGGCTTAAGCCCTGAGCCAATACAACCGCAGTGTGCTTTACGTGCCTTCCGAAGCACGGAGGAGCTCGAGACGCTTTTTATTTGGTTACCCATCCTTTAGCTCGGTAATGTGAAAGTTGCGTAACTAACTGGCAAGATCACAAACCGGTGCGGCGCGGGCGGGGACTTTTTGCATTAGTTAAACCTCTAGCATTACCTTTCAAGTAACAGTAAGTACATTGCTGCGCTAGTTTGCATATTTTAAAATTAGTTTTAATTTAACTAGCAAAACCATGTACTTGGAATGTTTTTTATTTTATTTTATTTAGGACAATAATCAATTAGAAAAGTAATGTGATAGGTGTTGTAGTTAGACAACTAAACCCGAAAGCCTTAGCCGCTACGCCATAGAGTTACTTTAGGCGATGTACTCATACAAGATGCAAACGTTTTAATCACTACCTAGTGGGTACTCGCATCTAAGATCAAACTGTTTAAATGTTCGCGCGGTTTGTAACATTTAGTGTTATCACTTATTTCATTACAGACGGACGTCAAGTTGTTAATATTTGAGAAATTCTTGGCAGTAAGCGTTTGCTTGTGGTCTTCAGTCTTAATTTATTTATATTATAAGCTGAAAAATGGGTTTGGTCTCATATCAATATCATATTATGGTGGGTAAGTCACTCGTCATCATTATAAGTACTTATTTACAAACGTGCTTGCCTGGCGAACTTCCGGCGAAAAAAGCGATTGATTCATTTTTCAAATTGTCTCAAGGAGTCTACCCGAATTTCTTAGTAAAGTGACATTCAATTCACTAAAACTCAAAAGGATCGGTGTGGTTACTACCTATTTATTAATCTTACATAAGCGTTACATTATCATCAAACAAAAAAATACTAAGACAAGCCTGTATGTTCTATATCCCTTAGCTTATCGATATCGATGTAGCCTAGCGAATTTGATGAGCGATTTTGAAGCTGTCACCGGTCGAGCGTTTGCCAGTTGACTAGGCCCTCCAGAGGGCTAAGGGATATAGAACATACAGGCTTGTCTTAGTATTTTTTTGTTTGATGATAATGTAACGCTTATGTAAGATTAATAAATAGGTAGTAACCACACCGATCCTTTTGAGTTTTAGTGAATTGAATGTCACTTTACTAAGAAATTCGGGTAGACTCCTTGAGACATTTTGAAAAATGAATCAATCGCTTTTTTCGCCGGAAGTTCGCCAGGCAAGCACGTTTGTAAATAAGTACTTATAATGATGACGAGTGACTTACCCACCATAATATGATATTGATATGAGACCAAACCCATTTTTCAGCTTATAATATAAATAAATTAAGACTGAAGACCACAAGCAAACGCTTACTGCCAAGAATTTCTCAAATATTAACAACTTGACGTCCGTCTGTAATGAAATAAGTGATAACACTAAATGTTACAAACCGCGCGAACATTTAAACAGTTTGATCTTAGATGCGAGTACCCACTAGGTAGTGATTAAAACGTTTGCATCTTGTATGAGTACATCGCCTAAAGTAACTCTATGGCGTAGCGGCTAAGGCTTTCGGGTTTAGTTGTCTAACTACAACACCTATCACATTACTTTTCTAATTGATTATTGTCCTAAATAAAATAAAATAAAAAACATTCCAAGTACATGGTTTTGCTAGTTAAATTAAAACTAATTTTAAAATATGCAAACTAGCGCAGCAATGTACTTACTGTTACTTGAAAGGTAATGCTAGAGGTTTAACTAATGCAAAAAGTCCCCGCCCGCGCCGCACCGGTTTGTGATCTTGCCAGTTAGTTACGCAACTTTCACATTACCGAGCTAAAGGATGGGTAACCAAATAAAAAGCGTCTCGAGCTCCTCCGTGCTTCGGAAGGCACGTAAAGCACACTGCGGTTGTATTGGCTCAGGGCTTAAGCCTGTTATAGCCCAGTCTGCCTTAGTGCTGTCGTTCATGTGGGAACGTTCAGGACGTTCATAGGATGACGATGAAGACAACATCGCCTTAATATAGGATTGTTTCATTGTTACTTATTTATAGCGGTAGGTACCGAAAATAATTGAAATTAAAAGTCAAATCATTTATTAAATATACGCCTTCACAGACACAATGACATGATCGTGGTCTCTACGCGACAAGTTAAAATATTTATTTATTTTACATTATTTATTTCACTGCCATTCATTATGAGTTGGTTGATAATGTTTCGAAATAAAACATAGGATTATTTATATGTTTACCAAAAATAATTTTAAAACAATTAATTTTATATAATTACCCTAGTATGTTGATAATGAATCAAGTACAACTTTAAGCCATGTTTAATGCAGTTTCATTGTTGGATACGACATGTGGTACACATCCCTTCTTTATTGTGAGCCTGATGCAGCATTAAATATTGGTGTTATTATGATTAACCATGCTTTTTGAAGGTATCCAGAATCTCCTAAGAAATTGGAACAATATACTTACTTATAGAAAATTGTCATACTTACATAAAAAGTTAGTAGGTAGGTAGTATATATTTACCAAAAATAATTTAAAAACAATTAATTTTATTTATTTATTTTATATTCACAAGTGAATCGACAGTTCTATAAAAAGTATAACACTGAAAATGTGAAACAGCAAACCATTTACAGATTCACACAAATAAAAATGTGATAGTAACATTACAAACTCAAGCAACAATTACAATCGATTACTTCACAATCGCCAAATTGATAATAACTAAACTATTACAGAGTATGCTAGATATGGAACTTAATTTGTATTATATGTATAACAAGCCACCTTATGTTAAGCCACCTATTTAAAGAAAAAACAATATTATAACAAACACAATAGAACCCACCAGATTTAATAATCGGATAATAATAATGCAAGTTTATACATATAATTACCTTTGTATGTTGATAATGAATCAAGTACAACTTCAATAGCTTAATGTTATGACTAGTAGAAATTGATATAAGTAGGTACTTAAACATTTTCTATAGGTACCTACCGCAAGTAAAATTAAATATCAAGTAAAAAATAACATTAATGTTGTATTTCTTAATATATTCTTATTTCCTTACCTAACTCTCTCAAAGTCAAAGTTTATTAAATATGAGGCTTCACTTTCTCTTATTGACATTAAAACTATATGTGTATAAAAATAAATGCCAATTGTGTGTTTATGAAGGTACTGTTTTTCAGTAGTACCTACCTAAGTAAATCTTTTTAATAAAGTACAATAAACTTAGAACTAAATTAACTTTATACTTAATTTTTCCCCATCATATAAACCAAATCACTATTTTATGGGTTAAATATATTTATGGCACACTGTTCCTTTTCAAATCTTTTTAAATAAAGCACAATAAACTTAGAACTAAATTAACTATATTTATGGCACAGACTGCTCCTTTTTGTAGAATAAAAACGTTGACAACATTAGAGCTGGAGCTCAAAAAAAATCATATAAATAACTAAATTCAACGATGCCAAAGCCATGTTCAATGCAGTTTCATTGTTGGATATGACATGTGGTACACACCCCTCCTTTCTTGTGAGTCTGATGCAGCATTAAATATTGTTGTTATTATCATTAACCACGCTTTTTGAAGGTATCCAGAATCTCCTAAGAAATTAGAACAATATACTTACTTATAGAAAATTGTCATAGATAAAAAGTTAGTAGGTAAGTACCTATGTATTATACAAAATTGCTTGATATTGTTTTTTACCAAATAACCATGTTTGTTCACCATTCTGAGGAAGTCCATCCTCCAAATTATGAGGTAACATTTAAGATTTTTGAATCGTCGTCTCAAATCTGCAAAACCACATAAAATAGTTTTATCTTTATGTCAATACTCTTTATTATAGCAATTTTAACAAAACTGACATATCCTGGTAAATCCCAATTTAATAATAGGCATAATACTTACCTTTATTATGTAAGTAATAATTTATTTATTAAAACTTACTGTTTGAACGTAAGGACTGATATCTTTTCCTATTAAGAAAGATGCTTGTCTGTATAAGATTTATAGGGTATAGTCAATAGGTACACCTTACTACACTTAGAGCCTTGGTTTAATACTCTAAGTTACCTGGCAAATTAAATCTTCATTGGAACCTGTAAAACAAATAGGCAATCTAAGTTATAAATTGATAAATGGACATTATGGATAGGTTACATTTAATATTTATACAAAAAGTCCCTTACTGTTGTCTTAATCTTGACCTTTCTTGTCATGATTAAAGGTACTTAGGTGGATTTATTTGGCCCAAATGTTTGTATGGTTTGAGAGCCCCTACAAATTGTTATGCAGCGACTTGCTCTTCGTTGCGGAAAATGTTGCATGACACACATTTATTTGGTCACTCACATCGCAACAACTATATCAGCACGCAATTCCCGGCAGACCTTAGCTAAATATTTGAAAGTTCGTAAACGAGAACTCTGAGAACTATTCACAAGTACAACAAACTCGATTTCGTTACTTTGCTCCAAGTAACGTAGGGAAACATTTCTTCCTTAGCGCCTGAGCACTTGATTATTGCAGTCCACAATAGCCCTAAAAAGAGCATTTTAAACAAAACTTTCAACACAACACAACTATTCCTTCATCAGCTGATCAAACAATCGCCATTTTGTGTGAATTTTTATCTTCAATGTTTGAGTGATCGCTAGATTAGCGATTCTTGGCTTGTCAAACTGTCAATTAGGTCTATTTTAGCGTAAATTTTACGTCGTAGGTAACTTTTGCTTATGTCAATCCCATACATTCGGTTTATCGTAGCGAAGATTTCGTAGGGTTTCATTTGTTTGCCAATTGACTAGGCCCTCGTGACTCCTAGTACCAATACCGCCAATAAGTTAATACCGCCCATACTTTTTAGGGCTCGTAAATTAGACTTTGAGTTACGAAAACTAGCAATATTTTTAAATTAGTTAAGTCATTTTTTATCACTGTTCAAATTATTAACATTATTATTTTCTGTTTTTTTGGAGCCGACATAAAAGTTACAATGAAAACTCCCATGGTGACAGATTTTTTTGTTTTGTTATTTTTACTGCGTGTAAACGGGTGAGTTTAGTACAGTGCAGAATGAAACCCGTATTCACAAACATTTACTTGTCTAAGCCTCAGAACAATACTGCTTTAGTTAATGTTCTGCGATTCTCTAAGTTAAAGCCTTGGTAGTAGCGGCTGCCGCAGCGCTGAGAATTGACTCTGCCTCTTTCATATTCATAGAATCGGAAAGAGACAGCAATCACAGCGTCTATGTGTCGCTTAGAAAATCGCGGTCTAAGCAAAGTAGAAATGCTATGCGAAGTAAGTCATTTCTCAGTGCGTTTCGTATGACCTGACCTGGTGATAGGAACACAGAATAATTGACTAAATGAACGTCTCAATTTTCTTTTCTAACTAATAAAAGTAGGTAGTCGTAAGTTATGTTCTTAGTGAAAAAAATAACAACACGGAACCCTTTAAACTTTATCAAAAATAAATAGTTGAAAGCGGGTGGAGTCAGCACAATAGGCACAAAAATACTAGGGTCACAGCAGAGGCAAAGGAGGAAGTAACACTAGACAGAGTTCATTACTCCAATCAGCTAGATAGATAGATAAGATAAGATAATTTTTATTGCTGTATAAACTTAGCCTAGATACAAAAGACTTATGTTAAGTAATTGAGGTTAGTGTATTTAATAATATGTATTACGTAATACCTAAGCTAAGCAAACAATATTGCCTGTGTATTAGGTATTATCTGTAACAGAACGTTAGTGCTTATTCTACAATAAAACATTTACACAATAATAATGACTAATTATTTCAAATGCGGAACCAGAAAGTATTCGAATAATATTATTTATTTCTACTTAATTAGCATTATTTTCTACATGGTCTTAAAAATTATGTTATTACTAATAATATGTTCTCTGTCTCATCATATGTTTTCCCTTTTAGCCAATCTTGTACAGTTTTTTTACATTGTAATTTGTTCAAGAGGTAAATACATAGAGAAAAGTTTATTCTGTTGTACAGAAAACTACTCAGATGACAAAAGAATCTGTGCGTGTTTGTTCTTCTGAATCGTTTAGTAGAACAGACAATATCTGCACGTCTTCGACTGGTTTCGAGCGCAGGGTTAAAGGGCATTAATTAGTGATTTTTAGTGATGTTAGTAATATGAACAGCTGGCGTACAGATAGGACATCGCATTTAGTAAGGTGCTCTGCCGTCGGGAAGGGTATTGGTCGGAATGTGCTGACTTTTAGAACTGCTCTCTGTGCTCTTTCTAAGTTTATCATAATAGTTTTGTGTGCACCGTCCCATGATGTTATACAATATACAAATAATGACTGACTAAGTGTCAGATATATTGATTTTAGTAGACTACCGCATGCAACGTGTCGAAGATTTTTAAAGACGTAGATTAACTTTCTAACTCTAGATGTAAGGGCCTCAATATGTGATTTAAATTTCAAATACTTATCAATTATTATCCCCAGGTATTTAATATTGTCAGTGCTACTGAGCTTAGGGCAAGAGCAAGTGTCAGGCGTGTCCTTGCACAGATGTGCTGTTATTGAATGTGAATTTGGGATAGGTTGGGATAGTGAATTATAAGAAAAAGTCATATATTTTGTTTTATCTATGTTAAGTGTCAGTAAGTTACTTCTAAGCCACTGAGTGACTGTATTAAATCCAGACTGTGCTAGTTCGTACGCCTCACTCCAAATGTCCGCGCTAAAGAGCAGTGCTGTGTCGTCGGCGTAAGATATTATTTTTCCGCTTTTGGAAAGGGGAAGGAGGCATAAGTCGTTAATGTAAACGAGAAATAGCAAGGGTCCTATTATGCTCCCTTGAGGAACACAATATTCAACAGTCAGTTCATCACTCATACTGTCATCTATCATAACACGTTGTGTCCGATTAGAGAGATAATCTTTGATAAGGTTATGTGGGACACCCCTTATACCAAGTTCATGTAACTTCTCGAGAAGTATAGGTACCGAAATCGTGTCAAATGCTTTTGCCAGATCAAGGAATATGACTAAGCACTTTTTTGTGAGTCTAGTCGCCTTACAATATAGTCAGTGAGCTGGTGTACTGCATCGTCAGTCGATCTGTCTGCTCTAAAACCGTATTGAGTAGATGCTAAGAGTTTGTTATTTTTTAAGTATTTTACAAGTCTTTTATAAATGAGTCTTTCTAGTATCTTGGATATTGATGGCAGTATGGCTATGGGACGATAGTTATTCATACAACTATTATCTCCATTTTTATAAATAGGGCGAATGAGGGCCTTCTTCAATACGTTAGGAAAGATTCCTTTCGCAAAGCATAAATTAAAAAGATATGTAAGCGGGGGAGTCAGTTTATCTTTAAATTTTTTTTATGAATGCACAAGATATTTTATCAATTCCAGTAGCACAGTCATTTCTTAAAGTAATAATAATTTGTTCAATTTCGGTTTCGTCAGTGTCGAATAAAGCAAAAGAGTTTAAAACTGGTAATTTGGAAGGGGGTGCAATCGAGGAAAATGGCTGCATGTGACTGACTTTCGCCTTTGCAGCTAGGTTTTTTCCGATGTTGACAAAGAAATTGTTAACTCTGTTTAGTGAATGTGCAGGCGTAGCGGAATTTGCAATGAGTTTATGGGCAGGCGGTTTGGTTTTAGTTGTGTAAGTAATGTTTTTAATGACTTTCCATAATTTCTTCTTGTCGTGACCCGCATTTTGAATTTGATTCCTTTCATACTGTCGCTCAGTGGCGAAGCGTGAAATATTGAGAGAGGTAAGCCGGAGCAAAAAAAAATGCTTACCTACTCCGAGCGCGGGCACGCAGTCTTGAGTCCTTACCGAAAATCTGTGATTGGCATCCTGGCTTCAGTCTTGTATAGGCAGATGTATCTTCAGTCCACTTTTACTATACGTGTAAGCACTGAGATATTGAAACAGTGTCTTGCAAGCATAATAGAAGTGGCTTTGATAAAAGCCGTTTGTGGTGAAATGATGATATGATGTAAATTAAACAAAACTTAATCGACTAAGTACTAATAATACTACTTATACTCTAAAGCTATTCGTCTATTCTTTCTTACAAAGTGCGCTAAGACATTATCATAAAAGCCGGGAAGAATCTAAAGCTATTAATGCCGACATCTTACAATTCTACCGATTACTTTGCAAATCTACGTACTCTAAATATGTAATTTCAACTTATTACAATATCTACTTACCGCAAATACCTAATTACAACGTACGTCTTCGTAACTACTTTCTACACACAACACAAATAAACAAAGTCCAACTACAATACTAATCATTCTAATAGGTGAAACTAACTAATAAATTCAAATACTAATAAAACACAGTCATGCATTCAATGATGAATTGCAATTACGTCAAATTATCTGTCAACAGAACACAAACCGAAAACGATATTCGTCCATCCCGCTCACGCATACGCAAATTGTATAACTGTCTCTATCAAGTAACTCGGATAAAGACGGCTTACCGGCTGCTAATACGCGGGTGGGTTTATTGACCTTTATGTGACGTCATGACGTTTATTTTGTATGGAAGTTTAACTGCCTAAAAGCCGATCGCGCCTGCGGCTTATTTTAAAGCAATATGTTGTTAAAAAGCAAATTTTGTTGATTTAATGTCCATAGTGTAGGCAATTTGTAATGTTTCTTTTATATATTTACTTTTTTAATTACTGATTGTGCCTTTTCTCAATTCAAGTAGAGAGTGGTTGTGTTCTAAACTTCTAAAGCGAAGCCGGTGGGAATCGAGTTGTATGGAACCTTCGTCACTGTCGCTTTATCTTTTTTAACAAATTATTACAAAAATTCCGATATCTGTAATAGGTGATTTTATTAATTTCACTGTCAGGGTTTTTATTTAGAGTTCTGTGAAGTTTATCACGATGCTTAATGCAACGTAAAAATCCGGGAGTTATCCATGGTTTCATGATTTTATAACGGCGGGTTAGAAAAACAGTGCGTGTATTAGACTCAATAATTTTAGTTAAAGACGATACAAGGTATTCGGTCGATTTATTAACGTCATCCGAGTTGTAGATACTAGACAAGTCTAGGTTGTTTAGGTCATGTGTCACTGACTCATATTGCAGCGTCGTACGTTTTACTTTTGCGTAAGACTTATCATAGCGCTGTTGCAAACACAACAATAAGGAATTATGGTCTGTCAAAGTAGATGTTAGTATAAAAGTGTTTAAAGGGATGTTTGTCTTAGCTAAAATATGATCTAAGCAGTTACTATTTCTAGTAGGATGCAAATGAGTGGGTAGGTAACCTAAACAGGCTGTGTGAGTTAAATATTCTGGTGAATTACGATCTATATTTCCGGGTTTTATATCGATGTTTAAATCACCCATGACAAATACATTCTTAAATGATGATAATTGTTCTAAAATTACACTTAAAGATTGTAAAAAGTTGGAGATATTATGATAAGAGGGAGAACGATAATTAGACAGTTTGCATCTACTAGGTCAGGTTCGTCTACAGTTACCTTGCTAATATTACTTTTAATATACAATGTTACACCATCACTTTTTAGAATATTAGTTTTGTTAGTAGTGTATGAGACATATCCGGGTAATTGAGGAATACAAGTAGCAGTGGACAACCAGCACTCAGTCAGTACCATTATGTCAATTTCTACATTGATTTCACTAAGCAACGCTAACATACCGTCAAAGTTACAATTAATGCTACGTATATTTTGTATAAAAATATTATGACTATGCTTAATATTATTGATAAACGACGAACATGTATGAGGCTCACAAACCAATGAGTCATATTCATATAAAGAGTCTAATTCTCTAATAATATCGTGAGTTACATTACCCATCCTTGCGCTGCGTTAAACTGTATGTGCGGCGCTCTAGGCGCCCTCATAGTTAATGGGCGATTTTCTGACAGCCTAAATTAAAAAGTAAAAATTAGTTCAAAAACACTCGATAGATGTCGTTTTATGAAAGCCGTACCTACCTAAGGGCTGTAATAAATTCTACACTTTTACTTGTCTACCAAAAGAATAAAAAAATAGTATTTACTTACCTATTTATATTCAGGACATCCAGAACCTATTTTTATTTTGGAATAGAATAAATATTACGCAGCCATACACGTGCTCTTCATGAACCCGCCTTTTATTAAGCGCCATACTAATCTATGCTAAGCGCCATCTATGAAGTCATTTACGAACCAATTTCTTTTTTTTTTTTGATCTCGGAAAATCGCCCATTGAAGTAATGTATCGTGCCTCGGCCATTTTTCTTGCTGGACACTGTACATCTCCGGTTTTGTGGTGGCTGGGCTTGTTAAAGCGCTGGCACGTAGCACAGTTTGCGGGTTCTTGCTGTTTTGAGCATTCTTTTATTGAGTGTCCGACGCAACCGCACTGTCCACACGTAGATTCGGTTTCACGGCAATATTTCGCCAAATGACCATATTGTTGGCACTTATAACACCTAGTCACAAATGTGTAATCTCTTACTGGGCAGGAGGTCCAATTGATGAAAACTCTTTCCTGGTCAATGATAATCTTTCGAAGGTCAGAAGTTAGCTCCAGTACAAAGTTAGGCTGATTGATAGTGTTGTCATAATGTCGATAAAGTCGTTTTATTTTTAAAAGTATGTACTTCCACAATGCCCGAGATATCAAGAAATGTTTTTATGTGTACCAGCTCACTAAAAGTAAGTGATTAGGTACGTGAAATATGGCTGGCCCTGCTTGATACAAGCTGTATATATATATATAGAATAGAAAAAACGTTTATTGGGTACCCGCACACACAAAATAATGCCAAAAAAATATATAAACAATGAAATAAACTAAAAAATAAAACTTAAAAATAAACACCAACTTGGGTAGGTACACCAAATAGGCCTCTGCTCAGTTTGAGCCGTGACAACGCGTATTGTCACGGCACTGGTATTCTGCAGATACCTTTGCTGAAAAAAAGGCGCGTGCCACTGTGCAAACAACCAATTCAGTTTAACATAATAAGTACTTAAATCAAAATAAAATATTTTAAACAATTATTATTATGATACCTAGTTACAATATGTATTATTATTATCATTATTTCCGAAGTTTACAAATTAAATTAATTATATCAAAAGATAATTGCTAACAATAATAAAGTGGGCATTATTACACACTCTGGATATTATATTATACCAGGGATATTATATTATAACTACCAGGCCACAAAAAAGTAGTTTTCAGTAATCAAGTAGATATTCACATTGCGGTATTCTTTTGTAGATCAAGTAAATGTATTTTATAATGAGCTTTAAATGTGTACATCGTTTTGAAATTCTTAAAAGGAGGAGGGATGTTATTCCAACACTTTGTAGCCAAATACCGGAAGCTACCTCGAAACGCACTAGTGTTATGTGAGCGGCATTTCAAATATATATTTATATATATATATATATACTTGTAAACTCTGACAATCGCTGGTTGGAAGCTACAAATAATTACTGTCACAATGTCTATTGCGTGGTTCTTAGCATGGGCACGTTATAACGATATTGACCATCCAGCACAGTTTCTGGGTAGTATCATCATTGCATTGATGAAAATGAGGATTGTTAGACAATAATTGTTTCCAAGAACATATAGTTTTTCATTTATATAGTCTTTATACCTTTCATTATATGTAGGTATAACATAAAGAAAAATGCATACACATAACACTTAGACAAGAGGTAATTTTTTTTAGAAAATGTTCGATAAATAAAATAAATCTAAAACGACTGAGAACCAAACCCGGTATATTTCGTCTAAAGCACTACTCTTTCATGTCACTGTTATGTCGTCAATTAGCTATAGCCTGTAAAATAATAATATTTTTGATTATAAAAGCTAAAATGTCATGCACTAAAATAATCACAACTAAAAACTGTCTTAGAGGTGTTTTGAATAACTCGATATAACTCTCTAACTGTAGGTTCGATTTTGATGTGTCTTTATACCACGGACCTGACACATGTACTAAGTTCGAATGCATAAGTCGATCCACAGTGGACTCAAGCCTGGGGGCTGCAAAAATATTTTGGACCAGGGCCTATAGAAAAAAAACATTCTCCTTTACAATATTTATTTGTTAGGTACAAATTCTATAAATGAAGTTCAATCTGATGATGTGCCGATTGTAACCTCAGAACAATAACTAAAGCATATTGTTCTGAGATTGTAACCGTCGTAGACAGTCGTAAATTGACAAATTCTCTCAATTTCTTACTATTTCTTTTCCACTCTTTAACATTTTTATTTTTCTTTGATCTTAAACCGTTTGCCTGCAAACTTAGTTTCAGGGAGTTGGGGTGTGACAAGATTGTTATCGGAGGCGACACAAATGCATGGTGTGAGTGATGGGGCAGTGTAAGGAGCGACGATAGGGGTGTGGAATTAGTAGGAGTTATTAACGAATTGAAATTAAATATATTAAATGAAGGGGATACTCCAACTTTCGATACCTGGCGCGGAGGAAAAATATACAAGAGTAGTGTAGACGTCACATCTGTTCCGATGAGATGATAGATGATATTCAGGAGTGGAAGGTGAACACCAACCTAACGACCTCGGACCACAATGCGATAGTAATAAAAATAAAATAAAATAGCATAAAAGAGAGAAACAATAGTAGAACGACAAGAAAATATGTAACAAAAAAAGTAGATGGGGGAAAGTTTAAGGAGGAGTTTTGAAGAATTGGCTAAAGAGGAACTAAATGAAAGGAATATAGAAAATATTAAAGAAGGCAAGAATTTGGAAAAAATAGTAGAAAAATATATAAAAGTTATAGATAATACATGCAATAAAGATTAAAAAGAAAAAAAGAAAAAAAAGAAATTAAAATGCCGTGGTGGTCCGAGGAGTTAGAAGGGTTAATAAGAAATAAAAATAGATGGAAAAAATAAAATAAGATGGGCAGCCCCTAGCCGGAAGGCATGGGTTGTGGAGCAGCATGTAGCGGAGAAAGAGAAATACCAAGAAGCGATGGATAAGGCAAGGATCGAGAGTTGGAAGGAGTTTTGTGGCAAGCAGGAAAGGAGTTTTGTGGCAAGCAGAAAAGGGAGACGATGTGGAAGGGTATCTACAGGGTGATAGGCAAGACAAAGAAAAGCTGCGAAGACCTACCAATAGCCAGTGACGGCAAAAACACCAGCCCAAGGGAGTCGGTGCGCATAATGGCCGACAGCTATTAACCCGGAGGACACCGAAGTGGTGGAGAATGAGGACCATGAAGAAACGCGTAGAAAGGCAGCCGAAGCGAATGAGGATAGTCAAAATTATTTTTGCGACCCTCCATTCGTGGAGGCTGAACTTCGACACGTAGTTGCCTCATTCAACCACAAAAAGGCCCCGGGTAGGGATGGCTTTACGGCTGACATATGCGCGGCCGTAATAAATACTGACCTCCCTTTATCCCTGGTTTTGTATAATAAATGCCTGGAGCTCTCCCACTTCCCAAAACCCTGGAAAGAAGCCACAATTATCCTATTAAGAAAACCAGGAAAAGATGACTACACCCACCCCAAGTCGTATCGCCCGATAGGCTTATTATTAATACTTGGGAAAATTTTAGAGAAATTGTTAATTACGAGAATGAGATGGTATGTGCTGCCAAAACTAAATCCCGCGCAATATGGGTTTGTACTACAGCGCAGCACAGAGGACGCACTGTTTGATATGGTCCGGCAGATCAGACATAATCTGGAAGGGAAGAAGATTATGGCACTGATCTCGCTGGACATTGAAGGAGCCTTCGACAATGCGTGGTGGCGTGTCATACTTCCTGGCACGACCACGGATGATTTCCTAATGATCTGAAGGCGGTAAAAAACTGTCAGGATTTTTTACTATTTTTTACCACTGTTTTGAAAATTTCTACCAACTAGATCTAGGAGATACGATGGTCGTGCTGATTAAAGTACAGTTAGAGGAAAAGAGTTGCCCAATTAATCTGCGAAGGCGGGTAGATAGTTATTTAACTTATCGAGAGGTAACGGTGAAGTATGCAGGGGAAGAGTACAGCAAGGGGACAAATAAGGGCTGCGTCCAAGGTTCAATTGGAGGGCCCATATTTTGGAACCTGATACTCGACCCCCTGCTTAATCTACTCACCCATGCGTCGGCACGGACGCATTGACGTCGGTCTATTGCCAGGCCTTCGCGGATTATGTAATCCTAATAGTCGAAGGCAGCACATCCATCGAGGTGTCGATAAAAGCCAATGCCGCTCTCTTTCGTATCCGGAAGTGGGGAATGTCAAACAAACTGAACTTTGCGCCACATAAGACCAAGGCCATGGTGATTACAAGAAAGTTAAAGTTTGACACGCCCCGTCTGGAGATGGGAGACACGGCTATTGAGATAGTTAAGGAAATTAAAATATTAGGTGTCATATTTGACGATAAGTTGCTTTTTAATAGTCATATAAGGTATATTTGCAATAAGTCACTAGGCATATACAAGAGAGTTTGCAGAGCGGCGCGACTGCACCCGGAAATAATAAAGACAATATATAAAGCTGTTATTGAACCCGTGATCTTGTACGCGGCAAGCTTCTGGTCAAAGGAAGCGAGAAAAGCAGTCTCTAGGAAAGCTCTCAACACAGTATTGAGAGGTTTCGCGCAAAAAGTAGCTAAATGTAATAGAACGGTTTCCCGAAACGCCACCTCAATACTGTCTTTTTTTTTATTTATTTATTTAAATCATAACAGCATATACAGTTTACGATGTTGTTGTCTCTCGCCAAACTGCAAAAGCAGTTTGTTGGCAAGTTAGCACTCTTAACAATATTATTGTATATACCAAATTAACCTATTGTAACGTATTATAAACACTTACATTACCATGACTAATATAACCCAATTACAACAAAACATCAAGTAGACGCGCTTTAAGTTTTCTTTTTAAGGTAATTTTACAAATTTTTTTACCGTCCCTTAAAAAATCTATTTTGTTAAAAAGATTTGGCAGAAAATATTTATTGCTTCTTTTGCCATAATAATTTTTAAATTTAGGACATACATATTTATTTTGTCTTACTCTCTTTGTATTAAACCTGTTACTTATGCTAATTCTATATTTATTATCGTAAAAGCTATTAATTGCCACAATATACTGAACCTTAGATTTTACTGGAAGAATTTTACAAATTAAAAAAAGTTTATCATAATCTCCTTTACATTTTAATTTAGTTTTATGGCTCACTAGATACTTCAGGAACCTGATCTGCAACTTATTTATATTGGCGAGGTATGTGTCGAACGTGCGACCATAACTGCCCAATCCATAGCTAATTAGTGAATCAACTAACGCATAATAAACTATCCGTAAAGTTCTTTTATTTAACACCCCTTTTAGCTGAAAAAATTTTGCTAGCACTGCTCTCAGTTTCGAACATACTTCCTCAACATGTATTTTCCAATTAAATTTACAGTCAACGTGTAAACCTAAATATTTAAATGACTTGACAAACTGTAAACAGCAACAGCCACAATCACTGACGGCATTTGCTCTACCTCCAGCTTCGTGCAGACACTCGTAACTATGGCATACAATTCTACACACTTGGTCTTCACTACATAAAGCTTTCCTATTATACGGCGAGTGTATATACATGCATTTTGTTTTATTATGATTTAAAATAATCCCATTGTCATGGGCCCACTTTGTGATGTTGTCCAAGTCGATTTGTAAATATTTACTTATTTCTTCCAAATCTTTAGAAGCGTAAAGTAAACACATATCATCTGCATACATATAAACACGACAGTACTTTACCACGTTAGGCACGCTGTTCACGTGCATAATGTAGCCAATAGGGCCATACACAGAGCCAGTAGGGACGCCATGACTGACGTCACATTCAGCGCCCTCCACTCCACTGACAGTCGTGCGTATCTTTCTATTAGATAAGTAATTACGGAACCAGTTGTTTGTCGGTCCACGTATACCACACTCCTCCATGGCTTGCAGTAGTATCTCGTGATCTAATGTGTCAAATGCTTTCTTGTAATCTATAAATATACATATAACTTGGTTGCCAAGTTCCAAACAATTATTAACATCATCAACAAAGACTGTCAATGCTGTGGAGGTGCTACGCCCCGACCTAAAACCATGTTGAGCATTTGACAAAATACAGTTCTTTTCCAAGAATACACTTATCTGAGAAACAATAACTTTCTCTACTAATTTATTTATTATGGACAAAATTGCTATCGGTCTATAGTTAGAATAATCATAGTGTGATTCTTGCTTATATAAGGGGCGGATTAAAGCTATTTTTAGCTCTTGAGGATACAAGCCTCGGGCTAAACATAAGTTTATGAACAGAGCAAGTATCGGGCTTATCTCTTTCTTAACAAATTGCAAGTCTTGCACCCTAATCCTATCTACGCCGGGCGATTTGTCCTTATCAAAGTTGTCAATATATTTTTCTACCTCTTTACTTGTAACTTTCTTATACCTAAATGACACTTGAGATGGAATAACATATGCATTTCTATCCAAAAACCTAACGTCGCACTCATGTTTAATTTTATTTATTTCTTCAGTAAAAGTTTTTGAAAAATTAGTACACACATTATATAAGCAATCTTTTTTTCCTAAGTATTTCAAAACATTTTTATCTATACTATTCCTACTTCATCCGACCCAATTGTTAATATTAGCCCATATTTTTCTCATATCCCCCTTACAATTGATAATCTTTTTTTGTCTATACAAATTCCTGGCCTTATTTATGCATTTGTTAAACCTGTTTCTACAGCGGGTATACTCTAAACGCTTACACATATTATTGGGGCAAAGTTTCCAGGCTCTAAATAAGTTATCACGGTGTCCAATCATATCATACAGTTGTTTGTTTACCCATGGTTGCGTTATTCGCTTATGTTTAATAGGAACATCCACTTTACTTTCCTCATAAACTTTACAAAAAATTTGACACATATTACTGTATAATAGGTTTGGACATGTAAACAACAACAATGGTGACCAATCGACATTTACCAACTTTTCTTTTAATAAATTATCACTCATTAAGGTCCGTGTATTCTTAATGTTGTCAATTTTACCTGTACACAAATGAAAGTCATCCGCATCCTTCGTTCGCAACGTAATTCCGACCATATGGTGGTCAGATAAACAACACTCAATAAGGAATGAGCAAAACTCAGTTACCCGTCTCGCTCTCACCCACACATGATCAATGCAGGACCGCTGATGCTCGCCGTCCACGACTGCCTCTCGTGTTATCTCCGTGCACGGTATTGCAAGTTGGAGGCCGCGTTCACACAACGTGTTTTTGTAACGATTAATAGTGGAATTTGTTTTATACTCTAGAAGATTAATGTTCATATCGCCGATCAATATAAGGTCCGATGTTACTGGTATGTCCTTAATCAGAGAGCCGATTCCGTCGATAAACAGCAACTTATTCTTAATTGGCGGTTTGTATACTGCGAGTATATGTCGGGGCTGCTTCCGCTGGATCTTCGGATCCAAGAAGCATCCCGGCTTTTTGAGGCAAAGCGCGGGAAACCCCAGGCAGTATTGAGTGGCAGGAGGGTTGAGCAGCGCGTACCCTACACAGAAAACATCCACCCCAGTCGGATGCTAAATTCAAAATTTACCCTATTAGACAACGCAGAAGAGGATGGGGAATTGGCAGAAGGCTTGGTTAAGATATATACTGATGGCAGCAAACTGGAGGGGAAAGTCGGAGCCACCCTCACCTGTTGGGAGGGGACGGCAGAGACGTGTACCCGGAAGTACAAGTTGGAGCCATACTGTACAGATTTCCAGGCCGAGTTATACGCCATCCTACAAGCGACTGAAATTATTATTGGCAAGGAATTCAAAGAAGCGGCTATCCTGAGCGACTCGAGGTCGGCTCTCCAGTCGCTACTTGATCCAGACTCCTCTCACCCGATCACGAAGGCGATACAGGGCAACCTGGAGACCCTGAGGGACAACCAACAGCTAGTCTCTCTATACTGGATACGGGCTCACGTGGGAGTGAAAGGGAACGAGAGAGCGGAAGAACTAGCGAAGGAAGCCGCCCTCCAACCGAACACTAGAGTGGACTATGACTGCAGTCCCATCTCGTTCGTTAAACGTCATATATGGGCGGAAACAATCGAACAGTGGAACTGCAGGTATAGAACCGAAACCACAGCCGCGACCACCAAGGTCTTTTTCCCGAACGGGGTGGAAGCACACAGTGTGATGAGGAAGATGTCCATCGACCGCTTGGCTAGCAGGTCTTGACGGGCCACGGTGGATTCTGTGCATACCTGCACAGATTTAAGCGCACGGACAGCCCCTCGTGTGCCTGTGACCCGGCGGCGGACGAGGACATCTTCCACATCCTACTAGAATGCCCAATACACATGCACGATAGGTACACTCTGCAACACAAAATTGACACCACACTTAGTAAAGACACCTTGAAGGAAATAATTAGCAACAAAAAGAAAGAAAAGTATTTATTTAGTATGCCAAGAAAATTGTGGAAATAGCTAGCAGGAGAAGTAAGGACCCGTAGATAAGATAGTATAAGGAAAAGCAAGACCACACACGTGGCAGGATGTAAAAATGTTCCGGAAATTAAGAAGAATAAAAGTAAATAATAATAAAGTAACGAAATGTAAATAAGCAAGAAAAATATACATGTTTTAAATGAGAGAAGGAATAACGAAGGTTTTTTAACTAAAATGTAATAAATAATCATGTATTGGAAGAAATGTATGTAGGAAAATGTAACATAAGAACAAGGAAATGTATTAGTTAGTAAGAAAATACGCAATAAATATAAAAAAGTAATGTAAGTATAACATAATGGAATAGGAATTATTAGAAAATAAGAAAACATGTGATTAAATATAAGTAAAATTGTAAAATAAAAGAAAGAAAGAAAATATATTAGAATAAGAAAATATTGTAATAAAGCAAAAAGAAAAAGAATTTAAAGATAAAAAAAAGAAAAAAAAATGAGGTCATAAAGTTCCAGCTTATTAAAAAGACCTTGCAAAGAAAAAAAAGAAAGACAAAAACCGAACATAAAATCCTGCAAAAAAGCGAGTAGCAAATAATTATTTTTAAAAAAATACGTTTGTCTTTCTCGGCTAATTTTCATTAAAGCGGCTATGCCAACCATCTCAGTTGAAATGCTGTTCACTAAATGTAGGTACTAAAACTCTTGGTAAGGTAAGTACTGTATTTTATAGGCCATCCATTGTTTAGTAAAATAAGACATGAAATGCCCTTCTCTATGTTCTTTTCCTTTTGCGTGTGGGCCAGCTGGACGTAATTTCAATGTGGAATAAGCAAGCAATTGTACAACTGTTCTGTCTATTTATTTTTCCTTGACTATTGTGTGTACTAAAATAATAAAATTCCGCTTTTGTCAAAAAAATACAGCCGTCATTTTATTCTGACGAAATCAGAATCCGACCACTAGTCCATTTTCGTCAGAAAAAAACCGCCTATAATTTATTGACGAAAAAGTACTCTGACGAATGTGTTCTAAAACGCCTTCGACACCTTCGAACTGCTTAGAGATAATGAGCCAGAGAGATATCTGGAAGGAAATGGAATGAAGACGACCTTTGGCCAGCAATCTGACACTATAGGGTTATGTGGTCTGTGAGGTTGAGTAATAAATTACTAATATTTAAGTAGTAGAATACTTAGGTAGTTCAGTTGGCATGAATATAATAATTTACTGCTATCATAATACATCTATAATTAAAATGAGAACAGTCACATGAAAAAGTCATTTATTTTTTATATTTTCATTTAAAAAAATTAGAAAAGTTATGAATGGTAAATTAGTTTTCTTTTTTCTCTGGCACGCTCCCTCGCCTGCTTGTAGAGCTCCGCGGACACTTGAACTCACTGTCAACACTATCACAGCCGCGATCTGGTAGCGACAAACATAATCTTAGAATACCTAGTGTGCTCGCTTTAAAAACTACAATGTTGTACTTCTGATAACTCGCCTATTCTTCTTGAAAACTCGCCGAGTCCGGTTTTGTTGGCTGTGATGTAGTATATTTCTTCAGACATCCGGTAAAGCCAGCTGGATAGTCGAGGGTATCTGTGGGAGAAATATACTTATTATACGTACCTACACAGTACATAATGGATTGGTAATCGTAACTATCATCAATATAAGTCTAAAAACGTCTCACTGCGGGGCTTAAGCCAATGCACATGTAGAGTTTGAGAGATCGCGCCATTATAAATAACATTACCCATCAGACTTAGTGAAAGTAGGTAGATTTTAACAATAAATTGCGATCTCGCGACAACCGGGAACTGAGCTGCGAAGAATACTACCAAACCAATCGATCTCTTCCCTTGGGTGACGTAAAAGGTGGCAACCGTCTCTGTGGACTAGCAATTTAGACCACCGATCTTAGATCCCTAGGTCTCGGGTACGATTCCCAGCGGGGCGTACCTGTTTGTACTCGTTTTGGTAGGTGGTAGCGCTTGTTAATCCGCCTGGCTAGCTTCCACCTTCTATCACCCACTATCTATCTAAATAATGCCGCCAGATCATCAATGCTTGTAACAATGTTGTGTTCCGGCAGGTAGGTAGTAGATAAGTTTATAATATTAAAGCAGAGTTGCAAGTGTGTGAGGTTCTTCAGCCGGGCGAAATAAAACGTGGATAATCTATTTGGAGATTTATTTACCACCATTAACCACACATTATTGATTTAATTTCATTATGATTTCCAACATAAAATTGCATGAGCACACGAAACGGGGGGAGGGGAGGGGGGGGGGGAGCAGAGTAGAACATTGACAAAAAATATTTACATACATGTGAGTGTACAACATTTAAGTGTTCCGAGGTACCTACTAGTAATTTATACTACTATATGTCTAACATAAGATACTGTTTCTCTCTCAGTAGTTGTGGTTTCTGAGCATTGAGGTACAAATAAACCAATATTTCTGGGTGAAGTGCGCTTTCCATCGTCGGTCTTAATATTATTATCACTTAACATCAGAGAAGGACAAATGCTTACCCGTAAATGAGTAAAAAAACCTAAAGTAACTAAAGACTACACATACTTGCATCGCGTAAAGCGGCGATAACTCACCACATAACCCTTTAACGGTCATAGCATGTTCAAATTTTTCATTGGTTGTCGACCTTATCTCAATTGCATAAAGTTCAAGATTTGGTGGGAATATACATCCCTCTGCCCGTTAATGGGTTAAGACGCTGAGCACATGTGCAGTTGTTATTTGGTGAAACGATGTGTTTTTTTTAATGTGAAAAAGAGGCAAACGCAGGCACGCAAGGCAGGTCATCTGGTGGGAATAATCACCGCTGCCCATGGGATGGCCAAAACCATAGTAGTCGCAGATGTGTTGCCGGCCTTGAGAAGGAAGACAGCAACGTGTGCGTAGCAGGAATGACTTAACATATTACATTAACGCACACTGGGTGTGTTGTACAAATACAAATCAAATATACTGCGATGACTTTTAATGCCTTTTGTACAATTACACTGAATTACAGTAAATTACTTATTATTTTATCCGGAGAGCTACGAATATCGCGTGGTTACACAAGATGGAGGCAGAGAAGAGAGAGCGAACGATATATGTACCTCTCTTTCGCACTAAAACCTATAATAAATGCAAAGGCATTAATGATTATGTTACCAACAAACGAGTACCATTGTTTCACACCGACATTCCGTGAGAAGGTGGTTTGAAAAACTCAAAGCGCGACCTATCTAGCCTTAACTCGTAATCCCTACGCGCGCGCGTAAACCCTGCGCTCCTGGCGGACGTCAAATCGATATCGAGTCGGCTTTGAATATGTCGGAATATGAACGCTCGGGTCACGCGATGGGTTTCGGTTTCGCGTGGGGGTCGTTGGAGGGTGAACCTTCTGTACGGAAGTAATATTAGTTATTCTGTGCTTGTACCAAGACGAAAAACGAAACAATTTTAAAACACACTTTAAGCTTATTAATTTTTGACGTTTTTTATGCTTAAGTTTTTATAAAAAAAGATATTTCAATGATTAAAAATGTCAACCTTATTGATTAGGTACTAATGGTTTCCAAAACTCATTTCAACCGTTACTTTATTTTACATTAAAAACTCCAGTTATTTCCAATTTCTATTACTTACCACAATATCAATACGATAATTGGAAATCACATTTAATTTTATTCCTTAAAGTAATAACTTAAGTTAACAATTCATTATGATTTATCATTCTTCACCTTTCATCCTAAAAAAACGATAAATTACCTATAAATTTTAGCCGTTTGTGTCGCTAGGGGAGAGACACTTGCCCGCTATTTTTGTCTCGTACCAGGATACGTTTGTTTACACAATTCTATGACCACGGCTTATATTTCGGTTCGACGCGATTCTATTTCGGCGTGCAGTGGTACTGGGGGTAGCGATGCGCATTTGTCTGGCACAGACTATAGCTCGTTGTAGATTAGTTGTTAAGTCTTAACTATAAGTTAGTTAACTGTTTTTTATTATTATTATTATTGACGTCAATAAGTGCCTGTAAAGGTTTACATTGAATAAATAATTTGACTTGACTTGTCTTGACTTGACTATTACGCCGGGCGAGCCGACCCAATTCGTGCTTTGATTATATACATGTCAAGATAGACCCTGGCCGTAAAAAAAACGTAGAAAAATTTATAGGCCAAAATTGGCCTATCGCGCAATCCTGGCGGTCAGTGTCATTGTGCCGTCAAGCAGTGTTTACCTCTCGCGTTTCGGTGAAATTGTTCGCAAAATGACCGTTTGCTCAGTGAAATTCTGTCGAAACTACAAAGTAAAAATCTTTTCGAAAAGGAAACTCACGTTTCATCTGTAAGTATCGATAAAGGAGACCTTACCTCTTCCTATACAACTACGGCCACGCATGTACCTAAGATTCAAAGGTACCAAAATGTAGGAAAAAAATCGTGGATTCCAGAAATATATGTATTATATTTTTTAATTCATTTGTACCACCTAAAAATATCATTGGAAAGGTTCGATGGCTTGCAACATTGGATTAATTTAACTGGCAAGCAAAACTCTCTCACTGTCGGGTGCGTTTCGTTAGCTTACTTTAAGGGCCAACTAATTATTAGATAAAAGTCATAAAGTAACTTATTTTTATTGCTTTTAGCAAAAACATGATATAAAAACAAAGTGGTAACAAAAATAAGTGTTTATAACTATTACGAATTATTTTGGGGGTTTAATTATTTTATCAGCCTAGGGAAATTGCTAAAATGCAACAATCCAAGGCCATGTAAAACGAATTAAAAGACTGTCAAACTTAACATATAGTCAAACATCTTTAAACCACAGAACAGAACAATATACTCTAGCGAGATCCACAAACAGGATCACCATCACAAAAATTCTGAATAACATATGACAAAAAAACCAGTATAACCTCAGAATAATAACTAAAACACTGAAGAGTGCTATGACATTTGGGTGTGCACTCCGTTTGGTCAGCATTCGAATTACATTTGTTAAGGTCGCTTCTCAGAATAATAACTAAAGCATAGGAGTGCTATTATGACATTTGGGTGCAATGACATTCCAATTACATTTAGGTCGTTTTGAATTCGGTATTTTATATGGTGACCGGTTTTTTTTTCGCTGGACATTTGACGTTTTTGTCAACTTATGTTGTCTCTTTTTTTTCAATGTTTATTGCCCATTTGAAAAAAATAGGACAACTATACGAGTCAAATTTGGACTCCTTCTATGCTTTAGTCTCAGAACAATAACTAAAGCATTATTGCTCTGAGGCTTTTATTATATGAGTATAACAGTTGTCACTGTCATATTTTCGCCCTCTATTTGCACGTTTCGTTTCATGTTTACGATTTCTAAAACCATTTATATGATTTTTAATTTTCCAAAAAAACACTAGATTCGGCGTGTTTTATAGAAAAATGATATCATCAGGTGTTTCTGCATAATTAAGAGGATATTTTAAAATAAAGTGTACCTCGGTACATTTTGAGCCGAAATGGAAAGGTCAGAAAAATGATATTAAAGTGTACCTCGGTACATTTTCAGCCGAAATGGAAAGGTCTCCTTTTAATGAAAATTTTAAGTTTAACAATAATAACGGCCATGTATGTGTAGTGTTGCTGGTATCAAAATGTAGAATTCCTTTTATTGGTGGCAGAATATAAAAGGAGGTTTAAATATAATAAGTATGATAAAAAAATACTCAGTCTTGTAAGTTAGTATTTATACATGGCCTTATTGTAAATAAAGTAAATACATTAAATATTATTGAAACACTTCCAAAGTTTTCCTTTTTTAAACTGATGTCTGATTTATAAGAGCGTGAATAAATGGGTAAAACTTCTGAATCGAGTCGCCTGAATCGGGGGTGGGGTGGGGGTGGTGAAGGTAAGGGGAGAGGGGAGGAGTACCCCCCCCACTTACCCTCCCTGCCGGAAACAAGTAGTTTTTAAGTTATGTTAATTTTTGTATTTTGAGGTTATGTATCATAGTAAAACTTTTGAATCGAGTCGCCTTAGTTGGTGGGGGAAGGGGAGGGGAGGAGAGAGGAGTTCCCCCCCACTTGCACTTGCGATCACAGAAGAGGTGGCTCAATGACGACCGATGAAGCAGCAAACAGCATACTTTTAATAACATGGCCGGCGTAGTACATCAAACCAACACCAGAGGCGCTGATTTTGAATATATAAGGCGCCGTGGGCGCAGACGAAACATATATTCTTCACTACTCTCAACTCCTAATTTATCGATAATAATTATTAAATTTGTTCTATTAAATATATTTGTATTTGTACCAAATTTTTAAACTACATAAAGCAACAGTTTATTTCATAAAAGTCGCCTTATTTAAAACCCAGACCTGATAGAAGAGAAAAGCAAAGACAGGTGCATTCGATCCGTACCACCTTTATTTAAGAACCCCTAGACCCCCCACAGTGTTAGTTTTTTCAAATTCAGGCGACTCGATTCAAAAGCCAATCCAATAAATGTCACGGTTCCTTTCGACGCCGAATGTTTGTAAACATATTACTGTCATTTGTGCAAATGTCTAATTTCACTAGGATTTTTGCTGTTTTTTGAAAGAAAGACACAATAGTTAACTGTTTTCTTGTAAATGTCTCTCAAGAAAAAGTAAAATCCTACTGCAACTAGGTATAACAGTAATCTGTTTACAAACATTCGTCATCGAATTTGGCTGGAGTATAGGTTCCGTTCTAAAACAAGAAAAAATATAATACCTACTGTAATATTTTATAATACTATTATTATAAATTGTTATTGTGGTATGGTATCGATATTCGAAATGATTAAAAAAATTATTATGTTTGAAATGGAATGTACCTACGTAAGTATTTATCTAAGAAGTGTGTGTTTAAGTATATGTATGTAGGGGATGGTAGTATGTATGCTTCAGAGCTCGATGGCGCATCGGCTAGCACGTTCGGCTTGCAATCTTGCCCGCTAAGCAACTTTCGCAATGCCGGGTCACTGGATGGGTGACCAAATTTAAAACATCTCGAGCTCCTCCGTGCTTCGAAAGGCACGTTAAGCCGTTGGTCCCGTTTGTTGTCGTAAGATGACAGTTGTTAAAACCCACCAACAAGCATTGGGCCAGCGTGGTGGGTTATGGCCCAATGTCCCCACGTGCTATCTCCACGTGGGAAGCCTGCGCCCAGCAGTGGGACGTTTATAGGCTGATGATGATGATGACGATGTTTGAGAAAGTGCGGGTGTATGTTGGGTGTATGTTTGTGCCCCTAAAAGGTCAATATTTCTCGTCTCATGTATACTATTGGACACGGATATTGATGAGCAGTCATCACATTATGTAACCTTTACAACTGTTCGGCCACATAGCAAACATTTTAATTTTCAGATTTCCAACTGATCCGGTAGAAAGAAGTCGTTGTTTCAACATAATAAGAAATTAGAGAAACAAATACAAAGAGAACTCCATTAATTGTTTTGATTTTAATTTGAAATCTTTAAATTTCAAATAAAAAAATCAATTTTGATTAAGTAATAAATGTAAATCATCCTGCCTGTTGCTTCTATTTCGTCCCTATTATAGTGCGACATAAAAGAGTAGAAATTAAATAATCCAGAACTAAATTCAGTCATTTTTTGGCAACACTGATTATCTGTCATTAATGTCAAGTGGTTGTTCAACTCTGTCCGTGGTTACGATATAAATTGTTGTTTTAGTGATATTTCTACATTCCTGGATTTAAAACACTGATAACATGATTATGACCATCCGTGGCAGTTCTCGTAACATAATATATAAGGTTTTTTTTGCGAAGTTTGGCAGAATTTCAATACGGAACTTTGTTACGTAATCTGGAGGATATTTACCAATATTTACCAACGTACAGCAGATTATACTGGTAAGTAAGTTATAAAAGATGTTGAAAGTATAATTATCTAAAATATGCCTATGTGCAATCGGCTAAATTCAGTGAAAAAATCAGTACTTTTAAATATTTTTAAAAGTTTTGGGGTTATGATATTACAAACAAAAATGTTGGTTATTATAGTTCGACTCGATAATCTTGAACTTTTTAATTTATTGGGACATTTTATCAAGTGTTAAGAGAAAACACTACGTCGAAGCGGCATGCAAAATTCTCATACAAAACACAGAAAAACGAAGTTTCGTAGTCCCCTGTTTCCTCCTTCAGAACTCGACCAATTTCTATTACTTTTTCAGCATCGGTTAAAGAAAGAGATTTTCTATGTCTGTATGTTTGATTTTTTTTAAAACCAGCTACTTAATGTTTCTAAAGACGCTATAAAACGGAGTGATTTCGCTAAATTTTTAAGGCTCCTGGTTATTAAATAAATGACTCAATGCAAAAAAATCAAACATAGAAAATCTCTTGCTTTAACCGATGCTGAAAAAGTAATAAAAATTGGTCCAGTTCTGAAGGAGGAAACAGGGGACTACAAAACGTCGTTTTTCTGTGTTTTGTATGTGAATTTTGCATGCCACGTCGACGTAGTGTTTCCTCTTAAGGAGTAGAATGTGGTAAGTATAGTAAATTATGTGGGTTGGCTTTTGAATCGAGTCGCCTGAATTTGAAGAAACTAACACTGTGGGGGGGTCTTAGGAGTTCTTAAATAAAGGTTTATTAACATTTTAGCTGCCGCTGTTGCGTTGAAATATTTAAAAAACCACTTGAAAGTTTTGCCAAAATCGGCTATAATCACGAAAAATTACACGTTTTCAGGTAATACAATACCATATTAATAGAACCGAAGTGTGGGGACGGGGGGGGCGCAGCCCCCCTACGAGGGGGCTCGGGGGGCGAAGCCCCCCGCCATGACAAAAATCTAAAGAGTTAATTAGGTTAGGTTATTAAGTATGTTGACCAAAACGCGCGAGCCGAGCGAGCGAAGCGAGCGTGCCGCGGGAGTGGCCGGCGAAGCGCCAGAAATGAGGTTTTTGTAAATTTCCATATTTTTAAAAAAGAAACATAACTTAAAAATTACTTGTCTGCGGCAGTAGGGGTAAGGGGGGGTACTCCTCTCTCCTCCCCTCCCTTTCCCCCACCAATTAAGGAGAATCGATTCAAAAGTTTTACCATGATACATAACCTCAAAATACAAGAAAATTAACATAACTTAAAAACTACTTGTTTGTGGCAGGAGGGGTAAATGGGGGGTACTCCTCCCCTCACTCCTTATTTCCCCCCCCCCCCCCCCCCGATTCAGACGACTCGATTCAAAAGTTTTACCAATTATGTTTATAACTCAGTCCATAGGACTGAACAATTTTGGTTTTGTTATTTTTTATGCATATATGTTTTTATTGTTCTAGGTGTGTCTGAAAGTACTGTGCGGAGAATAGCTAAACAAGGCTCCGAAAATGGAGGAAAATTTTCGACTCCCGCTAAACACAGAAAGGGTCGACTTGCAAAGGAACTCGATGACTTTGATATGTGTGCAATCCGTCAGAAAATGATTTTTTTTAAACTGTAAAAAAAGAAGTACCAACAATATGCAAATTAATAGCTCAATTAAGGCAACTTATTTGCTATGATGGAAGCCGCGAGCATTTGCGAAACTTGAAGAGTATCTGAACTTTAATTTATTAGTTTTATATCTAAATAAAAATAAGTTATATGTACAATGGCTGTTTTCATTAAGTACTACATACAAACTACTCAAATTAATTATTTTAACGACCTCCTTATCTGAGAGGCGAGCACCCCGGACTTAGCGTCGCCATCTCTGAGGTCCCGGGTTCGATTCCCGGTTGATTTAATGTAGAAAACCAACTTTTTATATTGTCTTGGATCTGGGTGTTGTGGTACCGTCGTTGTTTCTGATTTCTATAACATAAGTGCCTTAGCTACTTCCTTTATATCAGAGCAATGTGTATGTGATGTTTTCCAATTATATAAAAATATTAAATAAAAACAAGTATCAAGACCAATTTGATCGACCTATCAGGATTGCTATGTTAACGACAACAGCGCCCTCATTTAATTTCTACTCTTTTATGTCGCACTGTACAAACTTATCACACGCACGCAGGCTTCCATTAGCGCATTATTTTATTGTACTCGCCCTCGCCTTCAACCATCCATTTCTTCTAAACACATTAGCTTCTTTTATGCGTTATACCTACATATACGATAGACATACTTAATTTAAAAAGTTATGTTATACTATGAATCATTTTTCCCTACTTTATTGGAAATTAGGCATTCGCTGGCAACCATTCGCGCTAGTGTCAGTCATACGCGGCTGTCACGCACACTTCAAATTCAATACAAAAACCGGCCGGACGGATTTTGAGAAGCGTTTGTACCGCGATGCTCCGTCTAGACATGTATATAGTCAAAGAATTCGTGCTGCAACGAAGCGTGGCTTTACCACTCAGAAAGTGGCGGAACACTGCTGATAATACGGTCCTAATTGCCATTAATACTCTCAGACTAACCCTGGGGTTTGTGAGTGGGTGTTTGTGTAAGTATGTCAAAATCAAACTCAAATCAAAAATCTTTATTTAAGCTAAGAAATAACATATTTTAAGCTAGCTCAAGTCTCCTGTTATGCATATGAGGTACATAAAAATTATAAAGTAGTAATAATTAATTAGACAATATAAAATCCAAAGTGCGTGCGCGTGTGTGCGTGTGTGTGTTTGTGTGTGTGTGCGTGCGTGCGGGCGCGCGTGTGTGTGTGTGCGTGTGTGGGGGTGTGTGTGTGCGTGCGTGGGGGTGTGTGTGTGCGTGCGGGTGTGTGTGTGTGTGTGTGTGTGTGTGTGTGTGTGTGTGCGTGCGTATGTGTAAGTTTACCGTTTTGTATGTATGTTTACCGGATTTTGTCAATAGGCACGAGTACATTGAGCGTGCTGACGGTGGCGGCGATGCAGATGTCCCCGAGCGTGGGCCAGCAGCCGCCCAGCCAGCTGCGGCCCGCCAGCATGCACTCCAGGTCGCGGTACGCGCACTCGATCTCGGCCATCTCCTGGGGCATCACGAAGTTGCAGTTCTCGTACAGTATTGGTGTCTGGGTACAGGTTTAAATAACAGAAAATAAATAACAGGCCAAGTGTAATCGACTTGAGTACCTATCTAATTTATTTATAGGACAATCCATTGGGATTTATTAAATAAAAACAGACCTTAGCTAAGTTTCTGTACTTAGTTATTATGATTGTGTCTCGAGTCGGCAACAGAAAGTGTCTACGTTTGCGCAGTGCCTAATAAACCACAGGGTACAGTCAGCTACACAAAGGTTATAAAATAATTATAAAGTTAAAAAAAAAACAAATTACTTTAATACCTACTCCTTGTATGAGATGACTGTGATTAGGTGGCCGTGTAATTAACCGCTCGATATCCGAAGGTTCCAGGTCTGGCAAAGTGTGTTTTAGTATTTTTGGACCCTTCGGAGCATAATGTACAAAACGCAAAATGTACACTACACGCAAAATGTACAAATCGCAAAATGTACAATACTCAGAATGTGCAAAACGCAAAATGTGCACTACACGCAAAATGTACAAATCGCAAAATGAACAAAGTAAGCCTAAGGCTTCATTCACGGCGACGCCCTTGCTAATGCCGTTTATCCTCCAGGACCATTAAGTTGAACTCCGAGTTATGTTGATTTTTATAAAAGTTGGATTCCCATTAAGTTGAATTCCCATTAATAATGTTGAATTCTCTAAAAGTTGGACGCCCATGGACACCCGTCAAATTCCAGACTCGCACTTGACTTGCCATGTGAATGACCATGATACCTAAAGAGAATCGTTTCCGTTCCCGTGGTAAGTTCTCCTGTGGTAAGACCATCCCGTGGTAAGACCATTGTGTAAAACAAAAGACGATCTGGAAATACAAAAGAAAGTTTGGAAATGATCTGTCAATGACTACTAGTTTAAAAAAATGTGTTTAGGCTATTTTCGACCTTATTGACATTGTTTTCTTTGCCGGTTTTTTGGTGTAGGTACCTATATTTATTTAGTGCTCTTTGTGGAGTACAAAATTATTGTTTTCTGAAAAATGTCAATAAGTTCGAAAATAGCCTGAACACATTTTTTTCAATTAATAGTCATTGACAGATCATTTCCAGACTTTTTTTTTATTTTTCCAGATCGGGAACGGGAGTTCAACTTCTGGCCAATTCAACATAGGTATTAGGATTCAACATAATGGTAATTCAACTTAATGGGAATCCAACTTTTATAAAAATATTGTTTGCTTTAAATAAATATTATTTGTTTATATTTCAATTTAAAAAGCCACTTTTTTAAAGTTGACTGGAATGACTGTCAGTCATCAATAGTCATCATGATTAGAAAATGTTGCTCAAAACCTTTTGCCTATGAACGTGCGCTTACTTGTTCATTTTGCGATTTGTACATTTTGCGTGTAGTGCACATTTTGCGTTTTGCACATTTTGCGTTTTGCACATTTTGCGTTTTGCACATTCTGAGTATTGTACATTTTGCGATTTGTACATTTTGCGTGCTTTGTACATTTTGCGTTTTGTACATTATGCTCCGAAGGGTTTTTGGATGCTAGTCCGGGTTTGTGATCACCAACCCGCATTAAGGTCGCTTCAATATCAGTGAAGTTACATTTCCGACACAGTACCGGCATAGTGCCGAAATATTCTTTCATACATTCTCTATAAACGCATCCTCACTTGTCAGTGTCAGTGACGTCACAGTGCTCTCAGTGCGTTCTTAAAGAATGTATGAAAAAATTTAGCACTGTGCCGTTACTGTGTCGGAACTGTGACTTCACTGATATGTGTGAATCGACCTTTAGGCAAGCTTGGTAATTAAGCCAATACCCATTCAATTTAGCGATGACTTGATTTCAATGATGCAGTCCGTTGCCATGCAATGGAACAGTATAAAGGCTCTACTTTTTTAAGGTATATAAGAATAATTATTAAACACTAACTGATGCTGCCTTGTACCGTGGATACAGCACTCCGCCGTCGAAAAACATGAGCTGCTCGACCAGCGCCCGCCCCCCCGGGTCCCGCGGCAGGAGCCGACTTGAGTTGCAGTAGCGGTTGGCCAGGTAAGTCGTGATGGCATGGCTGCAATGGACAGGCACTCAATTAATAAATTACTAAACGTTTACAGGCTTAAGTCCAACGCCAACGCAGCCGCCGAGAATGAGATGGCAATGGCGAAGTAGGTCATGTGCTGTGAAATATTGAAAACAATGTTTAAGTAGCTAAAGACCTACCTAAATACCTTATCAAGGCCTACCTCCAATCAACCAAAATTTTAAACCTTTTACGTACCTGTCGCTTAGTACTAGTTCGCGATCCTTGAATATTGGCAAAGTTTGAAGTGGATTGTACTGAAATAAAAAAATAACGTTTAATGTCCATCAAAAAGTGTAAAACAATTAAAAACGCATTAACTATTACAGTAATATTGCGGTAAACTCCGTTTCAATAAATATTTTATTTATAAGTAGGTAGGTAATGGATCATAAATAAAGAACGCAAAAGTTTAAAATGTATGCAAAATATTTTTTAGAAAGAATGGAGAGCCTGCCTAAGTAACGGATTAAAATAAATATCTTGCTAGAATGTCAGTACAGTTCGCAACACAAGTAATTGAACAAAATGCACTACTAATTTATAGCTCTCTCTACAGTATATGATTATGATGCGGCTGTGTTAAAAAAATGCTTAAGTGCAAAAAATACTTATTTAAAACGATCGCACTTTTGCGTTACCTTATACAAACCGAAAATAATAAAAATAAAGCATATAAGAAACTCAAATGCCTACCACAGTCAGTTCGGGGCTCTTGTGCTCTCCTTTATCTATATTTACGTCGACTTCTGTGATGCTCAACTTCATGGCGTCGAGTGCCATCATGACGGCCCGGCACGGGGGGCTGCGGTCCGCCTTCCATAATGTGCAATGTCTGACAAAGAAACCTTCAAATGGATTGCACACTTCGAATACTCTGAAGATTGTCAGTAACCTTGGAAATGTAAAAATCTTGATGGTGGTAAAAAGGCGTGATCACCATCATGATGTAACGTAGAAAGTTTTTTTATCTTATTAATTGAAAGTGGTTAAAAGTCTAATTTAACTAGATTAATAGAGCTAATTTAAAATAGTCATAAATTTTTATTTTATTTATTTAAGTATAAAGGCGCTACCTTAACAGGAGCATTCGCCTGTAATGTTCAGACTCTATATAGCCAGTAGCGTGCCCAGGGATTGCGATTAGGGCAAGCCTGAAGCTCCAAGTCTAGTTCTAACATTACATAAAATGAGTGAGAAGAAACGAGCATTACAATGTCCAACCATTATAGGTGAATGATGTGGTGGAAATTTTTGAAAGTTACTTGAGACCTATTCAGAGCACCTTGGTGGCCGAGTGAATTAGCGCACGCCCTGATAACCGTAGGTCCAGGGTTCAATTCACAGGTCAGCCCAGGTCGGGCAAAGTGTGTTTCAGATTTAATGAATTTGTGATATAAATGGTCTAACTAAATCAATAAGCGAACGTTTAAGGACGGTATCTATATACATTCTGAATACAATGACAAAAAAGGGCTCCAGTTTTATAGTGATTTTTCAAAGTTATGTTTTGTAACAAACGAAATCAATTAAAATAATGCACATCATGAAACATACTGTATCTTTACTTTACTAACACACACGCAAGCGTCCATAAAAAGATAGCTCAGTGTGCTCCAAATTTAGTGTGCATGATTGGCTACCTTTGTGTGCGTGTAGTACAGCTGTACGGGTTTGGAAAGGGTGTATTTTTTGGTGAATTATGATAATGTTTTCTTTATTATCTCGGTAACGAGCATGTAGTTTTGGACCAAATTTGGTGAGCATGCTCTGTGTGATGTATAAATGCTCCCCTCAAACGTTCGCTTATTGATATTGTTAGACCCTATATAATCATCAACTCGCATAATTTGGCAATGGCAAGCGAAGGGATCAAGCCAATACCTATCACTTGAAGTGAAGACTTGATTTCAACGATGGGAACCTTTGCCCAGCCGTTGGACATTATAAAGGCTTCACTTTACTTACTTCAGACCGCTCGTTACAACTTTTTTACTTCCACCAGCTCCCATTCTACGTTTTTCCCGCTGATGTTAGATTCATTGTTGTTTAAATTATGTGTTTATATAAATTAGGAAGGACACGATAAATTTACTCAAAAAAATATCACAAATACCAATTACACTGAATTTGGAAATTTGACAGAACAATGACGTATCAAAATCAAAAATGCAGAAAATATTTTTTTTATTATTTCGTAAATATGGAGCATCCTTCTCCAAACCTCCTTATACAAGTTTGAGATTCTACATTTAGTTCATTATAATACTATTGTTCTTTTCTTTTCTTTATCTTTACTTAAATTTTGATCCAATACAATAAACAGTTAACATTGTAAGTACCTATTCAGTTTTACTCAGCTAAGTACCTAGTAGGTACCTACTGTCGGATAAGTGTTAATAATAATCAGAGATAGAGAATAATAGTTTTAATATAAACGCCCATGAAACCACGGAATTATTTATATTTGCTCCTTGTATAAAACACAGCATTAAAAGAATGTAAGTAGTATAATCCATGTTCATGCATGACCACTGCGACCGTTGCTTTATAAATAAGCAGGTAAAAATGGACTGCTTAATACAAGTAATAGTGAACCTTAAAATATACAACTTAAAACACGGGTCGTTTTACGCTGTTTTTACAGGCATCTTGTTACCGCTCTGCAACGTCCACTCGGCGCGGCGGTTTGAGGCGCACGGCGCGTGATTTCTCTGTTCATTGCGGTATTTGTATGCCCATTGACTAAGACTGCTCCAGTCAAACGCGCACTGAAGTAGTAATTGTATTGTCACATCGCAAGACGCTCGTAATCGTGGCCGAGATTATGTATTCTGTGGCCGAGGCAATAGAGGCAAACGCGTACCCATAATCGCATACGTTTGTAAATATTCCACAATAGGTATTATTTCCACCTATATTAAGGTGACTTCCAACTTTCGACGGGCAATCCTGTATCTACAGCTTTGAGTGGTAGTTTAGAAAAATGTTAATGCGATCCCGGTTTGCTAAGCCTCTTTTTGAGTCAAGATCTTATTTACAGTTTAGCGTTTGGTGAGTACTTTGATGTTATTATTTTGTATTTTATTTAAACATTAATATATTCACTGCATGTGTACTTTGTAGTAGATAAATTCTTCACAAGTCTCACAGTAAATGGGTATATAATTTTTCATCCCACCATCTCGGAAAGAGTATTTTTAATCTTCAATATCTGAATGGAAAAGCCGTTTTTATTCTCTAGAGGATAAAGTAAATTGAATTTAGAACATCGTGTGCACTTACCGCCGTACTCAGAGACGTCAATTAAGTTTAATGACAATTAAATGTCTTTCCTTCTCTATTTATCACTATACATACGAAAGTGACAGCAAGAGACTTAATTGTCATTAAAACTTAATTGACGTCTCTGAGTACGGCGGTTAGTATGTGTATTCAAAACATCATTAAACCTATTTTCTTCTTCCTCCATGGTGCCGATTTATCATACGACCTTTTTAAATTGTTAAAAACTCAGACTCGGAACCTTTTTGGTGTACCTACTTTTTTAATTTGGTTGGTAATTTCCTCGTTGAGGTGGGATGAAAAGTTACGTGTTGCACTCGAGTGCAAAGATTTTTCACCTCGTGCTCTTTTGATTCCCTCGGTAACGCTCAGGATTCTAATTTTTGAATCACTCGCTGCACTCGTGATTCAATTTTAGAATCCTTCGCTTGCTCGGTCATCAAAATTGAGCACGCGGTTAAAAAGCAACTTTGCAATCTTGTATAACAAATAACTATTATATAATGGCTTTGTACCTGACCCCGTAGGGCGATAAAAGCGTTTGACGAAAAGGCGAATAATGAAGCGCATTTTATCCAGAATCGCCAGACAACCGCTCAAAAACTCTCTCTAAAATTAAATGGCTTAAGGGGGTGCCGCGCGATCGCAAAAACTGACAAAGCAAAATCAATCATATTGATATTTATAATTTTAATTATGCTTTGAAGTTTCAGACCTAGTAATTTAATAAGAGCAATATTTTTATTTTGCGAAATGGGCAAAAGCATCAGGCGCTTGTGTTAAAAATTAAAATTTAATTTTTAAAGAAGGGGATGCCCTGCGGAGTATCAATACAAATATTTTCATGTAAGAATATTGTTTCATGCGTAAAATTAAGAAAGTTGTCGAAAAAATATGTTGTTAGGAGTCATTACTTACATAATTTTATGTATTGTTGAAATGAAACACTTTTTTACGGATTAACTCGCGTTTAATTTACTGTCTCCCTGTGACCACGGACCCTGTAAAGGGTTCGAAACAGGATAAAAACTATGTAAATAGTAAATTAAACGCGAGTTAATCTGTAAAAAAGTGTTAAATTTCAATGTGTACCTAGTGTGTTATTGTATAAAGAATTTGTTTAAAATTTCAACAAATCCATGACCTTGTGCAATGATCAAGCTAACTGACTTATGTTCTTTTAATGTAGGTATTTAACTTAGATGACCAATCATTCATCTATGATATTTAACCAATTCAGTGCATAGTAGGGGAGACTGGGTACGGTTGAAACAATTTCAAGATAAATGCCGATAGAACTGCCAATATGCAACATAATTACAAACGAAACACTTAAAGTGAGAGAGTAGGCTTTTGTCTTAAAGTACATAATGAACTGGAGGCTTACCTGCAATAGTTTTTATATTATAGGAGTTTATAAGAAAGATGAGAATCTGTTTCAACCGTACCCATACCAAGGGCGGTTGAAACAGTGATGGGGGTCAATTGAAACACACAAATATAATATTTAATCATAATTTTGTTTATTAATAATCAACCAAAACAAGTTTTAATCTAGTGTGGCACTTTTATCAGTCTTAACAATTTAAGTCTTACGTGATTTAACACCAATTATCATAAAAACATCTGTGATATTCTTATTTCAACTAGCTAATTAAACCCAAAATAGCTCTGCTCTAAGGTCATTTAACAAGATAAAATAAAAGAGCTCTGCTGCTCTGATTTAAACTAACATAATAACAATAAATCTTTATAATAAAAAAAATAACTATTAATCAGTTTACAAAAACTTAAATTAGGAGGAACATAAACCAACTTAACAGCTGTCGATAACTAAAACTGAAAAAATGTTTGTGAAACAAAATTAAAGACTTTAATCAGACTCGTCACAGTTGTGACAGACGTAGTATTGCCCACCATCAGTGCACTCTAAGTGAGACCACATTTTGCAGACCCCTTGACATTGCACCCATTTTTCTCCGGATCTACTCTCTGTGAATGCTCCCACACATACAAGACAAAAATATTCATCTTCTTCTGATGAAGCTGGTGTATCGGCCTTTTTCTTTGCTTTACCTTTGGACTTCTTTGCTTTACTGTCTTCAAATATCGGTTTCTTTACATGCTTGGTTTTTAATCGTTTCTGTCTATCTTCATGGTCTTTTCTTACAGCTTCTTTTTCCGGAGTGTCTGTATAAATAGTAGATTTTTTTGTAATGCGACCTCTATTTGTGATTTTTCGGGGGGCAGCTTTTGGATAAGGCCTTATTTCTTCTGGTGAAAACATGGGTTGTTGTTTACTTGTAGATGGCTTGGGTGATTGATGTCTGATGTGACTCTGTAGTGTAGTATGATCTGTAGTGGGTATAATCGATTCTGTGCTGATTGTCCTGTCTTGCATCTGTAGGTGAACATTTACACCACTTTGTGTAAGCGGCGTCGTTGAGTCATCAAAGTTTTGTGGAATGTTTTCATAGATAAGAGCTTCGTTCGACAAAGAGGATGGCCGTATTGAAGATTGTTCTTCAGCCGCTAACATAACCACGTTTTCTGGTGCAGGTATAGTGTCCTGCGCTGATGCAGTTGTAACCACTTCTTCTACCAAATCATTTGGGTTTGGTCTGTCTGTCACGAATGATGGGGCAAAATCTAGATCTTGGAATATATTACGATTGAAGGGGTATATTCCTGTTTTTCGGAACCCAGCTTGAATATTTGATTGTGTGAGAGCAAGTGGCATCGCAGTTTTTTTTATTCCAGGGATGTCATAAATTGTCATTGTTTTGCCAGGATTGTTGCGCATCCAGGCATCAGCGGTGGAGTTTATGGCTTTTTTCAATGGTCCGTAAACAGATCTATCTAAAGGCTGCAATTTGTGGGAGCAGTGGGGTGGAAATGAAAGTAATACGATACCATTTTCTTTGCAAAAATCCAGAGAATTTATGTGGATGTGGGAAGAGTGGTTGTCAAGAACAAGCAGTACTTTATGACATGTAGAGGCACTCGAATGCTTCTTGAAATGTTTCAGAAACTCGACGAATAGTTCATCTTGCATCCAACCTGATGGGTTGGCAGTTCCTATTGAACCCATTGGACCATCTCTTATAAAATGATCCTGGTATCGAACCCTTGGAAACACAAACATTGGGGGAATGGCATTACCCAACGCGTTGGCAGCAAAGGCTAATGTGACTAAAGTGCCACGTTCTGCAGAGGTGACCGCTCCCACCTGTCGTGTTCCACGCCTTGCCACGACTTTGTCGGGCTTCTGTACAGTTGTTACGCCTGTCTCATCAACATTGTAGATATCTTGCGGTTCAAAGTGGTCACGTTCAAGAACAATTTGCAAATTATCATAAAAAGCATTTACGTTGTTCTTATTAAAACTTGTTGCCCTGGAGAGACTTGTTGCCTGGGCTGTACGCACCGATAGTTTCACATTTCTTCTCATAAAGGAGCGAAACCACTCTTCTCCAGCGGTCTCATTTTCAGTCCACGTAGATGGTATTTTTAAGTTATATTTGATGGCAAGCTCAAATGCTAATTTTCTTACCTCTTTGACTGATAGACCAAAGTAGATATCCGCACAGCGGATTAAATAATTTGACAGGTGAATTTCCTGGTCAGGGGTAAATACTCGGTTGTGGGCTACATACCCCATAGAAACATCAGCCTCGTTACCTTCTTCAGCAGCTGCATCTTTTTTTTTCTTGTATCGCAGAAGAGAAGAGTGGTGAACTCCAAACATTTCTGCAGCTTTTCGTAAGGAAGTCCCTTTTTTAAGTTCTTCATAAGCATTTTTGTAGTGATTTATTTCACACTCACCTCTAGAGGTTTTTCGTTTGCGTTGTCTAGGCATCTAGAACAAAAAAAGCAATTATTATAATTGTTTCAACCGTACCCACAAAAACTGTTTCAACTGTCCCCATCCCCCTCAACCGCCATTACAACGAACACAGCGTCGATAGAAAAGCATATAAATAAAAACGAATCACTGTTTCCGAACCTCTTAGGACTCACAATTAAGCAGAAAAACACTCACAACGCAACTAATAAGCATCAACTAGTAATTACAAAAAGAAAACAATAGAAAAAACTTACTTTTGGTCGACAAAATACAATAGGGTCTCCTAGAAACGTACGTAGCGCGCGGAGTGCGACGCGACACTGTGATACGTGTCCGGACTTGCCTTCCGCATCTCCCTTCCCTTGTACCCCTCGTCACACCGCTGATATTTTAAGAGTTATAAGCGCTGTTGCAACCGTACCCTGCTTCAACCGTACCCAGTCTCCCCTACAAGTGACTTATAATTTCGTAAATTTTCACAATTTCGTGCAGGACCAACATTGTGGCCTGATAATAGTGATAATTAATAACTCCTTATACTTACTGTTTTTCTTTTATTTAAATACATTTAAGTAAGTAGTTTTTTATACACTAAAGCATTTGGCCTTCAACTCACTTGATGGTAAGTGACGATCAGGACGTAGGTTTAGGTTTAGGCGCTTCACCCGGAATCCTCAACCACTGCGGAGCAGGTTATCTATAACTGTCGGAACACTACAATGTTGTTATGGCACCATTCTTTAGATAAGATGGTGGTAGCTAGCCAGGCGGACTAAACAAGCCCGATCACCAACCAAACGTTATTCTGACTTGAATCAATTTTGCAGTAGAACAACACACAACATGATACCGAACCTATATGGGGACGAAGCATCACCTCCCGTGAGGTTCGTTATGATGACTGCATCCTTCCTTGGAGTGGAGCTAAAGTTTCATAAGATTGATTTGTTTTCGTCCGAAAACAAAACAGAATTTTACACCAAGGTCAGTATTAATAATAAAGATTCCCACACATCAAAAGCAGGTCAAAACAGCGCAGGTTGAACGCGGGTACGTGCGCAAGTTGTAAAACAAGGAATGGTCACTGCTCCGCATCGGAGGCGTATATATGAGACTTCGACGTAAACTTCTGTGTGTAGGTACAGACGCCAGCACTTCGACCTATTACAAAATGTCAAAATACATTTTGAACTTTGTCACTAGGATATATATAAGGATCAATATCGATTGAAGAAATTTGTCAGTTTTAGATAGGATAGGTTCAGGCGTGTGTACTTGCTGTCCCAATCGCTTTAAAAAAACAGCAGCGCGTGCGCATATACTACGGGTCAATGAAGTTTTGGATGCGTTTGGTCCCCTGTTCTTCACAGTTTGTTTATCTGTATACAATATGTCTGTCACCTCGGAACGAAGAAGCTTTTAAACTGGCGATTGCCTACAGTGTGCCTTGTCCTCTCTCTCCTCACACTCACACTCACACCCCGCACGCTGCATCCGGCCTGCTTTTGGATGGCCTTAAAGCATAAAAAGAAGATAATTATTAGTCTTGTAATTGATTCATTGGGACTAAATTAAGTTAAACTTTGAATTGAACTAACTAACTGTGAGTCTGAATTGCAGATAAATCCCTTGCACAAAGTCCCTGCTCTCGAGATAGGCCAAGAAGTGATAATTGACAGTCATGCCATCGCATTATACTTGTGTCGACGAAGCGAAACTCAAGATTTGTACCCTCGAGAGGCTCTGGCTAAATCTAGAGTAGACCAAATGATGTTCTTTAATTCTGGTTCGTTGTTTCCAGTGGACAGCTCTATGTTTGTAAGTATGCATTTAAGGCATGTAGTACGCAGCACTTCATCGGTTGTAGTTTCAAAATTATTCGGGTGGAATGCGTGAAATATATCTGGCTAAACATCAGATTATTTATTTAACTTATTACTTGTAAATAATAATGCTTGGGTTCATATTAGTTATAATCGTAAATATTCGGTGTTATTATATTTTTTTTATGTTTTTATATTATTCGTAACAAAAATACATCTAGTCTTAAGTTGATGTATTTCTTCTGTAAAGAAGTAACTGAAACCCATTCCTAACACAAGTGAAACAGCTTGGTTAGTTTAACATAAGTAGGATACTACCTATATGATATGATTACCTACATGCATCACGGCCATTTCCCGGAGGGGAAGGCAGAGAGAAACGAATTTTTCTATTTCTATTTTATAAACCACAGCTTTCCATTTGGTACAATCCTGACAAACATCATTTGCTTCCTTTACATTTATTTATATTTTTGTTAAAAACACTAGGTAGGTATCCATGTAGCAAAATATATTTCGATAATGCAGTTTCATAATTTAGAGTTGTATTGCTAATTAATATTTTTTGCAGAGTGATTATTTTGCTGGTAAATGGCCTGTGCACAAGAATAGGATCGAACATTGGTACAATCTATTGGACCATTTGGAACTTCAACTCAAGAAGAATACTAAGTGGCTTGCGGGTAACAACGTATGTACAGTCGAGGAAGTTCCCGGCCGAACACTTTTTGGCGATATTCGCTTGCACACTATCTACGCGCACGCTACGGTCACAAAGTAACAGGGCTACGGTTCATAGGCGCGCAAGGAATAAAGCGCAAGCGAATATTTGCCGAAAAGTTGTCTACTGGTAACATCTTTGGCTTTAGGAATTTTTTTTTCTTTGTTACATAACAAGAATATAATTTCTTATTTAAAACTAAAGTCAAAGTCAAAGTCAAATTATTTATTCAATGTAAACCTTTACAGGCACTTATTGACGTCAATACTAATAATAATAAAAAAACAGTTAACTAACTTATAGTTAAGACTTAACAACTAATCTAACGAGCTATTATAACCGGCAGCTATCTAGCGATTCCGTAACATTTATAACTTTATTTTTCTCGTTTTGTAATAAAAATAATTACTTATGATTTAATTTATCATCATCAGTCTAAAAAAAGTTGGGCTTTTTAAAGACTGTCCTTCCTACAATAACAACACAAGGACAATACTGACTCGAGGAGATTTTACATTAACCTGTCACGATGAATAAATGAATAAAAATAAAATATGAAAATAGTACTCGTCTGTACTTACTAGTTTTAATGTTTCGTTTAAAACTTCTTTCGTTCGGTCTTTATCTGAGTTTAGATACAAGCGCAGAAGAGAATTATTATTCTGTTTTCTGTTCCAGATGACTTTATGTGACCTTTGCTGTGCGGCTACTGTGAGCTCTTTAAATCTACTAATTCCGCTTACACGACGACATGTTAAAGTTTCCGAATGGATGAAAAAGCTAGAGAATATGCCATGCTCTGAAATCAATACTCGTGGCATACAAAGATTGAAAAATTTTGTTGTTAAGTCCGGATTACAATAAATGAAAAATTTTGTTGTTAAGTCCGGATTACAATAAAAGTTTCTAACTTTTGTTTTGTAATAATTTTAATACTTACATAATTTTATAGTTATGGAAGCAGCAGTGCTTAACTTTTTGCGGTGCCCTTACAGGGTGTCACATGTTTCCAGTTTACAGTACAATAAATCCCCTTGTTAAACCCACAGATGTATAATAATATACGTTTGTGGTTGAACCATGTGACATGCAAATAAATGAATAAATAAAACAAAATAAAATTGATTTAAGAATGACTCATTATTTAATTTTTTGTAACTTGCTTAAAATAATACCTAATATTCTGACGAGTGCATTCTTGAAATTATATATTTTGTATGAAAATAATTAAACAAAAAGAAAATAACTTTATGGGAAAGCAAAAACATAACACTCGTTTTTTGTAACTTGTCCTGTTTTATTTAACCCCTTAGCTGGTAGTGGCAATATATATGCCACCATGATTTGAACCATAATGCAGTGGTAATAGGATGGAAAACTTGAGAGTTTATAGAAAACCAATAAAAAATATTTAACGCTGTAGCAGTTTAAAAGTATAAAGATAATTTTATGAGCTTCTGTCGACGACTGTACTAATTTCAGCGTCCACTTCTAGGCGCCAGTTTGATTTTAAAATGCAGTGGTAATAGGATGGAAAACTTGAGAGTTTAAGGAAAACCAATAAAAAATATTTAACGCTGTAGCAGTTTAAAGGTATAAAGATAATTTTATGAGCATTCTGTCGACGACTGTACTAATTTCAGCGTCCACTTCTAGGCGCCTGTTTGATTTTAAGAAATGTAAAGGCTGCTGCGGCTGAAAAATGTCGCGATTATTAGGGTAGAACTCAGAACAATAACTAAAGCATTAATGTTCTGAGGGGTAGAAAACACAGGTTTAAATACTATACATTATAGAGGACTTGTCTTTATTTTTTACTTAGATTATTCCTTTTTCAGAGATTTTTTAGCTGTCGCTCAACTGTCAAAAACTCCTTAGTCTATGCTAGCTATTGATTGGTCGACGAGGAGATGTAAAAAATGGCTGCCTTGCCTTCTCCTACTCAGGTAGAATGAAATCGGAATTAAATGGTTAATATAGTGTTATTTCAATGACACTGAAATTGTATTAAAGCATAATTACATAAGCTATCGTTTGGTGTTGTTTGTTTGGTTCGATTGTGGTAATTCTATAGAAATATCAATCCGCAAAGTGTCGTACTGTCGCTGGATTACACTGTTTGGAAAATAATATATTAACGCTTGTGTATCAGTAGATTTGTTATAAAAGCTATTTACAATCAAAGTGCAGTGTTCGTTGGTGGCCGTGATTGTACATAATTACCAATAACTATACTTTAACACTAGCTTTTTTGGAGAACATGGAATGTCAGGGGCAGTGTTGAAATGTCACACCCATAGCGATTCAAAATACTTATTCTACAGCGATATTACAGTGCGAATCTAGTGATCAAAATGTGGATTGAACCATTGCAGGTGGCAGGAAACCATAGTGCAATATACGAAGCTTATTATCATCAAGTAAGTATAGGTTTTGTTCAATTTGTGTAGATAAAACATACATACAACATACCTAAAAAAGGATATCTACTGAACTATAGATTAAAGTAAGAAAAACTATAAGCTTGCTCAGAGTCCCTTGATTCATGCTGGATACAGCTAATTGACTCTTAAATCAATAACTGTCATGTTACTGTACTTTGCCATACAGTCAGTTGAAAATAAAGCTGTGAATAAAACTTTATTTAGTCTTATTGGGAGGTGAACTCCCAATAAGACTAAATAAAGGTTGTCCATAACAACATAAACTCCAACATGAAATTTAATTTTATTACAAGTAAGGCTAAAAATAAATAAAAAAATTAGGCTATATTTTTATTTAATTTTATTTTAATGAAATTAAGAGTGATTTCCACCCATGAAACTCAACAACTTTTCCCAAGAATCCTATGTGCAAAATGACACAAAATGTCGACCTCCCATACTATTGTCGAAGATCTAGGTACTTATCTGAAATAGATCAGCAAAAGTGGGTTGAAATTTTTGTAAGAAATGTTGAAGTACCTATTTTTGTAAATTCTTAATTAATTCTAAGTAGCAATATTAAGTTTTTACTTCCACATCAATATGTGTATTTATGAAAACTATCTTGTATTTATTATCCGAAAAGTCTTTCTTCATTGGCATAGCCTCAAAAACTCTCACCTCAACACATAATGACAAACCAATGACAATGTATGAAGTGTTCTATGAAAGTGCTGTAAAACTAACCACAACATAAAAAAAACCTCTCAAATGTAAATTCTAAGAGTACACTAGTAAAAAGCTTAAAATTTAAAAGAACATTTCTTATTAGAAACTGTTTGCATCATATCTTAACTAAGTATATCATATTGTTTATCGATGCTTATTAGTTCTTCCATGTTCTTCAATTGTGTTTGCTATAACATGTTTTTTGTGTTCCTAGGTGGATCCCCAAGGTTCTGGGGCTATTCAAGCTCTCGATGCGGCACGGTTCCTCAAGAAGTCATACCTTAGCGATGTGGTCCTCAGCAAGATCTGGGACCTCTCTGACCCCTCAGGAAAGGGGTATCTCGATAAGGTAATTTAACAGAAAGGTAGAAAGCATATACCTATACTGGCAACTTATAGTCCCTCTGGGCAAATGCATTCATTATTAAAATTAAGTTATCACAATTATTGATGGGTTTTGGCTTAATCACCAGTCTTGTCAAATTGTGAGTTTGGTCATCAATCACAAACCTGGGCTGTGTATTGAAAGCCACCAAAGTAATTTAATATCAATATTTTCTAGGGTTTTGTTCTAAAGTGTCTCTTTAGAAGACATAAAAGATGATAATAGATAATGAACTTACATATAGTTAAGTAATTCTGAATGTCAATTTGCTGATGTCTCAAAACATGATTCATAAGCACATACTAACTGATGTAACAAACTATTGTGATAAGATAATGCTGATTTTAGACAATGATATATTTAGTAAGAAACATCACCAACCCGCATTGGTGCCTTATGGCCCAATATCCCCACGTGCTATTGTCCAAGTGGGAGGCCTGTGCCCAGTAGTAAGATGTTTGTAGGCTGATGAATCAGCATCAGCCTACAAACATCACAAACATCTTTACCTATAATCATAGGACTGCCAAAAATCATGTTAGACATTGTATTTCTTTGCACCATACATTTACTGCTAAATGTAAGCCTTGAAAGTTTGAAATAGCAAATATGTAGGTAATTGTTAATAATGTACTTGTATTTCATATGTTGGATCAGTCCTAGATCACTTGATCAAATATTCTGTTAGACCTTGTGTTGTCTTATCTGTGAACCACTTCACTACAGATGTACTTTTTGTACAAACAGTATTATTTTTTATCAGTATTCAAAACAGTATATTCATAGTTGTACTGCACAAAACTTGTGATTTATTGTAAGGAGAGTAGCAAAGAATATAATTTGCATATAAGCTAAATATTTATAAAAAAATATTTGCGCCTTTGCTGTTCACAAAATTTGTGATATAAAGGAGAGTAGTAAAAAATATAATTTGCATATTATTAGCTAAATATTTATATAAAAATATTTGCGTCTTTACTGTTGCCTCTAAAATTAGTTTATTGGTAAATTGAAAGAGATTATAATATACATTCTGCTATACGTTTTCGTTATTAAGGCGAGTCCTTGCGAGCGTTTCTCTCTCGCTCTCTCGACGGTACGACGGTATGGGACGGGTATAACAGCGTAGCGGCGCAAATAGGCGCGTTTTATAGGTTTTTATAGGTTTTTCGCCTATATAGACTTTATAGGATTTAATGAATTAGCAGGTTCTCTGTAGTACTTCAAAATAAATATTTACATGTAAAAATTATGTCGACAATTTAAAAAAAAATTAAGAAATCATCCGTTTTAGACTTTTATTTGGCCTGTTTTCGAGATTTTTTATAATCGAGTAAAGTACATATAATCGCGTAACAAATTAGCACATTCTTTAGGCAATATACTTTAGTGTATTATATATTTTTTATAAGAGCGTAATTTAATAGTAAATACATAAACCATTTGATCTAGCAAAACAGTTTTGCCCGCATTTACCGGTGAATCGCCTTAAAGGCCGATAAACACATAGCGTCAGTTCAAAACGAGGATTAACCTAAGAACACATTTAGTTATAACGAGGAATTTCTAATAATCAGATGTTATTTCAGCTTAAATTATACAAGGTCGCAAAAATCGACGCGCCAGAGCGTGACGCGAACCACGAAGCTGTACTGCAGAGGATGCGTGTTTGATTACGGGTTTCACGAGATACGTTATCGGCCCGTTTGTGGAATGTACGTGAATGGCATAGGATGAGGATGTGTTGCAGATGTGAAAGATTATTGGTGAAATAAAAATAGAAATTATAGTATTTACTGCATGGCCCGGCCGCCCGCCGCGCCGATTTGTACGACTGTTCGCCTTGTTTAGCGGCAAAAGACCGGCAGTGCGCAAATATAATTCTTGCAATGGTGTTTTTCTTTAATATGAGTACAACAGGTTTTTACTTCCAAAGCTGCGGATTAGACGGCAGCAGATCCCAATGATCAGCGTTTTAGCTAGTTTATTTTTCGTTTTTTTTGTTTTGTTTTAATTGGTTGATTATACATACATACATACATTATAATCACGACTATTATCCCCGAAGGGTTAGTCAGAGACCAGGCAATGAGGATAAAAGCAGGTCTCTGCTATAGTCCACTTTATACCAAATAGCGACTGTTCATGTGCTCAGCGTGACAGGTGGTGAGCCTATCGCCTCTATATGCTGTTGAATGTATGTGCAGTCTTTAGTCCGTTAGTCGCCTTTTACGACACCCAAGGGAAGAGGGGGGTGGTAGTATTCTTTCACCGCTACACGACACGGTTATTACTATTGGTTGATTTGTAGCGACATAATAATAGGATTATTATATTATATTACGTTAGTCCTTTCATAATAAAATTGATATTAGCCCACTGACCCGCATTGGGTTATGGCCCGCTCATCCCAAGAGCTGTTCTCCTGTAGGAAGGCCTATGCCCAACAGTGGCCGTGTAGGCTGATTATGATTATTGATGTTAATTGTTATGTATAAATTGGTTGGTCTAACCTTGGTGTGGCTTTGTATGTTGTTTTAAACATATCTAACATTATTAATAGTGCCGCTCTACCTAAACAGCCCATTTTTGTAAGTTCGCCCCTCTGACCTACTGTTTGTTTACATAATGTAACTAGTAAGACTTCTGCGTTTAATCACGCTATAGCGTTACACAAACTATTGTTAGTTACAACAACGCTTGTAAAAATACTTTGTTCTTTTTTAAATTGGTTGTAAAGTTAAATAACGAAAACATAATAAAATTTTAATAAGCTACTCAAATAAATCTCATAGATGGCACTAAAATACGTCAATATTCTTGTCCGAATATATTGTAAAAAACAATGCTATTTTATAAAAAAGCTAATACTAACTGAGGAATACAAGACTAATTAAAAAAAAAAATGTTTTTATTAACATATATTCTTATAACTAGTAACAGAGAATCAACCCAATGTAAGCAATTTTTAGAAAAATGCTCGTATTAGGGTTGCATTCGCTCAAAAACCTTTGCGACAAAGCTTGTTAATAAAAAAACAAAAGTACAAAAACTAAAAATAACTAATAAACATTTTGATACCTAGATTAGTTCATTGTGATCAGAATTTATGCTAATTAATTATTATTATATTTTTATTATATATTATATTTGATGACCTCCTTGGTCAAGTGGTTTGTACACCGGTTTTCATGGTGTCCCCATCTCTGAGGTCCCGGGTTCAATCCCCGGTCGGGTCAATTAAGAAATTATTTTCTTTTCTAAATTGTCTCGGGTCTGGGTGTTTTCTATGTATAATAAGTATGTATTTAAGTGTGTTTATCCGTTGTCTAGTAACCATTTAACGAGTTTCATAACGAAGCTTCTCTTGGGCTAGATAATTGGTGTGTGTGTGTAGGAAAGTTTAAGTTTATTACAAGTAATATCATACCATGGTAGTAATAATATTTGTGTTGTTTGTTGCGCCACGCGTTTTACTATTAGTGCCATTAGCTCGTGGTTGCGTTGCTAATTGGAAGTAAGCAGCCGCGGCGCGTGTTTATTAATTTATCGCATCTGGGTGCGCGGCCCACGTGCCATGGACAAACGGACTGTTTAAACTGTGTTACCATATCTATAGTATTTAATTTAATAAACATTTCTAAAAGACCAAGGCAGGTACTGCTGCGGTGAGGATCTCGATGGCGCAGCGGCTAGCACGTTCGGTTGGCGATCTCGCCCGCTAAGCAACTTTCGCAATGCCGGGCACTGGATGGGTGATCAATTTAAAAACATCTCGAGCTTCGGAAGGCGCGTAATAGCCGTTGGTCCCGGTTCTTATCGAAAGATGGCAGTCATTGAAATTGCATGCATACCTACTTGAAATTTGTCTTCAACTGTAGCAGAACAAATCAGAAATCCGTCTTGTAAAGTTGGATACTAACAGTAATTGGTCAAGATTTATCTATTTTAATTTTTAAAGTAATTTAAAATAAAATTAATTTTATTTTAATAATCTAAAAAGTATATGTGTCATATAGCTTATTCAATTGTCAGTAAGTAGGTACTCTTATTAGTAAGTATATTTGGTTTTGTCACATTAAATTAATAAATATAAAATAAAAATCAAAAACAATCAAAAAAATCATGATTTTTCCTAACCCTGGTTAAAAGTAAAACGCATCAACCCGCATTGGGCTAGCGTGCTAGGTAATGGCCCTAGCTCCCCATGTGATTTTGTCCCATGGGAGGCCTGTGCCCAGCCGTGGGATGTTTATGTTAATGATGAATGCAGCTACCGAATGGTGGCTAAGAGATATACGGCGGTTTCGAGGCAGACCTCCTGTCGCCGGCGCGGGTCACACGGTCAAGGCAGTAGGGGAACGTGGATGCCGCTGGCAAGATCGCGAAGAGTGGCGTAAAAGAGATGAGGCCTTTATCCAGCAGTGGCTGTTACTGGCTGCGTAGATAAATATATTACTCATCACAAATTAACATATACCGCCTCGGTGGCGTATGCGCTTGGCTCGATATCCGGAGGTCTCTGGTACAATTGCCAGGGGGTCTATCGGCTAAAAAATATGGATATGGACATGGGCTTCATTTGGCATTTGAAGCCCATATTTTGTCCTTAAATGGGCATATTATGGGCTTCAAATGTCAAATGAAGCCCACGTCCATATTCATATTTTTTAGCCAATAAGATAGCAGGTCTGACAAAGTGTGTTTTCGGTTATTCCGATGCTGCGTCCGGGTTTGTCATCACTAGCCTGCATTAGGCAAGCATGGTGGTTCAACCAACACCCATCTATTGTAACGATGGCTTAATTGCAATGGTGGAGGCCTTGGCCCTGCAATTAGACAGTAATTGGGATTACAATTCTTGTAATCGTATTAAATGTTTTTTTTAATCTTGTAACGGAAAATGTCCTATGATAGGGAGGGCATTTACAATATTTGTATCGACGCTGTAAAAGAAAGGGACAAAAGAAATGCCCTTGCTGAGTTTCTTGCCGGTTCTTCTCAGTACAAGGCTCCCGTCCCATAGTTAGGACTTACGGACCGATGGGATAGCAACATTCATAAGTGCTCAATTATTGTAGCCTAAATTAAATTAATGATTTTGAATTTAGTATACAGGCACCGTATTTTGGCGAATGAATACAGTGAATACCTGCCCTCAGTGCCTGTGGATCCAGTACAACAACGCTTTCAGGCTGTGGGGGCTGTGATGGGGCTGCCTCAGTGTTGCAGTGCTTCAGGTTGCTTGTTTGCGCAAGCACATGCCTTTGCGCAGCACTTTTGTTTCTGACACTGTCAATATGAGCCCAATGGTTGTTTGCCCACAGTCGGGGCTGTTCGTGGCGCTGAAGCTGGTGGCGCTGGCGCAGGCCGGCCGCGACATCAACATGAGCAACATACACACCGACGCGCCGCCGCCCAAAGTGGTGAGCTACCTAATAGTTATACATGTTTGGTAATAATAATAATAAATAATACATCCCACGGAGATGTGGGGGTCGCGGCTTTTTAAATGCCAAGGACCTACATAACCGTGAGGTGTGCAGTCTCAGGGATTTTTTCCTTAACAGTGAGTGCGGGATGCATTTGAATGTCGTGGCAGTTGATAGGCACTTTACGCCGCTCTCCTTGGTAACAGAAAACTGTCGCAAACCAGTGGTGCTAAGCACTCTCGATCGCAAGGACATATGGAAGAGCAAGGTGCTACACGGGCGCTACTATCGGGCTCTAACTGGGCCTGATGTAGATTTGCCTGCCTCAGTGAACTGGCTACGTTCCAGTGACCTCCTTGGAGAAACCGAAGGTTTTGTCTGTGCGAAATATATTATGAGGGACGGTACGGTCGATATCTGTCGGGCATGCCGCCGCCGTCCAGAAGAATCACTCCGATATTATTTCCGGTTGTTCTCATCTTGCTAACGGAGAGTATTTGCACAGACACAACCAAGTAGCCAGAATAATTCACCAGCAACTTGCTCTTCGATATGACCTTGTTGAATCAGAGGTGCCGTACTATAAGTACCCACCTGCGCAGGTTCTCGAAAATGGTCATGCAACGCTCTACTGGGATCGCTCTATCATCACGGATAGGACTATTGTCGCTAATAAGCCTGATATCGTGGTGATCGACCGATCTCAGCGCCGGGCATATTGGTTGATATCACCATACCACATGACGAGAACCTCGTGAAAGCCGAGAAGGACAAGCTCAGTAAGTAATTTGACTTGGCTCACGAGGTTGCCGCCATGTGGGATGTGGATTCAACCATTATTGTACCGATAGTCGTTTCGGCACACGGCCTTATAGCTAAGAGCCTCGATCAACACCTAGAGAGGCTCTCGCTAAAAGGTTGGGTCATGGGTCAGATTGACGCGGCACGTATTGTCAGGAAGTTCCTCACTCTGCAGCCCTAACCACCGATAGCTTAGGTCTATCCCTTCTGCCGGTGGCAACCTAGGTTAAGTTTTTTATAATATTTTATATTGTAAATATGTTTTTATTTTATATAAAATATTGTAAAAAAAATTATTATATTTATAAATATTTATGTTTTGCCGAAATAAAATGGCACGCAAATATTCATATTTATACATCTTTCATTATAATATAACCAACTTATAACTTAAATTTTAATTTTATGATGTTTAGTATTAAGCAATTTTGACATGTAAATTTGTACTTCGCCTATTTCATCTTATTAGCTCCCCACTCAATAACCCGCATTGGGCCAGCGTGGTGGGTTGTGGCCCAACCGTCCCCATGTGATGTCGACCACCTGGGATAGCCTGCGCCCAGCATTCGGACGTTTAGAGGCTGATGATTTTTGATAATAGGTATATCCCACAACTGGGCCATCCTATTGAGTGCATAGAACAACTATGTAAAGAAATCATTCGCCGATATTCGTCGTACATCGCTGTGTGTGTATGTACTGTGCCAATCGCTTGTGAAAAAAGCAGCAACGCGCAGAACCTTTGTCTAGCTGTCGGAACACAACAACGGTCTAGCTGTCTGAACACAACAACGACAACAACTACATACATAATTGTTGTCAACTACATACTAAGAGAATACAGTGGTAGCTATGTAGCTAGCTAGCAGATTTTTTATTACTATAGCTTAATTAATGGCTTCGCGTTTAGCATCAAGCCAATTTCAAGTGGTATATTATTTTAGTACATTTAGTACTGTACGGTAGACTGAATTAAAATGGAGCCTCAAAACACGTGTTGTTGTGAAAAGAACACGGGAGAAACTATCCTAGTTAGCAGATATATCAATATGTATCCCCTACAAACTGGTCGCACCAGAACAGTGTTTCCACCGCAGAGCCGCAGAGGCGGTTAACTCAAAATCATTTCAAATATGTACTCTCCACCTATTATTACAATGTATTAGTCAGAGACCAGGCAATGAGGACAGCAGAAGCAATCCACTGCCATAGTGCACGTTTCATCATACTACAACTGCACATGTGCTCAGCGTGACAGGTGGTGAGCCCATCGCTGCTCTATGCTGTTGGATGTATGTCTTTAGCCCGTTAGTCGCCTTTTACGACACCCAATCGAAGACAGGGGTTGCTAATATTTTTTTAATGACCAGTTACACACGGCTCACCGCGCTGATGGACTTGGACCTTAAATATACTGTTATCTAATTTAATTTAATGTAATAATATATAATTTTATTGTATTTCAGTTTGCAATTGTGAATATGGACCATGGTCTGAAATAAAGTTTTTTTTTAACTGCCATAATAGTATAACTGTACATACCCGTGGTAGGGTGAAATCCCGAAGGTGTCGCACGGCCCGCCGGCGCGGCCCGCGGCGCCGTCGCCGTCGCTGGCGCCGCTCGGCGACTGGAGCATGAAGCCCTCTGAGCGGGATAAGTACAGCCAGCTGTTCGACTCGCTGCAGCCCAGCAATGGACTCATCGCGGGGAACAAGGTATCCTATCTTATCATATCTTCGAAGAGTTGAGAAAGATGTCTACCTCATTTGGGAATCGAACCCGCGTCCTCCGCGATCCGGGTGGTTGCGTTTACCACTCCGCCACCGAAGTATTGGTTATACATACCTGATTAAATTTTTCAACGTCTTAGAATTTACATCCTGATGCCCCCTCTTCACATAGGCAGACGTCATGCGGATGCGGATGCGTCTGCCGACGTGTAGGGGGTGATTGCGCGTCTGTGGTAGGTATACAGAGTCTGCAGACGTTAAATACCTACCAAAGACGTCATCTGCGGATGCGTCTGCCGACGTGTAGGGGGTGATTTGCGCGTTTAACGTCTGCAGACTCTGTATACCTACCACAGACGCGCAAATCACCCCCCTACACGTTGGCAGACGCATCCCCAGATGACGTCTGCGGATACGTCTGCCTATGTGAAGAGGAGGCTTGAGAGATCTGAATTCATTTTACCTATTGACATCCGTCCATACAGACACAATAGAAAATCTATTGTTCATGGCATGCGGACATGCCACGCGGATGTCAAGAGGGATCTCTCAGGATCTGATCAGTCTAATTATTCCGAATGTTTGTCATGCTTTGATCTATCTGATCAGTCTAATTAATCCAAATGTGTGTTACGCTTTTACGTGTAAACCGAAGTCCCTGTCCCTGGCGATGGTTAAGGCTTTTTTTTCTTGCAATCTATTAACGCGAACGTAGCCGTGGGCAAAAGCTAGTTTTTTTATGAGAAAAGGAGGCAAACGAGCAGGCGTGTCACGTGGAAAGTAATCACCGCCGCCCATGGACACCCCCGCAAAACCAGAGGAGTCACAGATGCGTTGCCGACCTTGAGGACGGAGTAGGATCTTTGAGAAAGGGGTAGGAATTGTGGGCAGGGAGGATTGAGATGGGCCTCCGGTACCTCACTCCTTGGACGAAACACAACAGAAACGAGTGCCATTGTTTCACGCCGATATTTCGTGAGACGGTGTGTATTACGCCGGGCGAGCCGGCCCGATTCGTGCTGCGACATAGCGTGACTCTACAACTCAAACAGTTTCATTCATTTAGCACCACCCAGGGCTCACGTGTAGAGTTTCAAGGGTAAACCTACGAACGTTACGACGGTTCATGAACTAATAATACTTTTTCTGTTACCTACCCTGTTCTTTTTTGTTATATACTCTGTTCTATAAGGTGTAACAAACCCATCTTGTTCAGGTGAAAGGAGTGCTGATGGAGTCGAAGCTCCCGCTGGAGACGCTGGGCAAGATCTGGGACCTGGCCGACCAGGACAAGGACGGCATGCTGGATCGGCACGAGTTCTTGGTGGTGAGTTCATGACCAGTTTCAGGGAATATATTCAATAGCGCTTTTTACATTTATAGGTGTTTTAGCATCACGTCACCCGCGCGACTAGCAGATGCCTTAATTTTTCCAACTGCAGCCGCGCTCAATGAATGGAATTTTAATTGTGTCTAGTGGCGCCGCTTTCTGTGCTAAGGAGCGCTTACACGGGCAACTTTTTATCAATATGCAGCAATTAGTGGAGCAAAGTGGAGCAATTTAAAGAAATTGTGGCAATTGTTCGGCAATATTGCTTATAATTGCTCCATATATTCCGATTGCTCGATGTTGTCGACTTTAATTGCCGAATATCCAGTGAGTCAGGAAATTAAAAGCAATTTTATTGATTTTGCTGTTTGACTACGTCTCGCTACCGCGGGACAGTGAGCGGGTGCGCGAATGTGCAGCGGTGCGGCGGCTAATAATAAAAGCACTGCAAGCAGCCGCTGCAAAAAAATCGTCCTTCATGGCGAACGATAGTTTTGTACGTGTATGAAAGTATTGCGTGGTATTGCCTCATTTCTTGGAGTTACTCCATATTGCTCAATATTGTTGTTGCAAAACATTTTGCCAAATTGATGCTCGTTGCTGTTGCCGTAAATTTCTCGATTTTTTCACGTCACAATCAACCAGTATTGCTCATAATTGATCAATTTTCATTGCCCGTGTAAGCGTACCTTTAATACTACCTACAGCGGCTGCAGCGCAGCTAAGTCGTGCAGCTGCCCTGCCTTGCTAAGGCAACGGTTCTAAGTCGCGCTGCATTCGCACAGCTAAAACGCCTATAAGTTAAACTTAACTTTCACTCTACTGTGAACTCTTATACTGATAGGTAGTAGACCACATTTTGTAAAATTTGATACTAAGTAGTGTAAAATATGCGTGAGTTTGTTTTATGTAAGTAAAATATACATTTATGGCTATGCATATGCAGATGCAAAGACCACTAAAAAATCCATGACATACTTATTTGACAGTTCGTGGTTCTACTCCTAGAGAGAAGGGTTTTGTCAAAAGTGTGTATCTACTTTTGTTGCCGACCGTACAGTGGAGCATGTTTCCGGCTGACCACTTTTCGGCGATATTTGCTTGCACACGATTTACGCACACGAGCTACTGTACGTTCGCCCTGTCGAAATAGAGTGCAAGCGAAAAACGCACAAAAGTGGTCTACCTCGAGCTTCCTCGAACATGTAGTAGTATCTTTTAAAAGTGTGTATCAACTTTTGTTACTGACCGTCCATCAGACATTAAATTCACAGGAGTGATTATGTCCCTCAGGCAATGCACCTGGTGTACAAGGCCCTAGAAAAGCACGCGGTGCCCACCACCCTCCCCCCGGAGCTGCGCGCGCGGCCGGCGCGGCCCCCCTCGCGCCCCCCGTCGCGCCCCCCTTCGCGCCCCCCGTCGCGGCCCCCCTCGCCGGGCCCGCGCGCCCCCCCGCCGCGCCCCGGCCCGCCGCCGCCCGCGCAGCAGCCGCAGTCTAACGCCTCGCTGCTGGAGGGGTTGCTAGACTTGTCTACTGTAAGTACCTTTACCTTAATTTAATTAATAAATTTAAAATTAAAATCAAAGAAAAGCTTTATAAAAAAGCTTATTATAAAGTGTCAGATTACACAGAAGACAAAACAGCTTGGATCTGAAATGCTCCAAGCACTCCAACAGCTATTTCTAATTGTCTTTATTTAATTGATACTACATTGTATGTATTGTAATTTTGTATTGCATCATTTTTTTTTATTTTTAAATTCATATTTTGTATTGACCTGGTAACGACATACTCTTTTTTTTGTTTGTAAATGTTTTGCAAACAAAAAAAAAGTGTAAATGTTTTGCTTTTGTGCGCTGTGGTTTCTTGCGCCCATTCTTTGCCACAGTTAAAAAATTATGTCCTGAATGGGTGGTAGGTTAAAAAGATTTGGACGATTCAAAGTGTAATTGAGTTTATTGAATAAATATATTTTGACTTGACTTGACTTAGTTTGTGTTATCTTGCGCAGGGTTTTCCGTTAGCGGGAACGTCTCATTTCCAACATACATTCATGTCAACATCAAGGGTTATCGAAGCTTCGTTTTGGTCCTTCGAGTCGGATTAAATACATATATTATGTATTTAATCAGACTCGACAATTATGCCCGCCTTCTACTAAAAAAAAGGGGTAATGAGTGGAAACTGAGCTAATGATCTGAACGGGCCGGAGTAAAAATAGTTGTGCTGGAAGTCCACTAAGAAAGAGTTTCAGAATTTGCCTTCCACTGCCAGCGGGCTTCGCGGAGTTGCAGCGGACCCATTTTAACTCGCTCAACCCGCTCCACTTACTCGCTCGCGGTGGAATCATTATGAAATTTTGCGTTGCGAGTTGAGCTGAGTCATTACGGAGTCCGTTAGAAATCCGCTGAACTCTGTGCCCACTTTTGTAACACTTTCTACTCTTTTGATCCGCTCCGTCCGCTCATTCACAGTGGAAGCACTTCTATGAGGATTGCCGTTGCGAGTTAAACGAAGTCCGTACGGAGCCCGCTCCGCTCTTAGTGGAAGGCGGGCATTAAACCTAAGGGTTAATCGGAGACTATAATATAGGCAATTAGGATCGCAAAAGCAGTGCACAGCTACTGTCCACGTTTCACCAGATCACAACTGCACATGTGCTCAGCTTAATAGGTGGTGACCCCATCGCCGCTCCGTCCGTTAGGCTGCTTTCAATTGAAGCGTTTAGAGCAGGACCAATATGGTTCAAGTTACACTTGAAACAGACTATTTATTAGTAACGACCAGGGTATTCTGGCCTACATACGACAAACGGACCGCAGCCGTGCGTGTGTCTCAATAGTGTAGACCCTAATGTGAACCAAGGGACAGAAAATATAACATGATCCATCCCGGTGCCCCAACGTCCTGCTAAATTGAAAGCGCCCTAAATCGCCATTTATGACACCCAAGGGAAGAAAAAAGGTGGTAATTTTCTTTTGAAATAAAATAAAAATGTGTGTCAGACATTTTTATGATCTCGTTTCTTTGCAGCCCCCCTCGCAGACGGCTCCTTCCCCCATCCCGGGGATGGGCGGCCCCATAGCAGCCACCATGGGAGTCTCTCTAGTCTCCTCGATACCGTCGTCGACAACAACGACTAACTGGGTGGTGACCCCGGCAGAGAAGGTAAGAGATGTTTACAATAATTTTGCGAAATCACGTATACAAATAGTAAAAGAAAAAAAAATGGTTTCCAAGAACAATTCCACTAGGGAGGTTTATTGTAATGTTTAAAATTATTATGTTATTTTATTACACGTATTTTTCTTATCAAATTATCGATAGATGAAATGACTTGGGGACGCCTTTGCCCAGCTATACGAAAGCGTAGGCCAAGAAAAAAAAAGACCAATCCATTTTACATTTTCATTAAATTAGGCTAGAAGGTCTATTGAGTATTTTTTTTCGCTATGCCGCTTAGTCGAATGTGAAACCTAAAGCCACGGATACACTAGGGGACAAATAAAGCAACATGTTGCGGAACATGTCGCTAACCAACTACAGTTGCAGGGATGTTGCCCTAAGAAGGTGGCTTGATTAGTGCTACCAGTAGTTTGCGACGAAGCTATTATCTTTTTCTCTCGAATGAATTGGGAACGGAGTGCATGTATTTTAACTTCTACTTCTTTTCTTGGTATTTTTACGGCTTTGGCTACATCCTCCCATGCATCATTTTTCCTTATCTTATTTTTGTAGTCTCGGTTTGAAGTGTCCCACAATATCTCATAACGCTGGTAGACTTCAATCAATTGTAGTACAGTATCGTTTCGCCACACTATTGACAGGTTTTGAAAGAGCCCACACACGGGTTTCCCTCCTCTTTCTCTCCAGAGTTATTTAAGCGGGGCGTGAAAAAGCATTTATGCAGGCCGCCACAGTGCCAAAGTTGCGCACACGTCTACATTAGGGAACAAACGCCGCTACACTGTCGCGTGACTCGTGTTTTTGCCCGCAGAGCGTCAACACGAAACATGTCCCGGGTCACGTAGAATGTTGCGGGGACAGTTCGGGGCAGTTTGGGAATGTTGCTGCGACGTTGCAGCAACACGTACAATCTGAGTTGCACGGGACATTTGTCCCTAGTGTATCGGCAGATCAACAGTCGTTCACACAGTATGTCGTGTGCAGGCGGCGTACGACGCGCTGTTCGTGGCGGCGGACCAGGACCGCGACGGGTTCGTGTCGGGCGCCGAGATCAAACACAACTTCCTCGAGTCCGGCCTGCCGCAGCAGACGCTGGCGCACATATGGTGAGCATATTGTAACCTAGCAAATACACTATGCAGCGAAAGAAGGTTTCATAGTCTCTGCCTACCCGTAAGGCCAAGGGTAAGGCTGGTTTCACAGTCACGCGTTTGACCAGCGCCGGCCACACGCGCACACTTACAATTACACTAGACTGTAGTAGCGTTTCATAGTCATCACGCAGTTCAAACGCGCAACTACTATGTAGTGTAGAGCGCGCGTGTGGCCGGCGCTGGTCAAACGCGTGACTGTGAAACCAGCCTAAGCCTTAGTGCGGCCTCTAATTGATTTTAATTTTATGACTTCTAAGTTGGATCTATTTTCATAATTTGGCGATCTAACGGACCTAGAAAAACACCTATGATATTTATTTGATGATTGTACATACATCTCTGACAATTCCTCGGGGATGATAGACGTGATTTTATTTATTTATTAAAGGCACACAAAACAAGTTTCAATCATGTAATACTATTGGGGTTGTACCCAACTATGAATGTTAGATGTAAGTATGTAGGGAATCGTATGATTCCCGAATGCAATGTACACACGATACCTATAGGTATATGTAAAAATGTAGTACCGTTTGATATGAATGTCTTTATTGCACTAAAATATAATGTAATTTATAATGTAGGCGCGCGACAGTGATGCGCGCGGTCAGCAATTTACATATGTAGGTTAAATTAAAGTAATTACGTAATGTACAGCTCGTACAAATACAATAATATTCTAAAACTAAACATTGATCTAGATTATAACTCTAAGGATGCTTGCACAAGATGGTCCAAATTATTAGGCATGTGGAAATAAAAAACAAAATGTAAATGTAAAAACTAAAACTAAAATGAGTACATAGCGTGTAAACGCTTAAACTATAATGAGGGGTTGTCTAAATTAAACCAAATCTACTGCAAACTCTAGTTAGTAGTCATTGACAAACGGAGAGCTATTTTATGTATGTATGTATTTTTTTATGATGTATGTTTTCTTGGTTGTCCTTAATAAATTTTTTAAGTTACTTGTACTATGGGCTGAATTAGTTAAATACGTAAGTTAGCCTAATCATTGCACAAAGTCGTGGCCTTGTTGAAATTAGAAACAAATTCTTTAAACAGTAACAAACAATACATAAATCTAATGACTCCTAAAATATATTTTTTTCGATAACTTTCTTAATTTTACGCATGTAATAACAATTCTTACATGAAAATATTTGTATTGATATTCCGCAGGGCACCCCCATCTTAAAAAAGTAAATTCTAATTTTGAACACAAGCGCGTGATTGTTTTTGCACATTTCGTAGATTAAAAACATTGCTCTAATCAAATCACTAGGTCTGAAACTTCAAAGCAGCATTGTTCTAATTTTAACCCTTTCAGCGCCAGAATATTTTGATATATTTATACTGTATGCCGTCATACATATAAGCAGCTACGAGATAAATCGTACCTGGCATAGTAGAACTTAAATCCCGTAGGCTATAACGCAAAGAAACAAGTTATTTTTGCACATTATGTCCAAAAACTCTGGCGTTACGTGTAGTTGATTGTTTTAAAGCTTATTACAGCTAAATTTTGTATTCCTACTGCAGAAAAGACGTAATTATGTCTTCCTTTGTTTGTTTGTACTACTACTAAGTACCTTATGTTTGTCATGTCATATCTTTTTTCCGTTAAAAGTCTGATCTTTAATTTTATCATGTGTTTTTTTTGCTAATGCCAAACGTTCAAAATCCGACCTTACGTGTAGTGCCAATAAATAAATGTTTGTATAGGAGGCCCAACAAAATCTACGAATATATTCGTAGTTGGCACCATGCTAAAGACACGCACTACGAGTTATCTCGTAGCTGGCACGCAAAGGGTTAATAATAATATTAATATGATTAATTTCGCTTTGAAGTTCATTAAGAGACTTATGGTCAGTTTTTGCGACCGCGCGGCACCCTCTCAATAAATAAATCCCCCCAGGGCGCTGTGCGACACCTCTAGCAGCGGCAAGCTGTCCCGCTCGCAGTTCGCGCTGGCGATGTGGCTGCTGCGCCGCGCCGCGAGGGGCGTGCCGCCGCCGCCCGCGCTCGCGCCCGACATGCTGCCGCCCGAACAGGTACGCACCTCTAAGGCAGTGGTCCCGCCGCCGACGATGGACGAGAAGCGGAACGAGTTGGCGAGCAGCGGAAAAAACGTTTTGTTGTGTTTTATTATTAGAGCTAGTATCTTTGATTTGACCTTTTTATACACCCTCATTTTGACGTGACAACGTCTTATAAATTGGTTTGCCGGGTGACACTTCAAGAAACTGCGTTACGCTCCGCTCACGTTATGCGCTCACAATGAGAGCGAGTGAGAGGCACGCATCCCTTCCACTCGGGCATGGTTAGCCCGCCTAAGAGCGAGAAAGACAGACATAAAAAGTGAAAGGCACGCGTCCCTTCCACTCGAGCACAGTTAGCCCGCCTAAGAGCGAGAGAGACAGAGCGAGAGAGATTTCATCCTTCTTCGTACTATACGAATGAATATTCACATTAAAATTATTTTACCACTCAAAGTCGTTGTCACGTAAAACTTTCGCCCGTATACCGACTTTACAGGCAACCAATTTTTTTAGTTGTTTTAATGAAATGCGAAAATGACGAAAGAATTCGACCTCCCATACGAAAATGTCCGATCAGCTGACGACAATAGTATGGGAGGTCGAATTTTTTTTTTGGTCATTTTTGCACATAGGTTTCTTGGGGAAAGTTGTTCAGTTTCATGGGTGGAACTCCCCCTTAATTTCATTAAAACGTCTAAAAACTGAATCTGTATAAAATAGGTAAGTACTAACCATTGAAATCCGATCCGTTTTCGACTAAAGCGACATTAATCTATTCGATTGTTCGTGCCCCTGTATGAATCGTTCTATACAGCGTTTGGCAGCATTGCTAGGATCACTCGCCGCCTCTTTACCTAGCACTTCACGAAGCATGGCGCTCGCTCGCGCATCTGACATTGCTCGCAGCAAGTGGCTCGTGGGCGGCTAATCAGTTGACAATATTAAAATTTATATGTATAAAGCATGAGTAGCTTTAGAAATGTTTGTCAAGTTATTGATCCATAAAATCGAAGTTTAAAAAAATACTGAAGTTATAAGTAGTGTTGCCGCTCGATAGTCCACAATCGATAGGCAATCTATATCCATATCCTATCGATAGTTGAACAAAAGCAATAGTATATATAGGGGCCTATAGATACTATTGCTTTTGTTATGTGTGTGTATATCGATAGTATCTGTACGAGCTGCTGCTGTACAATGTTTAATTTGATAATGATGAAATGATAAGAAGTCTTGATGAAGGTCTGAATTTATCATACTTGATATTTGATACAATGTTTAATACGAGTTAACATCAGGACGATCGAATGAGTACTAAAAAATATATTAATAGAATGAAGTAAATTACTAAAAATGCTGAATCGCCGATGTGACGCAATTGTGCGGTTGTATAGACCGTATAGTATCCATATTATCGATAGTATCGATAGCCCCGTAACCGTCAACACTATTGACACACAGCAATACTATCGAAGCTCAATATCGAAGGCACTATCGATACTATTGATAGTTTTGTCCTATCGATAGTGACCTTTCCCTCAATAGTATCGCTATCTATATTAATATTCATAAACAATACTATTGAATCTACTATCGATAGCGCAAAAATCGTTACTATCGATTGTTTTTACAATAGTCATAGCCGTTACTATCTATTGTAATTACGATATTGAGCTTCAACACTATCAATAGTATTGCAGTATACCGATACTTTTGTACCAAACTGAGCTATCGATACTATCGATATGCCTATCGATATTATAGATGATTTCCGAGGTCAACTATCGATAGTTCGGCAACACTAGTTATAAGTGACGAGGATCAGAGTTAGTAACAATAAAACAAAAACTCGATCCGAAACAAACGAAGCCAATCTGGATCTGATTCCCTGGCTACCGGGCTGGTTTTAAGAGGACTGGAGAGGCGTACGACCAGCGGTGGACGATGATACGCTGAAGAAGAATAAAACAAGAAGTTTCGTTTGCCAAAGAAAAGCATCGGTATTGGTACACATGTCCCTATGCGATGATGAGATGACAGATCATTAACATTAATTGATGCAGATAGTTTACAAATGAAGGTCTAAGTTCGAGTTTGAGGGTGGATACTAAGTGCTTATTCAGAGTAAAGGCGGGTGCGGGTAGATCAAATGTATCTAGACGCCTCTCGCTTTCACAGTGCTCTAGCGACTGTCAGTGGCTAACGCGTCTGGTTCTAAAACTTTTGATCCACCCGCGGCAACATGGAAATGATACAGAAGAATTTATATCCGCAGTGCAACGTTGCACTGCTATCTGGCAAAGCAAACATCCACACTTGAATAGAGCTGTAATAAGTAAATTATGTGATGAAATGAAAAATCTATAATGTAATTATTGACATTATTCGCAGAACTTTTTTGGGTTAGGTACTCCGTAAATCGGCGTATATCACATTAAATTCTCCCAATTCTTCTCGTCATTTGTTTATTTCATGTATAGCGAACTTCTCATAATTTACTTCCCATTTTAAAAATGAATTTTCCATTAACAAAAACAAATCTTCATCCATGTTTTGGCGAAGTTTGAGAACCGTATACACACGCGTGCGTTCAGTCTTTAGCCGCTCTGCTCCTGTGCACATGAAGACGTCAAGAGCCGCTCGCGCCCGCCCCCGCTCGTGCACTCTGAATAAGCACTTAGGCCCTTCGTACACAAGGCTACGCAAATCTCCGATACTAATGTTGTATACTACATTAGTATCAAGTCGCGAGTATCTAGTAGCGCACGGTCCGTACACACGACATTGAGTCGCAACACGCAAATTGCCTTAATTCTGCCACAGGCGTAGCGGCTAAACAGATCTCACGTTTACAAAATATCTGCTCTGACACAAGTGTACTATTTTTACCGGAAACAAAGAAATCGTCTTAACAGAAGATACTGGGTTCATCCATATATTGAAAGAAATATAAATTGCAGACTGTTTGTTGCTGCAAAAGAATTACAACAAACAGATGCGAAAAAAAACAAACTTAATAATAAAAATAATAACTGCTCTGCCATCTTGGGATTCGCTGCGACTTAAGTAGCGACGATCTTGACGGCGGGACGAATGTCGGCGACGCGACTCGTGTACGATCCTCAATGGATTTGTATGGCGGTAGTCGCTTGGAGATTAAAATCGTCGAGTATCGAAGATTTGCATAGCCTTGTGTACTGAGGGGCATAAGGTTAAAAAATAAAACGAAGCTGCGTTCACTAAAGTAATTTTGTATGAATGAACACTACACATTTCTATTGCATATTTGTATAAGTAAATAAACTAGTATGGTTCATCACGGTCCGCTATAGCAGCCGGTGTTAAAGCCTTCCCTCGCGCCGCTCCCCGCGCCAGCCGCCCGCCGCCCGCAGCAGCAGCGCCGCGCCCACCAGCAGCACCGCCAGGGCCACGTGCTGGTTCCAACGTAACTTGGCGCCCTCCCACACTACTAGCTTCACGGTGCCCAGTAGCGCGTCTCGCTGCCAGCAGCTGGGAAATACTTAAAAGTTTTATGCTGGACGTAGATTTTATTGAGATACAAATTGCAAAAAAAAAATGTAATCAGAATAGGGTTGCAAACATATTTTTTGGAGTCTTGTAGTGCGTGCGTCCGGCTGGTTTAGTCGCACAGAATAAATACACTTTTCCGAAAAATTCACCCCATGCGCAAAACGTCCCTTTTTTCAATATGTACGAGGGGCGTTCAAAATATTCTCGGTATGTGGATAAAAACAAACAAGTACGAAAAGTTTGATATTTTTATTTTTCAATATACTCCCCCCCTATGTTCATACACTTATAAGATCGATCAATTATTTTTTTTAATCCCTCATAAAAATATTTTTTATCTTTGGTGTAAAAATGCTCCTCCACGGCCGTCTTCAACGCTTCATCGTCAGAAAATTTATTTCCACGCAGATCCTTTTTAAGATTGGGGAACAAAAAGAAGTCGCTTGGGGCTAAGTCCGGACTATAGGGTGGATGAGTAACAGTTTCAAACCCACATTCAACAATAGCTGCCTTGGCAATATGAGCAGTATGGACAGGGGCGTTGTCATGCAGAAGCAGAACACCTTTGGTTAACTTTCCTCGCCTTTTTTCTTTGATCGCATCTCTTAATTGACGTATAACGTTAGCGTAGTACTGCCCTGTGATATTTACACCTTTTTCTTTATAATCGATAAGCAAAACTCCTTCACAATCCCAAAATATTGTGGCCATGACCTTGCCAGCTGACGGGATTACCTTGAACTTCTTGGGATGAGCTGAACCCTTAATGTGCCACTGCATGGACTCCTGTTTGCTCTCTGGGTCATAATGATGAACCCAGGTTTCATCTCCAGTAACTATTTTTTGCAGCACCTCATCGGGATTTTCACCACACAGGTCGATAAAATCTGAACAGCAAGCCACACGCATATCCTTTTGAAGAAGCGTCAGCATTCGCGGAACCCATCTTGCACTTACTTTTGACATATTAAGATGGTCATGTATAATGTCATGTACGGTACCAATAGAGAGATTGGTTACTTGAGCTATAGATTTTACCTTCACTCGGCCGTCTTCCAATATAAGTTTTTCCACTTTATCAATATTTTCTTGTGAGGTAGCCACTACAGGCCGGCCAGGTCTAGGGTCATCTTCAATACTCTCCCTTCCACGCTTAAATTCGCTTGACCATTTTTGAATAGTAGATAAAGAAGGAGCAGACTCACGGTAAACACAATCCATTTCCTCTTTTATGGTTTTTTTATTTTTACCCTGTTTTGTCAAGAATTTTATGACGGATCGGTGCTCTAATTTCGTTAAAATTGTTAATTCGCTCATGGTGTTCATGTTTGTTCGGCAATTGCAGAAAAACAAAAGAACATCTCGGTTCCAATTTTACTTTTTTTTAATGTCAATGGATGAATCTTAGCGGCCAGTAACAAATATATATATAAAAGAGGTTGTAACGTATCAATACCGAGAATATTTTGAACGCCCCAAGAATTGATCATCCCTTGCTTTAATGTCTATCAAGTTTATTTTAAATTGTTTAAAAGACCTACCAATATATCCGATAGATGGCGATACATGTACTTTACACTTATGAAAACAATTAAAATATCTAAAAAGGTACATTTTGTAAAAGCTGCATTTTGTTAAAGGTACATTTTGCGCACGAGGTGCATTTTGAGAAAGGTAAATTCTGCGAGTGAAAGCACGCCCATGTCGCGGTCTATTACTCGCTACAGCTCCAGTGAAATGGCTGACCTGTACAAGTTGGCGTCGGAGTACTGCACGCTGTTGAGCACGATCTGGTCCCTCGCGTTGAGGTGCGCGCGCCCGCCGCTGCCGCGGTCCAAAGCCAGCGGGCTCAGCCGCTTAGTCCCCACGCGCCACGACACCGGCATGTCACGGAACAATATTCTGTAATGTAATGGTCGGATAATAACATCCGCTGTTTTGGTTCTAAAAAACATAAACTTTAATTAATAGTTTTAGGGCTTATATTAATATCCGACCAAATGGTTCGAAAACAAACATAAATCCAGTAAATAGTATGTGAAAATAACATATTTTGGTCCGGGGATATTTGACCTGCTCTTACAAATACACATCCGAATTTTTGACGTAATGAAATTAAAAAAAATCGCAGAGTGAAGCAGTGTATTAAATAAATATAAATAAAATGTATCAAATAGGTAGGTTTATTAAAATAAATGTAATCGAACTATAATTAACATTTGAATGCAGCTCATACTTCATCGCCGCCTGTTTGATCGGTCTCAGGAACATCGCTTGAGGTTGCGGTGCTGTCGTGCAGATTTTTGTAAAGGCGAAGTCATCATTCAGTAGAATTGGCGAGAGGCTAGTGCGTCTTCCTTCGGGTTCGCGCACGTTCTGGTCTCTCGCCAAAGCTATCTTAGGGAATTTCCGTAAGCCGCAAGTCGCAAGTAAACATCAGTTGTTTTTGCTCTGAAGTCATGTGGACATCCGACTTTTTTTTGTAAGCTTAACTTTTTGAATAAAAGAGATAGCGAAATAATGATTAGAGACCCCGAAAGAGGACAAAAAATTCAGTGTGTTGGACATCCGACCAGTTGGCTCTAATGTACATACTGAGTTTAATAGTACTTTCAATCACATCTACATATTTCATGAAAAAATAAGGCGTTTTCGTAACCTTTTAAACGGTGATAAATAATAACTGTTTATCAATTAACGTTTTCTTTGATTTTGTTATGCCTAAATAATATATACCTATATTATGTATTAGATCTTTGTAAGTACAAATAATTTTAAATTTGTTTTTGCTTACGTTTATTATATTGCATCTTTGTTACTCAACAGAAATTGTATCTGAGTTAACTAATAGTGGAAACTGTTAGGCTAATGTGCTAACATAAATTTTACAATTAAGTTTGTATATTATATGCTGTTGTTTCCTGAATAAATAAAATAAAATAAATGTATGAGGCCTATGCGATGAGATTGTACTATGAAGTATAATACAAACGAATTGTGTATTACCCTGGGCACGATATGTTGAGCGGCTCCTCTCGCGTTGCGAACACCGTGGCGGCCACCACCCGGGGGGCCGGCGTCGGCGGCCGCTGCCAGAGCGAGTACACGCCCCCGCTGTTGTTGGCTCGCTCTAGCACCGCGCCCTTGCTCGAGCGCACTTCGAACACAGACGGGCTCTCGCATTCCACCTTTTTTTTTTTAAATTTATTTATCTTTTTACAAAAAAATACACATAGTTAGCATATATTAATAGCAACAAAAAACCACTAAGGTTTAACCTTGTGCTATCATGAGTCTACGTATAAACCAAAAACATAGGAAGGTCACAAAAGTAGTTATTTTTACATTCTCTTTCAATTATAAAATAGCAAATAATATAACATAAAGGATAAACATGTCTAAGCACTTCTTAAATGATTCGATTCAAAGAGCGCTGCCCGGATTCGTCAGACAGTCTGACGAATCCAAACAGCACTGCTCAAACCAAACCACTTAAAAAGTGCTGCCTTAGCTTGAATTTAATATTTGAATCTGATATACTTTTACACAGATCTGAGGGTAGGTTATTGATAAGTCGAGGAACAATATAGCTGGTAGTCCGCTCGCCGTACGCATTGTCGGCGTAGCCTACCCTCGGAGACCACCCGAGTGCATATAGGATGTTCGGTAATAGTTTTTAATGATTCGTTAAAAAATTGTTCTTTTAGTAGTATGAACTTTACTAGAGTGTGTACTGGTAAAACTTTACAATGTTTAAAGAGACCGTTTTCATTGTCGTAAATTGAGTTTTTATTTTAGGTGGAACCAGTGTTTTTAGAATTTTAACTTGAAGTTTATAGATCTTGTCAAGATAAGTTTTGTAGGTACGACCGTAACTACTAAGGCCGTAATTTATATGGGATTCTCCCAATGCGTAGTAAAGCATAAGCTCAGCTTAAACGGAATGCGATTCTTGAGTATTGTGATTGTCGCAAGACATTCTCTTAGTTTATTGCAGACACGTTCGCTGTGATGACCCCAGTTAATCTTGTTATCTATTGTCAGTCCAAGGTATGTTTGTGTTTGGACAATCTCTACAGGAGGACATTTACAGTTTGCCACACTGTTAGTATGCAGACAGTCATGGTTGTGAGCTACTAAATTTGGAAAAAATAATTGTTTAATGTGCGGAGATTTAATGGCTAATAATTTTGTTTTGCTTGCGTCATGGCACCATCGTGTTAGGGCATTCAGGTCGCACTGCAATCGTTCGCTTGCTGCTTGAGGATTTCTATCAGCAATTACAAGGCAAGTGTCATCCGCGAATTGGTAGCATGTGCTGTTAGTGATGCAGTTACTCATATCACTAACGTAGGATAAAAAGTGAAGGGGGCCCAGTACGGAGCCCTGCGCTGTTCCCCTAGCTACAGACATGGGCCCACTGCAGATGTTATCGACTTTTACAGTGAAAGTTCGGTTTTTTAGGTAATTTGCACACCAAGTCAGTAATGGGCCACGTATTCCGCAGTCATCTAGTCTGTCAACCAACTGGCTATGCACCAATGTATGAAAAGCACGTGAGAAGTCGATAAAGAGTGCAAAGACATATTTTTTTTCATTTAAGTGCTTATAATTTCATCAGTAAATTTTGACAAGAGAGCGGAGGTGCTTTTACCAGACTGAAAGCCAAACTGGTACTGGTTAATTACATCATGTTTTTTATAAAATCTATGTATTTGCTCACAAACATATTTTTCAACTATTTTGTCTATAGATGAAAGAAGCGTTATTGGTCGATAATTAGAATAATCACTTTTTTTACCCCTTTTATAAATTGGTTAAGACCAAGGTTAAGACCACTATAAATAGGTTGTGTAAGCACAACCTATTTTTAGATCATCCGGGTATAGACCACTTTCAACACTACGATTATTTAAATCAGCAACTGAGCCAGAAATACTGTCGCCTATCGATTTAATGTCGGAAATCTTAACATTGTCCGAACCTGGAGCTTTCCTTGGGTTGAGCTGTTTAATGATTTTATAAACACTACTTGCTTACGCTTGCCTAAATAAAATACTTGAATTTAAGGGTTTACGTGTAACTTCAGAATTTGCTAATTTTATATTGCAGTTAGGAACAATGTCTTTTACAGCTTTGTCGAAACTATTTGCAAAGTTATCAGCAATGTTTTTGGTACTAATGCCCTGCGCACCAAAAGCTTTAAGTATAGACCTATCGAGTGACAATGTCAATCTTCCTAACATTTGATTAACGATCTGATGTATTTTAGCGATAAGGCCGCCAATTGTATGTTACTTTGTGTTTGTCCTTTTATTGTTAATTTGGTGTACAATAAAGAATATTTTATCTTTATCTTTATCTTATTTTTCTTATGTTTTTAAAATTATTGTTGATAAATTGTGTGTAGTATTTATTTATTTTGTATTCTAGAACTTTATGAATTTTATTTCTAATTTTATTATATTCCAATTTTATTTTTAGATTAGAACTGTTTTTCCATTCAGAGAATATTTTATCTCTTTTGTCACAAAGCTGGGTGACATTGTCATCGATCCAGGGCAATCGAAATCGTTTTGAACGCTTACTAGTCATTCTACATGTTTTATTATTACTTGCGGACTTATTCGCATTTTCAAAAGATTTATAAATAAAATTTAAAATTTCGTTAGGACTATTCATACTTTTTGTTTGTTGTCAGACCATTTAATATTTTTTAACTCCTTATATTACAATTGCACCTGTTAGTGCAATTGTAACCAACATCAGCCTATGAACGTCTCACTGCTCGGTACAGGATATCTCACATGGACATCACGTGGGGAGCTTGGGCAATAATCTATCACGCAGTGTTTGTTCACGTTGAAATTTCTTGCCTCGAACTACAGTGTTGTGGAACCAGCTCTCGGCGGCGGTATTTCCGGACCGTTACGACTTAGGGATCTTCAAGAAACGAGCCTATTCCTTCCTTAAAGGCCGGCAACGCGCCTGCGATTCCTCTGGTTTTGCGGGTGTCCATGGGCGGCGGTGATTACTTTCCATCAGGTGACCCGCTTGCTCGTTTGCCTCCTGCTATAAAAAAAAAAAAAAAAACGGGCGTGCCGCGGGTGCGGGCGCGGTAGACGTAGCGAGCCGTGTGCTCGCTAGCCGCCAGGCGTTTGCGCGTTTGTGACGTATTCTTACCTGACGTCGCGAGTGAATCGCGTGCTCCGCCGCTTGTTCGACGTGAACACACACAAACGTCTCAAGCGTTTGATACTGCCGCGAGCGCGCCGCGCGGCATTGCTAGTTTGCCCGCTACTAACACCGCACGTGCGTTTCGTACGTGAACACTTGGATATAACGTCATATGTTTGATATTTCGTGACCGCGCCCGCGAGTCAACGGGTCTCAACACTTACGGTTTCACTCAAGGTTGTAGCTGAAGACCAGCGATTCGCTCGCAAGCCGATCGAATATGACGCTGGGCTGCCACCCTTTTACTGCTGCGGTACACACACACATATTTTCTTTTTTTTTTATTGATACAAAACTGTATTCGAATAACTTTATGATCATTATTATTTATTTTTATTGTGTATCATGTTTTGTTATTGTGATTTTGTGTACCTACATGTGTGTCTTTTAGCAGTCAGTAAAGTTTTTATCTTTCTATCTATGTATCATCACGCTGGCCCAATGCGTGTTGGTGGGATAAGGTTAAATCGTTATCCTATAAACATCTCATTAGGCTAAGGGGGCTTACTGTCTAACTCAACTCAACCTATCGCAAGACGCTCATTAGCTCTGTCGTCCCTATCTAGCAGCAACCGCGATCTTTATCTGATAAACGGTTAACCTTGTTGGTAAAAATATCAGTGTACACTCACTTTGCAAAGTCCGATCATGATTTCATCACGGCGTTGACTGATCGCGGACTGCTGTTGCAGCCGCCGCGGCAAGTGCTGCGAGCGGCATGGTATACCGCCGGGGAACGCTGCAAAAAATTATTTATTTATTTATTGAGCGTAACACTTACAACTATTATAACAAGTGGGTACCTAATGCGATAACAGAGTTAGTTTAACAGACAAATTAATAATATAACACTTACAAAAATACAGAATCTAGAAACATTCAATAAAAATCACATTCATAACATTATTATTATTATCTAGCCCAATCTGTCCCACTGCAGGGCAAAGGCCTCCCTCTCCTTCTTCCACACAACTCTGTCTTTTGCTACTACGGGCCAATCTTTTCTTTTTTCATAACATAATATAACAAAAAAATATATCATAATAACATAACATACCACTCCATATTTTTAACGTTTTGTTATCTTCCAGTTTATTTAAGCAATTGCAAATAATCAAATATTATGAAAAATATATAAACGAATGATCAATATCATCATACTATTTTGTGTTTGTTGTGATATATGTCGGTAACGTTAAATAAACTAGCTACTAAACCTTCAAATAGTTTCCATAGGCGTAGTACATCTTTGTCTTGTCCACGTAAACTCGTATTATTTGCCAGTTGGTCGTCATTGGCTACCTGCACAAATACGTATATCATTATTCACTGGATTTAGTAATACAAAGCAATACTGCTTGGCGACAAATTATAGAGTGGTCTTAGACAGGTTGCACTCGCACCTATGCCGGTAATTTAGTCGAGTAGAAGTACAGACGTCTAAAGATCAACCTACCACAAAATGTCAAATGTCTTTAATACATTTTGAACGTTGTCATTAGGGTATAAAAATCAATATCGATTAGAGAAATTTGACAATTACCAGCACAGGTGCGAACTACAACTTACTGTGCCGTCCCCTTTGTTAGCTGGTGTCACGTAGCACACGCCATGTCGGCGTCGCCTGCCGACTCTGCCGCAACTACTGCATTCGCTCCATGGCGCCCACACGGTGCGGAGGCCCCAGGCCTGCGTGCGCACGGGCGGCGCGGCGTGCGGGCCGCCGCTACTGGCGGCCCGCACCTGTATGAAAACACATGTTTCACTAAACTGCGGCGCGCTGATAAGAGGCCTATTACATCTCGAATGTGATTTTTGCGTAAAATACCTATTTTCGCATTTTTGTAGTAATTTTGCAGTTGTATTTATCGTTTTTATCGAAATAGGATAATAAATTTGTGCATAATATTACAAATATCCATTCTGTGAGCATAAGTTGAATTCGGACGGCCGGCGCATCGCATTTTGTAGTAATTTTGCAGTTGTGTTTATCGTTTTCATCGAAATAGGATAATAAATTTATTATAAAATCTTTATTCCTCATGAAGTAACAGTTACAGTGGTATAAATTTTGCTCAATAATATTATCGCAGATAGGAGATATTCACAGTTAATTTATAGCAATTTTCAAAGTTTTTTGGTTTAGAATAAGATTTTTTTCCTATATAAAATCAATGATATCTAAAAATTCCGAGGCCGCTACGCATTATTCGACTATATAAGAGATAACATTATAATTTTTTTATTTCACTTGTTTAGAACAGTAGTTAATCGATGAGCTCAAAAAAGTGCCTTCGCGCACTTTATAAAATCTTTCTCTGCAATTTTGGGTTTAATTAAAAAGTTAAGCAAAATTTACAAAAAGCGAGGCCGCTAAGCACTATTCCAATAGCTATTCTACACTATTCAATAAGTCATAATTGTTAATGTATTTTCGTTTCTGAGATCCTTTACGCCAAAGTTGGCCATTTTACGCAAAAATCACAGTCAAGATGTAATAGGCCTCTTAAGGCTCGCGTCCACTAGGCGGATCGGGCCGGGGCGCATCGCAACGCAAAAATCCGCCTGCCTGTATTTATTATGAAATAGCGTCCACTAGCGGCGGGTCGGGGCGGGGCGGGCCGCGATAGCAGTGTTACGTATGCGATGCGGCCCGTACCGATCCGCCCCGGCCCGATCCGCCGCTAATGGACGTCTACCTTTATAGCACATTATGAATTATTAAACTACGGCGCGCTATTATAGCACATTATGAATTACTAGCGGCCGCTCGCGGTTTCACCCGCGTGGTTCACGTTTCCGTGTGAATATCGGGATAAAAAGTATCTTATGTGTTAATCCAGGTTATAAACTATTTGTATGCCGAATTACATCCAAATCCATTTAGTAATTTTTACGTGAAAGAGTAACAAACATCTATCCATACTTACAAACTTTCGCGTGTATAAAATTAGTAGGATAGTTAAATAAAATAAGATGCTAACCTGACTTGCTTCAGCAGTATCTCTCCTCACTGTTACTCACTAACGCACTTTATGCTCGCTTAATACGTCCGTTCACGACAAATGCTATGTACAAAAAGTGGGACATAAATGTAATTATGACTTATCGATAAGTGTAGAACAACACTAGTCATTGGATCTGTCAATTTCTTTAAAATTGTGTCTGGCGTACGTTTGGGGTATTATTTTTTTTTGAAACAGCGACTTTACTTTTTAATAATGTAATGAAGCGTTCATGACATGACTGTCCTTCTATATTTACCGCTCGCGTTCAACACGTCCAAGTATAGAGCGCGCCGCTGCGTCTGCGTCACTTGTACACGCCGCCGTCCTGTATGCGCAGGCGGCCATTGTCTCCATGATATGTAATGAAGAGTTCATGACTAGGCCCTCTATCCCTTTCGAGGGCAATGGCAGCTATATTGCTACTGAATATTGAACCAAATGCTCTTGGAATAAGATTGAAAAGCAATACAAAATTCCAACTATACTGCCCGTGAAAAGGCTATACTTACAACGTTGTAACCACCGCTCGCATCAAAAACGTCCAAGTACACCAGCGCGCCGCTGCGTCCCAGCGCACACTTGTACACGCCGCTGTCGTCGCGCCGCGCGCCGTGTATGCGCAGGCGGCCATTGGCTGACACCACGTGATGCTTGTGGCTGATTGGCTCGAACGGTGACTCGAGGGACTGTGAAATAATATAAGTATGTAAATTTCAAATTGATTCGTTCTTTTCTACAGCTAAAAGACGTCCTGAAGGGGTACTAGGCAAAACAAATTTTGGACGATTCAAAAGCACTTTAAAAAAAAGTTTATTTGAAAAAATAATTTTTGACTTTGACTTTGAGTAGTAGTCATACATATCAAATCTTGTATTACACAAATATAATTAGACAGCAATTTTTTAAAATTATTATTTTTTTAGATGGTAGGCGTAGCGTAGGAGTGACGATAAAGTGCAAAATAAATGCTTGAGTGATGGTAAATAAGTCATTTGCTATTTTGCTCTTAACGTAAGTAAGCCAATAAGTTTCTGATTGCAATAAGACTAGCAATTCTATTAGACTATTAAAACACCACTAAGGTTTTACGGTACTTGCGCCTGCAGCCAGGAGACGAGTGGCTCGCCAGGCGCGATGCAAAGTGAACACGGCAGCGCCACAGTGGCGCCCTCTAGCGAGGCTTTGTACACAGCGGGCAGGCGGCCCCCCGCGGTCACGCTGGCCGCTGCACGCGATAAACACGCGTAGTACTCAGACCATTGGGTTGATATCTGATGTTGCTTCATTTTGTCGCCTCCTGAAATGTTATTCGATGTTCTGCATAGACCATTTAAGTTTTTTTTATGAAGTTTTATTAAAATAAAATCATTAACATTATTTAAGTACTTATAATAATTATAGGATTATTTTGTAGGACCACTTGTGTGGTAATGAAACCAGTCTGTAGTGAAATATGTAAAAGTCAAGTCTGAATAGTAAAAGTATAATAACGTATAATGAGAGCGCGGGAACAACTGGTCTGCGGCCAGTTTATAATATCTGCATAATTAACAGAAACACAATATTGAAACATAAATCATAATATTATCCCTACAATAATAAATAATTATTTCCTCTTGTGCTTACTTGAATATTCCAATCCATCATCGGCTTCGAATTCCCACTTTTTAAGAATGTTATTACGCCTTTTTGTTGTTATGGTGTGTTTCGTACTGTCAGTGGTTTGGTTGATATAGCAACACCCGCTTTGGAGAAGCAATGCAAATAATAAAAGTTCTAATAGTGTGACAGCCATAATTTTATCGCCGATTCTTTGTGCAGATTTTTGAAAGAAGCAAGAATTGAATTTGAGTTTAGTTCTTCTTTATTTTTTTAATCTTTTGTTTTTGATAGAAGCAATTTGTTTTAAAAATGGAACTGTTATTGGTTGTCATTTTTATAGTTTTTATAACAAGGACAAAGAAGGTCGTCCCAAAAATTAAAAGCAGTGAACGTCGATTTTTGTATTGTTAGAAGCTTGATTCATTTTATTCGATAATAAATTTATTTATACCAACTCTTATTAAATTATACACTTTAAAACATTCGCGTTCCATATTATGAAAAAAATATTTAGACGGGGATTAACTCGTAACGATGCCTTTACTAAGTAGTCAGCGTTAATCTTGTCTAAATATGCCATGTCGCGTAGCGGTGAAAGAATACTACCACCCCCTCTCTTCCCTTGGGTGTCGTAAAAGGCGACTAACAGACTAAAGACTGCACATACATCCAACAGCATATAGCGGCGATGGGCTCAACACCTGTCACGCTGAGCACATGTGCAGTCCCTATTTGGTGAAAAGTGGACTATGGCAGAGAACTGCTTTTACTGTCCTCATTTACTGTAATGTATGTATGTTGTCTAAATGTTTTGTAATTATTTTTTTTACATGTGTATTAATTTTTTTTAAATGCACAACCATTTGTCTATACCGCCTGCCCTGTGATGAGGGCAATATAAGAAAAGAAGAAAGAAAAAAAGCTAAACTCATACAACTTATAAGCCAAATGGGTGCAGCCGTTCTGAAGTGATACTGGAACAAACATTCGTGGCAATTGAGTTGTATTAATATAGATATGATCATCACGTAGACGCAAATCATATGTAACGAAACACATGTTTTCAGACGGTGCAGAAGAGCGAGCCGGCGCTGAGCCTGGGCCCGCAGCCCACGCCCGAGATGGAGGCGATCGCGCGCGAGGTGGACGCGTTGGCGCGCGAGCGGCTCGCGCTGGACGCCGAGCTGGCGGCCAAGCAGCGCGAGCACGCCGTCAAGGCGGGCGAGGCCGATAGTCTGCAGGTAAATTATATCGTCGCCGCAGCGCAAATAAACTTTAAATGGAGTATTGTTAAGATTTTAATTTTCATTTTTAAAACAACTAACACGATGTTTACATCTTTTTGAGACACGACACCCGATTTCGCGCTCATTTGTTCTGTATCTTTCATCGTAAAAACGTTGTATGCTTAAGGGGGTGCCGCTCGATCGCAAAAACTGACATAAGTGTCAGGCTCGTATTCTAAAACCAAACTCACACTCAAATCTCTGCTTGAGTACAGTTAGAAAGGGATGGCGATATATGCGATGAATAGCACCATCCCTTTCTAACAGTACTTAAGCAGAGATTTGAGTGTGTTTGGTTTTAGAATACGAGCCTTAATGAACTTCAAAGCAAAATCAATCATTAATGTTTTATATTTTAGCGTTTTATTAACGCTTAAATATACTTAAGTAAAATTTTAAACACTGAAACGACAACCTCAGGCGGGAATCGAACCGCGCACCTTCCGCATTCCGGGCGGCTGCCTTAACCACTTGGCTACCGAGGTCTGGCTTTCAACCGTCGAAATTTGTCAGTGCTTGATGCTTATGTTTTTAGTCAACATTGCTTCATCAAATCTTAGAAGTTTTCACCTCTGAGATCAGAAAGAAATATTTTTACAAATATTTAAATATTCGGTTAAGATGAAGCTGCGTTTATTGATTAAGCAAGCACTGACAAATTTCGACGGTTGAAAGCCAGACCTCGGTAGCCAAGTGGTTAAGGCAGCCGCCCGGAATGCGGAAGGTGCGTGGTTCGATTCCCGCCTGAGGTTGTCGTCTTTTTTCAGTGTTTAAATTTTTTTTTTTTTAAATTAATCATATTGATATTAGAACAATTCTGCTTTGAAGTTTCGGACCTAGTAATTTGATTAGAGCAATGTTTTTGTTCTACGAAATATGCATAACCATCACGCGCTTGTGTTAAAAATTATAATTTACTTTTTAAAGAAGGGGGTGCCCTGCTGATTATCAATACAATATTTTCATGTAAGAATTATTGTTTTATGCGTAAAATTAAGAAAGTTGTAGAAAAAAAATGTTTTTAGGAGTCATTAGATTTATGTATTGTTTAAAGAATTTGATTCAAATTTCAACAAAGCCAAGATTTTGTGCTATGATCAGGCTAACTTACGTAAGTTATTTTAATTCATAGTAAACGTAAAAAACATAACACTTGACAGTCTCACAATAACAAGTTGAGTCACAAGGAACGATTTTATGAGAACCGAGCCGCGTGGTGGCGCCGGGCCGGTAGGCATAAAAAACGTACGGGCAAAGCGTGAGTGATTTACAATCGCGCCTGGGGCACTTCAGCGGCGCGCCGGGGGCCGCCTTGGGGCAATTAAGGGCCGCTTGCACGGAAATGTTGAGTTAAATAAATAACTCCGAGTTAACTAACTCAGGGTTAATTTGTAAAATCTTTAACTCGGACCTTTCATTGCATCCATGACAATAAACCCGGAGTTAACTAACCCGGCAATTCGGTTTTGAAGGTTGGCATCTGTTGACAGTTATTTTCACATTCATTCATTCTATTCACATGCGGCCAAATGAAACAGAGCGAACGATGAATGAATTAAGTATACATCTCTCTTTTACTCTTCAGTAAATAGCTTATGTCGGTTTCGCTTGGTCAGATTAAAATTACCATGCCGTTTTAGTCGTGTTTGTGTTTATTGTCAATCGGTGTTTGGTTTGGATGTTTTGTTGTTCTTTCTCGCATTGTGTGTTTATTTGTGATATTATTACTGATTCTCTTTACAATGGATATGAAAAAAATCGTTTACGTGAACCATATTTGTCAAGTAGTGACAATTCGCTACTTTGTGATATTAATTATTAAATACATACTTTATAGGTTACAAAAACATACAACATGAAACAAGATGAAGATGTTTTACCTGTTGTGTGTAGGCTGTTTTAATTTATGTTCAATTTTACTTAATAAATATAATTCATTTTCTTTTTCTATTCGAAAGCGTCGATGAAACGCTTTGCCTCTATGCAAATTGAAATGGTCAATCCTTTCAGACACTCTCCGATTAAAAAAATTGGAACTTATACATTCAATAATTTCTTCATCGTAGTTGGAAAATAATAAGTCTAGAAGTCACTCATGATTACGATTAGTACTAAAAACTATTTTATTACTTTGCACCGACCTACAACAAACTTACTCTAACCTCACAAATTTAACATTTGGCAAAAATAACCCAGAGTTAAGGACCTTAACCCTCCGATTTGGCCGGGTTAAATATTTAACGTTTTAACCTGGGGTTAACTGTTAACCCTTAGCAGTGCAAGACAAATTATTGAATTAACCTTGGGTTAGCACCTAACCCTGAGTTAAATATTTTAACTCTGGAATGCGCAAGTGGCCCTAAGCGGTTAACTAATTCAGCGCATAGTACAAAGTCACTTAGTGACTTGAAAAAACGTAAATTTTCAGAATTTCGTGCAGGACCCCCATAAGTGTTCTATGTCCACTCAATCGACAGCCCGCGACACTGTGACCGCAATTTTTTATTTTTATTTGTTAAATGTGGACAATGTGGCTGTAATTATTTTGGTGCATGTTTGTCCTATAGCCTATACCCATTTTTCTGTACTCTTAAAAACGTGTAAAGGTCTACCAAACCCATCTGTTTGTTATTCAGCAAACATCCATTTATATTGCGTATAAAATTATTTCTCTTTCTTTTGTAGAGTGAACTTGACACGCTGACGGCAACGTTAAAACAGTTAGAAAACCAAAAAGGAGAAGCACAAAAAAGATTGAACGACCTAAAAGCACAGGTTTGCTGGCCATTTTGTATACGTATTATACTTTTTTTTACTTTTTTAGCCGACCTTAATAATGAGGAGGGTGAGATCAAATCAAGTTTATTCCAAGTCACATGTTTGAAACAGTCTTCCGTAATTTAAGTACATTACAAATGACCTCAGTGTAAAATTATATATGTTAACTCATATTTCACACGTTAAATACACCGAATTGGTTGATTCTTGTATTTGTTTGATTGAGTTTTTAACTTCCGACGCAAAAAGAGAGGTGTTATAAGTTTGACATGTCTGTATATCTGTCTGAGGCATCGTAGCGTATTTATGAAGACTTGTATTTAGTGAGGAGGGCTATATATAAAAATATATAGTATACGTTTTATTCTAAGGGGTTCTGTAAATAAAAAATAAAAAATCTAAAATCCCTTCAATGACCCTTCTTAGGTAGAAAAGCTCCGGTCCCAAGTGTCCGCCCAGGAGGCCGCCGCCGCCGAGACGGAGGCCGAGGTGGCGGCACGAAGGGCGGCGGCGCAGACCCTCAAGGAGAAGGAGCGCAACCTGCAGCAAGAGGCGGCCGCCGCGGAGGCCGAGTGCGAAGCCCTGACCTCGCAGCTGAGGCGCACCGTGTTCTCTCTCAGCCAGGTTAGATCGATTCAAATTGTTATCGATTTGTTTTTTTATATTAGAGAAAATTTCGTTGGTATGTTGAATTCTCCTTTTTACCACGGATTGCTTCGGGTAGTTTGATCAAGACCAGCCTGCTGAAAACCAGAATCAACTTGATACTGTCTCAGCGGTAGTTCATGACTGCGAACGGGACCGAGCTTGCAGCAGTGGAGAGTGAAGGGGAATAGTTTCGGCACCCTCTACACTACATATTCGTAATCCGTGCAATACACGTTCTGTAAATAGCCAATTTGGTTTGTTTAACAGTTGGATGGTGCTCCTCAAGGAACTGTATTAGGGTCTTAATTATTCCTAATCACTAAAATCATAGTTCCTCAGGGAACTTTACTAGGGTCTTAATTATTCTTAATTACCAAAATCGGTGTTCCTCAAGGCGTCTTTCTGGGTCCTAATTTATTTGTATTCCGCAGGCGAATATCAAGATCGCCCACCTGGAAGAGCAGCACCAGCTGATCGAGAACGCGTTGTCGGCGCTGGCGGGCGGCGGCGCGGCGGCGGCGGCGGCGGCGCAGCTGCAGCCGCAGCACTCCGCGCTGCATCTCGACAAGCTCGTGCGCGGCGCCACGCCTAGCGACGCACTGGTAAGAAAAGTTTTAATCATTTTTTCATTTGTAATAGTTTGTATGTGAAAATTGCTCTGATATTTGTTTTGTAGTTATCTTTTTCAATGATTCTGTGCTATGTAATTGATTTTTTTCTATATAAATAAATACTGACATCGACATTAGCAAAAGCTGCACGCAATTGCCATAAAAAGAAAAAAAGGTTGAAGCGACAACGGCATCTATAATGACACGTCGCAATTATAATAGTGTAAGGTATTGAAAACCTCAGTGTTCGAGTGGCTAAGCGCTCTACTATTAATTACGTCGAGTGCTTATTACTTATTTACTTAACCATTTGGTTACCAAACCGGATGTCCTGGGTTAACTTTTTGCACAAAATGCGTATTTTTCACGCTTGCCAAATGCGTGTTGGTGCATTGTGCAAGCGTGATTATTAAGCCAAAACCCATCAATTGGTACCTTGACAGTTTTTGGAAAAGTATTTAAAAAATTACAAACGCTTTTTTTTATACCCCGTACAATATTTTTTTTCTCGATAAAGCTTTATTTAATAGAAGAAAAAGACATATTTCTCTTCATTCATTTTAAATTTTTGTGCGAAAACGGTTGGTCACGTGACATTTAGCCCTGTGACGTCACACCGCAATAAACAAACAAATTTATCTTGAAACCTGACGGATTGTTTGTGTAATGTGACGTCACACGAAGCTCATTAATGGCAGCCCGTGTTTCGGGTCTTGTAATCCACAGATAAAAAATTGCAAATTTATTTTGTAAAAATAAAATATTTACAAATTATATTATTACTTAGAAAAAACTATTGGATAATTATCGTTAAATTATAAATTACCATATCCGACTTAATTCATATTTTATTGTTACACCTGTCAAATAGCCAATTGTACCGAAGATTTGACTTCAATAATGAGGCCTTTGCCTAGCAGTGAGACAGTATCATCATTGTCAGCCTCTAAATGTCTCACCGCTGGGCACCGGCCCTCCCACACGGACACCATCGCATAGAGAGGTGTACGCTTGGTTGAGGTTGCAGTTAATGTGTAGAATGAATGTGTGCCGCCGCAGGAGGACGAGTCGTTCGCGCGCAACGGGTTCGGCGCCATGAACGGCTCGGGCGGCTTCGGCGCCGACCCCTTCGCGCCCAGCGCCGCCGCCGCGCAGGTACACGCCACTGCACATATTGTCTAGTGGAGGCTTTTATCGTCTCTGTGGTCTAATGGCTAAGCCACCGGTTTCAGACCCCGTGGTCCCGGGTTCGATTCGCAGCGGGGGGGTACATCTTTGTGTGCTCGGTTTGATTGGTGGCAGGGCTGTTTAGTCCGCCTGGCTAGCTACCACAATCTGATCTAAGTCTGTCGCCATAACAACGATGTTTATAGCATTGTTGTGTTCCGACAGTTTGAGATAAGTCAGTGGTTGAGGATTCCGGGTGAAGCGCGCTTCCACCTTCGGCCTTATCGTCACTTACCATCAGGTGAGATGAAGGCCAAGCGCTTACCCGTTATAGAATAATAAAAAAAAGGCCCCGCCACAATATCAGCGTTGTTGCGATACGTCCTGTTCACAACAACACAAGCTGGCTGATGACAATTGCTCTTTTTTAATGTATCTTATATTTATCGTTATATGTACCTATATCAATAAAAGTCTCTCTCTCTCTCTAACATAAGTATTTTACATGGACGAAATTTTGATTTTTTTCAATAATTTTAGGAATCTCAAATTATTAACTGTGCTTTGTATGTAAGTACATCTATGAAATATGCATATTTTGTTAGAAATTCGTTTTATTTGTTTAAACAGAAAAGAGACATTTGCAATTTTGATACAAGGTTTCCTGAAAAAGTCGTTCTATCAATTTAGAAATTGATTTAATAATTTATTTATGTAAAGAAAATGTAGCGAGAAAATGGGGCGTAGCATATAGCTGAATCTGTATAAATGTGTAATCTGTATTTATAATTATATGAACGGTTGACTGTTTACAGAAATTTCAAGCGCCCCACGATTTATTTTTACGTCTGATCAATGCCCTAGAGTCTAGAGTGATGAGGAGAGTGGTGTGATGACTGGTGCCTAGGACCTTTTTGATTATTTTGTAGCTTTTAGTACATTATCTACATCATCATTATCTTTATTTTCAATAAAACCGTTTAACTTAAAAAAAAGAATTTACCTATTTTTTAAGCTCGCATCCACCCATTGCTGTTAGGTTATGTTTTAAGATGATTCGCTTACAATAATGGTTGACTTACAATAAATTAATTGTATGTTATAATATAAAATATGATTCGCTTATAATAATGGTTGACTAACAACTGTTTGTTATAATATAAAATACCAACAGCGCCTAACATTTTAGTATTGTTGCAGGACGGCTTCAGCTCCGACCCGTTCGCGTCCACCGCGGACCCGTTCGCCGGCGATGCGTTCGTCGCGCCCGCTGACAATAAGAATAAGGCTAATGATGAGGTAATCTCTATTAATAATCGAGGAAAAAGTATATTCAATAATGTGTGTGCATGTGTCACTCATATCATAATGGAGTACATTATATTATCAGTTCACTTTTACCTAATAATTATTGTCTAAGAACGTTTAATGTGTGTTGTGCGTGTGTACCTGTTTAAAAGCGTCAGTAGCCGAGCGGATAGATGCTCGGATTGAACGCGTTAAATCATGGTTCATCCCCATAGCTCTGTTAGATTAACAGGACTATTATTATGTGTTAAACGCACGTTAAGAGGCCTTTACATCTCGACTGTGATTTTTGCGTAAAATGGCCAATTTTGGCGTTATGGATCTCAGAAACAAAAATACATTAAAAATTATCACTTATTGAATAGTGTAAAATAGCTATTGGAATAGTGCGTAGCGGCCTCGCTTTTTGTAAATTATGCTTAACTTATTAATTAAACCCAAAATTGCAGATAAAAATTTGTATAAAGTGCGCGAAGGCACTTTTTTGAGCTCATCGATTGAACTACTGTTCTAAACAAGTGATCTAAAAAATTATAATGTTATCCCTTATATAGTCACATAGTGCGTAGCGGCCTCGGAATTTTTAGATATCATTGATTTTATATAGGAAAAAATCTTACTCTAAACCAAAAAACTTCGAAAGTCGCTATAAGTTAACTGTGAATTTCTCCTATCTACGATAATATTATTGAGCAAAATTTATACCAGAGTAATTGTTACTTCATGAAGAATAAAGATTTTATAATAAATTTATTATCCTATTTCGATAAAAACGATAAATATAACTGCAAAATTACTACAAAATGCGATGCGCCGGTCGTCCGAATTCAACTTATGCTCACAGAATGGAGATTTGTAATATTATGCACAAATTTACTGTCCTATTTCGATAAAAACGATAAATACAACTACAAAATTACTACAAAATGCAAAAAATGGGCATTTTACGCAAAAATCACATTCGAGATGTAATAGGCCTCATAGTAAGAATCTATTAATAATTAAAAAAAAATAGTACAGCAAAGATAACCCTAACCAAAACTGGCAAATAGCTCCAACCTATATTGATCCTTATACCCAAAATATATAGTTCATAATTTAATGACGAAAGAACATTGGGCACAAATGTATGAACTCTGGTCCTGGGTTCAATAGATATAAATAGTATATCGTTAGTAAAGTATATTCTCATAGAGCACGAATAGCTATGGCGCTTGTCCTGATTTGTTGTCCAATCGGAGTACGCGTACCTTAAATATTAAATCATTTCGTGAATATCTTTGAGTATTTTTGATATATTTTTCAAAGGCTTGAACCGATTTAAATGATTTAATCTTAAATGAAAGTTATAAATCTCTCCAGTGTTATATATTATTATATGTAGGGTAGATAAAAAAAATCAAGATGGCGACCGTTAGCCGCTCGACTTGCCGCTGCGGCGGCCTCGTGGCAAGCTTCATACAGTTCAGTACATTTGTTCGCTAAGCCCAGTCGCGCCGCTCTAAGCCGCCGCTGGGAGTGGTAAGGTCGGCCAGTCCGTTAATGATGTGTTGGGATTTACCGTAATGGGTTAGGATTTATTTATTTTATACTCGAAAGTGGAAAATAAGTACTTACATGATTTTTATTTATATTACTTGCTTTACATTACATACATACAGTCGTGGTCAACTAATTAGGGACAATCTCTAGTTAAGCCAAATTGTGAATTTATTTTTTATTTTCCAACGAGTCTTAACAATATTCCATATCTTTTACACGTAAGTATAATTAGTCATTGATGTGCCCGATTATACAAACAATAACAACTTCTTAAACATTAAACCTCTTTACAGTATAGCTGATAGATTATCAGTGTGCTATTTGTTCAAAGAATGCTGGCTGGCCATTTAATTAGGGACACTGAGATATTGCGTTCTATTTTCAAAATTTGAATCTCAATACTTTTTTATTTCTTCTTTTAGTGTTTTGTGGTAGTTTTGGCGGCAATCCAGATTTTTAATTTTAAGTTTTGAGAATTATTATGAAGAAATATGGGCAAAAATAAAAGTTGCGATCCAACACTACGAACAATTATCATGAAGTTTGTCGAGCGTGGTTGGTCATACCGAGGGATAGCAGAACATTTAAATTGTTCAAAAACTATGGTATGCAATGCAGTGCAACATTTCAGGCGCAATAACACAGCTTTAAATGTGCCCAGGACAAAAAGATCGAGAAAAACAACTCCGCAAGAAGATAGAATGATAACCAGGTTAGCTAAGAAAGATCCGTTTCTAGGCTCTATTTTAATTAAACACGAAGTGTTTGGGGCAGACGAAAGAGCCGGTGTATCAGCGAGGACCGTTCGACGACGTCTGGTAGAAGCAGGGTTGTTCGGAAGAGTGGCTCGCAAAGTACCGTTGTTGAAGAAAGAACATAGAAATGCTCGTTTGGCGTTTGCACGTAAATATGGACATTGGACCTACGCCCAATGGCAACATGTATTATTCTCTGACGAGACCAAGATTAATTTAATTTCTTCAGATGGAAGGCAATACGTACGGCGTCCTGTAAAAGCGGAAATGAATCCAAGATTCACAAAAAAGCAGGTGAAACATGGCGGTGGAAACATTAAAATTTGGGGTTCATTTTCTGGACGTGGAGTGGGACCTGTGAGAAAAGTTCAGGGTAACTTAGACCAACATCAATACAAAACAATATTGGAGGAAACTATGCTTCCCTATGCTGAGGAGCATCTCCCTATTATATGGACGTTTCAGCATGATAACGACCCGAAACATACCGCCCGTTCAGTCAAGTCGTTTCTTACCAGTCAGTCAGTATCGGTGCTAGATTGGCCAGCAAATAGCCCGGACCTCAACCCAATTGAGCACCTTTGGCACGAAATCAAGAAAAAAGTTTCAACTTATCGCACCACAACTTTAGATCAACTTAATCAAGCTTTTTGTGAGGCATGGGCAAACATTCCTATCGAAACATGTCAGAAACTGATAATGTCTATGCCACATCGGTGTCAAGCGGTAATTACTAACAAAGGTTTTGCTACTGGGTACTGACTTTACACGTAATAAAATGGAGCTTTTAAAAATATTATAATACTGGAGATTATTCGTTTTGTTTAACTCTATTCATCATTATACTTTACTGTCCTTAATTAAATGTCCAGCTACATAATTATACCTTAAAATTTAATACATGTTCAACCTTTGATATTAAATACTTTTTTCTATTTAATTATTCTCTTATTTACAGCCATTTATAGTATAGTAATCGGACCAAATTATGCAAATAATAGGTGCTGAAAAATCAATAGGGTTTTATATTTATATGTACATAACCGGTTATTGCTCTTCACTATCTTGAATGTCCCTAATTAGTTGACCACGACTGTATATATACCTTAAAATCTTTTCGGTACTCCTTGTCTTTTAATATTATGTTCAATTTATACTCTAACATATTTTTTAAATAATGAATGACTGTATGCCCCAAAAAAAAAAAATATAGATACATCGCGCCTGTCTCATGGCTCCTCTTCACAATCGCCGATCATAGACGATTACGGGCGAGCACGATTGTGTAGAGGGCATACTCGGCTGTATTCGCCGATCATCGTCCATGATCGCCTGCAATCGTCTGCGAGCCGCGATTTGTCGGTTTTTCGGGCACGCATCAAAGGGAATCGTGCCGGGCGTTCGCGGAGGTGCCCACACAATCGCCGATCATTCATTCGCCTTTGGGCAGTGAAGCGTTGCACACGTGCGTCCGTAACTTACCTACCTATTAAAAATACGCACTAAAATGGCTAGTGGTAGTAGGTGGTCTAATGAAGAGACGTTTAAGTTCATAGAACTTTATAGAAAATATATAAATGATTGTATAAAAAATATGCTCTCTTAATAGATCAGTTTCTATATACCCACGTTGACATAATGGTTGAATGCCGCTATTAAATAAATGGTAGCAGCAGCAACACACTCCACGTCCATCTTGTACGCTTGCCGTTCGACGACTACTACAGACGAATGTGTAGACGCTTGCACGATGATCGTGCCGGTGATCGAGGCGATTATAGACGAACTCACGATCGGCGATACTCGCCGACTGTGAAGTGGCGGCATCAGAGGGGTAGGCAGAGACTATAATCTTATACCCAACTTTAACTCTCATAAGTTAACGTAGCAACCAACACAGCCTTACATACAAACCACTTGCTCAACCATTTCTCCATCAATTATTACATTTGGTTAAAATAAAACAGCTTCTTCATTTTTGCGTCTTCCTTGACTGACCTGCCACCTATTCGCAGTATTAGGCTTTTGTTAATACTTGCTTGGTTATAATAACAACTTGTTAGCCTAAATCTATATGAATGCCTTTTTACCTAAGTAATTTTCGGCGATATTTGCTTGCACACTAACTGTACGAATATACGAGGGATTTTCCTCGACTGTACGAACCTATATAAATATTTTTTCACACCACCTGCTCGACAATGTTAAATTATATATCATGCAAACCTAACCGCAAGTAAGTCATTTAAGACCTGAGGTCTAGCAGGGCATTAATATTGTACTGAATTTCATTATGACCTGCCGGCGCCGCTCATTAATGTGATTTAAATTTGGAACATAAAGTAGAAAGCTACATATTTACTAATTTCATGCATTCACCATTAAGATCTGCACAATTTTAGATTATGCACCAAGGGGATAAAGTAGTGTCTTATGTAGCAGGCGCCCCGTATTCAATCCCGAGCAAAACGAAGGATTCTAGCGTTAACTCCCGAGCGTAGCGAGGGTGTTTAGAGATAACTCCCGAGCAGTTAACAGGAATCCTAAGTGCAGCGTGGGATTCAAGGTCGCCCAAGACGAAGGCACCTTTATCCCCGAGGAGAATACTCTACTTTTCACACCATCTACGAGATAACAAGACATAGACAATAATAAACAAATGTTTACCATGAATACGAGGCTTTATTGTATCGTGCTATGTTTCAGGCGTGGGAGTCAGACCCGTTTGCGGTGCTACACGCGCCCACCCGCGCCGGCACTGCGTCCCCGCACACGCCCCACGCGCCCGCGGCCCACGGGCCCCCGGCCCACGGGCCCACAACCCACGGGCCCACGGCCCACGCGGCGCCATCCCACGCGGCCGGCAAGCAGCCGCCGCCGCGCCCCGCGCCGCCGCGCCCCGCGCCCATGAAGGTCAGTCACTACACACGCAAATACAAAAATAGTCCATTTTGTCAAAAAATTTAACTTTTAATGCCATCTGTAGTAGCGTTTTGGAATACATTTGAACATTTAATTAGTTGACATGCAAAGCTAGCACTGTCCCATAGAAAATAAAAAGTGAAGTGAGAAGCAAAAATGACACTGTCCAAATTGACCAATCACAAGGTGGCAGCCAGGTAATTTTTAGTATGGCGTCAGGCATATTTATTAAATTCTTCTCGATTTTGATTGTTTTTAAATAAACAATAAAACAAAGTTAATTCGTGTCTCTTTAAGTAGTTTTTCTATTACATGTTATTACGCAATATTTTGTTAATGTTTATTTTTGCTAAACGTATTTTGTATGGCGGTGCGGTGCAAACCTGCCACTGTCTAAGAGTTGAGATGCAAACCTGACACTGTCCTGTCAAAATTTTTAAATGTATGCTATCTAGAGCTGGCTTTTGGCATACTGCAATAATTCTATAATGTATCTAAGTAAATTAGTAAAAGTTAGATAATGCATTTTATTCATTTACCTCTTGAAGTCATATAATTGGAGAGTGACGTTTTTGCTTTATACCCCTCATTTGGAATATTGCGAACCCTTTGTTGTTTGTTTACAAAATGTATAGCTTCTCATGACAGCGACTTTGGACTGATTACAATAACGCATGTTAATTAAGTTGTGTGACTTTGATCTCTAAAAGCAAATCTAATTAATAGCTAACTTCTTAAATACTCCCAATTGTCACACTCGGAGACATCAATAAAAGTTCATTATTATTTAGTGACATATTATTTTTATTACTAAAATAAAATTGATTACTCAAACTCTAATTCGACGAAGCACAGTTAGCGCATTACCAGATCGTTATTGACTTTTTTACAACAAAAAATCATGACGTCTCTGCGTGCGGCAATGAGTCAATTTCTATTGTGATCTTGTATATTTTTAAATTTAATAAAATTCTCTTTAGCCTCATAGTGGCTGCAATGTTGTCGTTTTAACTGTTTAAGTCGAAACAAAGTTTATTCAGCCAAAATCTGATTTAAAATGACAACAAAAATACAATTCAATCATAATAATATATTCAACATACAATATGCCACTGCCATTTAATTTCTTGCAACATTGTTGTTATAATCACGTGGCATGTTGTAACTCTGAATTCTTTTGAGTAGTTTTAAGCTAATGTTTAATTTTCAGATTTTATTTGTTCCCCCCGCAATGGTTTTGTTTTCGTAATGTGTTTTTCCCCTCCGTCCCCGCAGCATGTTAGTAGTGTACGGATTATGTTGCAGCTCAATGTGTTTATTTTAACGCTGTACAATGTACTCACGCCAGCATGTCTACATATCCAAAACTATCATTTTTTTTCAATCGATATGGATCCTTAAAACCAAGCTATAAGATTCGAAATAGATTGTAGAAAGGAGAGCCGGCACTTTCTATAGAAAAAATGCTAAACTTGTATACAATAGAATTTCGCTATAAAGTAAAGCTAATACTATTTGCTACCTAAACCAAGTTTTGCCTTATTTTTAACGAATCGCGGATAAGAATATTTAATTATTAATATGTTTTAATATGGAAACACTGAGTCTTCAAAAGGTAGACATGTTGCTTTAAAAATGTCTAACGTGGCTGCATAAACCATCATTCTTTTGCTTTTAAAAAAGGGAAATGTCAACAATGCCGTCACGTCATGTTTGATTTGACAGCTAGCGGCTGTACACAACTGTCATCAGATATTGCCAGATAATGAATTCCAGATTCAAAAATTAAAAGAAATAAAGAATAAAAGTTTATTTGGCATAAATATACAACAACTAGACAATACACAGAATAATAATACAGATATAAAAATATGCCAAATAGGTCCCCGCTCAGCCTAAGCCGAAGCACAAGTGCCACGACGCTGGTATTCTGCGGATACCATTTATAAAAATATAAAAAATAAAAAATAAACAGATGGTGTCCGGCCATACACTCACAACAAATTGCTATCTTTTGTGCACACAGCTACACTAACAACATTAATGAATCTTAACAAAATAAATCAGATTAAAACCCTGCCATAGATGAGTAATACTTAGTAACAATAATTACCACTATAAAGAATGCAGTCCAAACATCCACAGAATTCACAACAACAACACAACACAATTATACATAAAAATCCAATATAATTAATAAATTAATGTCATTCGGCTTTCTGTGTGTTTAGCAAATACTTCCTGTACCTAATTTTAAAGAAGCCAATACTCAATACTCAAAAAGTATACAACTTATGCATAAAACGCCGGGTCTCCTTTGACATTTAGTGGTAGGTTGATCTGTTGGCGCCTGTACAGTCACGAGCAAAAATATGTACACAATTGTAACTCTAATTCAATGGAATAAGAGTCAAAGTGTATACATATTGGTGCTCGTGACTGTACATGCGCCAGCAGGGCAACCTCCCCGAAACTGTTAGATTTCTCTAATCGATATTAATCCTTATAATCAAAAAGTTAAAGTTCAAAATTTATTGAAGAAATCTGTTATTTTTTGGTAGGTTGACTTGCTGTACGCAAATAAGTTTTCCGGTTATGATTCCTCGTTTTGACAAAAGTACTATGTCATATATGTTTTTATATAGAAGAAAGTTTGTTATTCTATACATATACAATACTAGCGGACCGCTCGCGACTCCGTCCGCGTGGACCCCGTACCCTGTGACGAATTTTTGAAAATATTATATAACCTATGTCACCCGGAGGAAGTGTAGCTTCCCAATGGTGAAACAATTTTTTAAATCGGTCTAGTAGTTTCAGAGCCTTTTAAATTCAAACAAACAAACAATCAAATCTTTCCTCTTTATAATATTAGTATAGATATAGATTATACAGAAGACGGCTTATTCGAAAAGCCGCGCCGCCCGCCGCCGGGTAAATCGTGCATCCGCAGTATTTTCTACTTTATCACTTTATCTTAAGGTATAAAATACTGCGGATGTACGACTTACCCGACTTTGACGGTACTAATTAAATTACTCTTCCCTATCTGTTCTTTTATAAAATGGACTTGGGAAAACTTTTTTTTTTTTTTTTTTTGATTTTTTTTTTTTTGACCTCGCTTAGTTCGCTGGCAGTCGATTGACGTGACTTGACGTCATCGTATCCGATAGTCCCAGCCGCCGCTCTCGCGGGCGTCCGATTACATATCCGATGACGTCACGCCGCGGGTTTCGCGCGTATTTTGATTGTCACAAAAACAATAGCGCGTGGTCATTTTTATGAATGTTTAAAAAATTATTGTGAAGTATTTTGAAGGGCTACAGAAAAATTTTTCATGTCATATTTTAAGTTAAAATGTAAATATTTCAAAAATAAATAAATAAAAATACTGTTCCCAAGCTCATTGCGTATCTTGGCGCTAAGTTAGAACGTGGGATAATTAACAATATATAAATCCAAATTAAGTCAGCTTACTTCACTTTTATCAATCTCGAAAATCTTTCTGATCTGCCATAGAACTACATTTATGTTGTCGTTTTTAAGACGTCTCTTGATCAAATCTGGCTTGACGGCTTATTGCGGTCTGCCTTGAACTTTATACTTTATTTCTAAGTCTCGTTTTCTAACAGTGTTTTTTTGTCAAGTTTTTTTTGATAGTACACATTTTTATGGTACACTTTCATTAAGTCCCTCGTAAAAGCAATTACGGAGTGTATTTGTAATTGGATCTTGGATGTCAACTTTAATACTTTTGTCAAAAGTGGTACATAATGTTATTTTGTGACATTTAAGGTTGAGCTTCGCTTGCACCTCATGTATTTCATTTCTTAACTTATTGTGTTACTTTATAGCTTTTCATTCATCATCATAGCCGCAATCATTTTATACAAATTTTTAAAGGCACTTTTGCATTAACTGCGTTATTTAGATTACACAACACCAATTGTCGAAACGGGCTTTGTTACGCTTATGAGTGTGAGAATTAGTACTAGAATAATATATTTACTTTTATAGTATATGTTTGCTACAAATACCCTATTTCTTATCCTTCCAATTTCAGTTCATTATTTTCATTTAATTTATTTATAACATTTTTCTTCTTTAATTAAAGGTGTATAATACAATAACATTTATTACTATTATATTATAGACACGACGTGACTTCATCTATGATTGATAAGTATTCGCTATAAAGAATGCACTTCATGCCTAAAAAACAATGCAAACTATTATATGATTGACATGATCTTCAGTTCTAAAATACTAAGCGGTGTGCGCGCGAAGCGGTCATAGCAGAAGTCGCGTGGTGTGACGTCACATGCCACTAACATGCTAACCACGGCTCGTGTGCTTGTCCCCACATTGCAGCGCTAAGCGGACGCGGCGGCGGCGGAGCGGCACGTGCGTACACTCTATCTCTCTCCCCCACAGCCGACTAACGCACCCCTCTCACTCACCCGTTTGTTGCGTCTAGACCCGCGCCGCCAGCGCGATGGACTTCACCGAGGACCCGTTCAAGGACTACCGATACGAAGACCCCTTCAACATCGAGGACCCCTTCACGGACGCCGCGGACTCGCGCCGCCCGCCGCGCTCCTCCTCGGCGGCCGGCTTCGACGCCGACGCCTTCTTCGCGCCCCCCCCGCCCCTGCTCAACGGCCGCGCCCCGCCCCGCGGCGGCCGCCTCTCCGCCCCGCCCCTCGCCGCCGACCCCTTCACCGCCCCCGCCCCCGCCCCCGCCCCCAGCCGCGATCACACCGACTCCTGGGCGGCCTGGCCCAGCGACAACTGGCCCGCGGACGACGCCTGGCCCGAGCCCGCCGCCTCGCGCCACGACACCTGGCCGACCAACACCAAGCGAGAGGAGTCCACCGACCGGAAAACGGACAACTGGGCGAACAAATCGGACAAGTGGGCGAACAAGGACGACTGGGCCGACTGGGGCGCGGACCACAACGACAACCTGAACGAGACGTGGCCGTCGTGCACGCTGCCCGCTAAGAAGGAGAAGAGTCCGAAGCCGGTGAAGTACGCGAAGTCGTTGGTGCATACGATAGGCGGCATCGGGCGGTCGAAGCACGGCAAGAAGGCGAAGGCGGCGGAGGCGTCGCGCGCGGAGGCGCTGCCGTCGGAGGAGCAGCAGTGGGCGTGGGCGGCGGCCGAGTCGCGCCGCGCGCAGGCCGCCGCCGCGAGGACGCCGAGCTGCAGCTGGCGCTCGCGCTCTCGCGGCAGGACAAGTGAACGCCGCGGCCGGCGCCGGTGGGCGGACCTAGGCGGGGTGTCCGATTCGAATTTTGAAAGTATTCAAACCGATGTGGAGTCGATATGAAAGCTGTCACGCGACTTGAATTTAAAGACCGATTTACATTTCTATAGGTACAGCCCCCTCACTCTTGAAGCCGATCGCTATTGGATCGTGAAATTGTGAATTTTCGTACTCCTAAGTTACGACACCGGAGCTAATATGGATTCATAATGCGTGGATATTGAGTGAAAAAAATACAAAACTGAATGCCATTCAGTTCACCCAATATGAATACAAATTCAAAATTCACAATACCGATCCGATCCAATAGCAATCGGTTTTAAGAGTAAGGAGGCAGTAGCGAATTAACTTACATCATCGGCGAGTTGTTGTTGTCGTTTGAACGGCAAAGCGAGTTAAGTAACAAATTAAGTAGCAAGTTTAGTTTGACGACCTCCTTGGCCGAGTGGTTTGTACACCGGTTTTCATGGTGTCGCCATCTCCGAGGTCCCGGGTTCGATCCCCGGTCGGGTCAATTTGGAAACTATTGTTTTTCTAAATTGTCTCGGGCCTAGGTGTTTTCTATGTATAAGTATTTAAGTGTTTTAAGTATGTTTATCCGTAGTCTAGCAACCATTTAACGAGTTTCATAACGAAGCTTCTCTTAGGCTAGATAATTAGAATGAGTGTAGGAAAGTTTTTTTTTTAGTTGAATAGACTGCCGTCCTATTTTTTAGTGAGTCAAATGCGAAGTACCCCCCTCACGTTTCCTACACCCCCGCTAACTTAATTGACTAATGTGTAAACAGGCAAGTTCAATACGGTGCACAAGTTTTTATTGTGTTCTACAAGTACAGACACTATTTCCTTGATTATCGCACGTCAATTGGTGTTAAGTAATTCAACGTCCATGTTCCTGGGTTAAAACGGCGTTTCGGAGGCCTAGATCTTCTATGAGTAGAGTAAAACCGTTGACGCGACGAGTCTTCTCGGATTGGCAAATTATGACGACTCCCTTGCTTACATTTGAACTACTAACTACTTATTACTTAAACTGACTAATTTCTTAACTCGCTACTGTACTTATTAAACTGTAAATCGGCCTTAACGCTCGAACTGTAGGTTCAGCGATATCTACTGACATCCACATTGCAATGGCTGCCCACTAGTTCCGTCTGCCGCCGCCGCGTTCTCGCGCCGATGTGGTCCGTCCGCATTGCATTCGACTGCGACGTCCTCGGTTGGTACGAGATTATTATTTTAGTGATTCGTCGATCAGCATTCCACTATCGTATCTTTGCATTGTTCCTCTGATGAAGAGTATTAAAGGCATTTTTTTTAATTACGACCCAAGTTATCCCGAAGTTTCGTTTTGTTTGCCAGCCTCTTTTATTCTTTATTTGAGACAACTTAGATACGACTTCGAGCTGTTTATATAAGATGGGAATAAATCATGTTTCTAATAAGTTCACATAATATTTATCATTATTGGCATATCTTGTTAGCGTTATATTATCAGCATGGACAGGGAATGATCACTAGTCAAATTTGGATTAAAGAACGTTGGGTTTCTCGAACAAATCCCGAGTGCGGGCGTTGCGTTGGGCGGCAGCGAACTGTCGTCGCGGTCATTTAGAAAGTTCTGTCTTTTGCCATCCCGAGGAACCCCACGCAAGGGTCATTATATATATAGAGCTAGTGCAAGGCGTATAATTTATAACATATATTTAGTTGTATACATTTAGTAGTTGGCAGTTAAGAATCTCCTGGATACACCTGATGACAGAATTTTCTAAAAGCCATCGAGACGCTGTAAAACTGTAATATATTGTTATCTGCGAACCGAGGCCTAAAGCTTCACTGTGTATAGTCTGTTAGTCTTAACTCTTATTATACTATACATGTAATTTAACGCAATACAAATTGTTATGTTCGTGCTTAAAACACATTTATTGATGAGTGTGGCCCGCATAAAAATACTACTTGATATATTATTTTGGTAGAAAAAGTTCTTGCAAAGAGGCAACATTATGAAAATATATAAAAGCTAAATCAGTATTTTAAGTAATCGATCCTACTATGTAACTTGCCATGTTCTGTTTTGTTGTCTATTACGATTATGTCACATTTATGTCAATTGATCTTAATTAATTAAATTATTTATGTCCTGTGATTAATGTTATTGAAGTTGCTGTAAAACGGGAAATTTCATTATCTGTCTTTTAAATGCTTTATCTGTAAAACTTATATATAAACAAAAGTAACTGTATTTTTTGACATACTTATTTTATCAATAATATACTATCTGGATATTGTAGTTATAAATTTTCTTTTAAGAAGTATCTTATTCAACGTTATTTGTTAATGTGACGTTGCATGATTTGAATATGCATGCATGTATGGTACAAGTTGTGCATTTCACGGTATAATTGTTTATTCGTTAACGTTTTCAATGTGCTAGCGGTGTTTGAATGCGGTTGCAAACGCGTGTTACATATTAATTTATATCCCAAAGTTATAATAACAATCGACCACCGAATGCTCAAATAAAACAATCAATGTAAAATAAATTTATGTAATAAAATTATTTATTATCTTGATTTCACTTAATGTTTACCGTAGCACGTTGTATTCTGTAGTGCCTTTCGCTGTCTACGTCGTCGTCTCCTACTTTTGTGAATGAACATTGTGAATGTAGAAGAAAGTGTTTACGAAATCCTGAGAGAACACGACTTCTGAAAAAGTGAATAGCGAATTATTTCTATGAGCTACTAGTCGTTGATTTGAATATATTATTGATTATTAAAAAATACTAAAAAAAATATATCAAAAAAAAATGTTGCAATAAAAAGAAACTTTCTACCAAATTGGTAAGATTTTTACTTAGCATTCGAAGTAAGCTGTTTAGAATCACTTGCTTATGTGCGCACGGACCCTGCTCGTCGCATCGGTACAATAATTAAATTAAGCGGCGCACTCTTGGAGACATTAACATCCATTCCTGTCACGATTAGATAATGTGGACACAGAAATGTCTCTTTGCAGCCCTTAGTGTTTAGGTGATAACTGATATGTATTTGTAAACTATTTGTGTAACTATAACTGAAATACCAGTGTGTTTATGGGTGAATTATTACCCTAAAGTTGTTATCTCTTTCTTAGGCGCTGTTGTTTGTGGCTCGTCGGCCCGCGCGGCACCCTGCACCCGAAAACTATTTTCTCATTGACTATATTATTATATATTCTGTACGTTCATTTATTTAAATGTATAAATAATGCCACGCTATATTAATTAGGGGATATAAAAACTTAGATGTAATTGTTGTGATGTAATATTATTTTAAACAATTATGTTGTTGGACTTTATGGTGAATCTATTTGAGTGTGTCATTGTCAATTCATATGCTGGTGTTTGAGGGAGAGATGGAAATGTATATTTTGTGTAGGTTCGTTTGACGGGTAGTGCGGCGCGGGCCGCGAGCCATCTGTTATCAAGTATACAGTATATTGTATGTATTTACTTCAGTCATAGTGGAATAACTTTTACTCTTGGCGTTGGCGTGTATATGTGTCTTTAAATGCTAAATTTAATAACGAAAACGACTAAATTTGGTATACACACGTAAGCTAAGTTGGTAGTGACGGTGCGCGGCGCACACGCAGCGGGAGTGACCACGCGGCGCCCCAAATCAAGTTTGGTGCGGTTCAATAATGATCAGTTTTGTCACTTTCTGCAACTCTACTAAAATGTAGCATTGGTATCCCAAATGAATAGTATAAACATATTATAATATATATTTAATAGATAATTGTCGTAGCGAAGGGGCAATGCAGGCGACTTTACACGTTATTTCACCGCATTAAATTTTGTAGGGAATTTTCTATTAACGTCTTGCGATGTATTTATTTGTATCATGACGACCGCGCGCCACATTTTGTTGTATAGCGAATGGTATGGTAATCATAATAATAGCTGATATAGGCAAATATTGTTAGCGAAATCGCAAGTTTCGAAGGTTCTTTGCCGATTCACGAATTAGATACGTTGTTAATTTTTATAAGTAACTTTTCTCTTACTTTTTTAATGTTGCGTTTGGCATTTGTGTATGGTAGGTACACTTGTAACTTGTGAACGCTTTGATATGGCCAAGTGCAAATCGTTTAGGTACTTACAGGGAAATTCAAATGGAAACGGCGACAGTTGTGCCGGCACTCATAAACGGATTAGCTGAATTGTCATCAGTAGTTCTCAGTTTTAAATTAAATACTTATGAATAATATTACTTGAGATGTTAAATTAGCGAGGGAGAAGGCATGAACAATCTATTTAAGAGATTGATAACGTTTTGTGAGTAAACTGAAGTATGATATGAACGATTGGTGTGAGAGTTAAAGACCAGCGGACTTAAACATTGCAATGTTACGAATTATGAGCGTTTGAGGTGAGTCTTAGAGTATTAGTGTGAATTTGTGTTGGAAGTGCGAACCAGTGAACCCAGCCGAGCTATTAGATATTGTTTAAATTTGTCGTATGATGCGGTACTTATTATAAGCGTGCTAGGTTGTACGCGCGTTAGATGGTCCCCAAGCAAGCTGCATGTTCCCATATTCTCACATTATAATGCATCGTTGTTGTATATACCTTAAATGGTAGCTTTTGATTCTCGTCCTTGCAATCGATGTTAGCTGTCCCCGATCGACGGCGGCTTTATGTTCACCGCTTTTTATATGCAACGAAATATGTAAGTTTTTTCTATTGTCTATATATTGGATTGTGAAACTGTTGACTCCTGGCCTATCGCGTATATTTTTACCTGTGAAAATTACCATTAGCTGCTCCGTTCTTTTCAACTTTACGTTTCACCCTAAGCATTACACGTTAAATTATGCTACACGAAAGATATAAATAAATTCATATTAGTTGAGATCCATCAAGATAGTCTCAATGCCTGAAACATATAAAGTAGTCGCGGTGAGCAGGTTTAACATCGGTGTAGAAACACTGTTGTTGTTCGTTTAAAATATATTTTAAATACTAAGTAGATAGAAAGAGGCTGACACTGCTTGTCTTTGGTTAAACGGAAGTTAGTGCGTTCAAGTATTTTACGTCAGACCGTTAGTTAAAACACCTATTTAAACTGTTTTGATTAATTTAGTTTTTTTGTTTGATCTTATATCATGTCCTCTTTACATGGACACATTGTGGTCACGGATGATGCATTAACAAACTTTATATGACCTGTTAATTACTATTTAACGCATTTATTTACTATCTTCATCACAGGTCCAAGGATGAACGTCTATATAGAACTACAATTATAGTACAATATATATCATATCATGATTTGTTTGTTTTGCGTTGGGGGTGGATAGATTGTTCTAAGATACAATAACTATTTATAATCAAAGATTCTTGTGATTAAGCGTCGTACGTAGATGTTATCTATCTGTGAAATATGGATGGGCTTCTTCCACTGTCCTGAAACCCGTTCGTAGGTTATCTAAAGGATTGGTAGAAAGTGTGAAGCAAGCCGATCAGATTTCCTAAAAGGCCGCAAACACTATATTATACAGGGTGGAAGTCACGAACGTTACCTGGAAGGAAAAATAAAGCTTAAATAAAGAAGGTAGCAAATTACACGTGAGAATCATTACATCATTTAAAAATAATATGTAATGCTTTCAAAAATTTTTAGAAATTGTTTGTTTCAAGACTAATTTATTAGTGTGACTGATGTCTAAAGCAAGCAACTGTTAAAAAAATATTGAATGTCATTATCACTCAAATGTGCGTGTAATTTTCTACGTTCAATGTTTAGGGCACTTCCCCTCCAAGAAGGTTCGTTGCTAACGGCCCGTAAACCCTAATTTAGGCTTATGATGTTACTAATACCCACATATCGCCTGTTATCTATAAACATTAGCTGCGAATTCGCTTTTAATTCTGTTATTCTTAAGCTGATGACTGTATTTTCTACGAAGCTTATAATTTTATGATACGTTTAGTAAATTGTCGTTGTAACTCTGTTCTAAAAATAACTATTGTTTGACGACAAACAGATTAAATATTGTTTATGGCACGTCGCTGTAGTAACATGCAAAGTTAGGAAATTCTACTAGGTACTATAATAATGTGGTTAACATATAAAAATAAATGTTTATATAAAGAAGTTGTGTACGTTTGTAATAATATAGCGTGTACGACCAAGTAAATTATTATTGAATGTCGGTACTCCGGGTTGCGGTTGGTTATGAAGTAATTAATAGTTGCTCCAATGACGACCTAAAGTGTATGAAGTTGTGTTTCAATTTTGTTCGATGGCTGTGTTTTGTTGCGACGCGCGTGGGCATCATGCCGCTTTGTGTACTGTCTACTTTTCTGGTCCCGCTGGCTACTCGTGAACTGGTCGAAAGGTGGCATGAACTACAATTTGGTAAATATCCTAAAAAGCGTCATGTTCTTGCTTTTTATAAAATAAAATTAAAGTAACGCTTTTTCAAAGGGCTGTTAGCTCATGCACCTGAATGCAGGTTAAAATATAAGTACCATTTTTTATAAAATTTCCACAATGATAAAATAAACGCTTTAAATTTGGGGATCTTTTGGAACCTTTTAAGTTCAGTAAGCTGAATAAACGAAAACTACCAATTGATATCAAAATACTTATAAGTACAAAATTCTTTAAATTATACGGTTCTAGTACATTTTGCTTGCTTTTGTTGTCGATTGCACTTTGTATGGACGCATTCTGCCTTTTCGGAGTAGCCCAAAGTGGCACATGTTATTATTATGTTAATTATGAATTTATCGGGAAACCAGTCGAGTACCAGCGTTCGTGCATTCGTCATTACCTGCTGACATGTATTCACTGTAATGAAACTATGATATTATATTAATATGGAAACAAACTATTCCTGAGATAATAAAAAGGAAAAATTGGAAAAAAATTGTTTTATTTTCTTAATAACTTGCTAACTGCACCATAAACTATGTCCATGTCTACAGCTTCCTCATTCGACATAGAGAAATTCTAAGCATGTGATATTTTTGTGCATATTTTGTGCAATCAAACTATCAGTCCTAATTTTTGTGCCAAAAAACTTCGTTACTAAGTATGAGTTGTTTTATGTGTTAAGCTGGAGACACGACTCACCAGCTCGCACACGCCGTTAAGACAAACTAGTGAGGTTAGGGTTTTAGACTATAGCCAGAAATTTTGTGCATAATTTGTGCACTAGGAACAGAAAAAACTAACCATCACACTCAAATACTGTTGAAACTACGATCTTAGAACTGTGTGCGAGCTGGAGAAACGGGTCTCTGGCTCGCACAGCTGTATCTTTGTAATTGTTTAAGCTGCGATTATGAATTATACCTCAAAATTTTGTGCCGAATTTGTGCATAAGGCACAAAAATTATCAAAACTTTAACTCAAAAGGTTTTTGAGCTACGAACCGATAAGTATGTTTTTTTTTAATTATTTATTAACAAAGAAGAAAATACGGGTAAATGATTCATTTTGTATCACAAAAACCTTGACAGTTTGTCCGGATACAAATCACACTTGAGTGTCGCATAACAACACTAACAAAGAAAAGTTGTATAAAATAGTATAATATAAAAGACAATAAAGATAAAGAAGACAAATTTTGCAACTTAGCCTAAATATAATTATTGTAAATAAACATAATGTTAAGTACGCGCGGGTAGTAAGCATGTTCAAATGGAGTCGGCCACGAAACGGCTACATTCTCCGCGGCTAGCTACCTTCACATTGGTATTTGGAGATTTTTTTTTCCATAGTTGATGCGTGGTGCGCTCGTAAACAACTACAATATACAGGGATGATCGTGATGCTGACATTTATTTGTAATATGTTATTTTTCCTTTATTTATAACTTTTAAAGCATAGTTTTAAAGTAGATTTTAAGTTTATTTTTATAGTTTTCATCTGTCATTTCTGTTAATATTTTTGGTGGTATTTCATTTATGAGTGTTCCCAAGTAACACAGACGTGCTGAATAAATATTGATTAAGAGCACTCATCAAGAGCACAAGCTGAATACTAAGCTGAATAACGCCTGAGTACCGTCTATTCAGCTGTTATTCAAGCAAAAAGGGCCCCAATTTTGAATGTTTAGCGCTTAATAACATCTGAGTAACAATTGAGTAGGAGCTTAATAAATACCCTTTCAATTAGCTTAATAACTTTTGAATAACTGCACACATTGTTTTTATAAAGCTTTTACAACTCAGTTATTCAGCTACGTCGAATTGGTTAGACTATTCAGAACTTATTAAGTATTTAATTTATTGTTTACATTTATGCAAGCAATATTCATAGAAATTGTGAAAAGAAGAAATATATTAATATCGATACCTTTATTTGACATGACGTGAACTTTAAGTTATTCGGTAAGTAACTTTTAATTTCCAAGTTAGGTCCGCTACATGTTAATTGTTAGTGCGCAAGTAATTTTGTCGTGAATAGTATGTGTATTTTTTTCATTTTTATGACGCGCCTTGTGAATAATCAAGATAATTAATTGTAAATAGTATTTCCACACATACATACTAGGTCTGACAAAAGTACTTGTGATGAACTATCTAATTCTAGCAATTTTATCCAACAAAATAACATGACTCGAGTTGGAAATGTTGTAGTTTTAAGATTAATAAGCATTTTGATGATCTCGTGAATTCCTTGTAAGTATTAATTACAAAGATTTCAAAGGCGATCGATGTTTTGTTTTATAATGCTGAATATGTTTTGTTACTAAACTATAACTTGAAAAAGAGTAGTCTCTTTACACTAACTTCTGAATAACATTTATATAGTTGACCACATTTCTGTATTAGGTACTCAGATTTTTAGGGTTCTCTAATCGAACGAACAAAAACCTTTTATAATGTGTAACTTTCCTGTCCGGCTTTCACTAAATGGATTACTTACATTTAAAATTATAGCATCTTTGTTTGTTTTTTTTTGTGAAAAAAAAAGTATAGGTATCTATTATGTTTTAAAAAAATGCATGTTTCGTGTGTGCACTGGGCCCTAGTTTATTTAATCTTTATTGCACAATCATAGGATTTACTAATGACTGACTTATTATTATATCAATAATTATAATTTATATTTCGTTTCAGGAAAATGACGTTTTAAATAGTTTCAACACGTCGTAAGGGTTGCTCAGATTTGTGAACTGTGCTGACCCAATGGGAGAACAAAGGACAATTTCGATGGCCAAGATATAATGCGGATTTATTAATTAAGTAAAGACAGCAGTGTTCAACCTCGCGCAGATTGGCTTACGATGAAACAAACAAACAACGCAAATAAAACATTTTATCACAACGTTAATTTTATTTTCTTGTACTACGATACCTTCTGCTAACAAAATAACCATTTCAGAAATGAAATCTTCTGTATAGATTTTAATATCTTTCGGTTTTCCAATCCCAAAATCTGTTAATTTTTTTGGGGGACGGAACCTTCTTCATTGCAGGGCAAACACGCATGCCGACTGGGACCGGGTTCAGTTTTGTTTAAACTATTTTCACAAATACTACTACTGCTGATATTTTAATATTCTTTTAACAATTTTCTTTTTATATGACCGGTTTTTACCATAAAGTTACTATACCTAACGGAATAGAGCAAAGCAACAAACATGAGCTGTCAAACGAAACCGAAATAGGATGGCATTTGTGTATGTCAAATTGTTTAAAAATGCGTTCAGTGATGTACGTCATGTCGCTTTTCACATAATTATCGATATCGATAATATTAATTACTAACAGTAATGGTATTATTAGAACTAAAATAGGATGAGATCCCTCCGTCGCTGCATAGCATAAAAGCAAAACATGATGTTCGCAAAATATCATATTAGCAAAACACCATATTCGCAAAAAATCATAATCTCAATTCACCAAATTATTACAATATCATATTCTTGAAACATCATATTAGCAAACTAACACATTCGATTATCATCCTATTCGTGAAATAGGTCAAGGATCATAAGACCGCCGGCGGTGTGTCTGGTTTTACGATCCTTAAGGGGTTACAACATTTTCTTAATAAAAAGTACAATTATGATAAAAATAGTGTTTTTCTTTTACATTTTATTATTTATTTAATCTTCTTTACATATAAAACTGCTCATGCACTAGTCTTTTAAACACTACTTTGCTCTGTGCACGATGGCTATGCAATGGCAGAGCATTCCAGAGACGGATAGCGGTTAAAGTGAAAGAGCTGGAGAGGAAGCCAGTATGATGAGCAGGTATTTGGAGAGTAAGATTGCTACTGAAGCAAAGGTCACCCTGATAAGAGGCTTTCAGAAACTGAAACCTAGATTTCAGGCATCCGGAAGAACGTGAATCATATAAAATATTAAATAAAGGTTAAATATATTATTAATAGGTTTACTGTCCAAAAAATAAAACAATAGGCTAATCAATTGTTATGTTGTCTGCGGGATAGTGAACCGGTTAATAACTAGCGACCCGCCCGCGACTTCGGCTTCGTCCGCGTCGACCCTGTGCCCCGTGAGGAATTTCCAAAGTTTTTCTTTCACACAGACCTTGTCCATTTTTTCTTTATAAAATAAGGAGGCAAACGAGCAAGCGGGTCACCTGATGGAAAGTAATCACTGCCGCTCATGGACACCCGCAAAACCAGAGGAATCGCAGACGCGTTGCCGGCCTTTAAGAAAGGAATAGGCTCGATAAATTAAAAAAAGTAAGAAAATAGCGAAGAAATTGTTAATTACAAGAATTATTTTGACTTTCATATCAATAAACGGTTATTACATGCTATCGGCTTGTTTTATTTCTTGAAAAGTATTTACTTAAACATATTGACATTAATTGTACTAAAAATGTAGTATCCTGCTGATATGTTATTTTGCTAATATGATGTTTTAAGAATATGATATTGTAAGAATGTGGTGATTTGAGATTATGATTTTTTTGCGAATATGGTGTATTGCTAATATGATATTTTGCGAACATCATGTTTTGCTTTTAGGCTATTCAGCGACGGAGGGGTTGAATGTAGGTACATGGTGCAAAGTAGACATTACTATCTAATGAAACATCAGCAGAAGAATAGTATAATTTTATATAAGCTTACCGAAACTAGCTTAGTTGGAATTGCAGATTTCATCAAAATTCGTTTCGCTTCTCGCGTCTGTAAATATGTTTCTTCAAAATGCTTACATGAACTGAAACTTTTGAAAACATGAACCTTTCCTGGGAATTCAGTTTGGACAATCAATTAGCCTAAGCCATGTATTTCAAGTATCCAAGTTAGTAGGAAATCTAAAAGATACATAAATTACCTACTAATGTTATTACCTATTCCAAGGAATCTTATTAGTCTATGCCTATTCTAACAGTCAAAAACTGATACCTGTGGATCGGCTAAGTATCATAAATGTGATTACTATCCCAGGTAATTCATATCAAAACGTCATATAGGTACTTTAATAACAATAATACATATTCGTTTACTTACGTGATAGACAGTGGACACGAAATATCGATAACTTGATGCAGCACTTGTGTAAAACGAAAATTATTTCTTTACACAAATTATTCGTTAATTCTGCATTATGTATATTCTATCTTTGCTTCTTACATAAATAAATATTTATAGAAGAGAATTATCACATTTCGTGGTTAAAATTCGAAGCGCATTGGCATAAATAAATCCTAGCTAAGAAGGTGTCGGTTTGTAATAATTTACCTGTGAAATGAACATTTTATGGGATTATTTCGCTGTGTTGTACAATGTGTAATACAACAATCAATCACTGAAAAAGTCACCATGTTTCTAAAGCACTATTTCTCAAAAATATTCACGATTTCACGTAAAATCAGAAAAATTCACAAAATCCAAATTCTCAGTGTGCTGATAAGTGCGGCCAACTGTCAAACAGTAGCCAAAAACGGTTCTGTTACGTCGCATCACGCATCTCTTTTTATCCCACAGTGTTGTTGCTAATGACATCCCGCTCCCTCAGCCCTTTGTTTCTCTATTCCGCTAGGTATAGTAACTTTATGGTTTTTACACGCTTTTGCTACGACTTTCGATCTATGATTCAAACAACGCATAAAATAAATACGTTTAAATAATATTTTAATAAAGCTGATATTAAGCTATGGGCGCTATATCAACACAAATGTGGTCTTTAATTTGAAAAAGTTAGTTGAAACTCTTTATTATACCGTCAAACGGGGTAACTTGAGACCAATTTGAACTTTGTACTCCTACCAAAAGCTTATTGTCAATAAAATAAAATGCTACATTTACCCAAATTATTAGTCTATTTTTCATTTACAGATTCCCGATGCATTTACAAACCTGGGGCGTTCCAAAAAAATATATTAAAAAAAAAAGTTACTGTCTCAAGTTACCTTATCATGTTACCTATTCATGTTACTTTTTATGTGATATCTCGAGTTAGACAAGGATATGAGTAACTTGAGACATTGAATTTTGTTTTTAATACCATTGACAACCAATTAGTTTTGACACTTCAGTAATAAATTGAAATAGAAAAAAGTTAGAAATAAAATAGTAAATTATGAACCATTGAATTAATGAAATGATTTTAAAGAACTTTTTAGGCATAATATCATGCAGTATTGGTCCTATTTTACTGGTTGGACATCTTCAAACATAGGAAACATAAATACATCGTCTACCTTGAAGAATTTTGCCAAATTTGGTGTCTCAAGTTACCCTACAAAATTTCACCAATATAGGTATCAAATGAAGTAGTGCTTACTTGAGACACTATTTAAACAAGGAAGCTAATAAAAACACAAAATACAAAAATAATTTATTCAAAAACATTTTTGTGCAATTGTTGCAGCAAAAAAATGGAAAGACAATTAGGAACAATTAAACTTACGAACTAATTTAGGAAAAGTATGTCTCCCCCTAGAAATCTTTAAAGGATTATTTTTTTGTAGTATTTGGTCAGTACCAGAAGGCCCGCCACGTATCCAAGTATCGTAAAGATTCTCTGCTCGATATACTACGTACGGTGGAAGTAGATGACCATCACCTGCTGCAGCAAACATGACTGATGTGCTTGCTTTGCTGCAGTCTATTATTTTTTCAGGGTGACGGCAACCTCGTCTCACAATAACCCTTGTCCGTTTAGGGTCATCAGTTAGATTCGTTTCGTCATAGTTTAAAATTAAACTTGGCTCAACATCTTTCAAAGTTTCAGCAAGTTTGTCAAAATATTCGTTTATAATTTTGTCGTCAACAGCTGCACGGGATCTTTTTATATTTTGACTCAGTCTAGTTGTTAGTTCGGCTTTATTCCTGAAAAGGAATGAGCTCACCCAATCTGGTCCTGGTAAATTGTTACAAAACCTGCTTTCAGTCAATCCATTCCGATCCAAGAATGATTTAACAATCAATCGAATGTCGTACTTGGTAAAAGGGAAAGGAGAGGAGAATGGGTCTCCTGCCAAGCAAATACATTCGACAATAGTTTTTTCGTCCTCTTCTGAAAAAACTTGTGGTCGCCCATATTTCCCAGTGTTTTTACCTCTTACGTGTCTGTTAATTAAGCCTTTCTTAACCGCATCTACAGCTTTGTGTAACTGTTATGTTGTGTAAGTCACATAGGCCGACCTCCAAGCAGCCTCGCTTTTTTTTTCGTGGCATGTTTGTCCTAAAAAGTAATAAATAAATAAAACTTACAAATTTAAAAAAAAACAGCACAATCATAGCGTACAATTATATTATCATGGCTAATTTGAGACATAGTGGGACAACTTGAGACAGAGACGAAACGCGTCTCATTTTACCCGGGAACACTCCTCATTCAACATTTCTTTTCTTTATTATTTGTGTGTTGGTAGTACTGTCTATTAATACAAAACAGGAAGTCGAAGACATTTTGAGGTTATTGTAGTTTAAATCTCAAAAGAATACAACAAAAACTCTTACCAGTAGCAGAAAAGTTATCCGGCGTATGTTCTGAGCAATATTTTTTTACAATATTAGAAAATTTACTATCTAAAACTGAGGCAAGTTACGACTTCCGCTTAAATGCAGAGCGTAAGCGCAATCCGTTTACAAACTTTTGACAGCAATTGCTACTGACTAATTCATAATAGTGTTGCCATATAATCAACATACAATTTTCGTACTAATCATCTCAAGATAGACCCCCGTTTTAAGTTACCCCGTTTGACGGTACTGCAAAAAGCTTAAAACACAAATAATATAGTTTATTCAGCAGCTGAATAATTATTATACCATAGAATCTTATTCAGTAAACAATTATTCAGTATCAAGCTGTATACCAGAATTATGTAAACAATATTATTCAGAAGGTGATACTATATTCAGCAATTAGCTGTTTCAAACGCTACAAGCTTAGTACTGCTTTAATAATAGCAGTATAGATTATTGTTATTCAGATAAATTCTGCCGAAGGCACTGTTTTTCAGATTCAAGCCACCTGGAATGCGTAATGCTTAATAACGTCTGTCTAATAATCTTACGGAGATTGGTTATTAAGCGTAAAGAAGGGAAGGACTGAAATGCAGAATTTATTAAGCGTTAAGTATTTTAAGGGTCAACCAACCAACTCAACCTTATTCAGTATTTGGCTATTCCGAAAGCTCTTACACAAACCATATTTATCTTTATACTGTTAAAAGTTCTAAGTGTGTACTGTTATCTTGCTTATGTGTTACTTGGGTTGGTACTAAATATTTATATGAGCGTTTGCCGTAGTAATTTTTTATTTGTGGTATCTTAAGCTTAGATTGTGTGACTTTTCTGGTTATAGTTTTATGTGTAAGCTGGTGACACGTAACACGGGCTAACACATGGTGAATGGTGGACTAAAACGTTTGATTGCACATAATACTTATGCACTAAAATATGGCATGCTTAGAATTTCTCTAAGTCGAATGAGGAAGCTGTAGACATGGACACCCATATACTTAGGTAGGTACATAATAGTAGGTATCATTATAATTCGTACAGACAATGTTAGCGTTACGGCGTGTGATCGTAAATAATCTCAACAATCATCATCATCAGCGGCAGCGGCCGCGTGAGCACTGAATAATACGGCGTGAGCCCACTTCTGGCAAGAGTCTTCCTTGATACGCAGGCGTTGGTGGGTTTTAACGTCTGCCACCTTATGAAAACCACCGGGGAATTTATTGTATAACTTCAAGACCTATTGCAATACCAGAAGTTTATTGCTTCGCTATACCTATGCTATTACAAAATTGTTATATACTTAGTATAGGCAAAATAGTAAAGCAATGGGACTTGTACTAGCGCCCGGGGCGAACGCCTTTCAAAGTACGTACGCAGGAGCGAGAAGGGGATTTTTTTAACTTTGTGACCCACCATCCAAAAGTTGCAAATTTATAAGGTAGTCCGGTTCCCTAACTCGAAATACGGTCCCATCCGGAAGAAAGGATGAAACGTGGCAGGAATGTAGCTTACATAGGTACATGTGCTTCAATGTCGATATAGAAACACGCTGAGAAATGATTGCTTCCCACCCTGCCCCCCCTTTTATCTCCCTTATTCTGGTTTTCTTCATTTTTTACAAAAACGGTAGGTCTGAGGAGTTTACTTCTTTAGGAATAAATTACCTACAAAACGGTATTAAATGTATAGTGATGGGATTGATAACTTTTATAATACGGCCAATATCATACTTATTATAAAATATAAAAAAGTGTTTATTTTACTTTCTTGCTTCATATATAGGAAAATGACTAGTGTTATAATAAAATAGACTAGTGTCCGTGTTATACATTGAGCAACAATTTGACACCCAATTCATTATGGTACAATGGGTTCCAGAGTTATTGGTCACCGCGTAGGACTACAAAAAAAAAAGTACTTAATTCTTTTTTCCCAACTACACTACAGCGAAGCAAAGGAAGGTAATGATTATGACATCTATGTTTATATGTATGTATATATATATATATCTGTATTTATTTATGTATGTATGTATTTATCTATGTAAAGATGTTTGAGCGAAGCGTAAAAACTACTAAAGCTATTTTTGCTAATGAGGCATTAAACGTTTTGTTTTACCAATGGTTTAGCGTGCCTACCGAAGCACGGAATCTGGCATTTATTTGTTTAAGTACCGGGATTCCAGTAACTTATTAAAACTACCAGTCAAGCTCAGTAAAAGTTATTAATTTATAATTTGGTAAGTATTTTAATTAAAATTGCAGGTATCTCCCCGCACTTGCAGAGGCCAGTACAGGGAAACCCTGACTTCCTACATAGGCATCGCCCTTTAATGCAGCTGCGACAGGAACTCTTCGTCAACTCCTTTACAGATGCTGAGGTTTCTTTGATCGTACTCCCTAATAAAGTCCAAACACTATCTTCTTTCTTCCAACCCCAATTCTGGAGGATTGGACAGACGGAGTTACGATCGGTGGTAATAAAGATCTCAAACTTGCGATACGCGGATGACACCACCCTATTTACCACCAGTGTTCGCCACATGGAAGATCTGCTGCGCAAGATGAAAAGCGTTAGCCTTGAGCTTGGACTGAGGGTTAACAGCAGCAAGACAAAGATCGTTGACCGTGTGAATAACAACTCGCCAGAAGCTACACAAATTTTGAACTGCGATGTGGTCCAATCATACATCTACCTAGGAGCGCTGATTACTTTACTACTTACTACTACTAGGTACTAATAACGGCGGATGCGCAGACAAAATTAAGCGGCGTATGGCGATTGCTAGACAGGCTCAAAAAGATATGGAGAAACCGCAACATAACTAAAGCCACGAAAACCCGGCTCGTCGGATCACTAGTGTTCCCCATATTCTTGTACGCCTCGGAGACATGGACGGTGCAGGAAAGTGAGAGGAGGAAGATAGACGCCCTCGAAATGTGGTGGTGCAGACGGATGCTTGGAATACGTGAACAGAATTTCGTACGAACGTCTCTATTACTACAGGAACTCGGTATCAAGCGGCGTCTTTGCTCTATTGTCCAAGCTCGCATACTGTCTTTCTTCAGGCATGTCTCGGCGCGGTGGTGCCTCAATCGAGCGGCTTAATGGGCGATTTTCCGAGATCACAAAAAAATAAAAGAAATTGGTTCGTAAATGACTTCATAGATGGCGCTTAGCATAGATTAGTATGGCGCTTAGTAAAAGGCGAGTCCATGAAGAACACGTGTATGGCTACGTAATATTTATTCCATTCCAAAATAGAAATAGGTCCTGGAGATCCTGAATAAAAATTTGTAAGTACTGTTTTTTTTTTTGATAGACAAGCAAAAGTGTAGAATTTATTACAGCCCTTAGGCAGGAACTGGTCCGCTTTCATAAAACGCCATCTATCGAGTATTTTTGAACTAATTTTTATTTTTTAATTTGGGCTGTCAGAAAATCGCCCATTAATGTACAGGGTAGAGTTGAGGGCACCCGACCGCGCGGTAGATCGCCGATGAGATGGACGTACCTGACAGTGTGTCTTTAGGTCCTCATATATATGGATACATTTTCACGTCGTAATCAAAGAGTGTTGTTTTTCCGTCTTTGTTTTGTAAGAACGTAAGCAAAGTAAGTATTTTTACAAGCTTTTATTTAGTTTTACCTGTCCGTTTGCAAATTAAATTTCATCCACTTCCCGGTTACCGATTGAGCTGACATTTTGTATACATGTGTAAATCGCGTGACAATGCAATATTATGATGACATGGTGCTGATCTGATGATGGAGCTGGAAGGTGGCCACAGGAACTTTGCAAAGAAACGACACAATCTCATCGAGTTTGGGCTCGTTTGAATCGTCTTGACGAGTAGTTTGTCTTTCAATGGTAACCACGGTCTGATGATGGAGCTGGAAGATGGTCACAGGAACTCAGTAAAGAAACGACGCAACCTCATCGAGTCTCGGCTCGTTTGATTCGTCTTGACGAGTACTTTTGTGCTAGAGGGTAACCAGGGTCTGATGATAGAGCTGGAAGATGGCCATAGCAACTCAGTAAATAAACAACATAACCCTATCGAGTATGGGCTCGATTGAATTGTCTTGACGAGTACTTTTGTGCTAGTATAAGTTTAATACTAACTAATAATAGGTAATGTACCTATCTCACGATATGGGATTATTGTGACGTAGACGAATATGGTTAATTATCGTGAAAGATTGCAATGTAGGTACTTATACAATGATATTTTTCTTATCAGGTTTAAATTATTATTTTATAAAAAGCATTTTTTCTTTAATTTTAAACCGTTTTTTTTAGCTTGCCCTGTTTATTTCTTTGGGTCAAATCTAGTAATTAAAATTAGACCCACTTCCTGTTGACGGATTGATCTGAAATTTGGTACGCACCTTTAGTTCTAATAAGAATATAATTTAATTCATTTGGTATCATTGTAAATCCAAGATGGCCGCCGCTACAAAATGGCGGATTACATATTTTATCACTACATCCTCAATGGGGGTATCAAATGAAAGGGCTTGATTAGTAGAACAGAGTTCTCTATGAAATAAAATGAGAATCCAATATAGCCGCCAAAAAAATAGCAGGTTCATTTTTCTTATGACAACCCCTTCAATATTGGTATTAAATAAAAGGTCTTGCCTAGTAGAATAGATTACACTATGAAAAAAAATTAAAATCCAATTTGGCCGCCAACAAAATGGCAGGCAAATTTTTTTTTCACTACCCCTTCAATATGGGCATCAAATGAAAGGGCTTGAGTAATAGAATACTGTTTAAAAGTTTTGATATATTTTTAAATCTAAGATGGCCGCCGGAAATGCCAGATTTCATATTTCTTTCAATATGGGTGATGGATATCAAATGAAAGGGCAAGTTGAATGAATTAAAAAGAATGAGAGGTATGATATACTTTTCATTCTTTTTAAATCGTTATAACAAAATTAAAATAAAAAATAAAGATTAAAATGATGTAGACAATGTACTAAAAGCTAAAACATAATTCTGTAGGTCTAAGGTACCAGTCATCAAACTACTCTCCTCATCATTCTAGAACATTGATCAGACAAAAAAATAAAATCGTTGGGCGTGTGAAATTTCTATCAAGTGAACGATTTTTTTTATGTCTGATCAATGCCCTAGAATGCCCTAGATTGATGAGGAGAGTGGTGTGATGACTGGTACCTAGGACCTACCGAATGCTTTTTTAGCTTTTCGTACATTGTCAACATCATTTTAATCTTTATTTTTAATAATAACTTCAAAAATTTCTTTACTATTTTTTTTAAATAGACGATCATAACTTTTAGTTCAATCTTCATTATTGACGACCGCTCTAGTCGAGTGGCTCGCACGCCGGTGGACTCTTATGTCGCCATCTCTGAGGTCCCAGGTTCGATTCCCGGCTGGGTCAATGCAGAATCAGAGCAATGTATGTGATGTCTAATATTTTTAACTTCTGAAAGGAGTAGGTTATCAATTCGGTTGTATATACTATGTTTCTTTAATGTATTTTCAGGTTACACTGATTTGGATGATTTTTTTTGTATCGATAGGTTTTAATCGTTACATATATGGTGAAGATATGATAAAGACCCTTGGCGACAGGCAACAAAACTCCTCAATGACGAATGATCAAGTTGTGATTGGTTATTGTATTAAACACAAAGAAAGTAAGCTGGTACCTATGAGTAGACAAGGGATCACAGACTTCGTAGATACCTTATGGAACTCCTTAATAACCGACGTACATATATTGTGATTGATTATTATGTTGAGTACGAAGAAAAGTAGCTGATTAGGTAACTATCAACGAGCTAAGTATCCCAGACTTCATAGATACCATATGGAACTCCTCAATGACCGACAGTACACACATTGTGATTGGTTATCATGTTGACTACGAGGAGAAGTAGCTGGTTAGGTAACTATCAATGAGCAAAGGATCTCAGACTTCACAGATACCATATGAAACTCCTCAATTACCGACAGTACACATATTGTGATTGGTTATCATGTTGACTACGAAAAAAAGTAGCTAGTTAAGTAACTTTCAATGAGCAAAGGATCACAGATACTCTATAGAACTCCTCAATGACCGACAGTACACATATTGTAATTTATTATAATGTTTGCTTGTATCTGTGCACTAGTGGGAAGGCGGCTGCCAGAGAAGAATGGCGACGCGTTGTAAGGCGGGTTACTACTGCTGAAGTGACAACCACTCTGCCAAGAGTTTAACGACTAAGAAGGAAGAAAGAATGTAGGTATACCAATAACAATTATTAAAAGGTCGTATGTTTTCCATACTATTTCGGTCTAGCGATGCAGCCATTCTGGTATAATTAGTACAGTAAGTTTGCAATTTTGAAAAAAACATTGAATTAACATATTGTGTTTATTTTGTAAACCATGAGTCTAGATATCAACATACATCCAAAGACAATATTGTAGAGAATTAAATAAAGAATATGTTGTTCTTAGACAGTTTTTACGTAGCTTAAACCGTTTTCATCATAAATAAAAAAATCACGATTTGGGACTTTAAAGGTTTGGGAGGGGGGGGGGGGGGGAGGCAATCACTACCCGACGTGTTTCTATATCGATCTTAAAGTACATATATGAAAGCTACATTCCTGCCAAGTTAAATGCTTTTCTTCCGAATGGGACCGTAAAATTAATTTTTGTTAGGACAAGGAGCCGTGTACTAAGGTTGGTATTATACATAGAAGTAGTCGTAACGAAAAGTGCTACCTGCGCCATCAGAGGCCATCAAGCTTAGAAATTACCTGTTAGCCTACTTAAAACTAATTGAATACAAGATGATGTGGCCACCATCACCACCATTTTGGTTAATTTGTCAAGACGAATAAATCCTAGCATGAGTGTTCATCGTGGATGGCGGGGCCACCTTTGTAAATTTTAAAAAAATCGTCTATAGAGCAAGGTGTTATTTTGGGTGACACGTTGAAACGCAGAATGTTTATTGCCATAGTAAATCAGTTCTAATTGACATACATCATTATGGCATACAATTCAAGAAGCATAGTAGCTTCACAGTGTTAAATAGTAACTAACACTGTGGTAGCTTGTAGCAAATTTTTTATTACGCATAAACATTATAAAGCAGACTCGTTGAAAAACATTATTCATAAAAACCAGAATCATTAAAATCTATATTATTGTTTGTTATAATTTTATTAAGCATAACTTTAAAACGCATAATTGTATTAAGTATTCATAATTTTGTTAGACATAAGTACCTACTGTTACAAAGCATAATTCATAAAATTCTTAGTTTTATAAAGCATAATAAAATTGTTAGTGTCCATTGAGTTATTACTAAGTATGATGCATACTTACATACGTTAAGCAGTAAGTTTGTGTTTAAAAAGTCAGTGACAGAAACGAATCGTGGCAAAACCGACTCCACGTAGTCTTGCCTGCCCCACGCTAGAGTGAAATTCAAGCCCGCGTATAGGCGCGGAGAGGCGAGGGGGCCTGCCGCGAGCTGAGGAGCAGGTGGTGAGAGAACACCATCTGCGACGATAAGCTCGCGTGGGACCGCCGGAGCCTCGATCGCAGCGCCGGAGCCGTGACAGAAAACATGCCTGCTGCATGCTTGCCTACATGCTGCATGCTTGCGTGCATGCTGCATGTTTGCCTGCATGCTGCACACTTGTTTGCTCATTTTAACGAAAGGTTTTATATCTTTAGATTATTATAATTATCAAATGTAGGTAGGTATATTCAATCAGATGTACCAAATGTATGCTTTTTGAAATTATGGTATAAGTAAAGAAACAAGTGTATCCTGTAAGAGTTTAGGATTTTTTTGTCACTTTTTAAATACTATGTCTGAACACTAAGGTTAATAAAAAATTTGCTTTTTGTTACTTTTGCTAATTTAGATAAAATTATGCCTTTTAAATTTTGGCCATTTATGTTATGCGTTATGATACCTATGAAGTTATGCTATAAAGACATGGCAAGTGACGATTATGGCCATTAACATGATGCATTGATTGCATTGTCAGTTTATGGCGAAAAACTTTATGCGTTTCAATAGGTAAGTAACCGTCATTTTGGGTTTGTAATCAGGCTTGCCAGGTGTTTGGTTTTTTACCGAACTGTTCGGTATTTTAACTGCGTGTTCGGTGTTCGGTATGACAAAAATAAATACCGAAGTATGAATGGTTCGGTATTCTTGAAGCCTTGCATATTATTTATTTATTTATTGATTTACAAACTCAAATCAACAAAGAGTAGGCGCGCGACGACGCGCCGGTTGCTAATAACTATAGGCTGGCGCACACTGTTTTTCCTTGCATGGGAAGGTTGGCCACAGACTAATGGTTGGCCATATTTATTTATAAGAATTTGTTCGAAAATAGATATTTTCGAACAAAAGTTAAATATACTTAATCGTTTTTCATCAGAATATATGTGAATTTTCTTGAATAAATGTTAATTTTCCCAGCAAATTCCTTCGCCAAGAAATGTTCGGTAATTTTATAAATTTGGTCTGGCAAGCCTGTTCGTAATGCTGCTGTAAAATGGAGCCAGAGTGAAACGGGGGGTTTATTTCTCTGAGATGTTTATTGGACTTATGTCTTAAGTAGGTAAGTACCCCAAAAAGACACTGCGGACAGTCGCTCGCCCCTTTCAAAAGACATAACATGGACAAAACGTGTACCTACGCCTGGCGTACTCACCATGGAATTCTGTTATTTCAAGAATGCCAAAAAACTGTGGCCAAATAGTACCAAATAGTGCCAAAAGGAAATAAATAGTACCCTTATAGTTAAAAAGTTATAGACATAGTTTGGTGAGTACGCTAGGCGTAGGTTACGCCTAGCGTACTCACCTCAGTTTGGGAAATCTGAGTAAGCTACAACTATTGTGGCGATATAATTATATAGCCTTTATAAATGTATGTAAATTGTAATTTTAGTTTTACATACTATATACATACATACATAATAAAATAATAATATATACGCACATTATATATATATGTACTTAATATAAATACTTTGTATTGTTAAATATAATTTAGTGATGTAATTTTAAATTGTAAATGTCACGCACGGACAAACAGATTTTATGTGTTATACGTAGTTCTGTGGAATGCGCGCGGGCAGGTGCAGGGAACCGGTTGGCGCCCGGCTCACCCGCCGCCGTCCTGCGCGCCCCTTCCCCCGCTCGAGCGCGGAGCTCACTCGACAAGCGATCGCAAGGAAGTCACGATTAACTCGCTTGACGCACAGCCGTACCGCTTTAACGCTCGCTTCCCACTGCTTACGCGCCTACAATATTAGCTTAGAATATCGCTCGCTGATAAACCTTTTGTGTGTTTTTGTCTTTCCGCCTTCTATAGCTATAAACTTCTGTGCCGTGCCTTCTTTCTGTTTGTACTCCTTCTATCGTGTGTGTGTGAATAAACTGTACAGTGTCGTAAACGGACTAATCATTTAACTCCAGTTACCCACCGTAAGTCAACATCTGTTACACCACACTGGTGACCCCGCTTCGAACATGAGTCAAGCTGGAAAGAGTCCAAGTAGCAACGTGGATGGTAGCCCACCAAGCGACGTACATCGAGTTGGCGTGAGGGTACCCCCATTTTACCCAGAAAAACCGGCGCTATGGTTTGCGCAGCTGGAAAGCCAATTTTTCCTGGCGAATATCACAACAGACGCAACGAAATATCATTACGCCATTAGTCAGTTGGATTCAGCCTACGCGTCAGAGGTCGAGGACATTATATCGGCACCACCAGGACCCAACAAGTACGAGCGACTAAAATCGGAGCTTATCAAAAGGTTGTCTGCATCCAGGGAAAAGAAGGTGAAGCAGCTCCTGATCCACGAAGAACTAGGTGACAGGAAACCTTCACAATTCCTTCGACACCTGCAGCACCTAGCAGGCCCCGCTGTACCAGAAGAGTTTCTGAAGACCATCTGGACCAGTCGATTACCCAGCAGTACGCAGTCGATCATAGCATCCCAGTCGAAGGCGTCATTGGAGGAAGTCGCAGAGCTGGCGGACAAAATCCATGATGTTGTCCCACCAAGCCCGCAAGTAGCAGCAGCAGCAGCAGCAGTCGTTCCCGTGCCCGGAAGTTCTACCGCCATGACAAGCCAAATTGCGGAGCTCACGCGGCAAATTCAATATTTGAAGACGAGGGTAGAAAGGATGTCACGACCGCGAGGAAGATCTGACTCCAGAGGCCGCTCCCGTGAAAGTTCGCGTTCCAATCGTTCCCAATCGAATTACCGGAAGTTTCCACTTTGTTGGTACCACGCGAAATTCGGTAGTCAAGCTAACAAATGTGTTAAACCGTGTGACTTTTCGGGAAAAGTGTAGGGCAGAATGTTATGGCGACCGACGCCTGTCCTAATACCGGTCGCTTATTTGTAACAGACCAGCGAACTAAAATACAGTTTTTAATTGATACTGGTAGTGATATATGTGTTTTCCCCAAATCATTAATCGCCGAGCATCGTCACAAAACAAATTATGAATTGTGCGCCGCTAACGGCTCGATTATTAACACGTACGGGTACGTTCATTTTGTGCTCAATATAGGTTTGCGCCGTGACTATGCTTGGCGATTTATCGTTGCAGATGTTACGCGGGCGATAGTAGGGGTGGATTTTTTATCCTATTATAATTTAATCGTAGATGTTCGTAATCAACGCTTAGTAGATGCTAATACTACGCTTTGCACCGCGGCTTTGCTTGCAAAAAATTTAAATGTCTGTTCGGTCAAGGTAATGTCTGGCGACATGGCTAATAATCGCATACTAGCTGCATACCCTGACATCACTCGCCCTTCTGGCTTACACAGCACAATTAAACACAGCACAGTACACCATATACGGACTACACCTGGACCACCAGTAGCTTCCTCACCCCGTAGATTGGCACCGGATAGGCTTAAAATTGCTAAGGCCGAATTTGAGGCCATGTTGCAGATCGGTACCTGTCGGCCGTCGGAATCATCATGGTCTTCTCCACTTCATCTGGCACCGAAGAAGGATAGTGGCTGGCGTCCTTGTGGTGACTACCGCATGCTGAACGCAAGGACTATCCCAGACAGGTATTCAATACGCCACATACAGGACTTCGATTATAACCTGTGTGGCTGTACAGTCTTCTCTACAATAGACCTGGTAAAGGCTTTCAACCAGATCCCTATTAATCCTGAGGATATTGAGAAGACCGCCATCACAACGCCGTTCGGCTTATACGAATTTCCATTCATGACGTTTGGACTTCGTAATGCCGGACAGACGTTCCAACGCTTTGTCGATGAAATGCTTCGGGGGCTTGATTTCACCTACTCCTACGTTGATGATATTCTGGTCTACTCGAAAGACCAGAAGACCCATGAGACCCACTTACACCAGGTATTTACTAGGTTGAAGGAATATGGTATGGTGATCAACACCGCTAAGTGTGTGTTTGCAGCTCCAGAAGTGACGTTCCTAGGCTACCATGTCTCAGCCGAAGGCGTCAAACCACCACCGGAGAAGGTAGAAGCCATTAAAAGCTTCCCTGCTCCAAAAACTGTTCGAGAGCTGCGCAGATTCCTCGGAATGGTAAATTTTTACCGCCGGTTTATCCCTCATGCTGCGCAACATCAGGCACCTCTGAATGCACTGTTAGTGGGTTCAGTAAAGGGATCTCATCCCATTAACCTCTCTACTGATGAACTAGCCGCCTTTGAAGCTTGCAAAGAAGACCTGTGTATGGCTACAATGCTGATACATCCTGACAGCAATGCTCAATTGGCCTTGGTGACGGATGCTTCAGATACCGCTATCGGCGCGGTCTTGCAGCAACTGAAGGGTGGTATCTGGCAACCCTTGGGTTTCTTTTCTAGAAAATTGAGTCCAGCTCAGGTCAAGTATTCTCCTTACGATCGCAAACTTCTCGCCATTTATGAGGCAATCAAGCACTTTCGTCACATGATAGAAGCGCGCAATTTTGTGATTTATACCGATCACAAGCCTCTGACATTTGCATTTCATTCTAGAAAAGAGAACTGCTCACCCAGGCAGTTTCGACATCTTGACGTAATATCGCAATTTTGTACAGATATAAGGCATATTTCTGGCAAAAACAACGTTGTCGCCGACACTCTGTCGCGCGTGAACGAAGTCGTTCAGCCGATAGACCTATCGAAATTAGCCACAGTACAAAATACTGACAAAGAGTTAAAACATCTTTTGTACTCCGATACTTCACTCTGTCTCAAGAAAATGAAACTGCCCGGAGCTGATGTCAGTATATTCTGCGATGTCAGAGGTGACATTATACGTCCTTTCGTCCCCACAGAAATGCGCCGTCAAGTGTTTGAGAGTTTACACTCACTAAGCCACCCAGGCACAAGTGCAACGGTCAAGCTTATCAGTGATCGCTTCGTATGGCCCGGTATTCGCCGTGACTGTAGGGAGTGGGCTCGTGCCTGTATAGCCTGTCAGAGATCCAAGGTCACTCGTCATGTGTCTGCACCTATCGGAACATATAATCTTCCATCAGCCAGGTTCAGGGACCTCCATATCGATTTGATTGGACCACTTCCCTTATCTCAAGGTTATCGATATTGCCTCACCGCCGTCGACCGCTTTACGCGATGGTCTGAGGCAATACCGTTGCAGGACATCACAGCAGAGACAGTGGCAAAAGCCCTGCTCAGCGGATGGATAGCACGTTTCGGGTGTCCCACAAAAATCGTCACTGACCGTGGAAGGCAGTTTGAGTCTGCATTATTTAAATGTCTTTCCCAGATTTGCGGCTTCCAACACAGACGAACCACTGCATATCATCCATCATGCAATGGATTAGTGGAAAGGTTCCACCGGCAACTGAAAGCTGCCATAACCTGCCACGCTGATAGCAGTTGGGTAGAATCTCTCCCTCTCGTGTTGCTCGGGATTCGTAGCACCTACAAAGAAGATTTAAAATCTTCTGCGGCGGAGCTGGTATATGGCGAACCATTGCGCTTGCCAGGTGATTTTTTTCAATCAGACGACGATGAAACGGTTGACATGACAGATTATGTCGCCCGTCTACGCAATTTTGCAAATAAGCTGCAACCTTCCCCAGCATCACGTCATGGCGCGCAACGATCACCATTTATTTTTAAGAACCTAGCCACGGCTTCTCACGTCTTCCTGCGTAATGACGCAGGAGCCGGCTCCTTCAAACCAGCTTATACCGGACCCCATGAGGTTTTACAACGGGACAGTAAGGTTTTCAAACTGGCAGTTAACGGTAAGTTTATCACGGTGTCAATCGACAGATTGAAACCTGCCTACATACTGCGTGAGTCAGACACAATTCCTCCCACACCTCAACCATCAACTCACACTCACCACCACTCGCCCACACACTCAACAACAGTATGCAATGACGCACCTGTTTCCAATGACCTTCCAAGCAAAACATCTCGGTCAGGTCGAAGAGTAAGATTTCCGGACTATTATCGCCCGTAGGACGGTCTCTGGAGGGGGGTGATGTGGCGATATAATTATATAGCCTATATAAATGTATGTAAATTGTAATTTTAGTTTTACATACTATATACATACATACATAATAAAATAATAATATATACGCACATTATATATATATGTACTTAATATAAATACTTTGTATTGTTAAATATAATTTAGTGATGTAATTTTAAATTGTAAATGTCACGCACGGACAAACAGATTTTATGTGTTATACGTAGTTCTGTGGAATGCGCGCGGGCAGGTGCAGGGAACCGGTTGGCGGCCGGCTCACCCGCCGCCGTCCTGCGCGCCCCTTCCCCCGCTCGAGCGCGGAGCTCACGCGACAAGCGATCGCAAGGAAGTCACGATTAACTCGCTTGACGCACAGCCGTACCGCTTTAACGCTCGCTTCCCACTGCTTACGCGCCTACAATATTAGCTTAGAATATCGCTCGCTGATAAACCTTTTGTGTGTTTTTGTCTTTCCGCCTTCTATAGCTATAAACTTCTGTGCCGTGCCTTCTTTCTGTTTGTACTCCTTCTATCGTGTGTGTGTGAATAAACTGTACAGTGTCGTAAACGGACTAATCATTTAACTCCAGTTACCCACCGTAAGTCAACATCTGTTACACCACAACTATAATTAGTATGTCAAAAAACTGTACCCAAATAGTACCAAATAGTGCCCAAAGAAAATAAATAGTACCGTAAAACGGGGTAAATGGGAATGGCGGGGTAAATAGGAATAAAAATCTACTTTTTTAAACCGTTCTGTAGCGTTGGTATTAAATAAGGCAGATTCACACTTTCTTGTTTTTCTAATAGCTTATACTTTTCACTGCTGGCTACACTGAGAATTTGTGCCAGCCAATCAGGTTTCACTAAAAAAATACGTTGAAATAGAAGTAGTAGTCCTCACATGTGAATATTGTGCTTTTTCACTTTAGGTTTTTGACTATTTAGAGTGAGGGAAAGTGTTGGAAAAGATTAATTTTGATAATAATAGTAGTTCGTGGTTTAAAGAAACCTGAAGGTAAGTAAATAAATACAATATTTTATTAGAAATCTTCGTTTGAGTCGAACAATAAATTTTTAAGTTATTTTGGTGATAAAAGGAACGCGAAGGGGGAAAATTGGCACATGAACAGGTATAATTGGAACAACATGGGGGCTATTTGGTTTCAGTATGAGGTAAATTGGAATTCCCAAATAGGGTTGCCAAAACCCTATACTTAGATAAAATAATGAATTTAAGTACTTACCTACTTACGAAAATTTCATTTCGGAATACTAAGAATAATGTTATTATTTACACTTCTTTATAAACTCCAAAATATTTTCTTTAATAGTTGGCTCAATATTATAAAAGGTACATTGCAATGTTATTTACATCAAATTTATTATTTATTATGCTTAGGGGATCATCAAATATAAGCAATAAAATAAGATTTTTTTTTTTATTCTACTTAGGTACATTTATTTCGGATAACTACCAATCTGAACGCTGAGTATAAGTTGAAAATGTGCAAACGTTACTATCGCGTTTGAGTTAAGAGTTTTGATTCTCGATCTTATTTACTTAGCATTAAGATCTATCTGTCAAAACTTAACTCAAACTAGATAGTAACGCTTGCACACCTACAAACTTACACTCAGCGTTCAGAAACGAATTGATTGATGTTTCTTCCAAAGGTTCCCTTACTCAGTGCACAATTAAAAATGTACCACAACTTATACCAACCAACCAGATTCCATGTAAGACAGATTGAAATAGTGACTTGGTAATATTTAGTGATGAATTTGGTAAAAACATGGGTCGGTTGTTATCTGACTTGGGACATTCAGTTATCAATTATTGTATACCGGGTGCTTCTTATCAACATATTTTGAAAAAAGCTGTAGAACATAAATATAAACCCAATAGCACCTTATTATTATTTGTTGGTAATAGAGGTAATCTGAACAAAACAAGCCTTCTAAAATGTTTAGAATGTTTGAATAAGTTAATTGTAAAGAAAATTATATTGTTTACATTACCTTATTGTAGTAGTTTGCCACAGGAGGAAAATTCTATTAGACATAAGCTTAACCTGACATTACATTTATTTTGCAAAAATGACATTATGCATTTAATTGACACTAACAATTATGTTAGTAATTTTTATTTGACAAGAGATAGTTATTATCTGCCAAATTATTTTAAGCGACAAATAGCTTTATCGCTATCCTATTGTATTCAAACGTCAGCCAAAAACTTGGCTAAACAAGTTGCTTCTATTGAGCAATGTATATTTGACATAGACGTCAGTAGTGTTTCTACTGACATTCCAATTAATTATTTAAATTAAATTATATGACAAAAGAGGAAAACTCTTGCGAAATGTTTGTTAATAAAATTAAATTAAATGAATGTAAAAATAGCTTTAGCAAAAGCCCATGTCAATCATTAAATTTAAAAAATGTACAATCTTTAAACATTGTCCACCAGAACATCCAAGGAATGATGGGCAAAGATTTGGAGATTGAATTGTTCGTGAACTGTAATAAAATTGATATTCTTTGCATAACAGAACACTGGCTTAAAGACCATCAGTTCATGTTCAATTTTAAGAATCATTTGGTAGGAAGTTCGTTCAGTCGAGGAAATGCAATACATGGTGGCTCCTTAATTATTGTTAGTAAAAAGTTTAAATTAAAGGAACGCAAAGACATAGTGAGCCTCTCGGTTGAGCGAACAATAGAAATAGCTTGTGTGGAGTTGGAGCAGTTTGTTGTATTAAGTGTGTACAGACCTCCTTCAGCATCATATGATTTTTTCGAAAAAGTTATGGATGAGGCATTACATAAAGTCCGTAATGTAGGTAAAACAATAATTGTTTGCGGGGATTTTAATATTAATTTGTTAGAAAATTCCACGATGTCAACTAAAATTAAAAACCTATTTCTATCATACAACTTGAATCATTTATTTTTGGAGCCGACAAGAATAACTGCCACTTCGGCCACCTGTATTGATAACATATATACAAATGTAAAACCACTGGCTAAGCAAATTATTAATAACCTGGACTCTGATCATTGTGGCCAAATGGTCAGCTTTCCACACCAGCGTAAACAAGTGACGAAAAAGAATATCACTGTTGTACCAAAAACTGCAGGTCGGCTGGTCGCTTTAAAAGCAATCTAGATACGAAATTAAATTATTTAGAATACAATGACAACCCTAATGTCTTTTATAATAATTTTTTTAACATTTATTGTTCAGAATTTAATAAAACTTTTATTCCAAAAAAGATCTCAGTTAGTGGTACTGTAACTTTTAATGAATGGGCTACAATTGGTATTCACAGAAGTAGGAAACGCCTTTATGAACTTTATGGTGAACGCAACTATAACACCAGCGATGACTTCAAATTATATGTTAAAAGTTATTCAAAGTTATTCAAAAGAGTATGTCGATTAGCCAAGGCAAACTATCTGAGTTCTAAGATTAAGAATAGTAATGACAAAATAAAAATGACATGGAATATTATAAATAGTGAAACAGGAAAGGTCAAAAGTCGTAATAATGAGTACAATTTAAATTGTGATAATAAAACCTTGACTTCTGATGCTGATGTTGCTGCAGCATTTGAGAGGTTTTTTACTGACATTCCAGTTTCAACTACAAAAGCCTTGATTTCCTCCCCCACTGTAGCTGAATCTGTTTTGAAGGAGAATGTTAAAGATTGTAAAAATAATTTCAGTTTTCAAAAAATTTGTGTTATAGATATAATAAAAACATTTAACACTCTCAATAAAAAGAAAACTGCTGATCTGTGGGGTAATTCCGTGGACGTCGCTAAATCTGTAATTATTTACCTCATGAAATATAGTAAAATAATTCCATTATTTAAATCGGGTAGCACTTCTGACCCCTCTAACTTTAGACCTATTTCTGTGCTACCCACATTTAGTAAAATTTTTGAAAAGTTAATACTAGATCAAATGCAAATTCATTTTTATAAAAATAAACTTTTACATTGTAAACAATATGGTTTTACTAGGGGTCGCTCTACAACTGACGCCGGTGTTGAGCTTTTAATCCAAATATTTGATACCTGGGAGGAATCACAGGATGCCCTAGGGGTATTTTGTGATTTATCCAAGGCTTTTGATTGTGTTTTACATGAAACTTTGGTCAGGAAGCTTAACCACTATGGAATTAGGGATGCTTCTTTGAGCCTTCTAATCTCATACTTGAGTAACAGGATTCAAAAGGTCGACATTAACGGTAAAAGATCTCCGGGATCAGTGGTTAAAATGGAACTTCCGCAGGGTTCAATACTTGGTCCATTCTTGTTTTTGGTTTATATTAATGACTTACCTTATTTTGTAAAAGACAGTCATGAGATAGTATTGTTTGCTGATGATACTTCACTTTTATTCAAAGTGAAACGACGACACCCAAATTATGACGATGTGAATAATGCGGTCTCAAAGATTGTTCACTGGTTTAGTGTTAATAACTTGCTATTAAACGAGGGAAAAACCAAATGTGTAAGATTTGTATTGCCTAATGTTAAGCAGGTAATAACTAGTGTACAAATTAAAGATAAGAATGTGAATCCTGTGGACACCACTGTGTTTCTAGGCATCACGTTGGATGCCAAGCTTCAGTGGGGCCCACATATAGCTAAATTGTCGAATAGACTTAGCTCTGCGGCTTATGCAGTAATGAAGATCCGTCAGTTAACTGACGTTGATACAGCGAGATTAGTTTATTTCAGTTACTTTCATAGTGTAATGTCGTACGCCATTTTACTGTGGGGAAATGCTGCCGACATTCAAACTATCTTTGTGCTGCAGAAGAGGGCTATTCGAGCAATATATAACCTACAGGCTGGTGACTCTCTCAGAGAGAGATTTAAGGATATAAGTATAATGACAGTTGCATCACAATATATTTATGAAAATCTTGTGTATGTTCATAAAAATATTGAAATGTTTTCAAAAAACAGTGATATTCACAAATTAAATACTAGAAGTAAGAACAAATTAGCAGTGCCTTATACTAGGCTCCATAAAATAAATAATTCTTTTAAGGGTCTGTGTGTACGATTATACAACAAAGTACCAAATGATATTCAGAAATTAGATCTTGATAAATTTAAAATCAAAATCAAAGAAAAGCTTTATAAAAAAGCTTATTATAAAGTGTCGGATTATACAGAAGACAAAACAGCTTGGGTCTGACATGCTCCAAGTACCTACTCCAACAGCTATTTCTAATTGCCTATAATTAATTTATATAGAGCACCATATTTAATTAAACTATTTACATTCAAATTCATATTTTGTATTTTGTGATCTGGTAACGACATATAATGTATATATATATTTTGTAAATGTCGTTGCTTCTGTGCGCTGTGGTTTCTTGCGCCCGTTCTTTGCCACAGTTAAAAAATGATGTCCTGAATGGGTGGTAGGTTAAAAAATATTTGGACGTTTCAAAGTACTTATTAATTGAGTTTATTGAATAAATATATTTTGACTATTAACTATAAACTAACTAGGTACTATCTCTCGTTTTATTAAGTTAATATTTTAAAAAAGAATATACAAATATACAAACAAAATTTGTTTATGCTCACACCAATTATCTAGAGACCAAGATGAGTATTCTTTTGAAACTCGTGCATATGGTAAGAAAATGGATAAACATACAAAAACATAGAAAAAACACCTATACCTGAAATCCATTTACAAAAACAGTTTTTGTCTAAATTGACCCGACCGGGAATTGAACCCGAGACCTCAGAGACCCGGCGTGCTAACCACTAGACCACGGTGGTCGTCGAAGAATATTTTAAAGTTTTTGTTACCTATACGAAATTAGTATTTTGATTGAGTATTTAATACCCATTTTAACAGTTTATTTAAATTTAGTTTAATCCAAAGAGGAGACTAATTATTAATATGAATATACTGATTGAAGACTTATTATTCTAAATGCTATATTTTAGTTATATGGAAGTTATTCAAATATAATTAACTTACAATGATTATTTTTATTAAACACTTTCTAAGAGCTTAAGTAAACTACGAAGTTAATGTTTGGATACCTACTTAAATAGTGACAGCCCTAGCTAAAATTCCGATTTACCTCACTCACGAACCTATTATCCCCGTTAGGGGTAAATTGGGATCCAACCGGGTTTTTGTTGAATTTCTTAAAATCTAACAAAACATTGGCATTTTAAAGACATCTAAGACTTAAAAGAGCTTATCACACATACATAAGTATACTTGGAGATACTCTAACCGCTACGGAAGAAAGGGTTCATTCCAGTTGAAAGTAAAAATTGGACCAATTTACCCCGTTTTACGGTACCTTTATAGTTAAAAAGTTATGGACATAGCGAAAACAGAACCAGCAATGGCTCTCATTTATATCTCAATAAATAGTACCCTCTAAGAGTGTAATTGTTATTCGACTTTTACACTAGAAAGTCATTAAATTTAATAGCAAACTTCTACATACATTGACATGAGGTACAGGCGAACTCATAATAATTTTAATGTTATTACTTATTATGTACCTACTACATATTACTTTTAATTTTGTTGAAATTAATAGGTGTATATGTAAAGAGAAAGTTTAATATCAATTATGTACCTAGTTGATTATAATTATTTTTCTTATATATGTTCAAGATCCATGTTTTCCAAAATATTGACTATCGTATTTTTTGCCGGATTTTATAAGGGAAAGAGCACCTTCTATATAAGGAACTATTTATCTTATGTCTGAAATTGAAAGTTCAATATTGTGCGACAACAATCTGTTACTTTTGTTGATCATATTGCAACTTATCGACGCGCGACAGCGATGCATCTTAGTATGAACAAGTTACAATAGATGGCGCTTATCACACTTCTTACTTTAATTACTTACAAACTGACCTGTATTATGAAAGTGCTAAAGATCAATATTGCAATACATAACAATTTGCTTGACGCCGCGGTGGAAACGCATAGTTTCCGGGAACCGATTTTTTTAGTTGATTACTTTGCCTTGCCACCGCAAAGGTTTGCGAATATGTAGTTAATTTGTGAAACAATGAATGGAGAAAACTTGTGAATTTTGTTTCACAGTGATGTGAAAGTGATCTTTAAAGGAGTAAGTACCTATGTATATTTCAGCTGTAATAGCATTTTAGTTCATGTCGATTTGCAGTTGATTTTTCATTAGCTAGGTAGGTAGGTACCTACTCAGTTTGAATATATTATGTATACTTACCTACATAAATACGTTATTGTTTTTTATTAATCGTAAAATAACAAATTAAATCATATTCTTAGTTTTCTGGACTGTATAAAGTATTTTACTGTGTCGCGTAAGGTGCGTTGGGTTAACTTCGGACGGTTTGCAGTTGTATTCGGAAGATATTAGCAGTTTTTTTTTCTCGAGAGTAATGTTAGTTAGCAAAATAAATTAAAGTGAAAATATATTGTTAATAAACAGGCTATAAGGTAGAATGTGTTTTATATAGTTATACACGAACAACTACTATTTTTCTGGTGTTTAAAATACGAATAAAATCTATGAGTGAATTCCATAGTATTCCAATCTTTATATTAAAAATAATATTTTACCATTCACTGTGCTCGACTGTACCACACGTAATTTTTGTATGTAGAAGTTTGCTATCAAATTTAATGACTTTCTAGTGTAAAAGTCGAATAACAATTACACTCTTAGAGGGTACTATTTCCGGTACTATTTATTGAGATAGAAATGAGAGCCATTGCTGGTTCTGTTTTCGCGAAACGAGGTGAGTACGCTAGGCGTAGGTTACGCCTAGCGTACTCACCAAACTATGTCTATAACTTTTTAACTATAAGGGTAATATTTATTTCCTTTTGGCACTATTTGGTACTATTTGGGCACAGTTTATTGGCATTCATGAAATAACAGAATTCCATGGTGAGTACGCCAGGAGTAGGTACACGACAAAACGCCTTTTATAACAGCGCCCTCTGTCCACCTAGTAGCGTAGGTAAATGATATTAAAGACGATTTAATATCTAAAATGCTGCGCGTGCGGGTCGTTTTCAAATTTGGGGCCAAAAGCATTATTTTTGATTTTATTGGCGTGTGATAAATTTTAACGTTATTTAAATTGTTTTAAATCAAGTAGTACTTTGAGATACCCAAGATCCAATAACAACGGCTTACTTATAACTGTAAATTAAGAAGATCAGTGCAGTAAACTACACCATATCTCATTAGTGTTGATGGTTCCAATGTCTTATTTTTATTTAATTCCTTTATAAAACAAAAACGGTTGGAAGAAATCAACATTTTATTTACGCATCATTACATATACACTAACAGAAGAATAATTCTTTATTTAACCATTCTTGGGAATAAAAACAAATACGATTTCTTAGCTTTTTTAGATAGTTCGTTTTTGAAATATCATTAGTGTAGCCGTAACCTAACGCATTATTAGAGAAAATTTTACCCTGCTATCTCTGCCTCTTACCCCACCGCGGCTACAGGTATAACCCGCGCCAATCATCTAGCTCGCTGTGAACACGAGGCGAGTGGCGTCGCAATCAATAGCACAATATAGGTATCGGCGGGACGTAAGCGGTTAGGGGGGGCGGGGCACACCCCCGCGCACCCCTGCGCATGCGCGCTCGCTGTGTGTATTCGTTTGTTTTTGGTTTAGCAGTGGAAAGTACAGTCACGTGTATATTTTATTTGATCGCGTCGCGATATTAGGTATTTATTGTTTGTTGTTATTACGTTACTGTTTTAAGTAGTTGATTTATTTTTTGTTACATACTGTTATTGTATTAGGAGTAAGTACTGTTTTGAAAGTATGTTAAAATGCCTAGACGTAATACAGTTTTACGTCGGCAAGCAAGTAAAATTATTTACAACATATCGGAGTTTATGAAGAAAGAAGCAGAGAAAGGGCAATCATTCTGTAATCTGACGACGATGAAAGCGAAGTCTTGCCGTGCTCAAGCAAATCATTAACAGTCTATATAAAAGGTGTAAAACCACTGTAATGTAATTTAATGTTTCCACAGCTTCATTAAAATTATATATTTTTTTAAATATATGTATGCTTATAATTTAATTGTTGTTATTATAATTTATCCTGCTTAATTTAAGGTATTAAAAGATAAATAAAACGCTTAATTTATAAATTGTCATGTTATGTTATTTTATAATTATAACGCTCTAATGATAATGTTGCTAACTGTACACCTGCGCGTCGCAACTTCAGAGCGAGCTAGAAGTTTGGCACGAACTATACTCAGTTGTGACGTTCCGACAGTACCTATTACCTTTATCTATGGTTGTGACCGAACGCGCTGGTGGTTCACTGCGTGCGTGCGTTATTTTGAGAAAAAATCAGAATATCAGGGAAGATTTCGTATCTTTTCCTAAAAGCGTATCATTAGTGTTTTGCCGTCATATTGAGATTCTAAATGTTTTGTTTTTAATTTGTTTTGTTGGAATAGTTAGGCATCAAGAACATGTTTTGTTTCCAATGTAACCGATATTCTAGAACGTTCTATTTTGGCGATAAATTCAAATTGTTACCATTGAGATAAATGAACTAGAGAAGACGTCCCGTACAATAAATGTGCAGTTGTGCACAGCTACAATGATACTTGTAGCGTGGTGCGGGGCTTACCTAGTTGTCATAGAAATGTCTAAGCGCGCAGATGCGACACACTATTCATACAGTTTTATTACCGAGTTGTAAAGTTGTAAGATAATGTTTTTATTGTTGTTAATTGTAATATTGAAATGAAATTAAGTAAATTAATGCCAAACATAAAAGTAAGTAAATAATTGATTAAAATACTTCATAACAATGATAAAAATCTTTTTCAATTATTTAAAAAAAATACATATTTATTTAAGTAGGTACGTGTAAAAATATTACTGAGTATCAAATATTCAGATGCTCAAATTTTTCAAACATTATTGAGATGAGATTAAAAATCGTATTTGAGTCCAATATAGGTATGGGAAATAAGTAAAAAAAGTATTTCATCATCATCAGCCTATAAACGTCCCACTGCTGGGCACAGGCCTCCCATGTGAACAATAGCATGTGGGGATATTGGGCCATAACCCACCACGCTGGCCCAGTGCGGGTTGGTGGGTTTTAATGGCTGCCATCTTACGACAACAACCGGGACCAACGGCTTAACGTGCCTTCCGAAGCACGGAGGATTTCAATGGTAACAAAATATTTTAATATCCTTGGAATAATACAAGTTTAGTAAGTTTCTGCCGTTTCGTTTAATTTTTATTTCAGAAAATTTTTTTTGGGAGTACTTAACAAAAATTGAAAAATATTCTAAGTATAATAATTCTAACGAAATCCCCAATCAAACTGCCATCATAATTCGAACCCTAGTAATTATTTCACATAAAGCGTTAAAAGTGTCACATCTGCACAAAACAGAAATATTGTTACTCTATGCAATGCTATTACCGAAACATGGCCGCCGCTTCATGGCTGGCGATTTGATAAAATATTTAGTCAAATGCATGTTAAAACGTTAATTTAATGCGTACTTACAGGTGAAAAGTGATTCCATTGTTTTTATTTGTGTTTCCTGAGTTTTTTAAATAGTACCTTAGCACACATGAAGGCATATTTTTATTAAACAGAACACAGAATTGCACACGTATTTGCATCTAGCGCCTACCACAGACTAATAGAGGTGGAGCGAGCTGGCTCTACTAACGCGTGTTGCAAACAATCTAGTTGAGATGTCTTCTCTAGTACGTAGTACATATTAACTCAATGATTGTTACCGAAAATCTCATTCGTGTGACTCTCATTTGTGTCGACTCGTGAATAACACTAATGATATTGAATTTCACACAAATGATATTTTTTTTGATGACCTTTATGGTAGAGTGGTTTGCACACCGGTTTTTATAGTGTCGCCATCTCTTGAGTCCCGGGTTCGATCGATCCATTCGTTAATTTAGAATAGGTAACTGTTTTTCTAAACTGTTTCGAGTCTGGGTGTTTTCTATCTTATAATAAGTAGGTATGTATTTAATAAGTTTATCCGTTGTCTAGGTAAACATTTTAACAAGTTTCATAATGAAGCTTAACTTGGGCTAGATAATTGGTGTGAGTGTGGGAAAATTTACAAAGTATTAATTTTTTTACTTTTAGATTACCTAATAAAAATGGCGACACAAAAGAGCGATGAATATCTAAAATAAGGACAATAAAAATGCAGCACAGAAAAGAGAAACAAAATTATCTTTGAATTTATTAAAAAATGAAAACTTTACTTAATGTTTCTTTTTCTGATTAATTATTTCAGTTAAAATTGTTTTTAGTAAGTATTTTTATTTGCAATATAGAAGTTGCATTGATAAATTATGACAATAATTATATTGTTCATTAAATGATTATTATGTTAGTAATGATAAATAAAAAGCATTTAATTATAATGTTTTTTTGGTTGATTACTTCAGTTAAAATTATTTTTAGTATTTTTTATTTGCAATGTAGAAGTTAAGGGGGTGCCGCGTGATCGCAAAAACTGACAAAGTCTCATATTAAACTTCAAAGCAAAATCAATCATATTGATATTTATAATTAGAACAATTCTACTTTGAAGTTTCAGACCTAGTAATTTAATTAGAGCAATGTTTTTATGTGCAAAACTTACCTACTTACTTATAAAAATTTTCTTTTTAAAGAAGGGGGTCCCTGCGGATTATCAATACAAATATATTTTCATGTATGAATTATTGTTTCATGCGTAAAATTAAGAAAGTTTTCTTCGAAAAAAATTGTTTTAGGAGTCATTACATTAATTAATGTATTGTTTGTTATTGTTTAAATAATTTGTTTCAAATTTTAATGAAGCCATGACCTTGTGCAATGATCAGGCTAACTTACATGTTCTTTTAATGTATTTAACTAATTCAGCGCATAGTACAAGTGACTTAAAAATACGTAAATTTTCGCAATTTCGTGCAGGACCCCCTGAAAACTGAAATCAAAAATAAGTATACCAATTATTATATAGTTCATAAAAAGACATTACGTTAGCGATAATTTAGAATTTTCAATAGTGTAACCAAGGTTCTCATCAGTAAATCACATAATATCATTAGAGAAATTATGTTGCTCATTTGTGTCACTCAAAATCTTCATATTTGCTTGTTATTGGATGAAATTAAAGGAATATAAGAATATCTAGTGTTTGTTTTAATAATGAATGCACCTATGTACTAAAAAATATACAAATTCAACACATTTGAAATTCATGCAATTCATACTTTTTTGGCTCCTTTGAAAACGACTCGTGCGCGTGAGAATCGGTCGGCGGCAATCGGGCATCGGCACGCATCGGTTTGGATTACAAGCTGGTTACTTGCGATTCGGCTAGATGGCACTGTTCGCCAGTATAATGCTGGGGCCACATCTATCGCGCTAGCGCGCTAATTCGACAGTATGGCCGGAACACTTCGTCTTAGCGCGATGCATCATCGCGTTAAAGCGCTACTGTGTCGCGTAGTACAGCGATGTTCCATTGTCGCGAAGTTATAATTTTTAAACACTGAAGAAAGACGACAACCTCAGGCGGAATCAAACCACGCACCTTCCGCATTTCGTCTTTTTTCAGTGTTTAAAAATATTGTGATATAGTGAATTACACTATCAGCACGTACTCAATAGTACGTGATAATTAAGGTCTTCCTGATTGACAAGGCGTCCTTCCTCTAGTCACGTATAGATGTGATGTTAATTAGTATTTAAGATGATACACTAGAGGATAAAGGGAATTTGATTCAACGAAAGACATTGTTTCATTTCGGGTCTCCGTCCCAACGCCATTACATGGCGACCGTGACATGGTGTCACAAGTCCGCGCCGCGAAATCGCTAGTTGAAGTCTACAAAATATCAGGAAAATAGTGCTACACGGGCCTACAAGAAGGACGAAGGAAATAAGAAGAAAAACTGTAAGCCAAAATTGTTTAACTATGGGAAACCCACAATCTAAAGACAATATTATTGTCAGTCAATCACCAACTCAATCGGCGGCAGCATCAACTCCCTTGGCCGTTGGGATGCAACTTTCAGAGATCTTTTTACTGACCATCGTCGTTGTACTAGCGGGCTATATAGTACTTAGGCTGCTACGTTACTTCAACGCACGACTATTAGAAGAGGTAGAACGCAGAGCGGTTCGACGGGCAATTGGACCAGCACAGAACGTGTAAGCCAGCACGAATTAATATAACTATGCTACCAAGAATCTATGTGTGTGTGTGAGTGATTTTTTTTTTTTTTTTTTTTTTCTAAAGTGTGTTCATGGCAAACCTGTCAGAACTCTTGAGTGAGCTTAAGGCTATTAGAGACTCTATTATTAAATTAAGTAAGGACAAACGTTATTCCGCTCAGGGGCAGAATAAGTTTTTAAGAGCAAAGGAAATTAAAAATATTTTTGAACAAATATCTGCAGACTTATGTAAAAAAGGGATAGATGCTGTAGAATTACAAATAACAAAAGCAATATCGTCAAAGTTTTTATGTAATTTTGAGGAAATCGAGTCACTCGTTAACCCGCATCATTCAGAAACGATCACAACCATGGCCACGTTCGATCTAAAAGTCGCGCTCACGCTCCTCCCAGTAGTAGATTGCGACGAAACGCAAATTAACCAACTAATAGACGGAATAGAGTATTATAGTAGTACACTTAGAAACGAGGACCAGCCTCTGTTAATCAATTTTGTTTTAAAAACTCGTCTTTCTAGCAGTGCTAAAACAAAAATTAATAAGTCTTATGTGTCTGTGGCAGACCTAATAAAAGATATAAAAAATGTTTTAATTCCGATTAAATCATACACAGCCATTTTAGACCGAATGCTACGATGTAGGCAAGGAAACAAGACCATAGAAGTGTTTGGTAGTGAAATCGAAAAAATGTCCAACGATTTAAGTACAGCACAGGCTAATGGAGACGAGTCGGCATATAATTTATTAAAGCCGATTAATGAAAAAATGGCTATCAAGCGTTTCGCTGACGGCCTAAACAATGCTCGTACAAGCATTATAGTTACGTCTAGGTCCGTAAGCACAGTTAGGCAGGCAATAACTATAGCCTTAGAACAAGAAGACTCGGTAGTGAAACCACCAATAAACAATTATGTTAACTATGTTTCGAACCAGCGATTTGAAAAGATAAATAAAAACTATCATCAACAATATAATAAGTCACGTAACAACAACGCGACGAGTCAGCAAGGTCGGGGTCGTGCCTACTATAACTCGAATAGGTTTCAGGGTCAGCGCAACACCAGGTTTACGTCACCTCATAATAAACGTAGGAATGTACATTTCTTAGTTGACTCAGCAGAACAGTCTAATGACGAGAACGAAAGTGAACGTCAGAGTATACGTCAGAACGAACATCATAGCGATGATTTTTTTCGTTCTGAATAGCGCTGAGGTAGATATTTGTAGTTATGGTAGTGGTAATTACGTTTGTTTTACTTGTAGTCAAACTCAAATTTCTCTATTAGTAGACACAGGAGCAAGCATTTCAATTTTAAAGTTAGATTGGTTAAATAAACTCCGTAGCGTGTCCCGCGACGCAAAGCTAGTAAGGGATGAAATTAAGATTAAAGGAGTATGTGGGGATTTAGTATCAATAGGTTATGTTTATCTAGACTTATGTGTTAACAATTATAATTTTAGGCATAAGTTTTATGTGTTTAGCAACTTCCACTGTAAAAATGATGGAATTTTAGGAGAAGATTTTTTATTAAAATATAGTTGTAAAATTAACTATGAAAATAAGCTGGTTACATTACAGGATAAGATAAGTCTAGAATTAGGCTTAGGTAAAAACATAATAACGACTATTCCAGGAAGATGTGAGGTCGTAAAATATGTTTCGTCAGAGATAAAGGGCGAATGTGTCATTTTAGCGGAGGAAGTTATTGCAGGCGTATTTGTAGCAGGCGCCGTGGTAGTAGGAGACGGGAAAAAGATTCCGGTGCGATTTTTAAACACACGGGAAGAAGATGTAAAATTAAATAACTTTAGCCCGAAAATTAGAAAATACTCGGATTATTTCGTATGCTCTTTTGATACGGAAAACGGAAAATCTGTCGAGAGGGTTAAACAACTATTCGATTTTCTTAAATTAAAAACATATCTTGGTGATGAAGAGAGACGGTCTATTGAGAAAATATGTGCAAAATATGCAGATATCTTTCATATGCCGGGTGATAAGCTATCCGTTACAAACTTATACGAGTACAACATTAAACTGCAAAATGACGCGTCTCCTGTTTATGTCAAACCGTATAGAATACCGCACGCTCAGAAGGCTGAGTTAATAAAACAGGTAGGTAAATTGTTAGAAGAAGATATTATCGAAGAGTGTACCAGCGAATGGTCTTCTCCATTATTATTACTTCCGAAAAAAGCTGACAGTAGCGGTGAAAAAAAGTGGAGAATCGTAATAGATTATAGACTTTTAAATAAAAAAATAGTAGACGAAAAGTTCCCGTTACCAAATATACAAGAAATTATTGACTCACTTTCGGGATGCTTATACTATTCTCATTTAGACCTCAGTTCTAGTTATTACCAGCTAGGGTTATCACCAGAATGTAGGAAATTCACTTCTTTTACAGCTGATAAGCAATATCAACTGAAAAGATTACCTATGGGTCTCAAAACGAGTCCTAGCGTATTTTCTAAACTTATGTCTATGGCTCTATCGGGTTTAAATCACGAGATATGTTTTCTATATATCGATGACGTAATAGTTTTCGGGAAAAGCCTATCGCAGCATAATACAAATTTAATGAGTGTATTTGAGAGGTTTAGGTCAGTTAATTTAAAACTAAACCCTTGTAAGTGCGAATTTTTGAGGAAAGAAATTAATTATTTAGGGCATGTTATTACGCCAAACGGGGTGTTGCCAGACAACAGTAAAATCGAGGTCTTGGAAAAGTTCCCAGTACCTAAAAATGTAAATGAGATTCGTCGTTTTGTGGCTTTTGCGAACTTTTATAGAAAATTCATAAAAAACTTTGCCACAATAGTGTACCCACTAAACCGTCTTTGTAAGAAACATGTCGAGTTTCAGTGGACGGAAGAATGTGACGTGGCATTTCAGACCTTAAAAAAGTCACTTAGTTCATTTCCTGTCTTAGATTATCCAGATTTTGGAAAAGATAATGTTTTCCGGTTGCAAACCGATGCGTCAGGGGTAGCCTTGGGGGCTGTATTATCAAATGGAAATAATAAGCCCGTAGCTTATGCAAGCAGACAATTAAACAGTTCAGAAATAAACTACCCAACCATTCATAAAGAGTTATTAGGGGTAGTGTGGGCTATAAAACATTTTCGACCATATTTATACGGACGAAAATTTAAAGTATTAACAGATCATAGACCATTGGTTCATTTATTTAGCATAAAAGATCCTAGTAGCCGTTTAACTAAGTTTAGACTTTGTTTAGAAGAATATGATTTCGATATTGAATACATAAAAGGTTCCGAAAATGTAACGGCAGATGCCTTATCGAGAGTCATTATAACATCAGACGAGTTAAAAAATCTAAATTCAAATTTTTTGGGGGTAGTAACCCGTTCAATGAAAAGAACCATGGAGCAAAATAATGAACCCGCTACCTCTGGAAGTAGCAGGGTTGAGCCCCCTGTTGATCATAGGCAACCAAGAGTGGTAGATATTATGCAGAAATCACAAAATGATGTAAGGTTAGATATTTGTTCGTATGAAAACTTCGTGAAGTTGAGGAAAAAGAAAAGATACGTCTCACAGACGGGTGATATGTTATTTAGTGACTCTACTATTTACATAAATCAGGAATCTCTACTAACGGAGGCGCGCCGAGACGCAACGATAGGAGAACTGAGTGCATTATGTAAAAAATATAATATTGTAGAAGTCGTTGTGATTAAAAATGGGTTTAATAAAAAGTTTATTAAAATTTTGACCCAAACTTTCATGAAACATAAAGAATTACCGCGGTTATGTATTATTAATAACCAAGTTGAACATGTTACAAATAAAGACTTGATACGTGTTATACTAAATGATTATCATTTATTGCCGACAAGTGGTCATGTAGGCATAAATAAAATGACTAAGAATATTCGAAAAAAATATTTTTGGAGTAATATGCAAAAAGACATAACTGAATATGTGACTCGCTGTAAAGATTGCCAAAAGCAGAAATTTTGTAATAAAAATAATAAAGAGAAAATGGTAATAACCACTACAGCATCTACTTCTTTTGAAAAATTATATTTAGATATTGTGGGGCCGTTGGAGGTCGATAATTTGGGTAATAAATACATATTAACAATACAATGCGAATTGACAAAGTTTGTAGAAGCTTACCCAATACTTGATAAGTCAGCTGAAACTGTTGCTAGGGTTTTTACTGAAAATTTTATTTTACGATATGGTACTCCCAGGGTTATTGCGACTGACTGTGGAACGGAATTTATTAATTCCACGTTAGAAACAGTATGTAAATTGCTAAATATTGATAAGTTAAATTCAACACCCTATCATCATGAGAGTATAGGTTCGCTAGAAAACTGGCACAAACATCTCGGATGTTACTTGAGAATACAAACACAGAATCAGTCGGCAAATTGGAGTACCTGGATACCATATTGGTGCTTTGCTTATAATAATTCTGTAAATACTAGTACCAAATACTCCCCTTATGAACTAGTTTTTGGGAAAACATGTAACGTACCTAGTAATTTAGTTAGTAAAGTTGATCCCTTATATGTATACGACAATTATCCATCGGAGTTAAAATTTAGATTGCAAAAAGCTCATAATGATGCCAGGAACAACTTATTAATATCAAAACAAAGTAGAAAAACTAATTATGATTTAGATTGTAAGGAAGTACACTACAAAAAAGGTGATCTACTCTTGTATAAGAATGAAAATTATAATAAATTGAATGACTTGTATTTAGGTCCATTTGAAGTTTTAGAAGAGCTAGGTACTAACGTAAAAATATTAAAGAATAATAAAGAATATATAGTTCATAAGAATAGGACTAAGATATTTAGAAAATAAGAGTTTACTTTTCAGGGAAGGGATGCCTAGCCTTTTCAGGGGAGGTGTGATATAGTGAATTACACTATCAGCACGTACTCAATAGTACGTGATAATTAAGGTCTTCCTGATTGACAAGGCGTCCTTCCTCTAGTCACGTATAGATGTGATGTTAATTAGTATTTAAGATGATACACTAGAGGATAAAGGGAATTTGATTCAACGAAAGACATTGTTTCATTTCGGGTCTCCGTCCCAACGCCATTACAATATTACCCAAGTATAGGTATTTAAGCGTTGATAAAACGCTAAAATATATATGTCTTCTCTAGTTTATTGTACCTCAATTATGAACACGAAGTTTTTTAGCGCGCTAATGTGGCCCCAGAGAATCAAATTGTCGTAGCAATTAATGGCATTAGAAAAAATTTCCACCAACCGGTTTTGTTACCTAACCTCGAGCCCTAACCATAAACGTCTGTCTGAGTGAGGAACTTTTAGGCACTTACCTACTTAATTAGGTACCTGAGTCAATTGCATAAAAATTGTACTTCGGGAAAAAATAATTTGTCCATCATAATAAAGTAGCTTTATAAAAAAAAGAAAACAATTACTAACATGATAATTATTTTTTTTGATACTACTATTTCTTTTTAATTGTACGAAATTAATAATTTTATGTAGGGTTGATAATTTATAGTAGAAAAAAAATATTTTTGAAGGTATGATTTTTCTTGCCTTACAAAAGCCATACAAAAACTGCTTGTCCTACCCCTTTCTAATTGTAAATAAAAATAGATAAACTTGTGAAGCCGTTTAAAAGTTGCTATGTCTTTGCATGAATTATCTGAAGTAATAAATGCTTTACTCGCTAGATTACTTTTTGTCATCATAAGTAATTCATTTTCTTACAAAATCTCATGAAGAAAACTTGTCTCAAGTTTTCTTCCTCTGTATTTGTATGACTAAGATTTAGATGCTTCTAAACCTAGGAGATGGCATCCGTATTTGTCTTTATGTGTGGCAGCACTATACTACTGCCAACCTAACAAAATCAAATGTTAGCCATCATAATTTTTAAGTGATGAAAACATCACTTGAAATATTGTCGCTTCGAAGTGAATTTCGTCGTGTAAAAAGTGCCAGTTGTATGACGTCATAATTTAGGTAAGTTTAAGGTTTTTGCTTAAAATTCTTTTTTATGTAATAGATTAGTCAATGTGTAAAACAGTGTGGTAATCAGAACTGTAATAATTTTACAAATTTATAACCTAATATTTAAGAATTCATTTTGTCACAACAAAATTTGGTTCCTTTGTATGACTTTGTATAACGTCATACAAAGGAAATGACGTTAGGGTCTCTACACATAAGATATTTGCTTGTCAAAAATGAAAACTTCAAAACTCGAACTTTAAAATTATGATATCGAAAATTTACTACAAAAACTCGACTCCAAAGAAAAGAAATGAAAAACAAGACTTTCTCAATTTCTTTCCTTCCCAATAAATAATGGGTCCCGAAATTCCCGAACATTATCCTAAATGTCTCCTGCATTTAGGAGAGGAAGCTCAATTTTTGCTAATTTTTAATGGAATACGTTTATGTTAATAAAAACCGTTGAAGCGTTTTTACTTTTAATTAGTTTAATTAATTTTTATTTTTATTACATTTTCTATTATAGATAAAATATATAGATGGATAATGTTAGTATGAACCATACTTTATGAATTCCTTTGTCTAACATAAACACCTTTGTATGACGAAAAAAATAATTCCTGTGTAATTATTCTTTTGTATGACGTACAATTTTTATGCAATTGACTCACCTACCTACTTACTATTATTGTTATGACGGATTTAAGTACTTACTTGAAACATTACCACCAACCAAATGTATTCAATCCACCACTGGAAATTGATACCTACCAGTAATCTCACCACTAGACGTTAGGGCCGGGTAGGTACCTATATCTATCTACCTAAATACCCGGCTTAAGCTAATCACACACTACGCAGATACGGTAAGATATCTGTATCTGAGCAGATATCTTTCAATATCACTCTCTATATAAATCATATGAACCAACACACACAGCGCAGATAATTTATATTTTATCGTACAGTATCTGTGAGCACCGACATATACCGACAGATGGTGAGATTATTATCTGCGTATACAAATATATCTGCAGATAACATCTGCCGTATCGGCATCAGTGTGAAGAATTCCGAGTTTGCTCCGTGATTCCGAGTGAATGTATCGTCTCGTATATTATCGTATCTATTTAGTGTGTGATGCTTTCAGATAAATAATTTTTTATACGCAGATAAAATATTACTGTATCTGCGTAGTGTGTGATTCGCTTAATACTTAGATAATTAAGTAACTTTGGTAGGCTCGTAAAACCCGTATTGCGCTAAATATACACAATTCTGTTTTTGTCGCGGTTTCAATTCTACGAAATGTTAAATTGCTGTATTGCGTCATTGTCAAGTTCATATTGGTCCTAAATGGGAATCTTTGTTGTCTTATAATTTTATCAGCTAAGAAATACTTACCTACCGGATCTGCAAGTTGTTGATCTACAGTTATCTTAACGTTTTTCTATAAGAGAAAAGAAGGCAAACGAGCAGGCGGGTCACCTGATGGAAAGTAATCACCGCCGCCCATGGACACCCGCAAAACCAGAGAGTCACACTGGTATTCCTTGAGAAGGTGGTTTAATATCTAATGGCTCTACCACTCAGACAGTGTCTCTCATATTTAGCAACCACTTAGCGGTCACGTCACGAGTAGGGTCTCAACTTAAGGGGTAACGTTAACCCCTTAAGTTTTTTTTAACGTTTTACTATCTATAAAGGTAGGTACCTAGGTAGTTACCTACCTATTGAATTAGTTAAGGTGCCAATTCTATATTTTGCAAGAATACCGCCCGAATGGAATCTTAGGTTATTAAACCCCAGCTCATACAAACACTCACTACTACACTTACAAGAGCAAAAAGATACCGTGGCCTCTTTTTTCATCATCATTAGTCATAACTTACATCAATCACCAATTCTTCAATTTATAGCGTTCTCATGTTATGCATTCTCTAATCTAAACACGCACGAACTAATACACGAACTAATAATTACTAAAAGCTTAAATAGATGACAATAAAACAATGTAGGCAGATATTTACTACGAGTAGATACAGAGAGAAATAACTCGAAGCAACGAACAGCCTTGATCTCGATATGTGGCGACCATCACAACTCATCCGCCCGCCCCGTCTCCTCGAGTTATCTAATAGGTTAGGTACACCGGTAGATACACCTAAATGAACACGGTCAGAAGGACATTCAAATAAAATACGGACTACAGCACGTTAACACAGTATAAATATGAGCTATTTATACTGTGACGTTAACGTTAGTAGACTACCTAAAAAGTCTCAATTTAGCGATTGATTTTGAACTCAACTCCCAATTGCTATGATAGAAAGTCCATTGAAGAGTTATGACAGTTTTGTATAGCCTGTAGTGTAGATAGTTGTGTTGGTTGGTATGTGTGATTGTAAGTACCTATGTAGGTACTTACCTTGCTGTATTTTTGCGTATTTTGATAACTTAAATTTTATCGATTAAGTTTTAGCAACAAAATGATCAATTCACATCTTCATGCAGATGCTTCCATTATTTTCCTCATACATTTTATATCAGTAGGTATATCTTTTTATTCGACTGCGTCTGCAAAGATCTAGAGGCAATACGACGAGCAGTATTGTAAACTACGTAGGACGCCCTCTGGTGAGGTGGAGCGACGAATGCAAAGTGGATGGCGGCTTAGAGACCTAGGACCAAGGTAGAGATTAGTCTCTAAAGACACGTTAGTAGACACAGAACAGTTAATCTATACCGTGGTAGTAGAGATGTCGCAGGCAAATTGTATTAGGTATTCGGCATTTTACAAATGGCCGGCGCGGCGCCGCCGCCGTCCGTTTGCAAACGCTCGCTGTTTAGTAAAATGCCGAAGGCAAATTGATGATCGTATTCATGTGGCCAACAGTCATATATTAGGGTAACCATGGTATAAGAACAAATAAAATAGCTGGCACAACTATGTCAACTCCGGTTTTTATTCACATAAAAAGTAACATACTATAAGGTCAAAAAAATCGTAAGATTTGGTTAGTTATGTCAATACTTACTAAGTCGCTTGTAATGCAATTATAATAAATACATAAATAATTATGGCTCCCTTTACAAAGTAATTAAAAACTTATGTTAACAATTTTGCACTGCGCGCGCGGACATGGCTACGACAGCCTTTACTTTAATTCGTAGTACCTATGCGTGGGCCCGCATACTACGAAGTTGTTAATAGGTATATATATATATATCTATGTATGTATATATGCCTATTAACAAATTCGTATATATAAGGTGACTGCTAGAAACCGCAAAAAACTTCTAGGGCTGGTCAGGTCAAGTGTTTCAAACATGACAAAAATGACAAAAAAGAAATTCGTGTTTTTTTTTTAAATTTTAATTAAATAATTCATTTTGTATATTTTAATTAGATGGTCTTTGAGTATCTAATTTATTTTAAACCAATAACATAAGAAAAATAAAATTAAAAACAATTAAAAATAACGATTATTTACAACGCGCGGGCAACGAACGGCTGGCCGGCCGACTGTTGACCCGTAAGCGTTGTCAGCTGGGCGATAAGTACCTACGTTAGTCTGCAATCACGAGACCCCATTTATTTTCCTTTAATTGAAATGTGCGTAAGTATAAGGTGCAGTTAAGTCCAACGCCACTTTTTAACTGTAATTATGGTAAGTGTTATGATTTATGAACGTAATTTCAATTCAATCCTAGTAAATATCTATCACACTACACATTATGAGAAGTTACAATTATCTTTCCTTACAAATGAAAGATCAATGGGTGGGGTGGGATCAGTTGGGTAGTTATCTAATATCGCGTCCGCACGCTAAGCACTTGCCGCTAACTCCAAACCAAATGACCAGATGACCTTTCATGTCCTCGACAACTAAACAGCCTAAAGCATTGTGATAAGTTACCTATGTTATGTTGTTGTTATTCAAGTGGTTATTTTACTATTCAGTCTTACTTATTTATTTACACTAAATTAAGTCAAACTAATGTCGCGCATGAAAGGCAACGTTAATACCTAAAAAGCTGCGTAATTAATAGGTGTCGGTAGGTACTTACTTACATGGTGTTAGAAGCATTCCAGTTTATTACATCAGCGAACAGGAAAGGTGATAAGCTTCCCATCACACCTCACAGGCTTTGGACTGTCAAACTAACGTAATATTACATAAAAATTAAACCTTCGCCAAAATAACGTAAATAAAACAAAATTTATTAAAGGACGAACTAAAATAACTCTTGTGATCGGCACATTATTATTACACTTATTTAACGTGTTTAAAAGAACACCACCTGTTTTCACCTACAAGTCTAATACGACTTAACACCCATTTGTTACATAAAACATTAATTTGTTACTGAACTGATTACTTTATTCACGGTAGCCTATTCATAATAATACTAATCCTTTAATAATTAACTCATACTAGTTATTAGTTTAATCACCTACACACAAATGCACCTCACATACACACCAAAACTTTCCCGAGGAAACTGCACACACCTGCTGCGCTGCGCTGCGCAAGAGACTCAAGTGAGTTCAGTGAATCGACTCAGCACAGCAGTGCCACAGTGCGATTCTCTAAGTTAAAGCCGTAACGTTGGTACACCGCCTGCCGCAGCGATAAGAATTTACTCTGTCTCTTTCATATTCATAGAATTGGAAAGAGACAGCAGATCGTCTACGTGTCGCTCGCTTGCGCATCTCGCATCTTTGATTTTATTCGGCAATCGGCAGTCAACTTAAGCATTCTGTCTGGTGGATTCGCGTCGCGTGTGCGTAAAAATGCCTAAAGCACGCCGAATTAGTGTAATAATAATTATGTGCCGATCACAAAAGTTGTTCTAGTTTATCCTTTAATAAATTTTAATTTATTTACGAAATTTTAGCACAGGTTTTTACTTTTATTTAATCATTATTACATTAGTTTGACAGTGGGAAGCTTATCACCTTTCCTGTGCGCTAATGTAATAAACTGGAATGCTCTACAACACCACGTAAGTACCTGCCTACCTATCAATTACGCAGCAGTTTAGGTATCAACGTTGCCTTTAATGCGATACATTAGTTTAACTTAATTTAGTGTAAGTAGGCAAGACTGAATAGTGAAATAACGCTTGACTAACAATAACACAAAATAAGTAATACATACTTATTTTAGTTTAGTTGTCGTAGACATGAAAGGTCATCGTTCGGTCGTTGGTCGTACCTTAGATAACTACCTACATTTGATCTTTCATTTGTAAGGAAAGGTAGCTGTACCTATCTTCTCATAATGTGTGATAGATTTTTTTTTGTAAGACGTAGGGTAGGATTGAGTTGAAATTACGCTCATACATAACACTTATCATAATTACAGTTAAAATGTGGCCATAACTTGATGCAATCGATAGTCGTTGGACTTAACTGCACCTTATACCTACGCACATTTCAATTAAAGAAAAATAAATGGGGTCTCATGATTGCAGACTAACGTAGGTACTTAACGCCCAGCTGACGACGCGGACGTGTATCCGACGGCCTCCCGGCAGTTCGTTGAACTTCGTTGCCCGCGCGTTGTAAATAATCGTTATTTTTAATTGCTTTTCATTTTATTTTTCTTATGTTATTGTTTTAAAATAAATAAGATACTCAAAGACAATCTAATTAAAATTTACAGAATGAATTATTTAATAAAAAATGAAAAAAACACGAATTTCATTTTTGTCATTTTTGTCATGTTTAAAACACTTGACCTGACCAGCCCTAGAAGTTTTTTGCGGTTTCTAGCAGTCACCTTATATATATATAGGTATATCGGTATAATCCAGTCCTATAAGTAGGTACTAGATTTGTTTAATTATAAGTAAGTACATTTGCTTTATCAGGAAGCATTTCGTTTTTATAGTGACATTGTAATTGATAGCATAATTTGATAGTGACATTGTAAAAACTTATATTGCGTTATGGCCTTCCTTTTCCGCACAAAGTTCTTATAAAGTTAGTTGTTAGAGATTAACTACGATAAAATGGCATGGCCTTTGGCACTGCAAGTTAAAGTGTGTCCGTTCCGTAATAACAACATTTGTTTTAGCTCAGATGTGTGCATTCTGCATCTGTAGGTCAAACCCAAAAAAAACATAAATCTGACGAACTCCTTCCTTGTTATATGCACACACACACACGTTGGAGGGGCATGCCATGTTATCGTGATTGATCTTGACCAGTATTTTTTCTCATCTCTGCTACAAATCTACTCAATGTCGCCACTGTGTCACAATAACGGCCTATCATTAAAGGGTTGCGTCATCGGTTCGCCGCGCGCGACCACTCGAGGTAGTCGCCAAACAGTCGCCAGTCATGGCGGACGAAAGCACGTTGAGGGAGGTACTGCGCACCATCGCCCGCGAAAACGGCCACCAGCACCCGCAGCTGGACGTCCAACCGGTCACCAGCGGCGGCGCCAACTACACCTCCAAACTATATGTCGCGACTGTCGCCTCGCCCGGAAAACAAAATCTCAATCTCTTCGCCAAGGTCGGATCCTTTAGCGAGAAGGTCCGGTCACAAATCAACGCCGACAAGCTTTTCCGCACAGAAGATATTATCTACACTAAACTAGTTAAACTCTGCGACAGTTTGCAGGAGAAATATCAAGTGCCTCAGGAACATAGATTCGTCTTCCCAAAATACTACGGCGGCAATCTGAAGAGTGGCAGTGAGACTGTTGTTCTAGAGAATCTGACGACCGCCGGCTACACCACATACGACAGGTTGAAGTCAGTGGATTGGGAGCACGCGTCTCAATCTGTGGAGAAACTGGCCAAATTTCACGCGCTCTCTTTCATTCTGGAGAAAGAGGAGCCAGAAGAGTTTGCTACGTTATCAGAGGAGTTTAAATTTGAGGTTATGCCTGAAGATGAGTCTCTAAAATGTGTGTGGGCCCAGATGGTCGGAGGCTCTTTGCAGGTGCTCGAAGAGGGGCTAAGAGAGAGAGCCGCCAAATATTTTGAAAGCTGTGATCTCCGCAAAACGTACATCGACTACCACGGGCCGAGGAGTAGACCCGTTCTGGTGCACGGCGACTACAGACCCAGCAATCTGCTGTTCAGGACACAGGTAAGGCTTTTTGGTCTACTTATTTCTTTTATCGGCGATGGGCTCACCACCTGCCACGCTGAGCACATGTGCAGTCGATAATTGGTGAAAAGTGGACTATAGCAGAAGACTGCTATTGTGGTCCTCATTACTTAGTCTCTGACTAACCCTTCGGGGATAATGGTCGTGATTATTACCTATGTATGTATGTATGTATGTTATATTTATTTTAACAAAGATTGGACTAAAATTATAATACTTACCTGGTTTGGTTCAACACATTATAAATGTTATCACATCTTTTTAAACAATAGTAAGGATTTTCTTGCGTTAGAATTTTATCTTATTAGCTTTATCTTGCTTTAGTCGTTGTCATTCTGTGTCTATCACAATGGTCTATCAACTTCAATATGGCTGATAGAATACTAAAATGTCATAACTCTTAGGCATGCTTAGTGTGAAATCTACGAGTTTGAATGAATGAAAGGTTTTTAAAATTAGCACAGGGCTGATATACAGGTGTCTACTTGTGACTTAGCGACAGAATCGATTCGTGCACTGAATTTTAAATAAATGTTAATTCTATGGCATTGATGCAGTTTCTACTAAGTATATAAATAATAGGTAAGATCGGTTCAAATAATTTTTTATAGCATACATAATCACGACTATTATCCCCGAAGAGTTAGTCAGATACTACATAGGACCGCCAAAGCAGTCCTCTGCCATAGTCCACTTTTCACCAAATAGCGGCTGCACATGCGCTCAGCGTGACAGGCGGTGAGCCTATTGCCGCTCTATGCTGTTGGAAGTATGTGCAGTCTTTAGTCCGTTAGTCGCCTTTTACGACATCTAAGGGAATGCCGAATATGCCGTGTCGCATAGACGTGTTGCGTAGCGGCTCATTAAAAGAATACTACCACCATCTCACCTCCCTTGGGTGTCGTAAAGGGCGACTAACGGACTAAAGACTGCACATACATCCAACAGCATAGAGCGGTGATGGGCTTACCACCTGGCCCGCTGAGCACATGTGCAGTCGCTATTTGGTGAAAAGTGGACTATGGCAGACGACTGCTTTTGCGGTCTTCATTGCCTAGTCTCTGACTACTTCTGGGATAACAGTCGTGATTATATTAAAGGTATGATGTTATTTTGTTATGGCTCTGACTCTTTAGTCTCTTCACTCTTGTCACAGTCGACATTTGAATCATTTTAATAGCTAGGTTAAAGGCCATGGCTAAGCTTAGCTAGCTCATGATTATAGTCAGGTACAATCAGAGACATATAACAGGGTACAATTATAAACAAACAATATGTCATCATCACTGAATAACCATAACAATCTACCGTCAAGGCTACCTGCAAATACATGTAATAGCTGCTACGTGTGTTAATTTATACGTAATAAAATACTTACTTATTGATTGAATTATTAAAAGTTGTTTATTTTAGAACACTCAGGTACATACTAGATTTATATTATGTACCTAATACAAGATACATCAAACAAATGCGTGTGTTAGAATATGGATAGGTACTATAATTAAGAGTAATCGATAATATCATAATGTCTTATATAACCAGTAATTTTGTTATCTATAGTTAAATGGCACTACAAATAGAAAACAAACTTATGAACACAATAAGTAACTTATTTCTATTGGGGTAATTACGATAAAAAAATTAACTAACGTTCTCGTTATCAGTCCAAAGTCAGCAACAAAGCAGAATAAATATTTTATTACACAACAATATTGAAACGTGCCTCCAGACTCACCATAGTAATCCAAATAGTACTTAATTTGTTTGCAATCATTTAGGGCATAAAAATAATAATCTCATTTATAGGGCATAAAAATATGTCACGCTAACGAAACTTCGACGCGTCGAGGACAGGTAAACGATAGCTTTTGTCCTTGCATCGTTGTAATGGTTAACGACAGCGTTTGACCTTGCATCGTTGTAATGGTAAACAATAGCCTTTGTCCTTGCATCGTTGTACTTAATGGTTAACGACAGCGTTTGTCCTTGCATCGTTGTAATGGTTAACGACAGCGTTTGTCCTTGCATCGTTGTAATGGTTAACGACAGTGTTTGTCCTTGCATCGTTGTAATGGTTAATGACAGCGTTTGTCCTTGCATCGTTGTAATAGTTAACGACAGTGTTTGTCCTTGCATCGTTGTAATAGTTAACGACAGTGTTTGTCCTTGCATCGTTGTAATGGTTAACGACAGCGTTTGTCCTTGCATCGTTGTAATGGTTAACGACAGCGTTTGTCTTTGCATCGTTGTAATGGTTACGACAGCGTTTGTCCTTGTCATCGTTGAATTTAAGTGTAATTAATTAGTGACTGTGTCTTAGATAATAAATGGATAAGGGCGGCCATCATTGAAATCATGTCATGGCTACAGTTAACGGGCTTTGGCTTAATCACCATCACCACGCTTGTCAAACGCGGGTTGGTGATGACAAGCTCGGGCGCAGCGTCCAAACATCTGATACTCATTTTGCCCGACACACGAATTGAACCCACCCTGGGTTCTCTCTCTGAATTTAAAAAAATAATGAATAAACTTTCTTACACTCACACCAATTATCTAGCCCAAGAGAAGCTTCGTTGTGAAACTCGTTAAATGGTTACTAGACAACGGATAAACATACTTAAAATACTTAAATACATACTTATTATACATAGAAAACACCCAGACCCGAGGCAATCTAGGAAAACAGTAATTTCTAAATTGACCCGACCGGGGATCGAACCCATGACCTCAAAGATGGCGACACCATGAAAACCGGTGTACAAACCACTCGACCAAGATCGTCGAGCTGCTCAGCTTGCAAGCTGAGCGCTTGATCACCAGGCCACTGAGCCGTTTAGCCGAAAGAAACATAATGATAATAATTTGTTAAGTATTCTATATTGATTCATATGGATGTCTACAGCCGGCCAAATTAGTGAATAACAAGACTAGAGAATACTGATTTTGATTGTTTTTATTCTCCATCAGCGAGCAGCTTTCGACCTTCATCTAATGGTACCTAACTGATAAGTGATAGCAAGCCAGCCGGACTTAGACCATGTCGAAACTCAGCTTTGAACGATCGAACGAACAAATACTTTGGTACTAACTACTCTGGGTCTACGACTCGTAGGTAACCTTACCGCTAGACCACAAAGGCGGTTAAAGTATTTGTTAATTAACAAATACTTGCTTACCGCTGAACCACAAAGGCGGTTAAAGTAAAAGTTAAATTAACAAATACTTTAACCGCCTTTGTTGTCCAGCGGTAAGGTTACCTACTAGTCGTAGACCCAGAGTAGCTTGGGTTCAGTTCGATCGTTCAAACTACCAGCATCAGACCAGGGTCGTGCGCACGACCCTGGTCTGATGCTGGTAGTTGTGAATTACTAACTACATCTTAAGACACCATTAAGACCACCGGGACCACTCTAATGGCTTTACTAATGAGTTCGAGACAGTTAAATTTTGTTACACATGCCAGAGTTCGGTGTGTTGATTGACCTTATATCTCTTATCTTTATGGCTGTGACTATCGAGAAAAACATTCAGATTAAAAACAAACATTGTCGTTTGAAATAATAAAACTAGAAAAAACTTGTGTGCCAACATGTATAATCGATGGACTTACTGGTCGACCACTTTTCAGCGAAATTAGCTTGGGTTACCATCCGTCCGGACATGTCCGGATTTTTAGATTTAGTCCGGACTTTGTTCAGCTCTTTAATTTGTCCGGATTTTGGAATTGAGTAACCATTGAGGTACTGAGTAACAAAACTACGTATTAAGTAATATTAAATAAGACTTTTAATCTTTACTAGCGGCCGCTCGCGGTTTCACCCGCGTGGTTCCCGTTCCTGTAGGAATATCGGGATAAAAAGTATCCTATGTGTTAATCCAGGTTATAAACAATCTGTATGGCGAATTTTATCCAAATCCATTCAGTAGTTTTTACGTGAAAGAGTAACAAACATACACACTCACAAACCTTTGTCTTTATAATATTAGTGTGATTAACTTCCTTCTCATTTATCTAAAAACAAAACATAAAAAGTGAGTAATGTTTCCATTTTGTGACTAAAAAGTCAGGACTTTTATCGAAATGTCAGGCTTTTTGTCAGGACTTTTTCAAATTCCTAAATGGTAACCCTTTTGCGCTCCATTCCGACCGCGCGTACCTACGTATAAATACAGTCTGTAGCGTGCGCGTCGCATCGTGTGCAAGCGAATATCGCCGACAAGTTGTCGACCAGTAAGTTCGTCGGAACTTCCTTCATCGTATCTCTAATTTTGTTTATTAGAGCGACCGTTACTAATATTCGAATGAATGTGCCAGTTTTTTATATAATAATACGTTTCCATTGACTGTTTCGCACGACTGGAGCCGAGACCGGCCGATGGATGTCGCAAGTCGGCCCTTGCCTTGGTCCAATGTGTTAGGCGGCCAAGGATACTGATTTCCCGGTCATTATCACTCATGGCATGGGGTATTAATTGAGAGTTTCTAACGAAGGTCGCCTGATATTTTTAAAGTTATTGCTTTGCTGTGTTGCGTAGCGGTGAAAGAATACCTACTACCACTCTCTTCTCTTGTGTGTCGTAAGAGGCGACTTATTTTGATAAGATGGTGGAAGCAAACTAAGCAGGATTTAAATATTTTTTGTTAAAAGAAGCGGTTTGTTTTAAGTCCGCCTGGAAATGTAACCTAATACATCTCTACAATCTACATCTACAATATAAGTACAAACATGTAGCCCACGCTAGAAATCAAACCCTGGATCATCTGGTTCCGAAACCGGTGGTCTTACTAATAAGGGCTGTTAAAAATATTGATATCAGATCGGTAATCACTTTTCAGTTAATTCCGCGGTATAACCTATCATGGGCGTACTTGTGGGTACGATTACCAGTTAAAGCTTTCATCAAGTACCTGCCTATCACCATCTAACAATTCAATGATCATAAAAGGTCCTTTCTACTTTTTTCTAACATAGCAGGGCTAGCGAAAGAAGAATCACTAGGTCTTATTATTCTTGCTCGCAATAATTCATAAACTATATACTTGTCGCACAACCTGCAAGTCCACCGTATTTTAACTAGCGCCAGCATCGCTGCTATTGGTTGTCGTGATGCTCAGCAGTGGGCAGTCTGCTTCATCGTTGTTTCGTCTTTGAATATGATTGAAGCTCTTGCCATTATTTGGATGCGGTAAACTCGTGGCTCAAATTCTGAAATGGCAAAATACTTGAGACGGCAATCTGTTCAGTAAAAAAATTTTTTATGTGAAATAAGCGAGATAAACATAGTAGCTGCATAGGCATTTACTGGCCCTTTGCCTAATGTTACTCAAACTCATAAGAGATGCAGAATATTAGAGGCTTTAATATCAAAAATAAGAATTAGGATCGCTCGTGCAATAATTGCTCGAAAACGGGGTCTCGTAGCGTAAAAATAATGAAATTTTCACCCCTTGTACAACTCCAGTCTATGTTCAATACTTTCAATTAATACCCTCTAAACAACATTTCAATTAACTTCAACCTGAGGGTGGAGATAAATCGCAAGCATAAAACCCAAAAACTTTACTTATTGCCGCTTTAAAAAAAATTAAATAGCTATCAAAATTAGAAGTCCTTTTAAGTCAGGCTTTGTTAAAGCAGTCACTACCTCAACATGTCAATATTAATTTCTTGGCTTTACACGATGTCGACTAAAGTAATCCACGTGCGGTTATATCTCGAATCCCTTCATCACTGGTTATAACTATGACTGTCGTGGTAAAAATTCGTTAAATTAATTGCCTTATCGTGGTGCTTTTATAGCTTCAAGTGATACTATAAAGAAAATTATTTTAATGTTTTAATATGCGGCGCCATATTTTCCGCTATCTTCTTGTTGGTCGCGTCGGTTACAATCCGATGGAGTACAGTTGTTGAGAGTGTCTTTAAACTCGTTCAAAGTCTCTAGTAACTTAGGCTTAAACTCGGTAGGTATAATTGTCGGTGTTGCGACAAGGCCTTAAAAATGTTAAAACAGTGTCGAATCACGCGCGCACAGTGACTGCAACGCAACCCCATTCATGCTAGAATCTAGATGGTGCTCCCAACGATATAACTGTAGTATAAAATGAAAGTAAGATTTCAAGTCTCGCGTCAATTAGGTTGAAATACAATCAAAAGATAAATTGTGACATATTTTAACTTGTGACTCATTCTTAAACTGTTGTATTAATAGTAATTTAAATACTTTAACTCTGACAAAAGTATGAATCCAGTAAAACCTGTGAGTAAAGGAAACGGTAAACCGAATAATGCTTATTGGCATCTCGCGTTTATAAACTGTGGATTATCATAATAAACCCTGGACCACCTTGCGATATAGAAGGCCTTTGCCTTGCACTAAGAACACATTTTAAACTCTGCATGGCTCCATCTTGGCAACTTCATAGGCACGTAAAGTCGCTGGTCTCAGTTGTTGTCGTAACACTGCAGCCGCTAAAACCCACCAAACCGCATTGAGACAGCAAGGTAAATGATATTGTGTCAAAGGAGAGAACCCCGCTAAAACCCATCCAACCGCATTGAGACAGCGAGGCGAATGATATTGTGCCCTTCTCCCCGCTAAACCCACCAAACTGCATTGAGACAGCGAGGTGAATGATATTGTGCTCTTCTCCCCGCTAAACCTACCAACCGCAATGAGACAATGAGGCGAATTATATAGTGCCCTTCTTCCCGCTAAAACCCTCCAAAACGCATTGAGACAGCGAGGTGAATGATATTGTGCCCTTCTCCCCGTTAAACCCACCAAACCGCATTGAGACAGCGAGGCTAATGATATTGTGCCCTTCTCCGCGCTAAAACCCACCAAACCGCATTAAGACAGAGAGTTAAATGATAATGTGTCGTTCTCCCCGCTAAAACCCACCAAACCGCATCGAGACAGCGAGGTGAGTGATATTGCGCTATTTTCCCTGCTAAAACCCACCAAACCGCATTGAGACAGCGAGGTTAATGATATTGTGCCATCCTCCCTGCTAAAACCCACCAAACCGCATTGAGACAGCGAGGCGAATGATATTGTGCTCGTCGCCCCGCTAAATCTACCAAACCGCATTAAGACAGCGAGGCTAATGATATTATGCTCTTCTCCCCGCTAAAACCTACCAAACCGCATTGAGACAGCGAGGCGAATGATATTGTGCCCTTCTCCACGCTAAAACCCACCAAACCGCATTGAGACAGAGAGGTGAATGATATAGTGCCCTTCTCCCCGCTAGAACCCATCAAACTGCATTGTGACAGCGAGGTGAATGATATTGTGCCCTTCTCCCCGCTAAAACCCACCAAACCGCATTGAGACAGCGAGGTGAATGATATTGTGCCCCTCTCCCCATTTTCTTTGTCCATGTGTGAAGGCCTGCGCCCAGCTGTGGGAAGTTTAAAAGCTTATAATGAAATGAAAAAAAAACTAAAATTGTGTTGTTTATTAATTTCAGAATGGGAAAGTTGAAGCTATACCCATCGACTACCAGACAGTGTACACGGGGTGTCCCGTCAGCGACCTCATATACTTCGTGGCGACGGCTACCGATGAAGAGTTCCGCGCGAAGCACCACCAGCGGCTGGTAGACCACTACCACGACCAGCTCACGCAAGCCTTGGAGCGCTACCACCTCGACGTAGACCAGTATTATCCTAGGAAGGACTTTGATGCGGACTTGAAAGAGGTAAGATCTTATTGATTGTTGGCTCAGCGGTTAATGCGTTCCGGTTTGCGAACATACCGAGGAAGGAGTAGGAACTGTGGGAGGGGGAGGGGGAACATACCGAGGAAGGAGTAGGAATTGTGAGAGGGGGAGGGGGAACATACCGAGGAAAGAGTAGGAACTGTAAGCGGGGGAGGGGGAACATACCAAGGAAGGAGTAGGAACTGTGAGAGGGGGAGGGGGAAACATGGGACTGGTACTTTCACCCACTGAACGAAACATAAAAGCAACGAGTTGGCAATCGTTCGGCGTGAAACAATGGCTCGTTTTATTCCGATATTGCGAAAGGGTGGTATTACGCCGGGCGAGCCGGCCCAATTAGTACTGCAACGCAGGGGTCACGTGTAGTGTCTCAAGGATAAACCTTCGGACGTGATTAGCTTTGTTTAGTCATAGTTCACTTTTCACTAAACAGCGACTGCACATGTGCTCAGCGTGACAGGTGTTGAGCCCATCGCCGCTATATGCTGTTGGATGTATGTGCAGTCTTTAGTCCGTTAGTTGCCTTTACCTAAGAGAAGAGAGAGGGTGGTAGTATTCTTTCACCGCTACCCGTTATCCCCAAAAGTAGATTTTGTTTTTCTCAACTTAAACTATATTTACATTACTTCCTACTTTAAAAGTAAATAAGGGTTGCATACGCCTCGGTGGCTGAGTGGCTAAGCGCTCGGCTCGTTGTCTGGAGGTACCGGTTTCAATTCCCAGATTCAGGCAAAGTGTGTGTTTCGTACTGTTCGGTGCTGCGCCCGGGTTTGTGATCACTATCTCCAACTCACATTAGGCAAGCGTGATGATTAAGCTAATACCCATCAATTGTAGTGATGACTTGATTTAAATTATGAAGGACTTTGCCCTGCAGTGATACAGATACAGGCTGTACTCATTGAGGTATTTAGACTAGACACCGCGCAGCTAGTTTTTGCGCACTGAGTTGCAGCATGGACTGTAAACACCTCAGTGATTGCGCGTGATCTACTTAATTGTGGACCTTGCGGCTGCAGATCAGTGCGCAACAAATTGCTTCGCTATGTCGTCTCTAATCTATAATACCCTATTACATTTCGACTGTAATTTTTGTGTAAAATGGCCAATTTTGGACAAATTTTGACTTTGAATAGTATATAATAGCTATTGGCAAGTTCGTAGCGGCCTCGCTTTTTATAAATTTTGAGTAACTTTTTAATTAAACCCAAAATGCAGAAAAAGATTTTCATAAAATGCGCGAAGGCACTTTTTTGAGCTCCTAGCTACTGTTCTAAACAAATTAAATAAAAAAAAAATAGAATGTTATCTCTAATATTATTATATAGTCGTTTAGTTTGTAACGGCCTCGGAATTTTTAGATATCATTGATTTTATATAGAAAAAATCTTATTCTAAACCGAAAAACTTTGAAAATCGCTCTAAGTTAACTGTGAATTTCTCGTATCTACTATAATATTATTGAGCATTTTTGTTACTCCATGAGAAAGAAATATTTTATAATGAATTTATTATTCTCCTTCGATAAAAACGATAAATACGAGTAGCTACAACTGCAAAATTACTACAAAATGCGATGCACCGGCCGTCCGAATTCAGCTTTTTCTCGTAGAGTGGTGATTTGCAATATTAAGCATGAATTTATTACCCTATTTCGTTAAAAACGTTAAATACTACTGCAAATTTACTCAAAATGCGAAATATGTGCATTTTACGCAAAAATCACAGTCGAGATGTAATTGGCCTCGTAATAGGTCAAGGATCATAAGACCGCCGGCGGTCGCGAAACAATTGATTTTCAATTGTGTCTGGTTTTACGGTGCTCAAGGGGTATGGCTGTACTGTACAAGCGTTGCATTGCTATTTACAGCTGCAGCCGTACACGCTCTTGCTGGCGGTGATGTTACTCCCGGTGGTGACGGTGTCTGAAGAGAGCGCGCCGCGAATGGACGCCGCCGCCGCCGGGGTGGACAGCTTCGTGGTGGAACCCAACCGGCTGTTTGCTGAGCGGCTCGGCGGGCTCGTGCGAGACCTGGTGCGGTGGGGGGCGATATAACCCTGGAGCTAGCGATGGCAGTATAAAAGCCATAGTGACCTTACTCTATTTTCTTTTAAATTATTTACGGTAAGCACTTGCACATCTTACATAAGACCCAAGATGGAAGCGCACTTCACCCGGAATCTTCTACTACTGAGAAACTGTATCTTATCTTTAACTGCCGGACAAAACAATGTTAACAGCACTGATGTCCTGGCGACATATTAGGATGAGGTGGTGGTAAAAAGCTCTTCCACCAACCAAACCAAGTTCACACACATGCATCTCGCGCCGATGACGCAATCAATCTCACAGAAACAACAACAACACTTTTAGATATTATCCTGAGGATTGCGAAACAATATATTCGTAGACACTTTTTAGAAATAAGATTTAGGGAAAGACAGGTATTAGTTAGTTCCATTTGTAAATGTTACGGTAAATGTAATAAGTTTGGTTAGTATTAATAATAACCGGGCATTATTAATAATTATATAATATAATAACATATATTATTTATTTATACGAGGTACCCTTGTGATTTGGTAAATAGTAATGAAAACTTCGAAAATCATCAATTTTATTATAGTTGTCATAATTAATTAGAATTAATGAGATTTTTAAAACTGAAAGGCACAACGAAAGTGAAGGCGCGCGCTTGACGCGTGCTCAGGGAATTTGTAGCGTCGGTCTAGGTCGACCTCTCGCACTCCCGAGGCGTCTCGTTTCCAATCTGCGAATGTAGGCGCGCTATGAGCGCAGATGCTGGGACCCGAAAGATAGTGAACTATGCCTGGTCAGGTCGAAGAGCACCGTAGCGATTCTGACGTGCAAATCGATCGTTGGAACTGGCTATAGAGGCGAAAGTAGAAGATTAAGAACTCGCTTCAGTAAAATAATAAAACAAACAAGTAAATAATCAAGTTTGAACTGCCATAGGTCTTCATAGTAATATTAATAATATTAACTAAGTGTTCTGCCTACCACGCAGATACAAAGGGCTGACTGTTCTATTTCTTAGTACGCAAGATGCGATAACAGTAATTACAAATGTGATGACATCCTAATAGCGATTGAATCTAATTATACCTATCCCAGACAATACTTTCCTGATAATGATTACTTTGTATTCTATGGTTGTACAGTTAGTTTTGATAGAGGCTGTGACGACTAAACTCCTCATCCTTAAGTTCGAAATTCTCTGAACGCTTGTTTGTTTTCAGGTGATTTCGATGATTACAATTTGTTCCTTTATACTTTAAATGGGTACAATATGATTGTTCCAATGCTAACACTTTTCACGTTTAGAAGATACGAATTATTATCTGTTTTTTTTTGTTTTCTTTATTGTGTACGTCAGGAGCTGAAGATTTTATAGACCCACGTCTTCTAAGTTTACGGGTTTCTCTTGTATGCTGGGACTGATTTGTGGCAATTCTGGAAGGTTGGTTAGTCTAGTCGTGGTTAGTCGTAGTGTAGTGGTTAGTCTAGTTATTAAAATTTTCAAAAAAAATAAACCGACTCTAAAAAAAACAGAGAAACTAAAAAGAACAAAATAATTGTATTGTCTTGAATCACTAAATTTAATCCCTACAGTTAAAATAACACTTACATATTTTTGAAGTCTATGCCAAGCCTTAAAATATTTCTTGCTTTTGCCGTCTTACAATTTAATTAGGCGGTTTGCTTAGCATTATGGAAAACACGTAGACATACAGGTAGATTTAAAGATGTGTTGCAAATTGTCTAGAAGAACACACTAAGGTACCTACGTATTATTTTTGTTTTTGGAATATTTTCTTAATCATTTAATTTGGCTTGGCACTGTCTTCAAAAGTATGTAAGTATAATGCGGTTTCTTGATCTGTTAGTATTGTTTTAGGGATACCAAAATATGTCATAAAGAGAATTAATTTACAAGATACAGTTTCTACGTCATGAGACGGAATGCTAAATGTTGACCATGTTTGACCAATAATATTTTTGTTTTATTCTTGCGTACATTTTAACCATGCCATTGTGTCCTGATGCAGTACTATCATGATTTTCTTTTAATATAATTGTTTATTTGATTTGGTTCCGGGTTTATTATTTTGTTGTGACACATTCTAATTGAATTGTCTAAATTTTTAAAGACGTAAAATACTCTTTTTTTCACCTTATCTGAGTGTAGTGTACTAAAAGGATCTTTAAAAGATGGTAAATATATTATTTTGACGTTATCTTTGATTAATTCATTACGTAGATTTTGTAACGTGTAAAACAAATCTTTGAAATCAATGTATCATAATAGTTATATTTATTATACAATATTAATTTGTTTGTTTTTCATATTTAGTTTTATGTATTTTATGTAATTCTTTTGATTCTATTATTTTATCTAAATTATCGCATTTAGAAAATATTTCTAACAAATTTTTATTTTCTCCGTCTAAGTTAGTGTTTGTAAAATAGGCTACATTATCGTGATTATCATTTAAAAATAGTTCATCAGTTTCTTGGAAATCTTTAATGGAGAATTCATTGTCTTTACTGAAAAAGTTTTGGAAATCGCTATAAGTTTCTAAATTTGTATCAGTACTCAAAGTATTTATAGTGGTTCTTGAAAGACAATCTGCGTTAGAATTTACTCTTCCCGGTAGTTAGGATGTGGGCGAGGGCGAAAGGCTTTTTAAAAAGCTTATTTATAAACAGATAAGAAGGTGTTGATGCTCGGAGGAGCTGGTTAAGACTGCCTTTATTTAATCTTGTATTACAATATATAGTATACTTAATGTTCTTGTTTACATGACAAAAGGTTATCTAATTAATGCTGTACATGAATTAGGTCGTTAGCAATCATGGTCATAACAATGGTGTTGATTGTCCTCGTTTCCTGCTACGTGTTATCTTCATGGCTGCTTCCTGGTACGTGGTGTCTTATCGTGCTATGTGGGTGGTTTACACCTACATAACTCCTCCCCTCTTAAGAGAAAGGCGCGTCGTAGATTGAAGCGGCTTGAGAACAATTTCTTCGCCGTCTTCTGGCGTGATACTCCTGGTCTTGGTTCTTCGAAGCCACCAGAATTTGTATGCTGCCGTCGTTAATGCTGCTATGATGATTATTATGTATAATAGTATGGATGACCAGCTGGGTGAGGTTGTTATCCATGACACTTTTTCTGGGGGTGCTATTTCTTTTGACCTTTGTAGTAGTTTATTTAGATCATCTAATTCGATTGTTTCTAGGTTTACTGCGATTGCAGATGGGTTTGGTGTTTTATATGCGCGTGGCAGTGGAATCGATTCCTTTATGTTAATGTATTTCTGATGTGTTGTTAGGTATCTATCTGCGATTTGAATGGTGCATCTATTGTCTATTGTGATTAAATCATCATCATCATCATCACCAGCCTGAAGACGTCCACTGCTGAACATAGGCCTCCCCCTTTGACCTCCATCCTGACCGACAACTCGCCACTCGCATCCACCGGTTGCCTGCGACTCTCACGATGTCGTCGGTCCACCTAGTGGGAGGCCTACCAACACTGCGTCTTCCAGTGCGTGGTCTCCACTCGAGAACCTTTCTTCCCCAACGGTTGTCGGTTCGTCGAGCGATGTGGCCTGCCCATTGCCACTTCAGCTTGCAAATCTTACGAGCTATGTCGGCAACTCCGGTTCTTTGGCGAATATCCTCGTTTCGGATTCTATCGCGCAAAGAAACTCCGAGCATAGCTCTCTCCATTGCTCGCTGTGTGACTCTGAGCTTTTCTAAAAGGCCAACAGTTAAGGACCACGTTTCGGTGCCATATGTCATCACCGGCAACACACATTGGTTAAAGACCTTTGTCTTTAGGCACTGCGGAATCTTCGATGCAAAGATATCTCGTAATTTCCCGAACGCTGCCCATCCGAGTTGGATTCTCCGGGCGACCTCTTTGTCGAGGTTGGACCTACCTAACTGGACAATCTGTCCTAAGTAGGTGTAGTGGTCGACAACTTCGATAGTATCGCTCCCAACAATTACCGGTACGGGTTCAACATGGACATTCGACATGATCTTCGTCTTGTCCATGTTCATTTTAAGACCCACCTGTTGGGATACGATATTGAGGTCGCTGAGCATGGTGTTGAGGTTCTCCAGCGACTCCGCCATTATGACTATATCATCGGCAAAACGAAGGTGAGTGATGTATTCGCCATTAATGTTGATGCCGAATCCGTTCCAATTCAAGAGCTTGAAAACGTCCTCCAACGCATTTGTGAACAGTTTCGGAGATATGACGTCTCCCTGTCTCACACCTTTCTGCAATTGGATTGGTTTCGTACTCTCGTCTTGTAATCGGATCGACATAGTAGCGTTTCTATACAAACATTTCAACACTTCGATATACCTATAGTCGATATGGCAACGCTGGAGGGACTGCAACACAGCCCAGGTTTCGATAGAATCGAAGGCTTTCTCGTAGTCCACAAACGCTAAACATAAGGGCCGATTATACTCCTCAGTCTTCTGTATAATCTGGCGGAGCGTATGTATGTGGTCTATGGTACTAAAGCCTTTTCGGAAACCGGCTTGTTCGGGAGGCTGGAAGTCGTCAAACCTGCGTTCGAGACGGTTCGTAATGACTCTCGAAAACAGCTTGTACACATGGCTCAGGAGTGAGATGGGTCTATAATTCTTCAATAAGGTGTTATCGCCTTTCTTGAAGAAGAGCACCACCGCACTCCTGTGCCATGCTTCTGGCGTAGTACCTTCGAGCATGACGGAATTAAACAACTTCTGGAGGACTACGAGTATCGGTTTTCCACCCGCTCGCAGAAGTTCAGTGGTAATTCCGTCATCACCCGGCGCCTTGTTGTTTTTAAGCTGTTTAAGAGCCATACTAATCTCATACAGGCTGATGTCAGGGATATCTTCGGTATAGTGTCGGGTTAACTTAGCTCTGGTGTCCTGAGCTGTACCAACAGCGGGCTCTTGTGTTGAGGTGTACAACTGTCCATAAAACCTCTCGAGCTCTCTCAGAATCTCCGGCTTCGACGAAATGACACTGCCGTCCTCGATCTTCAGCTTAGTCATTTGGCTCTGACCAATAGACGAATTCTTTGCGAACACTTTGGCGCCTTGGTTCCGCGCAATTGCGTCCCTAATGCATTTAGCACTATAGGAGCGCAGGTCGTGTCGCACAGATTTCGAGATTCGTCTATTGAGTTTGCCATATTCCGACATATCAGCTGAAGATTGCAGTATCATTTCTTTCCGGTCTTCCATTAACTTAATGGTTCCGTCTGAGAGCTTTTGAGGCTTTTTCCGGCGTGGGGTCTTAAAGAACTTAGACCCCACAGCTTGGACAGTTTCCACAAGCCCGCTGCTGATCTCGTCCACAGTTTCGCACTCGGCTAGGCACTGGAAGCGATTTTGGAGTTCGAGTTGAAAGTGTTCCGGGCTCTGGATCTGGGCAGGGCCAGGACGGAGTGTGGACTTCACCAGACGTGACCTCTCGAGCTTGATGTTGATATTCAGTGTGCCTCTAACAATCCGGTGATCGCTACCGGTTTTCACCCTACTGATCACGGAGACATCACTGAATATACGCTTCTTGGTCGTCATGATGAAGTCGATCTCATTTCTGGTTGAACCATCGGGGCTTATCCACGTCCACTTCCTGGTTGGTCGCTTCCGGAAGAAAGAGTTCATCAAAAAGAGTTCCTCCTTCTCCATAAAGTCGACCAACCGTTGGCCCCTTTGGTTCCGCTGTCCATATCCATATTGCCCCACTCTCAACTCATCGCCGTTCCTTGTGCCTACCTTTGCATTGAAGTCCCCCATAACAACGGTGAAGTACGTTTCGGAGGAATGTATGGCTTCAGATATCTCCTCATACAGAGCCTCTACTTCTTCGTCAGGGTGTGTCGAGGTTGGTGCATATACCTGTATGACCTTCAGCGAATACCGATCGGTGATTCTGAGTATAAGGTACGCAACTCTACCTGACACACTATCGACCTTGATAACGTTGTTAACAAGGGACTTGTGGACGAGAAACCCAACACCACCCTGGGATTTTCGTTCTCCTTCCCGGAAGAAGAGCATGTTGCCAGAATCAAGGACTACCATATCCTGCCCCTCTCGTCGGATTTCTGATAGTCCCATGATGTCCCACCGCAATCTGCTCAATTCTTCCTCCAGCTCTACAATCTTTGCATCGGTCCTCAACGTGCGGATGTTGTGTGTTGCCAGGGCCAAGGTTCGTTGGTGGGTGTGTGGGTAGCCGAGCAACTGCCGGTGATTCTTCGCACCCCCTGCTCCTCCGTTACCTGACCAGCTACCCGTTGGGCCAGGGATAAAGGAGCTGCCGGGGACTGGGGGCCGTGGGCAAATATTGTCTGTCATGGGGGGGGGGGGGGGGGGGTTGCCATAATCCCCACGCTTGGCAGGCGGCTTGGGGATCGCAGCGGGTCACCGTTTAGCTAGAGGACGCTGCGGCCCGTCCTCCGGTGGCTGGTCGTAGTTTTAGGACATACCCGGGTGATTAAATAAACACCTTTAATTCGCTGATACTGGACATCGTTTCCGCATGTTGTTTTCGCTACTTCTTCTTGCTTTATCATCGCAATCCAGCTATTATCTTGAATTTGTTGAATTAGGTTATTTCTGTAATTTGCTAGTATATATGTGCAGTTATGTGGTTCTTGGTGCTGTATAAGTTGTGCTATGCAATCGTTGGATTGCTGCAGTTTTTGCCATTCTAGATGTTTACAGATGACGTCTTTGTCGGTGATCTTCAAACATGGTTCGTGGGGGTAAGCAAACTCGTCATTTCCCAAGATAAGGTAAGGGTTTTGTGGAATTAGGATAGTGTTGTTGTTATTGGGGATGGGGTAACGGTGTAGGAGGTTATATGGGTGTTCTGTTACTAGTGGTATCTCCAATATGAAGTTAAGTGTTTCATTAGTACCATATGCTTTTACTGTAATTGCCTTTTCCAATAGGTGTATATTTTTTAACTTAGGTGAGTAGGGCAATCTTAAGTTTAATTGGTTTTGTATATAATTTAATTCTTCTATGAGGTAGCTTGGGTCTATTATACTAGGGTGTAGTTTGTTTAAGTGCGAAAATGTAATTGCATCTTCTAACATATCCAATCTATTGTAGAGCTGTTGAAACGATCTTCCTATTTCACTGTATATACTTGTTATTTCATTTCTTTTTTCTAATGAATTTGTTACTTTTGAGATTTTATTAATAGCTAAAGCTATTAATTCTTGATTTGATTTTATTTGTTTAAGTTTAGTTTCGTATTCCTGCGTGAAATCTTTAACTAGTCTTATCGTGTTCTGTTGGCTATTTGCATTATTGTTTACTACTGTTTTAAGTGTTTTAATTTCGCTCTCAAATTTTGCTGCGTCTTCCTGATCTAGATTTCCTGTAATTGATTTTATTATTGAGCCTAATCCGTTTATTAATCCTCTTTTTTGTCTGTAACTTTTTCTAAGACCTATTCTTTCTAATCCTAAATATTCTAGTTTACTTTCTACTGTATCGATTAAATATTCTATTTGCTTGTGTGTTGACAAGTCCTTTATTGTATTATTTTCTTTAAGTTTTATTGTGAAGTAATTACTACATATTTCTATGTATATTTCTCGTAGTTGTGTAATATTATAGATGACTATGAGGTGATATGTGTCTAGTTGATATTGGGCCTTCGCTTCGGTTAGCACTAAAATTCCATTGTGGTTGTCTATTGGCTCAATGATCGCTGTTGCTGTGGTGAGGTGGCATATGATGGTGATGCAGGCGATGGTGTTCCTGAAACATTTTCAGGACGCCTTAGTAAGCGGAAGTGTACTCTGATAGTTTTCGCGTTAATATGTTTTCCTACTATCACTGCTATTTGTTCTGGGTGTATTCGGACTATTGTGTATGGTCCTAGGTATCTGGGTTCCTGCTTATTAGACCTTGCTGTTTTTGCTACCTGTTTATACACCTTGTCTCCTACTTTGAAGTTGGGTGTTTCTGTATTTAAGTTGTTTTTATCTATTACTACTTGTTTGTTTTTTGATAATTTTGAATTCACTAGTTTTTGTATGTTTTCCATAATTTGTTTGTGTTTAATTACATATTCCTGATAAAATTCTTGTGGGAAATGTAGTTCCAGTGGGTTTCTGCTACTTGTGTGTCCGTATAATAATTCGAAAGGAGTAAATCCTGTAGCTGAGTGTATTGTGTTATTGTATGCTATTATTGCGTATTTCATGAGGTTAGATGGTTCATCTTTATCTGTGATACGTTGAATTCTAATTATTTCTGCAAGTGTTGAATGTAATCGTTCTATAGGTGAATTTGAGTTAGGGTTATATGGTGTTGTAAAATGTATATGTATGTTGTGCATTGCACAAATTTCTGTTATAACTTCATTGTCGAATTTTGTGTCTGAGTCAGTTGTTATTTTTATTGGAATTCCTATTGTAGAGAAGATACTTAATAGGGCTTCGGCTATGTGTATGCTTGTAGCGGCCACAAGTGGTATTGCTTGTGCATATTTTGTGTAATTGTCAATTATTGTTAAAAATGTTGTACCTCCGCTACTGTATAAATCCATGTACATATGTTCCATGGGTTTATGTGGTGTTTCTGTGAGTGATAATGGTAGTTTTAAGGGATTACGTTCGTATTTGCTTTTTAAGCATTTTTCACATTTGTTTATATATTTTTGTATTGATAGTAGCATGTTTGGCCAATGATAATTTTTGTGTATTTGCTTATAGGTCTCTTGTATCCCTCTGTGAATTGTTTTACCTTCGTGATATTTTTTTATTAATTCTTTTTGTTCGTTAATGTTTTCTATTAGTGTCGCTCTATTTAAGCAACGGATTAGTTTAGGACCACGGTCATTGAACGTTGTTTTATATATTTTACAAAAGAGTGCGTAGTAATCTTCATGATGGAAGTAACAATGAAATATTCTGTCTGGGATTGTGTGTTCTAATAGGAATAATTTTATTTTGTTCCAAAGTGTTATTGATGGGTATTGTTTCGTCGTGAACACAATGGAGCCTTATATTTAAATAAAACTCAGATATCTTGAATTATGTGATTTTATGTTGATTTAGTGAATTTAACAACGGAGTGATAAACGTTCGTGTATGAATTTTGAATAGAGAAAAATTATCAATTTTTGAGACGGTATCTAAAATATTAAAACCAAAAGTATCCTGCCGCGCTGTCAACAGACGTCGTTAGCCAAACGAAAACATTGCTCCGCCGATGGTGAAGGCGTTAGCGTGAACATAGTCTCCCCCCGTGGAAGATCTTCAGGTCTTCTACATTATAAAACTTCGGTGAGAAGAGGACAAAGACGAACTAGGGGCCGCCGATAACATCCCGTGGTAGTCTGGACATCAGCAACGCGAGAAATGCCATCTTGACCTGGATACAGCCGCACCACTCGTCCCGCACGCCAGCAGAGAGGAGGCAGAGAGTCTTCACTTAACAGTACCAAATCTCCAACATTTAATTTGGTTGTGTCTTGTCTCCATTTTGTTCGTGATTGTAATTCAGACACATACTCCTTTTGCCATCTTTGCCAAAAATGCTGCTTGATCTGTTCCAGCCGAGCATATCGTTGTAGTCTGTTAGGGTTGATGTCCTCCATAGCAGGTGAAGGCAGCGCGTTCAATGGTCTTCCGATGAGGAAGTGCCCTGGAGAGAGGAAATGGAAGTCATCGGGTGATGGGGATAGCGGGCAGAGCGGACGACTATTAAGGATGGCTTCCACTTGTGCGAAAAGTGTTTGAATTTCCTCAAACGTTAAATGCGAGTTGCCCATTGCACGCTTGATATGATGTTTAGCCGATTTAATACCGGCTTCCCATATGCCCCCGAAGTGAGGAGAGTAGGACGGAGTAAAAATAAATTTAATGCCCTCTTGAGCAGCAAAGTCGGAAAGTGAGTTATTATTTTCCTTAAAAAAGTTTGAAATCTCTTTCGCAGCGCTTACGAAGTTACGGCCGTTATCCGAAAATATTTCCGCTGGCTTACCACGACGAGCACAAAATCTGCGTAACGTCATAACAAACGCATCTTTCGACAAGTCACTAACTGCTTCTAAATGTACACACTTGTAACGGAAACATACAAACAAGCACAGGTAACATTTGATTAATTTGGCGCCGCGCCCCTTGCGATTCAGTATATAAAATGCTCCAGCCATATCGATTCCTACAGTTGAAAAGGGGAAGTCAGGCGTTACACGCTGGTTAGGCAAATCACCCATCTTCGGAACTAGGGTTTTTCCTTGTACACGTCGACATCTTACACAATTTCGAGCCGTGCTTCTAGCCACGAGCCTACCCTTAATAGGCCAAACTGTTTGTCTGACCGTAGCTAACAGCAACTGTGGGCCAGCATGCATGTTATGAATATGTTCATATCTAAATATTAGTTTGCATAGGTGATGAGAAGCATCCAAAAGTATTGGGTGCCTCTTGTCGTAAGAATAATAAGAGGCATCTATTCGCCCACCAACTCGAATCAAATTGTTTTTATCCATAAAGGGGGACAAACATAAAATATTGCTACTCGGCTTAAGCTGTCCTTTATTAAGCAAGATTTTGTATTCGTCTGATAGGCACTGTTGTTGAGCCATGCGACACAGTGATATAAAAGAATTATTCAGCTCATCAGTAGTTAAAAATCCAACTAATTTTGCTTTAGGGTTTTTTACATTAATAATAAAACGCTTAACATATGCCATCACTCTTTTTAACCTGCTTAAATTTGAAAATCTTTCGAATTCAATTATAGGTTCAACAACTACCACCGTGGCGGCTACTACCTTCACTTCGGGTAAGTTATCAAAAGGTTGAGTATTACATTTTAAGATAGGCCAGTAGTTTGCCTCCTTAAACAAAAACTGGGGACCATGCCACCATAAGGATGAATTTTGTAACTGTGTGGGGCTAGCACCTCTTGAGATTAAATCTGCAGGGTTATCGGCAGTTGGAACGTAACGCCAATCGGACGTCTTCGTGGTATCTTGAATTTCGCTGATTCTATTAGCGACAAAGGTTTTTAATTTTGATGCATCACCCTTTAGCCAGCTTAGGACAATGGTAGAATCACACCAGTGAAATATCAGATTTGGCTTATAACGAATGGACTCTATTACAGTACCGCATAAACGTGCTGCAAGAAGTGCTGCACAAAGTTCCAGCCGAGGAATAGAAGTTGGTTTTAGGGGTGCTACCTTGGACTTGGAACACAAAAGTCTCACTTCAACTTTACCTCTTGAATTCTGAGTTTTGACGTAAATAACAGCTCCGTAACCAACTTGGGATGCATCACTAAAAGTGTGGAACTCAATGTTAGTTGGTGAAACACATCACAAATCTGGGAATTTGAATTTCTAGAAGAGTGGGAAGGCCTTCATAAAACTCTTCCCAAGCATTTTTGATTTGCTCAGGTACAGCTTGATCCCAATTGACCTTGAGCTGCCATAATTTTTGCAACATTAATTTTGGCTGCATAATACATGGGCTTAGCAACCCCAATGGGTCAAAAACCTTAAATGCCATAGACATTATGGATCTCTTTGTTATTGCTTCCATTTTAGATGGAGCATTTATGGGAAAGTTTAAAGTATCACTATTAGGATTCCAACCTAAGCCAAGAGTACTTGCTGATTCGCTAATCATCAAATCCTCCTGAAGATCTGGATTTGTTTCAAAAATTGTAGTCAAATTAGTTTTGTATTTTCTGAGATTAAAAGAACCCTTTTGAAGCTCATTAGTAACCGACTCTTTAATATAACGCAATTCATTTTCATCATTGGAACCAGTAATTAAGTCGTCTATATACAAGTCTTTCTGTATGATTGTTTGTATGAGAGTATCGTCACATTCTTTACCAATCTCCCACAAACAACGGGTGCTCAAAAAACTAGCACTTGCTGTACCATATGTGACGGTATGCAGTTGCAAAGTCTTTAATGGAGAAGACTCATCATCTCGCCAGAGGATCAATTGCAGGTTTCTGTCATTTTTATTAACTTCAACCTGGCGAAAAAATTTTTCGATATCCCCTGTAAGTAAATACTTGTATTGACGGGCTCGTACCAAAATAGAAAATAGCGAATCTTGAATAGTAGGGCCCACCATTTGTAGGTCGTTTATGGAAAAGCCTGAAGATGATGGGGCAGAACCGTCAAAAACTACCCGGATTTTAGTGGATTCGCTGTTAATTTTAAATACAGCGTGATGGCACAAAAAATAAGATGGATTAGGAGTTAATACTTGTATCTCCGACAGATGACCAAGATTCTCATACTCCTTTATAAAATCAACATATTGCGATTTCAGAGTAGGATTTCTCCTGAACCTCTTTTCTAAATTATAGAACCGTTTTTTTGCAAGAGAATAGGAATCACCAAGGCAATCTGGGGAGTCCCTAAGGGGTAGGCTCACGCTAAACCTGCCTGAATTTAGTCTTTGGACATGTTGCATAAAATGGGCTTCGCAAGCCCTGTCAGTATCGCTCAAAACAGCTCTCTGAGGAATCTCCTCAAGCTCCCAGAATTTGGGAAGGAATGTGTTTATTTGGGATTCAATAGAAGGATCCTCATGAGTTATTAAATTGCTGTAAGTAACCTTGTATTTACCGATATGGCCCAAAGGTCCGCCAATCAGCCAACCAAACACTGAATCCTGAAGTCTAGGTTGGTTAGGGCCTAATGTCTCTTGACGGTTGCATAGAATGTCCCAAAAGAGATCGGCTCCTATCAACAGGTCAATTGGACCAGGTTGGTGAAAAGAGGGATCGGCGAGTTTAATATTGCTAGGTAAGTTGAGTTCATTAACGTTTACAATAAATTTAGGGAGACTACCTGTAATCGTATCTAGGACAAAACAATTTAGTTTAGTTTTATAATTTCTGTTAAGAGATTTTAATTGAATAGTACAACCTTTGCTTACATTATTAGTAGAGGAACATCCTATGCCAATGACCTTCATTGAAATTGAATTCGTATCTAACATTAATTTTCTACACAGACTTTCGGTAATAAATGAGGATTGACTTCCCGAATCCAATAAAGCTCGCACTTGAGTTACATGATGAGTTACTGGGTTTGACGCTTCTAAAAGAGCAGTACATAAAAGTACTTGTTTACCTTCACTACAAAAGTTAACTACGGAATCCAACTGTGTTTGCTCTGACATGTTGACTTTAGAGGTCTCAACAAAGTGCAGCAACGTATTATGACGCTTGTTACACTCTTTACAAGGGCCCATTCGACACTGGCTAAGTGAATGGCCCTGTCTTAGACAATTGGAGCATAACCTATATTTTGTAACATCGGATAACCTATCTTTAACAGATTTACCTTTAAATGTAGGGCAATCATATATACGATGGCCTTGCCCACAAATGACACATAGATAACCGCTGCTGTTTTGATTGGTTACTGTAAATGATTTTGTATTAAAATTTTGTTTATTTTTGTTATGAAAATTTGAATTGTTATTATTATATGAATAATTAGAAGCCTTATCACTAGAACTATGTTGCATGGTCTCAAGAACATATGCTCGATCAACTAAAAACGATTTAAATTCGTTGAGTGTTGGTATGTCACCTAAACTGCCGCGTTGTTCTTCCCATTTCATGAGGGTAACATTGTCTAGCTTGGACGTTACCATAAAAATAATAATAGTGTCCCAGTGATCAGTTGGTTGACCTAAACCAGACAGAGCGCGCAAGTTTTTAGTGACGTGATCAACTATATATCGAATACCGCCAGCCGAATCCTTGGTCAGTTGGTGTATGCTGAACAAAGATTTTAAATGATAGTTTATAAGCAATCTTTTATTGTTATACCTATCATACAACAACTGCCAAGCGCTAGCATAGTTGATGGATGAAACTTCAATATTACTGACGACACGGGCCGCATCCCCCACCAGATAAGAAAGCAAATAGTGAAATTTCTGAATCGATGAGATGCGTTCATTATTGTGAATTAAGCTCATAAAGGTGTCGCGAAACTCCAACCAGCGAAAAAATGATCCATCAAACTTCGCGATTTGAATTTGAGGTAACTTCACATTAAAATCGTTTTGATCGAGACTGCATTGGGCTTCGTGAAATAAAGAATCACGTCTCTTTTTATCCAGTTCAATTGTTTTTAAGTTATTTTGTTCTTCTAAAATGTTTTTTGTTTTCGCTATGTACTGGACAAAATCATGCTCAATGCGCTCCCGTTCGTCAATCTCAGACTCCAACTGCTCAGAATTCAGTAACTCCATCCGAGTTTGCAGCTCATCATATTTAGCAGACAAACTCTCGAACTTGCTGACCTTCAACGCAAGTTCAGCAATCTCGACAGCAGTCAGTTGAGGTTGTTCGGCAATTTTGTCTAAATAATTTTTAAATTTAGTGATCTGCCCTTTAACCGAACTGCGTTTTACATTTAAATCTTTGTATGACTCAGACATTTTAAAGCTTATAAAAACCTTTGCAACAATTAGGAACTAAATCGTTTTTATTCGTTAAATCGTTTAAGTTTTAAATAATTTGTTTACAGCAGGTACTTAGTAAACGATAAAAAAACCGCTAAACAACCTACTAAGAAGGCTCAAAATTAAAATTAATGCAAGTTTTAATCTCACGCTCCTCCAGCGCAGGCAGATAGGAAACCGGTTGTTATTGTATAGAATCAGCTGGACGGGCCGAGCGCGCCGGGCGGCGACGCGGCGTCTCGGGATCGAAGCGGCTTCAAGGTCAACTCACACGGCAGCGAAACTGCAACGTTCGACAAATTACATTAATAAACAATATAGCACTGGCGCGGAGATACGAGTATGTTTGTAATGAAAAATGACTACCTATAACATTGATTCAAAGGTTAACGGTTTTATTCTTCAACTGTAAAATAATGTTTTGCGCACAAATAGAAGACTGTAATGAAAATAAATGGAATTAGGACTGGATTAAAGGCTTTAGGTTGAAGGGAAGGTATACACAGGGCACTTATCTGTTAAACTGTGCTGCGAGGCGATGCTTTTGCTGCGTCACTGCTCGGCGGTGTTTTAGATATCACCCTTCTTCTCTTGCAAACTATTTACGGTCTGCGATATGGCTCGTTAGTGGAGTATGCATAGACCAGCTAGCCTCGTACGTAGAAACCGTCTTCCTTGGTAACTTCTGGTTGTACAGTTAATGTTTCTAACGGCGGCGGCTGATCAGATGAATTCTTCCAGTTTTCCAATAATGCAGTCCTGTCACGGTCGCCAATTTATGTTTCGTCGTGAACACAATGGAGCCTTATATTTAAATAAAACTCAGATATCTTGAATTATGTGATTTTATGTTGATTTAGTGAATTTAACAACGGAGTGATAAACGTTCGTGTATGAATTTTGAATAGAGAAAAATTATCAATTTTTGAGACGGTATCTAAAATATTAAAACCAAAAGTATCCTGCCGCGCTGTCAACAGACGTCGTTAGCCAAACGAAAACATTGCTCCGCCGATGGTGAAGGCGTTAGCGTGAACAGGTATAAAAACGTCTTTTATTATTATTCTTCCTTTGGATCTGTCCTCGACTATGTACTGATTTCCCGGTGTTTTTCTAATATGTAACTGTTTTAATTGTCTGTCTATTGCGTCTTGTATCTCTGGTATTTGTTCAGTTTCTTTGTTGTTCCCAGTATCGATATCTTCGTTAATGGGTACCTCGGGTGTTAGTGGCGGTATGTCGGGTGTTATGGGCATGTCTAGTAAAGTACGTATATCTATATTTTCTAGGTCTAACTGTTCTTCTGATGTACTAGGTTGTTGTTCGCTTATTTCATTATTGTAAATTATTTATACACGAGATAATGCATCAGCATTGGTGTTTAGTTTACCTTTTTTATATTGCACTTCATATTCGTATTCTGCTAATTTTAATCGCCATCGTGTTAATTTTGAATTTGGGTCTTTTAGGGACATTATCCAAGTTAATGGTCTGTGGTCTGTGTAGATTGTGAATTTTTTTCCATATAGGTATGGGCGGAAATATTTTATGGCCCATACTATTCCTGACAACTCTTTTTCTATTGTAGAGTATCTTTGTTCTGTTTCTGATAATGTGCGTGATGCGTAAGCTACAGGTTTGTCTGATCCTAGTGTTCCCTGTGATAGTATTGCGCCTAATGCCACGTCTGATGCGTCTGTTGTTAATATGAATGGTTTTTCGAAATCTGGATATTGTAGAATTGGTGCATTGATTAATATTTCTTTACATTTTTCAAATGACTCTATATATTCTGTTGTTAACTCCACTTTGTTGCCTTTTTTTAAGCATTTTGTTAGTGGTTTTGTTAACTTAGCGAAGTCCTGTATAAATTTTCTATAGTAGCCCACTAGGCCTAAGAATGATTTAATTTCTTTTTGTGTTTTAGGTATTGGGAACTTTTTTATTGCTATTATTTTGTCTTGATTAGGTTTAAGGCCTTTTTCTGTTAATGTATGTCCTAAAAATTTGACTTCTTTTTGCAGGAATTCCGACTTATCTAATTGTATCTTTAGATTATTTAATCTGAACCAATTAAAAACTTGTTTGCATTTATTTAGGTGTTCCTCTAGTGAAGACGAGTAGATGATTACGTCATCAAGGTAAGTCAATACGTTATCTATACCTCTTAGTACTGAGTCCATTAATCTTTGAAATGTACTTGGTGCATTTTTCAGGCCAAATCGCATTCTAAGAAATTCGTAATGTCCTCTATCTATAGTAAACGCTGTTTTTTCTATATCGTTTGAATGCATCTCTACCTGGTGGTAGCCTGAGGCTAAGTCTATTGTCGTGAAGTATTGTGCGCGTCCTAATTTATCTAGAATGTCATCTATGTTTGGTAATGGGTATTTATCCTCAATTGTCTTGTCATTCAGTTTTCTGTAATCTATTACTAAACGCCACTTTTGTTGTCCGGAGGCATCTGCCTTTTTTGGAACTATGTGTACTGGGCATGACCAAGGGGAACTACTTTCCTTTATTATGTTTTGTTCTAGTAGTTTGTCAATTTGTTTTTTTATTTCTTCCTTTTGTTTAGGTGCTTGTCTATAATTTCTTACGAATATTGGTTTTTCATCAGTTAAACGTAAGCTGTGTTTAACTTCGTGTGTGAAAGTTAATGGGATTTGTTCGCAATGAAATATATCTCTGTAGTTATAGCAAAGTTTTCTTATGTTTCTTTTTTCTTCAGGATTCATGTGATCTGTTCTTAATCTATTTAGGTTTTCTTTCAGGTAATTTTCTGTTTTTTATTTACTGATATGTTATTTATGGATACTATGTTTGATAAATTTGTCTGTTTTAGTTTTGTTAGATTTAATTGGCAACTATTTTTTAATTTAATTGTATTATTTGAATTATTTATTACTGATGTTGTCAAGTTTCCGTTTTTTACTGTAACTAAAGCAGCTGGGAAGTGAAGACCGTCTTGTGTTATTTTTTCGGTCAATAGGTATTCGCCTTCGTTATTATTACAAAGTAAACTGATTATTTGTTCTGATTTGGGTTTAATTGTGCTATATGATTTAATGTCATCCCTGATTGGTATTTGTATATTGTCTGTGCATAACATCATATTCTTAATATCTAATTTACATTTTAATGGTATTAAAAAATCTAATCCTAATAAACCTCTAAAATCAGTGTCAAAATCGAATAGTAAAAATTTATGAGTTATTGTTTTCTTAAATAAGCTATGTGGAAGTGTGACAATTGCTACTTTGTCGTGTTTAGAAGTTGCGTGTGCTGTTTTTATATAGTGTGTTTGTTCTCTTATTTCGCAATTAATGTTTTTGTTTTTTACTATATTAGGGTGAATTAGTGATTGTGAGGCACCTGTATCGAATAAGAATCTGCCTCCTAACTCGCTGATATATATGTAAGGTAAGCGGTTATAATTCTGTACGTTATTCATGTAAACTATGTTATGAGGTTTTCGAAATTGTCGGTGAGAAAATTTTCGTCATCATTTATATCTTCATTATTTTCGGGATTATCTATTTCCTCATTTATTGAATCATCTTCTTGATCCAATGTTTGAAAGTGGAAATTTTTATTTGATTGGTTTGGTGAAGGTTTCTTATTATATTGTTCCTTCCTATTCTGAGCTATGAATTTGGTCTGAGTGTTTGTATTAAAGTTAGGTTTCTGGTAAGGAGGTTTATTATTGATTTGTAGGGCCCTCCTATTCCTAAGTTTAACCTCTTCTTGTTTCGCGATTGTTACTGCTTGTTCCAAATTTTCAACGTGTTGTAATTTTATGAATATTGCAGTCATTGGGTTTATCTTTTCTAAAAATACATTAAGCGCCATTTGCCGATAAAATTCTCTTTTGTTGGGATCAGATAGTATAAGTGTACTTTCTAAAGCCCTTATTTTTTCTGAAAAAATATCTAAGTTATTATCTTTGTTCAGGCCAATGTTCTGGTCCAATTGCCCGTCGAACCGCTCTGCGTTCTACCTCTTCTAATAGTCGTGCGTTGAAGTAACGTAGCAGCCTAAGTACTATATAGCCCGCTAGTACAACGACGATGGTCAGTAAAAAGATCTCTGAAAGTTGCATCCCAACGGCCAAGGGAGTTGATGCTGCCGCCAATTGAGTTGGTGATTGACTGACAATAATATTGTCTTTAGATTGTGGGTTTCCCATAGTTAAACAATTTTGGCTTACAGTTTTTCTTCTTATTTCCTTCGTCCTTCTTGTAGGCCCGTGTAGCACTATTTTCCTGATATTTTGTAGACTTCAACTAGCGATTTCGCGGCGCGGACTTGTGACACCATGTCACGGTCGCCATGTAATGGCGTTGGGACGGAGACCCGAAATGAAACAATGTCTTGCGTTGAATCAATCTCCTTTATCCTCTAGTGTATCATCTTAAATACTAATTAACATCACATCTATACGTGACTAGAGGAAGGACGCCTTGTCAATCAGGAAGACCTTAATTATCACGTACTATTGAGTACGTGCTGATAGTGTAATTCACTATATCACACCTCCCCTGAAAAGGCTAGGCATCCCTTCCCTGAAAAGTAAACTCTTATTTTCTAAATATCTTAGTCCTATTCTTATGAACTATATATTCTTTATTATTCTTTAATATTTTTACATTAGTACCTAGCTCTTCTAAAACTTCAAATGGACCTAAATACAAATCATTCAATTTATTATAATTTTCATTCTTATACAAGAGTAGATCACCTTTTTTGTAGTGTACTTCCTTACAATCTAAATCATAATTAGTTTTTCTACTTTGTTTTGATATTAATAAGTTGTTCCTGGCATCATTATGAGCTTTTTGCAATCTAAATTTTAACTCCGATGGATAATTGTCGTATACATATAAGGGATCAACTTTACTAACTAAATTACTAGGTACGTTACATGTTTTCCCAAAAACTAGTTCATAAGGGGAGTATTTGGTACTAGTATTTACAGAATTATTATAAGCAAAGCACCAATATGGTATCCAGGTACTCCAATTTGCCGACTGATTCTGTGTTTGTATTCTCAAGTAACATCCGAGATGTTTGTGCCAGTTTTCTAGCGAACCTATACTCTCATGATGATAGGGTGTTGAATTTAACTTATCAATATTTAGCAATTTACATACTGTTTCTAACGTGGAATTAATAAATTCCGTTCCACAGTCAGTCGCAATAACCCTGGGAGTACCATATCGTAAAATAAAATTTTCAGTAAAAACCCTAGCAACAGTTTCAGCTGACTTATCAAGTATTGGGTAAGCTTCTACAAACTTTGTCAATTCGCATTGTATTGTTAATATATATTTATTACCCAAATTATCGACCTCCAACGGCCCCACAATATCTAAATATAATTTTTCAAAAGAAGTAGATGCTGTAGTGGTTATTACCATTTTCTCTTTATTATTTTTATTACAAAATTTCTGCTTTTGGCAATCTTTACAGCGAGTCACATATTCAGTTATGTCTTTTTGCATATTACTCCAAAAATATTTTTTCCGAATATTCTTAGTCATTTTATTTATGCCTACATGACCACTTGTCGGCAATAAATGATAATCATTTAGTATAACACGTATCAAGTCTTTATTTGTAACATGTTCAACTTGGTTATTAATAATACATAACCGCGGTAATTCTTTATGTTTCATGAAAGTTTGGGTCAAAATTTTAATAAACTTTTTATTAAACCCATTTTTAATCACAACGACTTCTACAATATTATATTTTTTACATAATGCACTCAGTTCTCCTATCGTTGCGTCTCGGCGCGCCTCCGTTAGTAGAGATTCCTGATTTATGTAAATAGTAGAGTCACTAAATAACATATCACCCGTCTGTGAGACGTATCTTTTCTTTTTCCTCAACTTCACGAAGTTTTCATACGAACAAATATCTAACCTTACATCATTTTGTGATTTCTGCATAATATCTACCACTCTTGGTTGCCTATGATCAACAGGGGGCTCAACCCTGCTACTTCCAGAGGTAGCGGGTTCATTATTTTGCTCCATGGTTCTTTTCATTGAACGAGTTACTACCCCCAAAAAATTTGAATTTAGATTTTTTAACTCGTCTGATGTTATAATGACTCTCGATAAGGCATCTGCCGTTACATTTTCGGAACCTTTTATGTATTCAATATCGAAATCATATTCTTCTAAACAAAGTCTAAACTTAGTTAAACGGCTACTAGGATCTTTTATGCTAAATAAATGAACCAATGGTCTATGATCTGTTAATACTTTAAATTTTCGTCCGTATAAATATGGTCGAAAATGTTTTATAGCCCACACTACCCCTAATAACTCTTTATGAATGGTTGGGTAGTTTATTTCTGAACTGTTTAATTGTCTGCTTGCATAAGCTACGGGCTTATTATTTCCATTTGATAATACAGCCCCCAAGGCTACCCCTGACGCATCGGTTTGCAACCGGAAAACATTATCTTTTCCAAAATCTGGATAATCTAAGACAGGAAATGAACTAAGTGACTTTTTTAAGGTCTGAAATGCCACGTCACATTCTTCCGTCCACTGAAACTCGACATGTTTCTTACAAAGACGGTTTAGTGGGTACACTATTGTGGCAAAGTTTTTTATGAATTTTCTATAAAAGTTCGCAAAAGCCACAAAACGACGAATCTCATTTACATTTTTAGGTACTGGGAACTTTTCCAAGACCTCGATTTTACTGTTGTCTGGCAACACCCCGTTTGGCGTAATAACATGCCCTAAATAATTAATTTCTTTCCTCAAAAATTCGCACTTACAAGGGTTTAGTTTTAAATTAACTGACCTAAACCTCTCAAATACACTCATTAAATTTGTATTATGCTGCGATAGGCTTTTCCCGAAAACTATTACGTCATCGATATATAGAAAACATATCTCGTGATTTAAACCCGATAGAGCCATAGACATAAGTTTAGAAAATACGCTAGGACTCGTTTTGAGACCCATAGGTAATCTTTTCAGTTTTCAGTGCTTATCAGCTGTAAAAGAAGTGAATTTCCTACATTCTGGTGATAACCCTAGCTGGTAATAACTAGAACTGAGGTCTAAATGAGAATAGTATAAGCATCCCGAAAGTGAGTCAATAATTTCTTGTATATTTGGTAACGGGAACTTTTCGTCTACTATTTTTTTATTTAAAAGTCTATAATCTATTACGATTCTCCACTTTTTTTCACCGCTACTGTCAGCTTTTTTCGGAAGTAATAATAATGGAGAAGACCATTCGCTGGTACACTCTTCGATAATATCTTCTTCTAACAATTTACCTACCTGTTTTATTAACTCAGCCTTCTGAGCGTGCGGTATTCTATACGGTTTGACATAAACAGGAGACGCGTCATTTTGCAGTTTAATGTTGTACTCGTATGAGTTTGTAACGGATAGCTTATCACCCGGCATATGAAAGATATCTGCATATTTTGCACATATTTTCTCAATAGACCGTCTCTCTTCATCACCAAGATATGTTTTTAATTTAAGAAAATCGAATAGTTGTTTAACCCTCTCGATAGATTTTCCCTTTTCCGTATCAAAAGAGCATACGAAATAATCCGAGTATTTTCTAATTTTCGGGCTAAAGTTATTTAATTTTACATCTTCTTCCCGTGTGTTTAAAAATCGCACCGGAATCTTTTTCCCGTCTCCTACTACCACGGCGCCTGCTACAAATACGCCTGCAATAACTTCCTCCGCTAAAATGACACATTCGCCTTTTATCTCTGACGAAACATATTTTACGACCTCACATCTCCCTGGAATAGTCGTTACTATGTTTTTACCTAAGCCTAATTCTAGACTTATCTTATCCTGTAATGTAACCAGCTTATTTTCATAGTTAATTTTACAACTATATTTTAATAAAAAATCTTCTCCTAAAATTCCATCATTTTTACAGTGGAAGTTGCTAAACACATAAAACTTATGCCTAAAATTATAATTGTTAACACATAAGTCTAGATAAACATAACCTATTGATACTAAATCCCCACATACTCCTTTAATCTTAATTTCATCCCTTACTAGCTTTGCGTCGCGGGACACGCTACGGAGTTTATTTAACCAATCTAACTTTAAAATTGAAATGCTTGCTCCTGTGTCTACTAATAGAGAAATTTGAGTTTGACTACAAGTAAAACAAACGTAATTACCACTACCATAACTACAAATATCTACCTCAGCGCTATTCAGAACGAAAAAAATCATCGCTATGATGTTCGTTCTGACGTATACTCTGACGTTCACTTTCGTTCTCGTCATTAGACTGTTCTGCTGAGTCAACTAAGAAATGTACATTCCTACGTTTATTATGAGGTGACGTAAACCTGGTGTTGCGCTGACCCTGAAACCTATTCGAGTTATAGTAGGCACGACCCCGACCTTGCTGACTCGTCGCGTTGTTGTTACGTGACTTATTATATTGTTGATGATAGTTTTTATTTATCTTTTCAAATCGCTGGTTCGAAACATAGTTAACATAATTGTTTATTGGTGGTTTCACTACCGAGTCTTCTTGTTCTAAGGCTATAGTTATTGCCTGCCTAACTGTGCTTACGGACCTAGACGTAACTATAATGCTTGTACGAGCATTGTTTAGGCCGTCAGCGAAACGCTTGATAGCCATTTTTTCATTAATCGGCTTTAATAAATTATATGCCGACTCGTCTCCATTAGCCTGTGCTGTACTTAAATCGTTGGACATTTTTTCGATTTCACTACCAAACACTTCTATGGTCTTGTTTCCTTGCCTACATCGTAGCATTCGGTCTAAAATGGCTGTGTATGATTTAATCGGAATTAAAACATTTTTTATATCTTTTATTAGGTCTGCCACAGACACATAAGACTTATTAATTTTTGTTTTAGCACTGCTAGAAAGACGAGTTTTTAAAACAAAATTGATTAACAGAGGCTGGTCCTCGTTTCTAAGGGTACTACTATAATACTCTATTCCGTCTATTAGTTGGTTAATTTGCGTTTCGTCGCAATCTACTACTGGGAGGAGCGTGAGCGCGACTTTTAGATCGAACGTGGCCATGGTTGTGATCGTTTCTGAATGATGCGGGTTAACGAGTGACTCGATTTCCTCAAAATTACATAAAAACTTTGACGATATTGCTTTTGTTATTTGTAATTCTACAGCATCTATCCCTTTTTTACATAAGTCTGCAGATATTTGTTCAAAAATATTTTTAATTTCCTTTGCTCTTAAAAACTTATTCTGCCCCTGAGCGGAATAACGTTTGTCCTTACTTAATTTAATAATACAGTCTCTAATAGCCTTAAGCTCACTCAAGAGTTCTGACAGGTTTGCCATGAACACTCATTAGAAAAAAAAAATCACTCACACACACACATAGATTCTTGGTAGCATAGTTATATTAATTCGTGCTGGCTTACACGTTCTGTGCTGGTCCAATTGCCCGTCGAACCGCTCTGCGTTCTACCTCTTCTAATAGTCGTGCGTTGAAGTAACGTAGCAGCCTAAGTACTATATAGCCCGCTAGTACAACGACGATGGTCAGTAAAAAGATCTCTGAAAGTTGCATCCCAACGGCCAAGGGAGTTGATGCTGCCGCCGATTGAGTTGGTGATTGACTGACAATAATATTGTCTTTAGATTGTGGGTTTCCCATAGTTAAACAATTTTGGCTTACAGTTTTTCTTCTTATTTCCTTCGTCCTTCTTGTAGGCCCGTGTAGCACTATTTTCCTGATATTTTGTAGACTTCAACTAGCGATTTCGCGGCGCGGACTTGTGACACCATGTCACGGTCGCCATGTAATGGCGTTGGGACGGAGACCCGAAATGAAACAATGTCTTGCGTTGAATCAATCTCCTTTATCCTCTAGTGTATCATCTTAAATACTAATTAACATCACATCTATACGTGACTAGAGGAAGGACGCCTTGTCAATCAGGAAGACTTATCACGTACTATTGAGTACGTGCTGATAGTGTAATTCACTATATCACAATTTCCTCATTTATTGAATCATCTTCTTGATCCAATGTTTGAAAGTGGAAATTTTTATTTGATTGGTTTGGTGAAGGTTTCTTATTATATTGTTCCTTTCTATTCTGAGCTATGAATTTGGTCTGAGTGTTTGTATTAAAGTTAGGTTTCTGGTAAGGAGGTTTATTATTGATTTGTAGGGCCCTCCTATTCCTAAGTTTAACCTCTTCTTGTTTCGCGATTGTTACTGCTTGTTCCAAATTTTCAACGTGTTGTAATTTTATGAATATTGCAGTCATTGGGTTTATCTTTTCTAAAAATACATTAAGCGCCATTTGCCGATAAAATTCTCTTTTGTTGGGATCAGATAGTATAAGTGTACTTTCTAAAGCCCTTATTTTTTCTGAAAAAATATCTAAGCTATTATCTTTGTTCAGGCGCATTAATTCCTGTATTAATTGAATTTCATTACGGAATTCGCCAAATCTATTTTTTAACGTCGCTTTTATCTCGGACCAGGTTTTTGCACCTGTTCCTTCTGAGAGCGCCTCAACAGCTTTACCGGTAAGTTTGTTTCTTATTAAACAAGCTACACTGGGGTCGTCCCCATTCGTGATTAAATTTAGTGCGTTTTCTACGCCTTCTAAATAGAATGCTAATGTTCTTTTGTTGCCATCGTATGATGGTAACAATATAGAGAGGGTACTATAGTCAATTGCAATAGTTTTTTCCTCGACTGTGCTAATGTCTAATTTCTTTTCGTTGGCCATTTTTATCCTCAGATTAGAAATACCACAATTAACACAACAAAATATAGGTTACACAAGGTTAGTGTGAAAGGACTCTTGGTAGTAAACAGAGTTTTATGCTTACCACTTGAGCATTATCGATGATAGATTGAGTCTTCTGTTTGATATCTGCTGCCGACGACCACTGTAGATTCTTGACCCGCGTTACGAAGTCGAGCTCACTGATTCGAACTTGATTCGCTTATGAACGCGTGGTTTACCGACTGCGCCAGTTAGGATGTGGGCGAGGGCGAAAGGCTTTTTAAAAAGCTTATTTATAAACAGATAAGAAGGTGTTGATGCTCGGAGGAGCTGGTTAAGACTGCCTTTATTTAATCTTGTATTACAATATATAGTATACTTAATGTTCTTGTTTACATGACAAAAGGTTATCTAATTAATGCTGTACATGAATTAGGTCGTTAGCAATCATGGTCATAACAATGGTGTTGATTGTCCTCGTTTCCTGCTACGTGTTATCTTCATGGCTGCTTCCTGGTACGTGGTGTCTTATCGTGCTATGTGGGTGGTTTACACCTACATAACTCGGTTTGTGTATAATTTCGTAATCAAATTTTTCTCTGGGTCTTTGACGTTAAAGAGTCATGTAAGTGGTCGGTGATCAGTGACTATCTTAAAATGACGACCGTATAGTTAAGGTCTGAAGTTTTGTATTGCCCATTTGATTGCGAGTAATTCTTTTTCAGTGGTATTATAATTACCTTCTGTAATAACCTATTAGTCCAAGGAATGGCTTAATGTCTTTTTGATTTTTAGGGATTGGGAATTTAGTAATGGTTTAAGTTTTTTCTGGATCTGGAGATACACCTTGATTTGATATTATGTGTCCCAGATATGCTACTTCGTGTCTCACAAACTCACATTTATCAGGTTCTAATTTTAGGTTATATTGTTTTAGTTTATTAAAGATGGATTTTAATTTAATTTTGGGATCTTGAATGGAATTCGTATAAACAACTGTCATCAAGATATATAATAACATTATAAACCTTGTAATCCACTTAGAACATTGTTCATTAGTCTTTGAAAGGTAGCAGGGGCATTTTTCAAACTGAATGGCATACGAGTATATTTGTACAATCCAGTAGGTGTAGAAAATTCTGTTTTAGATATATCTCTGTCATTCATTTTTAGTTGGTGGAAACCCCTAGCTAAATATAAAGTAGACAAGGGATACGCGTCGCCTATAGTAATGTCGTTAAGTTTTCTATAATCAATAACTGCTCTCCATTTTATTTTACCTGATGCGTCTTTCTTTTAAGTAACAACCCATAATGGCGAAGACCATGGGCTTGTCGAAGGGCGTATGATGTTATCTTCTAACATTTTAGTTATTTGATTGTTCACTTCTGTCTTATGTACTTCTGGGTAACATATAGGTATGTTTTGGTATGAATAAGACCCTGTTCAGGATTGATGTTTATCTCGTGTTGGATTGCGGTAGTACACGTTAATTTGTCACCTTCTAGATAAAAAATGTCACTATAATCGTTGCAAATTTTTAACAGCGAATTCTAATCTTACATCGAAGTTCTCGTCTTAACCTTTAGAATCTTGGTTTATTATAGTTATTATTATTACTACGATTATTATTATATGAAGGAAGATCACTTCTTTTATTAGTTGAGGGTAAGTCACCTCTATTTTCATTACTTTCGGAGCGTTCAAGTTCTCCTAAAGATTCTAGCTTTAATTTCAATTCTTTAACTTCGACTTTTTCATTTGTACAATTTAAAATAGAAACAAATGCTTCATTATTGTCATCTACTCTAGTGATGCAATTAGATAGGTATATCCCATCCATTATCATTTGGTTTTCAATGAAACCTTCCCGTATTTCGGGGTTAATAATATTAGCCTTTAATAAGGTTTCTGTCCGTGGTTCAAGGACGAAGTATATATTTTTATTATGTTTTGGGTAGCATATTGGTTTATAATTAGTTTTTTTGTTATTTGCGTTAAATGATATTTCTAAATCTTCGAAGTAAACCTTTTTATTTTTATAGTCTATTAAAGTATTATATTTGGATAGAAAGTCATCGCCTAATATGCCATCGTACTTTAAAGTAGGTACGCGTGTCTGATCTACTAGATGGAAAGTGTGGTTTAATTTAATACCATTTATGTTTAGATTTAACTTTACATTTCCTATAGTCCTACATGGTTCTTTAGATTCTGTTATACCATGAATTTTTATTTTATTTTTGACGTTTACAGATAATCGTGGATGTAAACATTCTGCTTTAATTATAGAAATACTAGCTCCGGTATCAATAAGGAAATTTAATGTTTTATTTTGTTCGTAGGTTTCATCTAACAACGTTGAAATATTTATTATATTTGTAGATTCAATTGATAGAACTACTTGATCTATTGTTGGTTCTTGCGTGCCTGAATGTCTCCGAGGCTCATTGATTCGACACCCATCAAGAGCTCGTTTTCGTTTAAATCTTTATCAGTTATAATAGGATTCAAAGTAACAGTGTTTCTACGTGTATACTTCGTGTATCATAGGGTTTACGATTATTTTGTCCCTATGGATTCGTATTTTGAGTGGTATTCTGATTATTTTGTTGAGTTTGTTCAGTACTAGGACGTCTAAGAGGGTTTGTATTTCTTTGGTAATTTTGATTAGTTTGACCGATTATGGCGATGAAGGTCAGATTCCAAGTAGGTCAGATTCCAAGTAAGTCAGATTCCAAGTAGGTCAGATTTTGAGTTGGTTATGTACAATACAGTCAGTGTCATAATTTTCCGACATGAAATAAAGGGTTAGGTACCTACTTTAAATCAGACCCTGAGCCAGGATCCGATGCCATCGAAGAACCTCAGCACAATGCGGAAGGTATGTTTAATCTCACAATCTATTTTGAAATCTTTGAGAAATGATCACAACTTACAAGTCGTTTTCTCACCACCTCTTTTATTTTTCAAAAGAACGACCCCTGACGCTGACGATGGAATAACCAGAACATGCGCTGGGACCTATCGTCACCAAAGAACCTTAGCCAGAACCTTCTAAACGACAACGGCTCATATAATTTTTGCATTATTTTAATACTTGTATTTGCGTTTTTATAATAATATATGATCATAAGTAACAATTATTTTATTTTATATCGTTATGCGTCCTAACTTTTTTGAATCTGAATTTGTATAATTTCGAGCTTTGTTTTTTTTAAATTACTTGTGCAGAGAACTGGGAGAAGTTTTTCAAAATTCAGCATTTTAATAAAATATAAAGTTATGGAATGTAAAAAATGGATTTTGCAGAGACCGCCACCAGAGAAGTCTCGCAGACGTGGTGCGATGATTATAATGTGAGTAAGTGTACCAAAAACCATTACTAACTCAAAATCTGACCTAGTTGGAATCTGACCTACTTGGAATCTGACTAACTTGGAATCTGACCTACATGGAATCTGACTTTCATCGCCATAATCGTTTGACCTTGGTCATTATAATTTGTTCGATTGTTGTACTTATAAATATCTAAGTAAACCTTTTTTTTTTTAAATGCTAAGCCCGGCAAATGACTCCACTCCACCTGATGTTAAGTGGAAATGAAGTCCAGGCGCGAGGACAACTGGTGAAGCGTAAGAGACGTAGCATCAGTCACCCTCACTCTGCCAGCCCACAGAGTGCTTCTTCACGCCTCGTTTAAAGGACGAATCTCAAGTAATCTAGTCTCGTAAGAACGTTTACTATGTCTCTATGATCGTATTGCTTATTACAACATTTACAACATGAAATTCCGTTCAAATGAAAAACTGGTTTATGATTGTGGTTTCTATGGAAGTTCACACTTGTTCGATTATAGTGCGTGACCACTTTTGTTGCAATATTTACAATATAGCCTGTTTCGCGGATTCTCATATCTAGATGATTCTAGTATTGAGAATTTTTCTTCTTCTAAAGTTATATTAAAAGTGTCATTTAAATCTTTCGGATTTGTAGACCTAAGCACTTGCGATATTTTTGAATGTACGCCCAGTAAAAATGTATGTAAAGTTAATTGATTCGTGCTTTCTATTTGACCTGGTAAGAGATTTTAATAATTACTCGATTGTTTGATTGTTCATAGAAGTCTTTTTAAACAACTTTCTAATCTTGTCATGTATTGCGCGACTGTTTTATTCAGAGCTTCTTTACAATTTTGTAATTCTATTAATAGATGAGTCTGGTGTTTCCGATTACCCAGTCTAGATTTTAAAAATTCTTTAAGGTCTGTCCATTCATTGAAGACAGTATTTGAACAAGCCGATTGAGCTTTATCTATGAGTTTATTTTGAATATACGCAAAAAAACTTGTTTTTGATTAATTGAGGCTAGTTGGAATGCTCGGTCACATTTTTCTATCCATGAGCTGAGGTTATCACGGTCTCCATCATAAGGTTCTATAAATCTTAGTAATGTGTCTATAGTCATATTAGTTGTAGGGTTAGAATTCCTTGCTATATCGTATGACGAAGACTGAGGTAAAGACATGTTTTACAAAGGAAAATAAGATAATATAAAAGTAAAAATAACAAAATATAGCGATATAGATATGAATTAAAAAAAATCTAGTTATGTTGAAAGTGATTGATGCTAAATTAAAATCACTTACAAGATAAATAGTTTCATGATGAATAATGATGATGAGGATGATAAGGATGATGATGTTGTTGCGGTCTTGAAGAAAGATGACTACCGTCGTTGCCGTCGAGGGCCAAAACCGTCGTAGTTCTTCTTCTTTTTATGCGGGTGTCTACCGTCGTCGCCGTCGAAGGCCAAAACCGTCGTAGATCCCCTTTTTACCTTGGTGCATTCTGTTTGGAGATGTTCTCCCTTTTATGGCTGCAGCTGTCTGATATTACCAATATTTTCAGGAGATAACTTTTTGAGGATATTTCGGTGCTAAGGTCTGGAGACTGTTTCACGAAGATCAGGTGCACAAATCCCACTTCTGACACCAATTTTTGTTATGTTCCTGGTTGGTATCGTGGAAATAAAGGCAGTCTTTAAGTTAAGAATAATATTTTATTTAATAATTACCTTTGTCTATCTGACTGACAATTTAAATAGCACTTTAACAAGGTTTGACCGTGCAACGTAGTTAATGAGGCGAATGTTGAAGATGATCTGATCTGTGCTTCTAAATGTCGGTCCCTTTTTATATCGTGGTGTGATGTGGATTTTAGGGAATCTATATTATTTCATTAATATTTATTGAAAACAAAGTAATTATTAGGGTAACCTTGAGGTTATCGTAGCGTTTTTAGGGAAAATTTCTAATATGATGACCTGGGGTCATTGACAATGTATTTGTTTTCTAAGAATTTGTGTGGTCCTATTTATCAGAAGCTAGTCACATGATTAGGCACATGATACAATAATTTATAAAGAGATGACATAACAGAGACAACTCGACTAATTGAACATCTTCGTCATGTAGCAGATGATGCGCAGGAGCGGTTTCCATCGGCGGAATTGGTGTTTTTGGGGGACTTCAACGCCCACCATGAGTTGTGGTTAGGTTCCTCCAAAACAGACCATCCTGGTAGAACTGCCCACGCATTCGCTCTCACGCATGACCTGACTCAACTGGTGAACCAGCCCACCAGGATCCCAGACATAGTTGGCCATGGGCCCTCCTTATTCGACCTTCTGCTGACGAGTTGCCCAGCTGGATACCGTGTGGAGATTTGGGCGCCTTTAGGTTCCTTGGATCACTGCTTGATATCCAGCACAGTGCCCTTGGCATCGCGCCCGCCAACATCGGTTTCGAAACGCCAGATTTAACACTACGCATTGGCAGACTGGAACGGCATGCGCAAGTATTATGCATCCGTCCCTTGGAGGCAGCGCTGCTTCAGTGGGAAGGACCCGACAGTTAGCGCCACTGCCGTTGCTGATGAGATAGTGTTAGGAATGGAATACTATATTCCACACTCCTATGTCATCAGCGAACGCAGACGTAACCGCTAGTTCAATCGCGAGTGTGCCTTCGCTGTTGAGAGCAAACAGACAGCATACCGCGCTTGGATCAGAGGCAAAGCTCATGGGGATCCCGAAACCCGCTCGCTAAAAGCAGCCTATAATAATGCCACCAAGTCGTGTAAGAGGGCTTACATTAGAGCGGATGCCCAGCGCGTTGCACGAGTAGGCCAAGAACTCCTGACGCATACTACGGGCAGCCGTAGCTACTAGTGTCTGGCCAAAGCCGTGCAATCCAACTGCTGTTAACCCTCGCTGCCACCACTGAGATGTCCTGACGGAACTTTAGCTAAATCGCAAGAAAATGTCGATCTCCTGGCCAAACTATTTGCGGCTAACTCCCGGATCGATGACACAATGTCTGAACTTAAAATCAGGCAGTGTGATGTCCGTGCGAAGCTGCAGTCAATCGATGTCCGGAAAGCTAACGGTCCTGATGGCATCCCAGCAATAGTCCTGAAAGTGTGTGCAGCGGAGTTGTCTCCTGTGTTAACGCGTCTGTACCGTCTCTCGTTTTCTTCGGGTTGTGTGCCGGAATCTTGGAGAGAAGCTAATGTGCAACTGATCCCTAAAAAGGAGATCGGTCAGATCCGACTAATTACCGCCCTATAGCCGTAACTTCAGTGTTGTCCAAGATCCTAGAATGAATATTGAACAAACAGCTTATTCGATACCTAGAAGATCATTCCCTAATTCACGATCGTCAATGTGGGTTTCGGCCAAAACGGTCAACGGGTGATCTTCTAGCGTACGTCACACATCCCTGGGGCGAGGCTATTGACAAGCGTGGCGAGTCACCGGCAGTTAACCTTGACATAGCCAAGGCTTTTGATCGGGTCTGGCATAAAGCTCTTCTCTCTAAGCTCCCGGCATACGGTTGCCCGCTCAGTTCTGTACCTGGATTGCTAGCCTCTTGCATGAGCGTAGAATCCGTGTCCTTTCGGATGGATGCGCTTCGCGGTTCATGTCAAAGCAGATTACTGTAAAATTATACACGAATTAAAATCAGTTTCATGGTATAAAGAATTTTCAGAGTGTTCTAATGTTGACGCTATGGTAGAAGTATTCTATAATGTTTTAAATGCTGCTATTACGAAATATGTTCCTAAGGGTAAACCGTCTACTAACAAATACCCAACATGGTTTAGTCACGATCTAATTCGTTTGCTGAAAGAAAAAAATAAATATCGTAAACTTTTTTTAAAGTATAAAAACCCTTTAGATAACGTTTCGTACCGGATTATTAAAGATAGTTTAAAAATCACACATAAAAATTACAAAAATTACATAGCCTCTATTGAATCGTCTATCGCTTCAAATCCAAAGCTTTTTTGGTCATTTGTAAAGAATAAGCGCAATAATAGCAGCGCATATCCAGCTAGAATGCATTATGGCAACACATCAGAGTGTACAGGGATTAAGGTTTGCGATCTCTTTGCTTCTTGTTTCTCCTCAGTTTATGATAGGGATGAATGTCTTGCATCAGGGCAAACTGTGTATCAAATTACTGGTCAAACCACCTTTAGCCATAATTGCTCGCTAACACTTAGTAATCTTTCTTTCCAAAAGGATACAGTCGAAAAAGCGTTAAAAAGACTTGACCTTAGCAAGGGTGCTGGGTCTGACGGACTTCCTTCGTTTTTCATTTCTAAATGTCGTGAAGTCTTAGCTCACCCACTTTCCATGCTCTTTAATGCGTCACTTTCGACAGGTATCTTCCCATCTGCATGGAAAGAAGCACTAATTGTGCCTATTTTCAAGACGGGAGACAGGACTGCTGTGGCTAATTACCGACCAGTATCGATTTTGACAGTTTTTGGCAAAGTATTTGAGGCTCTCATTTATCCAATTATGTCTTGGCATGTAAGACACATTTTAATACCTCAGCAACATGGGTTTATTAAATCGAGATCAACAGCAACAAATCTGGTGAGTTTTGTTTCGGAGGTAGTGAACTATGTGGATCGTGGGACGCCGGTGGATGTCATTTACACAGACTTCAGTAGGGCGTTCGGCAAGGTCGATCATAATACATTAATTAACAAGCTTTCGCACTGTGGTATCACAGGTAATCTTCTAAGTTGGTGTGCATCGTACCTTGTCGGACGAACTTCAAAAGTTGTCGTGAACGGTTTCGAGTCCAGTTCGTTTATGGCATCCTCCGGAGTCCCACAAGGATCGCATCTAGGACCATTATTTTTCAATATTTTTATCAATGATGTGGCTTCTTGTTTTCTCCACTCACGGATTTACCTATACGCAGACGATCTTAAAGTTGTAAAAATAATAGGGAACGACAACGACTGTAGTTTGCTTCAGGATGATCTGGGTAGGTTTTCGCACTGGTGTGATGTAAACAAAATGATACTAAATACCGATAAGTGCCTCTTTGTACACTTTTCTCGTAAAAAGCAGCCTTATTTTAATACTTACAAAATAAATAATAATGTAATAAAAGAAGTAGACGACATTAGAGATCTTGGTATTATCTAGATAATAAGCTTCGTTTCCACAAACATGTTAATAATTTAGCAAGCAAATGTTTTAAATTATTAGGTTTCATAATACGGAATTGTAGGGATTTCAGAAACGCTTCAAGTAAAATAGCTATATATAACTCATTAGTAAGATCAAGTTTAGAGTACTGTACTGCCGTACTTAAGCTAAAAAAGGGTTAACCCTCGTTTGATCAATTTTGAGTTAATAATGCAAAGTAACAAAGCGCAAAATTCTTTACATTTTGATCTAGGTACCATACCTGTATCATTATTAGTTATAGAGATACAGCTTGTCGGTGAACAGTTAAGTGACACTATTTTTACGATTTACTTAATTAAAAATCAGTTAAGCCACAATACTAGTCTTTAAGGGGGCTAAAGTATCATAACTTAACGAAGACTAGATATTTTTGTATAAATTGCTTAGCTTTAATAGGGTTATTCATTTATGCTAAACTTAAATTAAGTTAAGGGACTTTAACCCTACTAAAGGCTAGTACAGTTTAAGCTAATGTTCGTACAAAACTAAACTATAAATAGGTTAACAACAAAAACTTAATTACAAATAAGTTAAGATTCTTTAACCCTTCTTATGCCAAGTAAAATAAATTCATTTTATACACGTCATCCTTGATTTAAAAAAGGTTAAGCCTCATTAATAGGCTAGAACACAGTTATCTGCAGTTGCATCTCGTGCCACGGACGCACACGGCAGTCGCAATATTTGTCACTATTTGACAATTATTGTATTATATATTGATAAGTATATGTATAATTGTCAATATTTGACAATTATTGTCAAATCTAATTCCATTAGAGTACATTGTTCTATCTGTAATATGGAAAGGTAAGTCATTTCTTGAATATAGGTTTTCATTATAGACATTATGATTTTACTTGTATAGCTTGACCACGACCGCTGTACCGCTGCTGCCATACAAGTTAGTAGGTATGTACATGCTGCCATACAATTTATATATACAGCTATGCGATTCTTTAAGCGACATATAGGTAGACGTTGCGCGCATGGGTGTGGTCATAGATGTTACAGCCGTCACATCTTTGCTGCAGTCACGGCTGAGGTCAAAGTTGAGGCTGTTTTATTTACAGAATACCTATTGTATACCTACAAGAAAGGTCAAAAAAGTGATTCCCTATCACGGCGCGCGCCGCTTACAGCCGTGCGGAGCTTGTGTCGAACAGCGTTAAAAACTATTTATAGGTACGTACATTTTCAACTACATAATAGCATCTTCAGGATGAAACAAAACACCAATTTATCTAAAACTAAATTCTCGCGGGTGGAGCTGTCCACAAATATCTCAAAATCCCAAGGAAAGTAATAATAGTATTGAAGAAGTCATACGTTGTTTGACAAGTTTTATTTATCTTTTTATTAATAACATGAATGGAAGATTTTCACAATAACTAAAACACCTACCTGTACCTATACTTAAATATGAAACGTTTTTTTTCTTTTAGATGACTTGATGGAAGAACTTTCTAATTGGTCTTTGGAAAATACGTTTAAGAAAACCCTACATGAGACTGTTAATGATGAATCGGAAGTTAATCTTGACTACAATAGCGACGATTCTGTTAAGGAGAAAAATTATGAACCTAATGAAGACAACTATGATTCAAGCTGTAGTGAAATAAGCAATTTATCAGAACAAACAACATCTAATCGTGTATATCAAGTGAAAAGATGCATATTTTCTACAGAAAAACTTTAGACACTTCTTGATAAAAAAAATGGCAATCACTATCTGAGAACGAAGGTCCAGTAAATTTAGATAATGACTGAATTAGTAACATTAGAAGATCTTATAGGTCCTACAAATGAATCATCTGACAGTGCTAATTACTTTCTACCTCCTACAAAGAAGTCATGTCTGGAGACTGTTGTAAGCGTCAATGTAATTGCAAAGGGTGATTCAAGCAGTGATTCTAATAACGAAGAAATTTTTATCTTACCACAACAATCAAAATGTTGCAAAACTATAGTTGTCCCTAAACCAAATAATTGTGCCTAATATTTGATGTTTCAGCCAAAAATGTTGTTGATTAGAGGGGAGTTGACAGCTTGAATCGCGATTCAAATATAGCTACTTATGGTATCATGGCTTAGTGGGACAATTAATTTGCCAAATTCAATAAACAGCAATAACACTCAGAAGACAGGTACAAAGAACAGCTATGAGTCAGAAATGTCGCAAAAAGTATGAAAGAAAGTTGTGAATTCAGCTAAATGGAAAAGAAAGGCAAGCAAGTTAGCGAGATTGCAAGGATCTCCGTATCATTCTACAGTGGCCAAAAAGAAACCTGATGACGTAGGGAGTCGTATGCTCAAAGCTCATTGTTCATGCATAATTTACTTTTAAGTCCCCAAGAACATACTTATATCAGACGTTTACCATATCGTTAAGAAGTTAAAACCATAAAGCTGCATTGAAACATAAAATTACAGTGCAGTCATATACATTGTCAGCAGTAATCGTGCAATAATATATCGTAAACAAAGTACCTACTTCATAAACTATATTATTTCAGATATAAAGTCGGATTAAGGTAAAAAAATTAAAAAAATATTTTTATTACTTAAAGATTTAAATGAGTCTAAAAATATTAAAGGTAAGAAAGGTTACCATAAGTAAGACTCAAAAAACTGTTAAATATAATTGATTTTGTATTGAAATTTGACAAAAATATCTCAAAATTTTTTTTGGCTCTCTTGAAAACCTGACTTTTTCTAGATACGACCTTGTGCTTTTCATGTTCAGAAGTATTTAGTATGTAATGTTGTGTGATTACGTGAAATTTTATGGATCTAATTTTGATAATTATTATGCTAAGTACCTACTTACAGATTTTTTAATTTATACTTAATGTATAATTGAAACAATTTTACAACAGAATTATTTTAAGCTTTTGCAAAATTTTTGTGATCTCATGTTAAACGTTTTCGAGAATTTTAATAACTTTAAAATACGACGTAACTACGTTAGGGTAAAATTTTATGATGTTGTTTAATTTGCTTGAAGAGAGCTTTTATTTTTTTAAATTTATGTTTTATGTTTTATGGTTTTATTACACATTTTCTTTGAAATAATGGTTTTATTTTTTCAACTTATCAATTATTTTTGCTAAACTATAACAGGGTTAACCACGAATAATTTAAACATAACTTTATTTTAGCTAAGTAATGTCTTGTAAATTCTTGCTATACTTTTTGAAATATATCTTTTTCTTAGTTATATATAGGTTACAATACCTTAGCCATTATCTTATTTAGGATTGTGCTGCTGTTTTTCATATAGAAAGCTTAGTTTTAAACCAGTTAAGAAGCTTAGCTATCTTATAGCTAAGCATTTCTGAATAACTTTGAAGTAAATTATTGATTGTGACAGTTACCCGAAATTACTACGCTAAAAGTCAGTTACGGTATGGTTAACCCTGTTTTAGTGCCGTAATTATTTTAACTTTAGAAAAAAATACTTAGCTTAATTAAAAAAAAACATTTTTTGGAATTTTACTGTCAATATTTTAAAATGGGAATAATACCCTAAGGTAGAGTACAATATGACCTATTTTTGTGTAGAAGAACGTTTTCTCTATCTAATATAGTTTTTTAGAGACATCATTTTCCACGTTTTTTGACGATATCTCAAAATCGACTACTTGGGGTTAACCCTTTTCTAGCTTAAGTACGGCAGAGTAGCGTAGTCTGGAATCCTTATTATGATGTGCACAATCGTCGTTTAGAGTCGATACAAAAAGATTCTTGTGGCACTTATCGTATCAGTGTGGAATGGCTAGGCAGCTTCCTTCATATAGCTCACGCTTAAAATATTTTAAACTTCTCAGCCTCGTCAGTCGAAGAAAGATTTCTGATCATTTGTTTTTATTTAAATTAGTTAATGGAAATTTAGATTGTTCTGATTTGTTGAAGCAAGTAAACTTTAATGTACCATATAAACTGGCTCGACCGTCACGATACTTACCATTTAAAGCGAGGTGCTCAAAGACCAATCTTGGACATTTCTCTGCTATTAACAGAATGCAAGCACAATATAGTCACTTGTCACGCTCGTCTGCAGTTAACATTGACATGTCTTATCCTGAATGTAAGTTTAGATCTATATTGATAACCGAATTAAATAATCAATTGCCTGGAGGGGCCACAACCACAAGGTGATTAATACAAAATCGGCTTGTGGTTTCTTGAATAAATCTTGTAGTTCTTAAGTAGTTTGTTAAGTGAATGATAGTGTGTGCATAGTTTGCTTCCTAATTTTAGTTTTTGCATGTCGTGGCAACCTCTAATTATGACAGCGCTTTAAAATGTAACCCAATATCTGTTGTTTTATAAATGTACATGGTGTTTGTTTTGTTGGTTCAATACCAAGAAAACACAGGTGTGCGCGTTTTCGCCATTCCTTCCCCTTCCCTCTTTTTAGGGTACATCTCTAGACCTGAAGAGCAGTATTATCGTGCTCGGTATGGATATCCGCTGCGATCTGAACCAAAAGGACTACATCGAAACTGTGATTAAAAATGCCTCACGTAAACTCGGTGTCCCGAACAAGGTGCGGCGATTCTTCACGCCTGATCAGTTGTGTCTATTACACAAGACACAGGTGCGGTCTTGTATGGAGTATTGCTCTCACCTTTGAGACGGCTCCGCAAAGTACCTTCTCGATGCCTTAGACAGGTTGCAGCGCCGCGCTGTGCGCATTATCGGCAATGCAGAGGTCACTAACACTCTCGGCCTTTGCAATTGCGTAGACATATTGCGTCATTGCATGGCGAGTGCTCTGAAGAACTCTTTGATCTCATCCCTTCTTCTCTCTTCCTCCATAGGAGTACGCGTGCTGCTCTCCGGAGTCACCAATTTACAGTCTCAAATATTTCATCACGCACAAAGAAATTTGGTGACTCGTTTCTTTGTCGCACTTCCAAAAGATGGAATAGTCTACCAACACACGTATTCCCTCCTACCTATGACATAGGGTCCTTCAAACGAGGCGTGAAGAGGCACTTTGTGGGCCGGCAGAGTGAGGGTGACGGATGCTACGTCTCTTACGCTGCACCAGTTGTCTTCGCGCCTGGACTTCACTTCCACGTAACATCAGGTGGAGTGGGGTCATTTGCCGGGCTTTGTATATAAAAAAGAGGTAGATTTGGTTGTCGTACATTTCTTGTATTTAATTTATTGCGTAATTTATATTGTCTCTCTAAATTTCTTTTTGCGTAACTATTCGGAGTGCTTCTTCCAATGTTTTAGGAGTTTTTAATCTTACAATGCGCTACAAATATTGTGGTAAATTATACAGGAATACATTTAAAGATGTGTGATTAAAAATTGCCCTTTTGGTGTTCTTCATTTGTAAATTATTATGCTGATTCATTTTTTTAGGGTTCTGTAGCCAAATGCCAAAAAACAGAACCCTTATGGATTCGTCATCTCTGTCTGTCTGTCCGTCCGTATGTCACAGCCACTTTTTTCCGAAACTATAAAAACTATACTGATACTATTGAAACTTGGTAAATAGATGTATTCTGTGAACCGCATTAAAATTTTCACAAAAAAATAGAAAAAAAAACAATAAATTTTGAGGGTTCCCAGTACTTAGAACTGAAAGTCAAATTTTTTTTTGGCAAACTATTACGTGTGGGTTATCTGTGGATAGGTCTTTAAAATGATATTGCGGTTTTTAATATCATTTTTTTCTAAACTGAATAGATTGCGCGAGAGACACTTCCAAAGTGGTAAAATGTGTGCACCCCCCCCCCCCCTGCAACTTCTAACACTTCTAAAATTGGTTTGAACGAGATCTAGAAAGTAGTTTTTTTTTTAATAAGTCATAAATTAGTTAATTTGAAAAAAAATACACTATTATTAAAACATCGATGAAAGTTACAACGAACTACAAGAACTTTTATATTATGATGTTACTTGCTGCTACTTCATGTGCTAGTCCAACTCGCACTTGGCCGCTTTTGAAAATAAATTAGATCTTATTGATTGTATTCTACTACTCTGTCAAGAAAGTACCGGGAAGAGATCAATAATACACAAAATATTAGTTATTCATTTAAATTTATTTTATCGCCTTCAAAGTATACTCCTTCAGAAACGATACACTTAGGCCAACGAATAATCCAATTATCAAAACATTTTTTAAACGCTTTTTCCGGTATTGAGTTCAGTTCTCGCCGCGAATTCTCCTTTATGTCTTCTACCGAATGAAAACAGGTGCCACGAAGTGGTAATTTGAGTTTAGGAAAAAGAAACAAGTCGGCTGGAGCCATATTTGGTGAATAAAGTGGTTGCTCGATGGTATTTGTTGCGTTTTTGGTCAAAAATTCGTTCACAATGATGGCCTTGTGCGAGGGCGCATTATCGTGGTGCAAAATCCAAGAATTTTCTTTCCACAAATTTGGCCTTTTTCGTCGAATTTGCTCTTTTATACGCCGCATAACGCTCGAATAATGTTTTTTATATACCGTTTGACCTTCCGGCAAGAATTACGAGTGCACAACACCGCGATAGTCAAGGAAAACAGTCAACATGACTTTGACTTTTGATCGACTTTGGCGTGGTTTTTTCGGTTTCGGTTCAGTACTCGGAAGGCGCCACTCCGAAGCTTGCTGACTAGTTTGCATGTCAAACTCGTAAACCCACGTCTCGTCATCAGTAACAATGCGTTGCATGAATGTTCTCGTTCTAACATGTTCTAGATAGGTTTATTAAAGAATCTTAAGAGAGTATAAGAATTGCGGCTCATATCACATTCGTAATTTTTATAAGAGGAATCGTGATTTTTATCACTACGTAATTCATGACCACTTATGAGTTCTAAAACAATATCATGTTTTTCAATATCAACATTTCTGTCAAGAGTATTTAGAATAGTAATGTATGCTTGACGATTTTCATCAAATTTCGTTAAGCAACTAGACAAATAAACTCCGTCTATAATTTTAGAATTATGAACAAAACCTTCTTCAATAGCATAATTTAAAATTGATGCTTTTACCAAAGTTTCGGTACGAGGCTTTCAAATATATAAAATGTGTCGTCAGCTTCTCCAAAATGAAGAGGTAGACGTAAATTATTAAAAGCTAAAATCTAGTTTTCATAGCTAATAATGGCGTTTAATTTCTTTAATAGGTCATTGCCTATGATGCCATCGTATTTAAGAGAAATATTTTGTTTAACGTTCATAGTTAGATCATAGTTATTTATTCCCTAAAACAATTTACATTGTAAAGGAAACTACACAAAAAATACAAATTAGAATAAGAAAATTAATTACATTGACAAATTTTTATAAATAATTTAGTAAATAAACAAATATTCATATAAATAACTTAGTAACTGGTGTAAAAACGGTATGTCACATTGTATTGTAAATAACATAAAATAATAAAATAAGTAATACAATAAGGAAATTAATTACATTGACAAATTATTATAAATAAATTAGCAAATAAACAAAATTTCATAATTAAATAAAAACAAATTAAAAATGGTACTTATGTCAAATATTAAAACTTATTAAGATCACTTAAAAATTCATTAACTGAGTAATAGCACTTTTTAATAAGAACGCCTTGAGTTATTTTGAAATTTATGTACATCATAAATGGATTTAAGACTTATAAGGCAGATCATTATACAGCTGATGGACTGGAATCTTACGCAGTGACTAGCAAAAGCTATGAGTCAACTTTTGATCAAATATATTTCAACATGTCCTAATATATTTAAATTAATTTCAACATGTTTTACATGGTTCGTCGGTCTTTGTTATACCCTTTATATTTAATATATTATTTCGTCGAACTTTTAATTGTGTATCCAACAATTCTTCTTTAGTAATAGAGAATGATACTAGCTCCAGTATCATTTAAGAATCTAAAATAAGGTTGACCTTTCTTTTGGTCAATAGGAATTTTTATATGAATCATGTTGTTTGAATTAACATTAAAGATTTGAAAGGTACTTGAATTTAAATTGCCTTAAAAACTTGATTTAAACTTACGGAGTCGGCTTTATCCGCAAGTGGTTTGAGTTTAAATGATTAATGCCATTCGACTTATTATTAGATTTATCATTTGAGATTTCATTATTATAATTAAAGAATTTATTATTAGAATGATGCTGATTAATTTTGTTTCTTTCTCTGGACGTTTGAAACAATTTTCTATTGGATGTCTATTTTTCTAACAATAATGGCAGAAAATGATTTTTTTAATTAAAATTATTAGATTGAACATTGAAAATTCTTTTATTACTATTCGCTGAATTATTACAATAATTGAAAGAATAATTAGTATTAGAATTATGTTTACACTGGAAATTGGCATTTCCAGGATTACAGATATTACAGAATCTGTTTTTAGAAGTCTGCAATATATTAAATTTTTCTTCTTCTAAAGCTATATTGAATGCATCATATTTTAATGAATGAGGTTTCCTAGATCGTATCATTTGAGAAATTTGGGGATTTATACCTAATAAAAATGTTTGCAAGGCATAAGTTGGTTTGTGCTAGCAATTTGTCCGGGTAATAATTGTGGTTCAGTGCAAGATTGTTTAGTACAGCTTAACAAACGCTTCCAATAACTTTCAATTTTATATATATATTGCGTAACATTTTCGTTTCCTAACTGTTTACAACTTTGTAACTCAATCAACAAATGAGTTTCATGCTTTTTATTACCAAACCTAGCTTTCAAGAATTCCTTTAAGTCTTCCCATTTTTCAAAAATTGAATTACTACAAGTCGCTTGTGCACGATCGGTTAATTGGTTTTGTATATAAGCAAATAAAATAGTAAATTGACTTTTATCGGCCAAAGAAAATGCACGATCGCAATTAGCCAACCATGAACTCAGATCGTCACGGTTTCCGTCAAAGTTCTAATGAATTTTAATAATGTGTCACTACTAACAAAACTAGTCTTTCCAGAGGTGGTTTCCTTTTCGTCCATAATTTTAATTAATTAATATAATACACTCAAGACAATAAAAGTAATTAAAGTAACACGTCAAAGATAAAGAAAATATTATTCCTATTAAACAAAACTAAAATAAAGGAGAAAAGAAGTGAGAGCTTGGTAACTTACAATGCTACAATGATGATATTGATCTTCATTATTCCGCTTGATGAAATGCTTGACAAATGGGACAGAAAATTCCTAATCCAGGGATATCTGGAATATCGGAGGAATTACCGCTGTCTTCTAAATCCAATAATTCGTTTTGATAGTCGATACTGTCGACAGTGTGTGTGTCCGACTGTCTGTTGTCGCAATCTTCGATGTTGGTATCGCTCGAATGAGTTTCTATAGATTCTATTTCTTCAAGGGCTAAAATATAATAATATGTCGAGGATTAGTTTTAGTCGTAAAGATTTGAAAATCACCTTCATTATGTAGAAGTCGAGACTATCCCACTTCTGACACCAATTTTATGTTATGTCCCTGCTATGTCGTTAAGAAGGCGTTTTGAAGAATAACAATACAAGGTTGATTTTGATGGAGTGACTATACCTTTTAGTCAAACTGTAACAAATCTGGGTGTGATAATCGATAGTTGCTTGGGTTGGGGGCCGCAGCTGCAAGCTGTAAGCCGTAAGCTTTACGCATCTTCGGCATCTTTAAGAAGACTACGCAACTTTTTACCCACTGCCACTAAAATTGCACTAGCACAATCTCTGCTGCTTCCCGTTCTAGACTATGCTGACGCCTGCTATCTTGATCTCACGGAGGACCAGCTAAACAAACTTGAGCGCCTTCAAAATCTTTGTATACGATTCATATTTGGCTTGCGCAAGTATGATCATGTTTCTGAATACCGCGCTAAACTCAAGTGGCTTCCTATTCGTCTTCGCCGGAATACTCACTTCCTCGCCCTTCTTTACAACATACTGTTTAATCCCACCTATTCTTGCTACCTTAAAGAACGTTTTAACTTCCTCCACGCATCCAATTCGCGCTCATTGCGATCATCGGAAAACCTGAGCCTTAAAACCCCTCTGCACGGCACCACCTTTTATGACTGTTCATATACTGTTCAGGCCGTCCGCCTCTGGAACTCGCTTCCAGTTGCGATCAGGCGTGCGCAGTCTGTGAACACTTTTAAAGAGCTCGTGAAAAAATTCTACCTCTCCTTCTAACCTTATCCCGCTGCAAGGCTGCAAATTTCGCTACTCCCTACCTGAGACTATTATGTATAAGTATTGTATATGTATATATTACATTACATACTATGTATGTACTTATGTATGTCTGTTTAAATTTAATTTATTTTTTTGTGTTTAGTAATTAAAAGTTATGAAATCTTTGACATGTTTACACCTCCGATTTTAAAGTGTTTAAATTCTCTCCATCCGACTGGTTGTCTGGAAGAAATCGCTTTATAGCGATAAGACCGCCAAATTGTAACTGTGTAATGTACTTGTTTTTTATGTTTTGTGTTTAATGTAAACTGTTACAATAAAAGTATTATCTATCTATCTATCTATCAATAAAATACACTGAATTGAAGATACTTCGTTTTATTTCCTTAAGACACGAGTTAATCCACTTCAATGTTTATATTTTGACAAATATTATCTAGAGACTTAAAAATTGTTCGAGCAGGGGTTGCCCGTGTATAATACACTGTAGATGTTACCAAAGATCTGCTGTTCAACAATCTGGCAGATCCTTAAACAATGTGATAGGGGTGGTACTTCTAACCTGTTAAGGCTATGTACTACATCTAAATTCATCGACAAAAAAATAAAATGGGCTTATAAAAAAGTGATTTTAAATGACAAAATAATTAAGTAATGATTTTTTTCTCATCAAAATAATCTCAAACATACGAAACAAAGTAATTTATTAGTTAGCCAGTATCTACCGTTAGCGTTTATATTAGCTACCGTTTGCCATTTTTTTCATGTTTCTCCGACGTATGAAACCTTTGATATCGTATAAAGTAAAAATGCTCATAAATTATAGGGGGAGGGGGTTGGACCCCCCATATTAGCCTTAACGGGTTAGAATTACCACCCCTATCACATTGTATAGGTCTAAATTATTATCAGTAAACGATACAATGGTTTGAAAAATAAGTTTATCTTAATAGTTTCTTAGAAAAATAAGAGTTAGAAGTTTACGTTAATCTTGGAATACAATGAGGCTCTTTGTACTGTTTTAGTAAACAAGTTAATTAATAAAAGATAATAAGTTAGAATTATGATTACAACTTTGTAAGAACAATAGATTCATTATTAGCGACGTCTAATTTTGGGAGAAAAACAAAGTAATTAGACTTATCAGTAAATTGGTATGGTCTACAAAATTTAGGAGTAACCTTACCTTTGATAAGTTACAATGTTGCAAAGACAAGAAACATTTTAGATATTTTGAGGGTCACAACCTCTTGATAAGGAAATTAATTAGAAATATATTGGTTATAAAACATCATTGTAACGTCTTTATCATTTGGTACAATTAACACAAAGTATATCATAACACGAAATATAACATTTAGAGTTGGTGTATAACAGATGCAAAAAGTTTTGTTTCGCAAAAAGAATTTAGTTGACTATTAGGTTTATTTCTTCAATAAGTGTTTCAGAAATTTAATTTAATATGCTAAAATGAAAATTCAATGTAGATCGAATTTTTATTATAAAAACATTCAAATTATTATTATCAATGTAGTCTTTAAGAGCAAGAAAGTTTTTGTCTAAAGCTTCTTCATTCTGATTAAATTTTCTTATCTGTGATACTAAAATGTTGTATTGCTGATTGAGTGACTTGCACTTGTTTTTTCATTATAGAAAATAGTTGTTCATCGTCTTTTAAGACTTTATTAATAGCATTGTCATATTTATGTAGCGTCGCCGCTATCAAGTGTTCCACAGACAATTTTTAATAATGATCCGAGACCAACAAACCATCGGCGTTTTGATCGTCCGGTACTTGTTAAATGAGCTAAAGATTCATAAAGCGAATTTATTTGTTTAAATTCTTTTCTGTAATAGCTAATCGTTTTTTTTACATTTCAGACTGAAACTTATTTCTACTAACTCATTACAATGTAAAATAGTATGTTTACATCTAGATTCAAGTAGTCTAATAGCTTTTGGTATGTTTCCAATATCTTTAAACGTAACTAATTTCCAATTGTCGTCATGTATTGTCCTTGTATCTTCATTGTTCCTATGCGATCAAAATATAATCCGGTTCCATTAATTATGAGGGTTATTTCTATCATTTGGGTTGATGCAATTTGGAACGCAATCCATAACCTAAAAAAAATGGATTTTTAATTGACTTCATGAAGTTTTTGGAAACAGGCTTAATAAAATTCTATAATCATGTGAACTTTTCATGTTTTCCGTTTTTAGTTCTTAAGAACTTAATTGGATAAAGTTAATGCTTCCTTAAGGCAAATTATTTCATTAGGTCCTTTCCATAAGGATTTAAGTTCATTTGTTGCGTTTGATAACAATAATACGTAATCAATCACCTATATTGTAATTTGGTATTTTAAGTTTTATAGCGTATCTATTTTTTGAAAGTTCTTTGTTTTTTATTAAATTAAGACGAGCAATACATTGAATTCCATTTATTTTTTTTTTCAAATTTTGAACATAAGTATCGTAATCTGATTCGTTTTCGTTTTCATTTATGGAAGAAGGAAGTAATGGTTTTTGTCCATAAACAATTTCATATGGTTTATAATGACTACTAAAATGTACGATAGTATTATAGCAAAACATTGCGAGATGTACATACATACTTATCCCAATCATTTTGGTCTTCTGACATGTACTGTTTTAAATAATCCTTTAAGGTGGAGTGACTTCCTTCTAGAGCACCATCAGTTTGAAGATGATAGAAGTAAGTTTTTCTCTGTAAGCATTTTAGTTAGATTTTTAATAATATTTGAAATAAGATATAAAAAGTATTAATTTGTCAGCTACGGTGTTAGCTTCATGATTTGGTAATTGGTACAGGGAAAGCTTGAGAAAATTTTGTTTAATCATCTTGTATAGTTTATTATAAATCTATTTCCATCGCTAGTGAGTGGTAATGGTCCAACAATATCTATAGCAATTATGTTGAAAGCTCTTGGTGAAGTAGTGGTTATTATTATTATTATTATTATTTTTTATTTTATTTTATTAGGTCTACCAACAGTTGTTTACATTGATAAATACAATTTAAGTTTCTTACAAAACTACCTAAGCTAAATGTAACAACTAATAACAGGTAAACACAGCATGCTTATAATAAAGACAGTCAAACTTATAACTAAACATTTACAATAAAATTATAAACTAACATAAACTTGTACAAATTGATTAATATGGCAAAAAAGAACCGTAACTCAGTTAGAGAATTCAGGGCCAGAAAGATGCTTCCAAATAGATTTGCGGTATACATTTAAGGCGTCATTGTGCAAATCAATCATATGGCTGACGCTATTTATCAATTTACACATCCTGGGTACAGGAGAGCTGCTACCCAGTACAGTTCTCCTTAACGGTGGACACAAAGGAGTAATTGGGGTTCTCGGAATTCGTGAAGGAACGCGAAGATTAAATAAACTAATTAAATGCGGACAACTAAATCATTGGCGATTTATTCTTTTCCGTATGGTTTTATTTAATTGACAAGATTTACAGTTGTTAACTTAATTATATCTTTCTTCATATTATATGGCCATGAATATTTAAATTTAACTCTAATATACATTTTTATGATTCCGTTATGTCAGGATGTAGTAATATTGTGATTTTCTTGTAAAATGGTAGGGATTAACAAGTTATTAGGGTTATTATTTTATTATAACAAATTTTTATTTTTAAATTTTTAATAACATAAAATATTATCTTTTAATCCTATCTGAATGTAGTGAATTATATGGATTTTTAAAATTTGGTAAGTATGTTGTTTTGATATCATTTTTAATTATTTAAAGTAATAAAAATATAAAATAAATCCTTTAACGTAAGTTTATCATAATTATTGTTTTTAACAATGCAATGATAAATATTTTGATTATTGGTTTTTGAAGTAAGTATATCATAATTCTTTATTTTCTTTGAAACGTTCGTCAATATAATCACTATTGCTGAAGGCTTCTATAGCAAATAGATTTTCTTCATCAAGAGTAATGTTAGTGATACAAGCTATGTTATCATGATTTAATCGATTTAAAAAGAAATTTGTCGATTTCTAAAAAATCTTCTACAATATATTTCTTGTTGTATTTCGAAAAATTGTTGGTAATCATTATAGGTTTCCTTTTTAGAATTATAATTGACTGTGTTTTCAGTTATTCTGGATAAACAATCTTCAATAGAATTAACACGTCCTGGCTTGTGTATTATTATATAATCATACTCTTCTAAATGTAAACGCCATAATACGTTTACTTCCTGGATCTTTGACATTGAAAAGCCATGGTAATAGTCCATGATCTGTTACAATTTTAAAATGTCTGCCATAAAGATATGATCTTAAATGTTGTATTGACCTTTTAATTGCTAGTAATTATTTTTCCGTTGTATTTTAGTTTCCTTTTGTTTGATTTAACGTACGTGATGCATAGGTTATAGGTAGATCTTCTCCAATTTTTCATTGACTAAGAAGTGCACCTATAGCAAAGTTGCTAGCATCGGTCGTTAGAATGAATTCTTTTGAGAAATCAGGATATTGTAATATTTTGGACGAGATTAGAAGTTTACGCATATTATTAAACTATTATTCTTGTTCATTAGTCCAAATAAAAAAAAATATTTTTTTAATAATTTTGTTAAAGGTTTCGTTAATCTAGAATAATATTAAATAAATTTTCTGTATAAGCCTACGAGTCCTAAAATGATATTATTTCTTTGGAAAATTTTGTAACAGGAAAATTTCTATAACCTTTGTTTTATTTGGGTCTGGTAACACCTTCTTTGGTTATAACATGGCCTAGATAAGAGACTTCATGTCTCATAAACTCGCATTTATCGGGTTGTAGTAAGCTTGCTATTTTTAATTTTAGTAATACTCCTAATTTTAAAGCATGATCTTTTGAATTGGCATATATAACAGTATCATCAAAATAGACGAAACAGTAAATTCCTTTAATACCACATAAAACATTATTCATTAGCCGTTGAAAGGTGACTGGGGCATTATTTAATCCGAATGGCATTCTGACGTTTTCAAAAAGTCATTGGGAGGTAGTAAAAGCAGTTTTTGGTACACCTTGGGGATCCATTTTTTTTGATGAAATCCACGCAAGCAAGATCTAAAGAAGTTAAATATTTGGAATTACCTAATTGTTCTAAGATATCGCTTATGTTTGGTAGAGGATAAGCATCTCCTACAGTTACATTCTTAAGTTTTCGATGATCGATTACAACGCGCCATTTAATTTTTCCTGAGGCATCTTTTTCCTTTGGTATCCATAATGGTTGGTGATGACGATCTATCATCTTAGAGATTTGGGAATTTACTTCCTCTTTATGAATTTCTGGATATCTACAACATGTAACAGAATTAACGTTGATCCTCAGAAATCCCAATTATATAATTTTGTTATATTATATCACAAGCAAAACAATTTGATTTTTATTGAATTAAGTAAGGTTTATTTAACATATTACTTATCCTCATCGTTAGCAAACAGTATGGGCATATTAGAACTTTAGCCTACCTACCTACGCACACTACTTAACACCGAAAAGAGCCGATCTGCCGACAAAGTTGCCGACGTGTTGCCGACAAACGTAGGCACATACCTACACGGCTACACGAAATACGAAAAGTATTTAGCAGTTGACTTGTATTTATTAGCCCCCACACCCCACTGCTGAGCAAAGGCCTGATTTGTTTACATCTAGTAAAAAAATAACGATTCTTTCCATAAGTACTTTTTATTCATTCGACTGTCGACTGTGAGTAATCAATGATGTAGGTAGGTGTAAGTAATGCAATTTAATATGATACCTAATAAAATGTCAATAGAAATATCATAGCAGAATAGTAAGGTTACCATTATTATTGCATAATTTGAACAGCTAATGTTAGAACTGATATTATTACAACAAACTTGAACACAGACAGCGCCTATAATACAAATTATGTAATGAAGTGTGAAGCAGCAACTTACTGGTTAGTTAACACTCGTACGCCTGCGTGTCATTTTCCTCAACGCTTTCAGAGAGTCCACCAACGTACTTGTTCAATGCACTTTGGTCCTTTTACGTAATTGTTGTCTAAGCGTGCCTAACACTTCAGTGTCACTCTTCACGGTTTCAAAGGCGGTCACTAGCACGTCTTGTTGTCTCAGTAAAATAAACTAATGACTTGATACGTCCAACAAAAAAGTCAAGAGGCGTCAAATCAGGTGACCGAGGAGACCACGGGACAAGTTCGCACCGCGACCGATCCAGCGGTCACCATACTCAGAAAAACGGTTGAAGAAACACTGGAATATAGAATAAACAGGAAAGGAATTGCTAGTAAGAATTTTTACTTACAGGGCCTCCAAAACTAGGTTCTCCTAAAGGTTTACAGCTGGCTGTTAATTTGATTTTGTTCTCTGGTGATGTCACCGTTGTAGTGCAGTTTAGAGACACTGACCGCTCTTTGTCGTATCAGGTGAATTATTTGAAATTCTTAATAAGATACGAATGGGACTGTTCTATTTCTAAATACGCAGGAAGAGATAATAATAAAATTACAATATGAATGAAGAATGTGATGACATCTCTTATAGCAATTCGCAACATTGGCTACGGCAACTGCTAAATAAAATAAATAAATTCATTACTTTTACCGCCAATCTTTGTAATTATTAATAATTTTCAGTTAATTACACTTACCGTAACGTATATAGGTAATATTATGATAAAATGTACTGTTTAAAGTAATTTAAGTTGTGCTGTAGGTACCACCTACGTATTGAAAAGTATTAGAATAAGTTAAGGAAATACTTTTTAATGTTATTGAACATGTATGACGACCTCCTTGGTCGAGTGGTTTGTACACCGGTTTTTATGGTGTCGCCATCTCTGAGGTCCCGGGTTCGATCCCCGGTCGTGTCAATTTAGAGAAAAACTGTTTTTTTAAATTGATTTCGGGTCTGGGTGTTTTTTCTATGTTTATGTATATTTATCCGTTATCTTACCACATTAACGAGTTTCACAAGAATACTCATCTTGGTCTAGATAATTGGTGTGAGTGTAAACAAAATTTATTTATTTAATATATTTATTTATACGTTAAGATGAAGGTTATAAGTAAAATAGGTACCAAGAAGGGAGATTACTTAATGTTTAGCAACGATAACAATAAATAAAAAAGGTGTTTAAAAAGAATAATTTGCCTACCTAATATACCGGAGACATATATTGTGATTGCGTTCCAACCGATTATTATTTGTAACTAAATATATTATTGTTTATGTGATAGATTATGTGAGAGGTTATGTGATAAAAGTGAACACCTCATTGTTTTTATGTAAAAAATGTATATACGAATACCTAGTAGCAATAAGGGCACGAAACAACAGGATATTATCCTAACTTCATTTATAAATGCGAAAGTGAGTTTGTTTGTTATGATTTTTTATTTCTTACTTAACCAATCATCGCGATTTTGCATACACGTTGCCAGGGACATAGAAAAGGACATAGGATACCTACTTTAATCCCGGTAACTCGTCACTGTGGGAAAATTAAGTATTACTTACTTATTAATTGTAAAATAAATTCTCGTAGATCCGAATAGCGATTCACAAAAATCGTCAACACCGCCGTCAACACCACAATAATATGGTGCAGAATAATACTTACATAGTTAAAGATATATACTAATAAAAATAGTTGTTGTATGTAAAATATGTTAGTCTGTAAGGTATTTATTATATGGACCGCTTTTTATTTTTATCATCTGTTACATTGTAACTATGTTGTCTAAAGATATATTATTACAAAAATTACTAATACCTCTAGTAGTATTATATTCTATTAATAATCACGACTATTATCCCCGAAGGATTAGTCAGAGACTAAGCGATGAGGACCACATAAGCAGTCCTCTGTCGTAGTCCACTTTTCACCAAATAGCGACTGCACATGTGCTCAGCGTGACAGGTGGTGAGCCCATCGCCGCTCTATGCTGTTGGATGTTTGTGCAGTCTTTAGTCCGTTAGTCTTTTACGACACCCAAGGGAAGATGGAGTGTGGTAGCATTTTTCACCACTACACGGTTAATATAATTATGACCATATTCTAATAATATCTGGTTAAAACTAAAGTAAACATTTTATACAGGTCTATGCAAGTAAAACCGTGTATACTAACACTAGTGATCGTTACTTCTAATGAAGTTTTATGATATTGTTACCTTTGAAATAATTATACTTACAATTTGTTGTAAGTATTAATAAACACACCAACCCGCACTGTGCCAGTGTGGTGGGTTATGGCCCATTTCCCCATGTGCTATTGTCTTAATAAATACTAAGGTATTATAAATATAATTTATACTAAACATTATACAGGATTTTTTTTTACCAGTGCGCAAATTTTTTCTCATAAATTAGTATCACAGCAATAGAACAAATTATTTCCGTAATTTTTTATTCATATTCAACTAGACTGATCCGATGCTTTAAAAATTAAAAACTAGACACCCTACGCACCGTGATAACAATAACGCAAGTCAACATGGACTGCGAGGCGTAGCTTGGCCCATGCGCCATTCAGAGACACCTGCTGCGCTCGGTTCGGCCAATAGGGGCACGCCAACCCCTTTGTGCTATCCCCACAAAGTCAACGATGTTTGTTTTGTTTTCCCAACAAACAAACCTTAAGGTGGCCACTGACGAACAGTTCTTCCCATCAGTTGAACTGACGTCAGTCCAAAATTTGATCGTGAATGTCGAATCGTCACTCCAGAGTTTTAACTGACGGCGCGACACGTAAAGCCGGCGCGTCGCGCCAAACTGACCGTGAGTGTGTGATCGTCAATCCAATCGGGTCAGTTCGAATTTCTTCAATGAATATATTGATCCTTAGCACCAAACAATAAAGTTCAAAATTGATTGTTTCGCGTCAGTTCAAACTTCTCCAATGAATATTGATCCTTAGAGCCAAACACTAAAGTTCAAAATTGATTGTACCGGCCGGTCGAGACTGACGAGCCGGCGTGACGCCAGTGAATGGGGAAATCTGTTTGGCGTAAAACCATTTGGAGTGACGCCACAGTTTTACGCCTGGACTGACGCGCAAAACTGAACGTCAGTGGCCAGCTTTAGTTGCGGAAAAACAGCACTGAGAGTGCGCGTACGCCGCCGCCGCGCCGGCCGCTGCCGGCCGCTCCGCACGTGCCGCGTAAGCCGCGTTACCATGAATTACTTATTTTGTCACGATGCTCGAGTATTCGAACCATGAGTACTACGAAATGGTGCGCGTTTACTTGATTAGTGGAAAAAGTATTAGAGCGGCGCAGAGGATGTACGAAGAGGAAAGTGTACCCTGTTTGCGAGCCCATAGGGGATTCGTAAAACTACTATGCCCAATTTGTGGACAATTCTAGATAACCTTCTTCATGCTCAAGTTAGAAATAATGAGTGCTGGCGCAAGCGATGAATGTGTCGGTTATAGAGTAACCATAAGTTGATACGTTTGTAGAAACATTTATTGTTTTCTACGTCCAATGTTTGTAAGTCAAAAATATTAAAATAAAACACGTGTACAGTCTTCGATTGTAAATAAATTTTCGTGCACTGATAATAAAAGCTTCCTGTATACACACCAAGGTGGTCTGGAAGAGTTCACTGTTAGTGTATAGTTACATCTAGTTTAATATGTATTTTGTCAAAATATATTAATAAACTTGAAATGAGCCACAATAGTAATTATTCGAAAAACAGAACAAAACAGCTATCAAATCACATCTGTGTGATCCTTATTGGTTCCTAATTCATCTTTCATACCTACATATTTGCCAAATTTTTTATCTTTAATCTAAAAATAATAAAAAATACGTACATGCATACACACTTGACTATTACCCCTAATGGTTTAGTCACAGACTAGGCAATGAGGACTGCAAACGCAATGCACTGCTACAGTCCACGTTTCACCGAACAACAGCGTCACATGAGCTCAACGTGATAGTGCACATCAGCGCGGTTTACTATTGTTTAATAAAAAACGTATGACAAAAGATCATTTTACAAACAACGTTTGAAATACTAATCATTTGACAAACTTTCTTTTCGCAAACATATTATTTTAAAAAGAATCATTTGACATAATACAGGTTTCGCAAATGTTTAACTTAGGAAATATTTCTACTGTTAAAATATTATTTTAATAATATTCACTTGACTAAATAATTCGTTTGCCAAATTGGTGATTTTACAAAAAGTATGGTATATTTAGGTATGATATACACTTCTGAACACATCTATTGGCCCAGCTTAGAGTTTAGGTTTCTATGGCCCCTACTTAAAAATGATTGCTAGATTGAACAAAAACTATTGATGCAGTTTTAAACCTGATACATTTTACCATCTTTTTCGATCGTATTGTTTTAAATTTGAATTCAGAATACCACACGACATGGAGCTACGCCTAACAAGTCGGGTATGCGCCTTGATGAAGGCAGTTTATTTTTGAATAAAAAACATGTTTTATCAAATAAAGGTTTAATTTAATAACGCGTGTTGCCTCCATGGGCATCTATGACAGCTCTCATACGATTAGGCATAGAGTTTATCAACCGCTCTATGAAATTTTGAGGGATCATCTCCCATTCCTCTTCTATGGCACTTTTCAACTCCTGCATCGTCTGGGCAACTGGCTGACGAGCCCTAACACGTCTTTTTAGCTCGTCCCACATGTGCTCAATCGGGTTCATGTCTGGGCTTCTGGCTGGCCAGTCCATAACTGTGATGTTCACATCCCGAAGATATTCCCTGACGATGCCGGCCGTATGGGCTCTTGCATTATCATGCATAAAAATGAAATTTGGGCCCACATGGTCCACGTATGGCATCACGTGAGGTTCTAAGCACTCACGAATGTACCTTTCAGCATTTAATGTTGGCAACCGTGGTCCCGTAATAACCTCAAGTTGAGTTTTGCCGCTTGCGGATATACCGCCCCAGACAGTCCATGAGCCACCGCCATAAGCAACCCTCTCTTTAAAGCAGCATTGTGCAAAACGCTCTCCCTTACGTCGGTAGACCTTCTTCCTTCCATCATTGCCATGTAACGCAATTTTAGACTCATCAAAAAAGAGTACACGGCTCCAATGCTGCTGAGTCCAATTTAAATGAGTGCGCGCGAAATAAAGACGCGCTGTTCGGTGGGCTCGCGTTAGTTTGGGGCCATTAGCTGGCTTGTGTGGTACCATATCGCGTTCTTTTAACCTTCTCCGAACAGTTCGAGCGCTCACAGATACTCCGTGGAAGTCGCGAAGTTGGTTTTGTATCTCAATGGAGGTAAGGTGAAGATTTCTCAAGCTGGTCGTCACGATGAATCGATCCTGCCTTTAAGTTGTGACCCGAGATCGTGGCCTTCCTTGGCGACGAACAAAGCCGCCAGTCTCTAGGTACCTCCGATAAACATTTCGGACCGCAGATCGACTTAAATTAAGTTGAGCACTCACATTTCTTTAGCTGTGTCCGGCCTAGATAAGTGCCACAGCTTGGGCGGCGACTTCAGGCGAAGTATCCATAGATTATTGATAGAACCTCACCTTAATGTTAAGAATAAGTAATGTTTGTTGCAAAACCAAAGAGAAAAATCACACTTTCAAGAATTAAATCCAAGTAGACCAATAAAATCAAGTTTTCTTAGTATTCGATTGTTTGATATCAGCGAACAGGCTCCAAATTGTCTTTTGTTTCTTTAAATTTTGTGTTCGAAATTTAAAAAAAGACTATTGAATAAAATTATGAATGTGCCTGGTTCAAAACTGTATAAAAACTTTTTGCTCGACCTAATATAAATTTTTAGCTAGGACTAAACGAAACTGAAAATGCAAGGTGGGCCAATAGATGTGTCCAGAAGTGTATTATATAAGCAAGGATGAAAGCAATTTCAATTTTATAATACCTATAGGAGTAGGGCAGCTAGTAATTCGGTTGTCTAATAAAAAAAATAACCTCGAAATTTAAGACAATCGCTACGCTGCGCTACGCGATTGTCTTAAATATCTAACCATGACCTACAGGAGTACGGCAGCTAGTATTTGTTAAATGTTATTTAAGCTTTACATTGTTTTGCCAACTTTACTTTTACATAATGAATTTTTTTTAAGTAAATATATTGTCTAATGAGTAATTTATTAAACAATAGTTTGTTTGTTTATCAAGTATAATTTTGTCAAATGTTATTTTTTAAATGAAAATTTGTTATTTGTTTTTTGTCAAATGATTGGACACCCATCAGCGCTCTATGCTATTGGATGTGTGCAGTCTTCAGTCCACGAGTCGCCTTTTACGACACCGAAGGGAAAAGATGAGTTGTTTTTTTATATATTATAATAATGGGCTTGCTCTTGACCACATTCTTATTCGTAGGATTAAGAAGTGGCTGACGATGAAGCGAGCTTGCCCAGAAGCAGCCTATTCACTCGGGCTTTAAAGATGTTGGGGCTATATACACTCGGGAACACAGACGCCGGCAGGGAATTCCATACCTTGGCTGTACGCATTATGAATGAAGACGAATAGCGCTTGGTGCTTATGAGTGGAATATCAACCAATCAATCAATATCAATGAATGAAGATCCGTCAGTTGACTGACGTCGATACAGCTCGATTAGTTTATTTAAATTTTTTTTCATAGTGTAATGTCGTACGCCTTTTACTGTGGGGAAATGCTGCCGACATCTATCTTTGCATGTGCTGCAGAAGAGGGCTATTCGAGCAATATACAACCTAAAGGCTGGTGACTCTCTCAGAGAGAGATTTAAGGATATAAGTATAATCACAGTTCTCATGTCTGATGTCAGAACAAAATCTGATGTATGTTCATAAAAATATTGAAATGTTTTTAAAAAACAGTGATATTCACAATTTAAACACTAGAAGTAGGAACAAATAAGCAGTACCTTATACTAGGCTTCACAAAATAAATAACTCTTTTAAGGGTCTGTGTGTACGATTTTACAACAAAGTACCAAATGATATTCAGTAATTAGATCTTGATAAATTTAAAATCAAAATCAAAGAAAAGCTTTATAAAGAAGCTTATTATAAAGTGTCAGGTTACACAGAAGACAAAACAGCTTGGGTCTGAAATGCTCCAAGTACTCCAACAGCTATTTCTAATTGTCTATAGTTAATTTATAAAGAGCACCATAATTATTTGAATAAACTATTTACATTCAAATTCATATTTTGTATTTTATGACCTGGCAACGACATTTTTTTTTGTAAATGTCGTTGCTTCTGTGCTCTGTGGTTTCTTGCGCCTGCTCTTTGCCACAGTTAAAAAATGAAGTCCTGAATGGGTGGTAGGTTAAAAAAGATTTGGACGATTCAAAGTACTTATTAATTGAGTTTATTGAATAAATAATATATATACTTGACTTTTGAACCAAGAACGGTAACCCGTTGTACGTCTGGACTCCCGATGGTAGAAAGGGGACGGTGGAATAAGCTCATGTAGCTCAACAGCACACTCCAAAGTACTACCTGTATTCTCTTAATAATAAACCGCCACATAGCTATAATAAAAAAAAAGATGTCAAATAGATTGTAAAACTTTATTAGATGTCTTCAGACAAGGTTACTGTGTGTACGAGATATTTCCTATTGAGCCTTCTTGGGCGCACTGTTGACTTCCAGTATGGATTTCTTTTCCGGGAATAGCTTCCTGGCGAGGTTCATGACGGGCGCCTCCACCAGCAGCCACAGCACTACGGAGACCAGGAACGAAAGTCCCAACACACCAATCACCGATTCGAGCTGTAGATAGACATATAGCACTGTAGCTGACAAATCCATTCGTGACAGTCTCATGGTCTACGAGACTGTCACGTATGAATCTTTTGCTTCACTTACTCTCATAACGTCCTTACATGTTCTTCAGCTTAGGTACTTTTGACCTGACCTTAAACGAGAACGTCACCGATCTAGATCAGATCGGTACGTTCGCCGAGGTCTTCCCCTCCCAACTATTCCATTCACTCCGGTAGAGGATGCCACAGGCATGTAATATAATGTTACTCGCGTCAAAATAAATACTGCCAGTACCGTATGCAACGTCGATCCGTGGGTGAGCTGCGCCATGGAGCCGCGCAGCCAGCGTATGATGATCAGGTGCACGTTGTAGGTGCAGTACGTCAGGCGCATCAGCGGCACCCAGCCCGGCCACTCCAGCACGCGGCGGTACACCGGCACCGCTGCGAACATACATATGTTCACGACTGTTATCCCCAAGGGTTAGTCAGAGACTAGGCAATGAGGACCTTTAGTCTACATGCCATAGTCCACGTTTCACCAAATGATAATTGCACATGTGCTCATCGTGGAGCAAGGAGGCGCAAGGAGCCATTAAATCATCATCATCATCAGCCTATAAACGTCCCTGTTCACGTGCCGCAAACATGCAGATCACAGCACGGCGCGGAATACGAAATTGACCTAGAATAACGTTGCTGTATAGACAAAATAAATACAGCATCTAAATCTCATTACCCACACGTTTGTAAATAAATTAATATACACATACTTAAATAAAATTGTATATTGACAAGCGCCGAAAAAAAAACATTAACACAGTTCTGGGAATTAGAAGAAATAACATTATGAGGGTTTTGTAACAATGAGAGTTGCAGCGAGATGAAAATATTAAGCTTAATGACAAGCGCCGAAGAAAAAACATTAACACAGTTCTGGGAATTAGAAGAAATAACAGACAAAAACCATTAAAAAATGACGACCAAATATGTGAGAATTTTCACGACAAAACGACACAAAGGAATCCAGACGGAACCTATACAGTTAGACTTTCAATTAAAGACAGTTCTCTAGAATATGGAAACACGCGTCAAAAGGCCGTGGCTCGACTCATGCAATTAGACAAGAAGTTGGACAAAATAGTAATTTCCGTCTGCAATATAATGACTTTATGACCGAATACTTAACAATGAATCATATGCGGAAAGTAAATAAAATAAATTATTATGTAGGAAAATATTATACTAATATAATAAATAAATATACTTCACCAGCCGGTAATACGAGAAGACGCTGTGACGACAAAATTACGTTATGTATTCGATGCAAGTAGTAAAGGAAGCACGAATATGAGCCTTAATGATAATATGTATAAGGGTCCCTGTTTACAACAAGACATGTCCACTATATCGTTACGGTGGCGCAAACATAGGTTTGCTTTCATGGCGGACATAGAAAAAATGTATCGTTGCATTAAAGTAGGTAAACCTGAACTACCTTACCAAAGAATACGATGGAGATGGTCCACCCACACAACAAGCAATACAGGAGTATGAACTAACTTCGGTTACATATGGTACGACTGCAGCACCGTATTTAGCAATTAAAACATAACAAAAACTAGCACTGCATGAGGTGCAAAACTACTCCATTGCTAGCAAGGTCACATTACAAGATTTTTATGTAGATGACGCATTGTCAGGGGAGAATGACTTAGAAAAGACAAAAGGCTACAGAACCAACTAATTCGGATGTTGCACGCTGGAGGGTTTAGTTTGAGAAAATGGTCATGTAATAGTGCAGAGCTGTTTGAAAGTATTCCCGAGGGAAACATAGATGACAAAATGAAAAAGTTACCTTTAGATGAGACAAGAAAGTCGTTGGGTGTAGTTTGGTTAGAAAAAATCAAGATACATTCAAGTTGGAAATTGAAGTAGGCGTTGTACTTTGCTCTGGCCACAATCGATTGGTCTACCCTTTTCGAGAATTTAGATGTGGACATTGCCGTTCAAGTTTTTTATCAAAAAGTGTATGAATGTATAAATTTATATGTCCCACTTAAAAAATCCTGTTGTAACAATAAGTATGAGTATCCGCGGTGGATTACATATGACATTATTAAGAATTTAAAACTGAAATATTTTAATTTAAAGAGATATAAAGAAGAAGGTAAAGAATTTAATCTTGAACTATATAAATACTACAGGTGGCTCACAAAAAACCTAATTGACAATGCATATCAGCAACACATTCAAACTATCAAAAGAAGTATTATTGACGAACCAGTGAAATTCTGGGAATATGTAAAAGATACTAAACTCACAAAACTACTACACGAGGTCTGTGGTAAGCCAGGGAAGTACACTGGGTCCAACGCTGTTTCTCGTCATGGTTAACGACCTACCTGATACGGTCAGATTCGCAGAGTGGCTTTTATTCGCAGACGATCTAAAATTGTACCTGGGTGTAGGTGGCAAGGCGGATGCACATGCTCTTCAGAGGTACATCGACGCTGTGGCCGCATGGAGCAAAAGGAATCGTTTGTCTTTCAACTCCTCTAAATGTAAAGCGATAATATTCACACGGAAGCGCAATATATTGCACAATGACTACAAACTATTTGACACTCCTTTAGAAAGAATTGACGAAATTAAAAACTTAGGCATAACGATTGATAAAAGAATGGACTTGACAATCACGTGACAAATATATGCAAGTCAGCGAGCCGACTATTGGGTTTCATTATAAAAAACATGTTCCGAATTGGGTAGCTTTGCTGTAGCTAGAGTATTATACAATGCATACGTGCGAAGTAAACTTGAGTACGGGGCGATTATTTGAGATCCACATGAGGAAAAATATAGTCTTATGGTGGAAAAGCTACAGAGAAAGTATGCCCGTTGGTTGTATAAAAAATGCAATGGCTATTATCCCTTTCTTTACCCATCCTTATTCGTCTATGGTATGGTGGGTCTCGATACGCTGGGTTAAAGAGGGAAGCTCCTTCTCGTAGCGCACTATCTCTCGGTGCTGTACAATAAGATTGATAGTCCATGCGTAGTGGAGCGTGTGTGCCTGGCAGTCCCCTCGCGCATCCCGCAAGACGTCGGTGGGCTTATTGCTCCGCGGCGTCTGCCGCGCTTGCTGCAGAGGTCGGTCACGAGCACCGTGCACGCCGCGCACGCGCCCACTGCACGCGCGCATCGCCCCATTGGGGACATGCTCGCTCAGTACTACGGCATCGATCTATTCGCTGATGGTTTGGAGAGTTTGATGGCGGCTGCCAGTGGTGGTAACTTCATACAAGCCGAAAAACCCGGCTTGCTCTAACAAAAACTCAATATCACTACCGGTAAAACGCAATTATTAAAATCACTTAATATTTTTTACCATTGTTAATTTTCTTTCAACAGCATTCAAATTATCAATTTTATAAGTTTCTCATATTAAGAATCACCAAATAAATCGCATAAAGCTGCTTATAAATCGTGCGATGCTTTACATCTCTCTCGCACAAGTTGGCTTGCAACCGGGCTTCGGATTTAAAGTATATCCGCTCTCTTCTAACTTTAACAAAATTGCTACTCTATAAACATAATACTGCGTAAGTATGTATAGATTCTATGAGAAATTCATACTCTTCGTCAAAGCCAGCTTGCGTTATGAAGTGCGCAAGTAAGGCCTTCTCCAAGGCAGGCTTATTTCTACCGAATCACGTGCAACTTCAACGCGGGCGAACCAATCAGAGGCTACCGACGGCAGCTCGAGCACGGGCGAACCAATCAGAGGCGAGCGTTAATACGCGATTATGCTGTGCAGCAGCCACAGGCTGCAGCCAGCCATTTTTTATTCTTTGTTATTGTCACACTTCACTTTGTTTGAGCAATTGTAACAAGTGTTTTCGCAATTTGTGATAAAAAAATGTGTTCTGAGTTCATTTCGTCGCTTTATTGGTCTCTGTGACGAACTTAGATGAGTTGCTAACAAATATGTACTTAAACGTGTTGATGATTGGCATACGAAAGGTAGAGGTAGGTAAGTAAATAAATTCTTTGAACATCATACATGATTTATGTATTTTGCAAACTATTAAAAGTCATCTAGGGCATTAATTATAACAGGTCTATGTAAAAAACTCTTTGGGTTGTCGGTTGCTTCCATTCAAAATAATTAAGTAATAATTAATAAATTAAGTGTAGAGGCCTGCCTACATATCGACTGTGATTCCCGCGCAAAATGCCCATTTTCGCATTTTGTAGTTATTTTCCAGTTGTATTTATCTTAATATATCTATATATTTATCTTCTTTTAATATTACGAATCTCCACTCTGCAAGAATAAGCTGAGTTCGGACGGCCCGGCCGGCGCATCGCATTTTGTACTTAGTTGTATTTATAGTTTTCATCGAAATAGGATAATAAATTCATTAAGTATAACATTTTTATTCCTCATGAAGTAACAATTATTCTGGTATAAATTTTACTCAATAATATTATCGAAGATAAGAGAAATTCACAGTTAGCTTAACGCGATTTTCGAAGTTTTTTAGGTTTTGAATAACTATTTTTTTCTATATAATAAATAAAATCAATAATATTTAAAAATTCCGTGGCCGCTACGCATAATACGACGAGATAACATTCTCATTTTTTTATTTCATTTGTTTAGAACAGTAGTTCAATCCAGGAGCTCAAAAAGGTGCCCTTGCGCAATTTATGAAAATCTTTCTCTGCAATTTTGGGTTTAAATTTTGCTTAACTTTTAAGCAAAATTTACAAAAAGCGAGGCCGCTACGTACTATGCCAATAGCTATTCTACACTATTCAATAAGTAAATACTGTTAATGTATTTTTGTTTCTGAGATAAAGAACTCCAAAACTGGACGCAGTAATTTTTTTTTTCAAAAATTTCTCACAAAAATCACATTCAAGATGTAATAGAAGGTAATAGGCTGTTTCTTTACAAACGACAAGAACGTTTGGAATGCCACGGCCTATGACACAAATGGGTACCAACATTGTATCTAGGTAAGTAGCAAGATTAGGAACTTCAGGTTTCGTGGCTTGCCCCAATCTGAAGCCCTAGGCACGCCACTGGCGGCTGCATATCAGTTTCTCAATCGAATTTGACTGAATTTGACTTTTTGGCAGATGCAAAAAATATTATAATTTTTGAATTTTTTAAATTCTTTTTATTGTCATATTATATTAAAATTTATTATTTCGGATTGCCGTGCATATCTTGTAATTTGACTGTATCTTTGTTATTGTTTATTTTGTTTTTTTGCATTATGTATTATGATGTATTATTGTATTATGTATTTAATATGTATATTATTGTAATATGTATTATTTTTTGTATGAATTTAGTAATTTGTTTCCTTTTTGACATCATTGTATATTGTATGACTTGTCGGCGTGTGTGATTAATCTGTAAGCCGGCATGTACAAATGGAAATAAAATAAATAAAAAATAAATAAAAAAGTAACAGACAACGAATATCCAACAAAAATATTTATTATTTCAGAGATTGCGAATATTTGACCCCCTAGGATGTCTACAACCTGTTTTTATTACACTTAAACTAATAAAACAAGAAATATGGATTAACGAATAAGGCTGGAAAATCTCGGAATAAAATTACAGAAAATGGGTCACCATTCAACAACAATTAAAATGCCTTGAAAAGATTAAGATACCTAGATGGATTCATTACACGAAAGAAAGTTTAGAGCTATACGGATTTAGTGACGCGTCCGAAAAAGCTTACGGTGCAGTTGTGTACAGTCGAACAAAGGTAAACGGGACCTATTATGTAACACTACTACAAGTCAAAACAAAAGTAGCTCCGTTAAAAATAAATCAACGTTGCCTCGACTGGAGTTATCCGCAAAAATCCACAAAATTAGTTAAAAAAGTAAAGATTGCTCTTCAATGTGACATTACAAAAATATATTGCTTTACGGATTCTATGATCACCATAGGGTGGATAAAAAGAGAACCTGACAGATGGAAAACATCGTTGCTAATAGAGTGACTGAAGTTCAAAGAACATTACTTAAAGCTTCGTGGCATCACGATAGTTCAGCAGAAAACCCAGCTGACGTCATATCCAGAGGCATAGAAACAGTCTACTAAACTACAGTCTATGGTGGAACGGCCCAGATCAGATACAGACAGACAAATTAAGAGAATCTGTGTTAATACCAGATCCAAGCGTCGAAGTCAAAACCTGCTGTAGCACTGTGGTGATGATAAAAATAAAAATGAAGTTTTAGGAAGATTCGCGCTTTGAAAATATGGTTCTGTTAATTAAATTTAATTTTATCGTACTGTTTGAGGTTTGTACGAGGAAAGAGGAGTACAGGTTTATTGACTTGTGAAGAATTAGACAAAACAAGGACACAGATTTTTTTATTAGTACAAAAAGCATCATTTAAACAAGACTATGAACATATAAAAAAAGGACAAATAGTTAAGAAAACATGCAAACTATCGAGTTTGGACGCGTTTTCAGACAAAGAAAGAATCATCAGAGTTGGGGGAAGATTACAACATTCAGAAATACCATATGATCAAAAACATCCAATATCATTACAGTACGATCATAACGTGACGTTAACATTAATACACGATGCGCACGTGAAAACCTTAGACAGCGGAAATCGACTTACGCTGTCATACCTACGACAAAGGCATTGGATAATTGGCGGAAAACGTAAAGTAAAAAGTTACATTAATAATGCACTAGTAGATACAAAGCAGAGACAGTTACGCAAAAAATGAGAGCACTACCAAAACCACGACTGACGCAATTATACCCTTTCTCCACGGGTTGTGATTTTGCAGGACCGATACAGGTGCGAGCAATGAAAGGTAGAGGTCATAAGTCTTACAAAGGATACATATCAGTGTTTATATGCCTTGCTACGAAAGCCGTACACTTAAAACTAGTGGGAGACTTATCGACTGAGTCATTTATTGCTGCGCAAATATTGGATATAACTTAATCGCCAACATTTCAAAACACTCTTAATAATATAATATGGGCACACAATAGCATTTTATACAACCGGCAGCTCCGCACTTCGGAGGAATATGAGCTGGAGTAAAATCCATGAAGCATCATTTGAAAAGAGTAATAGGAGACAGTACTTTGACATATGAAGAACTTTTCTACATCAAATTGAGGCATGCTTGAATCCGAGACCTATATGTTTTGTATATGTATATATATGGACAGAGAATATTAATGACAATTTAGTATTAACTCCGAGTCACTTTTTGATCCAATTTTAAACATCAATACGAACTTGATCACTTGCTGGAAACATATTCAAAAAATTAAAAGAGATTTTTGGATATGCTGGACAAAAGAATATTTACATCAATTGCAACAGCGATATAAATGGAAAGCGAATGGAGAGAATTTAAAAGTTGGCACAGTCATACTCATTAAAGACGGAAACATAAGTCCTAGTAAATGGCCGTTAGCGCAGGTCAAGGAAATTCATCCTGGAAGTGATGGTGTTACGAGAGCCGTTACGCTTTAAAGAGCACAAGGGTCAGACCAGAAGATACACAATACACTTCCTTATACCCTTACCCGTTAATGAAAATTTAGAAGTAAGTGAAGATAAAACGCCTGTACAAAGTAACATAGCAATTGTGGAAGAAAACAAAAAAAGAAGGCATAAGAAAACATCATATAGGAAACCGTATTATTGGTTTTTAATGATAATGTTGATCTTTATACAAATTTTGGCACAAACAGGAGCCTCATATAAAAGAAATGGAAAATGGATTATACATAAAAAAGATAGGAAATGCTACATTAGACAGAGGAACTTTTAGAATAGAGAAACATTACCAAAGTATATTTTAGACCAGAAAGTAGAAGCTGCAAAAGAAATATTAGATCAATTTAAATCGCATTGTTACAATGCCAAAACACTAGATCATAATACTCATTGTATACACTACCATATTCATTTACAAGAGGAGGCAGAAAAGGTTGAAAAAATAAAGGAATTTTAAAATGAGATAAATTAGACCAGAAAAAGAGAGGTTTACTGGGAAAAATGATGACCTATTTATTCGGTGTCAATGACAAAGTTTACAGAGATATTGATTCATTGCATAAAAATCATCAAAAACTTATTGATGCAGCGAATCATCAAACAAAATTCATGTTAAAAACCATACTACCATGCTACAGTAAACCAATCAGAAACCAGAATACAGGATAAATTAAATAGTTATCAAACATAACTGAATCAAGTAATATCTTACATAAATAATAATAACAGATGGTATCAATCGGTAGATAGTAACCATATACAATTCCAAATGTTACATTCATACCAAATGGCTTATAACTATTTATGTGAAATAATATCGTACTATTCTGGTATAATGGACATTTACTTATCAAAAGCAACCATATACAGTGTACTTACACCAACGAACATCGCAGATATTATAAAAATAGCCAACAGCAAGTTACCTTCAAATCTTAACATCATTCAAAATCAATTACTGTAAGGGGTGAAGTCCGGGTGACGATAGAATGACAACGCAGACGGGGTGAACGGTTGGAAGTTATTTATTTTGGCAAACAAAAAAAAACAATACAATATGCGTAGGTACTAATTCCTTACTTAGGAGGAACCTAGGATAACCTGCTAGGGGCGGACTACTTGTGAGACACCGAAACTGGACAGTGTGCTACACAAGGACCTCCGTCACCGTAGTAGAAAAGTTCTTACTAAATCAAACTATCGCAGCCTACTTATGTATCTCCGTAACAAAGTCGATAGCGCGATTCAGAGTGGTACAGCGCCATCTAGTAACAACACAAGGAACTACATACATTATGAGATGAATGCTAAAGTTTGTTTTGCTTATAGTAATTATGCGGTGTTACATTACTTGATACGAGATTATCAGAACGAAACTCACATTACGGTTTTAGCATATTTCCTTATTACAGAAAAATGCCAAATATACGTTATTACATGTGACTCCGATACCAATGAAAGACCGAGATGGGCTATATCAAAGTTTAGTTATTCAACAGTCAGAATAGAAATAGACTACAATAATGCGAGATATTTTGAACTTAACCACGAATAATTTAAAGATTGCCTACATAGATTCAATGATTATATCTGTTTTCCTGTGGCGGTGAAAAACATGTAATTAAATAGAAATTGCATTGTTGAATATATTACTAAAAATGAAACTAAGACAGACTGCTCGACCCGAACTTACAACGTTAAAAAGGAAATTATTTGAAAACAAGTACAAATTACGAATATATGGATATATGTGACAAAAAGAAAATAAACTATATCTATTGCATGTGACGGACAAATAGAAGAGGTTTCTATTCATGACGTTGGGATAATACATATATCAGAAAACTGTATCATAAAGACAATCACTACTATGTTAGTTGCTAAAAGAGTTATCTCGGAAAATGTAACAGCATCGTAAAAAGTCAGAATTTAAACTTAGTACTAACGTTACTGTATTAAATACGTAAAAAGTGATAGATAGTTCTAAAGATATTTTTAATAATTTAGCTAACGAAGAAACTTTACAGACAATCCTAGACAACACAGTGTGGAGTAGCATAACTACCCAGACATACGTAGCTAGCTTATCATCATTATTTATTTTTTCTTTTATAGTTTTAGTCATATATTGTTTCGGTCCACAGATAAGACAAAAACTACAAACTCTGGTGACAACACGACGCAAAGCATTACCCAACAGCAGTCCAACTGAAGAGCAACCGTCCAACACTCATTCGGCATCTCAAAGTCGGACACAGACGCTGCCGATCTACACGCGGCCGTGTCCCCACAAACAATCACCGGGGCCTGCACTGGAACTCTATCAACTGAACTCTGTTCCTGAGAGGCGCCAAAATGTTCACGTGCCGCAAACATGCAGATCACAGCACAACGCGGAACACGGAATTGACCCAGAACAACGTTGCTGCATTGACAAAATAAATACAGCATCTAAATCTCATTACCCACACATGTTTGTAAATAAACTAATATAATTACACATACGTAAATAAAATTGTATAAAATAACATTGTAATTTAAAATTAAAGACACTTAGTAACTGGACTACAGACGTTGTTACTCTGTCTGTGGACAGGTCGACCCGTCACCTACAAATCCTCCCACTGCTTCCAAGACACCTTTAGCCGTCAGATATCTGATCAGTCTTGTGAACCTGCTTAACTGGCAGTGAGAAAACCCATCATTACCTTATTCCTTCCACTTTCCGCTTGTTACCTTAAGTCGACCGGTACAAGCATCCTTATTTATTTATATGTGTATTTATTAACTTATGGTTAGGGCTAGGGCTGTTAGGGCTCTAGGGCTGTTAGGGCACTAGGGCTATTAGGGCGCTAGGGCTGTAGGGCACTAGGGTTGTCAAGTAGGATTTAGTTCTACCCTTTCCAACGCATGTAAAGACTGCTGCGTGAAAACCTTGCTCCCTTTACATTCCACTGCTCGGCACAGGCATCCCACGTGGACTAATAGCACGTGGTAACATCGATTAAGTAGGAAAAATAAAAAATAAACTTATTCTCCACTTCGTACACGAGTCAGAGTATGGGCAGCGCCATGGCCGCGGCCCAGGCCGGGTGAATGAAGAATAGCAGAAGAAACAAGCCCACCAACCCGAATTGGGCCAGCGTGGTGGGTTATGGCCCAATATACCGTGCTTTGTTCACGTGGGAGGCCTGACCTAACAGTAGGACGTTTATAGGCTGGTGATGATGATGATGATGAAACAAAACTCTCGAAACTCGTGAAAAATGGCACATGGTGCTGTTGTATTTCGTCTGGCGAGTGAGGGTTCCAGAGGCCCCTCCCCCCTCCCCTCACATTTCCTATTCCTTCCTTAAACCTATTCCTTCCTTAAAGGTTGGCAACGCGCCTGCGATTCGTCTGGTTTTGCGGGTGTCTATGGGCGGCGATGATTGCTCCCCATCATGTGACCCACTTGCTCGATTGCCTCATTCTTGTATAAAAAAAAACTTACTCTCCACCTCGTACACGAGTCCGAGTATGAGCAGCGCTATGGCCGCGCCCCAGGCTGGGTGCCTGCCCACCGCGTACAGCACGCGCACGGCCATGGCGGCCCGCGCGCCCTCACGCCGGAACAGGTACGAGTTGACGTACGCGATGCTGAGCAGCAACGGGCCCAGCAGCCAGTACCACGGGTTGTATTTCTGGAAGAGGAACTTCTTTATTTCTTTTTTTTAAATTTAAGATCAAAATTAAGGATAAAGCTCATTGTGCCTCGCAACTTCACCACTCGCAAAAAGTTAAGGATACACATTTCACCTGCACGTACAATTTATCGATAGAATAGCTACCTGATTCGTTCTTGTCTTTGTTTAACTCAGTAGGCGATGGATGACACTTTGATTTTATATATAGTCAAAGGGATGACACTGACATAGATTTATTTTGTGATAGTATTACTTCGATGAAGCGAGCACTGGCAAATGAATCACTAAAGCGCTACAGGAGGGCCAATTATAATTTATAATTGAAATTAGGTTAAATTTAAGATTAAGTTAAAGTCAATTGCGATGTATTGGATATGTTTGATATTTTTTGTCTAATATGTGAAGGTTTGTTATTAGCTTTTAGATGCTACTTACTCGTACTACTATTAATACTTGCTGTAAACTTTCTTATAATATAAATAAATAAGAATAAATAAAATAAATGTCATATTACTCCAATAATTTTTTAACTTAAGGTTTGGTAGTAGCGTCGATTAGAGAAGTTTAACAGTTTTGAGTAGATTGTTTGCCGGCGTAGGTATGTTTGAAAAGCCAAATTACCTTGTACTTGGTGGTATCTAGTGAGCTCTTCTGCAATTTGTACAGCAGGAGCCCGAAGGCCATGCCCATCACGAAGACGGGCAGGTTGGTGTGCGAGCGCTTGTACAGGTGGTTGAAGGTCGGGTCCTCCACAAAGATCCTGAAGGACTGCATGACTCTGACGATAAAATAAAGAATTTATAGCCGATATACTGTTTCACTTCTAGGAAAATACCTTAAAATCAAGTCTTCACCACAATTGATGACAAATTTGTTTTATTTATTTATTTATTTCATTCAATTACATGTTGGATTACAGAGTTTCGTCCAAAACACCAATATGTTAAAATATAACAGAAATAAAATGGGTCCCGTACGTAGTACCCGTAAAAGGTCGTTGTGTAAAACTGTAAAACTTTTAGCGTGGTACGCTGGACCGAAAGTAGTTTTTTGTAGTGTCTAAGTATTTTAATCAAGGCTGTGGATAGAGTGCAACAAGCGGCACTGTATCTCAATCGGTTCGGGAACCGTAAGTTTTGCGGTATAATAGTGACGCCGCCTAATCTGCTGTAAAGTTTTTATTAGACAACAGAAATACTAGCTGCCCTTCTCCTGTAGGTCACGTGATAGGTTAGAAATTGAGGTTTTTTTTTTATTAGACTACAGAAATCTAACACCATACAAAAATATCTTTTAAATATTACCTATCTATTAACTAACTAATTAATTAAAAATATGTTATTTAGATAATAACATATTTTTTATTTGTCATAATGTTTTCTGAACATTACTATGGCAAATAAAAAATATGTTACGGTTCCCGAACCGATTGAGATACAATGCCGCTTTAAAACTCTATCCACAGCCTTGATTAAAATGCTTAGACACTACAAAAAATTATAAAATTAAATTTAATAATGTGCAAATTATAATAATAATACATAAAAAATATAAATTATTAAATAAATCGTGAAAAGTCATCTCAATTAAAATTCATAAGTATTATCTACCTACATGTCAGAGAAAATTCAATAAATTAAAAATAAAACCAGGAAATTAATTCACAAAAATCAAATCAGTAAGTAAAGCTTAAAAATTGTCGTATGCTAACTGGTGGTTAGTTGTTAACTGCCTAATCAAAGCACTGAGACGGCTGCTAAATATCATATTATGTGAAGACTACGCGGCGGCCCATGGACTCGGGAACAACGTTACAAAAAGTGATATGATGGTTTTTAAGGCCGATACAAAAACATACTCCATTGTGCCTTACAATTTGTGCCACCAGTCGCACTTCGTGGATCACAACTAAACAGAGTCGACAAATTTAAGTACCTGGGTCACTGGGTCACAGAAGACTTCCTTGACAACATAGACATAGAAAGGGAGCGCATAGGTCGCTTGCTGTCCGATGCAACTTGCTCACCCGCAGGCTTACACGGTATGCTAAGCAGGTTAAGGTGACGCTTTTTAAGGCTTACTGCCAATCCTTTTACACCTGTAGCCTTTGGGTGCAGTTCACGCAAAGCGCATATAGCGACTTGCGCGTCCAATACAACAATACGTTCGGGGTGCTTATGGGGCTGCCGCGCTTTTGTAGCGCATCAGGCATGTTCGCGGAGGCGCAGAGCGACGGCTTCCATGCCATTATAAGAATACGGTGCGCATCCATGCTACATGCCAGCCCTAAGGGCATCCTGAGTGCACTGGCGGCGCGGTGGGGCTGTCCGATGCTCGCGCGCTGGGTGCGCCTGCACGCAGCCAAGTAGCCCTAGCAGTGTCGGACAGTCCCTTCGCAAATATGTTTTTGTTTTTTGTTTTTATTTAAGTAATTGTATTTTATTTAACTAAGTAATTTTGTTTAACTAAATAACTATAGAATTAATTATCTTTATTGTTGAAATTTTGCATTTACAATGCTATATAGATATAGGATAAAATGTTTACTAGAAAAAAATCAACCAGTCTCAGGTCCGCAGTCAGGTATCATCCCAATCGAGCTTCCTGAGAATGGTTGATTTTTTTCTAGTAAACATTTTATCCTATAGAATTAATTGTATTTTATCTACGTAAGTAATTTTGTTTAATTTTAAGTAGGTACCTACCGCTACTCTGCGTACGCGTGTTCGGTAATAGAGCGCAAGCGAATATAGCCGAAAATTGGTCGACTGGAAAATTCCTCGACAGTATTATGTATGTGGTCCGTACTTGCCACCCCCCAGGAAGGTTCCATTGAGGTCTTTGACGTAGGTTTCGAGGGCGGCCAGCGCGGTGCCGACGGCGAACGCCAGCGCCATCGCCGCGTTGCGCACCTTGTCGCTCGGAGACAGGGTCAGGATCGTCAGCCCTAAGATGTACATGTGCAGGTCACTCGCCGTGGACCTGACAAACACAAAATCAAATCAAATCAAATCATTTATTTGCCAGAACATTATTTACAGCATAAACAGGTGACATGTTAATAAAGATAAAGTACAAAGGTTCGCCTTATACTCGAAAGTATGCAAAATATAACGTCACGTCACGAGAGCATACGACATTACATACAAAAATGTGAAATAGACAACGAATTTAGAGTTTTTATGGAGAGGGGGACGGGATGTGTCGGAGCTCCCACCCCCTATGTCATGTCAATGAATGTTGAGCTTAGGGGGAAGGGATGTGTCGAAGCTCCCCCCAACCCCCTATGTCATGTGAATGAATGTTGCGGTTTATGGTTGGGGTAAGTACCTACAGGGATCAATATCACATGGAGCAATTCGACAGTTGTGGATAGGCTGGTCTGCTGGCGTATACCTTACCAGTGGTGCACGTTGCACTGCGTCCCGTCCACGTAGTTGCTGTACAGGAGGGCCATCGAGCGGAAGTTCCTCCGGCAGTCCAGCACCTCGTCGTTCACCAGCTCCTACGCAAAGACAAACGGATAAACCCTTGGGTTATGATACTATAATAAAACTAAGCTAGTCTATGACGCAGTCAAAAAAAGCTAGCAATTTAAGCCCTCTGAACTAGTCTTATCTATTTTTTCCGCTCGCTGGTCGCATAGCTAACAAGTGAACGTCATAGTGTGCAAAAATCACGCACATTGTAAGAGAGATAGTATGTTTTAACTATTGTAATGGGCACTATATAGTCCCCTAACCAGTGTACCGGCAGTTACTTACTGATCCCAAGATATAATATATCGTAGGGCTAGTACACATGACTTTCACACACACACACACACTCACACACTCACACATACACCCACACAAGCACAGATACACGCACACTCACACACACCCTCACGCACTCACACAATACACACACACCTCACTCATAATACCAGTACTTAAATCTTTACTTTTTCATTAATTTTTAACTTGTGTTTTATTAAGTAACATAGTTTTCTAGCTTAGTACCTAAAATAAATACAAGGGATCCTAGGGAGTAGCAGAACCGCCCAAAACAAGCATTACTTCATACTTCCTGGGTAGTTCTGGCCACAGATCGGTCCGTACTGGCAAATATGTGAGTACGAGTATGAGAGGGACGTATGCTTTATGTCGGTAAAAACGTGATCGTGCTACCAGGTCCGGACGTTATGACTTCTTGGACATTCACAGACTTGTACATATTGACCAAAGGTCATTATAACATCTGGACGTTATGACTTCTTGGACATTCTGACACTTGTACATATTGACCAAAGGTCGTTATAACATCATGACGTTATGACTTCTTGGACATTCTGACACTTGTACTTATTGACCAACGGCCTTTATAACATCCGGACATTATGTCACCTTGGACATTCTGACAGTATGCCCAACATACCCCGGAGTCAACAAAATTGTCAAACAAAAGTTATCGAAATAAATTATTTTATTATTATTTATATTATTTATTTATAGTAGTATGTAAACTACACTCTAGACTATGTATTGTCCCACTGCCGGGCAAAGGCCTCCATCATTGAAACTAAGTCATAGCTATAATGGATGGATATTGTCATAATCACAACGCTTGCCAAATGCTGGTTGGTGATCGAAGTCAAAGTCAAAGTCAAAAGATATTTATTCAATAAACTCAATCGATAAGTACTTAGAATCATCCAAAGCTTAACGACTAAGAGACAATTCAGACACTTTAAATTCGGACACAGTGTCCGAATTGACCCTATTAATTTTTTTTTTTCACTGACGATTCGGACACCAACAAAAATAGCTGCTTTGTACAGTTAGATAAAAAACTTCTATAGATTTCTTTACATTAATTTTAAGAAAATATACTATAGTAAAAACATTATATTTTGAAGCTTTTTTATCTGACTGTATTGAACAGCTCCTATAAGTAACTAAGTATAACATCTCACCATGTAAACCATGTTTTATGCAAATAAATATTCTTATGAATTTGAATGTAAATTATGTTTATGGTAGGTACTACATTTAAATTAATTATAGACAATTAGAAATAACTGTTGGAGTACTTGGAGCATTTCAGACCCAAGTTGTTTTGACATCTTTGTAATCTGACACTTTATAATAAGCTTTTTTATAAAGCTTTTCGGATCACAACGGGCTTTGCAACGAAAATTATGAAACACTTTGCTCAACCTGGGAATTGAACCCGGGACTTCCGGATATCGGGTCCAGCGCTTTATCATTCGGCTACCGAGGTGTATTCATTTTAATGTGTAGTGTTCGCGTAAACCTTTTATGTCATGTCATAATGATATGTCATAATGACTAAATTAGTTCTGCAGTGCGATTTTCTAAGTTAAAGCCTTGTTAGCAGCGGCTGCCGCAGCGCTGAGACCTGATTCTGTCTCTTTCATGTTCATAGAATTGGAAAGAGACAGCAGATCACAGCCATGCGCGCAGCGTCTATGTGTCGCTTAGAGAATCTCATAGCTGTACCTGCCAGAAAGGGCCTTGAGGAGTAAACTTCATCCACGTAATATTGTAGACCAAAATGACGAGCGTCAGCGGCCCCAGCCTGCGCAAACAGTAACCACACAGCATGTAAGTCATCACCATCATCATTAGAAGGACGTCCACTACTGGACCAAGGCCTCCCCATGATCTTCATCGCGACCGGTTTTGTGCTGCTCGCATCCAGGGCTACCCGGGACCTTCACCAGATCGATGGACCTGGAGATAGCTGCTCACTAAAATAATACTTCCAACAGAGTAAAAGGCGACTAACGGAATAAAGACATACATCCATCAGCAAAGAGCGGCGATGGCCTCACCACCTATCAAGCTGAGCACACATGTGCAGATGTAAATTGGTGAAATAGGGACTGTGGCAGTGGATTGCTTCTGCGGCCCTCATTTCTTAGCCTCTGAATAACCATTTGAGGACAAATAGTCGTAGATCTATATATGCATGAACTAACGCAAAAAATAAAAAAGCTACTTACCTCAGCCACCTGAGAAATATAGCCTTAGGCAGTGACTTCCAGGTCATCGGGTTCCTCTCGTTAGATATCTGATTGGAGTACGTCAGGAATAGCCCCGACAGGAAAAAGAACGTCTGCATGACGACTTGGCCATTGCCCAAAATCTGGAAGTCGCCTGATTCGAAGGCCTTCAAGAAAAATAAAATTTACTTCTTCGGGAAATTACGATTAGTATTGAGCCTCTGTCAACTTTAACGTATCATACCATGACTGTGATAGGGACGTGTCAGCATCAGCACATTTAAAATGTTCTGTACAGTATACCCACTGCAATGATTAACAGCAGCAGAAGGATCTATTGACTGCCTTTTCCTTCATATGTATAACTTATTTCGTGTGCTATTTGTGTGTGTCCAAACAAAATGGTTATAAAACTTTTTTCTGCTTCAAGATTGTCTTGGTGCAGAAGCGACTAGAATTAAAGACAAATTGTAATACTTGAAAGTATTGAATAAATAATAATAAATATGAACTGGAACCTTCCACAAGTAGACGCGATCCTAATTGGCAACATAAACTGTTTTTGATGACCGTGGCCGTACCGTGGCATGAGCGATGACACCCTTAGTTCGACCTCTGCGCCACCTCAATGCACTCCGTGACGCTAACACTGATTTTGATTTTGCATTTGACAACTGGTCCCAAATTATGCAGGCATTATTAAATATCCGCGCTTCAACGCGTAGGTTGCTTAATCCGAATTGGTGATCACAAACCCGGGCTATGCATCGACAAATCCGAAACACACTTTGCCCGACCTGGGAATGTGGGAATTGAACCCGGCACTTCCTGTTATTGGGCCGGGCGCTTAGCCACTCGGTCACTGAGCTGTTAATACAGGGTCTAACAAAATCAATAAGCGAACGTTTAAGGAGCGGTATCTTTACATTATTCTGAATACAATGACAAAAAATGGGCACAAGTTATATAGAGATTTTTCAAAGTTAAGTTTTTTTTTTTTTGCAACGGGTAAGCGCTTGGCCTTCATCTCACCTGATGGTAAGTGACGATAAGGCCGAAGGTGGAAGCGCGCTTCACCCGGAATCCTCAACTACTGAGGAACTGGCTATCTTATCTCAAACTGCCGGAACTCAACAATGCTATAAACAACGTTGTTATGGCGACAGACTTAGGTAAGATGGTGGTTGCTAGCCAGCGGACTTAATAGCCCTACCACCAACCAAACCGAGCACACAAAGATGTACCCCCCGCTGGGAATCGAACCCGGGACCTCTGGGTCTGAAACCGGTAGCTTAGCCACTAGACCACAGAGGCGATTAAAAGTTTTCTAACAAACTAAATCAATTAAAATAATGCACATCATGAAACATGCTGTATCTTTACCAAAACGCACGCAAGCGTCAATAAAAAGATAGCTTAGTCTGCTCCGAGTTTAGTGTGCATGTTCGGCTATCTTTGTGTGCGTGTAGTACAGCTGTACTTTTGTAGATTATCTCGGTAACGAGCCTGTAGTTTTGGATCAAATTTGGTAAGTATGCTCAGTGTGATGTATAGATGCTCCCCTTAAATGTTCGCTTATTGATATTGTTAGACCCTATATACAATGCAAAACGAATTTAATGTAATATTGATAATTGAAAACGACATTGTCGAAAAAAATCCATGAACAGGATTCTAACCCGCACCCTTCTTGCAGTCCGGGCCAGGTGCTCTCTCCAGTTGAGCTACCGTGGAACTGATCCAGCCCGCCGAAATTTATCAACACCATCTTTATTTAGACGACCTCCTTGGTCGAGTGGTTTGTACACCGATTTTCATGGTTTCGCCATCTCTGAGGTCCCGGGTTCGATCCCCGGTCGGGTCAATTTAGAAACTGTTGTTTTTCTAAATTGTCTCGGGTCTGAATGTTTTCTATGTATAATAAGTATGTATTTAAGTATTTTATCCGTTGTCTTATATAGTAACCATTTAACGAGTTTAACGAAGCTTTTCTCGGCCTAGATATTGGTCTGAGTTAAGGAAAGTTTATTATTTTTTATTATTTATTTTATTTTTTACTTTCCTGGGAATCCTGCTCGTGAAAATTTTTTTGACACTGTCTTTTTCTATTTGAAAATAATTGTTCGCAACCATATTTGCGTTAAAATTATATAAGGTGATTGCTAGAAACCGCAAGCAACTTCAAGGGCAGGTCAGGTTAAGTGTTTTAAACATGACAAAAATGACAAAAAAGGAATTAGTGTTTTTTTATTTTTAATAAATTATTCATTATTCAATTTTCATTTATTTAGACGACCTCCTTGGTCGAGTGGTTTGTACACCGGTTTTCACGGTGTCGCCATCTCTGAGGTCCCGGGTTCGATCCCCGGTCGGGTCAATTTAGAAACAGTTGTTTTTCTAAATTGTCTTGGGTCTGGGTATTATAAGTATGTATTTAAGTATTTTAATTATGTTTATCCCTTGTCTAGTAACCATTTAACGAGTTTAACGAAGCTTCTCTTGGCCTAGATAATTGGTGTGAGTTTAGGAAAGTTTATTATTTTTTATTATTTATTTTATTTTTTACTTTCCTGGAAATCCTGCTCATTAATATTTTATGACACTGTCTTCTTCAATTTATAATTTGTTCGCAACTATATTTGCGTTAAAATTATACAGGGAATTAAATAATTCATTTTGTGAATTTTCATTGGATAGTCTTTGAGTATCTAATTTGTTTTAAAGCAATAACATATGAAAAATAAAATGAAAACTATTAGAAATAACAATTATTTACAACGCGCGGGCAACGGCCGGCCGTCTGTTGAATCGTCCGCGTCAGCTGGGCGATAAGTACCTAACACACTTAGATTAAAACAAAAAGGGAAGATACGGCATTAGCGTCTCGTGAGTGAGCCGCCAAAATTAGGCCTAAAGGCACAATTTCACTTCAGTCACAATCTGCCGAGCGAAGAGGCTACATCGCTCTATTGCAGATATTCTGCTGTGTGAAAAAGAGAAAGACGCTACTCCGCAGTGGCGTCGGAATCGGTCGTACGTATTCGTCTGTTGCGAAGCGACCGAGACGTCATCGCGCTACTCGCTGACTCCCTCGCGCTGACGTTGAAACTTACCGCTTTGTCTCGCTCGCTCGATTTACACTTTATAGGTGTGCGTGTGTGAGTGTTTGCTTATGTAGTTGAGTAGGACTAAATTTTGAATGACTACAAGTAAGAGCATGCCGTATCTTCCCTTTTTGTTTTAATCTAAGCTAACACAAATTCCTTTTTTGTTATTTCTGTCATGTTTAAAACACTTGACCTGACCAGCCCTTGAAGTTTCTTGCGGTTACTAGCAGTCACCTTATATAATTAAACAATAATATTATAACATAGCTTGCCTATTTCTTAACTGATTTTTTATGTTTGTAAAAATATTAATATCGGATGTTTATCAACGTCAACAACAACAAACAACATGTTTGTTGACATTGAATGGGCGCTCTTGGCGTACAAAGTAAAAAATAAAGATGGTGTTGATTAATTTCGGCGGGCTGGATAAGTTCCATGGTAGCTCAACTGGAAGGAGCACCTGGATTGCTAGAAGGGTGCGGGTTCGAATCGTGCTCGTGGACATTTTTTCGACACCGTCTTTTTCAATTTATAATTTGCTCGCAACTAAATTTGCGTCAAAATTATAAAAACAATAACATTATATTGATAATTAAATTAATATAAATAATCTTTTTCAAATAGACTTGCTCACCTCTTCTGAGACATATGGATTTTCAGCAGTGAGCAATGCAGCAGTCAACGTGTGGAGTAAAATCACCACAATCGAAGTTATTGTTCTGTAGTAGAAAATAAAGTTTTTTAAATATTCTATAAGTATTTTACAACTGTCACAACAATCATTCAGCGCCAAACTAAGCATAGCCCGAATTATGACGATTGAATAATGGACAAACGTACATAAATAGCGATGTGTAACTCAGGAGTGACAAACGCAAAAGATATAGTATCCCAGGCAAGGAGTGATTAACTCCGTATATCCCTTTAACTCCAATTATATCTTTATATCCATGTAGCTAAGATGTATTTTGGTCAAAACTCATTGCAAAGAATAGAAAGAAACAGAGATGTGTCTAGGTTGTACGTAAAAAAGAGATAAAATATTTCGCCCGCGCATGCGTAGTGCGGGATATATAATTATATTATACGGTAGTTTAGTTAAAGTAAATAAATCTTTCACGCAATAAGGCACAATTTCGCTGGTAGGGAATTTGTAAATTCGGTGTGTTTAAAGAATAACAAAAATACATTTTACACATACATCAGTTAACTTTCCACCAATAGTAATAATTAATTACCAGCTAAATAAATTCTCGAACAAAGAGTGTAAGTACAGACGTAACAACTAGCATGAACAAAAAAAAGAGAACAATTACAAATAAAATTAATAAACTCACTTGCTTCTTAAATTGAGAAGCAGAGGTGTGGAAAATATCTATGGTTGTTCTAATTCTCTTTCTTGTCGTACGCATATTCAACTAAGTTAATCTTTAACTCCCTAGCTCATTTCGTTCATATCTGAGCCAGGGAGTTAAAGAGTTAAAGAAATAAAAGAGTGATGTAAATCTTTGGATATAAAAGATGTAATCACTCTTTTATTAACAGTGAGTTATTCTGCGCATCGCTACTAATAAACATCCAGACTCGGTCACAAATGCTCGTGCTCACACAAACATTTGCCCCTACCGGGATTCGAACCCGGGACTGTGGGTTGCGCAGTCAGGGTCGCTGACCACTCGACCACTCGGCCGTAAAAGTTCTGATTAAAATGGGACCGTTTGTTTTTCCTGGGTAACTGCGACTAATGGTAGTTAAGAAAAGAGTGGTATCAAAAATCAATATCGTTTATTCAGGTTATAAGAGGATCCGAGTATACAACGACCTTCACCGAGCGGGTAATGGATGAAGAGTATTTTATATCAAATTTAAAGTGTTAATTTTTTTTTTATTATTTAATTAATCAATTTCTGAGTGGTAGAGCCACGCTGCGTTGCATCACGCATTGGGCCGGCTCGCCCGGCCGTAATACCACCCTCTCACGAACATTCGGCGTGAAATAATAGCACTTGGTGCTGTTGTGTTTCGTCCGGCCAGTGAGGGTTCCGGAGGCCCCTCCCCCCTCCCTCCTCCCAATTCCTATTCCTTCCTTATACCTATTGCTCCCTTAAAGGCTGGCAACGCGTCTGCGATTCCTGTGGTTTTGCAGGTGTCCATGGGCGGCGGTGATTACTCTCCATCAGGTGACCCGCCTGCTCGTTTGCCTCCCTCTTTTATAAAAATAAAAAAAACATGGACTAAAATTTTTCAGCCAACCCACTCGTGATATATTTTTTAACATAATAAATTTGATAAGAATACTTTTCATCCATTAATCGACCCGGTGAAGGTCGTTCTATACTCGGATCTTAGACTATTAGGCCATGTTTAAGTTACAGCACTTATGAATGTCATTATGCCATCGGTTCTCAATAAAAGAATACTACCAACCCTTCCCTTCCCTTAGGTGTCGTAAAAGGCGACTAATGGACTAAATACTGCACATACAACCAACCTTACAATAATAACGCATAGAAAGCGAGAACACGTACTATAAATGTGGCCAGTAAAACCAAGCCATACTGGCTTGGTATCGAAACGCCCGCGTCAGTACTAATAATCTAAACTTATCTATCTATCAACAGTTTCAATTTCCTTACTTTTGGGGCAAATCTGATTCCTCTAGCAACATTACTTGTACACTTGTGTGCGTGTCGCCGAGATAGTTAGTACGCGTAACTTACTCCTATATTCATTTTTTTCTTGCCATGACAGTTGTTTAATACGAGACTATCGTTCTATGCGTTATTATTCTATGCATCCAACAGCATAGAGCGGCGATGGGCTCACCACCTATCACGCTGAGCACATGTGCAGTTGTAATTTGGTGAAACGTGGCCTTTGGCAGTGGACTGCTTCTGCGGCCCTCATTGGCTAGTCTCCGACTAACCCTTTGGGGATAAGTCGTGAATCCATGCAATTATGCCTAAGATAGTCCTACCTGACACCATTAATTCCAATTAGCCGCGCTGTCATCTTGTCCTGGGGCCACGGAGCCTTCAGTCTGGCCCAGTTGGACGGTATTGAGAAGCACATGAGGTATCCTGATAAACCAATGTTCATAAATCAGGAAAGTGAGAAATGACTACGAGTACTTACAACGAATAGGTAGAAAAGCTAAATATGTACGGTTGGGGTTGCCGTCGCTTTACCACTTTGCAGCATTTTCGTATGAAGCGCACCGACCGCCCGGGTACGTGCCCGTACCAAATAGACGACGCGGTGTGCAAGGGATTTTGACCTTTAGACTGGTAAAGCGACGGAGTCTGCCATTGTATATAAAATATTAGGTGCAATAATTACTTTGTGCATTTCTTGTGCAACCGAAATAAAAGAGCTTTCACGAAATTATCCAATTACAGTAGAAAAAAACAACCAACCTGCGTGAAAAATTAGATAATGGCAAATGGTAAACGATCGTCAACCTTTATTGATGAAAGAAGAACTATTTAATGTAACCTTAGATTAAAACAAAAAGGGAAGATACGGCATTAGCGTCTCGTGAGTGAGCCGCCAAAATTAGGCCTAGGCACAATTTCACTTCAGTCATAATTTGCCGAGCGAACGGGCTACATCGCACTATTGCGGATATTCTACTGTGTGAAAAAGAGAAAGACGCTACTCCGCAGTGGCGTCGGAATCGGTCGTACGTACTCGTGTAACGGTACAGAATGAATGGTATCCGTCCGTTAGTAAGGAATGCATGGGAGTAGCACTAAAATAAATATTAATGCGTAGCGCCAATAATAATAAGCATGAAAAGGGAATAATAAACTAGTTCAGAATAATGGTCAATGGTCTAGCGCTTTATCTTTAGTTTGAATTTCGCGGGGACTGCTCTGCGCGTCCCTTGCGACATAGGCGGCGTCTAGCGGAAGTTATTTACGTAAGCTTCGCATAAGGTTGCTAGTTTGACTTCTTTATTTTGAATTTCGCGGGGACTGCTCTGCGCGTCCCTTGCGACATAGGCGGCGTCTAGCGGAAGTCATTTATTTGGGCTTCGCGTAAGGTTGCTAGGTTGACTAGGACTTTATTTTTATTTTGAATTTCGCGGGGCTTTGGGGGTCGGCAAAGTGGTTCACCTACGGGCGGGCGCCACCTATGGTCGGAATACGGAACTTTTTATAATTTCACAAAATACAGGATTATTGGCTTAAGTGGATGATTATTGAGAGGGAATTGTTAATAGAAGGCTACATTTAGATATTCAAAGATGTAATATTGGCTATCTGACGAGATTTGGTTAGATTATGGAAAAATTTTAGAATTGCGCGGCGAAAGCGGCAATGAGCGAGCGAGAGGTTGAGAAAAAGACAGAAAGAGAGGTCGGATGATAGCTCCACGTGGCGCGACGCGAAGGCGGGGGGGCATCGGGGAAACGGCTAGCGATTGGTTGAAGGGAAGAAAAGCGGACTCGCGTGGGGAAATCTTAGGCGCGCGTGGCGCGAAAGTTAAGATGCTTGGGAAAAGGGCGGAAAAATTAGCGGACATTCAATTTTGGGACATCGGCGGTGCGGTCCAACTTAAGAGTGCGGTACTACTCATACGGGGAAAATAGTGTCCGAGCTTTGATAGTGCGCTAAGTGATATTCGAGCTGCGATATTAATTAAGATTCGTGAAATTGAAAGTGATTAATAAAGTAAACTATTGCGATCGCAACTCGAATCCGTTAACGGAATGAAGTATTCTGGGGTACATCGGCGGAAACGAATCACGGTGGCAACAAAAACCTATGTACCTTTCAACAGACTTCGGTCTGGATGATCTTTGATTGTATTTAATAAGATCGGCGTTTTACACTATTACGCTAAACAATACACTATCTTCGACGGAGTAATGGGGGAGAGACAGTTGTCTCCCTAGTGAAAGTTGAAGATAGGTCAGACACCATTTAGCTGGAGGTAGACACGTATGACCCAGTCCAATCTCGAGTCTACCTCCGTACATACAGTGTAGTGATAGGAAAATAACACACTGAGTATACTGGCTCGACTGATAGAACATTTAGGAGTTAGTTGCTTTCAGGGGCAATGCGACTCTCACCACACACCACGAATTTAAATTAAATGAGGCTTGGCCTAGTTTGCAAGGTACACAAAAGGGACTGTTAGTTCGACAAAGTATAGGCATTTTCAAGTGAGGAAAGTTGTAGGAATCTATAGGTAGGCGGATATATATATGGTTAGTTATTAATTCAGACTAATAAGGTAGGGATAATTAAGTTACGGCGCTAAATAAAATTATGATGAAGTGATGTGGGTCCTAGCTAGGCAAGTAATCTGTTACCGCAGGCCGGTAAAATTCTAATTGTTTTCCTAAAGTTGTTACCAATTAATTATTCATTTTAAATAATTAACAGAAGTGTGATAATATTGTACGATCATTACTTTGGAGTACCTAAAAGTCTAGACTGGTTTCCTATTACAAGAAAAATACTAAAAAGTTATAGCAAATAAGCTTAGCCATACTGTGATGTTTGATTTCTAATGCTGAAATGACCAAACAGGCATTTTTTAGCTTTCCCTGGGATGCAATACGATCTCATATCGCTACACTCTTCAAGGTGTTAAAGTTTTACATCCGATACCTATTAGCAAAGATAAGCTGATACAAACTGAACAACTAAAACCAGTTTAGAACCTAGGATAAGTCGTTGAAAGAAGACATTGCAAGCTATGAGCTTCTAATAATCTGAAACATAGAAATAATTGATTGATAACAACCAGCTAATTAGCCTGACAATATGGTCTACTAATACCATTTGAATAGACCTCTTAAGATATGTAAGTACTTACTTCTAATAATATGAAACATAGAAATATTTGATGGGAACAATCTAATCAATCAGACTAATACCTAGTACAGTCTAATTTATACTTATTAAAGTGAGTAAAAGATAGCTTCTGAATGTAATTGATTTAATGATTAACAGGGATAATTAACTACCTAATTTACTGCCTACTAGGAGTATACTAACTAATGATAGTATTCTATTTAAGTTCACTTCCTGAAAGTCAAGGATATTGAATGAATTAAACATCCTTAATAATCTTAAGATGTGATAATCTGCCAATGCTGCCAATCCAATGTAGTTATATTGGAACTTTATAAGACCTGTATAATAAATACTAGGAGTAAATAAAAGTAATTTTACCTGTATTAATAGCATTCTACTTTAGCCACCGCCTGAAGTGGCGTTTGATTAGGTTATCCACCCTTTACGGAACTGAATATAAGTTATTGCATTGAATAATTAAGTTCTTAATGTGAAAAGGATATTTGGATGATAGCAAGCCTTGAGATAAACTCTATTGATTTATGTGGAATAATAAGAATTTAAATTGCTAACACATAGTTCATAATGTAAAATGAAATTAAATTTGAGGAGAGATGTAAATTCTCAGTTAAAGAATTAAAGGCACAAGCTAATAATTAAAGTTAAAGCCAATGTGACGGAACTGTAATTAAACCATGAGATGTACAGTACGCTATGGAGCGGTGGTGGGGCTCATAAATTGCACCAGGCTTCTTATGTATCATGCTACTGATAATAAATAATAATACCTACAAGCTAAGCTATCATCTGATTACCTTTGAGTGGTTACAAATCTTCCCCGCAGCTGCAGTGAAGGATTTAGGTCACAGTTCAGACGGAGTCATTGCTAGGCTACACATATTTATGTTAGGATTTATAGACTGGTAGGTAATTAGGTCAGGAGAAAATAATTTAACACAGGGATAAGCCAATTACTAAACTTTCACGAAAGAACTTGAGTTACTTAAATGCGGTTAACAACGGAGGGTTCACTAGACGATCTGGCCAAAATAGTAGTTATTATAATATTACATTGCTTGACTGAAATTCACTGCAAATAGAATTAAGCTATGCTAAGGTTCCATCTTCATACAAACGCTACACACTCTACAAAACTCCAGACACAAACATTAGATTGTAGATAAATTAGGTTAATTAGTTTTAAGAATTAGATAATAATTTAAGTTAAGGTAAAGCGGCGAGGATGTGTGTATGTATTATAAGCTAGCTAGGCATATAGGTGTGAAAGGCATTAGATTTAGGTTTAGATTTAGGTGTAGCAAATTTATAATAAGGGGGGGTGAGGTTACAAATTGGTGCCGTGACCAGGATCAGAAAGTTAAGTTATAAATTATCATTAATATAGTTGTATTGGATTTCAGTCAAGCGGTAATACTTTAATTTAGAAGTGGGATTTTTCCCACAAATTGTTGTCGTGTTGCGATGCGTGAGTTTAGAATTGGCTTAATAGGGAATAATTCAATGAAGATTAATTAATTCAGAGATATTGAAGAATTATAATTTGACACTTTTCACAATAAACGTTGTTATCTTCTAAAGTTGATTCATACACTTTGTATTACGGGCTCTTGATAATGGGTGAATTATAATTTGACACTTTTCACAATAAACGTTGTTATCTTCTAAAGTTGATTCATACACTTTGTATTACGGGCTCTTGATAATGGGTGAATTATAATTTGACACTTTTCACAATAAACGTTGTTATCTTCTAAAGTTGATTCATACACTTTGTATTACGGGCTCTTGATAATGGGTGAATTATAATTTGACACTTTTCACAATAAACGTTGTTATCTTCTAAAGTTGATTCATACACTTTGTATTACGGGTTCTTGATAATAGATTAAGACCAATATTGTAGACAGTCGCAATGAGAGCTGGAGCTAAAATTTTGTTGTACGAAATCTGTAACAAAAAGATTTTCAGGTTAGGTTAAAGGTCAAAGGAGATAAAACTACAAAACAATAATGTAATGAGTATTATTTGAAATACAATACCTTTCAGTCATTATCTTTTTCTTCTTTATTTAATGGCGGAGTTCGCCAGCATCAGGTACCGTGCGGCTGTTAGGCGTTGTTGTTTTTCCAAAGTTTAATGAGTGAACAAAGTACTTAGATATAGTCAATAAACAAACTATTCCGGGAGTATTAATTTTAAAACTGTTGAGTTATCTGTGAATACTGAAACCTTTAGTAATTGTTTTCTATGAATACTGAAACCAGGTATCCAATTTTTGATAGGACGCTAATATATTATTTGTTGACGTTAGGAGCTATGGTAACTGTAGTTTTGTTTCTATTCCTGGTGATAGATTTCATATAGGCATAGGCAACTGGTTCATACAGCCTTGTGTTGAGTTATTTTTAGGATCGTAAAAGGTCGACAGGGTGACATAGTTCAACATTTATTGATTTAGAAAGATTTGTAGAATAGGGGGCGGTTTAATTATTATTGCTGTCGGATGGGAAGGCAAGGGGGCGAGATTGGACAGAATTAACCAACTTAATTATTGCTGGATTCAATTTATATTATAGGATGGCGATATGCTGTACAATATTATAAAGTTATGACGCTAACAGCATAATATAAAACTAATAATAATTATATTTTGACTAATAATCGTTGAGCGATTGCGGTTTTTAGTTGATGTGCTATTCCACGTATTATAATTTATTTTGTTGGTTATGTTAGAGAAAAAAAATTATAATAGTGTACTTGAGTCTCACATTTGAAATCCATAGAGTAGTTTAGGCTAGTCAAGGACTATAATGTTCTTTGTCTATGGTTGGACCATAGAGACAAATGATTTAGCGAGACCATAAACAATCTAGAATTAGGAATGATTATAAAACATGACGTCATAAAACCAATCGGAGAGGAAACTTCCATAACGCGTAATCATGTGATTTTGTTATAGCAAGTGGAATCACCTGTTATTTTCCATACCTGTTATTTTTAATACCTGCGATTTTTACATTGAAAGAGATTTTCCTAATACTTATCACGTAGTAGATTAGAATGCAATGACATGGGAAATGCCGCTTCATTTTGTTAGTTCGCTAAAATCCTAGGAAAAGTAACATAAAATAGTATTACGGTTCAAAATACACGCGTTGATGAGGAATCGCGATTATAAGTAATAACAAGTAGCAGGGATGTCATGTAGGGGATAGAATCATATGACTATTCATTGCTAGTAGGAATTTTGGTTTAAAAGCAACGTAGTTTGGGATGCATAATGTAAACGGATAAATACGTCTAGTAGGCGATAAAAGTCGTTACCGTCTGGAAACAACTATCTAATATCTACTCTATTGTGGGGAGGTTACCTATTAGCGAGGCTAGATGGCGTTGGGTTACCAATAAAAGATTTTATTTTGGATGATGGTAAAAGGGTGCTGTCTAATAATAATATGTATAATTGTAATACTCTTGCAGCGTTGTAAGTAGTCGTTACCGGTAATCATTGCTTCTTACCGAATAGTTGAAATCGTGATAAATAGTTAATTATGAAGATTTATAAAGGATAATTATTAGCTAAAGATGAGGTTAACGTACGCAGAAGTAAAGCTCGCTGGGCACAGCTTACTATACCTACTTACCTAATATTATCAGTTGTGAGTTACCTAGAGATATCTAAGTCGGGAGAGCGGTGAAAAGAAAAGACCTTACTAACATGACTAATTAGTTAGGATAGGTAGAGATAGATAAATCATTAAATTCACTGGGTTGGATTAGCCTATTAAGAAGGGTACCTTGCACAATTGTCTATCTCCGTTGAACGATTAAGATGTTGAAAAAAAAAAAAATAATAGTAGAAAGAAAATATATATAGTTGACTGGCTTGAAGTCGAGATTTAACTGCAAAATTAACGAGTTATAGCACTGTTACGCTATAGGGATAACAATAGCGTATGTTATCACATCAATTATAAAGGCGAGTTGCGGGCGGATGTCACGTCATAATCAATAGTTAACTCGTTTTATTATTTTAAAAGTTAACGCAAGCTACTTATAAAACAGTGATCGATTTTATATACCACAATTTTAAGTTGTAGGATAATTTTAAACTCATAGTCCGCAGAAACATTCAAGCCGGAAATAAAGCGATGATATTGCGAGCTGAGAATAAATCTCTTAGAGAAAAATTTATTAATAAGTAAATCCCTGATATTGCGTTATCGAGATTACAATACAAAATCAACTATCACAATTCGAATCATACAAGGTAATTATTTAGATGTTATCTCGCGTCGACAGGTACAAAATTTAATTTAGATGGGTAAAGAAATTAGAACTGAAATGGGTTTCGGATGTGTGACGTTCTTAGGATACGTACTGTTTAGTAGCATAATTTAAATTTAATAAAATCGGCCGAATTAGACATAATTCGTTTTGCGGATATATATATTTAATCGAGATTATTGTGGAGGTAGCCATAGTTCAAAGTTTACTAAACCCGACCTAGAGTCATAGCCTATCTTTATATGTCAGAAGAAAATAATAAATTTATAAGTAGTAGATTTTAAAGTCAATAGTAAATTTATTTTCCCGAGGTGCTACCTGAAACCTAGTTCGCACTAGGCCATTCAAATACTTTAACCGGTAATGTTGATTATAATAAATAAAGATGTTCGGGATTTATAATAATATTCTAATACTGCTATATTAAAATTGTTATTATGAAATTAAATAAGGTTGCTTAACAATTGGCAACTAATTATTAACTCAAGAATTTGTTTAGTACAAAGTAAATGTCTACAGGTTTAGAAATGATAGGACGAACAAAACGCGTTTGACTTGTGGGAAGGTCAGCGCGGACTGTCACAGCGGGATGATCTTGTTGGTTATTTATTAGAATTGCTAGAATTCTTAAATAGTCTAGAGTCTAGATTATTGGCATCTAATATGTACGTGATGTAATTGTAGATGATTAAAATTAGTGCTAAGGTAGGTTATTGTCGAAGTTATGGCACAACCTTAAAATTGTTAGTTAATGTGAACTGCATGTTGCATCTAGATTGTTTTATACAAACTAATTAATTGACAGTTTTCACTTATGTAGGCCGGGACATTGAGTTGATGAAATAGTGTTATCAAAATCATTCATCACGGAAAGATAAAGATATTTTATTTGCAAGTGTGAATACAAAAGGTTTACTTCGGATAGTATTATTCTGTTCTATACTAGTTTTGTGGTAGCGTTTTACCTAGGGTTGTTCTAAATTATAAGTAATTAAATATTAATTGTCTGTTGCTGTCTTCTACGTTAGAGAAGGAACGGAGAAAGATAAGGGGGACTCATTTTGTTATAGTCAGCTGTATGATAGATAATCCTCCTAGTAAATATTTCTTGTGATTGCGGTAGCAACATAGAGTGTTTATAGGATGTTTTGTTCATTAACTAATTATCTTCACCGCAGCTGTGGATAGGGATGGCTAAAGTATGTGAACAGGGGTGGAGAAGATAGGTCATTATAAATTAAAATAAATACTTGAATTGCAATATGCCTGACTAAATAGTGCGAAGAGATGGAGTAACTATGTTAGAGAAATTCTCTATTGCATAATATTCGAACTTTTGACATTTTCAATTGTAACTTTAGAATTTTGATTAGAGTATTTAACTAAGCGGGTCCAACGAAGAAGGCATGCTGAAAGCGAGGTCTTTGGTCGTCTATGCACACAATAAAATTATAGATGACACAAGGGAGCATTCTTAATTGGCACTGTTAAATTAGTAAAAGTAGCTTGTTTAGGGTGTTCGAATATTTTTAGTCGCACTGGGCACAAATAGAACTTAGTTAAGCGTGTAGGGTTTATTTTGATTTACCTGGTGAAGTAATTGAATCGAAGTTTCGGAACTGTGCTGTAGAAGTGGGAATTACTCAGCACACAATAAAATTAAGTGGTTTCCATTTAGCTTCATTTCCTAAACTAGCCTTTCTTAAAGTTGCGGAAATTCTGCTGTAAGGTGGTTCCTTTGGGGGCGTCTTGTGAAGTCTAAATCAGGACAATTATACTTGACTAACCTATAGAGAGATAATGTCTTAGGCTGCAGAAACAGAGGCCATTGATGGCATTTCATTTTGGCGTGGTCAGGGGATCTCGTGTTGCTGGGGAATTTTACCATCTGGACGGAAGGCTGAAAAGTAAAGTAGAATGCATAATGAGTAACCAATTAGAGTTACAAACATTCGGGAGATTACCATCTTAATAATGTGTCTTGTGCGAGTGTAAAATTAAAATCATCTAATAAAAAAATAAAAAATAAAAAGAAACTAGCACTATTGAATCACGCAGTTTGGAATTCAGTAAATACGAGAAGGAACTTACGATATTAATTACCATGAATACTAAGACGAAGTGTGTAACGGTACAGAATGAATGGTATCCGTCCGTTAGTAAGGAATGTGTGGGAGTAGCATTAAAATACATATTAATGCGTAGCACCATTAATATAATAAGCATGAAAAAGGGAATAATAAACTAGTTCAGAATAATGGTCAATGGTCTAGCGCTTTATCTTTATTTTGAATTTCGCGGGGACTGCTCTGCGCGTCCCTTGCGACATAGGCGGCGTCTAGCGGAAGTCATTTATTTGGGCTTCGCGTAAGGTTGCTAGGTTGACTAGGACCGTATTTTATTTTGAGTTTCGCGGGGACTGCTCTGGGGTCGGCAAAGTGGATCACCTACGGGCGGACGCCATCTATGGTCGGAATACGGAACTTTTGATAGTTTCCCAAAATATAGGATTATTGGCTTAAGTGAAGGATTATTAAGAGGGAAGTGTTAATAGAAGGCTATATTTAGATATTCAAAGATGAAATATTGGCTGTCGTACGAGATTTGGTTAGATTATGGAAAAAATTTAGAATTGCGCGGCGGAAGCGGCAATGAGCGAGCGAGAGGTTGAGAAAAAGACAGAAAGAGAGGTCGGATGATAGCTCCACGTGGCGCGACGCGAAGGCGGGGGGGCATCGGGGAAGCGGCTAGCGATTGGTTGAGGGAAGAAAAGCGGTCTCGCGCGGAAAAATGGGAAGGCGCGCGTGGCGGGAAAGTTAAGATGCTTGGGAAAATTAGCGGACATTGAGTTTTGGGACGTCTGCGGTGCGGTCCAACTTAAGAGTGCGGTACTACTCATACGGGGAAAATAGTGTCCGAGCTTTGATAGTGCGCTAAGTGATATTCGAGCTGCGATATTAATTAAGATTCGTGAAATTGAAAGTGATTAATAAAGTAAACTATTGCGATCGCAACTCGAATCCGTTAACGGAATGAAGTATTCTGGGGTACATCGGCGGAAACGAATCACGGTGGCAACAAAAACCTATGTACCTTTCAACAGACTTCGGTCTGGATGATCTTTGATTGTATTTAATAAGATCGGCGTTTTATATCATTACGCTAAACAATACACTATCTTCGACGGAGTAATGGGGGAGAGACAGTTGTCTCCCTAGTGAAAGTTGAAGATAGGTCAGACACCATTTAGCTGGAGGTAGACCCGTATGACCCAGTCCAATCTCGAGTCTACCTCCATACATACAGTGTAGTGATAGGAAAATAACACACTGAGTATACTGGCTCGACTGATAGAACATTTAGGAGTTAGTTGCTTTCAGGGGCAATGCGACTCTCATCACACACCACGAATTTAAATTAAATGAGGCTTGGCCTAGTTTGCAAGGTACACAAAAGGGACTGTTAGTTCGACAAAATATAGGCATTTTCAAGTGAGGAAAGTTGTAGGAAACTATAGGTAGGCGGATATATATATATGGTTAGTTATTAATTCAGACCAATAAGGCATGGATAATTAAGTTACGGCGCTAAATAAAATTATGATGAAGTGATGTGGGTCCTAGCTAGGCAAGTAATCTGTTACCGCAGGCCGATAAAATTCTAATTGTTTTCCTAAAGTTGTTACCAATTAATTATTCATTTTAAATAATTAATAGAAGCATGATAATATCGTACCATCATTACTTTGGAATACCTAAAAGTCTAGACTGGTTTCCTATTACAAGAAAAATACTAAAAAGTTATAGCAAATAAGCTTAGTCGTACTGTGATGTTTGATTTCTAATGCTGAAATGACCAAACAGGCATTTTTTAGCTTTCCCTGGGATGCAATACGATCCCATATCGCTACACTCTTCAAGGTGTTAAAGTTTTACATCCGATACCTTAGCAAAAATAAGCTGATACAAACTGAACAACTAAAACCAGTTTAGAACCTAGGATAAGTCGTTGAAAGAAGACATTGCAAGCTATGAGCTTCTAATAATCTGAAACATAGAAATAATTGATTGATAACAACCAGCTAATTAGCCTGACAATGGTCTACTAATACCATTTGAATAGACCTCTTAAGATATGTAAGTACTTACTTCTAATAATATGAAACATAGAAATATTTGATGGGAACAATCTAATCAATCAGACTAATACCTAGTACAGTCTAATTTATACTTATTAAAGTGAGTAAAAGATAACTTCTAAATGTAATTTATTTAATGATTAACAGTGATAATTAACTACCTACTAAAGGTATACTAACTATGATTTAGTAGTCTATCAAATTAACCACTCAGTCTGAGAGACAGAGGGTGTAAGTTAATGGAAAAATAATTAACTACATTCACTCCCTAAAAGTCAGGGATGTTGAATAAATTAGGCATCTTTCAATAAACTTGAGATGTATTTATACTTTATAAGATCTGTATAATGAACACTAAGAGTAATCCAAAGTAATTTACTTCAAATGATAGTATTCTATTTCAGTTCACTTCCTAAAGTCAAGGATATTGAATGAATTAAACATCCTTTAATAAACTTAAGATGTGATAATCTGCCAATGCAGCCAATCCAATGTAGTTATATTGGAGCTTTACAGGACTTGTATAATAAATACTAAGAATAAATAAAAGTAGTTTTACCTGTATTAATAGCATTCTACTTTAGCCACCGCCTGAATTGGCGTTTTATTAAATTATCCACCCTTTACGGAACTGAATATAAGTTATTGCATTGAATAATTAAGTTCTTAATGTGAAAAGGATATTTGGATGATAGCAAGCCTTGAGATAAACTCTATTGATTTATGTGGAATAATAAGAATTTAAATTGCTAACACATAGTTCATAATGTAAAATGAAATTAAATTTGAGGAGAGATGTAAATTCTCAGTTAAAGAATTAAAGGCACAAGCTAATAATTAAAGTTAAAGCCAATGTGACGGAACTGTAATTAAACCATGAGATGTACAGTACGCTATGGAGCGGTGGTGGGGCTCATAAATTGCACCAGGCTTCTTATGTATCATGCTACTGATAATAAATAATAATACCTACAAGCTAAGCTATCATCTGATTACCTTTGAGTGGTTACAAATCTTCCCCGCAGCTGCAGTGAAGGATTTAGGTCACAGTTCAGACGGAGTCATTGCTAGGCTACACATATTTATGTTAGGATTTATAGACTGGTAGGTAATTAGGTCAGGAGAAAATAATTTAACACAGGGATAAGCCAATTACTAAACTTTCACGAAAGAACTTGAGTTACTTAAATGCGGTTAACAACGGAGGGTTCACTAGACGATCTGGCCAAAATAGTAGTTATTATAATATTACATTGCTTGACTGAAATTCACTGCAAATAGAATTAAGCTATGCTAAGGTTCCATCTTCATACAAACGCTACACACTCTACAAAACTCCAGACACAACCATTAGATTGTAGATAAATTAGGTTAATTAGTTTTAAGAATTAGATAATAATTTAAGTTAAGGTAAAGCGGCGAGGATGTGTGTATGTATTATAAGCTAGCTAGGCATATAGGTGTGAAAGGCATTAGATTTAGGTTTAGATTTAGGTGTAGCAAATTATAGAAGGGGGGGGAGGTTACAATTTGGTAAGCCATGACCAGGATCAGAAAGTTAAGTTATAAATTATCATTAATATAGTTGTATTGGATTTCAGTCAAGCGGTAATACTTTAATTTAGAAGTGGGATTTTTCCCACAAATTGTTGTCGTGTTGCGATGCGTGAGTTTAGAATTGGCTTAATAGGGAATAATTCAATGAAGATTAATTAATTCAGAGATATTGAAGAATTATAATTTGACACTTTTCACAATAAACGTTGTTATCTTCTAAAGTTGATTCATACACTTTGTATTACGGGCTCTTGATAATGGGTGAATTATAATTTGACACTTTTCACAATAAACGTTGTTATCTTCTAAAGTTGATTCATACACTTTGTATTACGGGCTCTTGATAATGGGTGAATTATAATTTGACACTTTTCACAATAAACGTTGTTATCTTCTAAAGTTGATTCATACACTTTGTATTACGGGTTCTTGATAATAGATTAAGACCAATATAGTAGACAGTCGCAATGAGAGCTGGAGCTAAAATTTTGTTGTACGAAATCTGTAACAAAAAGATTTTCAGGTTAGGTTAAAGGTCAAAGGAGGAGATAAAGCTACAAAACAATAGCGTAATGAGTATTATTTGAAATATAATACCTTCCAGGGATGTCCGTTGTTGCGAGAGGCAATGTAAGATAATGACACATCTGTCGATTTGGCACTCGATTTTAGGGGACAATGAAATTGCTTCGGGTGTAATTTTTGTTTTGGTTGAGATTGTTACAAGAAAAATACTACGGTTGAATGTATGGTGATTGAAGATTGTAGTACTAAGACTTTGTATTCGATTTTGAGACGCTAAGTTAATTGTTGACGTTAAGAGTTATGGTAACTGTAGTTTTGTTTCTATTCCTGGTGATAGATTTCATATAGGCATAGGCAACTGGTTCATACAGCCTTGTGTTGAGTTATTTTTAGGATCGTAAAAGGTCGATAGGGTGACATAGTTCAACATTTATTGATTTAGAAAGATTTGTGGAATAGGGGGCGGTTTAATTATTATTGCTGTCGGATGGGAAGGCTAGGGGGCGAGATTGGACAGAGGTAACCAACTTAATTATTGCTGGATTCAATTTATATTATAGGACGGCGATATGCTGTACAATATTATAAAGTTATGACGCTAACAGCATAATATAAAACTAATAATAATTATATTTTGACTAATAATCGTTGAGCGATTGCGGTTTTTAGTTGATGTGCTATTCCACGTATTATATTTTATTTTGTTGGTTATGTTAAAAAAAAAAAAAAAAAAAAATATAATAATGTACTTGAGTCTCACATCTGAAATCCATAGAGTAGTTTAGGCTAGTCAAGGACTATTACGTTCTTTGTCTATGGTTGGACCATAGAGACCAATGATTTAGCGACACCATAAACAATCTAGAATTAGGAATGATTATAAAACATGACGTCATAAAACCAATCGGAGAGGAAACTTCCTTATCGCGTAATCATGTGATTTTGTTATAGCAAGTGGAATCACCTGTTATTTTCCATACCTGTTATTTTTAATACCTGCGATTTTTACATTGAAAGAGATTTTTCTAATACTTATTACGTAGTAGATTAGAATGCAATGACATGGGAAATGCCGCTTCATTTTGTTAGTTCGCTAAAATCCTAGGAAAAGTAACATAAAATAGTATTACGGTTCAAAATACACGCGTTGATGAGGAATCGCGATTATAAGTAATAACAAGTAGCAGGGATGTCATGTAGGGGATAGAATCATATGACTATTCATTGCTAGTAGGAATTTTGGTTTAAAAGCAACGTAGTTTGGGATGCATAATGTAAACGGATAAATACGTCTAGTAGGCGATAAAAGTCGTTACCGTCTGGAAACAACTATCTAATATCTACTCTATTGTGGGGAGGTTACTTATTAGCGAGGCTAGATGGCGTTGGGTTACCAATAAAAGATTTTATTTTGGATGATGGTAAAAGGGTGCTGTCTAATAATAATATGTATAATTGAAATACTCTTGCAGCGTTGTAATTAGTCGTTACCGGTAATCATTGCTTCTTACCGTATAGTTGAAATCGTGATAAATAGTTAATTATGAAGATTTATAAAGGATTATTATTAGCTTAAGATGAGGTTAACGTACGCAGAGGTAAAGCTCGCTGGGCACAGCTTACTATACCTACTTACCTAATATTATCAGTTGTGAGTTACCTAGAGATATCTAAGTCGGGAGAGCGGTGAAAAGAAAAGACTTTACTACATGACTAATTAGTTAGGATAGGTAGAGATAGATAAATCATTAAATTCACTGGGTTGGATTAGCCTATTAAGAAGGGTACCTTGCACAATTGTCTATCTCCGTTGAACGATTAAGATGTTAAAAAAAAAAAAAAAAAAAAAAAAAAAAATCTCGAGGATACCTAAGATTGACGGATGATGGATAATTGTGGAAGGTAGATATTAATTGAGCTTGGGAGCAAAATAGGGGTCGAAAGAAAAATACAATAGTAAAGAAAGAATAATAAATTGAAAAAAAAAAATAATAGTAGAAAAAAAAAAAATAGTTGACTGGCTTGAAGTCGAGATTTAACTGCAAAATTAACGAGTTATAGCACTGTTACGCTATAGGGATAACAATAGCGTATGTTATCACATCAATTATAAAGGCGAGTTGCGGACGGATGTCACGTCATAATCATTAGTTAAATCGTTTTATCATTTTAAAAGTTAACACCAGCTACTTATAAAACAGTGATCGATTTTATATACCATAATTTTAAGTTGTAGGATAATTTTAAACTCATAGTCCGCAGAAACATTCAAGCCGGAAATAAAGCGACTGATATTGCGAGCTGAGAATAAATCTCTTACCGCTTAACAAGTAAATCCCTGGTATTGCGTTATCGAGATTACAAAACAAAATCAACTATCACAATTCGAATCATACAAGGTAATTATTTAGATGTTGTCTCGCGTCGACAGGTACAAATTTTAATTTAGATGGGTAAAGACATTAGAACTGAAATGGGTTTCGGATGTGTGACGTTCTTAGGACACGTACTGTTTAGTAGCATAATTTAAATTTAGTAAAATCGGCCGTATTGGACATATTTCGTTTTGCGGATATATATATTTAACCGAGGTTATCGTGGAGGTAGCCATAGTTCAAAGTTTACTAAACCCGACCTAGAGTCATAGCCTATCTTTATATGTCAGAAGAAAATAATAAATTTATAAGTAGTAGATTTTAAAGTCAATAGTAAATTTATTTTCCGAGGTGCGACCTGAAACCTAGTTCGCACTAGGCCATTCAAATACTTTAACCGGTAATGTTGATTATAATAAATAAAGATGTTCGGGATTTATAATAATATTCTAATACTGCTATATTAAAATTGTTATTATGAAATTAAATAAGTTTGCTTAACAATTGGCAAATAATTATTAACTCAAGAATTTGTTTAGTACAAAGTAAATGTCTACAGGTTTAGAAATGATAGGACGAACGAAACGCGTTTGACTTGTGGGAAGGTCAGCGCAGACTGTCACAGCGGGATTATCTTGTTTGATTATTAATTAATATGAATTGCTAGAATTCTTATAATCTAGATTATTGGCATCTAATATGTACGTGATGTAATTGTAGATGATTAAAATTAGTGCTAAGGTAGGTTATTGTCGAAGTTATGGCACAACCTTAAAATTGTTAGTTAATGTGAACTGCATGTTGCATCTAGATTGTTTTATACAAACTAATTGATTGGGAGTTTTCACATATGTAGGCAGGGACATTGAGTTGATGAAATAGTGTTATCAAAATCATTCATCACGGAAAGATAAAGATATTTTATTTGCAAGTGTGAATACAAAAGTTTACTTCGGTTAGTATTATTCTGTTCTATACTAGTTTTGTGGTAGCGTTTTACCTAGGGTTGTTCTAAATTATAAGTAATTAAATATTAATTGTCTGTTGCTGTCTTCTACGTTAGAGAAGGAACGGAGAAAGATAAGGGGGACTCATTTTGTTATAGTCAGCTGTATGATAGATAATCCTCCTAGTGAATATTTCTTGTGATAGCGGTAGCAACATAGAGTGTTTATAGGATGTTTTGTTCATTAACTAATTATCTTCACCGCAGCTGTGGATAGGGATGGCTAAAGTATGTGAACAGGGGTGGAGAAGATAGGTCATTATAAATTAAAATAAATACTTGAATTGCAATATGCCTGACTAAATAGTGCGAAGAGATGGAGTAACTATGTTAGAGAAATTCTCTATTGCATAATATTCGAACTTTTGACATTTTCAATTGTAACTTTAGAATTTTGATTAGAGTATTTAACTAAGCGGGTCCAACGAAGAAGGCATGCTGAAAGCGAGGTCTTTGGTCGTCTATGCACACAATAAAATTATAGATGACACAAGGGAGCATTCTTAATTGGCACTGTTAAATTAGTAAAAGTAGCTTGTTTAGGGTGTTCGAATATTTTTAGTCGCACTGGGCACAAATAGAACTTAGTTAAGCGTGTAGGGTTTATTTTGATTTACCTGGTGAAGTAATTGAATCGAAGTTTCGGAACTGTGCTGTAGAAGTGGGAATTACTCAGCACACAATAAAATTAAGTGGTTTCCATTTAGCTTCATTTCCTAAACTAGCCTTTCTTAAAGTTGCGGAAATTCTGCTGTAAGGTGGTTCCTTTGGGGGCGTCTTGTGAAGTCTAAATCAGGACAATTATACTTGACTAACCTATAGAGAGATAATGTCTTAGGCTGCAGAAACAGAGGCCATTGATGGCATTTCATTTTGGCGTGGTCAGGGGATCTCGTGTTGCTGGGGAATTTTACCATCTGGACGGAAGGCTGAAAAGTAAAGTAGAATGCATAATGAGTAACCAATTAGAGTTACAAACATTCGGGAGATTACCATCTTAATAATGTGTCTTGTGCGAGTGTAAAATTAAAATCATCTAATAAAAAAAAAAATAAAAAGAAACTAGCACTATTGAATCACGCAGTTTGGAATTCAGTAAATACGAGAAGGAACTTACGATATTAATTACCATGAATACTAAGACGAAGTGTCACCTTTAATGACTTATTATTTACCGATTTGACCGTTATTAGTAATATAAAAGGTAGGAAGTTAAGTAGAGTTGTGGGGGCGGATAAGATAGTTACCGGTCTGTTTATTTTAATAGGAAAATGATATTTTTCAAAGGTATAGGAAAGTAAGGGGATATTGACGTATTATATATTAGCAAATGAGACTAAATGTTGTCTTTCGTACATAGTAATAACTAGGGATGAGACATAGTTACTAGATAGGTTTTAGCATAAGTATTTGCTTATACGTATAAGCTCAGTACTTGTCAATTAGTATACAATGTCCAACGCGTACCGGGGTATTAACAAGTACTTATCGATGACGCATACATTGACAGTTAGATAAACATAGCACACAAACTTCTAATAGATCTGAACTACGGGGTAGCTAGTTCAAAACTCAAGGACGTGTTTCGAGATGCGTACCCCCTTAGAGTGAATGAGTTTTTCCTAAGTATTTACGATCGACAACCTTATTGTAAGGCGTTAAGACCTCTATTTGTATGCACGGTGAGTGGGTGTCACTGCGTACCGGACGGAAGCGAGTCTAGTATTCTATCTCGGTTATTTGTAGGATTAGACATTAGATGTATCTCATCTAAAATAAAGTTATAACTCTTGGGCGATGATGGTATGCCTACTGGTTTTGGGTGATATGGGGGTTTGGTTAAGATTTCTTATCCGCGGAGAGGAAAATAGGTTTCGGTTGAAAGAAGTAGCTAATTAGGAATTGTGGAGGACGCGGGTTCGATCCCTGCCTGAGGTAGACAATTGTTCCGACGTTTCGTTATCTTAGGTAATTATATAAGCTAAGATGAGATTGGTAGCGTTGAAGTATGAAGGAAAGTTTTAATTCAAATTATTAATAATTATTCATTAACCTAGTTGGAACTAAAAGACCATGACGGCGAAGTGGTTGATGCTTCACCCACGAAAGATCCCAGGTTCGATCCCTAGGTTGCAACATTTAGATGCGAAACAAGTTGTAAGAAGAGACGTAAGTTAAAAGAAGGCCATGATGACAGATGTACTTGAAATTATTCTAGGAAAATAATTTAAAGAATAGAATAATTGAATGGTTCGGAAGATGTTATAAACTTACGTCGGAATCGTCATAGAGTTGAAGAGTTTTCGCAAGGGGGCGTTAGTAGACAGAGCAAGAGACTGTTATATTGATTTATATTATAATATGATTTGTTGTTATGATGGTAAACAAAAGGCAAATCATTATTCGGAGGTTGTGTATGATTAAAGAAATGGTAGATGTCTAAGTTATTGGGAAATATTTACCGAGACTAAGTTTACTGGGATTTCGTTTCGAACACGAGAACTGGGTATGCGATTATGATTTTGTGTCAGTTGAATAGAATGAGGGGTGTGGGCTATTTTGCAATAAGAAAGCTTATGGAGGAAGGAGTCATTAGGGATTTGGGGAGGAACTATAAACAGTAGGAATATCTTTGAGGGCTAGGATGACAATGAGGTTGGCAAGGAAGGACGTGCTATTTTGTACTTAATTAAGTACAGGGTTAAGATATAATTCGCCGCAGATAAGAGTGGTACTTTATCTGCTTAAATTCTATCGGGGGCGGCTGTAACGGTACAGAATGAATGGTATCCGTCCGTTAGTAAGGAATGTGTGGGAGTAGCATTAAAATACATATTAATGCGTAGCACCATTAATATAATAAGCATGAAAAAGGGAATAATAAACTAGTTCAGAATAATGGTCAATGGTCTAGCGCTTTATCTTTATTTTGAATTTCGCGGGGACTGCTCTGCGCGTCCCTTGCGACATAGGCGGCGTCTAGCGGAAGTCATTTATTTGGGCTTCGCGTAAGGTTGCTAGGTTGACTAGGACCGTATTTTATTTTGAGTTTCGCGGGGACTGCTCTGGGGTCGGCAAAGTGGATCACCTACGGGCGGACGCCATCTATGGTCGGAATACGGAACTTTTGATAGTTTCCCAAAATATAGGATTATTGGCTTAAGTGAAGGATTATTAAGAGGGAAGTGTTAATAGAAGGCTATATTTAGATATTCAAAGATGAAATATTGGCTGTCGTACGAGATTTGGTTAGATTATGGAAAAAATTTAGAATTGCGCGGCGGAAGCGGCAATGAGCGAGCGAGAGGTTGAGAAAAAGACAGAAAGAGAGGTCGGATGATAGCTCCACGTGGCGCGACGCGAAGGCGGGGGGGCATCGGGGAAGCGGCTAGCGATTGGTTGAGGGAAGAAAAGCGGTCTCGCGCGGAAAAATGGGAAGGCGCGCGTGGCGGGAAAGTTAAGATGCTTGGGAAAATTAGCGGACATTGAGTTTTGGGACGTCTGCGGTGCGGTCCAACTTAAGAGTGCGGTACTACTCATACGGGGAAAATAGTGTCCGAGCTTTGATAGTGCGCTAAGTGATATTCGAGCTGCGATATTAATTAAGATTCGTGAAATTGAAAGTGATTAATAAAGTAAACTATTGCGATCGCAACTCGAATCCGTTAACGGAATGAAGTATTCTGGGGTACATCGGCGGAAACGAATCACGGTGGCAACAAAAACCTATGTACCTTTCAACAGACTTCGGTCTGGATGATCTTTGATTGTATTTAATAAGATCGGCGTTTTATATCATTACGCTAAACAATACACTATCTTCGACGGAGTAATGGGGGAGAGACAGTTGTCTCCCTAGTGAAAGTTGAAGATAGGTCAGACACCATTTAGCTGGAGGTAGACCCGTATGACCCAGTCCAATCTCGAGTCTACCTCCATACATACAGTGTAGTGATAGGAAAATAACACACTGAGTATACTGGCTCGACTGATAGAACATTTAGGAGTTAGTTGCTTTCAGGGGCAATGCGACTCTCATCACACACCACGAATTTAAATTAAATGAGGCTTGGCCTAGTTTGCAAGGTACACAAAAGGGACTGTTAGTTCGACAAAATATAGGCATTTTCAAGTGAGGAAAGTTGTAGGAAACTATAGGTAGGCGGATATATATATATGGTTAGTTATTAATTCAGACCAATAAGGCATGGATAATTAAGTTACGGCGCTAAATAAAATTATGATGAAGTGATGTGGGTCCTAGCTAGGCAAGTAATCTGTTACCGCAGGCCGATAAAATTCTAATTGTTTTCCTAAAGTTGTTACCAATTAATTATTCATTTTAAATAATTAATAGAAGCATGATAATATCGTACCATCATTACTTTGGAATACCTAAAAGTCTAGACTGGTTTCCTATTACAAGAAAAATACTAAAAAGTTATAGCAAATAAGCTTAGTCGTACTGTGATGTTTGATTTCTAATGCTGAAATGACCAAACAGGCATTTTTTAGCTTTCCCTGGGATGCAATACGATCTAGACATGGGCGCCGCCGTGGCGCGCCGCCGCCGTTTAGGTATGGCGCGCCGCCGCCGCCGCCGTCTGTTCAAAATTTCGCGCCGACTAGACTGTTCCAATGTGTAGGCTCTTGTAACATAATCTCAGTTTATTCTTTACTCATGTGGGTCGTGCGGGCACCGCGCGGGGGCGTCAGCTGAGGTGCTCGATGAGGTCGAAGACGACCCTATTTCCGATCAAGAGGGAGAAGAATCAGAAGAACGTCCTTTATTTGGCGACTTCACGAACGTACCTAGCGTTAAGACATCCACACCAACGCGTTGGCATAGTATCTTAGAAATGTTGGGGAGTATGCACACTGCTGTAACTGTAACCGAAACCCCGTCAGCTTTCTTAGTCGGGTACCTAGACCTTGAGCCCCAACCCCAGTTAAAGAACATTACGTAGGGCACGATTCAATCACATCGGCCCCATCGGTGTTAACATGCTTCGAAATACCTTTATTTCCACGGAGAGCTTTGAGTACCTCCTCGTCGCGGACATGAAGCTCCCCCATAGAGCGGTCGGCTATAGGTAATATAAATGGGTGCGAAACATTTGGAAATACATTTATTTCCACCGTTGATAAAGCCTGACGGCTCACTTGCCCACACTGTAGCTGAGAAGGTAAACTTGTTTGCCACTCTTTTTGCAAAGAACTCACGTCTGGAAGTCGCTAGCAAGGTTCCACCTAAGTTGCTTATAGCCGACCTCTCCATGGGAGAACCTCACATCCGCAGCAAAGAGGTACTCAAAGCTCTCCGTACTCTAACGTGATTAAGGCTAGTGGTCCTGATAGAATCCCGGCCATTGTTCTACGTAACTGTGCACCTAACTTGTCTACTGTTCTAACACGCCTGTATCGCCTCTCACTTGAGACTGGTCTAGTTCCTCAATCGTGCACATTAACCAGCCCAAAAAAGGAAACCGTGCCGATCCATCTTACTGTAAGACGATTTCAGTCAAGTCCATACTCTGCAAGAATATGGAACATGTACTGACTGAACTCTCGACTGCTGGCATACCTTGAGACCAATTATCTCCTCTGGGAAGTTGGAACTCACGAGCGCATTGGACCTAGAAATAGTGGACAACTTTACATAGGTACCTGGGTTCCAACAGTAACGATGGTTCGCGCGAGAAGCAAGTGCGCAGGAGAATTGGCATGGCTAAGAGCGCATGTCTTATCTTGCAAAAATCTGGAGAGTTCGCAATATTTCCGTAAAAACCAAAACCAGACTGGTACGGACTCTTGTCTTCTCGATTTTATACGGCGCTGAGACTTGGACACTAAAAGCTGCAGACCGCCAACGCATTGCCGCTTTTGAGATGTGGTGCTGGAGAAAGACGCTCCTTGTTACTTGGACAACATTTCGGACTAACGTCTCTATATTGCGAGAACTCAAAATCTCCTCGCGGCTGTCATCCTCGGATGTCTACGCAGAATTCTTGTATACTTTGGTCACATTGCAAGAAAAAACGGTGACAACTTCGAGAAGCTCATCGTGACCGGCAAAGTAGACGGGAAACGGACCGCACCACTCTTAACTCTTCAGTTCACAACGCCATCCACACCGCCAGAGACAGAAACAGATGGTGGAAAACCATAAGAGAGAAAGTGATGCAGAAGGGAGGTCACGACCCTCAGCATTGAGGAACACGACGCAAGGAAGAACTCCATAATCAATTTTACCTACTTAGTGACTTTTCCCTCTACGGCGACGATATAATGTTTTGTTGTTGAAATCTTTATGAAGTGTTGCTTTTATATATCACTCTTATTTCTACTTTTACCTACATAACCAAAAACGACTTCAAAAATCCCACGCCGCCGGCTTCACGCCGCCGCCGAGCATATTTTTAAGGCGCGCCGCCGCCGGTTTTTTTGTACTTGGCGCCCATGTCTAATACGATCTCATATCGCTACACTCTTCAAGGTGTTAAAGTTTTACATCCGATACCTTAGCAAAAATAAGCTGATACAAACTGAACAACTAAAACCAGTTTAGAACCTAGGATAAGTCGTTGAAAGAAGACATTGCAAGCTATGAGCTTCTAATAATCTGAAACATAGAAATAATTGATTGATAACAACCAGCTAATTAGCCTGACAATGGTCTACTAATACCATTTGAATAGACCTCTTAAGATATGTAAGTACTTACTTCTAATAATATGAAACATAGAAATATTTGATGGGAACAATCTAATCAATCAGACTAATACCTAGTACAGTCTAATTTATACTTATTAAAGTGAGTAAAAGATAACTTCTAAATGTAATTTATTTAATGATTAACAGTGATAATTAACTACCTACTAAAGGTATACTAACTATGATTTAGTAGTCTATCAAATTAACCACTCAGTCTGAGAGACAGAGGGTGTAAGTTAATGGAAAAATAATTAACTACATTCACTCCCTAAAAGTCAGGGATGTTGAATAAATTAGGCATCTTTCAATAAACTTGAGATGTATTTATACTTTATAAGATCTGTATAATGAACACTAAGAGTAATCCAAAGTAATTTACTTCAAATGATAGTATTCTATTTCAGTTCACTTCCTAAAGTCAAGGATATTGAATGAATTAAACATCCTTTAATAAACTTAAGATGTGATAATCTGCCAATGCAGCCAATCCAATGTAGTTATATTGGAGCTTTACAGGACTTGTATAATAAATACTAAGAATAAATAAAAGTAGTTTTACCTGTATTAATAGCATTCTACTTTAGCCACCGCCTGAATTGGCGTTTTATTAAATTATCCACCCTTTACGGAACTGAATATAAGTTATTGCATTGAATAATTAAGTTCTTAATGTGAAAAGGATATTTGGATGATAGCAAGCCTTGAGATAAACTCTATTGATTTATGTGGAATAATAAGAATTTAAATTGCTAACACATAGTTCATAATGTAAAATGAAATTAAATTTGAGGAGAGATGTAAATTCTCAGTTAAAGAATTAAAGGCACAAGCTAATAATTAAAGTTAAAGCCAATGTGACGGAACTGTAATTAAACCATGAGATGTACAGTACGCTATGGAGCGGTGGTGGGGCTCATAAATTGCACCAGGCTTCTTATGTATCATGCTACTGATAATAAATAATAATACCTACAAGCTAAGCTATCATCTGATTACCTTTGAGTGGTTACAAATCTTCCCCGCAGCTGCAGTGAAGGATTTAGGTCACAGTTCAGACGGAGTCATTGCTAGGCTACACATATTTATGTTAGGATTTATAGACTGGTAGGTAATTAGGTCAGGAGAAAATAATTTAACACAGGGATAAGCCAATTACTAAACTTTCACGAAAGAACTTGAGTTACTTAAATGCGGTTAACAACGGAGGGTTCACTAGACGATCTGGCCAAAATAGTAGTTATTATAATATTACATTGCTTGACTGAAATTCACTGCAAATAGAATTAAGCTATGCTAAGGTTCCATCTTCATACAAACGCTACACACTCTACAAAACTCCAGACACAACCATTAGATTGTAGATAAATTAGGTTAATTAGTTTTAAGAATTAGATAATAATTTAAGTTAAGGTAAAGCGGCGAGGATGTGTGTATGTATTATAAGCTAGCTAGGCATATAGGTGTGAAAGGCATTAGATTTAGGTTTAGATTTAGGTGTAGCAAATTTATAATAAGGGGGGGAAGGTTACAAGTGTCACCTTTAATGACTTATTATTTACCGATTTGACCGATTATTAGTAATATAAAAGGTAGGAAGTTAAGTAGAGTTGTGGGGGCGGATAAGATAGTTACCGGTCTGTTTAATTTAATAAGAAAATTATATTTTTCAAAGGTATAGGAAAGTAAGGGGATATTGACGTATTATATTTTAGCAAATGAGACTAAATTGTGTCTTTCATACATAGTAATAACTAGGGATGAGACATAGTTACTAGATAGGTTTTGGCATAAATATTTGCTTATACGCATAAGCTCAGTACTTGTCAATTGGTATACAATGTCCAACGCGTACCGGGGTATTAACAAGTACTTATCGATGACGCATACATTGACAGTTAGATATACATAGCACACAAACTTCTAATAGATCTGAACTACGGGGTAGCTAGTTCAAAACTCAAGGACGTGTTTTGAGATGCGTACCCCCTTAGAGTGAATGAGTTTTTCCTAAGTATTTACGATCGACAACCTTATTGTAAGGCGTTAAGACCTCTATTTGTATGCACGGTGAGTGGGTGTCACTGCGTACCGGACAGAAGCGAGTCTAGTATTCTATCTCGGTTATTTGCAGGACTAGACATTAGATGTATCTCATCTAAAATAAAGTTATAACTCTTGGGCGATGATGGTATGCCTACTGGTTTTGGTTGTTATGGGGGGGTTTGGTTAAGATTTCTTATCCGCGGAGAGGAAAATAGGTTTCGGTTGAAAGAAGTAGCTAATTAGGGATTGTGGAGGACGCGGGTTCGATCCCTGCCTGAGGTAGACAATTGTTCCGACGTTTCGTTATCTTAGGTAATTATATAAGCTAAGATGAGATTGGTAGCGTTAAAGTATGAAGGAAAGTTTAATTCAAATTATTAATTATTATTCATTAACCTAGTTGGAACTAAAAGACCATGACGGCGAAGTGGTTGATGCTTCACCCACGAAAGATCCCAGGTTCGATCCCTAGGTTGCAACATTTAGATGCGGAACAAGTTGTAAGAAAAGACGTAAGTTAAAAGAAGGCCATGATGACAGATGTACTTGAAATTATTCTAGGAAAATAATTTAAAGAATAGAATAATTGAATGGTTCGGAAGATGTTATAAACTTACGTCGGAATCGTCATAGAGTTGAAGAGTTTTCGCTAGGGGGCGTTACTAGACAGAGCAAGAGACTGTTATATTGATTTATATTATATTATGATTTGTTGTTATGATGGTAAACAAAAGGCAAATCATTATTCGGAGGTTGTGTATGATTAAAGAAATGGTAGATGTCTAAGTTATTGGGAAATATTTACCGAGACTAAGTTTACTGGGATTTCGTTTCGAACACGAGAACTGGGTATGCGATTATGATTTTGTGTCAGTTGAATAGAATGAGGGGTGTGGGCTATTTTGCAATAAGAAAGCTTATGGAGGAAGGAGTCATTAGGGATTTGGGGAGGAACTATAAATAGTAGGAATATCTTTGAGGGCTAGGATGACAATGAGGTTGGCAAGGAAGGAGGTGCTATTTTGTACTTAATTAAGTACAGGGTTTAGATATAATTCGCCGCAGATAAGAGTGGTACTTTATCTGCTTAAATTCTATCGGGGGCGGCTGTAACGGTACAGAATGAATGGTATCCGTCCGTTAGTAAGGAATGCATGGGAGTAGCACTAAAATAAATATTAATGCGTAGCGCCAATAATAATAAGCATGAAAAGGGAATAATAAACTAGTTCAGAATAATGGTCAATGGTCTAGCGCTTTATCTTTAGTTTGAATTTCGCGGGGACTGCTCTGCGCGTCCCTTGCGACATAGGCGGCGTCTAGCGGAAGTTATTTACGTAAGCTTCGCATAAGGTTGCTAGTTTGACTTCTTTATTTTGAATTTCGCGGGGACTGCTCTGCGCGTCCCTTGCGACATAGGCGGCGTCTAGCGGAAGTCATTTATTTGGGCTTCGCGTAAGGTTGCTAGGTTGACTAGGACTTTATTTTTATTTTGAATTTCGCGGGGCTTTGGGGGTCGGCAAAGTGGTTCACCTACGGGCGGGCGCCACCTATGGTCGGAATACGGAACTTTTTATAATTTCACAAAATACAGGATTATTGGCTTAAGTGGATGATTATTGAGAGGGAATTGTTAATAGAAGGCTACATTTAGATATTCAAAGATGTAATATTGGCTATCTGACGAGATTTGGTTAGATTATGGAAAAATTTTAGAATTGCGCGGCGAAAGCGGCAATGAGCGAGCGAGAGGTTGAGAAAAAGACAGAAAGAGAGGTCGGATGATAGCTCCACGTGGCGCGACGCGAAGGCGGGGGGGCATCGGGGAAACGGCTAGCGATTGGTTGAAGGGAAGAAAAGCGGACTCGCGTGGGGAAATCTTAGGCGCGCGTGGCGCGAAAGTTAAGATGCTTGGGAAAAGGGCGGAAAAATTAGCGGACATTCAATTTTGGGACATCGGCGGTGCGGTCCAACTTAAGAGTGCGGTACTACTCATACGGGGAAAATAGTGTCCGAGCTTTGATAGTGCGCTAAGTGATATTCGAGCTGCGATATTAATTAAGATTCGTGAAATTGAAAGTGATTAATAAAGTAAACTATTGCGATCGCAACTCGAATCCGTTAACGGAATGAAGTATTCTGGGGTACATCGGCGGAAACGAATCACGGTGGCAACAAAAACCTATGTACCTTTCAACAGACTTCGGTCTGGATGATCTTTGATTGTATTTAATAAGATCGGCGTTTTACACTATTACGCTAAACAATACACTATCTTCGACGGAGTAATGGGGGAGAGACAGTTGTCTCCCTAGTGAAAGTTGAAGATAGGTCAGACACCATTTAGCTGGAGGTAGACACGTATGACCCAGTCCAATCTCGAGTCTACCTCCGTACATACAGTGTAGTGATAGGAAAATAACACACTGAGTATACTGGCTCGACTGATAGAACATTTAGGAGTTAGTTGCTTTCAGGGGCAATGCGACTCTCACCACACACCACGAATTTAAATTAAATGAGGCTTGGCCTAGTTTGCAAGGTACACAAAAGGGACTGTTAGTTCGACAAAGTATAGGCATTTTCAAGTGAGGAAAGTTGTAGGAATCTATAGGTAGGCGGATATATATATGGTTAGTTATTAATTCAGACTAATAAGGTAGGGATAATTAAGTTACGGCGCTAAATAAAATTATGATGAAGTGATGTGGGTCCTAGCTAGGCAAGTAATCTGTTACCGCAGGCCGGTAAAATTCTAATTGTTTTCCTAAAGTTGTTACCAATTAATTATTCATTTTAAATAATTAACAGAAGTGTGATAATATTGTACGATCATTACTTTGGAGTACCTAAAAGTCTAGACTGGTTTCCTATTACAAGAAAAATACTAAAAAGTTATAGCAAATAAGCTTAGCCATACTGTGATGTTTGATTTCTAATGCTGAAATGACCAAACAGGCATTTTTTAGCTTTCCCTGGGATGCAATACGATCTCATATCGCTACACTCTTCAAGGTGTTAAAGTTTTACATCCGATACCTATTAGCAAAGATAAGCTGATACAAACTGAACAACTAAAACCAGTTTAGAACCTAGGATAAGTCGTTGAAAGAAGACATTGCAAGCTATGAGCTTCTAATAATCTGAAACATAGAAATAATTGATTGATAACAACCAGCTAATTAGCCTGACAATATGGTCTACTAATACCATTTGAATAGACCTCTTAAGATATGTAAGTACTTACTTCTAATAATATGAAACATAGAAATATTTGATGGGAACAATCTAATCAATCAGACTAATACCTAGTACAGTCTAATTTATACTTATTAAAGTGAGTAAAAGATAGCTTCTGAATGTAATTGATTTAATGATTAACAGGGATAATTAACTACCTAATTTACTGCCTACTAGGAGTATACTAACTAATGATAGTATTCTATTTAAGTTCACTTCCTGAAAGTCAAGGATATTGAATGAATTAAACATCCTTAATAATCTTAAGATGTGATAATCTGCCAATGCTGCCAATCCAATGTAGTTATATTGGAACTTTATAAGACCTGTATAATAAATACTAGGAGTAAATAAAAGTAATTTTACCTGTATTAATAGCATTCTACTTTAGCCACCGCCTGAAGTGGCGTTTGATTAGGTTATCCACCCTTTACGGAACTGAATATAAGTTATTGCATTGAATAATTAAGTTCTTAATGTGAAAAGGATATTTGGATGATAGCAAGCCTTGAGATAAACTCTATTGATTTATGTGGAATAATAAGAATTTAAATTGCTAACACATAGTTCATAATGTAAAATGAAATTAAATTTGAGGAGAGATGTAAATTCTCAGTTAAAGAATTAAAGGCACAAGCTAATAATTAAAGTTAAAGCCAATGTGACGGAACTGTAATTAAACCATGAGATGTACAGTACGCTATGGAGCGGTGGTGGGGCTCATAAATTGCACCAGGCTTCTTATGTATCATGCTACTGATAATAAATAATAATACCTACAAGCTAAGCTATCATCTGATTACCTTTGAGTGGTTACAAATCTTCCCCGCAGCTGCAGTGAAGGATTTAGGTCACAGTTCAGACGGAGTCATTGCTAGGCTACACATATTTATGTTAGGATTTATAGACTGGTAGGTAATTAGGTCAGGAGAAAATAATTTAACACAGGGATAAGCCAATTACTAAACTTTCACGAAAGAACTTGAGTTACTTAAATGCGGTTAACAACGGAGGGTTCACTAGACGATCTGGCCAAAATAGTAGTTATTATAATATTACATTGCTTGACTGAAATTCACTGCAAATAGAATTAAGCTATGCTAAGGTTCCATCTTCATACAAACGCTACACACTCTACAAAACTCCAGACACAAACATTAGATTGTAGATAAATTAGGTTAATTAGTTTTAAGAATTAGATAATAATTTAAGTTAAGGTAAAGCGGCGAGGATGTGTGTATGTATTATAAGCTAGCTAGGCATATAGGTGTGAAAGGCATTAGATTTAGGTTTAGATTTAGGTGTAGCAAATTTATAATAAGGGGGGGTGAGGTTACACTCGTCTGTTGCGAAGCGACCGAGACGTCAACGCGGTACTCGCTGATTACCGCTTTGTCTCGCTCGCTCGATTTACACTTTATAGGTGTGCGTGTGTGAGTGTTTGCTTAAGTAGTTGAGTAGGACTATATTTTGAATGACTACAAGTAGAAGCATGCCGTATCTTCCCTTTTTGTTTTAATCTAAGAATGTAACTCACTTTTCGGACATACACACACAACGACACAAAATAAGATTTTAATGTAACTCACCTTTCGGATCTCTGTTAGGGACGAACAAATCGTACAGGCTGGCAATGACGACGAGTGCAACTAACGCGAGGAAGAAGCCGGCTACCAGACGATCTTCAGCGGTCACAGAGTACTTTTGCTCGCCGTGGCGATAGCATGTGGCGTAGTCAATGTGCGCTCCCAGCCCGTACTCTTCCTGCAGTGTGCGATTAAGGCACTTCCCCATGGCTACCACGAGCTCGTCGTCCGAGTCTCCCGTGTAAAAGTCCTTGCATCTCTCCGTGATGCAGTACCCGTAGAATGGCTTCGTGTAGTCTATGTGCCTAGGCGCGGAATTGCTGTAATTCTGTAATCAGAAAAAGGATAATAATTAAAATACTGTGGACAAAATAAGAAAAATTACTAACATACCATCTGAAAGAGAAGAGCGAAAGCTTTAAGAAGCTCTTGTAGAAGTAGGAGGTTGGTTGAATAGTTTTGTTAATGTGCAAGACACCTGCATTGCTTCCAGCAGTTCGTGGGGCCCGTCCGCTACTAGGTCCAAGGCGGCGCTGCAGTACACACCCCCCACTCGGTCCACGCACAGCGAGAACCGGTCGATGTACCGGAATGGGGGGAACGCAGCATACGTCTCATCTGGTAAGCAAATACACTTAACATCAGGTAAGTTAAAGAACAAGTGGTTACCAGTAAATTATTAAATAAAACCACTACTGTATATGGAACAGCTCCATAAGGTGATGGAGAACACAAAAAAGCCAGATTGCCAGAATGGTGCGGGTTCGAGTGTCCCGTCTGAATTATTTCACGCCACCAGCAAAGGTTTTGTAGCATGTGTCTCACAGGTAATTATTATTATATTTTCGACGAAGGTTCGAATAAAAATACCAAAAAATATATATATAATAATGAATAAATAAACAAATAAATAACTGTCTACTGTACCAGTTCCTGATCTTTTTCCCTTTGTATTTGACCAATTATCGGATTGTGATGTTAAGAGGAGCTTGCTGTCAATTACTTCCAATGCGGTAGGTGGTGACGGTATTAGCCGTAATATGCTAGTGCCGATCCTTGATCACATCCTTCCAGTTCTTACTTTTCATTTCAACAGCTCTAATGCTGTATTCCCATCCTCTTGGAAAGTCGCTCAAATTATTCCTTTGCCTAAAATATGTAACCAAAAATAATTTGCTGAATATCGACCTATTTCCATTCTTCCTTTCCTATCTAAAGTCCTCGAGCGTCTTGTCCACAATCAAATTAGTAAGTTCCTTTCTCGTCATAACCTTCTAAACCCATTCCGATCCGGCTTCCGTCCAGACCAAAGCACAGTCACTACCCTAGTTCTTGACTAGGGTAGTGACTGTGATACTGACGACATTCGCCTTGGCATGGAAAACGGTCACCTAACTGTGCTAACGTTGCTGGATTTTAGCAATGCTTTCAACACAGTTGACTTTTAAATTATTTTAGCTCTGCTGCGCTCGCTTATCATATCTCCAATGGTAATGAGTGCTTTCACAGCTACCTGTACGGGCGCAGGCAGCGGGTTCGCCTTGATGAGAAGTGGTGTTCGTGGTGTGACTCGACGGCTGGTGTCCCGCAGGCTGACGTTTTATCTTCACTTCTCTTCGCTATGTATAAAACTTCCATTTCCGGAAACCTTTCTTCTTCCTACCACCTTTAGACAGACGATTTACAAATATATTGCCGGGCACCACTTAGTGACTACTAACGTAAACCTGGAACGAATTGTTAATTGGAGTCGAGCCTATGGACTGAAGGTCAACCCAGGCAAAATGCAGACTGTTGTGGTCGGCAGCTCCGAATTGCTTTCTAAAGTAAATTGGGAAACCCTTCCTTAAGTTAATTTTGATGGAGTGGATATTCCTTTTAGCCAATCTGTAACAAATTTGGGCGTTGTTATTGATAGTTGCTTGAGTTGGGGGCCGCAACTGCAAGCTGTCAGCCACAAGCTTTATGCATCCTCGGCTTCGTTAAGAAGACTGCGCATCTTTTTACCCACTGCTACTAAAATTGCGCTAGCGCAATCGCTGCTACTTCCCGTGCTAGACTATGCTGACGCCTGCTATCTTAATCTCTCGAAGGACTAGCTAAATAAACTTGAGCGCCTTCAAAATCTTTGTATTCGATTCATATTTGGCTTGCGCCAAATGGATCATGTTTCTGAATATCTCGCTAAACTTAAGTGGCTTTCTATTCGTCTTCTCCGGAATACTCACAATCCTCTCCCTTCTATATAACACAGTATTTAATCCCACCTATCCTTGCTATCCTCAATCTGCAATATCCGCAATTTCTCGCAAAAGCCGGACTGTGTGGAAGTGTGACTGCTTGGAAGACCCCTCCTTTCCCATCCTATGGGTGCGCATTGAATTCGACTCCCGTTGCCGTGTCTATGCGTGCCTATATCGGTCCCACACGGGAGATGCTAATACAGCAACCTTTTTGACCACCTTGGCCGAGTGACTGATGTCGCGCAAGAGCGATTCCCAAACGACGACGTGGTGGTTTTGGGGGACTTCAACGCCCACCATGAAACATGGTTGGGCTCCTCTAAAACTGATCACGCTGTTAGAGTCGCTCATGCCTTCGCTCTGACACAAGACCTTACACAACTGGTTGACCAGCCCACCAGGATACCAGATAACGTAGGTCACGCGCCCTCCTTATTGGACTTAATGCTAACGAGTCGCCCTGTACTCTGACTCGTCAGACCACTGCTTGGTCATTGCCACAGCACCGCATAGCGCTGGTCCACCGAAAATGGTGGAGACCAAGCGTCGTCAGTGGCACTACTCGTCGGCAGATTGAGACGGATTGCGTGATTACTTTGCGTCCGTCTCATGGGGCAAGAGCTGCTTTCTTGGAAAGGACCCGTCTGAGTGCGCTTCTGCCATCGCTGATGAGATCTTGTTGGGTATGGAATATTATATTCCGTACACAGATTTTGCCAGCGTTGGTAGAAAACGGCCTTGGTTCAATCGCGAATGAGCCAAAGTTGCTGAATCTAAATGACCCGAGTAATGGCTCCTTGAAGGCGGCTTACATCAAGGCCTCATCAGGTTTAATAAGAGGGCTCTCGCAGGAGCGGATGCACAAAGAGTCGCGCGGGTAGGGCAGGAGTTAATCTTGCACCCTACGGGTAGCCGTAGCTATTGGCAGCTCTCTAAGGCCGTGCAGGCCAACTTCTGCTCTCCCTCGTTGCCTCCGTTGAAACATCCAGATGGCTCGTTAGCCTACCAGCCGCTTGAGAAGGCGAACTTGTTGGCTGACCTTTTCGCAGCTAATTCGCGCATCGACGATTGTGGCGCCGCTCCACCTATCATAGCACATTGTGGGGCCACCATGCCTGATATTCGTATCAGGCAGTGTGATATAATAATGTATGAACGTGCCGTACTGCGGTCGGTCGACGTGCGGAAGGCTAGCGGGCCGGATGGTGTTCCGGCGATTGTGCTGCTCAGATTGTTGTCTCCTGTGTTGACACGATTGTTGAGGATGTCTTACGATACCGGTATTGTGCCGGTGTCTTGGAAGGAAGCGAACATACAACCCATCCCCAAAAAAGGGGCTCGCTTGGATCCAGCCAACTATCGAGCCATCGCCGTAACTTCTGTGCTGTGCAAGGTGTTTGAGCGGATAATTAACTCATTCACTACCTAGAGGATTAATCGCTGCTCCATGATCGCCAGTATGGGTTCAGACCCAAGCGATCAACAGGTGATCTTCTAGCGTACGCTACTCATGCATGGGGAGAAGCGATGGACAAGCATGGCGAATCTATGGCAGTTAGCCTTGATGTCGCCAAGCTTTCAATAGAGTATGGCATCACTCCCTTCTTTCCAAGTTGCCGGCCTTCGGTGAGCCGCCCTGTTTGTGCGCCTGGGTTGCAGATTTTTTAGAAGAGCGGAGAATTCGTGTCCTTTGTGAGGGTAGTTCCTCCGAGTTCTATAAAGTCAATGCCGGAGTGCCGCAGGGTTCTGTGCTCTCACCTACTCTATTTATTCTGCATATCAATGACATGTTGTCCTTGGGCAATATTCATTGTTATGCGGATGACAGTACGGTGCATGAGCGGTACATACGACATCCTGCGGCAAAGCAAGCTCATATCGTGGTGAAAAGGCAAGAACCGGTTGTAAAACTGAACCTGACTCTCGATCGTGTCTGCAACTGAATCCAAAATGCTACATCGAGAGTGTTATTTTAACTGCCTCCCGTAAGTTGGGTATTCTCAATAAGGTGAGGCGGTTTTTCACTCCCGAGCAGCGCTGTTTGCTGTACAAGACTCAGGTGCGATCAAGTATGGAGTATTGTTCCCATCTATGGGACGGCTCCGCTAAATACCTCCTCGATGCACTTAATAGACTGCAAAGGCGAGCAGTACGCATTATTGGAGTGTCTCTCAGTGTCTTCTACCGAAATTACTACGGAGAGTGTTCTGAAGAACTTATTGATCTAATCCCGCCCTCTCCTTTCCTCTCCCGGACTACACGTGCTGGTCTTAGAAACCACCATCATACTGTGCAGAATATCAGCACTCGTAGGAAAAAATTTGGCAAGTCGTTCCTTTGTAAGACCATTCGGCTTTGGACTTCTCTGCCGGCGCATGTGTTTCCTAGTTCCTATAATCCCGAGTCTTTTAAACGGGGCGTGAAACGGCATTTATGCAGGCCGTCATGAATGGGTGCGCTTGTCACCGTGCTTGTTCCACGGTGGGAAGCGCTCTCATTATTTTGGACTACATCGGCTGCTTACCATCAGGCAGGATGTAGTCACTATGACGTGTCACATTAAAAAAAAATTCAAAGGAACGTTTCAGTTTCCTTTATTGTTCTTCCTCGCGCTCGTTACGGTCATCATAAAACCTAACTCTTTAAACTCCTCCACACAACCCCACCTTTTACGATTGTTCCTTCACCGTCGAAGCTGTTCGTCTCTGGAACTCGCTCCCAGTTGCAAGTTGCAGGCGTGCGGAATCGATTCATGCATTTAAGGAACTCGTGAAAAAATTCTGCCTATCCGTTTAACTATATCCTACTGCAAAACTGCCGTTGTCCGTTACTTCCTACCTGAGGCTATATTATGTTTAAATATATATATGTATATATTTATTACACCCCCACTACCTACTTAATTATTTATTTTGTTTTTGACCATTTTAACTTCTTTTCATTTACACCTTCGATTTTAAAGTTTATAAGTTGTCTCCATCCGACTGTTGTCTGGGAGAGGTCGCTTAGAGTGATAAAACCGCCAAATTATGACTCTATTTTTTTTATCGTATTGTCTTATTGTAATTGTGTTCTATTTTTAAGTTCTATGTAAATCTTTGTGGTGATGCAATTAAAGAGTTATCTGTCTATCTATCTATCTAAACGATCACGTTATAACAAAATTGCTTTCTTTGTCATATCGTGCAGGATATCAGTAACCCGTCTTTGGTTTATTTGACAGAAAAATGAGGTAGGTACAATAAAATAATAGAAGTTAAACTTAGGAACATCGAGGCCAAATAATGTAAAGCAGCGGTACATGTGTCTTCGTCATTCTGTTCGAGCCGTGATGTCAACAGTTGCAAGATATTCACAGCAAAACAACTAACAATGCGTGTAAGTGACCCTTGGCACGGCAATTTGCTAAAGATCAAAGTACAAAATCGAAAAATAATTCTTGTAAGTAGTAGTAGTTGCTGGTTTTAAAGTAATTTTAAATTGCTTTTGTACTAAGTAGTCTTTGAAATTTTGGAATATTATGATTACCTACGCATTGCTGGCGCAAGAAATTAATTTCATTAGCCATAAAGGTCACAGTTCCAGTATTGTTCCTTGAGGAAAGACTTCTTCGTTACCTTCCTACGATCACGAAACCGATATGTTCTTAATAATAATGTTAAGAAACGAAATATTTAAAATAACTAGGTATTGCATAGCTTAAATTCAAAGTTAAAAAAATATTTTTTTTTGTAACCCTGTCAGATAATACCTTAAAAGATAAAACCTGAAAAAACTGTACACCATATCGAATGTTACTACATCGAAGCTCATGACATCTCACCTCTTTCATCGATAGCATACGAAATCTATAAGCTCATGAAATCAAAAGCTTACGAATAGTTGTAGGTAATACAATTTGTAATTGAAGAGCTAGCGAATCACCAAATCATTACATTGAAAACTTATAATATGTTTTTTTTTATATCATGAAAAACGTAAATAAATACAGAAAGAACCAAAGTTTAGTGTAGTGTAGTGTAGTTGTAATTTAATGTCAGCCCGTGAGCACGACCGCTGCAACTGGGCCAAAACGTCGGGCGTAAAAGTGATACAAAGGATGAATTTTCTAAAAAAGTTTTGCGTTCAACTCTCTTTAAATACGTGTGTATTTGATGATAGCTTAAAGTTTATAATTGCATTGTTAAAAAATTAACTTACCATCTATATTCAAAAGCGCGAAGCTCGAATGCACCAAATATACCAACAACACAAACGTGACCTTCCTCATGACGTTAACATGTATAGCGCGCCGACCAGAATCACAGAACACTCGGAATAATGTGCTGGACAAGTATCATCGGGTCTTATGAAAGCATCATGTACTGTCACTGATGAATGCTGCTCAGTTACAACGGCGGCTATTGTGGAACCAAAAAATTTTTGTGTTTTAAGAAATCATGTACATAAAAATGAATATTCACTTACAATATGCCATTGTAAAGTGGATTAGGTTTTGGTTGTAGGGTTCTGTGTATGGTATTTTGCGGCAATATGGACTAAAGATAGTCTTTAGTCCATATTGCCGCATTCAAATATTGTCCTTTATTCAAATAAACTTTTGTAAAAGTACTTTTGAATCGTCAAATAGCGACTGCAAATGTGCTCAGCGTGACAGGTGGTGAGCCCATAGCCGCTTTATGCTGTTGGAAGTATATGCAGTCTTTAGTCCGTTAGTCGCCTTTTACGACACCCAAGGGAAGAGGGGGGGGGGTGGTTGTATTCTTTCACCGCTACGCGGCACGGTTAAAAAAAGATAACTTTGTTACCAAATCATACAAGTACAAACCTACATTTAAATAAATAAACATTAATTTAAAAATGGCAGAGAATCTCAAAAGTTTTACTTGGCCACTATAAATAGACATGAGTACACATTAGAACTATTAATTGTGCTGAATTGGAGGAATTTCAATTCCACGCATTTTTGTTCTTAATATTATCATTTACAGTATAGTCTATTATTATGTATTCTATGGTATAGTCTGTAATAGTCCTTTCCATGTGTCTTTTGTCAAAGGGCAAAATACTTATTATAATATGCATAATTATGACACAATTGCATCTCCCTTCGTTTGGCAGCATTATTAGGTATAGCCACTATCAGTTTTTGGTCAGACCGTACCCAAACCTAGGGCCTTTCCTTATAATTTCGATGTGGGTTGAGTGAGGAATACTTGTAGGATGAGTAAGGAATTAATTGAAATATTGCTGTGGCTTAGTAAGGAATAGAAATGGGATGAGTGGGGAAACATTTATTAATGAGATGAGTTCATGTGGGATGAATACGGAACAACCCCTATTTTCTACGCGCAATCAGTGCTGCATGCAAGTTTAATTCATCATTAACCATTATCATCACATTAACGGAAAGGTGACAAAACAGGCTATAAATGAAACGTCACTGAGAATGCGTCATTACTCCACGGAACAGAACCTTCTTTAACTGTTCTCTGATTTTAACAATGGCTAACCTTCACCTCTACTTGTGCCCTATGCTAATTCTAACCAAAATAATAATTATGTGTAAATTTTAATAAAAATGTGATGTAATATTGTATCAAATAAAAAAGTCACGACTATTATCCCCGAAGGGTTAGTCAGAGACTAGGCAATGAGGCAGCAAAAGCGGTCCTCTACCGTAGTCCACTTTTCACCAAATAGCTGCACATGTGCTTAGCGTGAAAGGTGGTGAGCCCATCCCCGCTCTATGCTGTTGGATGTATGTGTAGTCTTTAGTCCGTTAGTCGTCTTTTTAGATACCCAAGGGAAGAGAGGGGGTGGTAGTAGTCTTTCACCGCTACGCGACACGATTAATAATCTGTAACAAAACTACAAATACTATTCCACCTAAATGAACAGCATGAAGGAACAGCTGCTTTTTTTCAGAGTTCTCCTTAAATCTCTAAATCCCTAAATCTTTGCATTTGGTAGCATGGCTCAGTTGCGGGACCTGTTACCAAACACCTGTACCTATAATATGCCATTAAATCAAGTGCGAATATTGTCTGGTCTGGCTTTAAAATCCTTGAAAGAGATATTTAGTTTACTTCGTGTTCCACTTCAACATGTCAGCTAGCAACGTCGGCGATTTGAGTTTTGGAGCGCGATGTGCTAAATCTAATATGGTTTTCATAGTCTAACTCCCTGAATACTTCCAGTGTTCGCTGTCTACATATTTACATAATTATATTTACGACTATTATCCCTGAAAGGTTGGTCAAAGACCAGGCAATGAGACCGCACAAGCAGTCTACTCCCATAGTCCAAGTCTCACCGAATGATAACTGCACATCAGCGTGACAGGTGGTGAACCCATCGCCGCTCTATGCTGCTGGATGTATGTGCAGTCTTTGGTCCGTTAGTCGTATTTACGACACCTAAGGTGCAGTAGTATTCTATTAATGAGCTACTACCACCACAACAGAAGTACGCAAGTTTAGTGAGGATTAAGGTGGTAAGAAAAAAAACCGGTTACAAAATTACAATTTAAAAGCATTTATTGATCACACACACAAATTCCGCTAAATTTTCTTTTCGTTGGCATTCGCTATTCCGTCTTCTGGGGCGCGCTCTGGTGTTCCAGGATGGACTTCTTCTCCGGGAACATTTTCCTGGCGAGGTTCATGACGGGCGCCTCCACCAGCAGCCACAGCAATGTTGCCAGCACAATCGACATGCCGGTCACGCCAAAGAAATTTTCAAACTGTTAGTACAAGTAAAAACATCACCTAGGATAATAAAACGTTGAAATGAAATGACTACCTCAACTCTTATCGATACTACATCTTATCTTAACTAAGTGTTTATATAATTTGAAAAAATATTTCATTCTAATATCTTAGAATGTAAATTCAAAGAGGTTTGAAGAGCGTTAAAAATTTCGATAGGTCTAACCAATACCTCGATTTGGAAAAAGACAAGTGAAGAATATTTCTCGAGTAGATTCGAACCGTTTGAGATATGGTCAGGGGGTAACCGCTACGTTCATTCTATTGCGTTTATCGCTAACGCCTTAGCTTTGTCTAAAGTGAATTGGTAGACAAAACAGACACTTGGCGGTTGCTCTTTCTATTCAACCTGCTCCCGTAATTAATAACCTTTCTATGGATTGTTTAGCCGCCTAAATGCAT